>JAZDUA010000409.1:0-1417667 GCA_038098605.1 Gryllus longicercus | reverse complement strand
TCCTCTCTCTCCTCTCTCTCCTCTCTCTCCTCTCTCTCCTCTCTCTCCTCTCTCTCCTCTCTCTCCTCTCCTCTCCTCTCTCTCCTCTCTCCCCTCTCTCTCCTCTCTCTCCTCTCCCCCTCTCCCCTCTCCCCCCTCCCCTCTCTCTCTGTATATATAATCACGCGCTCTGCTGTCCTGACCTCGACTTCGCTCTGCGTCACACGGCAATGCCCAGCGACAATGAAGCTGGCAGAAGCTCACTTTGATTGGAAACTGAATGACAATGAAGCGCAAAATTGTATTGTAGGGCCATCCAATGGAGTTGCAAGAAAACTAATAGCTAATAAACCTTCTGGGTGTAAAAAGCACGTAGATCAGTGGCGAAGCGTAGTGGGTGCGGCAGGGGCGGCGCGCACCGGGCGGCAGTTTTATGGGACGGCAATATTTCAAAATAAATAATAATCTCTGGAAAAAATGTGAACCATTTCATTCGTATTTTTGTCGCATCTACGACTTGGACCGATTGAAATGAGCACGGAATCTTTTTTTACTTATTCTGCGTTTTCTTTAAATGAATGTAAAATAATATCTTGCGCATTGTAGCGACTGGCAACACTGTCTGTACTGACTTCTATGGATTCCCCGTATTTTATTTTGTGCTTGAATTGTTTTTTTAGAAATATTCAGTTAGAATGACTTTTATAACATAAAGAATAATGTAGTATTGTATAATAAGAATTCCTGTACAGTATTTGAGTAACTGAGAGAGTGTGCGTGTGTGCATATCCGAAGCTCTCACTCACGGTTAGACCACTTCCCGTGCACTAATCGATATTACATGTGGTGTCATTCGACACGTCTCGATCTGCTGGTGGAGAAGGATAATTTGTTTTCGGATCCGGTCAGAAAATTCTAAGCAATTTCCAAAAACGCTTATTTTATAGTTGCTATCTTAGAGTGTAGACAGAGAATTTAACCAACACCACCTAAATACATCTTTGTAGGTGGCGTTGGTTAAACCTCTGCCCACAGATGCGTCGGTCTACGACGCCATAATTTTCTTCTACGAGGATAGCAACACTCATTGTTCTGGAACATGTGAAACACGCTCCAGAAATGTCAATATTGATGCTGTTTTGAACATAAGAAGTAAAGTGTTTCGTCGTATTACCGTAATTATATTAATTAATAGTAAATTTGCATACACCTACGAATACTATTACCTTCGACCGTATTCAATTCGAAGAACACCAAGTGTATACGGAGAAAATCATAACTGTGAGTAATGTTAGAGAACGGAAGTACATGCATATTCGACTTTGCACATTTACTTTCATCCCTCGTATTTGCAGGCTTAAGAATCAAAGTAGCTGTGGAAGATTTCATGACAAAACTTTCGGATACAATTGAGAATGATCTTCTATTAGGGCTAGAAAATTACGCTGAAGATCAATCTACAGTTAATTTTTTATGCACATTTCTGTGCATGTAAGCAGAAAAGCGTTCACAATATATCTGTGAAAATTCGCCTCAACCATACCTCCAAGTATTTTTTACGGCGATTACAATTTTGAAATTACGATATTACCAGTTCATATCCCATACGGAGGTACGAACATGCAAAGTCATTGGATCTTGGGAATTTTTGAACGGGAGTATAACATTATCAGCTACTACGATTCACTGGTATGTCCAATGTCAGAGAGTGTAAGAAATTATTTGAACAAAGCTATTCATGACATTCATTAATTTTCATCACATGAAAAAACTTTTAAAGCAGTTTACAGCGTCGGCGACGACACATTCAAAGAGTTGTATGATAACACCTGATTAATTGATTAAGAGTTGTGTAATAACACCTAACACCACATTAAATTAAAAATTAGAATAAGTTAAGTGAAATAGGTTATATTTTTTATTAGTAATTATTTTGAAATGTTCTACGATACTTCAGTTTTCGAATCCAACTCGTTCATTCATCTTGTTTAGAAATACTGTATATTTGTATATTTTAGCCTTTTAAATTTAAATATCAAAATAAAGGGAGGCGAAATTTTCCTCCGCCCCGGGCGCCCGACACCCACGCTACGCCACTAACGTAGATGTGTCAACTTTCATAGATTTTTTCATAGATTCATAGATCGGCCAAACGGTGTCGGAGTTTACAGCTCTTATATATACCAACTTCCATATATACCTTCCTTTATATGATATATATATATATATATATATATATATATATATATATATATAATCACAATATTTAAACAAATGTAATCAAACCAATTCGAACAATCCTCACAACATACATGGTAGACTACCATCGTAACCAAGTGCAGCATTCTTTGTTTCTTTTTCAATGTTTCATGAATTCACATCAAGAAGGATATATATATATATATATATATATATATATATATATATATATACTATATATATATATTTACGGCGATTCGATAGAGAATTATTTGCAAACTCATGGCGACTGTATTAAAAGAAAATTAGGCACTGAGATTCGTTAATAAGATTAATACATTTTATATTTACACACCCCTTATTTCTAGCCTGTACTTTCTTTCTACGTAAGGAGATTGCAATTGTGCGTCGGAAATTGGCCATTTTTCGATAGAAAAACTCGCACAGCCGTGCCGGGCCGTAGCAACAAATAATTTGATAAATCTTCCGCATATTACGTAAATCACTTCTTCTATCACGTTGTGTAGTCAGAATTCACGTTTTGTGCGACCTTGGTACCAAAAACAGATTGAGTCAAAACGTCAGTCTGTCTGTAGTCAACGCTGACGCTTAAACGCTTAATCTGTAGTCAACGCTAACGCTTAATCTATTTTCTCCAAAATTAATATAACTCGATCGATCTGAACGAATTCGAAGCCATACGAGTTTGAATAGATATTTGATATTTGAGGGGACTTTAAATGAAGCGTCCAAACATTTTCAACATTTTCTAAAATGATTCCAAATTTCCTATTAAACTTTGTCCTCGGATGTCTTAAGAAATCAAAAAATGGCGCGGATCTCATTTTCGTTGAAGTCCCTGATTTTTCGAAAATTGTGTAATAATAATTTTATTATATAAATTATTTTTATATATTATTATTGATCCTTAAAGAAATTCATGTAAATTGATTTGAATAACGAGCAGTTTTCGCGTCATTTTTTCTTAATGTTAATGCAATGTATAAAAAACATTGCCTTATAAACGGCTCTAATTGTTTTCTTCATTTTTTTCAACTATCATATTCAATCGCTACTTGTAGCACATTTTCTCTTGTTCTCTTATATCGTATGGCTTACTATCTCATCTGTAATGTCGACGGATGCCGCCTGTATCGAATCATATTGATTCAATCGTAATAATAGTTAGTGGTTAAGTCAAATTTCCTTACTTTTCAGATCACGACTTCAAACTCATCTCATTACTGGAAACAGTAATTACGAGTAAATCGGCTTTGTAACGGTAATACTGATAAGTAAATAGCATTGGGGTACATTATACGATATTATAATAAAATACCGATTTTACGTAACTGTATTAACTTCAAAAGTTTCTTGAAAAGCAGTAAAATTTGACTTAACCTCTCATTTACTGCGATATGGTAAGTAATGAGCTTGAAGCCGGGGATGGCGGTGATTACACGGCGATTAAAGACAGAAGAGACCCGTGGGAGTCCGGTGAAAACCAGCTTTGTTCACCATCAGTGCCATTTCGAAGGCTGGAATTTGAACTCGGGCTTGGGCTTTTGTTCAACTATTGCATATGTCCTCTGTAGGTGACATTCAAACGTGACATCGGGTTTCAAACGAATGTACTGCGACGGTTTAATCGCTAGCCAACACGCACGGGGCAGAAGCGCGAATAACATTCATGAACGTGCAATGACATGCATGGATCAGGCGCAGAGAGCCGTAGTTCCCTCCCCGACCTCGTTTGCGAGCGACTGCGACCAATCAACGCACCGTTCTGTCGTTGTGATGTGATTTCTGAACATGAGGCAATTGGCGTATCTTCTGACATTAACCGGGTATTGTTTCAGACAATTTATTTTATTTTAAATTAATTGAGACACCGCGAGACCGTAGAAAATACGTGCAATTTCTGTGAAAATTATATCAAATCCAGAAACGAATATAAATATATTTGTTCCTTATACGTATGTTGTTGACAGGTTCATATACACAACATACGTTATATGTTAATCTAAATGTCTCATAGAACACACAAATTTCGTGGTGAATGGTTGAGTGAAAACGATACACTAGCTGATATAAAAAGTTGAACAATTGAAAATATATCGGGAAAATTAAATTCAACCGTAAACTGAATCGGCGATTTTGAAAGGGAAGTAAGTTAACTTTATTGTAAAAATAGTTGATATTCACTCTTTGTTATTCTTCAAGCTACATGTTATTGTAAAAATGAAACTTGTCCGTCGTAAGGTACACTATATGATCAAACGAATCCGTACACGTGGCTTTACATGACGTACCAGTTCGTGGCGCCCTCCATCGGCAATGCTGAAATTCAAGAGGGTGTTGGCCCACCCTCAACCTTGATGACAGCTTCCACTCTCGCAGGCATACTTTCAATCAGGTGCTGGAAGGTTTCTTGGGAATAGCAGCCCATTCTTCATGGAGTAGTGCACTGAGGAGAGATATCGATGTTGGTCGGTGAGGCCTGGCACGAAGTCGCCGTTTCAAAACATCCCAAAAGTGTTAGGAATTAAGTGAGGACTCTGTGCAGGCCAATCCATTACAGGGATGTTATGGACGTGTAACCACTCCACCAAGGCCGTGCAGTATGAACGGGTGCTCAATCGTGTTGAAAGATGCAATCGCCATCCCCGAATTGCTCTTCAACAGGAGGAGGCAAGGTGTTTAAAAGATCAACGTAGGCCTCTGCCGTGATAGTACCATACAAAACAACAATCCCTCTCCCCCAAGCCCTCTTCAAGAAAAATACGACCACACCATAACACCATTTTGGACGTGTCCGGATACTTTTGATCACATGGTGTGTGTGTTCTATTGCTAACTAAAAATTCTAATGTCTGGAAAAGAGAAAGAAGTCCAAAACTTCTGATCCGTACACAAAATAACTTATATTATCAGCTAGGAAACGCCTAAATGCTGTATGACAAGTGTAATAGATATTGAGGACATCATATACTTCAAAACCTGGTGGTCTAACTATTTTAAGAACACAACCAAGTCTCGTGCTCGTCCTGACAGACCTCATTGGGAGCCGGGTGTGACATTTTCCAAGTAAAGCAGCTAATGTATGGTAGATAATATTTTGGTTTCCTCGTGACGCGTGAGTACATTTACTGATCAAGTACTCATTTGTGTTGGCAAAAGGGAAGACCGATTCAGATTTACCTTTCAAGAAAGTTTATGTCTCAGCTGTTCTTTCAGTCAACGGAAAGAAAATAAAAGATATTCAAAAAATAGTAAATTACATTCCACGTGAATATTTCCATTTCTACCAGAAAGTTTTGACATAGTCACAGACTCAAGTGCTAATCGATGATGAGTAGACCTTGATATTATTAATTTAGTAAGAGCATTGATCATACTCATAAAGCCCAATGTGTTAAATCAAATCATTATATATTAATTCTATCAGTATATTGTTTCAAAAGTCCAAAAATAAAGAAATAAAGAATTGTTATTTTTTTAAGATTTCATAATTATTTTATAAAGCAAATACGTCCAAGGTATAAAAACTTTTCTGTACATCACAAAAATGCCAACTTAAAGAATAGCCCAATCAATCAATAACGACTAGTATTACAACTTTTGCGTAGAACATAAATATCCCTGATGCCAACTGTGGATATTATTAAAATTGTTTTTGTTTCTTCTTTGGTTTGTTTTTTGACTCAGAACTATGGTACAAGAACTTATTTCCCTTTTCAAATCACTGATTCAATTTTAAACATTATCTTTCAGAACCGACAAAATGTAACTAAACCCCTTTACCTCTCGATACCTCAAATGTATTAGAAACCAATTTCGCTTTTACTGACGCCTTTTCAGGATTGCCGCCACCCCTCCCGCCTTCCCTGGCCAGCAGCCCGCATTCGGGAGAACGAGCAGCCGATTATGAGCGAGGCTTGCCTCCGCTCATCTCGCCGCCACCTTCTTACGACGCAGTGGTAGGGAAGGTAAGACTCGCTCAGATAACCTTAGTTATAATTCACGTTTCTCATCCTATTCTGTTATATCGTTTGACTGATTAATGATTGATTGATTAGAGGTTCTGGGCGCGTCAACTGCCCTTATTAGTCCATAGGCCCAGTTCTTCCGCCGCTGGCTGGCGAGATCCAGCACCGGCCTATGTCGGCTTGCGGGGATTCTCCCCAAACAGGTGCCACAAGCATGGCACAGATCCAGCTGGGACAAACTCGAAGCTCCCGACTGGACTTCCGAAAAGTGTGGTAGTGTCGTGTATGCGAGTGTGTGTGTAAGTGATGGGTGTGGATAGGCAAAAGAAGAGCAAGAAAAAATTGCGCACGGTCCAGCATTACGTTTCTGCTCCGGCGTACGCCTGGTTTTGATTTAAAAAAACATGGAAAACTACTGATCAGAGCCTCCGGCTATTAGAATTGTCCTCCAGACAGCGGCAGAATTTGACCTAGCTAGTGTCTACATTTCTCCTACCGTTGAGACACTCTAGGACCTCCCGGTTAGAGGCACTTCATTTACATCAGTTGATGCCCTGAGTCAACTGTACCGATTGTTATATCGTCATAATGCAACCAACTAGGAACGTAAAGACACTCTTGACGGCTAGCGTCCGTTAAGCCCTCTATTAAGAGCAATCAAAACAAATGGGATCTACCAGTAGATGGCGTATGAATTCTTCTATTCCATGAAAAGGTATTTATTTTTTCTATGATTTTTTCTTATAATGTGGTGGTTTTTCGAATGTTATTCAACAACACTTGGCCGCTATTACAAATAACGGATTTGGTTGTTTATAATACGCATCAACGAGTTCTGTTTCTCCTCTAAACCCTTATTATTTTCTATATTACTCCACTTCCTGCATTCTGCGCTGATGCTCGTATCCATTCTTCAAAAGCGATTCCCAAACTCTTGGTGTTGTCATCAATGTTATCATTCCAAGTGAATCTCGGGCCTTCTGCGTTCCATTGAACCTAGCGGAGTCAAATTAAGTTATATAAGACACAAATTTGAAGACAGATTTATTCCTAAATGAAATCTGTTTTAAAAAATATATCTTAAACAGAGATATGTACAATTTTAGAAAAATTCAAATAGTTTTCCATAATTTTTGCTTGAATTATAGGCAATTAACATAGTTTCTCAAAGCAGCTGAATCATCATGGCTGCCAATTCGCATAATGTACATTTTCCCAAGAGTATAAATGTTCCATGAATTCGTAACAAAAAATAATGAATGCAATTCGTACGAAATGTCTTTGGTGTACTCGTTTCAAAATGTCCGAAGAGGCTACAATTGTCCTCCAGTGCCTAATCATTTCGTTCGTACACCAAAGATTCACTTTCGGTATTAGTTATGTAAATAACTATTCTCTAATAATTTTTTTAGAAGAATGCGTTTTGTAGCTCCTTAATATGAAAATATTGGTTTATCTGACTGTCTGTCCGTCCTGTCCGCTTTTCAAGCCGTCGGTCTGTTCCTTCGCCCGTCCGTCCGGTCGTCTTTCTGTCCATAACTCTATCGCCTAAACCATACATAAGATTTTATTCCCCGGCCGATCTGATTTCAGTTGCAGACCCTTGAATTTGAAATTGATATTTTAATTTTGGGTATTCTTTGCATGAAACAAAAACCTTTTCAAAATTTTCTGAAAAGTGACTCCATTTTTAATATTGTTTCCCCCCTAATTGAGAAATATACTTATTAAAATGGTGCAGATCAAATTGTCGTAGAAAACTTTTCCTGAAATGTAAAAGTGAACCGTTTTTACCAGTACTTTAACATTGACCTCAGAAATGTTAACTCAGAGGATTAAGACGACACGTGAAGAACGTACGTGAGAATGCGTGAGAATCTCGTGGCTCAGTGGCGAAGTCGCTGAGTCGAAGTCAACACGACGATTTGTTACGACGGAACGAGTTTGCCTGCTTCACAGGGGCTAGTCTAAACACTGTTAAGCGTCCTAAACCTTACCCCTATCCTTATTCCTTCCCAATTCTGGCCGATAGGTAGAACGCACGGCGCGTGCAAGACTCGAGCACGAAGATGCTCGCGATTCGGCGATTCCCTGACTTGACGGCGACTGACATGACTTGACTACCCAGCGGCCCATAGAGTGTTACTCCAGGGTGCGCTCAACGCTCCAAGGAGCTAGGAGACGCGTTGCGTCTATATAGCCGCAACAAATAAATAAGTTTCCAGATTAGAATTCCAGTCCTGGGGAATGTCAATGGGGGTCGGAAACGCATTTTCGTGTTTAAATAGTTGCCATATACAGTTACAAAAATAAGAGAAAGTATGTGCCGTTTAAGCACCAATTCATTTATATATTTCAATAGGATTTTTATTGAGAGCCTGGCCACGTAGACCACGCTATAAATATTTTACAGTAGCTCAGCTCCGTGCCAAGTGCCCTATGACACGGTGTTGGTCAGCGACTCCAATGTTCCGCGCGGCAACAAAGAAACACGACGCTTATTACATTCGATAATACAGCTTCGTTATACTAAATCTGACCAAAAGGGATTATTTTATATATTTTTTAATAATCTGAATATATCTAAAACATCATTATATGCATATATCTAAAACATGTTAAGTAGAAGTTTTGAACCATGTTATTGAAAATAAATATTGGAATCATGAGAAACAATACGTATTTCTTCCCTTTTCGTCAATATATCTAGAAATGTAAGTAATCTAAGTAGTACTAAGTAAGGGTATCTAGGAGGTAATAACATTTGTTGTGCTTTTGAACTACTGTCCGTCATTCTTTTCTATTTGAAAAAGTCTTTTGAAAAAGTAAAAAACATAACTAAAGGTTCTTTGCTTTATGATCGGTGCATTCCTCCTTGGCGATTGATTTGCTTGGGAGTTGTGGGCATGTTGGGCCTTTCCAAACTATCGCGTATCAATACACTTCCTGTATTCTATTCATCCCTTTCAACCCTTTGACCAAAAGAATTTTGATCATCTACATAAGTCAGGTGCGTGATTTGTTTATTTCTCGATATTGGTATATCTCAGATTTGTGGTAATCCATAGATCAAAAATTTTGTTCGTGTATATGTTGAAGAGGATTGGGGACAAACCACACCCTTATTTTGATCCTTGGTTTACTTTTAGAAGATCCGATGTTTGAAAACAAATTACATTCTTAATAAAAATTTCGGTATACGGGTATACGCTTTTAATAGCATTTGTCAAGTTTCCTTGAATATCATAAACTCTAAAATCCACCATAATTGTGATCTGTTCACACTGTCATACACTATGTGGTCAAAAATATTCGGATTCGAGGCTGAAAATGACATCAGTTCATAGCGCCCTCCATAAGAAATGCTGGAATTCAATAGGGTGTTGCCTTAATGACAGCTTCCTCTCTCACAGGCATACTTTCAATCAGGTGTTGGAATGTTTTTTGGGGAATGGCAGCTCATTCTTCACGGAGTGCTGCACTGAGGTAAGTAATCGATGTTGGTCAGTGGCACCAATTCGGCGTTCCAAAACATCCCATAGGTGTTCGATACGATTCAAGTGAGGATTCTGTGAAGGTCAGTCCATTACAGGGATGTTATTGTTCGTGTTCGTGTAACCACTCCATCACATGTGCTCTATAGTGTTGAAAGATGCAATCGCCATCCCTGAATTTCTCTTCAACAGTGGCAAGCACGAAGATGCTTAAAACATCAACGTAGACCTGTGCCATGATAGTGCCACACAAAACAAGTGGTACAAGCCACCTCCATGAAAAACACGACCACACCATAACACCATTTGAGACGTGTTCGGATACTTTTGATCACATAGTGTACGCTTTGCACTTGACTTGCTTAACTCGGGAACAGCATGTACGATTGTCGTCTCTGCGCTTCAGAGTGAAAATTGCATCGCTACAACTTCTTCCTCTCTTGAATCCATTAATCTCTTCCAGAAGGATGTTCTCCATCTCCTTGTTAAGCTTGTATTTCAATATTGTGGTATACACACAATTTTGAAGCTGTTGTCAATCACAAGATCCCACGATAATTATCACAGTCTTTTTGACCCCTTTTTATGTATATTTATTATTTAGGCTTTGTTCTAATCTTCAGGTACTTTTCTTTCAGCTCAAAGAGTATTAAAGACTTTTAATAAGGACCTTTTCCACTGATCTCCAGCGTATTTCAGTAATTCCATTAGTATATCGTTCAATTACGCGTATTTCATATTTTTGCATTTTTGTAGGGGTATGTCTAACTCGGCCATTGTTATGTCCTGATTATTTGAAATTTTCTCTGTCTCTATTTCCCCACATTTGTCTGAAAATAAAAGTTTTCTATAATGTTCAACCCATATTTGTTATGAGATAAATATACACGTGTCTTGTTCATTTTTGGACATTTTTGAAAATTTTAAGCCAATTCCTTTAGCGCTAGTGACGTCATACTCTGATCGTTTCAAGATATCCCAACATTCCTTTTGTGGTTTTCTGGATAACAAGCGTGTTTTAGCCCTAAATTGTTTATACTCTATGTAGTATATCAAACTTTATGTGAGGTCAAATTATATGATATTATTTACGAGAGAATCTCCCTGTTCTGCATTTTTCTTATCTCTTCATGAGCCTGGAAATGGAGGGCACTGTTTGTATTAAAGGTTTGTCGCATAGGTACCCAAGCTATATGTATGTGAGAAATTAATCAAAACCAAATAAATGCAAAAAAATATCAAGCCAACACGAATGACTTACACAGCTTCGTAAAATGTCGTGGAGATATGTCTGACTTACGTGTCACAAAGCATCAATTAATGTCACTGCAGTGCTTCTGACCGGGAGGTCCTGAGGTTCGAGTTCCGACGGTAGCAGGATTTTTGACATTAGCTGGATAATTGGCTGAATTCAGTTGCTGTTTGGAGGATAATTCTAGCGGCCGGCTGCTTCGATGGTTTTTCGTGGTTTCTTCAACCAACACCAGCGAATGCCGGAGCAGTACCCTAACAAACAGGGCACAGACCGCGCACGATCTTTCTTTCCCCATCCTTGTCCTATCCTCACTACTTAGTTACACACACTAATATTTTCATGCGCTACACTACCATACGTGTCGAGAGAACAGTCGGGAGCTTACAACTTTTCCGGGCTTGCTCGGTGATACGTTGGTGAGAAATGCCTAGTTGTGTGTATGGACGCAAGAAGACGTGTAGGTTGGCGCCGTCTCTCCTCATCCATAGGTGGGATTCCTCGCCACCTCCCGCTTTGAAAGAACGTGCACTCCATGTACGGAGCAAATGAACTTAGTAGCTGACACGTCCGGGAACACAACATAATGAATCAATCAAAGAATTATTCAAAACGGAGTATATGCAAAAAAGGATTCCATGCCAACATGAATGACAATGTTCACAGTTTCATAAAATCCCGTGGGGACGAGAGGAAGGAGACACGTCTGTGTTGTTTTTTTCTTCTTCGGGCTGCATTGTCAACTGTTTCGTCTCGTTTTCTCTTCGTCCGACAGGCGCAGCGCCGAGGTACGAGCCACCCGCTCCACATCTCTGCGTCGACGCGCTGACACACGGTCTCCGGAGGCCTGCAAATCGGCTTATCGACTCACTCACACTGTCACCGCGCCAGCTGAAGCCCTGATAAGTGACTTGCGCCGTCAGAAGTGTTATTTCTGGACTGGATACGAGGGCATTTGCCAACGTACGGCAAAGCTGAACGGAACCTCAAACTATCACGACCCTTAACAACGTTCGCAACGGAAAGACCCATCGACTCCTCTGTCTTTCTAGGAAAGAAACAAACGGATTGGAATTGAAGTAAAAAAAGACGATACGAAGAACCATCTAAAACAGAAAAATTCAACTACCAGTAAAAGGAGGAAATGCGCTCCGTCTCCTTGCTGTGCAGAAGAGTTCGGAACGCGAAGTGATACTGTTTACAAAGAGTCGAAGAGATTTTGGCACTTTTATACTACTGTCTCAGACAACACATTGACACCAGATTTCAACTCAGTGACCTTGAAGAAGAAATCATGTTCTCTTCTTTCATTTATTCTTTCACTCTTTCTTTCGTTCTTTCTTTCTCTCTTTCTTTCATTAATTTATTCAAAAATTATTTTATTTCCTCATGTTAAACTAACGTTCACCTCCAACATTAAAGATCTCTACAGAGCTAAAATAATATAATTTTATTGAAAGTTTCTTGAGTAAAACAGATTGAGTTTTTATACAACAATTTATTTCATGTTATATTTAACGTTTCGACCTAATTTGGGGTATTTTTGAAAGTGTCCAGGGTCGTTGACATTATAAATAAGAAGTATTTTGATAAAAAAAATCAAGTCGTCAGCTTCATCCGGTCAATTGGCATCATACCTCGATCAATTTGTAACCCTGTTTTAGCTTAACCGAATCCCATGCGAATATTTGGTAGACATTGCATTTCTTGCACCGTAGAGGGTACAAATTGCTGCCAAATGGTTTTAAGAAAAACATGTTCTTCACATACGGTGGCCGAGATCGCTAAGGCAGTAGTGCCGTAGCGATCTCGGACCGAAGGATCGCGGGTTCGAGTCCCGCCTCGGGCATGGTTGTATTGTGTTCAGCCTTTCACCCCCTATCATCATCGTATTGTGTCATCCTCACAGTTACCATACCATTACACGCAATAGTGGTCGCTAATTACCAAGAAGTTGATGCGACTTTAAATAACAAAAAAGACGTTTTATTTGTAAAGACTCAATTAGGGATCGTAGATGTGGCAATAACTGGGTCCGCCTAACTCATAATTGATTAACTTGGACCTCATTATTAATTTTCATTCATATGACATAGTTTAGGGAGGAAAGGTATTAGAATTAACGTAACTTTCTTGATTTTTTTCTAGTGTTGTAAATAACCTGGTAATACACGCCTGCTTAAGAAATTCATTCTTTGCTTCGTGGTAAAATTTATCGGAATCATTTTGTTTCCGGAACGCGTACTAGGGCGGACTTTCTTCTACCTGGGCGAAACCTAGAGTAGAGCAATACAAAAAGGAGAAAGTTTAATGCGTGATGTTACAATGGTTGACAGATACCTTGAATCGTCTCCTTTGTCAGTTGTAGATTCTGTCATTTTGTAAAGTATTGAAAGGCAGACGATATATTTGTAAATTCAATCTTTATAAGTACGCGCGTATTTTTTCCCCAAGAGTCATCTTCTCAATAAAAAGTATGTATTCGTTTGATATAACATTGAATGGATACATCAGTATTATACACGGTTCAGTCGCATTAATGTGACCCCCCCCCCCGTCAAAATCCTGAATAACGTCTTTTGCTGCGCTGACCGTTGTGAGACGTGAAGGAAGAGAATCAATTAGATTCTGGATGGCACCGAGAAGGATGTGAAGTCATGCCGACTCCAGTGCCGTGGCCAGCTGCGCTAGGTTTTTCGATTGCCGATTCATATCGCAAACAGCCCGGTCGAGATGGTCCCACATATTCTCTATTGGGTTTGTATCGGGAAAGTTTGGTGGGCAGGGAGGCCTGTAAATTAATCCTGGTGCCACCATGCACATACGAGCATGGTACACTGCGAGTTGTATGTCACGTTGCATTGTCCTGCTGGTAGATGCCGCCTTGCTGAGGAAAAACGATCTGCATCTACAAGTGGACATGGTCACCAAAGATTGCTACATCATTACTTCTGTTCATCTGTTGTGCCTTCCAGAATGATTAGATCATCCTGGGAATGCCACGAAAACATTCCCCATACAATCACGCTTCCTCCTTCGGCCCGGATCCGTCCGGCAATTATTGCAAGGTGTTTGTGTTCAGACGTTTCACCACGTATACACCAACGACCATTTGTCTGATGGTAGAAAACGTGATTCGTCTGAAAAGGCCACCTGTCGCCATTGAGTACACGTCCAGTTGCGGTATTGGCGTACAAATTCCAGCCTTCGTCGCCGATGAACAGCAGTTGGCATGGATGCACGAACCGGACGCCTGCTGCAGAGGCCCGTACGCAGCCCGTACGTTCGCTGAACGGTTGTTGAGGAGACTGTTGGTAGCCCCTTGGTTCATCTGCAGTGGCATCGGTCAGTTCATCTGCAGTGGTATGTCTATCTGCCCGTACACATTTCTATAGCCGTCGTTCTCCCCTGTCATCTATGGCCCGTGGTGCCGCCAGCGTAGCCTCGGCGCCGGTTTGGATATCGTATTCTTGCTATGCACGGTACACTTTAACCACGGCGGTACGAGAACTCTTTACAAACTTACCCGTTTCGAAAATACATCCGCCTTTGACCCAAAAGTCGCTCCGTTTCTGCATCGCGGCAACTGCCGCACTGTTTTTCGCTTCCACCCGACACGCTTAATATACCCTTCACTGTTAGTAGTGCCACTTGCCATCTATGAGGGATTATTCCACTTTTATGTCGAACATAGGCGGTAGTCACATTGACTGGACGGTGCATATTGTCGTATGAGGATAACATTGTAATTAAACATATATAAATACATTTCATTCAATACGAACAGTTTTTATGCAGGTTATTGAATTATCACAATATATTATCTTTCGAAGTTCACTGATCTCGTTTGTTGCTAATAAATAAGAATAAACGATCGTATGTGACATTCGTGACCTCACTGTAACGCTCCAGTTAAATGATCTGCTTTGGCCGAATAAACATGTCGACCAAAAGCACAATAACTTAACATGGGACATAATGCAGAAAGTCCTCACATTTTCTTCCTTTCGCAGTTTCGACTTTTTTCTGCTTATGTTTTGTAATAATAGCAGAGGACTCGGTATTCTTCGAGAATGCGTCGTTTCTCTAGTACGTGAGGGTAGAGGCACTGTTCACATCAGAAGCAGTAAACGATGTATCACGTGAGAATGCTCTCTAATTTAGTTGCCTATGCTCCCATGAGTTTGCTGAATTAGTTTTATTTCAACGCACACAAGTTGAGAGGAACACTCTACTTCCTCAGCAGTCAACAGGTTATCACGTGACGCAGTCAGCAGGAGCACTTTGATTATGAAGCATTTCGAGCAGCATTCCGCAGCGTAACAAACTTTCGCATTAATTATAGACCAAGAAGTTCCTCAGGATGTTCTACACGTTAACTATACGGTGTTTATGAGTGCCACAGAAAAGCGAAGAGAGTGAGTAGAACGACACCCGTTTAACCCCTTTGATTTTCAAGCACGATTTGAACTATAACGATTAATGATTTTCGAGTGACGTTTATACGTACTAATCTAGTGCCATGCACAAATGATTACTACGTCCTTCAAGATCTCATTTCTTCTATTCCCCTTCGCAAAAGGAACAGCGATTCCATCGAAATGGATTTTGAGAGTTTGCATTGCGTCAGCTGATCTTAATGGCGCAGTAGCTTTAAGCATCGTCCGAGTACGCGAAACCGAGGGCTGCGGGTTTGCGTATTGTGAAATACAGGGTTGTTTTCACATTGTGATTGTGACGTAATTAGCATATTAAAATGCCACATATCCCAATTGAACCTCACTCCATCTATAACCTCTCTTCATTCACCCTTCATTGTCATTCTATCATTCTTCATACAGTGGAAGCAAAGGGCACGAATGTGATCAAATTACCTGCCGAGGAAAGGAGAAGACCAAGGTGCCAGGTTGCTCCCTTGCGTACATTATAAAATAAGTAGTGCTTAAGGATCCGTGAGATATCAAACACAAAGTTGAATAAAAAATATTTAATAGTATAAATAATTAACTATACACATGTTTTGAGAATCTAATCTGATCTTCAATGGCACCAAGTATGGGTGTTTTTCCTGATTTCCCCGATCAACCACAGGAGAATACCGGAGTATTACCCTAATAAATAGCACTGACTGAGCGCGATCTTTCCTTCCTCTTCCTTGTTCTATTCTTGCCCTTTACTTACGCACACACTTACGTGCACTACACGACCACACAGGTCGGAAACCAGTCGGGTACCTAGATCTTGTCCCAGTTAGTGAGAGATATCTGGATGGGGAAAACCTTACAAGCCGACGTGTAGGTCGGCGTCAAATCTCACCATTCGGCTAAGGGAGATCACTGCCACCTCCCGGGAAAAAACGTGCACTAAATTTATGGGGTTAATGATTACATCAGTAGACGCGCCCGGAAACACAAAAAATAAATCCTTCAATCGGCCAAATCTGTCTTTAGAGTAAAAGTTGACAATATTGTAAACATATTTCTTCATTCAACTAAAAAATGCCGATGTGTCACTTTTTTCTCGCCGTCGATATGGAGTAAATCTACGAACTGACACCTTCCGAATTCCTTAAGAGCCAATAAGCCAGGTGATTTGGCGGTCACTGATTCACTAACCTCGACAAGTCTACTGTCAGCCTGTTATTACTGGCCATAACTACCAGAGTTTGCACATTTCATCTAAAGGGGCTTAGAGTTTATCAGAAAAATGTCAGCAAAAGCAAGTATCAACAAGATTGTTTTTTGTCAGTAAAATATTAAAAAGACGTTGGTTGAGTCTGTACGTGTAATCCTACATATCATTTTCGATAAATGCAAAATTTATTTTTTTGGATTGATCCAAACTAATTACAAAAAATAAATTAATGAATAAGAAAATACTTGTAAAAATGTTTAAAGCGTCGGAGACGTCCCAGCTAAGTCCAGGAGAAAATAAGATATATGAGGTGTTCCAGAAACTTGTTAACGAAAGTTACATACAGTTCTGATGTGTATACATTTTTAACCTACACATCTTACGTGAACCTGAAGAGGACTCCAAATCAGGAGTCAAATTATGGGAGATTCATTGTAAATATGTAAAATGTGAGTATGTAATTCACTGCGTATATGTAAATAATTATTGTCAGTGTTCATTTTTTACTTTCGTTTGTTAATTTTGACATATATAGCAGCGCAAGTGGAAAATATAAAAGTATAAACAGTTCTGTGCATAACTAGTTCTTCCATTGTAGTTTTTTCCTTACAATCAAAACTCGCGATTTCCATCCCCGACAACTTGACATTTTCTGAAAATGAAAATAAAAATAATTTCCATTTAAAATAACCTCGAAATGTCGACAATAATTCGAGACTAATTCAAAGTTTTTAAAATGATTCGCGTGTAGATCAAACATTTAAACTTTCATATTTCAGAATTCACTATCATTACTGCAAGAATTTCTCACACGAATCCTATCAATCAAAGAAGTTTGTAGAAAAGAAAGCAATCCGGAGTATGACGTATCCTAATTTTAAACCTCTAAAACGCGAATAAATTTGCTTACATCTTCAGATTCGAAAAAGACGTATTTTAGATAGTCTATCTGTCACTTATTTACACAATGCAATCCGGGCACTAGCTAGTTTGAACAAGAGAGAGTAGTACAGATTTTTTAATGTGTATAATTATTACAGTGGCTGAATTATATCTTATACTATTTTGTAAAGATTGCAGTGAGGTTTAAGAAACATAATTATTTCCCTAGTGTTCGGTTTAAAGAGTCTGAAGTTTGATAGTTTATCGTTTCCTTCAAACTGAATGTTTTGGAAGCTCATTCCTCTGCGGATCCCTTCGTGAAGATGCTCATTTGAATTCTCCACGTCCAGGCCCGGATCTGCTCATAAGCAAAAAAAAGCTGCTCAGAGCCATCCATCATTGGGGCATCGCGCTCTCGAAAAATTTCATTACAAAAATCCACTAACTGTATTTTTTTAATATATATGTTTAATTCTATAAGCAATTGGTTGTTTCATTTGTATTGGTGAAAAAAGTATTTATTTTCCATTTTTTTTAATCCATTTGTCAGCTAGCGATGTTCCCAGGCGTGGACCCTATTTTTATTTATTATCCACGCCTGGGAACAAGGAAGTCATGTGGCGAGCATATGGAGTATTCTCTTCGCTGTATCTAGTATACTTGGCATGTCTGAGCTTTTCCTTTGACATACGCCAGAGAAACTGACACGAAAATAATGGAAAGCGACATCTCTGTTTTTATGCGGTCCGATAAGGTACAAAAAGTTATTGTTATATCATTAATGTTTTGTTGTTGTTTTTTGTAATAAATCTGGGGGATTTTTCTCCAGAGCGAGGCCCAGAGGGACACAATTTTAATGGTTAGGGGCCCAGCGGGCCTCAATCCGGCCCTGCCCTCATCGCTCTCCGTGCTTTCGCAGGAGCTCCCTCCCAGCTACGAGGAGTACCTGTCGCTGCGGCTGCACCGCGCGCAGCTGGCCGCAGCGGCTGCGGCGGTGGCCAAACCGATCCCGCCGCCCCTCCCGCCCCCGCGGCCGCGCGCCGCGGTGGCCGCCGCCGCTGCACCGCCGCCCCCGCCGCCGGGCAGCGCGGCCGCGTGTGGCTGCGCCAAGTGCGGGCAGGGCGCGCTGCGCGTCTCGCTGCCGCCCGACGCGCCGGGCCCCGGGGTGGGAGCGGGCGGGGGAGTGACTCTCACGCAGGCGTCCACCCCCGCCGCCCAGCAGCGCGCCCTGCGCGTCGCCCTGCCCCCCGAGGCAGGCAGCCTGGCCGCCGCCGCCGGTGGCGGCGGGGGCGGACAGGCGCAGATGAACGCAGTCAGCTGCCCCTGCACCAAATGCCAGGTGAGCAACGCGACGCGGCGCGGCGCGACCCGACCGCAGGCCTAATGGCAGGGCTGTCACTGCCGCGCTCGACCCGAGCGCTACAATTGTCGGGGGTGGCACAGCTCGAAGGGTCGCACACTTGTAAGCCTTCAAAGGAGGGGGCAGCACGTTTGTAAGAGTTACACGTTTGTAGAGATAGCATCAATGTGTGTTGTGTTAAGTGTCAATAAATGTGTCATATTTGTTGGGGTAACGTGTTTTAAAAGTCACCATATTTGATGGGATGCCACATTTAAACATAATATTATGGTTTTTTATAATTTGTATGCTGATTTCATTTAAATGTTAATTGCATATGGTCTGAAGATGGAGAAAAAAAATTCCGAAACCTTTTCTGTGCATATTTTGAATTCGTGGTATCAGCTTTGTCATCTTTTCAATCTTATTAAGTGTGAAAACTTTCCAATAAATCATTTTCATGAAATGTAAACTTTTTTAATTTTCACGTATTCATGGATGTGTACTACAAAACTGTAGATTTTAAGTATATAAAGAGTTTTAGTGCCGAAAAATCGCCGTTTTCTAGCGCACGGTAACAATACTTTCGCTACTTTCGCTACTTACGAAGTGCTTGAAAGTAACAAGGAAACGAAACATTTATCAAAACACACTTTTGAAAGGATTGAATTTTTTAGGAAACACACGATCGTTCCGGTGTTGGCTCGGGCCTGTAAAGTTAGGTGAAGGGCTAATAGGGAAATATCAATTTACGTGTGCTTATCTTAATAATAAATCGTTTATTTCTTAAACAACAAATCGATCTTTTAGTCCTTCAAAACTTCATACTTGTTGGGGATATCTTCATTCCTGTTTCCATAATAACAGCAGAAGAAATTACTTCTGAACAACAATATTCCTCAAAGAAGAAAATTTCTCGTCCCAAATTGTATACTCGTACTTGAGGTACGTTTTTGAACGTTTCAGAGAATAAAATTTTTTACCGATAATATAGTACAGACGATGGGCAGAAAGAGGGAGAACAATTTGTAAGTGCCATAATTGCCTAAGTACCTAAAAATGTCTTAATCCTCATCTTTTCGTTAGAAATCTGACTAAATTTTTCATCGGCATATAAAATAGGGTTCGTTTCTTAAACGATCTGTTTTGAAGAAGATAGATCCAAATAAATTTGCAGATATTCAAGTCTGCTAAAAGGAAATCATGTTTTGTATTATTCAATTTTTGTGTTATGATCAAGGAAAACAAATTTAATTGTTTCACAATAGTGAAATCTCTCATCGATTTCCATTAAAATGTGGCCCAAAATTTCATAATAGATCTCTCGATAAATTCAACCTCTGACACATTCAACCTCCAGCAGGGAGCAGAACTCTCTTGTGAGGTGCAAAGCGTTCACTTTGCTGGCCTTTTCAAAGATAGTAGAAAAATATTGTTAGTTCATTTTATTTCTTAGCATTTCACATGAATTTCTGATATATATATACTTTTCGACAGAAAAAGCCTTATTGTGGGGCCCTGGTAAGGAAACGTGGATAACTCCTGTTCGTATATATAGTAGAATAGAACATCCTCTAACACGTGGTGTAGCCAAAATACATGTTTTGTGGGCCCTTGATAACGAATAATCGATTAACGGCAAAATGTCTCTGTCTGTTCGTCTAACTGTCCATTTGTTTGTTTGTTTGTTTGTTCGTCCGTCCGTGCGTCTGTTAGCCGATTTTTTTCCAAAATTATTATCCCTGTTCGATTTAAGTGAACTCGAGGCCGTCTGTGTGGGAAAGGGATATTTTGATTTTAGGGAAAGGGCTATTTTGATAGGGAATAATAATGATGATGATAAATAATAATGATGATAAATAATAATGATGTAAGGGATAGTTTGATGCTACTTTATGTGAAGTCTCTACCGCATTCTCAAAATAGCTCGACATTTTTTATTTCACTTTTACCTCGGATAGCGTAAAGTAAGATTAAGACAATGGTGTGGGTCTAATGTTCTTTGCAATCCTTGATTTTTCGAAATTGCAAAAATTCACATTTTTCCCGACGTCTTTCCACAACTGCAATATGGATGATGAATTTTTTTCCTTAATGAAATCTGTTTATATAGGCCAATTTTTAAATAGCAATTACATGCAATTTTAACGTTTTTAAACAATTATTTTCACAAAAAAGTTCCATTTTTTTCTTTTAATTTTTTCGTCCCGAATATCAAAGAACGGTAAAACTAATACTACTCTGATTTCCGACTAACTCTATATATTTTCAAAAATTGCAAAAATAGCCGTGCAAAAGCACAATACTGAAGATAGAAATGTCTGTCTTAAATAAATTTTGTGTTCTAAAGATAAGATCTTTAAATAAGGTTACGTAATATTTTTGAAACAACGAGTAGTTTTCGCGTAATGAATGCTTGACATTAAAACATTTTTTAAAAAGCACATTTTATCCAAAACCGTTTCCTTCATTTTTCTCATTTAATTACCCGCTTAAGCAGCAACAAGAGAATAGATAGATTAAGATTTTTGAGTGCTCAATCAACAATTATATTGCAAATTAACATACATAAGGCAAACAAATCGTCCAATTAGACAACGAGTGAACAAGCATTCTAAAAGTATTAAAGTATCTTCTCCGGGGCTTAATTCTTTACTTAGACACAGACTTAATTTGTTACATGAATTTGATTTCAAAAACCCACATATTTTGGACACCGAGGTGAGGAGGTTCCCACGACTAATTTCAGAAAGCCTTTGGATTGAACTAAATCAAACTTTTAATACCATTATGGAGATGAATGATTTTACAAAGTCTTATGACAATGTATTCAAGAAATTAATAAATATCCGGAATAATGTCAATTTGTTAAGTTAAGATTAGGTGAGTAATGTTGCCACACTCTATACTATTCATACGCCGGGGTGACGTCATACTATTTGCTCGGGGCATTGTGGTGAGTCCGATTAAATTCGTTAATTCTTTTAGAATACCTTTAGGTTGTGGTACATAGAAAAGTTCGCAATGTGTCCTCGAGTGTTCTACTGTTGAAACTTTCTACTGGTGATACTTACTGATGTAACACAACGAAACAATAATTCCCTCATTAAGGTAAGTGTCTCATTTAATTGATTTGTTTCGTCCTTGCTATTCTGAAGTTTAAAAACAAGTGTTGATGAACATTTTATTCTTGGGTAGTAGACATGCTTAATGTTTGTGATTATTGTTTACTTAATAAACATTTGAAATATTTTTTAACTAGTTGATATTTTAATGTATTAACTTTTCCATAAGAGACATTTGAAATAGTTTATTGATTACAGTATTCCCATAATTTTTGTAACCTGAAGATGTAACTAATCATGATACGAAACGTCGTGTAATTGTTGGTAATAAAGGATTGTCATAAAAACATTGGATACGTTTTATTAATATAAAAATATATTGACAATCAGGAGAAGTCTATAATACTTGTTGGCTATTTAGTTTTAAAATATTTACCCCATACAGATGGTAATACATGCATTTACATCATTATTGAGATAATACCTTAAGATAACATTCTTCACATTATCTTTTCAGATACGATACATTTTTCACATTTCTTTTCAGAATCAAAGAAAAGTCAAAATCAAGTCAAATCAATGCAGGGGCAATTTTAGCATCGTCCCTAGCTTCAATATCAATAGCTCGCCTACTTTCCCCCTAGTTCATTAAAAGTCTCACGCAGAACGTAATGCATTTATTTGCAGAGAAGTTAAGGAAAGGGAATATTGTAGTTCTAATTCTATGTAGTTCTAATTGTAAGGATACAGACCTACACTAAGGTCGGAAAACGGGTCATTTTCTCTTAGCATTTGTGAACTGAGAAAGCAATTTTGATGTTGATTTATATTTCATTGTTTCGCGACCATTTTGTGTTAATTTTGTTTTCTGTCAGTTTTAATTAAAACTCGCCATTGTCTACCTCCGTTCCATTGCATAACCGTTGTTTGCTGACACGTGTAGCTAAGGGCTAAAAGATCATTTTACGTTACACCAATGCGCATCCAAGCAGGCCCTACAACCCCTCAAAATAAAGATTAAATTTGATTGATTGATTGATTGATTGGTGTTTTCGAGCGCAACAATTACTTTGAGATTAGTCCCGTAAGTGTATTGCACGTCATAACCCTAAAGGAACCCCCGCTGGAACGTGAGATCTTGTACACACCTACTTGATGGCTTGCGAAGTTCCCTTCCAGGTATCTCCCCCAGCAGCGCACCGTCCCAATCAGATTATGCTCTAAGCTGCCGACAGGTCTCCGGATATGTGTGGTGGTGTCATGTATGTATGTTCGTCTATGTCTGTGAGTAAAAGCATAGGAGGGCACTAGGATAAATTTGGAAGATCGACCACTGTCCGCGGCCCGTTTGGAAAGGTGCAGATCGGGCATTTGCCTAGCATCTGTCGGAGGATGCACAGAAAACTGTTGTATAGGCTATCCGGGACGAGCCGCGTCACTGATCAATGTAGGCTGACATGGTGGCTAACGTTTCGGCCAGCGTATTGTGGCCTTCTTCAGAGCGTACTGCTCTGAAGGATAGACTATACAACACAAACTCCGGCCGCGGAAGACCACGCAACCTTCACAGAAACCTGTCGGTCAAAGCAGCCGACGGCACGAATTCTCCTGCAGACAGAGGTTGAATTTGATCTAGCAGCTAGTGACGACAGTCCACCACTGTCGGGACTCGAACCCTGTGACTTCCTTGTCAGAGTTGCTCCAGGGGCAACGGTGATGCTGTCTCTGAGCCAAACTAGCCGTGTATGTTTTAATATTTGTATAAATTTGTATGTTGCGCTTTTCGAAAGACCGATTGAAATTTCCAGGAGAAAATTCGGTGAACACATGGATATTCAAATCTTTATATAAATAAAGGGATTGTGCGTATGTGTGTTAGTGTGTAGTAATGGGAGTGTTTAAAGAGTGGTTTGAATTTAATCGAAAATGTGGGGGCGTTGTTCATTATGATTTGTTCGTTTTTGGCGACTCAAACGCTCCTGAACTCTATGCAACCCACCGCACAGTCAAGAAATAAGCGCGTTTTCACTGCATTTTACCCCCCCCCCCCCCCCGATTGTGAAATAGCGGCCGGAAATATTGCTTGAATCTTGGACAAGTAAATCAAACTTCAAGATAATGTCATAGCGCATGCCCAAATTTCAGGGAGAACGTTTTAACAATAGGATACCTGACAACCATATCTAAACCAGGACACAGAACAAACATATACTTGCGAAAAAGTCTTTCAAGTAGAATATTTGCACTGCATAGCATAAAACGTGATTAACAATCACGTGACCAGTAGTGTGTAATGTGTAATACATTGCAATAACGAAGCATTACCTGATCTACTAGAAGATACACAATTAGAAGTAAAAGAAGTTACTTTCAAGTTCAGAGTAGGAGTTGGTGGCATACGTTTAATGCTGAAGTCTGGGACTAACGAGACCATTACGAAAAGGCTAATGATAATAAAAAAGAATAACGAGAAGGCGACAAAAATTAGAAATACGATGTACGTAAAGTTGAATACTTCTAAAAGATACTAAGTGGAAAAAATGCGAACACCGCCGCACATCCGTTGAAATTCTTAATTCAAACATTTCCGGCAGAGGAAACCTACAACTTTATTGGTTCGTATAATCACCGCACCTCTACTGTCTTCAAACTTCAAAACCCATACATCACAATCCTACGTTGCAATGCAATAACATTAAATGTAATTCCGATGACTCATTTAATAAAAATACTTGTTAGTAATTCACTTTATTGTTGTTTTACAATTTAATTCCAATTGAATCACAATGTGAATATGTTTGATTCCTTTTATATGTGTATACTTTCATGAGAAGTTTCCTTCATGAATACTTCATTTGAAGTCCGCGCGCAACGGACTGGGTTTAGTTGACGTCAATAATAAGTACTTACTTTACATGTTTTAAAACTAGGATACAAAACAAGTTCCCTTCATTAAAGTAACTCTTCATGCCCTAGAAGTCTGCAAAGATTAGTCTCCCTAGACACCGAACTTGATTTATGTGAAGATAAAACTATAATAGAAGCATTTTTTAAAACAATATCAATGCTGAATTAGCCAACCTGGATGGTCGAGGTGGCTAAGAGGGTCTACCGACTCAGTGGTTCGTTCTGAAGGATCACGAGTTATAGTCTCGCCTTGGGCATGGTTGTTTATCCTCATGTATGTTTTGACGCGGAGGGCCTCGAGTTCTGCTGACCCCAGATCAGAGGAGTGCCGGCTGGAAAAAAAGCCCTAGAAAAAATATTGAATTAATGTTATTAATTTTTCAGTCAAGATATGGTGGCAACAGCAACCAGACTGATTCAAGCAATGACCTGCTGTTCTCCCTTGATACCACCACCGCCATGCAAGGTGTCCTGACGGATGGAATAGCATTGTGCTGCACAATGTGAGCAATACACTATCATTCTGGTACGTACCTGAAAATTTTCGTGACATAGATTCATGACGTAATAATTACAATAATTCATAATCTCTGAAAATCTTGTCTTGTACAATTATGTTTATAACGTTCCTCATCCTTAACGAATTTTCGAAATAGTTCACCCATTTTCACATGCCAAGCAAGACATCCACATCTGGAGAATAGAAGTTTCTTGAACATTCTTAGTCTTCTAGATGGAAATTTTAAGTGCTGGAACTTTCAACCCATTTTATAGTGATTACCTGTAATCTAATGCTCCACAGAAAGGTTGTGTAAAGGATATAGCCGAATAAGAGAGTGAAAAGTGTCCGCAAACCAAATTGACAATCTCGATACACATACGAAAGAGAATAAAAAATGTAGATTCCCCCAAAATCAGCCTCCTAGGGCAATCTGTTACAGAGATACAACGAGAAACGTGTTTTTCATGTTGTTGTTTTTCTCAGCTTCTATTGCATGAATCAGGTTCAAAAAACCGGAGAAAAATAGTTGAATTTGAAAGTGTTTTTGTCAACCCGTTAGGAGCTTAATTCTAATTATTTTTTTAAAATTTATCATCTACATGATAACGTTAGATTACTGTCGCAGGTTTTCCCCTAAAATGTGTCTCATAACATTCTACACCACAGATTTTATCAGGTTTTTAAACAATATGGACGATAGTGAAAAATAATTAAAACCAATTTACTAGCGCCAAAACCATGCGTAGAATTTTTTCCAAATTGAAGAAACCCGTGTCGACCTAGCTGCAGTCAAATCTTTTAGATTTTGAAAAAAATCTTTAAAATTTGGGGTACTTTACATGAAGCACCCCCCGTATATTTTCAAAATTTTATCAAAAACCGCTCCAATTTTTTTCTTTAAATTTCTTGTAAGAATAGAGTAGTATACACTTATAAGCGTGAATAGGTCCGATTTTCACGGTTAACTCTGAATTTTCGAAAATTTCAAAAATATCAATTTTTTTCGGTGTCTTCCTACAACTACAAAATTGAAGATAGAGATTTTTCCTTCAAATAAAATTTGTTCTCTTGTCTTTTTATATATAAATGCTGTGTTGTTCTGTTAATATAATATACGTTGACCTGTTACAGATGTTAATAAATGTGGCCTAATTACTTCTATTTCTTATTTTTCAGTAAACGTTGCAGCCCACTTTTGGACAACTGTTTCATTTGCTCATCATTAAAATCGTTGGCAGCTATTTGATTATTAAAATCATCATCATGACATGAATTAATTTCTCTGCCCCTGTCGCATCAGGAATTTAATTAACTTATACTCAATAAACATCTGTCCTTGAGCACTATCTTAGGGAACCTACAGCAAATCATGACTAGCAAACGTGACGAAAGTACTAATAAAAAGAATTATGTTTTCAAAGAACTCTCCATCAGGAGGTAGACGATCAGCATCTTCCAGTATTCTTCCATGTACTTCCTTGTATTGCCATGTACAGGAGAGTCATTCTGGGAGTAAAAAAGCAAACCCAGTGTGTTCTTCATAACGAGAAGAACTCGTCGTATGTCTGAAAAACACTTCTTCGCTGCATATCTGTTTGTTGATAATTTTTTTTCATAACGTCCAGATGCTTTTCCTTATGTGAGTCATTCCACGTCAAATCATACAAACAATTTAAGTAAAATTTGACCTACATGTTTGACTATTTGTTTAAATAGTATAGGCAAAAATATGAAACGTATGTTTTTAATTTTATATGTATTTGCTACCATGTATTATTTGTAAGTATTTATTTGCTTTTTACTTATTGTTTGGGTTATTTCGCGGAGAAACGATTATTGACCACAGTTTGGCCGTAGTTTTCGCACCCCTGTATTCTATGGAGGCTTCTTTCCAAGCCTAGCCTCGGCGCGGGATTAGAGGACCTTCCTCGTGCAGGCGAATCCCGTGCGTGTCCCCTTGAGCGCCTGGGTATCATTCCAACTTTCTCCGCCAGTTATACCCAAACAGTTATACCCGAACTCTCTGGTTGGGAGAACGAGAGATTTTGTTAGGACGGGAAATTTCCGGAGAGTTTTAATTTTGTCGGGCACTTGCCAGACTTCTTGTATATTCAATCAGCATGACATTGATGGCTAATGTGGGAGTTTTCGCCCTTCGAAAATGCGCGCCACCTCAATCGGGATCGAACCCTCATTCTAGGGGGTTTAGAGATCAGTAAACAGACTACTCACTCGCCCAGGCGCACTGAGTATTTTCTCTACTTCTACTACTTTTCCTTCTTTTCCTACTACTCGTACATATTATCATTTCACTGTTGAAATAGTTATCTTTCTATGTCCTAACAAAACTAATCAGTGATTGTCTCTAAGATATTCTGAGGATACCACTGTTCTACAATAATTTTTAAGTTATAAAGGTAATGTTCTTCACGTTATCATCAGCCCACTGAAATAGCTTTCTGGTAAATCAATAGTTTCCTCATAAGGGTGAAATCAAGCTTTCATAGATTATTTCACACAAGAGCCATTAACCAATGAGGTTCAACAATTCCATTCATCTCTAGCAATCAGAGGAATTTTACCGGAGTAATTTTATCATTTTTCGTTTTATCGCTTTCTTTTTTTTTTGTAGCGACGTGCACTTTTTTATTTTTACTATTATTTTTTGCAACATGGCTGAGATAAGGCGATTTGGCAGAGCTTCAGAAAAAGAAATCGAACAAATTATTACACAGCCTTAACATATATTAAACAATGTCTTAATATTCTTCATGTCTTCCGGGCTGATGGGCCGTGGTCCAATTGGCTTTGAGATACCAAACGTTTCGCCCACGACTGCGGTGGGCATCTTCAGTGGCGCGGTCGCGGGCGAAGTGTCCGGGACGGCGGCTGACTGGCGACTGACCAGTCAGCCGCCGACGACTCAGTCGCCAGTGACGACTCATGTATAAACTAGTAACAGAGTAACCAACATTATACGTAATTCTAAGAGCAGTCACTTTAGTACACTTTTTTCTGCAGAGGTAGCTCCAAGGTAAAACCATCCCAAGGTACAACCCATTCCCCTACGTAACCTTAGAATAAGTCCAGTGTATCTTTATAAATTGAACAAAGCAATTGGAAAAATGGGGAAAGCAAGTAAAGACGAACCGTCTCTTTCTCACTCCTAATCATGCTTATATAAATCTAACTTATGGTTAGATTTATATTATAAATCTAACTTATGGTTAGATTTATATTAATCTAAATAAATCTATTACAAATTATAAATATTATAAATCTGCCATTATAAATCTAACTTATGGTTAGATTTATAATGTGCAAATATTGTCCTTTTGGGCAGAACGAAATATCAAAATCGACCATTTTACCACTCAGAAGTCTGGTTTGGATACAAACAGTAAAACAATGATCAGCTGATCACTCTAGTAGCTCGACGATATTGCCGAATAAGCTCACGTCGGGATGCAGGAACAAGAAGACACTAACAATATCAATTATTTTCTTAAAAAAAACTAAGGGTAGAATGTCGTCAGACGCTTCCATCTGCGACCTTGTGCGTGATTCTGCGTTTCATAACCAGTCTCAACCTGGATTTGCGTTAGGACGTCGTATCATTGAAGCGAGCGTAGGGCGAGAGGCCAGCTACTTGCTCCGGTCAAAAAAACATTTTTTTTCTTTGAGTCCTATTTTAAAATGTGGCAGATAGATACAACGTTAGAGAAGAAATACGCGAGTTTTTTTAATCAAGCGTCGGCCTAATGTGAAATTGTTTATTTTAAAAATTAAAATCTACACTAAATACGTTCACAAAACTTATATTTACTTCATATGAAATTTAATATTTATGAATTTAATGTAAGTATAATTTATTTTTCTCTGGGAAATGGACGATGCGTAAACAATGTTCTCATGGATTAATTAATTGGGAGAATGGGTTCGAAGGTAGACTTTTTTCCGAAAAAATAATAGGTAATATTTCTGAAAGGAGTGAGATAAATGAAAACCTACATGTTACCTATTTTCAACCTAGACCTCATAAAGAAGTATCAAGTGACAAAATAGTGATGTTATATGAATTTTTGATTTGATGTGGAATGACTCGCGTCATTATAGTGAGTTAAATCAGTAAGCACAGTGCTTACTATCACCTGAGCAGGCGCGGCTCGGCATTAAAGGCTGTAAGGCGGAGCCTCTTCTATAGAAATCGCCCCCCAAAAGAAATTTAAAAATATATTTATGAATATATTTATTTATTAATAATGAATTTCCTAGTTATAGTATGTAACAATAATTTCAAAATGTTTCTCTGTCACTTTGATAACAGCCGTCCGTAACGTACTTGAAGCTGTTAACAGGGAAGAGACAAGTGTTAGGCTCCCTCTTCATTCCGCCATAAGGCCTCTGTAAAACGAGGAGACGTGACGTCAACCATTCATAGCACAGGCTTACCGGCGGACGAAGGCTGCGGCCAAGTAGCTTTCAAGGGTGGGGAGTAGGGTCTGAAGAAGAGCGTTCTCACCAGATAGTAGGGAGTTTTAGCGCCACGCGTAAGGTAGCGGCGTTATGCACTAACAGTCACGTGACAGACCTTGAAGTCATAACGTCTTACCTTAGGCCTAAGGTACGACCTTACACCTTCATAAATAGTGCACGCCTGTGGGAGTCTCTACGGTCACCTTACAAGCGGCAAAATGGCCGCCGAAAAACAGGAAAAGTTTTTTTCCAACTCTAATAAACCATTTCTCGTATGTAAAGCAGTTACAATTATTCCTTACGCAGTCCACAAAGCTGGCAAAAATTAACGGGATATGTAGGAGAGGTGACAGGAAAGAAATTCGCGAAAAAGAAGTTCAAATCATATCTTCGGGATAGGTTATGTCTTAAGCTCATAACGAACGCTGTTTTAAGGTACTTCCTATATTTTCAAGAAAAGCAGATTCAAAATCTAAAACTCCATGCACAATGTGTATTTGCTGGTCTGTTGACTCGTAACGTGTTTTAAATGTCTCACCACTAGCTTACACTCTTTGATAAATTATGCAATTTCTCTGTTCAACGCTTGAAATGCTTCCTTTGTTATAATGCATAACGCAATGTCGCAATTGCTAAAACTCTTATGAACGTTGTTCATTACGACCTTATGAAGGCGTTAGTCACGTGATCAATAGAGTTTAAGGATATCTCCTTACGCCTGGCGCTAAAACTCCCTAGTATTACTATGCGCTCAGCGAGTAGCATTGAGCACCAACTAGGTTTCTCAATATGCGGCAGGAATGCTATTCCCTTATGCCTGTATCAGAAGAGATTATGTAAAGAAATACAATGCATGCAAATCAATGCAATGCATATGCAGCCTTCCCCATTTAGAAAACCACGAGCCGCGACTGCACCCATGAGAAAATATTTGTTCTTATTCAAGGACGCCAAAAGAGTATTTGAAATTAATGGAATTGATAAATGGATGATGATAATCGTGTATCGAACGGGATTGGAGAGCGATAAACTTCTGCGAATGTGAAGGTCATGTTCATCAGCGGTGTTTCGTCCCTCGAAAAAGTGCAGTTTTTTTAAGCGATGTTCTAGTGAGATACAAACCGCGTCCGAATTCGTAAACCACGCAAAATACTTTCGACGGGTATCTGTGCCCCTCAAATGAATTAATTAATTGGGAGACTGGGTTCGAAGGGAATTAACTGTTGCTAATATTACGAGGGAACACGCTGTTGTTTTTTAGATCCGGAATGACTCGTCATGTGTAAATGCACATGATTTTTATGCATATGAAGAGTAGATCAGCAAATGCAACTAAAAAAGTATTCCCATATCCTCTTAGATATTGTGAAATTATTTAAATACTGTAGGCTGCTACGGAACTCTGTGAGATTAATTTCGTGACATAAATCACAGAAAATAATGATTGAAATTAATTCTTTTTGTATGCTATTAAATACGATTATGAATTTATATGGTGATATGTGGCTAGGCCGAAGACCTTAAAGTCTTTACAATGCCTGAAATTATGCTATATGGAGCCTCACATATATGCTAAGCATTCTTATATTGGAGGGGAACTTATGCTACTTGTACTCACTGTTGATCTCTGAAAAAAGATTTTGCTGTCAAAAGAAAGGGATGGAAGTATGATTGGCTCTGTGGAAAAAACACTGCATAAGTTTCCACATGCAACGAATGAAATAATTGTGCTAATGCAAGCAGGCAATGCCAACATCTCATTGAAAATTCAATAATATAATTTATTTGGAATTGCGATAGTATTTCCAGGTGTTTATTTGAATGTATTAATTTTGTGTAAATGTATTCAGTTCACTATTCATTGAATAATAATTTTCTTAGTATTTTGAACAGGTTATGTTATTCACTATTTATATAATAGTAATGAATAAACCCAACATGGAGTATTTTAAAGCATTACGCATTGATCAGCTGGCTATTTGGAAATTTGCTACCGAATACTAGACTTTGTTATTAGTATTCCATTGGATTCATTAATTTATAAAAATACATGTACTGTATTAATAAAATAAAAACCAATGTGCAAGCAAGTTATAGGCTACAATACTTACAGGGCCTAATACGCAATGGTAATATAATATTCTTCTGCACCTGGGTTATGAAACCTACAGTTGTAAACAATATTTAAAGAGTGTTATTTAGGCTATATTTAATACTTCGTCTATAGCGAACATTTTTACTGAAATTTTTATGAACACATAAAATAGACTATGAAATATTCCATAACATGAATTCATAACATAATATGGGCTTTACGAGTTTGAGCCACGTGCCTGAGAAAGTCTTAACTATTAAACACTAGCGCATTAGCACACTGAACAGCGCTTTGAGGACTAAATCCTCATATTTGGCGTGAAAGAACTGATAATATTAACCATGCCTCAACAGAAAACATATTTTCTGTACGTACCACAATGAAATAATGTGCAAACATTAAACTGATACAAAAAAGGATTAAAATTTCGCATTCATTATTTTCTTCACGTCCGACATTTTTATTTTTTCTTTGTGTATGATGATGTTTTTGACAAAATGTTTTTCGCCTTCCATTAATTGAAAAATAATATGGCCGATTATAAAAAAACATGTATTTTTAAGAGAACGATTGTTCAAGAGGTGATTAAGGCGGAGCATTCTTTGAATAAAGTGGAGAACATATTCCCAAAGATATTACTGACGAGGAGAGAAGCGGGGAACATGTCCCCCTTAAATATTTTCAAGTACATCTATTAGTTTTATTTATTTCTTTATTTATTTCTTTATTTATATATTTATTTATTTTACTATAGACACCTTAAGAATAACATTATGGTGATGACATATAAATAGTGTTATATAGCAATCAGCCCGTGAAATGATATGATGTACACAACTGTTTTGTCATCCTTCATTAGTCAAAAAGTCCAAAATGAGTGAGAAATGAATATTTTGAAGATGTTCCGGGATGGAGGATATAGAACTACTCCGGCGTTTCCCACTACAGCTGATCTCTACTGCTATCGCGAAGTGGTCAGTTTTGGTTCCTTAGCGGGGCAAAAATAATAGCGCGTATTACTGAAACTTATTTGGTGTAAACTATGTAAATAGTAAAATGTATGTAGTCACACATTCATTGAATTTGAAAATGAAACCATGATTCCCCGCAGAATTTGTTTCATTTATTTTTATGCAAATATTTTCTTGGGTGCTCTGTAGCAGCCCACGTCTCACTTCCTGGGCGTCGTCAGAGGATTGGCAAATCTCATCTGCCAAACCCCAGTCATACAAAATTTCATTTAGATGTGAAATTTCTTAAGCGCAGAACATCAGTATGAACGGAATGACCCCTAGGGCCACTCACAGAAAATTGTTGAAAAATATTTTAGTTAAGCGATCGTCAATTCCTGTTATATGTATGTTTTACCATTTACCAAAACGTTTGGGATTTGAGTGGCCATTATTATATGTACCATGCCCTGGTTAAGGGATTTCAACAACTCAATTCAATCTTTCCAGAATTTATGATAAATATTATTTTTCCGAAATTCTGTATGTTTCTATCTACTTTCTAGAGTTAACTATTAACAAACTCTTTTAAGTTATAAGAATTGAGCAGAAAAAATCTTGAATACAGACGTAGTCATTTAAAATTGTCAGCTTCGCAACTACTTCGAGTATACTTAAAAATCGTCCCAACCTTCTTCTATTGGAATCTAGTAGCGTACTGTTGAATTTCATTCCACCGCCAAACAAATCATTTTGAAAATGGAGTCTCTGAATAACAAATCTTTACACTTTCATTGAAATGTTCACCTGGTTTTGATTACTATATATTTTCCGTCGTGTGATATTGCCCTATCATCACGTTGTGGACGCAACGTACTGCTATAGTGCATTAAAATGTTCTCTTCCCATAACGCACCCGGAAATTATAAACAATAAGAAACGCGTGGACGCAAAAACCACCTCAAAGTCTAAAACCTGGGAATTGTGTGGTAAAGAAAATCCCATATTCTAAAATACGTTTTATTTTATTTTTTATGCGAAATTTGTTTTGTAAGTCTGTTTGAATTTCGAGAAATTTAAGATTTTTTGGCATTATGACTTGGCTTGATAATTATCAATAGGCCACATTATTATTGAAACTATAAAATCATATAACAAATCTAAACACTATGTAAAATCACATATCTTAGGAATCATTTTTACCATTTACATTCAACTTTGCAGCTTTGGTAGACTTCAAAATAGTTTCCCTTACCCTGATCGGTCGTAAATCAAACATATCCAACCCTTTCATGAGTTTATTGTTAAGCTCCTTTGTCAATTTCCCATTGGTAATTGTTATTTTTAGGGGGGTCATTTGTGCATGTTTTAAGTCTCTGCGCCACTTTCGCTTCCATTATTGGCCAGCTTTGGAGGCAAAATTGACCATAATTGCACCGTCATCGTTTCCGTGGCGTATTTTTCAAAGTTTGTGTACATTATTGAATTCATGAATAGCCGTGACAAAAACATTACCTTTTTTTACTCTACCACGTCTTCCTTGTTACTTTCAATGAGTCGATAAAAAATTGCTCTAAAAATCCGAAGAGATTTCCTTTGATTCCCCCTCCTCCCAAATTTTACTAGCCAGTGACGCCTATGCATATTCCTAGAAACAGTGCCTACAAATTTGGAAATTATGCAACGTTCTGAGAATAGTACACATCAGTGTACATAGAAATAGACAAAATGGGAAAATAGAATTACAGTGCAGCATTTCTTGAAATATAACAAGCTGACGTTGTTGGAAGTAAGAAAATTCCACAGGGCAAAATGTGCGATAGGTAGCATGTAGTATACTGAATATGGTATTTTTAATACGTTTTGAAAACAAATTTCTGTAATAAGGGAGCACAATGATAAACAATATTGTATGTCAGCACATTTGAGCATGGGCACTAAATTCCCAACCTTCAAGGGGTTTTATGTATATCTACTTTTCACATTCTTTATGTTAGTTAAAATGGGCAAGGATTGAAGTTACAACCCCAAGTCACAATTTAAATTGTTGTATATTGCACTGGGGACCCAGGTATAGAAACTCCATCTTAAAATATTTTGAAGTATTTACTTTGCATAAGATATTGACGCAATAATTAAAAGTTAAATCTAGAGTATTTGCATTGAGAGGAAATAAAATCATTGTTATTTGAGAGAATTAATTAAAAGAGAGTATTAATTAATTGGGAGAAAATAAATTTATTAATGCAGTATATTCGGAAATGATGCAAGTTCAATGCCCACCATTTACTATGACAAATAACATGCTTGTTTGAGCAAAATGATACGATGATTATATATATATATATATATATATATATATATATATATATATATATATATTAAAAATATATATATTTCATGCCATAGGAAAAACCTTTTGTACCCTGAAAACCTAACGTATTAGTAAATGAACTTATTTGATGTCACATGCTTGCATACTGTTTTTAAACAATATTTATATAAGGACATTTTAAGAAATTTTAAGGCTAGAAATTTGAATATCATTTACATCATAGAATGTCTTTCTGATAAATTATATATTTAATCCTTTGTTCTTTTTGGGTGACAAGTAACCTCTTTGTTGATTGTTTTCTAAGTAGGTACTCATATCATTTCTCACAACCAAAAAGGACACGAGAGAAAAACATTAAAAAGCATTGATTGTTTTCTTAGGGACTTATTCTTCACATTCTTCCTGTTATATTTTATTAAGAAATAAAAATGTAATAGTTACTTTGTATTATTTTATGGGTAACTTAATATTGTATTCATCGTTTTGCAACATCTCATCCTAGAAATTAATATTTCTATGACACAATATTACAAGACAGTTGCATAAGGTCATATTGTAAAAGAAAATTAGTATTTTATTTTCTTCATAATCATATTTGTCATTCTCAAACAAATATTTCTGTACATCCCATTGGAAGGATAAAAGGTAATAAACATAGACACTGCCCTTTAAATGATGCAAATGAGATTAAATTGAAAGAAAATGACTGACTGTTAAGAAAGATCAAACTAAGCTCTGGGATCAATTAATTTAATTCATTGATAATAAAAATGAAATATTTTTGTAATGACCAACTGTATGGAAAAAATATACAGAGAGAGAAGTGTTAAAAGCTAGAAAGCAATTGATAAACATATACTAGTCAGTATCAATATTGAACTCACTAATACAGGACCATTATCTTCATAAGAGATCACTTATTATTATTTCAATATATGTTGTAAGAATTTCTGAACTGAGTTTTTCAAAGAATCTTTGAAAAAAATTTAATGTGACAAATAGTATATAACGGGTATTAATATGTCCTACCGACACGTTTTTAGAAAACTGTTTGTCATCACATTTTGTATTAAATATCAATTATATGTGTATTTGAATGAATAAGAGTTATTCAAAGCCTGACTCTACCAGTGAGTTTGGAAATTAGTATATTTATGTGAGTGAAAATTGTGCTCTCTGTAATCATGTATACTTGTACAGTTTTTGATGTGTAGTAGTAATTAATTATCTTGACAATCACATTTGTGCAATTTGTTGTTACAGCACCGTTAATACCAAGTGCAGCAAGTCATCAATTCGCATGAACGTTAGATACATAAATATGTACTTGGTTAACCAAAAGTAATAAACATAATTAAATGCAATCAGAAGATGGTTGATTGCTAACTATATGATTTTATCCATCAACTTTCCCAAGTATAAGATATTTGCATGTAGGTAGTATTAATTATGTGTGAAACATATACAATGGTAGGAATATTTTAAATTTGTTTTGGCAATATTTGTTGACAACAGTATGCTTGAGTAATAAATATATTTATAACTGTTCATACAATTTTTCTGATTTTCATTCATGTACACCACTTTCATTCATATACACCCATTAATTTCAAAAATGTTCTTGACCAATTTCAGAGGCACATCATGTCTCTGAAGTAGCTTCATATTTGTCAGCATCATTCAACATTTTCAGCCATGAAATTTTTGTCTCCCAACACCTTAATAATGGTGTTTATGAATACAATTAATTCTTTAAAATGTTTGTAAAAATGTATATATTTTTAAATAATATATTATAAATACAAATAAGTACAGAAAAAATTTAAAATATATTAGGACACTTTGGTGTACACATGTTTCAGAAGGAAGTACGCCAATGCAGAGGACATGTAGAGGGATCAAATGAAATAATATTAGTCAATGAATCCAGAACCTGTCAGGCTGGCACTCAGTGCTAGGCTGTGAAAAGTCTGTCACCTTGTGAGGCTGTCATACCTACTCACTCTGTAGAAGTCACCAAAGTGTAATTTGGAGTAGAAGGAAACAGAGGTGCTAAAAAGTGAATTGATTCATCATCTAGTCTTATTGCTCTCAACTGGAAATACTGGACACCCACACAACTTGAGTGTACTTAGTACACCAACCTTGGAGGTGACACAGTATAGCGCAGAGCGCCAGGGACACAGGGTTCATTGACAAAAACTACTTCTCTGTTACTGGTAGGAGGAGGGTCACTTTTACTAGTCTCCAATATTTGTACACTTTTTCTTAGAATTATTTCTCAAAATTCTACAAAGTACTGAAGCCATAGATCATAGAACATAAACCAAAGTCCTTTGTTTCAATCCCGAGAGTATCAGGATTTTTTCACCAGCAAAATAGAAGGGTTGAAGTCAGTCACTTCCTGGATGAAAATTCATGACACAGGTTGGTCTGATCAGTTCCAATTTTCTATCAGGTCTCTTCACCAATTTCAGGCTAACACTAGAGCAGTACACTAAACAATATGCCATGAAGCACACTTAGTTCTTCCTTATCCACTCAGTTATCATCCACATTTTTTGGAACTGAATGGATTTTTGTTGGTGAACAAATAAAGCAATAGCAACTAAATGGTTTTCTTGGAAATTAAAAATACTCTTCAATGATTCGGTGGTTCACCATCCAGACCAGCCAGTCTATTGATTAATGGCTCTAGAATCTACCAATTTCTCAAGTATCATTTATCATTTTGTTCATTTTTTCTTTGCAGTAAAAACATGTAAGTATGAAGAAAAGAAAGAAGAAAAAAGAATCTCTAATTGAAACCACAATAGCTAAACCTGACTATAGCAAATATTGGATCCTAGGGTGAAATGTATTGTTTACCTAATTCTTCTGATTTATTACTTACATTTTAGAACTCCAATTATTCAAATGAAACAAGGATTGTCCCATTTCAGATATGTGCAAAAATTGGATGATTAGAAATAGATCTGAAATTAAAATAAAAAGATGTCAGAGAGAAAAAACTTACATTAAATTCATGAAAGTAAGTTTCACATAAATTGTGTGGTTGGTATGTATGATATACATAAAAACAAAACCATATTAAATATGTATGGGTTTAAATATGAAGGTTCATCAATTACATAGGTCTACTACATACTTATGCAATAAAATTACAAACAAAAAATAGAATATTATGTACATAGGTACACTATTTTTAACATATGGATTTGTCTCCATATGTAAATGGCAACTAGTTTTTATTATCTTATTCTAAACTCTATATTTGTATTTTTCAAAAATGTTTTTAATTGAATAAATGTAATAGTACTACAGAATGTACAACTTTTTCGAGATATATAACTTATAGGTTTTTTTAAGCTCTTGACAATTGGAGTTCTACAAGGCATAAAGCACATCTTTAAAAAAAATTGGGGAGAATATTTATTCACTGCCAGTAGAAATATCAATTTTAAATGTCACCAATCTGGCCTAATCATATTGAGTGAAACATTAATAATATAATAAGAAAATCATTATGTGCAATTATAGATGATGGAGGTTGTTTACTTCAAGTAATGCTGGAAAGAGAGATGCAGAAGGAAGCTGGCAAATAGGTTTGGTTGTCAACCAACAAATAAAAAAAGTACAGTAACTAATAATAATAATAATAATATTTATTGAGTCACATATACAATTACAATCGTGTATGACGAGTCAATATGATGCCTTGGGTGGAGAGAGCGAAGTTATATTACTGTTCAGGAGCAAACAAGGGACCATCTCAGCATTTGCTCAAAGGACCAGGGAAACTGAACAAAACCTGATCGAGATGGGGTCATTGGCCTAGAAATACAATACTTGTTACAGTTAGATTAAGATATTATACAGTAGATAAATTATCTGCTAATAATTAACATTAATAATAATTACATTAACAATAATAATTACATTAACAATAATAATTACATTAACAATAATAATTACATTAATAATAATAATTACATTAATAATACATATCAATTATGTTTGCAACTACATCAAATTTTACAATAGTAGTACATTCTATATTTATAACTTGAAATGGTGAGGAGGCAAGTTTTGACCAGTTTTCTTCTTCTTCTATTCTCCTTCTATTTCACAGGATCATTTTCAGCTTGAAACAGTTCATATGAAACAGAAAGTCTAATGGAATAAGAAATTCTTATTTATTTATATTTTTTAAGGGAAATGTAATTTGAAAATTCCTTTACACTGTAGAACATGTTGTTAAGCAGGAAAGCTTTCAATTTACTTTTAAATGTATGAATTGTGTTTATGTCTTTGATATCATTGCCTAGTTTGTTGTAAAGTGTAATGCCCTCTATTAGGGTACTTTTTTGATAAAGTGTAGTTTCAGAGTGGGGAACATGTAGGTTATCCTTTTGACGGGTGTTGTAGTTATGTACATCAGAATTTAAAGTAAAAGTGTCTTTGTTTTCCATGAGAATTTTCTTTGTGAAGACCACTATTTCAAATATGTACAAGCATGGTGGAGGAAGAATCCTTAGTTTATTAAACAAGGGTTTGCAAGACTCCAGCTTATGAGTGCTGGTCATTGTTCGCAGTATTCTTTTTTGGATAATAAATGTGCGAGTGCTTTCAGGGGCATTTCCCCAGAATATTATTCCATATTTTAGGTGTGAGTGCACATTTGCAAAATACATTGTTCGAAGTGTCTCAATGTTGGAGCTTGACCTGAGGGTGTATAGGGCATAGCAAGATTTGCTAAGCTTCTTGTTAAGATTTGATATGTGAGTGTTCCATTTTAGGTTTTCTTGAATTGTTAGTCCGAGGAAGGTAGTTTCATGAGATATTGTTACAGGGTTATTGTTTATGAGCAAATGCTGTGAGAGTTTGTCTTTACATCGAGGATTCATGAAATTTAGAGAGACTGTCTTGCTGTTAAACTGAAATTTAAAGATCAGACCAAGGACCTAATGAAGGCAATATGTGTTGTAACTATTTTATTAATTATGAAGAAACTGAGTGGCACATGGACCTCTCAATAGAAACAAGTGTGCAGCAACAAAATTAGTCTCACAGTAGCCTACTGGTGTCAAACCATGAATCATCATTTCAGGAGAGAGGTAGTTCTAGTCTAGTGATAGATCAATATTTCAAAAGAAAATAAGACATTAGCAGAATGAAAGAACTTAAAGTATTAAAGAGTCGTATTTCTACTTATCATATCATTCCATTAAGGTGGTAACCTCGTGAAGGGATGTAGTTCAAATCCAGTTTATTCCCATCTACAATGTATAGAGAATATACCCTGTTCGTATCAAATTACATGTAATACATGCAATAAGAGTGTTGTTTCTCTTGTAGCGTTTTTGTAAATGGAAAGAATAAATTTTAATAGCAAACATCTCTGAATGAATTCCTCATAATTTAATTCACCATGCACAAGAATTCTTGTGAACGATCATTACATGCTACCACAGAGCACCCACACCCATTAGTTTGTCTATGCATGCTACACAGTGGCGTAACTTTCGGGCCCGCAAGGCCCGCAATGCGGGCGGACCCAAGTAAAACTGTGGGAAGTGTAATGCCCATTGCGTATGGAATCCCGCAGGTTTCTATTTGAGGTTCTGCATTTTCAGGGGTTTTAAATTGGTTCCGTAATAACAAATGAATTGTAAACAATAGAAGTACAGTTTCAATTCAATTTTCCATTTCAAATAAACAATTGTATACTACATTGAACACGAACGATGTACCTTCAACTAATGTTAAATCTAAACTTTTGTGTCCCTCAATTCATTCAAACCTCAAATGGAACATTCATTTAAACAACTTGAACACTAAATTAGGTTTATTATGTTACGCGAGCAGTATTCTTTCAAATTCATCTTATACATGTCACGCTGCAATGTTATCACTGAATCGCAACATGGATTTTTAAAATCGATCAACTGAAACTGATGAATTCACATTTGTAAATGAAATCCTCAAGGCATTGGAGCAAAAAGAAATGCCTGTCGGTCGCTTCCTTGACCTGTCAAAAGCCTTTGACACAATATACCATAGAATTCTATTGTCAAAATTAGAATCTTATGGAATCCTAGAAATTGCTTATAAGTGGATAAAATCATATCTAACAGACAGAAAACAACTAGTAGTGTTACCCTACCAACAAGACAACAAAATTGAAAAGTGTCACGCAAAAGTGTCACACCAAGAGATGTGACCTACGGGGTCCCGCAAGGATCCACTCTAGGTCTGATTTTATTTCTTATATTTGTAAATGACCTGCTATCAATAACGGAAAACAATAAAGTTGTACTACTTTTTCTTGATGACACTAATATAATATTCAAAGAAAGAACAACAAAATCGTTACAAGACAAAGCCATTTCAACAATTGACAAATTAATTCAATGGATCCACCGAAACAAACGAATCCTAAACAGAGACAAAACTATCACAATGCCCTTCCACAACGTCTACTCAATACAACAATACTCACCAAATCTAACATTAGAAGGACACAGCATCACACAAGCACAGAAAACAAAATTTCTCGGAATCACCATAGAATCTAACCTCAAATGGAACTCACACTTAGAAGTTATTAATTCAAAATTAAGCAAACTTAATTATGCATTTAAAATAATAACAAGAAACAGCGCCATTGAAACAGTCCGACCTGTATACTTCGCAAATATGCACTCTATTCTCAAATAAGGAATAATAATTTGGGGCCAAGCAAACATTGAAAATACAAAAGCACTAACAAATACACTAACAAATCCGGACACTAACAAATACAAAAAGAACAGAGTCCTGTAGACCTCAATTCAAAAAACTTAACATACTACTTCCACTGCCTCATATATTCAAGTTCTCATGTTCGTAAAAAAAATCTATTAAACAACGGCACACCTTACAAATTTAACTCAAGCTTACACTCTTACAACACAAGGCAAGAATATAACCTTCAACCATTGTGCACAAGCGCACAATACCAAAAGGGAACTATATTTTCTACAGGAATACAATTCTTCAACAAATTACCAATACAACTGAGAAACGTAACAGGATTACACTACTTCAAAAATAAACTTAAACACTTCCTTGGACAAAAACTATTTTATATTACCTCAGTAACTAATATGTGCAATCTGATTTTGGATGCTGCAGTAGGACTAGGTGTAGAAATAGAAACAACCGGCCAAAACCTGCCTCCTAATACTCACCATTTCAAAATCTAAACATTGAATGTACTAATATTGTAAAATTATATGTATTAGTTGTTACCATAATTGATATCATGTACTATAATGTATTATAAGTAGTAGCAGTAAAATGACAATCGCATGTAAATTTTACTTTTACTTTAGCATGAAACAGTGTAAATCTTGAAATGTTAAATTATTTTACTACTGAAAATAATTATCTACTGTATAATATCTTAATCTATCTGTCACAAATATTGTAGTATAATTCCTAGGATAATGATCCCATCTCAATCAGGTTTTTTGTCCAGTTTCCTTGGTCCTTTGAGCAAATGCTGAGATTGTGCCTTGTTTTGCTTCTGGACAGTAATGTAAACGCACTCAAGACATCATTTGACTCGTCATATACGATTGTAATTGTATATGTGACTCAATAAAATATAATAATAATAATAATAATAATAATAATAATAATAATAATAATAATAATTATTATTATTATTATTATTATTATTATTATTATTATTATTCACCAGCTTTCTTAGGACTAGCTCGTTGCGTATATTTCGGGAATGTTCATTCCCGCATGAGATATGACATCATATTCTGGAAAAACACCTATAACTCCCAGATTTTCAAATATAGAAAAGAACTGTAAATAATAAGCAAATCCCACCAACGTGATTCTTGTATCGCTTTCTTAAGCTAGAAACTTTAACATTGGCATTAACTATTGTTGTATGAATCAGTGGTTTTTGGCGCAGTGAAAACAAACTATTGTAATGTAGCAAAAATCGGTGAATTTTCAACAGAAAATATCGTATTATGGGCCCCTGATTTTAAAAAAATTGATAATGTTTCTTCCAGTATGTCGTAAATTACTTCCTCTAAGACGTTGTGAAATTAGAATCTGTTTTGTGGCTTCTTGACACCAAAAAATTGATTGACGGCAAATCGTCTCTCTGTCCGTCTGAATCAACCTTAACGCTTAAACCATTCAGACGATTTTCTCCAAAATTGATATTCCCCGATCGATGTGGCCGAACTCAAAGCTCTGCGAGTTTAAAACGGATATTTTGACTTTTGGGTTTCCGTCGGTCCGCTGGTGCGTCGATCCATCGATTTATCTGTTGTCAACCTTAGCGCCTATCCGTACAGATGTTTTTTATTCAAAATTGATATTCGTATTTCCCCATCGATCTGACCGAGCTCAAGGCCCTCAGAGTTTGAAATGGATATTATGATTTTGGGGGGTACTTTACATGAGACTTGAATAACATTTTCAAAATTTTCGCAAAATTAGCTCCAATTTTCATATTCAGCTTTTTCGTCGTACTAAAAAGCATACAATAACAAAAAACGGCACAGATCTCATTTTCGTTGAATTCTTTAAATTTACGAAAAATGCAAAAGTTCAAATTTTTTTCGGTTTCTTTCCACAATTTCAGTATCCTTGAGTTGACATTGAATGTTGAATCCTTGATAAAGATGTTTTGTTACTAGAATCTGTTCTTCAAAGACAGATCTTTAAATAAGTACACGTACAACTTTTAGAAAATACGTGTTTTTTCATGTAATTTTGCGTGAAATATAAGCAATTAAAAATTTTTTTAAAACCAAATTTCAAATGTTTTTTTTTTTTAATTTTTTCCCCTCTAAATCACAAATCACACTTACAAAATGACGCAGGACACATTTTCGGCGAACTCTGTGTTTTCAAAAATTGTAAAACAATAACATTGCAAAAGTATACTTTTGATGATAGAGACTTTTTCTTAACGAAATTTGTTCTAAAATATTAGATATTTTAATTTAAATTAATGCAATTTATGTTTGTTCCTGCCTTACTTCACACTTACGAAGTAAAGAGAAAGTACTGAAATGCTGCTGCAAAAATCGGCAATTTTTGGACAGAAGAACTCGTGTTGGGGGTCCTGGTATCGACAAAAGTTATAAAAAGCCTTATTACTTTTACGTAGTAAATTACTTCCTCTAAAAAACTGTTAAAAGTCGTCTGGCTTGGATAAAAAATGCCACGGTTCCAGGACCTGATAAGATAAAAGTTAGCCACATATCCTCAGGAGGAAAAATGGAAATATTGTCCCTATTGTACACCCAAATTTTATACAGTGGCTTTGTGCCTTCTGGGTTTGTGCCTTCTGCCATACTTATACCAAAAGAGGGTACGGATAATACGGTGGTCACTAACAATCGCCCCATCACAATTAGTTCTCTGCTGTGCAGAATCTTTTAGGGCATTATGGACAAACGCATTAGATCCGTGGTAAAGTTCAATCCACGCCAGAAAGGGTTTATCCCTGAACCTGGCTGCTTCGCTAATATTGAAATTCTTCGTGAAGCAGTCAGTGACATGAAAAAACAGAGGGTGGTGTAGGTGTAGTGCTAGATATATCCAAAGCATTTGATACTGTTCCTCACGCGGCGATTCGGTGGCTCTGTCCAGGAAAGGGATCCCTGACGCCTTTACCAATTTGGTAATGGACTCTTACGCCGATGTTTCTACCGTCATTCAACACCCCTGGAAAGGAATTGAGGTGCCAATTCGTAGAGGAGTAAAACAGGGGGATCCCTTGTCCCCACTCCTCCTTAATCTCATCATGGAGTGCCTGCTTGAGAAATTGGAAAATATGTCAGGACACACGCTATTGGGAAGGAGTGTGTCCGTGTTAGCATTTGCTGACGATCTGGTGCTGTTAGCAAAAGATGCTCCGGGAGCTCAAGAATTGGTTGATATAGTGGTGGAATATCTTGGGGCCCTCGAAATGACATTGTCCGTCGCGAAATGTTCATCATTTCAAATTACAACTTTTGAACTATCCTGGTTCATTGAGGACCCCTGTCTGGAAAGGTTGGGGGAGAGAATTCCCCTTCCCCAGCAATGACCATACTCTTACATACCTAGGAGGGAATTGCTCTATCTGGAACGGCTTCCCATCTAAGGCATCCATATCGAATTTAATGGAAGCAGTGTCGAGACTTCAAAAGACACATTTAAAGCCCACTCAGAAGTTGGCATTACTTCATACCTATATAATGCCACTTTACCTTTATCAATTGGTTCTATCCATGCCATCAATGTCGATGCTCAGGGAGGCAGAGTGGCAGTCAAACAGTTCCTGCATCTGCATATGAGTACTGCAGATGGCTTATTCTATCTGGCCAAGAGAGATGGAGGACTGGGATTGCTGCGGCTCGCCCAACACGTTCCCAGAGTTGCGCTGAACCTAGGATTACGATTAGAAAAGTCTGCCTATCCTATTTGCAGATGGTTGAGCTCCTGTCCGAGTTTTTACCAATGGACACTAAAGACCGCAAAATCACTGAGACTCAACTGGCCCTATTCTGAACAAGATTTAAGAACTTGTAAGAAGAAATGCGCCGATGAGGTAGCCACCTGGGAGAAGCTGGGATCCCAAGGGAGAGCAGTTAGGGCGTATATAAACGATCCGATTGGAAATGCCTTTTTAAAAGACTATCATCTTCTCAAACCTGGTCTTTTTATCACTTCACTCCAATTGAGATCAAATACCGCTGCCAATAAAACTACTCTCAGTAGAGGAAGGCCCAGAGAGAATGTTTTCTGCAGGAAGTGCAATACAGCGGTAGAAACCATGGATCACATCCTCGGTCAGTGCATATATACGAAGCCAGCAAGAATAAAGCGTCATGGCGAGATCAAATATTTCATAGACGGGAAGATGCTCCGGAAATCGGACACGGTAGTGTCCACGGAAGCCACTTTCTCCGTTGCCGAAGGGGTTAGACTCAAACCTGACCTGGTAATAAAAAGCCGGGAAGGAGTCCACGTGGCCGATGTGACTGTCCGTCACGAGGATGGGTCTAGCCCTCTGAAAGCAGGGGAGGAAAAGATGGTAAAATACCAACCAGTCATCCCCCTGGCAGCCCAACTTCATGGAGTACCCAACGCCAGAATCCTGCCAGTGATGGTTGGAACCTCTGGGGCTATGCCAAAATTTACAGTCAGTACCCTCAAGACCCTGGGGATCACGTCTCGAGGCGATCTACTATCTCGTTAATTGCTCTCAGAAGTTCTATTAAACTTTACACACAATTTGTAAATTACGATGGAGCAATTTAGCATTGCTGGTAGTAAATGCAGGAAAGAAACTTCAATGTCCTGTGGGGAAGTCTACAGTAGGGAACCCATTGGATCCTAAAATGCCTAGGAATTACCCAGTTACCACGACTTTAAGTGGGAAGTGTATGATATTTAATGTAGCATATAGAAAATTGTGCAGCCAAAATCCACGTTGTTTTAAACCTTGATACTGAAAAACTGATTGACGGAGAAACGTGTTTCCGTCCGTGGTCAACGCAGGCATACTACCGGGTTGTGCTTTTCCAGGCTTTCATTGCGTTTTAATTTTCTCGCTGATAACCCCTATCCGAATGACTGTTTCCTTCCACCTAATCTACAACATTAAATAAGTGATTAATATGTTCCGGGTCGCACAATTATTGAAGTAACAGAGATACGGCAATATGCATTTGAACATACATTACAACTTTGACATTCAACCATTCATTATTTAAAACTATGAACATATTTCTCCATGCTATGAAGCAGAGTATCACTGAGTGTAAAATTATTGATCGAGTACTCTTATATCATTCCAAAAGACTAATGAATGTGGTAGCAACCATTTTCGTTTCTAGGACACTTGCAACAAAGAAATATCATTGTAATAATTATTAGAATAAAGAATTGTGCAGATGCGATATATTGATTAAGAGTGACGAAAAGTGAATCAGGATGACCGTGAACGCATTCCGTTCCAAACTGAAAGTTGAACAGGCAATTCGTGTTTCCATAGAGCTGTGACGCCGTGAGGTGTGTCTCTGCCATTTTTGGACATGTTTCGTTTAAAAAAAAGGAGTGTTGTGTTGTGTCCATGACAACGTCATGCAATTGTTAATGTGTTATATCAGAAAAATGCGCTGTCATTAGAGCAGTGCGGGACAGCCCGTTGGTGACGTTATTTGCAAAATTCGCAGTTGTGAACTTCAACTTCAAACGTTATGTGACTCATTGAAGAACATTGAAATTTGTCTGTGAAACTGCCTTGAAATTAAAAATTGATATCTCCGCGTTCTATATAACCCAGACGTGTGAACGACTTCAAACACATTCATCGTTCTTTGGTGACGAAGAGCATTGTCCTTCCCAACACTTGCGGGAAGATGAAATAAGCAAATTCATTATTTTTTCACGGCTGACGTATGATGGAGAAAATGGGTTTCGAAGAATCAATGGAAATAATAGCGGAGAGGTTAAAGATGCGGGAAGCAGAAAGATTGAAAAAGCGAGATCTGGAACGTCAGTTGGAATTGGAAAAGAAGAGAGAGGAAAGAGAAGAAAATTCAGCCAGCAATGAAAATTTGGATTTCTTCATTGAAACTTTAAATGAGAAAAGACAACAAATAGAGGAGGCTCTTGAATTAGCTGCATCTGGTTCCATAGCAAAATCTGACCTTCCTTTTCATTTTGATGGCATTGTGAAAAATATTCAAAGTTTACAAAATTATATTTCTCAGTCTACTTACTTTCTTCGTGTATATGATCTTCGTAAGTCACAAGAAGCTCTGCAATCATTACAACAAAGATGCCAAGAGTTAGAGGAATGGCTTCTACCTAAGAAAAAATTTAGTTTCAAAGTTCGCAAGTCAGCTTCCAAGTCAAAGAAAGAAACTTTCAGCTGCAAAATAGAAGATTGTGTTGACACTCCGTCTGTTCCAGAAGCTCATTTAACTAAACCTCTTGCTCTGTCAGAAAATATTTGTGGTTTTACCCAAAGAGTTGGTGAAAATTTGACTTTGAAACATGAAGTAATTTTGAAGAAAGATGTGCTTCTTTCAAATCTTGAAAACTGTACTATTCGCTTGCCAGGTGTTCCTAGTACTCTTCATATTACTAATTTACGAAAATCACGTGTTTTATGTGGTCCTGTTGTTACATCAGTTTTCATAGAAAACTGTATTGACTGTGTATTTGTATTGGCATGTCAACAAATGAGAATTCATAATACTCAACATTGTGACTTTTATCTGCATGTAACTAGCAGATCCATAATTGAAGATACAAAGGAAGTAGGATTTGCTCCATATGAATGGAAATATGATGATATAGACAGGCACTTTCAAATGGCTGGTTTGGACATGAATAGAAATAACTGGGATTTAATTGATGATTTCAATTGGCTGGCATGTGATAAACCATCTCCCCATTGGCGTATTTTAAAAGACAATGAAAAAGTATTAGATTGGATTTAATTATGAAATTTGATTTAACACTTGTTTTGTTCAAATGTTTCCACTTGTCCAGAAAACACAGAAAATGCTAAATTTGTTTGATTTCGGGATTATACTATACATTTTTTGTTACAAATATATTCTAATTTTGCAATATAGTTGTGTGCTTTTATTTCTTTGTTCTTCACATTCATTGTATTGCGATCTAAATGTTTTCAGGATTTATAGTTCAGGATAGTTTTATAGATGGGAGTTATAGTTCAGGATTCCTCTCAGCTCATATGTAAACTAGGAATGTATTTCCATGAATGTAATGTTGTGGAAAATTAATTGTCTGTTAGTCCACACCATTGCATTCTTTTATATTTAGCAGAAGTTTTACCCAAACAGAGTAATAAAAACTCTTAGCTGGTAGGTAGAACTTCAATAGGGCACAGACAGATTTCCATTGCCTCCATAAATTTCTTCTGTAACATCTTTTCATTTGAAATTTGTCTCTAGAAAGCACTTTGCTTATTAATTAAATTTCAGTCTTATATAAAAATATTTGTTGCTCAAATAAATAGGTAAAAAATTTTAAGGCAGGTCAATGGCTCTTTCATAAAATGTTATTTGATGAGGTTAACAGATGATTGGCGTTTGTATCCTTTAATTTTGTTTTTTACGTATGTATATTTTGTTTTAGAAAAACTGGGCTTGAGAAATTGTGGGTAAAAACATATTTTTTAGCTAATTGTCTTGACAGAAGATACCCTTAATTGAAAGTGCAGGTTTACCAGTTTGTAATCAAAATATACAGTTATTTAATTTTTCAGAAATACTAATTGTAATATATATAATACATGTAATATTCATGAATATTCGTGATGGCTTCAGAAAATTAGTTATTACTGATTAAAAAAGATTTCAGTCCTTCATGATTTAAAAACTTTATTCCTTTTAGAATTAAAGTTGATTTTATATTTGAGAAATTATCATTACATGGAAGATATGAATTAGAGATTTGACAACCAATGTTTGTTGTTTATTTTTGTCATTTCATATTTGATAAACATGCAATATGCTATCAATTTATTTTCTATATGCTGCACAATTCAATTGAAGTAGGTCAGTCATCCAAGAAAAGTTTTTACACATGTGTTGCATATACGTGAATAAAACAAAATTATATTCATAAGCATATCCAAATTATTCTATTTGTGGTACACTACTCTGTATTGAACAGTAGACCAATATATATTGGTCCACCGTATTGACCGTGTGTGGATGTGATAGACATGACTGCCAGTGTAGGAAATGAGTCATACCTTTGTAGCTAATAGATTCAGTTTTGAGTTGGGTGAAAGGCAGCCAACAAGAATGACACTTCCATTTCCAGCTGTATAGGAAAATCAGAAAGGAATGTTATTTACTTTGGCACTAATATTTGTAAAATTTCTCAGTGTTATGGTGTTTACACAAGTAAGCTGAGAACTGAGTTGACTGGAAAGTGAGGTGAAGAAAGTGCAGACTTAATTTTGACATGAATCGTAAGTTGGCATAATTATAAAATGAAGAAACAACTGCTATTATTGATCATTTGTGTGATGTACATTGCTAGTAAATTGAAGAATTGTTGATTCAAAATGTAGTATCAACACTGCAATTATTGTACCATATTTGAATGGGTGAAAACCAGAACGTTATACGTGACATTTTATTAATTCTGAGAAATCTGTTTAAGTCAATGTCACTGTAAAGTCAAGGTGCTTTGTTTCATCATTAAAACCATGGCATTTCAATTGTTCATTAAAATCACAAAAATACATTGCCAATGAAATATAGCCTAAAATAAACATTTTTTTCTCAGAATTTATAAAATGTCACTAATATGGTTCTGGTTTTCACCCATTCACTTGTACATTTTTCATTTGAAGTTGAAGACCTCACTATGATAATTTGCAATTTGTAAATTCTGTTATTTAGTGAATATAATTGGCAGATATTTTATTGAATTCATTTTAATGAAGATAAAACCATCGTAAAATAAAAATTATTGAAGTGATTCTGCCAATTAGCTATTTTTTATCTTAAGGTTATTTTATCTATTTTAAATTATTTTCCATGATTCTTAGCTAGCACACCTTACAAAAGTCCTTGCATGTTATTAACATGACACTGAATGTTTGAAGTATGTACCTTGGGTCAATTTTTTTCTTGTTAGTCAGTTCCTTTCCTCATCAGATGTTACTTGAATAGGTGTCTAACTTGAGTTTTCACTTCATTGCTGTTTTGCCCCCCCCCCCCCCCCCCCCCCCTATTGATATTATTTTGAAATGACACTGAAGGCAGAAGGTAGGTATGTTTAGTTTCAGTGAAAAAAAAAGTTGCAATTTTGCCTGGTTTTCAGGGGAATGTGAATGCAATCTCCTTATTTTCATTGTGAAGTTGGTCGTTAAAATGACAAATAATCCCAAGTTCTTCTTTCACTCAGGGTAATTATTAATTTATTTTTTTAAATTGTGATTTTTTTCTCCATGATTGTGCAGCTGAGCAGAGAATTTACTATAAGCAAATTTTTAAACTTGTACCATATGTGCCACAGAGTAGGGCTGCATGCGAGAGAAGAGGTTAAATTGTGCCGAGTGTAAAGCACAGATGAGTTACAATGGCTTGAAATATTCCTGAGGAACTTAAGTGTGAAAAATTGTTTCAGGTGGGCCAATATATACTTTTTCAAGAACAATATAAGTGCATGCCCTTTTGTAATTTGCTAGATAAAATTAATGTGGAGAAAAGTTATGATTGATTACTGGAAGAAAAATTAAATATATGTTTTCATATCCAATAAACTACACTTTTCCTTTGTGATGCTAGTTAGTCATGATCAACGGTATGTAATATAAATTAATGAGTAAAGTAGTCACCTGCCAGAGTGGGAAATTTTCCATGAGAAAAAGTAATTACAGATTACTTCTTTTACTTTGTCCAAAGATAGGCTCAGCAAAAATTTAATATAAAAAAAGGAAATCATAGGGGGAATACTTTTTTATTGTGTGAAATAAAATTAATATTTAAAATTAAAATATCTCATGAATATATGTGTCATGGCTAAAGGCAAGTATGGCTAGTGTTTGGAGTACCCAGTTAAATAACACATTAGCCAGATGACATGGGTCATTTTGGACTTGCATCTGGTTATTATTGGAATCAGCCACAAGGTGCAGGTTAAAATTAGGTGATTGAATATGAGGTTGTCTTGTGGGTTCGCAAGAAGTATTTTGACATAAAAATGTATTGTAAATTGTACTTTGCACAAACTAAAGGTTGTTTTATGAAAATCATGAAGGTCACAGCCCAAGCACTAATTCTAAAATGCTAAGCTAAGGGGTAACTGAGGTTTGGTGAAATTATTAAAATTAGGACAGACAGTGAAACTCAAAAGTACAAACCTTGTCGCTCATGAGCCTTAGAAGCTTCCCATTAGGAGTCTGATTTCTGCTTATTGCATATCTGCCATTCATTATCACCGCTACTTCACTTGCCTAGCCACCTCATGTTGGATATTGTTAATTTCATCCAACTAAAGTCCAATGTATACTTCAGACTTCCTCCTACCATTTGGATGTGAACCTGAACAGCTCATTTGGAATTGGCCAGATTAGTACTTTATCTGTAACTAGGGTTGTCATAAAGATGACAAAGGAATAAATGGCATCTGAAATATATTTTAGAGCATATAATTTATTTGTATACAACTAAATAGTACATAAAGTAAATCATATAACAAGGAAAGACTACATCAAGTAAACAACTATTACATAGATTAAGATAAATTACATTATACACTTTCAATAATAAGGTAACCAGCCTTTTTCTACGATGAATTTCCCTGGCTTTGTGGTTATTCAGGTCATTTCCTATTTTTTCCATTTCAAAATTTTGTGAAATATTTCAGCATATTTAAATAAAATATTAAATAAAGTATGAATGTGGTCAATATTAAAACACTGTTGTTAACAGCCCTTTTCTGCATCCTAGATTTTCTTGCACTAACACGTAGTGAGAGAGACAGATGCAATTTAATTCAAAAGATACCTTTCTTTATTTTTCAACTCAGGTTACAGTGTAAAAAATGTAAAAATAACATTTGCTTCACAAAGGAATTCACTTCTTGCATTCTCTTAAATAGAACCTTGTTCTGCGATGTAGTTGACAAGTAGTCCCAAATGTTGTATTTTGTAGGACTTTGTGGAATTATAATAGAATATAAAACTTAAGGACGTGTGGCAGAAACAAAGAAAAATCTAGTGCGACACATGTCATCATTCAGATTATATCTGTAACATACAAGTGAGACTTTTTTATATTGAAAGCTTTTAACCAGAATAAAACCATAAAACATAATCAAATATTTTCCCCTTAATTTTTAATTTCATTAATGATAACAGTTATCAGCACTTTAAAATATTTTTCATGTACCAGAAGTATAGAACTTGCAGTTTTTAAGCAACATCCTGGCATGCCATAGTTTGCGCAGTAAAAATGTGAAATCTTTTGACTAGGTCTAAATTTTACAGAAAAAAAGTCCTTAAAATTTTGTATCACTGCAACCTTCATAACCCAAATGCCCTGATGCTTGAAAATGTTTTAATGCATTAATTCATCTTCCTTACACACATTACAATAGAGCATTTGAAAATGTTTGTGTTTGAGAGGTATTGTTTGTTGTTTTTTTTACTCTGACAATTACTGTTTTTTGCCATTTGAATTTCTATTATATTTTAAAATATTAAAAATAAAAAAAGGATAAACAATATAGTCCTCCCTAAATAATCGGCAAAATTAGAACATTATTAACGTGTCATGGGCAATTTACAGTTGCTACACTTGCAGTTCGGTTCTAAAATTTGACACATGAAAAGAAAAAAAAATTAATTAGGAAAAGACAGTACGTAATGGTAAGTTTTACAATAAAATTTCTACATGATTAATGCAGCAGAATATTGTGTTATCAAAAACTAACTGAACTTTTATGGTGAAGTAAAATTAAATGTGAGTAGTGTAATATAAAACTATTCTAAAAATGCTGTTTTTTAATATCCGAAAAGTTTTTCCTCAAATGATATTTTCCCATTTGCTTGGGTCATTGAGCAAATGGATAAAATAGGCATATCCTTTGAAGAAGATACTGCTGCTATTGGAGAATCAACTTTGACAAAGAAATGATCAAGTTTGAAAACATCACAGTCAAATTAGCATTTCAGATGATAAAGGTCTCATTAGTGATATGTTTCAAAAAAACAAATTTTATGGAATATTTGTGCCTTAATCATAACATTAGCATTGGGTGGCTACCGATGATTGTATGTATTTTAAAGGTTTCAGTTTTTTTAAGGAAGCTGAAAATCATTGATACTGTTTCAGATGTGCTTTTTGTTGAGAATGTTGCAATTTATCACAAGTGTTTGAATTATTACAGCATTTTTGCTCTGAGTAAAATAAAAAAATTCCAGACCATTCTCATAAAAACAACATTCAGCCAACATTCTGGATTTATATTTGCAAAATTTTAAGTCTTGGTATAACATGCAAGGCATGTTCAGAAAGTAAGTACCGTTTTGGAAAAAACTTAAATTTGTTTTTCAAAACAAAATTTATTATTACATGAAGTAGCATTTCTGAAACTATTTTTCTACATAGTTGTCATCATTGTTCAGACAGTTGTCATAATGGGAAACCAATTTTTCAATGTCTCTTCATAGAAAGATGTCATCAGTGAAAACAGCCACTTCTGAAGAGTTTTTAAACGTAAAGAATGTTGAGCCATCTGAAATTCTTCACCAACTTGGAAAGATTTAAAGTGAAAACATAATGAGTGATGCAATGGTGAGAAAGTGGGGGAGACAATTCAATGATAGACAAAACCAATTTTTATGGTGAAGCACAGAGCATGGGACCTTTAATACCTCAGTACTGTCCGGGTCCCAGTTTTCCGACCGCCGGAGAGGGGTCCTAGTTTCCGCGCGGGGCGAGGGGCAGGGTAGGAGGGGATGGCTTTCGCTGCACCCACAATGTCACGTGACATAATCGCAACCGTTCCAAGAACATCGGAGCGGCTAGTTCGCTTGTGGCAGGACCCGAGTGTTAACGTGTGAAAACCATTAGTTTCTCATCATGGCAAAGAGAGTTACTAATACGACTATTCACAGCGAGTGTCGCGAAATCATTGCCCGTGTGATTGAAATATGTGATAAGGAGAAAGAAGATACATGTTTACATTTACCTTTAATGAAAGCGAGTGAAAGAGCCTCCGAATACACAGGAGTTGGACTCACCACCATCAAAGCCATTCGGAAAGAAAATAAAAAGAGGAATGAGAATAGCCCAAATCGGAAGCTGAAGTCTCCTGGTAAGAAGAGGAGAGTGTCACGTGGCAATTCTGTCCATGTAGATAGTTTTGACCAGTGTGTCATTCGAAATACGATTCTGGATTTCTACATGAGAGAAAAGGTAGTGCCGACGGTGCTAAAGCTTCTTCCAATTATTAAGGGCAAAATTAATTTTCCTTGGGGTCCAAAATCTTTATTGCGGGTTATGAAATCAATGGGTTTTAAATGGAAGAGGTGCCAATCAAAGCGGCGGGTGCTGATAGAGAGGCCAGACATAGTGGATTGGAGATCCAGATACATTGTTCAATTGAAACAATTTCGAGAAGAGAACCGAGATATCATCTACGTGGATGAGACATGGGTTGATAACACTCTTAAATTTCAAAAGTGCTGGCAGAGTGATGACGTTTGTGGTGTCCAAGTGATGGGAAATGCCACAAGTAGACTAATAATTGTTCACGCAGGGGGGAAAATGGATTTCTTCGCGACACGTGTTTAATCTTTCGAGCTGGTAGTACTGTGGGAGACTATCACGGCCAAATGAATGGCATTAATTTTGAGAAATGGGTGCGTGAAAAATTATTACCACATCTACCAGAGCATGCTGTTGTTGTCCTTGACAATGCTCCATACCACAGTATGGAAGTCAACAAGACGCCGTCCGCATACTCAAGAAAAGCTGACATGATTGTATGGCTTCAAAGAAAGGGAGTGCATTGTGAAGAAAGTATGCGTAAGACTGATTTGTACCGATTAATTGCACCTCTCAAACCACGCGCTAAGCAGTACAAGATCGATGAGTTGCTAGCAGCACACGGACATACAGTTGTACGACTCCCTCCCTACATGTGTGAGATGAACCCAATTGAACTTGCTTGGGCGAAAGTAAAGCGGATATTTAGGGAGCGAAATGTAACAGGTGATATGTCAGTTACCAAGTTGCAAGAAAACATTGAAACTGCAATACAAGAGGTCACCGTGCAGGACTGGCAAGGATTTTGCACGCACATGGAAAAAATAGAAAGTGATTATTGGGAAAAAGATGGTATTGTACCGGACATCATTGACGAAATAATTGTTAATTTGGACTCCGACAGTGGTTCATCAGAGAGTGAAGCCTGCAGATCATCATCAGATTCTGAATAAGGTAAGTTAGATACTAAAATAATAATGCAAGAAAAACGCCCGCGATCGTGAAATAAAAAAAAAAATGTTTTTCGCGCGGCTAGTAGTACGTCGACGGTCGGAGTGTCCTCCCCACCACCGCTCCGTTTCTTGGAAGAGGCCTACGTCCCTTCCGCCCCGCGGTCGGAGAACTCAGTCCCGGACAGTATTGCTAGGGTTATTCAACATTCTTGTTCTTGCATTTGAAAACATTTTGCAAATAATTTTTTTCCTATATAATAAAATCAAGACTACTTTAAATTCATAAATATTTGCTAGCCATCCCAAATTTAACAAAAAATACAGAACTCTTATGCTGTAATTAACCCTCCTTGAAGACGTGCACTTTTCTGTTATATTGTCTGTACACCTGGATCAGACACTGTTATTTATTTTATATTTTATTATTATAAATGGACATTATAGGTGGCAATAACAAGGACATAATAATTAAAGGAGGGATTATTAGCCTTAAATAATATGGACAATTGATATAATGGACGTATCTACAATATTCTTGAATACACTACGTTGAATTTCTGACAGATCAGCGATTGCATGCGATGCAACAGAATGTTACACGTTACAGCTACAGATTATTGAATTTTATCTCTTCACACATCCAGTTTCAAACCGAATTGACCAACAGACAATGACCTGCCTTGCCAATTGTGCAAGCTTAGGAACATATGCACGGACACATACCCTGTACTACTAATACTCGTTCGTGTAGATTCAAACATTAATCAACACAATCGTGAAAGGATTGGTTAATTGTATATTGTACCTTAATTCTTCTATCATGTGGGGATTTGTCGTATATACGCAATCTTTCAGAAATCCCCACAGAAAGAAATCTCACGGAGTTAGATTAGGAGGGCGTGCAGGCCACAAACCACGTGTAATAGTTGTCTCAACAGCATATAAAGCCCCTAAGGAAGTTGACGCAGTGTGTGCGGTTTGGTAGTCCTGTTGAAAATGACCGTAATTACGCTTTTCATTTGGCAAAATTTGGAAGAAAGGCTCCAGGATAAGATGCACATAACGGCTTGACACATTTTATATAGTATGTGTCATACACACACACTTTCTGTTTGAGAGTGAAATTCGAGCGAGCCATCACAAACCAGTCTATCAACAAGACTGGAAAGCAACCCTTTTGCAGGCGAGTCCTCGACACACTCCCGTCCGCATCGTTTCCACGGGAGTTGAGCCAGTTTCACGGTGAAGGTCAGCGCGTTGGCCGAGCAGAAATTTCCACGATTGCGGCACACTAATAAAATACTGTATAAGCGCCTCCCACAAATGCAGATCCTTGATATCCTCGACGACACAACGCTGTCTTCCATAGCTCTTCAATCGGCAGTCTTCGGTATTCGGTTACTTCCTTACGTGAGGCTTTAGTTAAACTGTACATTGCCTTCGATGTACAGTGTCAGTTTTGCATACATTTATTACGTATATACAGGTCTTGTCCGCGCACATGTTCTTGTGCCCTCATTTCACTAGATGCAAGAGGAGTGGGAAAGTCGGTTATTTCGACGACAGAACCGATGTATTAAGTCTGTAGCTCGCTTTTCGATGCAAAATACTCGTAGTTTCTTTTACACGAGAGAAAATTTCTAGTTATCAGATTTTGCCAACAACACTCGTTAATATATTTTATTATTAATTCAAACAATGTTAGTAAAGGAATGGGAGTAGGGATTCCGGAGCTCAAGAAAACTTGGGCGAATAATAATGCGGCAATCGCATTTGCGTCCTCTCGCTATAAGTTAGTCACGTGTACTGGCGGATTTCCGAAAAGGCGCTCGCCTCGAACTTCATGAATCAAGAGGCCTCAAAATCCAGGTCTCAGTTTTGTTTTTAAAATCTCATTATAAAAAAATCACATTTGCAGCACTAATGACAAGCAGTTGACGCGCCCAGAAACACTAACCGATCAATCAAAGAACCAGGGAAAATGGCCAAAAAAACCTTATCGTCTGCTTTTCTTTTTTACTTTACACAGTCTAAAGTATTGTAATGCTGCGGGGAAAACGGCGAATTTTCGACAGAAAAACTTTGCCAGGCCCTGGTAACGAAAAGTGGATAAATCATATCCCTAGATATAGTAAATTAATTCCCCTAACATATTGTGTAGTCAGAATCTGTGTTTGCGGGTTCTTGACACCGAAAATTCGATTGACGGCAAAACGTCTGTTTTGTCTGAACTATGAATAAAGCTAGCACCTAAACGAGTGCTTGTCAACTCAATGCTCTGTGACGTAAAAACATCTGTTCTCTTGCTCTGAACTGAGCCGCGAAGCAAAGGAAGTACCCGACGCGGCGGCGGGCATACAATGTTCCAATAATGATACGGAAATGGGGAAAAGTGTTCGCTCGATAATTACGTTTTTATACGGTAATTATTATTTAAATGTTTATGATTCAATAAAAATATGAATCATTAAAAATAGAACAGATTATTTTATAACTCAAACCAAATCCGTTCTTCTAATACATAACGTTTTTTGGAGAAGACAGTTTTAACATTCTGGTTCAATATTTCATACAATGTTATATAATATAACAATTTTAGTTTATCCGAAACTAATAATTAATGTTAACGAATAAATACCCAGGAGTGGTCACGTAGGAGAATTATGGAATCCAGGCTTGAATATTTTATTTACAATGATAATGATAATGATAATCCTAATAATGATCCTGTTTGATAATGTAAATCCTAAAGAGTTTCATTAATATAAATAATTCCTTTTCCATAATATTATATCTGCAAAATCCTTGACTCGCCTCATGATTGCAGGCTATATGTCAATTCCCTGAAATTATTTTCATCTCACGGGTTTCTCTGGTTTGCAAAATTGCAAAATGCTTCTGCATATTGAACTTTTTAACATACTGCAGTGTTTTCAAACACACTTATCACTTCGCCATTGTTACGGTATCTACAAAAAAGAAACATTTCTTCCCAAATCGAAAGAAAATTAATGGGCGTAATGGGCTCTCATGTTGCCTGAAACACAGGCAAGGGCCCACTGCCAAGGATGTCGATACCTCCCTCCCTTCTTCGCCCTTTGCTCGCAGTGTTGCCTTTGTGGGCCTTTCGCGGTTAGGGAACGCTGCCCTGACGTCATTTCTTCTCCAGTTGGCAAACACTGACCTAAACCATTCAGCAGATTTTCTCCAAAATTTATATTTGCCAATCGATCTGGCTGATATCGAAACCCCTTGAATTTGAAACTGATATTTTAATTTTGAAGGGTACTTTATATGAAACCTCTGGGACATTTTCAAAATTAAAAAAGAGGTCAATTTTTTTGATTAAATTTTGTTGTTGATTAGCGTATAGGACACAAGAGAATGATGCAAGTCTCATTTTCGTTTAAATTTCTGCTTTTTTGAAAATTGCAAAAGTTCAATTTTTGGCGTATTCCTACAAATAAAATAAGTAAATACTGAAAATAGAGTTTTTCTTAACGAAATGTTCTTTGAAACGTGTTTTGAAATAAGATCATGTACTATTTTTCAAAAATTTGAGTAAGTATACTAAATTTTGCGTGAAACTGCATTGGATTTTTTTTTTTCAAAAAAAGTCACATAATATTTTGTTTAAATTTTGACCTCGGATAGCGTAAAGGAAGCTTGATAGTATGGTGCAGGTCTCATTTTCGTTGAAATCCGTGATTATTCGAAATTTGCAAAAATTCAACATTTTTTCCGTATTTCCTACAGATACAATTATGAATATTGTTTTTCGTAACTAAATGTGTTAATCAAAAACATATCTTCAAGGAAGATCATGTGCAATTTTCCGAAACTATGAGTATATTCTAACCGGCTTACCTATCGTTCACACCTGTACCTTCTTCAGCTCACTCAGCATGCACTGTAAGCAAGTCGTTAAGATATTATGCTCGTGAAGCGAGCTTAGAATCTCAGGAAGTAGGATCTTTGGGGTACGAGAAAGGTCTGAACCCTTGACACAATAAAAGTCACACAAATCACACATAAACGAGCATATAATTCACTTAAAATTCTGTGGCATGAATTGATAGCAACGAAAAACAAATCAAACATAGAATTGCACTTCCAAAAATGATCAAAAAAACACAAATAAGCAACTTTTACAGCCTATTCAACAAATGAACACTTAATTTTGTTCAGAACTAATTTTCTGAAGTAATTTCTCTGACCAGTACTGGGAATTCCCTTTGAAAATTCACTACGTCTAAATTTAAATTATTCTAATTACAATTGCATGTGAAACTAAACCTAATTTACAATCTCTTGCCTTTTCAAAATTTTACATACAATAATTAACCTGTGGGCAAGCGCACTACTCTCAATTTATCTTTACATTATAAGTGCTGGTAACAGAATAATGACTGCTACAATAGAATGGTTAAAGGCAAGCAATTACGCATTAAATCTCCCACTCCCAAGCTACAAATTGTTAACATCCGTGTCCTCAATTTTTAACACTTCTGAAACTTCTTTCCCTGCCGACGTGAACTTGACCTAATTTCGTAGATCTACAGGTTACCTCGAAACTGTCCGTCTTTCAACCTTGAAACAGCGTGCTGCGTTCCGCACCGCGTTGCTCGATTCCGAAGTTCTGGGTTGCCTTCGATGTCCTCTTGCGTCCTCTCCTCGGTCGTCGTCTTCTCCCGGTCGACCCGCGTATTCTTCCGTTTCCACTAATCGGTTTCTTCTCCTCCCACGGCTGCTACCGCCTTCGATTACGCCCAATTTGCAGAAAATGTCCCTTGCACTTCCCTAACTGCCAGTGCAAGTACTTCGCTCGTTCCTAACTTTTATTCTGTTAATCAAGAACTTTCAGAGCTTTCCTGAGAACGGGCACACTTTTACTTCCCGCATTAGTTAATAGAAGAATATTTCTCTAATTCCTGACTACTGCACGGATGACTAGCTAGACGTCTTTGCAACGCCGGAAACTCCTATCTAAAAAGTCGTTACGGCGGCGAATACTATCTAACCTGACGATCGTTGGCGAAAATCTGCTTACTTGCCGAGCGGTGATTACCAGGAGAGCTGCTTCTTCGGCGAACGCTGATAGGAAAAAGAGAGCTTCCGCCTGTGCGCTCGCCTATTTATTGGCGTTGCCTGGGGAAGTTCTCGGTAGCGGGGGGGGGGGTGTGGATGATTTCTCCTCCTTCAACCCTTCACCAGTAGAACGCCGCTTGATAGTTCGTGGCGACTAGTACGGGCAACGGCACCAGGCTGCGCGTTTTGCTACTCTAGTTTTTGGCTGCTCTTCTCGCTGCCTGTGAGTGTTCACGCCGATGAAACGGTGGTGTTATGGGGTTGTATAATCCCATATCGCCACAATATGTTGCGTAATTTTGCCCCAAACAAGCAATTTTTAAACAATTATTTTCTCAAAATTTCTCTAAATTTGACTTGCAATTTTTCCACTTGTAAAGAAAGTTGTTTTTGTCCCATTTTCGGCATACTCTATATTTTCGAAATTTATTTCTCTCGCTAGGGCTGCTATGTCATCAGCATAGAGGAATAACTGTAATCGCACTGTCGGCGGTATGTCATTGATATATAGCAAGAACAGTAGCGGCGGGAGCACAAAGCCTTGGGGGACTCCGGCGAAAATCCCGCGCTTTGTGGATCTCGCTTTTCCAATTCTGACCACGAACGTGCGGTTTGCGAGGAAAGATGTAATCATGTCCGTTACATCTTGTGGGAGGCACAGCCTAAGTTTGGAGATTAGTGTTCTGTGTGGCACTTTGTCTAAGGCTTGTACCATGTCGAGGTACACGTCTGGTTCATCCTGTGAGAGTAAGAGATCAGTGGAGATCTTCTGGGCCATACATAGTGCCTTTAGTGAGACTGAATGTTTCGGTTGGAAGGCAAATTGTGCCTTCCAACCGAATAGGTTTTACGAGATGACAGCGCGAGGATTAGTTTTTCAAAATTTTTCCCTTGATAGGGAGAAGGCTGATAGACCTATGGCTCGTCGCGCGCGAGAGAGAGGTCTTTTCCAGGTTTCGGGAGCATTGAAATTGAAACTGGTAGCTCTTTTTTTTCGGCGTACCCGAAGGTCAGTGTGGTGTTCGATCGCATCTTGATCGTATAGATCAGAGGATACTTGATCGTATTTGCAGTGCACACGTCTTTTGCGTTTTACTGCTAGGTGTAAACTGGCAGTTCGTAGAACCCTTTGTGCAGTTTTATGAACGCACGGAGAGTGCAATGCACGTTCACGCCACCGCGTTGAAACCATTCCTACCCTATGGCATCTATGGCCAATCATGCAATATGAAGAAAAACAAAAGGTCAAACAATGACTTTAGCCTACCGCGTGTTTGAAAATATCAAGTTTATGTTTCAAGTCTCATTTCTCTGTTTCAGATTACTCTTACTCCAGGAAGTGCTTCGGACGCCTATACGTGGCCCTTTGATCGGGTTGGTATGAGGCAATCTCGGTAATGAGAGGGTTTTCCGAGTCAGCTGCTTTTTCAAAAGAAAAAATTTAACGTTTTTTTTATATCAGCAGTGGCATTGATAATTCGCGATTTATAGTTTCGATACGAGTGTTTCTAGGGGCGCAGAGGGCAGCCCTGAGACATTCGTTTTGAACTACAAACTGTCAGCTCGTCGCGGCGGGGCCGCTTTATATCCCCTCCGGACCGAGGGCTCGCCGGCTAGTCGTTACGTAGGGCCGGTGTTGCGCCCGTGCGCGCCGACTGGAACATAACGCTTGCCCCGACTCCTCGGGCGACCTCTTTGGGGAGGTGGCCGCACTTTCCCCGAGCGCCGCCGTTTCGCCACCGTTCCCTTCTTGTCGGTCCTTTGAAGGGTTCGCGGGCGACCACTACACTACACAGTGCAGACGGAGACCATATTCGTTAGAAGACACTAAGAGCAATTGAGATAGTGGCACTTGGGTAATCCTGAAGAAACTGAACCACAAATCTCTCAGCCAGACAGCAGCTTTTCTTGTTTTCAGGAAGGCGGAGAAGTCTCTCTGCTACCGCAACAGCACTGTAGTCAACCAGAGAAGTAGTTGGATTTCATTGGAGCAATCAGAAAGCGAACCTCCACAGCCAGAGCAGGAACTGGTGGAGCACGATACAGAGAAGCCGCAACAGCAAATAATGGACCAGCTGGTGCCAGTTGGGACAGCTGGAAGCCTGGCATGATTGGCCAAAGCCCACAACCACACCTCAGAGAATATAATTATAATTTGAAAGAATTAAGACGAAATTATGAAAGTCCTCATACAACTTAGGACTGGATTTGAAATGACCTTTGACAAGAAGGTCGGATGGGAATTTTTGTACTTAGGCATGCAGATAGAGGTCAATTCATGAGGATTTTTTGTAAGTTAACCCAAGTATACACGGAATATTCTACCGCGTTATGGGTTTGATTCTCAAAATCCAGTATTCATTCCATTTGATTGTGGGATAATGACAGAACAAGGAAAATTTGTAAATGGCAAACCGTTGGCTGGAGAAACTCCTTAACTAATACTTACAGAGAAGCTGTTGAGAGCTTACCCTACTTTGCTACAATATCCCGTCCAGACACTAGTATTAATGTAACTTATCTCAGCAGGTAAAGTAACAGTAAGCTAGTAGAGAGTCACTGAAAGATGGTGAAACATGTATTCGCCTGTTTGGAAGGATCAGTCAACTGTGGAATCTTTTTCAATGGAGGGAACAACCTGATTGCATATACCGACTCGAACAACGGAGGACATCCAGAAACCCTTCATTCAACAAGTGGCGGGGTTCCCCTTCACTCAACAAAGGGTTCTTATTATACGCGGTGTACCAGATGTATGGTTTGTTCAGAAACAGAGATTAACGTCGACTTCAACCGCAGAAGCAGAATACAGAGCAGCTGTATCTGCTATTGATGACTTATGTTGGATTCGTCGCATCGGAAGAGAGTTGAAAATACTGAAGTCCAAACAACCCACAACCATGTATGTTGATAATCAGTCAGCAATACACATGCTTAAAAATACTCATGAAGGGAAGATCAACAAGGGTAAAAAGCATATAGAGATCAGGAGGAAGTTCATTCAAGAACACATCGGAAAGACAGCGAGACTGGAACACGTCGAGACTACGCAGCAGCTGAAGGATATATTCACCAAGCCTCTTACGCGCACAATTATTGAAAATTTACGTTCTGAAATAATTAAGAAGAGTGTTAAATGTTAATTATCTGTCATTTGCAAGTTACCTAAGTCAAGTCAAACTATTAAGTTGGTATTAGATTAATAAAAGTCAGATTAAGTTAGTTCATAATAAAAAGTGTAATGTTGGTGATACTGGTATGAATGTAATATGCACGAATGCTATCTTTCGTTGTTCTTCTTTGTACCGTTCGTCAAACATGCAGTTCGTAGTAACATGTTCGGAGCAACATGTAGTTCGTATGCCTTTGTAACAAAAATGTAAATTCATTATGGTGTATATAGAGCCAAAATACTCACATTTTATTGTTAAACTAAACTGTGTTATGCATTTTCAGCGCTTTTTGTTGTCATTCAGAAACATGAATTTGTTGCCAAGTTGGTATATCGTTTTCGCTCAATCTCTAAACCAATAATTTGCAAGGCAAATAATGCGAGAAGTATGTGGTGTTGAACCAATAGATCTTATTTAAGTCCAATGTAATCCTTTTACTGTTCTCGTATGTTTATAAATCGAATTCATAAAATATATTTTTTGCTTGGCAGAGTGTATAAAGAATACGAAAGACACGCATTGGTATGAAGTATACTACTACAAAGAGTTTCGTTTCATTTCAAGTCCATACAATCATAGAAAAGAACTAATGCTCCACACAATATATTTCTGATTACCTCAATGTAGCTTACTGTTTCTACTCTGATACACCTTTAACCAGTGCTTGATTTATAACATTTTAGGTCCCGGACGCTCCCTAAATTTGTCTATTAATTTAACAGAAATAGTTACACATTTATAATCTAATTTAATAATGATTTCTGAGGTACCGGAACGTCGTTTCCTCGCGTTCCGCCACAAATCAAGCCATGCCTTTTACTATTATTATTATTTCGTTTTTGTTTTTTGGTTGTTGTTTTTTCTTTCCACAATAGTCTGCCTTCTGGAGGCACTCTGAGTTTTCCGCATCTGAATCTTCGCGAGGATTTTTTGAATAAGTGCGATGCCAGATAGGATAAGTGACAGATCGCCCTAAAGATCGAATGACGAAAAAATAGAGATGGAGGGATCTTTGGCCCGCATTTTAAGGTGCTGCGTTGACACTCGCCGGTGTTCAGGAAACCAAAGGAAACCACTGACCACCACATCATTGAATTTGATTCTTGCAGGCGCCACAAAGTCACCGATGTTGAACACATCATCTAAATGTCTGACACCTTCCCGGAATCGTACCCGCGACCTTTAAATTACTGGTACCTTTGAGACGTAATCCGTTCCTTTACGATCCCATCTTCCAGTGCTGATGAAATTCTTTAGGGCACATTTTAAATTTCCCGCTAGAATTTGTCTCAAAATCTATAGTCAGCGTACATTTTCTTGAGCCCTTCTTTCACCACATGCGTGAAGAGTAGGTATTTTGAAATTTCGATGGCAAAACTATCTAATAAAATCTGTGATATCTTTGTCGATGAAAATAGTATCTTTCACAATGGAGTGATAATTGAGATTATCAAATGTTGTCAACAATGCTCGTTGCTATCTTTTGTTCACAATTGAACTACGTTTGTAAAGAAGAAAAGGTATGGATACTGGAGCTCAAAAAAAATGTGTTCTTTTAATACAATCCAGTACAATTGCCCATCCAGAAATATAAATAGAGATCGGTGGCTTTTTTTATTTTATTTATATATTTATTTATTTTTTATTTTATTTTATTTTATTTTTTTGACAGTCTTTCTGTACGTGAAATACTTGACTGTCATTGGGTAGTTTTCGTTTGCTTTGTTCGGGAGCAGTGGCTTATGGGAGGAATGAAATAGTGCATATGGACGTGGTGTGGCTTTGGTGCTGCGGTGCAATGTAGAATGGTGTAAAATGTTATTAGTGCGGTGGTACTTCTGACGTTGTGCTTAGATTCATTTGTCACGTTAGGTTGTTGGACAAAATTACACCTTGGGTTTACAGGTATTTGGAATTGCACGTGCCGAACCTTTGAAGGGATAATGAGTTCTCTTAAGAGATGCGGTACGGGTCAAATGTTTCACATACAAAAATGATTGATGTTGTTGAGTGATTTGTGTTATTATGCGACAAGTATAATGTTTACAACGTTGTAAATGTTTTGAGTGTGATTTTTTTTTCTAAGTGGTGTTGACAGTTCATTTATAATTTATGTCGTTGCCGGTTGTAAAATAAATGCATGTTGACATAAGAAAGAAGTGTATTGACATAAACAGGACAGATAGGGTCAGCTTTACCTTTGTGTTTGACATTGGTCTGTCATATCATGCGTGTTTGAAGGAAATTGGCTGATTGATTCAAATCGGTAAACAATTGAAATATTTATTGGCGCATGTTATTAAAGTTAGGCGGGGAACCGAACACTTGAATCGAAATATTATTTGTCAGTAATATCTTGTGCCATTATTATTGTCCTAGAACGAAAAGTGTGACGTGTTCTTGCCGGCTTGTTGTTGAAATTGTGTTCATAGTTTATATTTGGTGAGAACTTTTATTTGGAAAATTTTTCACATTCCTCGGAACATAAATTTTACCATCTTCGTTGATGAAACAAGGTATTGATTAGCGTTATCTTGTCATTTTCAATCCAAGACACTATTGTGTCAACAGTGCACCCTATTGTGTTTCGTGTTTGAGATGAAAAATCTTCCCAATGAAAGAATTTATGTTCTTAGGTGTAGGGTAGCACTTTATGGGTAAAAATATTGTGCTCATTATTTGTTCCATTAGTCAGACACTCATGTGTAAGTATATGCCAGTAGTTTCATTGGAATCTCGTGCTAGTCATGGAAAATGTATGTCTATCTATATTTTGTGGAATCTTACAAATGTTTATTGCGCATTTGCTTGCTTCCCCATCCTCAAAGTCAATTTCTTTTTGTAATTCTTAATTTATTCAAAACAATTTCCGCATGTTGATCACTTGGCAAAGGAATATTTCCCTCGGGCTTATTTAAGTCTTCTAAATTAAACAGTTTTTGTGTCAACTCTTCAAAACAAATTTTCAAACGTTACACAATATACGAGTCACTGCAACTTGCTTAATTAATTGAACAGCTTAATGTTTCTCCCAAAAGTTAAACGTCTGGGGAACAGAGTTTCTTAAATTCTCCAAAATTGTTTTCAATAGTCCCGAACTTAAATGGGAAACAAATATATAACAAACTATGTTCACTTCATTCCTATTTGTTTTTCTGAAGTGTTAGAATACTTTATATTCTCTTGGAACTGTCATGACTTACGTAATATAAATAATGAACAACAATTTGTATTTAGGAAATATGTCATCAGTGTTGCATTGCAACGACATTGCAATTTCTCATTATAAAGATGATTCATGTTTTTGAGACTGAAGGACTTAACTAAGATTCCTTCTGTGATTCAAATAATGCCTTTGATATGTAAACATTAATTTACTTTCAAATTAACTCAATTATGATTAATACAGATCCTAAATTTTTAAGATTATATTTACATGTAAATAGTTTTCCTAAAATAATTGTATTCTTTAGGCTTGAATCCCTGGTTCTTTGATTCTTAACGATGAAAGATCTACCATCTTTTGTATCTGTTCTTTCAATATCTTTTATATTTAAAAAAATTTATTTCCTTAATACATGTTAATTTTTTAATATTAAAAATTTGTAAATCTGAACGTATCTGTGATTTAAAGTCTGCTGAATGAAAGTGAAACTGAACATGAAGTTGTCAGAAAACTGTTTAAACACAGACTACATGTTTTTCATCTGATAACCGCTTTGAAAAGCTGCAAGATATGGTCATTTGGCCTTTTTCCTTTCATTCAAAATATAATTTTATTTAGTACTAGAAGTATAAAAATGATGCGATGAAATAACTCTTGCATTAATAATGAATAAAATCATAATATTTGCAAAATTCAATGCAGGTGTTTTTTCTTTCTTTCAAGATTTCCTGTCATACTTTTCCTGTCGAATTGCTCTGAGAATCTCTCTTATCAACAACCACCTTTTTTAATCTGAAGTGAGTTATGCGAAGTTGACCATGGACAAAGAAGGATTCTCTTAAAAACACTCTCTTGTTGAAAGATTGACCCCCACTGAACAAGATCAAGAGAGCAGGCAACCAAAATAAATTTAGGGAAACCTGATGTGTCTCTATTTTGCAAATTCATCAAGCCCCAAGCTTACTGCCATCGCATGTTTGCTAATACCAAACTCGCTCCCGCTACCAAATTGTTTTACCAGATGTTGTTCCATTAGCACCAATGCTGTGGGTTGTGGGTTCAGATTGGTCATTTTGAATTTATTATAAAACCTTTTTTGGAAGCATATGCTTAAAACATAACTATTAATATGTTAAAAAACAACAACAACAACAACAACAGAAGTCTTACTCCAGTTGTTCGCACTTTGATACAATAGTGGTGGTTTCACGAATTACATTATAGATTATACTATAGTGAAATTATTGTAATTCCTTGACTGCAGATAGTGTTTTGGCTGAATTACATTTGCTTCACTGAGGCCAAGATCCGTATGCTTGAAAACTGTATTTTATACATCAATTCGATATATCAGTATCGATATATTAATTCTTGTTTACATTATTTTTCACATCTGCACTTTCTCAAATTAGGAAACTTAAAGAAATAAAAGAATAATTTTTAATTTGAGGGAATGAAATTCTAGATTTATACTTAAACATTTCACTATTAAAATTTGAAACTCTTACAGAAAATATAAGGCAGACTTATTTGAAACTTTTTCCTGAGAAAGTAATAGAGAACCATTTTTGAAAACTCAACACATATACAAAACTTACAAAATAGAATTGTACATGAAATTGTATGGTTGTGAAGTAAGAGAAATTGAAAGGAATAATCAGTATTAGAAATAAATATAACATTTATGTGATATCATTAAAATTATACAAAATATGATATTTAAATAATAATTATACAAAATATGACAATGATATTTACTGGGAGGAAGTTTTTGCAAAACTCAACATTACACCACTTTGAATAGCTTTTATAGTACTTTATGGGGAATTTTGCTATTCAGGTGAGGATAAACCCTTGTGAGGGTCTTTATACTGTATTTCTCTCAGTTATTGAGTCCTGGTTTTTGCTGTGGAATGATGAAAAATTTTCAGATAGATTTTATAACTAGAAAATGATTTCAATCAAGTTTGTTAAGGATAATTTTTGATGTAGATTATTGTATATATTGGGGCTCTGTACTAAAACATGTCACTCAACGATACCAAACTATTTTACCAATAATGAGAAGCAAGATTGACACTAAACATTAAAGAATCAACATTGCCAGCCATAACTGTTCATAACATTGATTTCTAACAGTTATAATTTTGATCCATTTACTGTGACAATTTTTCTCTGCTTGTCAAAGAGAGCACAAATTAATGTTTATAGTTAATGTGATTTTCATTCACACTTCCATGAAAAACAATTGAAAATGAATGAAAAAGATTTTTTAAATATTCACTAAATTGTATTGAAACAACAAATTCTGTTTTTTGTGTACATGAATGTGAAATTTTCTATAGTTGGTACTTGATATTTCTGAATATCATTAATTATTAAAATCGCTTGTTTTCTAAATACAAGTTGGAATTTATCCATTGCAGAGACTAGACCAAGTGCAAAATTAGTTATTTCTATGTTAGAGTAAGCGGCATTCCACTTAAGGTTTTTATTTTCGGTTATGTTTACATTGTGAACATTTTTGTCATAAATTCATTATCAGTATTTCTTGCTATGTCATTTTGCTACTTGTTGTTATGGACTGTACATCCAGTAATCCATTTTTGTTCGTCCGTTAATCCGGTACATCCATTTTCGTTTTTCCTGAGAAGATCCAATTGTCAATGTGTGTGTGTGTGTGTGTGTGTGTGTGTGTGTGTGTGTTTTTTTTTTTTTTTTTTTTTTAATCATTTGGGTTAGTGTCATTCTAACATAGTCATCATTGCCTTCACTGCCAGAAAGATTAGTCTGATATGTTTCCATTTGAAGTTTCAAATAATATGTCAATATCAATCTCCAGAATGCATGCACCCCCGTTGTGCCTCCTTGAAAACTTTGAAAGAATCTTACCTAATAAAGCATTTTATTGCCATCAATATGTAAAATCCCTAATAAAAATTATGTATAGAACTCTGATACATTTTAATATTCACAGTGATGATGACAAATGAGTACTCACCGTATTCTATCCATATATTGTGACCCTATCAATATGTTTTAGTAAATATTTGTGGGTTGTCTAGGGATATAAAATTTGAAAAGTTTGAGTTTTACCTAGTTGAAAAAGTCAACATTTATTGTGCTCTAGTCATTAACTCATTGATTCACTATGTTTCAATAATTACAACTATTTTGTGTTTATTTATGATAATAATTTTGTACTTAAAAATAAGCAAGCAAATTATGTATCTAGTCCCAAAATAAATAATTTTTGTTAACGAATCCTTTCCATTAAGACGTGAAAACTGAACTTCCTGAGAAAGAATACAAACCAAGGAATATGGTGAAGCCATTTTCTACAGTTTCTGCAAATTATAACAAGTTTTATGAATAAGCAAAATATTTGAAGCACTCAGTATTTGTGTTCAAAACTGAAAATGTTAAATGTTAACCATAAAGATTTTGTTATTTTCATTATATTTCTAAGAAAGTTAAGACATGAATTGCTTACAATATACTTCATAGTCAAGCAAAGACAACAATTACAAAATCTAGAATTATAAGTTAGTAAAAACTGAATTATATATGGCATTCAAGCCATTGAAAGTGTTAACAATTTTAACCGTTAACTAGTTAAAATAAATTGTTGGTGGGAAACAAAGTTTCTATCGATATAACTGTATGCAGCAAGGGTTTCTTGCTATGAGAACATTGAGTCTGCACTTTCTCAAGTGTTTTCTAGAAGCAAGGGATTTTCTTCGACCGTAATCTCGGGTATCTTTCATTTTCCCTATCTTTCTTTTTTTTGGTTTCTGTCTTCTTCTTCTGAAAAAGTATTGTTTTTTTCTCAAAACAACACTAGTGCCTAAACCATACATAGGATTTTTTTCCAAAATGAATATTCCCTTGTCGATACGGCTTAACTTGGCCCCTGTGATATTGAAAAACTTTTTTCAAAAATTGGGGGTACTTAACATGAACCCCATGGAAATTTTCTCTAAAGTGGCTCCAAATTTTTTCTTTAAATTTAGAATAAAATGCACTTGTAAGGGAGTCATTTGTTCACTTTTCAATGTTAATTCTGAATTTTCAAAAATTTTGAATTTTTTTGGGCGTCTTCATACAACTACAAAATTGAAGATAGAGGTTTTTCCTTCAAATAAAATTTGTTCTCCAAAGTGAGTGCTTTCATTAGGATTCTGCACATTTTTTGAAACCTTTAGTAGTTTTTACGCAATATTGCTAGCAATATGTGCAATTTTAGAAAATAACAAAAACAAGATTTTTTCCAAAATGGCTTCAAAGTTTTTTTTTGTAGGGATAGTTCTAAATGTACTCTATAAAATGACATAAACACCATATTGCTCTATTCTTTTGTATTTTTTTTTCTCCAAAAATACAATAATTTATTTTCTTGACTTCTCTCTCTCTTTGTTAATATTTATACTAGCAGCAATTTGTTCACATTATTATATTTATAGTACATGTGCTTGAAATAGTGCCATATAAAGTTTCTCGAAAACTCAACCGTATTCTGTGCAAACTAGCTCAAATTTCCGCATTTTCAGAAATGCTCAAATAGCATTTTCTAAAAAACTGCTCCAAATTTTTCAAAGAAAATTGCCATTTTGGATGAGTTTTTACTGTTCTTTAATATGTTTAAAATAATATTTTCGTTCCACTATTAGTAAAATGAAAAATTAAGAAAAATTTTTAAAAAATGTATATTCGGCAGTGATAAATGACAGCTGGGAAGAGTCTGGCAAATCCAAATAGCTAGCGGAGACTAAGAAATAGAAAACAAATAGGGAAAGTTTGTGCCATTCTGTAGTATCACTGGTTCCCTGTTGCACTCTTGTTCGTGTCCTCCGATTCTTAGCAAGTTCTTTTACATTCTTTAATGGAATGATATTGAAATTTGCGTTGTTTAATTTTCGCATGATCAAGTTTGCAACATCTTATTTTGCCAATCACCAAACTGCTTTGAAATTTATTTCCAAAGTAATTTTTGAGTCTCTTACAAATTTATAATTCTGTTATACAAACAATAGCATATGCATCTCATCTATAATGTTGTTTTCTTTTGTACAAATTTGATAACTTGCTCTTAATGTCACCGTCTTCAAAATGTGTAATTATGCAATAAAGCATAACATTAAAAACCGGATGCATATTATAATATTACCATACAATGTAGCAGGTTGAGGTCATACATTAACAATGAACTTGTCAAATGCCACTTAATCCTCAGTTTAAATTTCATTCATTTAAACGATCTATATAGTAAGTATATTGTTTCTCTTAGTATTCCCCAAAAAAGTGCAGTGTGACAGAAGTTCTTGCAATCAGAAATTCAGTTGTACTCTTTGTATTAATAAATGTGTGTTATTTGCCAGAGTTTCTTGTTCAACTGTCAAAACAACAAATCTATTTTGTGAAATGACCATTGTTGAATTCCTATTCGTAATTTTAAAGATACGTTGTCCTTGAAAATGTGGTTTATTTAACTTAAGCATATTCTGTACATATTTTTATGATTTGAAGATTCTTTTCATTTTTATTTTTTATTATTATTATTATTATTATTTTTTTTAATCTTGTAAATTAAATTGCTAAATGAATGTGTGTACAGTAGGATTTTTTTTGCAGTGTACATATAATTTTGTAGGAACAGAACTTTGAAAATCATCATTTTGCCATCATTGCAAAGCTTTCATTAAAACAATGAACAGTTCACATTATCATTGATTCTGAATTGTTTTTTGTTAATATAAGTAAATTGAAAAGCACATTCCACAACTTAAAAACTCTATAACAAATGTCTCAAAATGAATCATTTGCGGATGTGATAATTATATTTTCTTCATTGTTTAAATGAACTTGATATTGACTCAATGTACACTTCAAATGTTTAAAATAGATTAAGAAATCTTTGCAGACTAAATTGAAATGAATTGTGGATTTTATACATTTTGATGTTGCTTCTCAACTCATTCTTTATAAAAATTGTATAAATGCAGGCAACAAATTATATTGCTATGGAAGAATAGTGTAAATTGTAACCTAAAAAAGTGCTTGCAAAACATGAAGACCTGTTCTGTGATGCAAATTCCTAGAAAGATTCTTATTTGAAAAATACTTCATTAACAGTCCATTATAGTTTGTGTAATATTGTTGGAAATGTTTCTATGAACACGAGATTCATAAAGGATCACTGATTGTATGTACAAATTGATCATATGTAGTCTGTTTCTTTAAATGACCGTATTTTGTTTTGAAGTTGAAGTGGATATGTTGTTCAAAGTATTATAGAATGACTTGAGGATGTAGGACAACGATGTTCATTGATTCAGCATTTCTTGAAAGCCATATAAAAATAATACTTAATAACCAAAATAGCTTTATGTTACTGAAGAAAAAGATGTTGAAATTACATTTTAATTCAGTTCAATATAAAAAAAAATGAAGGTTTGAAATTGATTGCTCAAGATTATTTTCAAAGTTTCTCGTCTTCTAAATAATGTCTTTAATTAATTTATAATTTTCATCATGATATAGGGGTGCAGTATGGAACAGCAGACTTTCGGGGGTCCAGCTTCAGTTAATAATGTAAGAGAAAATCCATCATCTGATATAAGAACAATCCAACCCGTAGTGTCTTCCTCCCCAGTGGATAACAACATGCCTGCTTCTCAGCCACCAACAAGTACCACATTGAAAGCAGATTTGGAGGATCCTCCACCTATTCAACAGGTGGTGACAGGTTAGTTTTTACCATGACAAAATTATGCAAGTATGCTTTCTTACTATAAATGCGGTTTTGAAAGGGCAATGGAGTATACCCAGTAAATTGATGATGATTATTATTATTATGATGGTCATTGTTCAAATTTATATATTATATAATAATTGGGTTAAATATGAATCACAGTATTTATTTCTGTTACACTAGCCTGCCATTGATATTATTTTGGCACATTTTTACCTAGTCTGTAAAAAATACTTGACTTCCCATTTTACATAGTATGTTCACTGTATTTATGGAATATACTTCCTAAAGTCTACATCTTGTCATTTTTGTCACATTCGATGCATCAGTGTTGTCATCTGTTGGGGTGTAAATTGCTTTACTTTCCAAATCTTATTTCGTAGGGGAACAATTATGGTTATTTCCAAAGGCCAGCGTATTTTCTGCTGAATTCATTCTAGAATTTTGGCACTTTTTTCTCTTTTCAACTGTAGATGAGTTCCTTAAATAATTGCCTCTTTTACTTCCAATAATTTCTTAATAATTGCTTTTTCCTCAACATCTTTGTTCAAACCTCTAATCGTGGGGCATTTCAAAATAAAATTCTGTAAATAACTAAGCTTATCTTCAGTTTTCGTTAAGTGAGAGCGAAATTGAAGAAGCAGCATGGATAAAATTAGCGATATTAAAACTTTTACTTTGCTGAAAATAGTTACCTGTAAGAGAGTCAATAAAGAAGGGAAAACTATATTATAGGGCTGGAAAAAATCATGATTTTTTTTCAATAATCGAAAAAAATCTGATTTTTTAAAATTTATAACAGATTTATTTGATTTAAATTTGTTTTTAAATTGTATTAGATGTTTTCAATTTAAACCATAATTGTTAAGTGATTTATTTATCTTTAATTACTTAAAAAGAATAAAAAGTTTATTAAAACATCGGTTTTAAAATTTATCAATAAATTACTGTGATTTTATATTAAAAAAATATAATATGTATTTGAGAGGTCAAGTGCAATACTGTCCTAACCCACAAAATCTGCAAATTTGAGTTATAGTTTCGTGCTCTTTAAACACAATTCGTGTGACCACAATACCAAATAAGGTTGTGTCACCGCCAATTAGCATGAAGAAAGATTTAGAAGAAAGGTATTCTTCAGTTGAAGAAATTTTACCATTTTTACTTTCTTGCACTTACTAACATAAGAAGAGAATGTATTGTAATTGTATACCCGAAAACATCGAATTTTCGACAAAAAAAACTTCATTGTGAGGCCCTGGTAAGGGAAAGGTGGATAAATCTAGTTGCTAAATATAGAAAAAATTCCTCTTAACACCAAGAATCCAAGCAAGAATCCATGCTTTGTGCCTCTGTACAAAAAAATCGATTCATAGCAAAACCACCAGTCTGTGCACAACGCTAGTGCAGAAACCTTTCAGTTGGTATTCTCCAAAGTTGATATTCCCCAATCGTTCTAGCTGATGTCGCAGCCCCTGGGATTTGAAACCGATATTTTAATTTTGAAGGTACTTTACGTGAATCTCCTGGAATATTTTTCAAATAAATAAATAAAAGCTCCATTGTTTTTGATAAGTTTTTTGGATGTGTGAAGGAGGTTAAAAAAAAAGTCTCAGGCAAAAGCCTTTTGTACAAAATTAGCTCTTTAAAAAATGAAAATTGAAAACTACAAAATTAAAGATAGTGATCTTGGCCTGAGACATAGACTATTGTACAAAATTAGCTATTTAAAAAAGGTCATATACAATTTTTTGACAAAATGAGCAGTTTTGGCGTAAATTGGAATTGAAATTGGTTCCTCAAAAACCGCCAAATATGTTTTCTGCAAAATTTCTCCACAGATGTAATAAGGGATGGCAAGAAATATAGTGCTGGTCTCATTTTCGGGTATTGAAGATAGATTTTTGCCTCAAACAAAGTCTGTTGTTCAAAATTAGCTCTTCAAAAAAGGTCATGTACAATTTTTTGAAAAAACTAGTACTTTTTACATAACTTTTGCTTGAAATTAATGAAATTTATACAGGTTTTACACCAACTTGGGGCCACAAGAAAAATTGAATGAATGATAAGAAAAATTATTAATTTAATTTTAATTATAATTTACTATCGAAAATGCCAATATTTACTTTTTAGTCAATTTGTATTCTCAATGTATTGATGTATTTCTTTTCAAGCAATTCACAAAGCTTAACAGAAATTTCGCAACAATACAGCAGCATTGATATTTGAGAAGCTAATTGTTGTTGAACATAGTTGGCGGTGATAAGATACAGCTGTTTTATTTAGTCCAGCTGTTGGTGGTGTAACTCCTAGGCTGAGAGCCAGTACTTCCATTTGCCATGAATTTCGCAGTTTTTTTTTTTTTTTTTATAAATTACTCCTCAAAATGCTTGGTGAGGTATGTTATATACGATTTAATATCCCTAAAAATATTTACTGCATAATGAAGTAAAGAAAAACGATGAAACTCTATCTAAACTGTTATCTTAGGCAAACTCATGAAAGGCAATTCGCGAGTGAGCAGCCAGAATTTTCGTAATTATTTTGATGTAAATTGCATGTATTCTAATTATTGTATTGATATTATTAGCAAAGCAAATGCACATAGTTTTAACAACGCTGCACTTTCAATAGTGTGTTGCTCGCTTCTTTGTTAAATTGGGACATTTTCATATAATAGCTGAGGTACTAGTACCACAAAACAAGCAATATTGCATTATTCACATAACTGTTTCCAATAACACGAGAAAGTATGTGCTGTTGTTCTACTAGTTTTCTTTTTTGCAATACCACCCTAAAACACTTATTATCAAAAACAACTGAATTCATTGAAAAACTTATAATAATGTAAGACAGTCTTAAAAATATTAAATTCTACTCAATTGTTGTCCCGTTATCAAAAAATACAGGATATAATGGTTGTTGCTTGCACACTTTCCCATTAACCCTTTAATAGTATGTGGGAAGTGCGCTTCCCACTTAAAATGGAATTTTATCAATATACACATAAAGAAAAAGTTTATTATTATTAAAACTAATAAGATTAACTTCTTTTCATTAGTTTTAACAATATTAATTTTGTTCTTTAAATGAGTATTAATGAAATTCTATTTTTATTAATACTCAACATCTTTAAGATGTACTTTAAGTGGCTTTAGTAAACATTTTAAAACAAATCTAGAATTGTGTACACTGTTGGAAATTGTAAGCATGTTTTCCTCTAAACTAGCTCAGTGTGATAGGGAGGTATTGCTGATAAATTACAACACTGACAATTTATTGCTGGATAAAAACTAATTTATCATTTAAGTCTGTTTGAATATAACTCTACTACAAATTATTTATTGTTCTTACTTTCATAGATTTGTTCATTTTATTGTACATAATTGTATTTTATTTTCTCAAAATTGTTCTATTATGTGAAAAGTTTGTAAGAAATATAATGTATTGTTTATTTCAACTTTGTAATTGCTTTAAGTTTTTTATCTGAGTAATTTTTATTTTACAAATATTTAAAATACAAATATATTTTCAAATATTACAAATAATAAATCATGATTTAAGTCGGTGGTTAAAATTGCATGATTTAAATCGTACCGGATGTACTAGATTATAAATTGGTTACTGAAAATACATAATCGCATCAAAGGCAAAGTAGGGTAGGGGGTTATTTATTTCCCAGTTATAGTGTCTGTGACGGGAGTATGTTGCAGATGTACTTTTCTGACATGAATAATGAAACAGAACATTCCAAAATATTTGTTTAATTTAACAAAACCTTTAAAAATACTGTAAACTGGATTTTAAAACATAGTTTTCTTTTATTATAGATTGCATACAATTTTTAGCTGAGTATGTTCATTACAGACAGGCTTAGAACAGATACTACATCTCTTTGTTTCCTACTTCATTTTCAAAGGCACAAATGACATTCTTTTTTGGCATTTTAAATTTCCTGAGTTGTGGGAGCTGTCTTCCCCTGATAACGTGTCATTGATTGAATTGAATTGAATTGAATTTGCTTTATTTGACATGGCGAGACTCAGGCCATGAGGCCTGCTCTTCCGTCTGACCACACAAATTTCGGTACGCTCCTTTCACCAACCAGCAGAGAAAGGAGGTATTTCTTGGGCGAGAAATAGGCTATTTGAATATAGCTCAGAGGCGTCATTTAGGCTTGAGGATCTTTTACATGCAAGTAAATCTACTAACATGGGACAGCCGGCTTTACTTCCACTCCGAAGGAAGGCGTTCGAAGGATCTTTTTTGCCCTTAAAAATCCACAGCTTCGATCGGGTTTGAACCCGCCAACTTGGGTACAACAGCCCGATACGCTAACCGCTACACCATTGCCGCGCGCAATTGATGGGGGAAACCTGTTATTCAATCCTTTTTGACTGTCTCCTTACATTTTGTGTGCAATCCATATCCTTTGCAATATCAATAAATAATATTTCATATTTTCTAACATTCAGTAATATCTCATATTTTCTAACATTCAGTAATATCTCATATTTTCTAACATTCAGTAATATCTCATATTTTCTAACATTCAGTAATATCTCATATTTTCTAACATTGATTAAGGGTCAGCAACATACCTGTCGCTGTGCAAAACTTAAAATTAAACTTCCGATCTTTCCCCCAAAAAGAAGAAAATCTTGAAAAGTATATAATTTGGATTGGTCAGGAGTTTATAAAATATATATTAATATGTCAACACATTTAAAATGAACCTGATATCTGAAGTGTACAGACTGAGTTGTTTTATTAAATCAAACACATTTGAAGATTAGGAATGCATTGTTGCTAAAACTTTGTATTTCTGCAGGATTTTAAAATGAAAATAATAATTTGTGGGTATTGGATATTTTTTTTAATTGCACCCAAAAGATATATAAATCAACTCTTACTTTCCAAACACTTTTTGGATTGCAGACCTGTGTTATTATTGTTCCTAGGGGAAGATGTTCTTTTATTTAATAAATAAAAGATATTGTGATTCCTTTGTAATAAAAAAAATTGTTAAAGAAAAGTAGTGAATGGATACAATTTCTAGTAGCTAATAATAAAACTACTTTTTTTCAGCTCCTGTTTCCAGTGGTGGTCCCAATGTCTATCATGAAGATAAAGCACCAGATTCATCTGATAATGTTAAAACAAAGCCAACATGGCCCAAAGGCAAAAAGAGGAAGAAAGCCCCTCGAGATCAAACTGCCCCTAGGCAACCTTTGACAGGTATGGCAAAACACTTCTGTACAACACTTACCATAACAATTCAAGAATATGGCCCCTGAAAAGTAACATATTTAACAATTTTCAAGAATGTATTTTGAGATTTTGACTAATATCAGGGCAACGTTTCTTTCCAAAGTTGTTATCAAATGTTGGTTGCTGAGTAGGGATCAAACCTGTGTTTACTTGGTATTGTGTACTAAATTTGAAACATTTGCAATACATCTGGGTGTGCTATCATTGTCTGAAAAGAAAATTTAAATTCCTTTACACTAGTAGTAGTTACTTAGTACCCTGACTAGCAGTTATATTTCATCTGTGTTCCATTTTTTCTTTATAAACGTATTTATTTATTATTGTTTTTATTTGAATTGCAGGGTATGTAAGATTCCTAAATGACCGCAGAGAAACAGTCCGTGCGGAAAATCCAACTCTGCCTTTCCCTGAAATTACAAAGCTGTTGGCTGTGGAATGGAGCCAACTGCCACAGGAGAAAAAGCAAGTAAGTGTAATGGTTTGCAATAAATATTAATCGGTTATTAGATCTTTATAACCTGTCATCTAAATGTTTAATTATTGGATTTTTTACTACAAATTCCTCCCAGCATCTACTCTTGTCTAAAAGATATTTGCTCGGGTCGTGGACAGTGCAGTGTAAGATTACAAAAGAATGTTAAACTGAAGGTAACCCATCTAAAATGACAATACAAACTTTTCAAATTAATGATTCGTTATAATGAACAGTAGTACACAAATTTATTTCGTCAATAGTAAATTGAAGATTTTATCAATTTCTAACTTTCATTTATTATCAACTAGTAGGTTCTCAAACCATGGTCCTCTAGAGAATTGCAAAGCTATTTTAGGAATACCTTGAAGGGGCCACTAGGTGAAATTTTGTGCCATTGTGATTGTTGTCTCTGGTCACATCCCACGAAGGAATCAAATTTAGTTCCTCTAATAATTGTTATAAGGGATTTTAAGCACAGCATATTATTAAACAGGCATCATCAGAAATATCAAACTTCTGCAAATGCACAGTTCAAGTTGTGTATGTGAAGATGCTCAAGATATTGCTGTACACAGTGCCATGCTTTAAGCCCCTATAGTCATTTCAACATGGTGCATTCTCAGAATCCAACAGCGTGTATATCAAAGATAAAGTTTACAAAAATCGCATGTATGTGCATGCAGTTCATTTGTACAGGCATCACCCATTTCTCTTTGTCACAGGAGCAGGGAGTTTGGTCTTACATTTTCTAAGATTTATTATATCCTTTCCTCATTTCTATATATTATTTTCAAAATAATTGTGTCCTATGGCATATGTTCTTTGTAATTCTTCCAATGATATTCCTGAGAGACGTAATTTCTTTGCAGCAAATTACGATGAAATTAAAAAACATTTGAACAAATCACTTTCACCAACACTCCAAATTTATCAGAATAGAAACCAAGATGTCAAAACAAATTATGAGGATTTTAGTGACATGGCACGCCAAATCCTTAAAACCTTCTCGCCAAAATTCAAGATGAGTAAAACTCTAGATAAACCATGGATTAATCTCGAAGTGAAAAGATAAACAAGAGCGAAGCACAGGGCCTGGCATAGGTGTAAGAAGTATGGTTGGAGAGAGGATTACCTAGTTTTGAGAGATATTGCAAATAGGCTTACTTCTGATTTGCGTAAACGGAGAAAAACATATGAAGTACAAGTGGCACAAGCTGGCAGCAAGAAATTCTACTCTTATATCAGGAGACAAACAGCATGTAAAACTGGACCTTCAAACAAAATACTGATTAATAGAAACATGTGTACTGACTTGGGTAAATCGCAGAATGTGTCGCTGATTAGGTTCAAGAAGTTTATTCAATTGAATCCTTGAACCAATTACCAGCGGTTGAGAAAACATGCACTGAAAGTCTTGAAGATATTTCCTTCACCAATATTGAAACTGCTCAGATTTTAGATGGTTTGAAAGCTGATGCTGATTTAGGCCCTGATAAAATACCACCAATTTGCCAGGCTGCTAGCCCCAGTGTTGAACTTGATCTTCAAACAATGTCTAGATATGCGAACATTACCTACTATCTGGAAAAAGGCTTATGTCACCCCCATTTTTAAAAAGGGAGATAAGCGAAATCTGAATAACTGTAGACCTATAAGTCTCACCAGTGTAGTATGCAAGGTAATGGAATCCATAATTGCTGTGAGGATTCGAGATCACACCCCCGACAGAATAACATAATCCCACTAACATTTTGTCCCAGGACAGTCCACAATCGCTGACTTTTGGATGTTTGGACAAAAGCCGTAGAACTAAACCAGCCTATGGACGTAATATATTTGGATTATGCAAAAGCTTTTGGTAAGGTACCACATAAACGTTTGTTACACAAACTGTATTCATTAATGATACAAGGGAAAGTTATTGCGTGGATATGTGAATTTTTGTCAAACAGAACCTTCCAAGTCAGGATTGGACAACATTTTTCAACATCCAGAGTAGTCTCTAAGGGAGTACCTCAATGTTCTGTCCTAGGACCTCTGCTATTTGTATTATACACCAACGACTTGGGAAATGAGTTATCTTCGACTTGGAATTGCTATGACATCTCATGCTGAGTTACAAAATGATCTTGATGCCGTGGCAAACTGGTCTGAAACTTGCGTGCTTCCTCTGAATACAGACAGATGACTGACTCTGTACATTGGAAAAAATAACCTAAAACTACCATACTCTATAAATGGACACATCTTGACAGAGACCTATGAACAAAACAATTTAGGTGTGATCATTACACAAAATCTTAAACGGAAAAGTCAAATTAACAACGTAACTAAGAGAGCAAACACTGCTCTATATTTGATAAGGAAGGCCTTCTCGACCTTGAATTTCCCAGCATTAAAGAAAATTTTCTCTATATTCATAAGACCAGTAATTGAATATGCCAGTGTAGTGTGGTCTCCATATCTCGAAAAAGACAAGAAACACCTAGAGAAAATACAGAGAATAGGAACTAGGATTCCGATTTCTGTTAGAAATCTACAATATTATGAGAGATGTGAGAAACTAACATTGCAGACATTAGAAAAAAGAAGAGAAAGAATTGAGATTATAGAAACATACAAAATATTGAACAAGGTGTAGCTACAGATACAGATCCCAGGTTATGAGGACATTCGGCAAAGATGATGAAGGAGAAAAAAAAATCTGGACCAAGAACACATTTTATCACTGATCGGGTTGTGAACCATAATTTTTTTTGCCCCGATCAATTCCGGCTTAGACAGATTTTACTACATTTCATTTCATATAATTCAACATACTCATTTTGTGACAAAGAAGGAAAAAGTAGGGCTTATGAAATATGTGAAATCTTGCATTATGCATGCATAATTTAGATTACTATTCACTTTTATTTAAGAAATTGTTTATTTTTTCCCAGCTTTACCTAGATGCAGCTGAACAAGATAGAGAGCGGTACATGAGAGAGCTCCATGCTTACAAACAAACTGAAGCTTATCGAGTTTTTACCCAGAAGCAATCCCAGAAGAAGCAACGTGAATCACATGAAAAGGCAGCGGAAAATAATGTTGTGTCTGCTAGTCAGGAGGTTTGTAATTTTAATTAATTTCCCTAAGCAATTACAGTTTTCCCATTTCTTTAAACAGTTCATAATTTTATCTTTCAGTCTTTCTAGTCTGTCTTCTTGAATGAATGATATTCATGCAGGTTATGCTTAAACCTTCCCAATCTTGAATTTCATGCAGTTCAGTGCCCCTTAAACATGTCTCTTTTGAATTTAACTGTGATCATTGAGAAATGGTTCTGGTGTACACTAGGGATGACTATTTTTGTAACATTCATCTGGCATGTAATGTTATATTTTTCAATGGAAATGAGAAAAAATAATGATTACAGAACAAAAAATCTTTCTGCGGAAAACTCAGCCTGGTTTGAAGTTTTGCAAATGCGTGCAATTTCCAATGATGCATATAGTATAGTAAAACTTCATTTATATGTTTTTCAGGGAAGTGATGAGGAAAAGTGAAAAAGTGAAAAAATGCTAAACTAAAAATACGGAAAATCTAGATGCAAAATAAAAACTCAATATTTTGACAATACTGTTCTGTTAGAAAATAATATGCATATAATATTCTCAATAAATAACCCTTTCAAGAAAGAAAGTTCTCACTTTCAAAAAAAGTCTGTTATTAGACCATTTGTTTTTCTCTGCACCTGGGTGACAGCTATCCCAGAATTGTCCAAATTACTTGATTCCTATGTATTTCATACAAATAGGCTTACTGTGGAATGTTGAGAAATTTCACAAAGCCAGACATGCAAACATTTCACAAAGCCCTACTGGATGACATGCAAACATTTCACAAAGCCATTCTGGATGACACGATTAATTCACAAAATCGTACTGGGTGACATGCAAACATTTCATGAAACTACTGGACGACACACAAATATTTTGCAAAGCCATTGGGACACTTGTGGGTATTAACGTCATTATCCTGCACTCTGTGGTTTTGTTTAGTCTCTAGTTTTGATCAGGTTCCAATGAAAGGTTGACAGGCCTTGCTGACCAGCAAAACTAAACAATCTGAACACTAAACCAAACACAGATGCCTTGGGCTCTAGGATGACGTAATTGCTCTCACTCACTGGTCATTTATATTTGTAGACTGTCAGTTCCTTTAATATGGATGTATTGCATGAAAAATGAATAAATGTGAAATGTATATCTGAAATAATTTAAGAGAGAAGTACAGGAATTAAGCGGGGGCATATAAACAACAATGCATAAATGTGGCAAATGTAAAAGTGCAAAACTTATCAATGGAGTTTTACTATGTTGCAAATGCAGTAGTTGCAGTGGTAGACATGGCAATGGATTTCTTGAAAAGAGGAAGTGGAAAATTTTTCCCTTTTCTCTTGCTTTTAACATGTTCTTTTGGGATTTTTGTGGGGTGTTATTTGCTGTAGCAATGTCCAAACACTGGACAGTGGGGGCAGTGTGAACAAAGTGCGTGTATTAATGTAGTACGTGTCTGTGGTTGGCCAGCTGGCTTGCAGCTGCCCACCAGGCTTTTCACTTCCCACTATAACACAGATGCATATTGTTCACTCACCACTGATGATTAACAGAAAAGAAATATTTTGAATGTATATTTCACTTTATGAAGAGATTTGGTTCATAGTTGCAGTATTAGCTAGCATTCTAAAATTAGAGATTGCATATTTCATTCACTTTTACCCTTAATTCTGTGTGTTTGACTATTTAATAGTGCATGTATGCATGCATAATTTGTGACTTGAAGCACATGAAAAGTCTGTTATTACTTATAAGGAAGTCCTTCAATTTCCATCTGTCAGTGGGATAAACAAATTCGAGAGGGAACAAAATTGATTATATATCGGTGACTACAGCTTTAAAATATTTTCTCTGGCGAATGTTAACCTCTGAATGATTCCCTATTGCATCAGAGGGGTTTTCATGCCACGATCTTGAACATTTGGAAGAAGTCCAGATCTAGTGACTTGCAAATAAATCATCTTAGAGAACAGGAAAATTTATAATTTCTTCTGTACACAATTATTTTGAAGTAATTGCTTTAAATCGTTTTTTGTTTTGTGTGGCTCATCAGTCCAGTGGAAGCAGTATTTTCCAAGATATAATTTATAAAAAAATATTTTTTTGCTTTGGGGCTAATTTTTCAGTTTTTGATAGAATGGATGGCATGTGAGAGTTGTGGCATGCACCAATTGTACACTATGCAACATCATTTTTGATGCCCTATTCTTCTAGGGTCCACCTCCAAAATCGCTTTCAATGCAAATACTGGACAGACACAAAATAAACACACACACACACACACACACACTCACACACACTCACACTCACACACACTCACACTCACACTCACACTCACTCTCTCTCTCACTCTCTCTCTCTCTCACTCTCTCACTCTCTCACTCACTCTCTCACTCTCTCACTCTCTCACTCTCTCTCTCACTCACTCACTCACTCACACACTCACACACTCACACACCCTCACACCCTCACACTCTCACTCTCACTCTCACACACACTCTCACACACACTCACACTCTCACACACACTCACACTCTCACACACACTCACACACTCACACTCTCACACACACTCACACTCTCACACACACTCACACTCTCTCTCTCTCTCTCTCTCTCTCTCTTTCTTTTTCTTTTTTTTCAAGCTGTAGTTTCTGATGCTCTGGTAATTTCTTTGTAACACAATACTTAACTTACCTATTGACAATGTTCTTGCATTTCTTCACTGTGTACAGCGTGTCTCTTACTTGGAAGTAATGATATCTAAGAGCACATACTTGAAATTTTACCAAAGCTTTAAGATTGACTTTGTGGACATTGCAACTGTCTTGTGTTTAAAAGTGTGTCTCACATGATGTTTAATATTGTTTTTAGTTTCCTTATGAGGCATTAATTGCCCCTGATCACATTTCTTTTTCCATTAAAAAAAAGAAGTTAACAGGATGGCCACTTGAAAACCTGGAAATCTGCAAAGAATTGGGGAATTTCATTGCTTTGAAAAAGTCATGGAAAAATCAGAGAATTTACGGAAGTCAGAGAAAATTATGAGAGCGATATAAATCAAGATATTATTCCTTAAAAACATGTGTACAGCATTACAACAACAAACATTTTTTGCTTAGTTTTTATTTCATGAAGAAATATTGCTCATTTGCACTTTGTCCCAGCGAAATCAAATACCTGACCAATTAGTATCATGGTAGTTTTAATATTTTATGTAAGTAGTGTGAAATTATGAATCGTATTAGAAAAACTTCAAAATATTCACTGGAAAAGTAGGAAAAGATAAGTAAATTTGTGCAAGAGAAGAGTAGCCACCCTGTTAAACAAGGACATCAGTGGAATCTATTTTTCATACTACACAAACATTTTGGCAAAAGTTGCTCCAAGCGTTGGGATTCCTTTTCTATTCATCCAGAAATCCAAGATTGTCTCATTTAATTTGTAAAGACAACAAATTTCCTCATTTCCAATGTTTTAGCCAATTCATCCATTTGACTTGAGGACTTCCTATTTGGCATTGTAAAACCCATTTTCCAAATCTCGCTTCAATTAGCAGGGTAGTCACTACGAAAAACTTGAAAAATCAGGAAAAATCAGCGAGTTTCATTGCTCCGGAAAGTCCGGGAAAAATTCGGGAATTTGTAGAAGCACCATTAGGGAAAATTTTGAGAAACTTATTATACAGCTTTATTTTATGCTCCGTTTTTAATTGGTAAGAAAATTAATTGTTAATTTGTACTTTATCACAGAGAAATCGGAGAGCTAAAAAATAAGTATCAGCATAGTTTTAATATTTTCTTAAAGGAATTACAAATATCAAGAAAAAATAAAAAAAACAGCAGCAAAAGTCAGAGATACCAGTTCCAGGAAATGAGTGGCCATCCTGATTTAATAAATGAAGTCTTCCTACAATAGTTCACTTTATGAGTATCAGTATCTTCTTGTGATTTATTTTGGCACATGTTCAATTCTGAAGAAGGTGAATTACCTCATCAACACCTGTCTCTAATTTCGATTATCTGAGCTTCTTCCAAGTTGAACCAAACATTCAGCATATTGCAATGCCTATTACATCGATATTCATTTTAACCATCTAAAATCACAAGGTTAAGAAATGAAGATTTGAAAAAATTAATCTCAAGTTACTCCCCATCTTTTTCTAGTTCCTTACCAGTTACAGTACTTTCTATTGAAACTGCCTCAATGGCTTCCTAGGTCTTCATACATGCATACCTGCGCATGCACACATGCACCTGCACCACCACCAGCTCCGCAGCTGCTGCCATCTCCTACATTGACATCACTGCTACGTCCAGCATTGCCACAGCTGCACCACTAGCACTGGCCCCATTGCCACCACTACCACTGCTGCCGCTGCGACCAATACCAACAACTACCTCCAACATCACATCCAAAATCATCACCAATACCACCTGCAACACAGCCGCCAACACCACCACCACTACCGCCGCCGCCGCCGCCGCCAACACCACCACCACTACCGCCGCCGCCGCCGCCGCCGCCAACACCACCACCACTACCACCGCCGCCGCCGCCAACACCACCACCACTACCACCGCCGCCGCCGCCGCCAACACCACCACCACTACCACCGCCGCCGCCGCCGCCAACACCACCACCACTACCGCCGCCGCCGCCGCCAACACCACCACCACTACCACCGCCGCCGCCGCCAACACCACCACCACTACCACCGCCGCCGCCGCCGCCAACACCACCACCACTACCACCGCCGCCGCCGCCGCCAACACCACCACCACTACCACCGCCGCCGCCGCCGCCAACACCACCACCACTACCACCGCCGCCGCCGCCGCCAACACCACCACCACTACCACCGCCGCCGCCGCCAACACCACCACCACTACCACCGCCGCCGCCGCCAACACCACCACCACTACCACCGCCGCCGCCGCCAATACCACCACCACTACCACCGCCGCCGCCGCCGCCAACACCACCACCACTACCACCGCCGCCGCCAACACCACCACCACTACCACCGCCGCCGCCAACACCACCACCACTACCACCGCCGCCGCCGCCAACACCACCACCACTACCACCGCCGCCGCCGCCGCCAACACCACCACCACTACCACCGCCGCCGCCGCCGCCAACACCACCACCACTACCACCGCCGCCGCCGCCGCCAACACCACCACCACTACCACCGCCGCCGCCGCCGCCAACACCACCACCACTACCACCGCCGCCGCCGCCGCCAACACCACCACCACTACCACCGCCGCCGCCGCCGCCAACACCACCACCACTACCACCGCCGCCGCCGCCAACACCACCACCACTACCACCGCCGCCGCCGCCAACACCACCACCACCACTACCACCGCCGCCGCCGCCAACACCACCACCACTACCACCGCCGCCGCCGCCAACACCACCACCACTACCACCGCCGCCGCCGCCAACACCACCACCACTACCACCGCCGCCGCCGCCAACACCACCACCACTACCACCGCCGCCGCCGCCGCCAACACCACCACCACTACCACCGCCGCCGCCGCCAACACCACCACCACTACCACCGCCGCCGCCGCCAACACCACCACCACTACCACCGCCGCCAACTCCACCACCACCACCGCCGCCGCCGCCAACACCACCACCACTACCACCGCCGCCAACTCCACCACCACCACCGCCGCCGCCGCCAACACCACCACCGCCGCCGCCGCCAACACCACCACCGCCGCCGCCGCCACCACCACCGCCGCCGCCGCCAACACCACCACCACCACCACCGCCGCCGCCGCCAACACCACCACCACCACCACCACCACCACCGCCGCCAACACCACCACCACCACCACCACCACCACCGCCGCCGCCGCCAACACCACCACCACCGCCGCCGCCGCCGCCAACACCACCACCACCACCACCACCACCACCGCCGCCGCCAACACCACCACCACCACCACCACCGCCGCCGCCGACACCACCACCACCACCACCGCCGCCGCCGCCGACACCACCACCACCACCACCACCACCGCCGCCGCCGACACCACCACCACCACCACCACCGCCGCCGCCGCCGACACCACCGCCGCCGCCGACACCACCACCACCGCCGCCGCCGACACCACCACCGCCGCCGCCGCCGCCGCCAACACCATCACCGCCGCCGCCGCCAACACCACCACCACCGCCGCCGCCGCCAACACCATCGCCGCCGCCGCCGCCGCCAACACCATCACCATCACCGCCGCCGCCAACACCATCGCCGCCGCCGCCGCCAACACCATCACCATCACCGCCGCCGCCGCCAACACCGTCACCGCCGCCGCCGCCAACACCGCCGCCGCCAACACCACCGCCGCCAACACCACCGCCGCCAACACCGCCGCCGCCGCCAACACCACCAACACCACCAACACCGCCGCCGCCGCCAACACCACCAACACCACCAACAAGAACACCGCCGCCGCCAACACCACCAACACCACCAACAAGAACACCGCCGCCGCCGCCAACACCACCAACAAGAACACCGCCGCCGCCGCCGCCGCCAACACCACCAACAAGAACACCGCCGCCGCCGCCGCCAACACCACCAACAAGAACACCGCCGCCAACACCACCAACAAGAACACCGCCGTCGCCGTCAACACCACCAAGAACACCGCCGCCGCCGCCAACACCACCACCAAGAACACCGCCGCCGCCGCCGCCAACACCACCACCAAGAACACCGCCGCCGCCGCCAACACCACCAACAAGAACACCGCCGCCGCCAACACCAACAACAACACCGCCGCCGCCAACACCAACAACAACACCGCTGCCGCCAACACCACCACCACCAACAACACCGCCGCCGCCAACACCACCACCACCACCAACAACAACAACACCGCCGCCAACACCACCACCACCACCACCAACAACAACAACAACAACAACAACAACAACAACACCGCCAACACCTGCACCGCCGCTGCCGCCGCCAACAACGCCGCCGCCGCCACCAACACCAGCACCAGCACCAGCACCGCCGCCGCCGCCGCCGCCGCCGCCGCCGCCGCCGCCGCCGCCGCCGCCGCCGCCGCCGCCGCCGCCGCCGCCGCCAACACCACCGCCACCACCGCCGCCAAGAAAGCGACGTTAAAAATGTTGATATTCATATATCTCTTTTTATTAATTGCATATTTATTTACAATATAGAATATCAAAGGTAACATGCAAATTCTTTACAAAAGCAATAAAAGTAAAAATGTTAGGTAAATTATTTTTGTAACTTGGCAATTACATGTATTTTATAACTTATTTGACTAAGTGAAAGTAGATTGATGTTTTATCTACTCTGTGAATTTATTCAGATTGTTAGAATGTCAAGATTAATTTTTTTGTTTAAACTGTTTGTTTACACAGTATAAATTACAAGTCTTGGGTTGTAGATTGCAGATGGAGAAAAGGATAATGAATTTCTCGGATTTGACATTCCCATTTTTACTGAGGAGTTTTTGGATCTTAATAAAGGTGTGTGATTTATTTATCATTTCATTTGATTGTGTTATTCTGTTTATTAATATAATAATAGGGTTTCAACATATTAAGAATTCAGTAAAAATTGAGAAATTCGTAATTTACTGAATGGGTGCAGTAATATGCATTTTCTTTGAGGTGACAAAAGTCATGGGATACCTCCTAATATCGTGTCTGGCTTCCTTTTGCTCAATGAAAAATAGTATTTTGATGCGGCATGGAAGCAAGTCTTTGGAAGTACCCTGCTGAAATATTGTGCCATACTGCCTCTACAGTCATCCATAATTGCAAAAGTGTTGCCGGTGCAGAATTTTTTGCATGAACTGACTTCTTGATCTGGTTTGGCTAATTATTCCCTCGAATTGTCCAGAATGTTCAAACAAATCATGAACAATTGTGGCCCTGTGACATGGTGCATTGTCATCCGTGAAAATTCAATCATCGTTTGGAAACATGGATGGCTGCAAATGGTCTTGAAGTATCTGATCATAACCATTTCCAGCTAATGATTGTTTCTGTTAGATCAGAGGACCCAGTCCATTCCTTGTACTCGTAAAAACAGCACACACCATTATGGAGGCACCACCAGTTTGCACTGTGCTGTGTTTTTTCTTCCTGTGGAGGAGAGAATGTTACATAATGCGGCGCGAAAAAACCCTGCAACTTTCCAACAGGAAAAACTCTATTATTATGTGGTGTTGCCAGAATCCAGGGTCCTTGATACCGAAAAATCGAATGACTGCTAACTGCCCGTCTGCACGCCCACAACTAAACTGTTCATGCAATTTTCTCCAAAATTGATAGATATTCCATAATCGAGCTCCTAGAATTTGAAACATACTTCAATTTTGGTGTAGAACTTTCAATGAAGCCCCTGAGACATTTTCAAAAAATGTGTCTCCATTGTATTTGATTAAATTTTGTTGTTGGATAGGGTGAAGGACATTTAAGAGAATGGTGCAAGTCTCATGTTTGTTGAAAACCCTAATTTTTCGAAAACTGCAAAAGTTCAAAATTTTTTTGGATTCTTCCTACAACCAAAACATTAAAGATAGATATTTATTCCCTTAATGAAATCTGTTCCTTAAAAATAGATTTTGAAATAAGGCCTTGTACATTTTTCGGGAAAATGGGGACTTTTTGCGTAATTTTGCATGGAAATATGAGGGAGAACGTAGATGCTGTTTTAGCACTAGTGGTTGACAACTGGGGTTCATGGTTTCATGGGGTCTACGCTACACTCGAACCATACCATCCGCTTTTACCAACAGAAATCTGGATTTATCTGACCAAGACAGTTGTCTAGGGTCCAATTGATATGGTCATGAGCCCAGGAGGGGCGGAGCTGGCTGAAGCGTCCTCTGAAGTCTGTCTTCTGTTGCTACTGCACATTAAAGCCAAATTTTGCCACATTATCATAATGAAAACGTTTTTTATATGTCCCACATTGAGTTTTGCAGTTGTTTCATCCAGAATTGATTGCACTGACAACTATGCAAGCACCAGTGCTCTCAGTCATTAAGTAAAGACCATCAACAACTACTTTGTTCTTGGTTACAAATCAGGTATTTTGGCACACTCGTGTCACTGGAATTTGCAATATTGATTTCCCCAATGATTTCCAAAATAGAATGGCCCATGCTTCTAGCTCCAACTACCATTCCGTGTTCAAAGTCTGTTAATTTCCATTGTGCAGCCATAATCATGCTAAAAACATTTCCACATTAATCACTTGAGTAGAAAGGAAAGCTCTGCCAATGCGCTACCCTTTTGTATGTGATACTACTGCCTTTTGTATAGTACATATTGCTATCCCATTACTTTTGTCACCTCGGTGTAATAGAACAAGTGTGATTGTGTAGTTCCTCTTCATTAGAAAAATTACCACCAAGTAAATGGCATTACAGTCTGAATTTATTGCATTGAAGATTAACTTATTGTTTTTAAAATTTAGAGCAATATGTAATCAATGCAATGAGCTTGTAATTATCTATTCTCTTAATGACAAAATGAAGATCGACTATTGTGTCAGTTTTTTAAAATTTACCATGCAGATACACATGGTTTGGTAACTACTCTCATTAATAATAATAATAATAATAATAATAATAATAATAATAATAATAATAATAATAAAATTGTCTTTGTTATAATTTTATTTTCTCACTTCATACAATAGATAGTAAGAGAAAGTATTGTAATGCTGCAGCCGAAAATGGGGATATTTTGTAAGAAATACTCGAATTGTGGGCCCTGGTATGGAAAATGTTAATAAATCCAGTACCTCTGTATAGTAAATAACTTTTTCTAACAAGTTGTGTACTGAGAATCCACTTTTTCTGGTATCTTGGTACCAAAAAATAAATATACTGACAAGCATAAGACTGTCCGCTTGTGTATGGTCAACACTAGCTCATAAACCGTTCAGACGATTTTCTCCAAAATTGCCATTCTGCATTTGATCCGGCCGAACTCAGGGCCCTGTAAAATTTAAATGGAAATTTTGATTTTGAATAGAAGCCTTTACATCATGTTAAAAATTCTTTCAAAAATCGCTCCAAATGTTTGGATTAATCTTTCTCTTGGATAGAACAAAGCGTTCATTAAACTCTAGTTTTCGAAACTGATGATAGTTTTAAAAAAATGCCGTTTTCCTAATCCACAATATTGAAGAAGAAATTTGTTCTTTAATGAAGTCTCTTCTCTTTTCGTGAAGACATGTACAATTTTTTTGATAGTGTGAGTAGTTTTCGCGATTTTTTGCGTGCATGACCATTTGTAAACCATTTTCTCAAAAACGGCTTCTTTAAAAAAAAAATTTCTCGTTTGGAACGCAGTTTATTAAAGTGGTGCAGATGCCATTTTCGGTGAATTCTGTAAATTCCCCCGTCCGTGGTCAACTCGCGGGGTTATACCTTTCAGACGATTTTCTCCAAAATTGTTCCTTTTTTTATTAACATTTGCCCTTGAAAAGCGCAAAGGACACGTTCTTTCGAAAATGTCATTTTCTTTCGGAATCGTCACTGTCTTGGGTATGCTCGTCACTTTCTTGAGAATCGCCACCATGGTCTTTTTCTTGAGAAATACAGTCTTGGCCTTTTTCTTAAGAATCGCCGCCGTTGATTTCTCTTGGGAATCACCTGCGTCTTTGTCTTTTTTCTTGGGAATCACCTTCGTCTTTGTCTTTTTTCTTGAGAATCACCGTCGTCTTTATCTTTTTTCTTGAGAATCACCGTCGTCTTTATCTTTTTTCTTGGGAATCGCCGTCGTCGTCTTTGTCTTGGGAATCGCCGTCGTCGCCGCCTTTTTCCGTCAAGGTGAGTCGGTGCACGTCCAGATGGGAGGATGCAGAGGGCTCTCACGTGTTCCCGGTTCCATTTTTCATCTCCTTGCATTTAATTTCATATGTTACCTGCATTCTTTTATCACAACGTTTTTTTGTTTCACTAGCCTTTTTGAGTGCTGAACCCCACTCATGTACGACATGTACGGCAACCCATGTCGAATGAATGACTGACGTTGGGGTTGGCGGGTCCGTGCGTGCTTGCCCGTACACATCCTTGACGCTGGACCCCTCGGTTGGGTAATGAGTGCCCCAGCCCCAATGCACTGCCGTCGCTCTCTTCTAGACGGGCAATGAGGAGCTCACTCCCTATCAGTCTGTTCGGATTATGCCTCTGGCCGAACTCCAGGGTGAGTGGGAGTGCCATGGTGTCTCCCTGCAAGTGTACGATGGGGGAAGAAGCCCTGCTACGTCTCCGTGGCAACCCTTGCAACTCTGGCAATCCAATGGAATGTTGACTTCTTGGACTCCCTGGTCAGCAGGGACCACGGAATTAACTGAAATCCTCTATAGTCATTATGACTATGACGAATGTAAGCAAAATCGTGACGCATGCGTTTCTTTTTTTCCCCAAAGTTGTTTTTTCAAGACGTTATTAATTTTCAAAGTTTTTGAAAACGTGCTTGGATTGTTTGTTTGTAACTTTTATTGTAATTGTGACAAAAATTTAATTTTTTTGCGTCACTATTCTGCCTTCAAGAAGCTTCTGCCCCACCATCCCCTCTGTCTTCGCGGGTTTAACATCTATCGATTCGATCCTGATGACGGATCGTCCTTTTCGCTAACGGTGTGCAATAAATATACATTCCTCGTGGGTAAGTTGTCACTAAAAGATCTTTAAGATGTGTTTTTTCAGTTGCCCGCCCCTTTTCTTGTTGTGGGGGAATTAAATGCCCACAATCCCGCCTGGGGTGGCACAAGGACCTGCTCGAGAGGCAATATACTCGAAAATATTATTGACAACCAAAACATAATTCTTCTGAATACTGGCGAAATCACACATTTTTCCGTGGCTTCAAACACTTTCTCGCCTGTCGATCTGGGTCTCAGCAGTCCATCTCCATCTTTTGAGTGGACTGTCCTTGACGACCAGCATGACAGTGACCACTTCCCAATTCTGGACAATTTCGGCCCGACCCATACGTTGTCCGTCCTCGCTGGCTAATCCACCGAACTGCGTGAGAAATATTCTAGAAAGAAATACGGATATCGGAAAACTGTCCAAACGATATCTATGCTATGGTTGCCCATTTTGCTGATGCCGGTCTTCATTCGTCTCAATTACCATTCCGAAGTCGGATGACCACGACATCCTCTCGAGCCATGGAATGCTGACTGTGCCACCGCAGTGCGTGATCGGAAACGGGCATTGATCTAGGTTTAGTAGGTTCCCAGCCGTGGATAATCTGATCAATTATGAAGGATCACGACCTAGAGCTAGATTGACCATACGGGAAAGTAAGGCCGCGTCCTTTAAAGCTTATATTTCATGACTCTCTTGCCGTATGCCTTCTAAAGTAGTGTGGCGAAAGGTTCGACAGATCGGTGGAAGACTTCCGTCGCCTCCTTTTTCCATGGATGAATTTTCCTGTGCCCTGGCTTGTGCAAAAGATTCTGCTCCAGGACCAGACCAGATACATAATCAAATGCTTAAACACATACCAGAAAATACTCATTCTTTTCTCCTCCGCATTTTCAACATGATTTGGGCTGAACATTTCTTACCAGTTGCCATATCGGCGGAATTCCCGCCGTTTTCAGCGGATTTTGAACTCGTACGGCGGAAAAAAATTAGTTTCGCGGACAGCGGAATAAACGGCCGAAATTAATAAAGATGGTTGAAAATAAGCCGAATTTCAAATCTTCACTATTAGGGCCTATAAGGCCATATAGCGTGTTCGAGCAGAAACATTTTAAAATAATAATAATAAAAGACAGACAATTCAGTCCACATAAGTGCATCCTTTATTATTATTATTATTATTATTATTATTATTATTATTATTATTATTATTATTATTATTATTATTATTATTATTATTTTAAAATATTGGTGCTCAAATACGCCAATAGTGACGGCTACGACCAAGAATAAGCAATTGTCCTTATCTATTTCATGCATTCATAAGCAGTTGTCCTTTTCTATCATTATCCTTTTCTATCCGGCACTTCATGGGGGATAAAAAAGACTGATGCTTATCCGTAGTGGTAGTGTTGAGTACGTGTGCTGGCCCTTATGGCGTATTTGATTAGCATTCAGAGAATATATTAATAAAGGACAGACAATTCAGTTCACATAAGTGCATCCTTTATTAATATTTTTTCTGAATGCTAACTGATTATGGCATTAATTTCATTACAAGCATACAAGAAGTTTTAACAACAGGAGGGACATTATGTTTCTTTTTTATATGATTTTGCTTTTAATTTTTACATTAATTCAGTTGAAAATCAATTTTAATTCAATTTAAAATTATTTTTACAGTATTTCTATTTCAAATGAAAAAAGAAACAAAATTAAAATTAATTTAAAATTCTTTATTTTTTGCATTTTCAAATAATGTTTCTAAAAACGCCATCCGATGAACTAATTAATTGACGAATTGAAAATGAGAAATCAGTTTAATATCATTATAATAGCAATAAAAACATATTAGTAAAATTCAGGCGGGAGGTGATGTAGCAATAACGTTAATTAAAAATTATGAAATATATTATCAAAAATACAAATAGAAAGTATCGAATTTTACAGCGACTTTCTCCGAAATGGTAAGAGGACACATGCGACTAACAGTTTATAGCCCTTTATGTACCAAACTTAGGACACTTAGGCTCGACAGAAAACATATGCGCGTGACCCTTTAACAACAAACACGTAACTTTTCTATATATTTAAAGAATTTAAACGTTAATTCCACCTACATTTATTTTAACTGCATTGTTAAGTATTCCTAAGGAAGGAAATTGTCAGGATTTTCGTTACCATTTCGTAAGCTAAAACTGTTATGCGTCGGTCAACGCAGTTCATGTTATTATATTGATACAAATAAACGATTAATTAATAATGCCGAAAGCAAAGGGACAAAAGTTTCAACAAACCTTCCGTAAACAGTGGCTAACAGAAAATATTTTAAAGGACTGGATTATGGAGATTGCAAATAATCCTCAAAAAGCTTGATGCAGGTAATTATTTTAATGGACATGGATTTGTTTACATTAATACACATAGAGAAGTGTTTTGTTGCTTCAACAAAACACTTCTATTTAATTAAACAAAAATTTCTATTTAAGTGTCAAAAACTGTTTTGTTAAATCATAAAAATATACCTTAATCATAAATGCTTTGTTGATTTCACAAAAATTTGTTGTCAAAAAAGAAATCAACAAAACCAAAAGGTTATTCAATGTAACAGTTTTGTCGAACCAATGTAAACTTTAGATTAATTCGATAAAACATTTTTTGACCTTAATTTTGTTAGTTTAACAAAACATTTTGGTTGAATTAACAAAACATTTACAGAATTTGACAAAACTGATTTAACAAAATTTGTTTATCAATTTAACAAATTGTTTTTCTATGTGTAAATAGTTGATTTTATGGTTTCAAAATGATCGATTTATTGAAATAAACTAAATTATTATCAAATCATGTTGATTGCAAATGCGATTTGTCGGCCAAGCACAGTGATCTAGTAGATCATGCAAAATCAAAAAAGCATGTCACTGCAAGTGAACCATTTTCACCGCAAAGGCAGAAGACTACCCTCGTCGACAAAAAGTACTGATACTGTATAACTGGAGGCAGCTACTGCATTGTTCGTTGCAACTCATTCTGTGATTGCGACTTGTGATCATTTAACTAATATTTATAAAAACATTATTTGTGATAGTAAAACTGCATCGAATGTTCAAATGCATCACAAAAAATCTGCGGCTGTTATAAAAAATGTTCTTAGTCATCACTTTGAACAAGAATTGTTAGCTGAGCTTGGGAATCGGCCGTTTAGTCTACTTTTAGATGAATCAAACGTTATTTCCACTACGAAATTGCTCAGAATATCAATAATTTATTTTAGTGAAAAACATCGTTAAATAGTGACCTTATTTTTAAAACTTGCAAAACTTCAAGAATGCAATGCAAATTCTATCGTTGAGGCTGTTAAACACGTTAGAGTTGATGGGCTTAGATATAAAACAATTAAGGGGTATAGGCACCGATAATGCGAGTGTAATGGTAGGAGTTAACAATGGAGTTTATGCGAAATTGAAAGAGATTGTCCCGGACTTAATTTTAATTCGATGTATTTGTCACTCATTACAACTTGCGGTGTCTCACGCTGTGTCTGATACGTTGCCACACCACTTAAAATGTTTAATATCAATGACTTGCAATTGGTTCTTGAAAATCAGCTTTAAGACAGCCAGCATATCGACAATTGTCTCAGCTGATTAACGATGGAGGAGAACCGCGACAAATTCCATGAATATCTGGCTTAAGGTGGCTTTCGATAGAACGAGCCGTTAAGCAAGTATCGGATCAATGGATAGAGTTAAAAACTCGTTTTTGTATGGCACGAAGCAAAGATAAATGTTTCGCTGCTGAAACTTTGTATAGCCTGTACCAAAATGAGTTGAACCTTGCTTATCTGCTGGCAATAAATCCGATTTTGTCGGAAGTCCAGAGAGTGAACAAGATCTTTGAATCTCATACAGTTGATCCAACTAAACTGTTGACAGATTTAAAGACTTTGACACTTTCAATTGTGCGGATTATGTTACCTATATGTAATGTAAATCCCATGCAGTGTGATATAGACGGCCACATAGACAAAAAAACATACCTGTATTTTGCTGTGGAGCAAAAGTTACAGGAACTCAAAAAACAAGGGAAACTTTCAATCGAGGATGAGGCATGTTTTCGTGATCATTGCATTCAGTTTTTATTAGTGCTTTTCAAGCAGTTGAAGCAACGCTTACCTGATAATATTGAAAAATTAGAAACTATGCCTACGTTATCAATCAAAAACTGTTTAAGTGCAATAAAACATAAACTTACTACGCTTTTCAATTTTCGCAGTATGTCCAACGATTTAATTGCTAAAATTGAATTTCAATATGATTGCATTCATCTGACCAGATGGAATGAAAACGAAAGCACTGTCTAATTTTGGAATGAGGTGAATAATTACGTTGACGCTGCTGGAGTAAAACCTTTCAAAGAATTATCGGATTTTACTCTTTCCTTTTTGGTTTTACCACATTCAAATGCCGAAATAGATAGGGTCTTCAGCCAAGTGAATGTGGTTAAAAATAAGCACAGAAACAAAATGAACATTGAATTATTAAACACGATTTTGTCAGCATGTTTTGGTCTAAAAAGAGTGGGTAAATGTTATAATTACTCGTTCCCACCTGAAGTTTTAAAACAGTTAACTCAAAAAGACAAGTATGAATCCAAGAAAACTAGTGATAATGCGAACAATGAGTTATCAGTTTTCGTTAACCTTTATTAATAAGTTGTTCTGCATGGATGTATATTTTTAAAATTTCTAAATCCATGTTACTCGCAAGAATAAATAATATAATACTTATATAATAAATTATATAATACCTGAAATCAATTGTTATTTTTGCAAATTTTCACTCAAGTAATGCATTCTATATTATCTAAAAATTGAATTGCAGGTTCAATAAAGCCACTATATTTCGCAATCATAGTTTTGTTTTAATAAAATAAATTAATACAACATTGAAATATGGAAAAAATATTTATTTTACGTTTAGCGGATTTAGGCGGGAAATTTAAAACCAGTTCAGCGGATTTTCGGCGGAAACTGAAACGAACAAGGCGGAATCCCTCTAAACACATCTGGCAACACTGTTTCTTACCCTGAATTTTGCGTGAAGCAAATGTTACTCCTTTCCCTAAAGAAGGAAAGGGCAGAACAATCCCTTCAAGTTCCCGTCCAATCTCGCTTACAAGCTGTGTGCAAGCTTTTAGAGCGAATGGTAAACAAACGTCTGGTCTGACTCCTGAAACAAAGGAATCTATTTACACCTTTTCAGTGATTTTAGGAAGCACAGGTCAACCGTGGACCACTTAGTCTCCCTTGCTACACAGATCTCCTCTTCCTTATTGCTACGACAACGCCTGGTAGCTTTTTTTTTTGGCATTTAGAGAAAGCGTCCCCGGAACGATGTTCCCCGGGATCAATTCTGAGTGTCGCGCTTTGCCATTGCTATCAATAGTAAAACATCAGTAATTCGAGAGCCTGTGAAAGCATCGCTCTTCGTTGATGACTTTGGTATATTCTGCTCCTCGAGCATGCAAGTTATTGAGCGGCAGTTACAGCTTGTCCTCAATAAACTGCAAGAATGGAGAAATAAAACTGGATTCAAGTTCTCCACCTCAAAATCCAGTTGCATGCACTTCTGTAGAATACACCACCTCCATAATCCTGTTGTTTTTTTGGGAGTCATCAACTTCCCTTTGTCGAATCTGTCACTTTCCCTGGTCTGACATTCGACGAGTTTAATATGGCGAAAGCACATTCAAATATGGAAGAGTCGCTGTGCTTCACCATTGAACCTCCTTCGCACCCTTACTGGGCGCAAACCGAGTGTGTGTTTTGCGCCTATACAGGACCATCATCCGTCCTATCTTAGATTATGGGCGTATTGTTTATGGGTCTCCATCGACCCTCCGGCCATTGAATACCATACACAATGCCGGAATACGGATTAGCACAGGCGCCTACCGCAAGAGTCGCATTGAATGCCTCTTGGCCGAGGCTGGTGAACCAAGCGTATCAGCTATAAATAGGCCTTGGCGCCAAGCAGTTCTTCACCCAAGTCACAGGACATCGTACGCACCCACACCATCTTTACCCCCTTCCTCCGTCTCTACACGCTCTTGCAGAAACTCGACATTAAACTTCCCATCCCTGTGAAGCCCCGCTCACGAAGTCTTATTCCTCCTTGGCACCTTCACCGGCCTAAAATAGACATTATCAAACTTTCCAAAATCCTCAACTCCTCCCAGTACATTTCTGGCCGAATTCCAGGAGATGAAAACCATGTATCCCGTCTATAACTTCATATATACTAATGGTTCCTCTCAAAATGGTAATGTAGGGTGCTCCTTCAACTGCTACAGTGCCATGCGGAGTCTTCGAATAGATTCTTCGTGCAGCTCTTATACTGCAGAAAAATATGCGCTCTTGGAGGGGCTTAAGTTTGCTAAATCGATGACATTAAAGGAAGAAGTGATTAAAATAGCTCGCTCGAATCTATCTCATGCTTCTCTTCTGACCCTCTGACAATGATCATCCAACACCAAATCCTTAATTTACTGGTGCGTCGTTATAATTTTTTTTGTTGGATCCCTGGTCATGTTGGGATAATAAGGAATCATAGTGCTGACCAGGCAGCAAAGCTCGCCACAAAGAAAACTGAGGTACACATCCTCAGTCCCAACAAATGATACCAAGTTGTTTATCCAACCTTGTATTCTCAGTGAATGGCAAACTGAGTGGCAGAACTCAGATTTTAAACTCACGAGAATCAAGGACTCCATAAAGCCTCGGTCTTCATCTCGTGGATCAAGGTGCGAGGAGATAATTCTGACACGTCGTCGGATCTGTCACTGCCATTTCTCCCACAGCCATCTTCTCCGCGGTGACCCACCCCTACTTGCAATAGTTGCGAGACTGATCTTACTGTGGAGCATGTTCTGTACTGTTCTAAGGTAAGAAATAGCCGCCAAAGGCTTCACCTTGCTAGCTCTCTAACACAGGTACTTGGAAATGACGAATCTTCTCTCTAAAAGCTTTTTAGCTTCTTCCGAGTCTGACATTTACATCATTATCTGAGAGAAGAGGATCATGCCTATTATTTTTCTTTTAATTAGAGATTTTAAAGTGCTTATCTGGCTCTTTCCTGTCAACCCCTTATTTAAATAATTGAACACGTTTATTTTCAGTTTTACTCACATTTTACCTTGCATTAAAAATGTTTTAGTCTGGCACTGCTACAGTGCATACTGCTGTTAAACTAATTTGATACAGGCGCCAATGACCTGACCTGTTGATGCGCCCTTAAACCTTAATCGTCAACATAATCAGTGGGGTGCCGTATTGGAAGCAGTCATAGAGAGTTACAATCTTATTCTGTTGATCACAAGTCTCCACACCCATTTTTAGTTGACTCTGGGACCTTTTCATGTATAGATTTAGCCATCTGCAACCAATCCCTCGGCCCAATCCTGGACTAGACTACCCTCGATGATTTACATAAGAATGATGATTACCCAGTCTTAATGCATATTGTGATGTTGGAGTACACCGGTGACGTGTGCGTGCCGAACCTGACTGGATCCCACAATGTATCGAAACACATGAATGTTCGATATAGTGGAGGATGTCAGGTCGCTCGCACTAAATTTATTTAGATGCAACCTGCCTCCCGCTCCAGCTCTAGAGATCTCAAGGGAGTGCGTTGCTCTGGGCCGGGATGATGCGCATGCTTTTAATTTAATGATTAAAAATAACTTTAATTGATGGTTTGTGTCGTCCGTCAGAATGGCGGATATTTAAAATAGCACTGTTCTATTACGTTGAAAGATAATCTCTTTGAAACTAAGCAAACTCCTTTTTTGTCCACTAGTGTGGCAGTATTTGATTCTGGGCAGGGGCAAACTGTGACATTTTAGGTTGCCTCGCTTTTAAGAATTGCTCGTCCGTAGGATTTGCGCCCAAGTTGCGGACGCCAGGTGATGACACGAGAGGAGAGGTGGCACTGCAGACCAGAGGACGGGCGCGAGCTCTCGTCGTGCCGGAGCGGTCACTGGTCCGCGGCACGCGCTGGTGACTGGATTGAAGGCCCTCGTTCTCGTACCGATGTTGGAGGTGTGTTTTCACGTTGGGTCAGGCCGACACACGACACCTACCCGCGTCGGGATACACTTCGCGCCAGATAGTGTATACCGTGACAAGTGATTTTCGGACGTTTTGACTTTCACCCTCATGGAATAAATTCCGTATAATGACGCACCGGTTCCAATAAGGATGACTTCGGTGGAGCGGGAATTTTGCTACTTGTACGTAAGTTGAATATGGTGACGCCTCCGTGCTCGATGCAATTTAGAAATTGTCTGTAATTGTTGACATTCAGGTAGTGTCTCTCGACTCGAAGTTCAAAATATCGTCTTTACTCGATGACATTCAGAAAGTGTCTGTCTGTTCCGCTAAATCTCTACTCCCTTGTCCTGTGTTTCGACCCTCTGCGAGCGTTGATTTAGTCGTGTGCATACCGCCGTGTGCCATTAGTTCCCATTGCTACTTCTAGATTGTTCTATGATGTAAGGGTTGCCTATTGATCAGGGCAGTCTGCACTCTGATGACCTACTTTATTCTGATCGCTCTAATAGGTTGTCATTGTTTAACTACTGTTGACAGGTGTCTGGGGAAACATCTGCTGGGTGTGTCTACCGTGGGTGAAAATTATGACTAGTCCCACAGAGTTAGCGAGGGGCATTTACGAAACAAAGATAATGTGGGTTTTCACAGCAACGCAAGTGTGAAGTGCTCAGAGCACAGTTTCATGAGGGTCGGGTGACCTCTTTGTGGCAAATGAGGTGGCTTTAGGAGGGTAGTGCTGTCACCCTGGTGCTGTGGCTAATCTTAGAGTTTCATTCCCGCCTGAGATATGGCATAATATTCTGAGGAAATTCATCTTATAGCTCCGAAACTTTAATTACAAAAAAAGAATTGTATGAATAATAAGAAAATCCCGCCCATGTAATCCTTATAAGCCTCTCTTTATTAATCTAGTTATCTTACCATTACCTTGTCTCTTCATATATGAATCAGTGGTTTTTGTTCAAAATGACTTGCTTAAGGGCAGGAATATATTTTCAGGAAACGCTGATGTCTATAACTACAAAACACGACGTAGTAATCACATTCATCAAGTTTGACGGTATCAAACAGTGACAGTATCAACAACTCACTACAAAAAGTTCACACTCAATTCATGAACATTATTTTAAAACACCTTGCCAGATTAATTGATTAAATGATTAAATTCTATGCAAAAGTTTGTCCCAAGTAAAATCTTTTCTGCTCCACAATTGTTTCTATACAATTAGAGACTATACCTAGTATCCAAAAGGATAGTAATATTAATTTTAACAATGACATTTCATGTATTATATATCATTTGGATTGTATAATTGTAAAGAACCTGTCACAAGTATTGTACATCAGCTTCTGGGTCAATGACCCCATCTCGATCAGGTTTTCTTGGTCCAGTTTCCCTAACCCTTGAACAAATGCTGAGATGGCCCCTTGTTTTGCTTCTGTACATAAATGTTACTTCAATTTAACTTCTCCCGATAGCACATCACACACAGTTTTTTGACTGTTTTTGACGTAAATAAATAAATAAATACTCCAGAGTTTTAGGACTTTCCCGCAACTTTGGCAGCTGTGTGTAGCTAATGTGAATGAGGGACAGAGCAGGAGCAGCGTCAGCTCATGTGAACTATGGCAGATAGCTCAAGTTTGAATTGTCAAGATGTTTCAATATCAATGTTCTCGTTCCATCTCCCTCTCTGACCCCTCACGGGATATTCCAGCAAGTGGAGTGGCCAGGGTTTGAGTGGCCCTCTGCCTAATTTTTGGATTCTGTTTGAGTTGGAGGGTCCTCAAATTCCAGTTTGCATGCAGGGCATAGCCCTATCGAAGTGTTTTCCATGGCAACTGGTTTATTATTATTATTATTATTATTATTATTATTATTATTATTATTATAATTATACATTATTCACAGTATTACTGGTCGGTATGTCAACCACACACAGGAATGATGGCCAGGTGTGTGGTTGCTTTACTAAAGGTTCAGATGGCTTCTGACAATACGGCATGTATTCAAAATTACACACTTTTGCATATTATATACATTCCTGGCACACAAGTGAAGACACTCCAGTGCCCGAAGTGTCATTTTTGGGATCACTCCTGTGGCTGATATTATTATAGGCACAGTTGTCACTTTACTGAAGTTCCACTGAGATGCGACTTCATGGGCAAGATCGGTATACTTCTGGATCTTCTCTTGATATTTTCCCGATATGTTGTGGGTATTGGGTATTGATATATCGATAAGGAAAACCTGCTGATGGTTTCTATCAATGTACGTTATATCGGGTCTATTGCCGCTGACATGTCTGTCAGTGATAATGGAGCGATCCCAGTAGAGTGTGTGCTCACTACTTTCAAGCACATTCTGAGGCACATATTTATAATACGGCACAGAAGTGGCGAGTAAGCCCGTTCTCAATGCCAATAATTGGTGGACCTGCTTCGCCACTTCATCGTGCCGCTTTTTGTATTCCAACTGTGCGTGGCTGCTACATCCACTTGTCACGTGTTGGATAGTTTCGCTTGCAGCCTCACATCTTCTACACGAGTCGGAATGAATGGTAGAATCTCTCAGAATGTGTTTTCTGTAGTTCAATGTTGGTACAACTTGGTCCTGGATAGCTATCATGAAGGCTCCTGTCTCCGGAAAGAGATCCCCGTGCTGGAGCCATGCGTGCGACGCAGAGATGTCGACTTCTGGTTTACTCAGCTCGTGAGGGTACCTTCCATGCAGTGCCTTCGCTTTCCATAAGGATATCTTCTCTTCCGTTTCAATGATTGGTTGAACAGGCGGATCAAGCTTTTTCAAGTTCAGAGGACTATAGTTATTATCAACTGCGCTCACTGCTTGCTGAACTTTCCCACAATGTTCCAAGAAGTATCTTCTGAGTGAAGCAATTTGAGTGCTGTGTAGATTTATGAGATCTACAACACCTCGCACTCCTTGCGACCTTGGCAGGGTAAAACGCTCAGTACTTGAATGGGGATGATGTTTTCGGTGTTGAGTCATATTCGAATTGTCCTCTGGAGGTTGTTGAGGTCGGTATTGCTCCATTTAATAACGCCAAAGGAGTATGTGAGCACTGGAATAACAAATGAATTGATGGCCTGCACAAGGTTTCTAGCAGAGAGTTGAGTTTTTAAGAGTCCATGCAATCGTTTACACACTTCAGTTGTTAGTATGTTCTTAGTAACAGTGTGTTTGATTCGGAGTGACTGTTGGAAACCCAAGTATTTGTAAGTTTCATGGGGTTCCATGAAGGTAATCTTTGGTTCATTATCAGTTTCCAAATTTATAACTTGCATATGACCCCGAATGATATTCACTCTCCTGCACTTATCCAAACCGAATTTCATCTTGATGTCATCAGTGAACTTCTCCGTCACGTTTATTAGTTGCCGCATATGACTCTCAGTGTCTGCATAGAGCTTCGGGTCATCCATGTAAAGATGATGTGAGACCCGGAGAAGAGTTGAGTTCCCCTTTTTAAGAGTGATTCCATAATTAGATGAATTAAGTAGAGTAGACAGGGGATTCAAGGCTAAGCAGAACAATAAAGGGCTTAAAGAGTCACCCTGGAAAATCCCTCGGCGGATGTGTATAGTATCTGTGTGGACGTATTGTTTTCCATTAGAGAGATACAGTTTTGTATTCCATCGACTCATTGCGGTTTTCAGGAAGTTTTGGATAAACGGGTGGACCTTGTATACATCCAAACATTGAAGGAGCCAAGAATGGGGCATGGTGTCGAATGCTTTAGCGTAATCTATGTAGCATGCGTACAAGTTTCTTTGTTTTGCAAGCACTTGCCCCATAATTACAGAGTCTATAATGAGTTGCTCCTTGCATCCCTGAGATCCAGGTCTACATCCTTTCTGTTCATTTGCTAAGATGTTCTGTTCCTCAATGTGTGTCATCATCATTTGTGAAACACAAGATGCTATGAGTTTGTAGAAAGTTTGAAGGCAGGTTATAGGCCTGTACATCGAGGGGTCTTTAGTGTCACCCTCCTTTGGTAACATGAATGTTCTACCTTCAGTGAGGAAGTAAGGTAGATTTTCTGGATTGCGAAGAAAATATTGAATTATATTAGCTATATGATGGTGAGTGCTTGTAAATTTTTTCAGCCAATAATTGTGCAGGCCATCACTGCCTGGTGCCTTCCAGTTATGTGCTTTGTTCAAAGCTGCATGGACAATTTCTACGGTGATGATTGGTTCACCCATTAGAGGAATATCTCGGTGTCTGTCATATTCCATTTCAATCCACGTCCTATCTGGGTTGTGGGACACAGCAGATGACCAGATAGGCTTCCAAAAGTGTTCTATTTGTGCCTTTGAGGGAAGCTTTGACTCTTTCATATCATTTACAAGCCCTTTACCCTTTGACATATTCCTGTAAAATGCTTTCTGGTTTCTGTTAAAAAGAGAATTCTGTTGCTTCCTCGTAGTGCAATTCCTGTAGCGTCGAAGGCGTTTTGTTAACGCCAAAAGCTTTTGTCGTAGGGTGTCAAGATGTTCTGTTATTGTTGAATTCAAGGGCTCGTGCTTCGTATGTATTTTTGTATTGATAAGGATGTTATTCACCTTTCTTCTCAGTTTTTCTGAGGTATTTCCTTTTTTAAATTGCGTGAGTCTCCCAATATCTCTCCTAGTGCTTTCTATACGATTCACCAGCCGTCTTTCCCAAGGTGGCATTCTTTTTTCACTTCGATCATTGTGGGCAGTTGCTACGCGGCTGAAAAGCTTGGAACTGTTACATCTTGAAGCCACAACCGCAGCACAATAAATTGCTGTGTGTACTTCTTCGAAAGATGGTCTTTGTTGTAGATGTTGTGGCAGTACTTTCTCATTCAAGACGCTGATTGCTCTTGCTAATTTCTTCGAGCAATTTTGTCTAGGAATGAGATAGCGGTTCAGTGGGTCAGTTCCCTCAAATTCCGCAAGTGCGACTGCAAATTCATTGCGAATTTGCACCTCTTCACTACTCTTATCATCCATACTTTCTGACATGCTTGTCCCATTGTCATCCTGAGTTTGCACAGCCTGTCACTGAGTTCATGAGCACTGAGCACAGCCTGTCACTGAGTCACTGTCATCCTGAGTTTGCATATCTCCACTGCCCTCAGATTACTAGGTTCTGAGGAGTTAAGCATTTTTCTTACTTCTTCCTTGGTTGCTTCCAAAACTGGTGCAGAGAGGAGATTTTTCTGAAAAATTGCTCGACGCTGGTCCGCTATTCTTTGCTCACTAACTTCAGAATCAGGGAAACGGCGAAGAAATCTTTGATGTAACTTTTGTCGGTAGGCCGTAGTGTCAGTCTCCATTTTGGTAATGGTGTAGTATTCACGCATGATGATGGTATTTATTTCTGTAGTCCACTTCATCCTTCTGCATTGCCTGCCTGCCTGCCGCAGTGGTCTCTGGAAGCAATAGATTGCTTCTCTGGGAAGCACTTGCGGCAGGTGCAGCTGTAAGTGGAGATGGATAGGTGCTGCTATGTTCGGCTGTAGTATATTCGGGGTTATCCCCGATCAGGGCCCGCCTGTTCAGCTCCTGATCACCACCGGCTCGCATGATGTCACTTCCAGCGGTGGCTCCGAAGGTGCCCCGGCGCTCCCCAGGCAGCGGCTGCTTTTCCGAGGCCTTACGACGCATATTCCGTGTCTCCATAGCTATATGTGTGTGCCATCGCCCTGTTTGCCGCCAAATTTTCTGACGTTGCCCGTCTCCCACGTGGCTAAGTTCTCAATTGCTCGGACGTAGGGCTGGACTTTGGGAGACTTATTATTATTATTATTATTATTATTATTATTATTATTATTATTATTATTATTATTATTGTTGTTGTTGTTGTTGTTATGTCAGTATGGTGGACATCTTTCCTCACTGCGTTTGTTTTCTGTTCAATCCTGTCTTTGGGAAGGGCATAGCGTCCGATCGAGAGAAGTGTTGTTTTCCGCCATTCTCTGAATTTTCACAATTTGAAGAATCGCATTCCTTATGTGTGAGTGTTGTGACCTTGCTCAATACATTTCAATAATTTCTTTATTCTTTCTTTTATTATTCCTTTATCACCCCCTTTTTCTTCCTCACTGGCCATCTCTGTAGAGGGAACGCCCACCCATGTTTGCCATGCATAACGACCCATGTCAAAGGGAATGAGTGACTTGGGAGTGAAGGGGTCTGTGTGTGCGTTCCTGCCTTCCGGCCTTGAAACTGGATCCTTGTGGTTAAGGCTTGCTCTTGTCACATTTGCTGTGTGAACAGCGGTGAGCCCTGGTTACTGATGGAGTTCTCGGCTCCTTGTATGCCCCAAGGCTTTCTTTGGCCTCGGACTCGAGTCAGCAGCTAACCAACTCTGTCAGTCAGCTCTGACTAGGACTTTGACTGAACTCCACAGTGATCTGAGTCATCCCTCCACTATATCTTTGTGTGGTGGGTGTGGAGCACAGAGATAGAGGAGGTTTTCAGGGAAAACTGTCAGTCTGAACAGTTTTTTTTTGGTCACAGAGGAAGACAAACTGAAAAAGCCGCGGGCCGAGGAAAGGAAAACTTGAAAGAATGTAATTATAAAATATGATATGCCTTTTACTGTCATGGTGCTATACAGAGTTTTCAAATAGACTCTTTGTGCTGAGTTAATACTGCAGAGAAATATGCGCTATTGGAGGCTCTGAAGTTTGTTGAAACTGATGTGAAGAGGAGCAGTGATTCCAAAAAGCTCTCACGAATCCGTCTCTGCCTTCTCTTCTTGTGACCCTCTGACAATGAACATGCAACATCGAATCCATGATTGGTGCATCGTAATAACTTTTTTTTTGTTAGGTCCCTGGCCACATCTGAATAATAGGAAATGAAATAGCTAGCCAGGCAGCAAAGCTCGCCATGAAGAAAACCGAAGCTGCCATCCTCACAGTCCCAAAGAATGATACTAAGCTGTTAATCAAACACTCTATTCTCAGTTCATGGTAGACAGTGGCAGAACTCGAGGCAGATTTTAAGCTCATGAGAATCAAGGATTTAATAAAACCTTGGTCTTTATTTCGTGGCTCTAGGCACAAGGTAATTATTCTGACACACCTTTGGCTCTGTCACTGCCATTTCTCCCACATATCTTCTCTGCGATAACCCACTTCGTACCTGCGAAAACTGTGAAACGGAACTTAACATGGAGCACTACACTAACTAAGGTAAGAGATAGCCACCGAAGGCATCACCTTGCTATCTCTCTGGTAATTACGATTCCTGCTGTGCTTGTTGCTTGCTTATCTGAGAGAGTAGGATAATGCCAGTTAATGTGGCTTTCACATGGGAGATTTGAAAGTGTTTATTTGGCTTCTTTTATGCCAAACTTCTCTTACCATTGAACAATTCATATTTCTTTTTTACTTTGTTTTTTAAATGTTTTACCTTGGCACAGTCACAGTGCATACTGTTCTTAAAATACTTTGACATGGGCGGCAATGACCCTAGATATTGAAATACCGTTAAACAGCCACTACAACCATGATCATCATCATCATTAACAATAATAATAATTTGAGAAAATAATTGTTTGGAAAAATCAAATATTCCTATATAACACACAAAAGTTACGCAAAAACCACTCTTTTTTAAAATTATATTTTCATTATAGTACAATCAATCACCCAATTACAATTATTTCACAAAAGTGGAGAATTTATAAAATAAAATATACAAAAAAAATCAACAGTAAATTTCCTTTCAAGAAAAGTCTTTTAAATAATGTGTTCTCATATTCTTCAAAAATCTATTCGTAGATGCAATAATATCTACTGAATTGAACATTAACATTCTACACATCATCCAAAGTGGTGCAAAGTAATATACATTTGTTATAGCGAATGGAATTACAAATAGAGCGTTTTTATTATACCGTGTTCTTTATTCCGGTGTAAACCAAGGGATCGTAGAATACAAATCATATGCATCAATATTTCCATTAATTAAATCATAAAAAACAAGTCAAAATTTGATAAAATTGTTATTCTATTAAAAAATTCAATAGGTTAGCTAATGGCTGTCTGTTATTCACTGATTAATTAAATGAATAAATATGATAAAGTTCCAAAGTTTCTTTATAGACGGTCAAAAATTGAAAAGGTTTGAAAAACTGGGTTTTGAAGGATTTTTCATGAATTAGTCAATCTCGTGAAATTATTAATTATTGTAACATTGTGTGTCCCACAAGGATCACACTTAGGACCAATTTTATTTATAATTTTTATAAACAATATAATAAATGCTTTTGAAAACTTTTATAATTATAGGCAGATGATTTAAATTTTGGCAAATGATTAATGAGGACTAATACAATTAATGTAAATTATTGAGATGTGCTAAAGGTAATAATGAAGTCCAGAATTTGTATTTGATTGGATATTTTGTGATTGAGAAAATAATCAAATTAAAGATTTAGTAGTAGCGATGGATCCAAAAATGCTATTTTCTGATCATTTTAATTACATAGTTAATGAGTTTTTAAAACTATTATGTTTTATATAAACACAATCATCACACTTTAAACAACTTGATACAATAGTGAATTTGTATAATATATTAGAGAAATAACAATTGATGTACTGCTCATCAGTGTGGTATCAGTGTTAATTTTGCAATAAAAATATTAGAGAGTGTACAACAGATTTTTCAGTTATGCATCATTCAAAATTAGAAATCCAATGTCAATTTATTTCAATGATTATTCAGATATTTCTCTGAAAACTAAATTACTGTCTTTATAGTCTTCATGTGTCTTACAGGACAATACATTTATGCACAATCTTTTAAATGCTAAAATTTATTGCTCAGAATTACAAAATTTATTTGTTCACTACAATAATTCATGTAATACAAGAATGAATATCTTATTTCAAGAAATGTTTTGCAAAATCAAAATGAATACTGTTCATCAATACCTTGATTAACAAGATATTACAATGAATTTTTGAACAATGAACAATTAGGTATGAATGTGGCAAGATTTGTAAGATGATTGAAACAAAAATATTGGATTTTAGCTAGTTAGAATTATTTTTTCACTAATTTGTAAATTTGCTAATTGAATTTAGTTTGTTCCTGTTAATGTTATTAATTTTAATATTTGTTACTATGTACATTACTATTTGTTATTTACGTTATGTATGTTACTATGTGTGATTTATAATTTCATTTGGGCAAATAAGCCTGTTGTGTAAATAAATAAAATAGTATCTATAAGATCTCAAAAAGCTCAAACTTAAAGTCAATGCAATTTAACTATATTAATGAGTTCTTCTTGGTAGACAGATTAGCTTCCAGAAGGCAAAATTGAGGAACCTGTGATAAAAAGGAGACCAAACTTTTGGCGCATAAAACAATATGCCTGATTACTCTGATCCAAATTTTTCAGCAAATGTTGGTACACCTCCTCTTTCTGAAACCACGTTGCTCCTCAATTAAAAACATTGACTTTCTTCATCAATTTAGTTGTTATTATTGATTCCATCAATTTGGGTATCATTCACAATAGAGATCGGCCTGTAATATTTTATATTGTAATAATTATCGTTTTTAAAAATAGAAATAATAAAGCTTGTCTTCCATAATTTTGGGGGGAGTACTCCCTGTCGTAGTGATTTCTCAAACAAAAATTGTAGGATAGGTGACAGGTTCTCATTACAATGTTTCATTAATATGACAGTTATTCCATCAAGGCCAAGAGAACTATTTATCTTCAGCATTATAAACATCACGTTATGTAATTTCCACAAAATCAATATCAATATCAGTCCATCTAAAATCACACTTGTACTCACAAGGAACAATATCATCAGAAGTATATACAGATTCAAAATATGAAGCAAAAAGATTTACAATCTAATGTGGTGAATCAGTATGACATTTACCGTTCTTCTAAAAGGATCTTATATCATTATTTATTGAAGATTGAATTTTAGCTAAATAATTTGAGTAATCCTCAGTTGTTTAGCTTTACAGTTTTTGCAGAACATGAAGAAACAAAGGTACTCTCTGATACTCAATGATTTTTTGTACTTCCGGTGTAAATGAGCTTTTTATCGAAGCATACACTTTAATTCAATTGAATAGCAGTAGGGAAACAACGAGAATGATAAGTCTTTTGGGAACGTGTTTCTCAGTGATTTGATACATTTTCTCATAAAAAATTTGAAGTCATTTAACAATGTCAATATTTAAAAACAGAGGATGCCAATCAAAGTTTAATATTCCTTGATTAACTGCAATAAAATCAGCCTAATCAAAGTTATAGCTTGTTTCTTGAAGATTTGCTAATGGAATTTCATGAGTAATTGGTAATAAAAAGTCAAGTGCAGGACGGTAAGCATCGCATGGTAACAAAAAGTAATCAGCCTTATTGACCAGAGATGTGTGATCATGAGCAAAGATTACGTCCTGAGTTTTATCTTTACTATTTAAAACATCATTACATTGCAACATAATCAGAGTTTGATAAAAAAAAACTACAATGCATCTTATTGTCATCATTATCCACTAGATATCTGGAAGATTAAAATCCCAATCAAAAGATAAAAAGTTATTAAAAATTTTTGCATAAGGGTGTTTTTGAAAAATATTTTCAATTGTATTTGTGAAGTCAATATAGCGATCAATCAAAGATAAGGGGGAGAAAAACTGTACAAATAATATGAACAGAAGAATCAGTTTTCAACAGAACAAAAATATTTTCATCACAAGACTTGTAAGTTAATATCAAAGAGCTATTACATTTACTGTGAACAGCTTCGAAAACACCTCTGCCATGTTCCTTGACACTTGTAGATGAATTTCTGTCAAGTCTATAGATGTAATATGAATATAAGTTGAGTTCTGCATCACCAATACCCTCATGCAGCCAAGTTTCCATCAAAATCATTATATCCAAGTGGTCAAACGCTGGTAAAGATGTATTTAGGTGTAGTTTGATGTGAAGACTTCTGACATTTTGTTATGTTGACAGTCTTGAGGATTGCCCACTTCTCAGATTTCCAAACCAGATGATGCATCTTCATCTGTCAAATGAACTCTAGAAATATAAGGCATACCATTTTGGTATTTCAATTTTCCTGCATGTATACCCCTTTCTTAATCAGATTTAAATTGTCAAAGAATTTCCTTTTCAGTGCCATTGCCTTCTGTGTGCGATTGGCGGAAATTTTAGCAGGGCCATTTAAGTTCTTCTACCCTTCAAAATGTCAAGAACCATCGAGCGACTTTTGAGAGTTATCCTCAGGGGATGAGGTTTAGGTGAGGAGACAGGGAAGTCAAGATTTATCCACTTTTTTGCTACCAGAGCCCATCAGTAAGAGTAGAGAATTCTGTAGAAAATTCGCTGTTTACCGGTGTACGATTACAATACTTTCTCTTCTTACGAAGTAAGGGCGAGAAAGTTAAAAGCGCATAATGTATTTGCCATGTTTTATTTCAAACATTGGTAATTCCGCTTTTGAAAATTAGCTAAACACGATTTATTTTCATAACTTCATAAATAGTTATTGTGAAATAAAAATGTTTGTCTTTTGGTTTGAAGTATGTAATTGCCAAAACCACTGGACTTTTCTCTTAACATACTAGAACATATTATGTACATAGTTTCATGTTCCATTTGCTAAGCAAGCAAACTTGTTTGTAAATTAATTTTTTGCAAGTATTGTGATATTTGTTTTGCAGCTCGTGAGTCAGAGCTTCGACAGCTTCGAAAGAGCAACACTGATTATGAACAACAGAATGCAATCTTGCAGAAGCATATTGAGAATATGAGAGCTGCAGTTGATAAATTGGAAGTAGAAACCTTACAACAACGTAGTAATAATAATGCACTGCAGCAGCACTTGGAGCATCTGCGTACTACATTGGCTCAGGGTTTTGAACAGTTACCTTTGCCAGGTGAATATGTTGTTCTTTACCTTATGTATGTGATTGTTTCCTTACTTACATGGCACAATTCAAGACATATTAAGATATAAGATTACTTAGAAATACTCCATTGCCATGAAAACAAATTTTCCAAATGTAGTATACATATTGTTTTTATTGAGTAGATAAAGTTCCACTTGGGACTTCAAAATATTGGTAACATGGTATTTCCATTGAAAAGAAACAATTATTTTTTTTGTAAATTTTTCTCTTAATTAATATTTTTAAGTCCAAAAATAGATTGTTTATTATTCCTCTTCATAGTTGCATAACTATGAGCTTATTCATAATGTATTAGAATTCTGTGAATAGTTAGTTTTTATAAAGAATGTATGCTTAATATTGAATGGAAACAAATTATAATCAACCTATTTTGCAATATTTGTCTTTAAAACAACCAACAATGCAAAGCGTTCCTTAGCTTTCAATTGAAAGGGTTAAAGAATTGTTTATCTCTTTTTTTGCAGGTAGTAATGAAACGCCTACAATTCAAACCATAGATGGCTATATGAGTCGCTTGCAACAATTACTCTCTGAGCAGTCTGGCAATGAGCGTGAACAACTGGCAGGAAAAGTACGTGCTGTAATAGATCGGTTTGAATTTCATGGATGACCATTGCCTTCCCGAGGACATCACCCAGTGGTTGTCCTCACTCCTGCCAATATCCATCCTCGAGTAATAGGAATGGCATCAGTTATGTCTCGCAAACATAAATAATGGGAGACATTCTGTGCATCTGTAAGCATAAAAGATGCCTTTTGCAAGATATTAATACTTTTTGTCATAATGAATGGAAAGTGAATATTATTCACAAGAAAAATATGGGAAATGCTGCCATAATTCCCAAATGTGATGTTTTAGTGATGAAATGTAAATTAAACACTAAACATTAATTTGTGTTTTTGCTGGTGCAGGTGATTGTTGCACTTAAGAATACAAATGTTCGTAATCACTGAACATAAATGAAACTGAAATGTCTACTGTAATTAGTAAGATTGGACTTCTGCCTCGGAAATTAAAATTTCGTGAATAGAATTAAATTATGTGCTGTGAGTTTTGAAATATTGCATATGCTCTGCATGTGGTTTAGTTTTGCAACAAATTTTTCTGAGTATGATACCTTGTGTGAGAATAGGATTAATTATAGATTGTTGTTCGCTATTGCAAGAATTTTCCATGTTTAGACCATAATCGCCACTGATTATTTCAACTTGTGGTATTCGAATTGAAAACTATGTGGACCAGAGGTAGTGGTAGATAAGCTTTAGTGCTTTCTGGTGCCCAACAGGCTTCTACTAGAAATGTGTACAAAAATTGTATTTGCCCGTGAGTAAGGCACCCTTCTTTTTTTCTCAGTAAAAGTGAAGATTGGCATGCATCTATCCTCTTAAGCTTTGTTCAGGCCAGTATGTGATTATTTTGACAAGTTCTAAAACAGTTAAGCATCTCCCAAAGATCACATTGCTGAGTCAAATGTATTCTTCCATCAGCCATATGGGATGGAGTGCCAGCTGATACTGTGTGAGATGTCAGATGGGCAGGGAGTGCAGTTGGAGGTTAAGGAAAGTACACTTACTCATAAAGAATAATCATGTAAGTAATATTTCTTTAAATAGAAGGTTTGAAGTGTACTGGTCTTGCATTCTATCTACATAAATACCTTGATTTCTTGCTAATGTTCTTAAGTTGTCAGAATAACAAAAATAATATAGAGTGCTGGGGCACAAGCATAAGATAACCAATGCTTGTGAAACGAATATGAATCATTTCTACATGTGACTCACCAACCACGCTCCGCAATATATTTTGGCTGAAATCAGTGTCAAAATAATTGCTCATGCACTGCATATAATATACAAGTTTAAATTCTAACATATTTATGTTTAACAATGTCTGTGCCAAATGTTGTGCATACCAAGCAAGATCCACCTGTTAAGTGAAATTTAGATGTAATTTTTTGATTTTGTATAGAATTTCTATTGCTCATCACAGTGAATTGTTAAAATATTGTTTAAATCTGGTATATCATTCATGTTAAGGCTGAAGAATTTTTGGTTTTTCGTGAACATTTTAGATTTGCTACATACTTTCTCAGCTAAATATAAAGTTGAAAATATACATGTTAAAATTTCTTAGTACTGTAAAGTAGTAAATTGTAAAATGCAATGATGGTATTTTTTTTAAGGTACTTATAAAAAAGACATATTGTACATAATGCTCATACCCTGGCAATTACTGAGTAGCAATAATGTCAGTCACCAATTTTTGCCTTTAGAGACTTTACCATTGTGGACAAAGAACCAATCATGAATGGGTACTTGCTCAATTTCTGTAGAAACAGCCCTTTTTATTTATGCACAGAGTAAGATCAGATTCAGTAAAGTATCTGGGGGTGGGGTGGCTATTAGGGAAAGTCAAATATGGAGGGTAGAATTAAGGTTACTCGATATCCATCCAATCTACTTGATGATATGTGATATTCTTTGCACCATATTTAAAGAACATTAAATGCTTTGTAATTAAACATTTATTTTATTGTTCCAAGATTTCCAAATTTGTACCGAAAACATCATTAAGCATTCCTGTGAAGCTTGTTTCAAATGATACCAAATCCACCTGAGAATATTAGAGTAGAGCAAAAAACATGCCTCAGCTAAGGTAATTGTGTCATTGAATCGATATTTTGTGAAAGTCTAAAATACTTCATGACAAATTAGATGACATTGCATTCTTTATGCATTTTAATTTTTAGTTTGAGATGTTGTGTCAAAAAATGTAAAAAAACATTTCTACAAATGTAATTAATGACTAAATAACTATCAAAAATGATATTTTTGTAATATTTAATATGAATTATTGCCTGAAAAATATTTCTGTCTACTTGACACCTGGGGTGGAGTAAAGCAATGTTGTCACTGAGGCGGCATACAAGTGATCGTGTGGTCATTCTTATATCATATCAGGATGGAAGCATATTTCTTTTTCTTCTTCTTCTTCTTCTTCTTCTTCTTCTTCTTCTTCTTTGTCTTCTTCCTCCTCCTCCTCCTCCTCCTCCTCCTCCTCCTCCTCCTCCTCCTCCTCCTTTAGTTCCTTTTGGAGAATAGAGCCTATAGGAATGATTTGTTTCCATGTCATACCAGTCTCCTGGATCTTTCCTTCCACTGTCCTTCTCCATGTTCTTAGCTGACCTTGGCTTCTACTCCCTTGTGGGTTCCAATATGGTCCTTCTCTTTCAATTGAATTTCGTGGTTTTCTTAGTCTGTACCATGTGGACATAGAATATAACTAGTTCCATTTCCTGCATTTTATTTGCATTGATATTGATGTTTCATCAGCTTTCTTCAGCAGTGCATTTGTTATTACTTGTGGCCACCTGATGTTTAGGATTCTTCATAGACATCGGATTATGAATACATGTAATTTATTTGTTATTTTCCAAGTTTCTGATCTGTATAAAAGCACAGATTTTTACATTTGATTTGAAAATATGTAGTTTTGGTTTTAAGGCAATATTCCTATTTTTCCAGATTTCTTTTAATTGTATGAAATAAGCATTTGCTTTGTTGATTCTTTGTTTAACATCTTCATCTGCTCCTCCATCATCAGTTATTATACTCCCCAGTTATTGAAACTTGTGAACATCATCTTCTTCTTCCTGGTTAATTTGAAAGGTGTCTTGTACATTTGCAGTTATTCTTAAAGATTTTGTTTTACTTCAATTAATTAGCAGCCCTCCTTTCTTTGCTTGCTCATATATTTCATTAATCTTTGACTTCTTATTCATAAAATTTTGAGAGAGAAGACATACATTGTCTGCATACTCTAGGTCTTCAAGAATTCCCTTCAAACCCTGTCTAATACTTCTTCTTTTCTTTGAAGTTACTCTTTCCAGCACATCATCCAGCACTGCAATAAATAGGAGAGGCGACAGGATGCAGCCCTGTTTCACTCTCTGTTTTGCTTCTATTCTGTCTGATCGTTTCCCCCCATGTATTAGGTAACATCCAAAATCATTTTACAGTTGTTTTAGATGTTCAAATAAAACAGCAAGTATGTTTCCTTAATACTATCCAGATACTGTTTCGATTTAGCAAATCAAAAGTCCCCTGAAAATCTAAAAAACAACATGTATCTGACTTCTCCATTCTACATTCTGTTCAATAATTATTCTCATGATGTTAATCTGGTCAATACACGTTTTCTCTGAACGGAACTCAGCTTGCTCTCGGTGTATGTTTTTCTCAATTTTCTTTATTCTATTAAATACTATTTTGGACCAAATTTTGCATGGGATAGATAATAATGTGATCCCCCTCTCATTGTTGCTGTCTGTGAGGTTTCCTTTCTTTGGTAATTTTGCAAATAGTCCTTTCCGTTCTGCAGGGATCTTATTCTTCTTCCATACCTCCTTACAAAAGTGGTAGAAAATCATTGAGGCATGCACGTCCAGTTTATTAAATTAGTAGTAGAATAAGAAACATTAATAATGATGCTTGATTATTTCATGAAGTACTTTACCGCAGCAAATACAGGTTTTCTCTGGACGGAACCCAGCTTGCTTTTGGTGTATTACTCTAATCCTACTAATGAAAGGAATAACGACACTTTTTGCACAACATGCGCAAAGCAAGTGAGAAGTACAGCGAGACACATTTTTAAAAGGAAAACACACAAAATGTAAAATGTTATCCATTTTCACACATTTTAAAAGGAAAGCGCTTAACCAAACAAGAAATGGCGTTCCTCAATTTTCAGCAGCTTCACGCTGTACAATTTCGTGGTTTAAAATAAGCATTGGCAACTGCATTGACATCATCACAATTTGAAGCCTTTGATTGGATAAAGGAAAACCCCTCTAATATGTAAAATAGTTTGTAATTTACTCTGTAAAGAAGTCAATCTCGCTTCCACACTTGATTGTCTAATACATCTATCTACATACACAGAAAATTTTAACAGTCTGTAAGAGTGTGGTGTGGGATTAGGTACCAACAATGAGATTTAACTCTGTTTATAGGGACAGACCGTTATATTTATCAAATTCTTAAGAAGCAAAATTATCATTGAAACATGTTGATGTTTAGCCAAAAATTGAATATTAAATTTAAGTAAGTAGTAAGTTAAGTTAAGTAAGTAGTAAGTAAGTTAAGTAGTAAGGAGCCTCACCATCCCTGTGGTGGATAAGGTTTCCTGTGTGCAAGATACTTTTAAAATCTTCTTTCTTTCCAATGTTGTCTCAACCCCCCTACTGTAAGGAGACCAATTCCTACAGAATACTCTGACTCTGAGCAAACTAAGATGAAAAGCCGCGTTTTTAGTTCAGATGTGAATTTAATTATCCTTGCCAGCTTAATGACAAATCCTCAGATTCTATTTACACTGCCAATAAGTTGTGCAGTTTAAAAGACAAGTGTTGATTAAAAATATTACCAAAATCTCTAATTACTGTAACAGTAATTGCGTGTTACCGATTCAATATTCAAAACTAATTTGCTTTGACGTGGAGGAAGACCTTACTATGCACAGTGCAGTGTTCAAAATCAGTATAGTGGTGTTCCAAACTACATTCATAAAATTTGCTCAAATTACTCTTGCAGTCCTCAACTGCTTTGCTCCTCAAATTACATCACAGCCCTCAACTGTCTTAGCAAACCAGATGATTGATAAGGAACATGTTGCACAATATTCACACAATTTTATAGGTACAAATTCAATGGTGTGAATAATCATCAGTTATATCCTATGCAACATTTAAATAATTACTTAATAGCTTAATATATTGAAGGCTTTGGAGAAATCGGTATAAATGACATCAGTCAAATCTGTATAAATGCACTCGGTCAACTTGAGGGCAATTGACTGAGAATGGTAGCAAATTGGTTACTATTGATTTCCCCTCACAAAGGCATGTCAATGAGCTGAAATACACTGTTTAAAAGCACTGTACAAAATATCAAACAAATGAATTCCAAAAATCATAGCAAAATGGGACAACAGTGATATCTGTCTGTAATTATCAATTGTACCACTTGTACCACACCTCTTTTTAGTCAATTGTATTAATTGTACCACACCTCTTTATAGCATTGGGATTATCTTGACTATCCTCCAAGCTGATAGGAACATGCGAAACAGTATAGTCTTTTGTAGAATTAAAAATAATGGTAAGTGAAGGTGTGGCCATGTTCTCGGGGGCCATTGTACAGAAAGTCCGAATGGGGCCCCTCATTACCATTGCCATCTTTAATGGGGTCCTCATTCAGGGTCTTTGACTTCGGGGACCCCAGTGCCATGCCCTGGTTGCATCAGCCTAGCTAAGCCCCTGATGGTAAGGTAAGAGCCTCAGAACATTTATTAAGCAATAGTGTTGGAATTTCATAAATTCTGGAGGTTAATTTGTTCAGGGGCATTCTTTAAACGGATGTGTAGATTTAAAAAAAAATGTTTGTTGTTATAAATGCTAACTCCAAAAATGTTCCGTTGGCAAGTTTGTTTGTATTTCAAATATAATCTTTGTTTGCTTCAGTATCAGGATTATTTTCAAAGACACTCGAAAAAAGTCAAAAGGAGATTATATTTATATATATATATATATATATATATATATATATATATATATATATATATATATATATATATATATATATATATATATTATGTATATATGTATATGCCGATCAGATGGCCGAGATCGCTAAGGCAGTAGTGCCGGAGTGGTCTCGGACCAGAAGATCGCGGGTTCGAGTCCCGCCTCGGGCATAGGTGTATTTGTGAGTGTTTGTATGAGTGTGTCGTCCTTCACCCCTCATTATCATCATCATTTCATCTTTCATACCCCCAGGACTAACAACCCTGGGGGATAAAAATCGGATCCAGCTTAATGCTGGTCCCCCCAAAGAAGTGTTCGCAAGCACCTGCCACCGTGATATTAAAATGAAAAACTGAGCCACGGTAATTGCAGGTTGCTTGCCCTGCGTGATCCTAGTTGGCCGAAACGAAAATAATAATAATATATGTATGTATGTATATATATATATACATACATATATATATATATATATATATATACATACATATATATATATATATACATACATATATATATATATATACATACATATATATATATATATACATACATATATATATATATACATATATATATATATATATACATATATATACATATATATATATATACATATATATACATATATATATATATATATATATATATATATATATATATATATATATATATATATATATATATATATATATATATATAATCTCCTTTCGTCACATATCAGATCCTTTTGTTCTCAAACATGTCTGTCTTAGTTTAATGAGATGATAATGAAGATCTAAGTGGAGCAAGGTTTTGGTCTAATTGGGAGAATCCAATAGGTAAGGTAGTAGATAAGGCGCTGTTCATTGGGGGCTATCTCAGAATTTGATTGTAGAGGTATGGGGAGATAAAGCAGATCTGCTGACATCAAACTTGTTCATATCCTTGTTAAATCTTTTATATCTTTCAGAACCTGTTGTAAATCTTTTGCACTAGACATTATTATAATTTTTAAAAGGCACTTAAAACAAAACCTAGAATCTGTCCCAATTCATCTTCCAGAGAAGCTCACATAGGAGCAATCTGGAACACCACTGGTACCTCGCTGAGAAGGGTGGGTGGGGTGGGCATCAACAGGCAAACAAAACAGCTCTCAAGGCGATTCTGTCCAGTATACTAAAGAAACAAAACTGAAATAATGATGTGAGGGGAAATTATGACTGTTTTATTGATTTAGTAACAGCAACATTTATTTACTAAATGGACTCTTAGGTCCAAATACAAAAGGTTATAAAAATATATAAGTGTAAAGGGAGCGTGCAAATGTTTAATAATAATACATTGTAAAAATGATTACGTTCTCAAAATATTAATGAAGGTAGTAAAATTGCAATTAAATATATCAATATGCAGATCATTTACATTGTTACAAGTTCTAAAAACTCAATTGTTTGATGTGTAATTGTGGGGGGAAATTCTCAGTACAGAAGGCCAAAAATGCTTTACGGGCCTTGTCAGAATTCTATACATAAGTTGAGAAAGGAAGAACGGGCTATTGATGCTATTATTAACAAGTTTATAAAGAAATATAAGGTTGTTTGATGTTATGAGAGATTTCAGAGATAGTAGAAGATAACTTTTCTTGAATAATTATGATCCAAATATGGATCAGGAAGGCCCAATTTGGATGATATGCTTCTGAAAAATGTGTACTGTACTCTCTCATGCCTGTTTATATGGAGAACAAAGTAGAGTGACCATACAGGGGAAATAAAAAGATGTGATCTAACCAGGGAAAGGGTTTAATGTTCTCACGATAGCGACACCCCTTATCTACTTACCATTCTTCTTTATCTTCATCTTCTTCTTCTTCGTCCAGCACTACAGCCCGAGGTGGACTTTGGCCTTACCAACAACAGATTTCCATCTATCTTGATATCTTGGGCGTTTGCCTAGATCACACATTCATTTTCTGCAAATCTGCTTCCACTGCATCCTTCCATCTAGTTCATGGTCTTCCCTTGTGTCTTCCTCTGTCCATTCATGTTTTATATATAGTTTTAGGCATTCATCCATTGATGTGACCCAACCAACGTATTCTTTGTGACTTTATGTACTTGACAATATCTTCCTGTTTTAAAATTTCATCAATTCTCTGCTAGTTGTAATCCTCCATTCTCCTCCATCATGTACAGCACCATAAATTCTTCTTTTGACTTTTTTCTCAAACATTCGGAGTTTATTACAAAGGTCAAAGGTTATTAGTTGTCACGTTCCATGTCTTTGGCCAATAGGTTATTACTGGAATAATGTATAGAGAGAGAAATGGCTCATGTATGTATATAGAATGAGTACCTCAAGAGTTCTAGAAATGTATAATTATATCCCACAAAGGAAGAAGAGATGTTGGTTAGCCACCAAAGAGGAAAGATAAGTAGGTGCAATAGGCTATATTGCTGAAGCATGAAAAAAAGATGATTAGGGTTATAATACAAACAGAAATATATGCTCACTTGTACAACAATCTATCCACTTTCTGAAAGATTCACCTTGGTGTACATATGCATTGCAAGGGTCAAAGGAGCGGGCAAACCACTCATTACACAAAGCCTGGGTGGGACCAATAACTTCTTGACTAGCCCAAAGTGCCTCACATTGAACTTGCAACGACAGAGCTGGCAAAGTCAATCACTACATGAAACTCTAATATAAAGCATCGATGGGACGAAAAACTGCCGTTAGTCTACGAGAAGAGAGAAAAACCATTAATGTATCTTATACCTTTAATTGTAACTTGTTTTATAATCCTAATTAATTGTAATTTTTTCTAATTTAATAATTTGTATTTGGGAATACATATGTTTTAAATGTATCACAAATGAACAACATTCTGTTTTTAGGCCTTTAACTTACATAATCATTATTTTTTTAAATTACATATTTTGTTTTATATATATATTAAAATGAACACTGCGTTGTATGATAACACTAGCCTGCAATCAAAAAACTGCGTAGAATATATTGATTAATTTCAGTATTTTTTGATGACCTGAAGTCAAAATTTATCCGAGTTATTCTCTATTATATGTTGTTGTCAATTCTGTGTATTGTAGTCACTGGTAGAGCAATTAACCTGGGAGTTGTCACCTAGGAAAATTTGGACATTCGGCTTTATTATTTCATGCGTCATTTTGAGTGTATTGTGTACTCTTGTGGTTTTCAGTACCTTTCCCCTTATCTTTAATCAACACAATCCATGATTCCAGACTCTGTCAATTTTTAGAAGTTTATTTTATCTCACGATTGTCTCTGGGGCTGCAAAGCTCCTACATAACCACCTACATTAGACCCATATTGACAAGCAGAGCCAACTAGTGCATCGCCCACAGAGCCCTTGCAATAATCTCTATTTCCTGTGACTCCGTTCAAGGAGGCATGATTAAGTGCCAGGAGTATAAATCATTACTGACGCTACCAGGAATCGGCAGAAACAAGAATTGCAGATAGAAGTTAGCATTGTATTCACCTTTAGTCTATATGGTGAGATCTATACCAATAGTATTGCCATGAATGTTGATATCTAAAATAGCACAGAATTTCCAATGAGAACAAACCCAAAATGCAGAAGTTACTTATGAAGGTATTTATGAATTGCAACAAACTTTAGTTTCAAAACAGGTGTTCTACAATCTATGCAATGTGTATGAATAATAATTGATAAAATTCAGACTTAAATTAGTGGTGCTACAGAATGGCATGACTTTCTTGTATTAGTTTTCTATTTCTTTGGTCTGGGCTAACTATTTGGACTTGCCACATACTCTTGCCATCTATCACACCCAAAGTATATTTTTTGAAATTCTCTCAGTTTTTCAATTTCCTAATAGTAGAACTGAAATATTACATTAAGAATATTAAAGAAGAATAAATTTGGAGCTGTTCTTCAGAAAATGTCATAACAACTCTAGTGTAAATGCAAAATTTCAAACACTTTTTTTAACAAATTTTTTAAGTTTTCGAAAAACTTCATGAGTATGTATAATTGCAATAGTGACATTGTGCGATTGATTCTTAACTGGAAAACAAGTTTGGTAATCCTTAAAGGCAGGTCATTAATGGATTCTTAGGTGAAAACAATGACCCAAACTTCAGGTTTGTGAATTGTATTCTCGTAACATTCAAAGCCCAAACAAGCTTGAGAACCCATTTTCACGTTATCGATTGAGCTTCACTGAAATTTGATGAGTCTTCAGTGAAGAGCACAAGGAGATATTACAGCAACATATGAAAGATAAAGAAGAAAATATCAACAAAATAATGAAACCAATATTTAAAGGGAATTTGTGATACTAGCGTAAGAAATTTTCTTTTGAACACCTGAAATAAATTGCTTATTGATCAGTTGAACATCTTGCTGTCATGTAGTTAGCAAGGAAATGGATTTGTGCCTGTAGGGGGGGGGGATATTGCTGTATGATGAAACGCAAAACCTCAGAGACACAAATGAAAATGAACAAGAAAGAAAAATGAAAAGGCCTCATTAGCAAATTAGAATATATTATTCTGCTAAAACTACATTATTTCAGTTGAAGAGTGCAATAAAAATGCCTTTCTCAGAAACATAACTAATAATTTTCCAACAAGTCTCATAGGTATTTAATGTTCAAACATTTAATTTCTGTGGTCAGTGTTTATATAATCGAGGTTTTTCAGATTTTGTTATTTTCTGTTATGTTATATTAAATATGCTTTGTACAGGTTTGACAAATCTTGCTTGGCTATAGAAACAGCATTTGGTTCCATTCTGTGCGATTTGTTTACTGGTCTCATTACTTAATATTTCATTCAATGTTTTATTAATGGACTGATAAGTTTCTTTTTTGTCATCTCTTAATAATGTTGACACATTTTTACCCTGCAGTAGTTGTGTGTGGTTTTGCAAACTGCACAAATTTATTTTTCTTCTCCTTTATTCTTCTTGTGTAAAAGATATTTGGAATGACATTCTTCTAGAAGGGCAAAATTGATGTTTCTGGCCAGTAATACAATGCAACATTGTGACATTCTGTATACATCAGAGTGACATGTTTATAAAAGTAGCGAAGCAAAGGTTAGTGTTTAAGAGTTTTAAAATACGAAAGAAAATTCTTGGAAGCTGAATACAGTTTAGAGTGCAATATTATCTGTGAAGTACAAGTTAATGAAATGTATATATGAATTATATGATGACTTTAAAATGTGAGTTATTAAGTTAATCTAGGGTGCCTGTGAGATAGAGAAGAACGGAATGTATGTGCAAGCAGTTACAGGAATAATTATGTGGGTAATTATGTTGTCCACACTGCAAAATAAACGTCAATCTTTAATCAGTGAAGAAGAGAAAATATGATAAGCATATGTAATCAAATACGAGACATTCAAAGAGTGAATAAAGCTTAAATTTTACACCTTGGTAGTTGTGTTAGTTGTTGGGATGAAATGATTGATTTGTCAAATCCTGAATGATTTTACTGTTTTAGCTAAATTACTAAATAGATATTTTATATACAGGATAAGTGAGCTCCTTTAGCAATATATGTACTCTTATGATTCACTAGTTCTGAATGCATTTCAGTGTTTAGACAGATCTATTGAAAATAGAAAAATAAATAGTGGAAAATTGTATATTGCAACTGGAGGGTATTAGGGACCATGCATAAATTACGTAACACAATTCGGCTTATTTTAAATACCCCCTTTCTCCCCTGTAATGCATCTGTGACATGTGCTTTAGTCCCCATTTTTTCAATTTCAAAACGTTTGTGACAACAACCCTCCCATTTACAATAAGTAAAAATAAATAATTTGACAGTAAAAACAATTTCTATTAATTTTATTTGTTATTTATTAAAATTTATGATAATTAAAGTCCAAATTAGTTGACAATGCTGACTGCACCTATCAGTATGATGCAGACAATTATTTTAATCAAGGAAGGACACATAGGCGAGAAAATTTCTGACAAACCGTGCTGTCATGGATGATATATGGATAAGAGACTACTGACTCAGTTAATAGGATTCGAGACTATATTATAGATTTGTTTTCAATATTTTCTTTGGAATCCAACAAATTTAATTATTATACCATTGATAAAAAATATTTCCATTTATTATAACATATATCAAAACTTTTATGTATATTTTTGAAAATTTTAATTGTTAATATTTTAGTACAAAACTGAATAAAAGAAATTATTTCAGCAAAAGTTGAAAAATTTTAAAAATTAATATCAGCGTTATTTAAACCCCCTACCCCTGTGTAACGCTTTTACGTAATTTATGGACGACCCCTTACTCTAATTAAGACTTTCTTAGGTGAGCACACAGAAGTAAGTTTCTAGAGAAGTTGAGAAAAGCTTAACAGTACATCAAAATTTACCTTCCTTCAGAATACAAATAAATACCTTTCGTCAAATTTAATGTTAGCTATTTTCATAAATTTTTAATGTAGTTTAAAATGTATCAAATCCCTAATTGCACAATTTCAGGTTTTAAACTACCAATATTTTTACGTTTTATTTCATTATTATGAACAGGGTGTTTCTGGCATAAACTAGGATATTTTCACAAATTTATGGTGCACACACAAAGTATCGATGAATATTACAGTGATATTGAGAAATGTTACTGAAAATTTGAATTGCAACTTTTGGTACCATTTGAGTGTATTTTGAAGTGTGAATGTGCAATCATCTTTGTCATCACTAATGAACTAATAGACTGAATTTGAGGTTGCAAATACTCTTTGTGATTTAGTATATGTTGTTGAATGTACTTCAAGATTCGTAAATCTTGTACTTAATGGCACTCTGCTACTCCATGGGTTTTGTTTTTTTTAACCCTTTGATAAAAAATATCTGTGATGTATTTGAGAATGGAGAACACAAACCTTTTTGTCCTTGGACTAACTTTTATCATTTGTTATCATAGTCTGGTACTGGTATTGTTGCAATAATGAACTAGTAAGGAAAGAGTCAGTGTATGCAAGAATCGGAGTATTTCTTAATAAATCGTGGAAGGGAGTGAATGAAATGGGAGAAACACAGGCCTCTCAGCAACTCTTTTCTGACTTTTGTTGTACTACCCTCACTTTCCTCACTTTTTCTGCCAAAACTCACTATTCTCACTATTTTATAAAAATTGAATTATTAATTTAAATCTTTCTTATATAGAATTCAATTTGTAATATAATTTAAGTTGGAATAAAATTGTAGATTTGCATAAAGTAACAAACATTTTTTATGTAATAGAAAAAAAATGTAAATATGTAACCTAAATTAGTCCCAACAAAATTCTCCAGCTTTCAGTGAAAATCACATCATAATAAGTTTAGGCTTTCCGGGGATTACCCTTGACATACAGATGAGAACAATATGTAAAAACAATTGAAATTGTTTTTATATCATCTAAAAAAGTATTTGAGATTATAAAAAAGCAATTATTTTATAATTACAGACACATGCTCCAATTTTTTTATATGTAAATAACAGTGCAACTTAATGCTGGTAGGTAAAAATCTATATTACTAATTCCCAGTGCATGCAGAAATTGAAAAAAAAAAATGATGCACCCTCAAACCAAGTGTGAGGTGACTATAATTTCATTAGATACCCGGGAACACTTTGGAACACTTTTAGTTATTGTTTGAGAATGATGTTAAGAAGTATTAAAATTAACCTAGTTATAAAAACTGTTTTCTTTCGTAATTATTATTTCATTAAAAATGCTATCTTAAAAAATCTATCCACTACTGGATAGATCAAATTCCTCCTTTACATGTGTGGCATAGTTTTTTTCCTACTCGCTATTTTTGGACAACCAAACTCACCATTTCACAATTTTTAACTTCATCTAATGGTGAGAGGCCTGGAAACACTTAAAAACCTTCTGCTTCACCAAACTCCCTAAGTAGTAATTGATTTACAAAAATAAGTACCGCACTTTTACCTTGTTGAAAAAGATGTGTTACAGCCACTACTGGATAGATCAAATTCCTCCTTTACATGTGTGGCATAGATCCATGATTTATTAGTAAAGCAGTTAGTTTTGTAATTCTAAATGCTGTAATGCTAACGTGTGCTCCATTCTCTGTATTGCTATTTCTAGATATATAGATGTTTCTGAATATCTGAGTTCATTGACTAGACTCCAATTACTGTATACATGAAACATTATATTGTAATGTTTTCTGGTTAGGATATATCTCAAAATTTGAGCTGTCAAATAAGTTTTAATAGCATTACAATATAAAATGAAATGTTTGATTATTGTACAGAATGTAGACTAATTAATATTTAATCTCTCAGGAATAATAGGACTATCTAACTTCCAACCCTCTTTTCCAGTTTGATGAAAAAGTTGATATAATCAACTTTTTCATTCTGTTTAAGTGAGTAAGATATAAAAATATTGTGTAGTCTGAAGCGATGTCATACCTCCCAACAAATGATGGTTTAAGCCTGAAGTAACCAACCTACGCCTTCCTAAACACCGTGAACTGTAATAAAAATAAAATAAAACCAAAGGTGATCAGAAGCTTCTTCTGGCTAGTCAATTTTCATCATCAGTTATCACTGAAAGTTCTACACAATATTTCTATAGAGACCAAATTCACTGAAGAGCCAAAAAAACTAGTACACATGCCTAATGTCGTGTAGGGCCCCCGGGAGCAGGTAGAAGTGCCGCAACACGACGTGACATGGATTTGACTAATGCCTGAAGTAGTGCAGGATGAATCCTGCAGGGCTGTCAAACTTGTAAGAGTACAAGGGGGAGGAAATCTCTTCTGAGCAGCACGTTGTAAGGCATCCCAGATATGCTCAATAATTTTCATGTCTGGGGATTTTGGTGGCCACTGGAAGTGTTTAAATTCAGATTAGAGTTCCTGGAGCCACTCTTTGGCAATTCTGGACGTCTGGGCTGTCGCATTGTTCTGCTGGAATCGGCCAAGTCCGTCGGGATGCATAATGTACATGAATAATAATAATATTTATTGAGTCACATATACAATTACAATCGTGTATGACGAGTCTATATGATGTCTTGAGTGGAGTTACTGTTCAGGAGCAAACAAGGGGCCATCTCAGCATTTGCTCAAGGGACCAGGGAAACTGACCAAAACTTGATCGAATGGATGCAGGTGATCAGACAGGATGCTTACGTACGTGTCACCTGTCAGAGTCGTATCGAGACCTATGAGGGGTCCCGTATCCCTCCAAATGCACACGTCCCATACCATCGCAGATCCTCTACCAGCTTCAACAGTCCCCTGTTGACATGCAGGGGTTATGGATTCAAGAGGTTGACGCCGTACTAGTACACATCCATCTGTTCGGAACAATATGAAACAAGACTCGTCAGACCAGGCAACGTGTTTCCAGTCATCAATAGTCCAATGTCGGGGTTGACGGGCTCAGGCGAGGCGTATAGCTTTGCGTCGTGCAGTCAAGGGTACATGAGTGGGCCTTTGGTTCCGAAACCCCATATCGATAATGTCATGTTGAATGGTTCGCACACTGACACTTGTTGACGGCACAGCATTGAAATCTGCAGCAATTTGCGGAAGGGTTGCATTGTGTCACGTGTAATGATTCTCAGTCGTTGTCCGTCCCGTTCTTGCGCCATTTTTGTGCGGCTGCAGCAATACCGGAGGTTTGGTGTTTTACCGGATTCCCGATATTCACCCACTCGTGAAATGGTCCTACTCTCCATGTGCTCGGTATACTTGTGAAATGATCATACAAAAAACCCAAATTCCATCATGACCTCGGAGGTGCTATGCCCCATCTCTCTTGCGCCGACTATAACACCACGTTCAAAATCGGGTAAATCATGATAACCTGCCATTGTAGCAGCAGTAACCGATCTAACAACAGTGTCAGACTGTCTTATATAGTCGTTGCCGACCGGAGCGCCGTATGTGATAGGTTCCAGATCTCTATATTTCAATACGCATGGCTGTACCAGTTTTTTTTTTTTTTTTTGGCTTTTCAGTGTATATATTATTTTGATAAAAATATATATGCAGCAACATCTTACTGTGGGACTGTAACTTCCATGTTAATTTTTAATCAACTACATGTATTTTCTTTTATTAGTATTATTTGTTCGTCATAAAATAACAAGGGACCAACAACAGCAGTACTTCTCCAAAAAGTCATATAAGTTCTCTCAGAACTCAATTCATGATTTGAATTGAATGTTTTTCTTGAAACCATGCAGGCAGCACAGGTCATCTAGGCCATGGGTGGCGGTGTTACAAATTTGTTGACCATGATACTAACACAATTAGCATACAATAATCAATGATTTATAAATATCAAAGCTTATATCTGAACCACCCTGATTCTACATGTACCATTGTAATGGTTAAAGTATGCTTCTTAAAAGTTCTTATTCTTTGAAGAACAGTTGTATTTACAGGGAGTTGACAATGGTACTTGCAACTGTATTGTGTTCTCTGCAATACATTAAGTGGAGTATTACATCAAATATTACATTTACATCAAATAGTAAAATTATGGCAATACATGTATGTGATAAGGCACGATATTACAAGGGATTTAGTATGACTGTTGATTGATATGTGATCTGGCATTTTTGTGATATATCTTCTCATGTTGTATCTTCATTCTCTGGAATAGAAAAGAAAGAGAAAAGAAGATTGGAGTTGGTGACATTCCTGTGCAGCGATGCATTTGATTTACAAATTTAAAATAACAATGTAAAGAATAATACAAGAAGTTGCAAATTGGGGTTAATTTGTGATGTAATTTTCATTGTAATTACCAATCTTGAAGAGGGAAACAAGAAATTAGTGCAATTGTGAATCATTAAAAGATTTTATATTTGTGAAATTGATTTTATATTTGTGAAAATGGTGGTATTAAATATTAAAATTTCCAATATGAAGTTTGGAACCTTATGATTACCCTTTTAAAAATGTTTTGGGAAATGAGACTATGTAATAATGACATTTTTATCAGAAATGGAAATATCCAGCACTGTAATGACACCATTTGTATATGGTAAGTCGAAGGTAAAATAGCTTCACTTTCTACCTTCCTCCAACAATGATTGTTATATTGGTAAATTTATATTGATCGCTGTGTAATGTTATTTAAACGGTCTTGCTTTTATTCCTTCGAAAGGGTGACAATTTTGATGGACAAAAATGCAGCAAGCTGAGGTGCACCCAGGATTTTTCTCGGGGAGGGGGGTGTATGTCTAGTGGACTTGGTTTCTTGTAAAGAATTATTCATTTATGCTGAATGTAAAGTGTACTTTTATTTGTTGACTTATAGTTAATATTTATAACATTAACAATTGATATTTTGAATTACTTGTGTTAGTAAAGAAAATTAGTTACAGCTACATTTTTAAATACGTATTATTGGCGTAATGGGAGGGGACAGAAGCCCCATAACCCCCCTTCCCCCTCCTTAGGTGCACCATAGCATGGCATTTTGTTTGAATTTACAGTCTTATTTTGAAAAAAATCAGAATATATTTTGTAAATAAATCTTATTCAATTGTTTCTACCTTTGCTACTGACATTACTTTCTCTGCATCGGTGAACAAGGAATGAGCTGTAGTGTATAAATCTATTGTGATCAATGAACATTCCTCTTTTCACATTTATAGCTGCTAGTAGAACTGAGAAAATGGAATTTATATATTCTTAAAGTTACAGTTCAGTTTGGTCTCAAGCAAATTAAGCAATTTGTATGTAGATGATTTTCATGGTTGTTGATAGTATGTAAATTCACATATCAAAAATAAAGTAGATTCTGAGTAGTTGTGTACAGTGTGATTTACCAGTCAACTTATGTTCTTCCTCATTGAAGGAACTTTCTCTAGAAATAAAATTTTACACTTACCTATGAAATCTGCAAAATTACTTTTACTAGTGGAATGTTGGAACAAATTTTTTGAACCAGACGTTTCAGATTCAATGTGATCATTAGTGAACAGAACATATTGCAATAAAAAAGGAAAATATGTACATATCTATGTATTTATTTAACTTTCTTGCATAGTGCATGGAATAGAGAATGTATTGTAATGCTGCGGAAAAAAAATCATTTTGTGGGTTATTACCAAAAAAGTGGATAATTCCACATAGTAAATTACTTCCTCTATCTCGTGTTCATAATTTAAGAGAAAAATATACAATTTTTAAGCAGTTATTTTATCAAAAACCGCTCCGAATTTTTTAAAAATATATTTAAAATTCATTTTTTATAAACCTTTTAAAACTTTTTGTAATGTAAATACCCCCAAAATGAAAATATCCGTTTCATATTTAAGGGGTTGCAACAACCAAATGGATGGGAATATCAATGTTGCTGCATTTTTGCTGCAGCATTACAATACTTAATTTATTCTACGCGAGTTGTATGAGGGGAAAGTAAAAATAGATCATTAAGTAAGGCCATGAATAATTATTTGAAAATGATAATTTTCGCGTAATTTTGAGTTTAATGATGAAACGTATTTTAATGTTTTCAGCGTTATATATTGAAGCTAGAGATTTCTTTCCTAGTGCAATTTATATCTTAATATTAGATAATGTATTCATATTTCATAATAGGAATGGTTATCGCGTTATTTGAGAGAGAGAGAGAGAGATAATATTTTGTTAAGTGTAAAAACGAATGGTTCATTGTAATTTACAGCTACAATGTGCCTCGGACATCATTGGTGCAAGAATAAACGTGAATTCAATGGTAGGAAGCTATTATCAATCAAATTTATGAATTTTAAGAAAAGTACATGTATTTGTCATGCTTCATTTGTTTGGAACTTTTTTCTATTTTGGCCGAAGTGTAAGCATATGACAAAAATTATTGCATAATAACGGTTTCCAGTATTACGAGAAAGTATGTGCTGTAGTGGTTCCATTCGTGTTCATATTATATTTTATCACATAATTTTCCTGAGATTATATCGTAAACTTTGAGCAACCGAATCAAGATAGAAACGTTTTTGGCATTTACTTAAGGTGTGAGGATATACTGGCAAAAGTTATTTTGTGCCAAAGGTTAGTGTGCTATGTGTTGCAGTGCGCACGCAATTTTGCGTTTTACTGCTATGTGTGATTGGTGTGGGTTCGTGTCGAACCTTAGTCAATAGCCAAATCGGCTTTTGTGTTGCACTACGCACTTAGAATATCAGAGGGGAGTGCTTGTCTTCTTTGCCCTATTGTAAGGACGTGTCGAGCTAATTGTTTTAGCGTTGCCGGAGCTTCGTGGGTTTGAAAGGCTTGATAGGCTTCGTTACACGAATGCCGCATCAAGCATTGAGTGAAGGACTCTATATCAAGTTCCTTCCTCAGTACTTTCAACCGTTTCCGAAACGGAGGGCGTGCTATTTGCCGTAGAACTTTGTTCTGTACCAGCTCAAGTGTATCCTTGTACTTCTGTGCTGTAGTCCACCAAGTTGCCGCAGCGTAGGTGGCCACATGCCGGCAACACGTTTTATAGTGCCAAGCGAAGTTCCAAGGGGAGTGTAGGTTCCCTCAAAAGAGGTTGTAATAGTCGAACTCTTTGTTGTAATTTTGATCGAATTCGCCTGACATGTAAATGCCAGCGCAGCCTTCGATCAAAAGTGACGCCTAAGTAGGTTGCCTTAGGTGCCCATCAGGGCCGGATTTATGCATGTGCTGACAGTGCTGCAGCACAGGGCACTCCACCAAAAAGGGGCCTCCACCAAATAAAAAATTAAATTTTTTTATTTTGGTCTATTTTTCTGCATTTTCTGCAAAATTTTTTTTAATTAAACATATTTGACACATAGATTTTATTTTGTCAGCCGCCAACTGCATATAATATATATGGGGGGGGGGGGGGCCTCCACCAAAAATCAGCACATGGGCACCCACCAAGTTAAATCCGGCCCTGGTGCCCATGTTAGTTTTTGTGTACCAAGTGTAATTTGTTTTGGTGGTGTAACACGTTTGGTGTATTTGTGTTTGCGGCGGGTGTAACAGATTGCCTGCGACTTTTCCGCTGAAAAAAAAGTGTTTTGTGAATAGAACGTTTCAATCTAATATATAACTAGTCGTGCTACAACAGCACATACTTTCTCGTGTTATAGAAAACACCTACGTAATACTGAAGAATTGCATTTTGTGCGGTATTAAAACCTCATCAAAAATTAATTGATAACGCCCAATTCAAACAAAGCGCCTGTGATGCGTGTCTGCATTCATTGCTGTAGTCAGGAGCAGCAATCATTTCTTACTTTGACAAATGAAACAAACAGGAATACATTTTACTGATACAGTATTCGCAGCAAATTATACAGAAAAGAGCAACGAATTGTTGCCAGCGCAGCATTGTCAAAACCAAGTGCATTCGCTGGGCTAATAATATCAATACAGTAATTAGAATATATGCAATTGACATAAAAATAATTACGAAAATTCCGGCTGCTCACTCCTGAGTTGTCTTTTGTCTTGTTTTGTTTTTTTGAGCGATTGACAAATTGTTTGGGATCTAACGCGAACACATTTTTTTGACAGTCAAATGTTCATGCAATATTGAATGTATGTTGGTTCCACTAATGCCTAAGGTTGTCTCAACTCACGATAGGTCACATGACGATCTTGCAATATCAGTTCACGCACAGCATCAATGGTTTTCGGAATAACAACTGATTTTGGACGACCATCGCGAAATTCGTCTTGGAGTGTACTACGACTACGATTGAATTCACCATACCATCGATAAACACTGGTCCTTGATGGAGCTTCATCGCCAAAAATTGAATTAAGTTCATCCATGCACTGTTGCTGAGTTAGTCCACGTCGAAAGTTGTAAAAAATAATCACACGAAAATGTTTACGATTTAATTCCATTTTGGGGCCAAGATGAATCTTTTAAGGTACTGTAAAAACACAAAACAAAAAAACATAAAACACAAATAGCGCTCGTATGTCAAAACGTTCTGAGTACGTATCACCTCAAAACATCCAACTTTACGATAGAGCTGTCAGTTGCCAGATTGGAAGACCAGGGTGGCCAAATCCCGAAACAAAAGGCAACATTCGTATATTAATCCCGTCTTCGCTCATATTCTGCCCGTGCTATTGTGAAATATAGAGCGGAATAATTACTTGAACATTATCTCGGACAAGTTAATCAAATTTCTCCTAGACAGTGTCATAGCGAATGCAGGCATAGGGAGGGAGAACGTTTTAACAATAGGTTACCTATCAGCCATGTCCAAATCAGGCCATAGAACAAACCCATACTCCCAAGAAAGTCTTTCGTTTATTAAAATGTTTGCAGAGACTAGCGTAAAATGTGATTAACAGTTACGTGACCAATAGCGCGAGTAATGCATTGCTATAGCGAAACATTGCCGGGCACAATAGCAAGAAAGGAAGGGAAAAAAAAACGATCGGGTCGTAGAGGCGAGGCGTGACATTTTTGTGCAATCATCGCAAGATGTCGAATGCTCTATCTGTAGCGACTCGAGGAGGAGATACCAAATATATTTCGTATGGTATTTTGTCTTATATGCACTCAAAACCACGCTCGTTTTTCCAACTTAAAAAATTGGAAATCTATTTATAATTTATTTTGTTAAACGCTTTATACATTCCATTGTGACCACGAAATGGACGTGGGGGAGGATGGGTTAATTTAAGTTGTAATTGCTGTTGAATTTCTTTTGAAAAACTATTAATAAACTAAAAATATTCGTTTCTTACAAAAAACTACGCACTGGGCACTTTGCCCGCCTAGACCGGATAAAATGGCCAGGGCCTGGAGCCGTAGGTAAATGAAGAACGCCCATTGATTAAAATTGTGTATTTAATATGCACAATCTAAAGTAACACAAATTAAAAATTAGTATGTTTTTGAGTAATATCTTACCCCTTAAACCATACAAGTTAAAGTAAGCCGATCCGGTGGCCGAGATCGCTAAGGCAGTAGTGCCGTTCGCGGGGTTCGAGTCCCGCCTCGGGCATGGTTGTACTGTGTTCGTCCTGTCACCCCTATCATCATATCGTGTCATCCTGTTACCATACCATTACAAGCAATAGTGGTCGCTAATGACCTAGAAGTTGATGCGACCTTAAATAACAAAAATAATGTTAAAGTAAATGGCAATTCGTTATCAATAGACAATTTGAAGGAGGACTTATTGGCAAAATTCACACACAAATTCATCGTCACCACCCCTGTCAGCGCACTCTTCATGTAAAAGTTTCTTACATTCTGAGCATCGAATCAATCCTTCATTTTCTTTTGATTATGAATAGGCTTCGTTGCAATAAAAACACTTAGCTCCTCACCCTCTTCTTCTGGCTCAAAACTAAGCTGTCTTTTTGTTTGAACTCTCTTTTTATTGTCAGTTTCGCTCCTGATTGTTAAGCTTATGTTTCTTATTAATTAGAATGCCTCTTTTTTCCAACCTCTCTCCCTCTTCTTTGCTTCGTTTCATTTCTGTTCTTATGTAGTAGGGTAACCTGTACAGTACAGTGGGCACCGGTATAATGAGGGGCACAGCAACTGTAAGGGGGTAATAATGATTTCCAAACAGCGAGAGGCCCTCTGCATGTCATTTCTGTGTCATGCGTGTCTTTAAATTTGCAACTCCCGAATATCAATTGAATGTGGCCAGTCAGTGAGCATAGGTGCATTTCAATTGTTAGTGTGGGGCTTCACGTGTCGTCTGAGCATCGAAAGGTTGTGGATTCGTGAACGGAAGTGTGTCCATTTATTAAGGATTTGGGTCAATTGGTCTGTTTTTATTTGCAATCCGCTCTATGCGTAGGGTAGCCAGGTTTATAATCTACGTTTTCATGTCTTTTAACCTTCTTAGAGCAGACCATAAGCGAAAAAGATAGTGCCTATAACTGTAAATATTTCTGACGTGCAGAACAATGATGGACATGGTGTGCCCATCACTGTAATTTTGGCAACTTACTATTTATGCATTGCTGTAATGTTAATATTGAATTTTCGAACATTATTTGCCTTGTTAACCTAAAATATACATTAAGAAACATTTTGAACAGTGATGGGCACAGAGCCCATCACTGAAATTTGAACATGCCCATTACTATCTCACTAAACGTTCTGGAGTTAAAGGTTATCATTCGGGGACGGATATTGATGACCTAAAACCGCCAAAAATGAACAATATAACGCTCTTATTATGTTTTTAATTTCATTAATTAAATAATTTTTATAGCATTGTATCCGAACACCAGATGCATTCTTCAACTAGCAGTTGTCGCTGTATGTCAACCAATCAAGAGTGCGTGGAAGAAAGGAGTGCTAACATGTCGTAGAGAACATCCTTCTGAGGCTCTCTCTCTGGAAAAAACTTCGCTCCGGTGTTGAAGGTATTGCGCGCGATAAAGCCAGAAACCTTGAAAATGGTTTTAGATCTTTGTTCCCTGGAGCCCTGAGAGCATTGATTTCAGTTAATATCTGGGGCGGATGTACAATGACATCGCATCAAATGTGGAAAGTGAAAACATTGTAACCACAACACTCAGAAAAAAATCATTGACAATTGAAAAGTTCTGCGTTATTGTTGGAGAAGAACGAATATAAAATTTCAATAACATTAAGCAGAAAACATATCATCCAGAGAAAACAAGTAATCGGGTTAACCTGTGCAAAACAAACGTCAATTCTGCACAAAGAATGCCGTATTCATCCATTCAAGGTTTAAACACACTTATAGTGGTGAAAGAAATGAGGTCATTTGTCAGCCGAGTACTCCTACAAGCATTTGCAAGATGAAAAGAAGCAGCAGCAAGTCTCTTTCCTCCAGAAGTCCATGGAAGTATTGTCTTGAGGGCAGATTCCAGTAAGGAAGCACTTTCAATTTTAAGAACTACAATGTGTTCTACCAATTGTGCTAAAAGGTGTTTCACAAATCATGCGTTTACTCAGAAGATTCTGTAGAGGAAAGTGATTCAGACGACAAAAGAATTTTTTTGTGTGTAAAATGTTTAGACTTATTTATGACTGAAGCTTAATAAACCAGCAGTACAAGCCAATTGCGTTTTCCAATGCTATTTGACTTTGTTGGGCTTTTTACAATTCATTTTTCTGAGTGCCCATCACTACATTACAAAGTGCCCACCACTATACTTTCTGCCTTATTTTAGGTTCACATTATATAAATGTGAAGTATAATGGTCAACTATTTAACTTGCTAGCCTCATAAATGTACACATGTAGTAATTCATTTGCCAACTATGCATTTTCTATTGTTAAAATAAACAAGAACCTCTACATCGCATAAAAATATAGGAGTAATTCCACGTCAAATCGCACACTCACAGAACATCACTGTTTTTAGCGACTTGAAACTTTTTTATGAGGTCTAGGTTTGAAAAGAAGTGAGACTTTTTTTCTAATTCCACCCCTTTCAAAAATATTACCAATTATTTTTTCCGAAAAAGCATGCGCGCTCTAATGTTTAAATTTTTTGAGCAAATACTATTTCCCGTAGAAAAATGAAATTACACTTAAATTGAACTTAAAAAGATGTTCTTTCATATGATTTAAAATAATTTTTGTGAACATATTATTTAAATATTTAAAATATATTTTAATTTTAAAATGCAAGTTTTTATATTAGGTCGAAACATACATGAGTATTTTTACAATCGATTTATTTGTACAGTAATATTGTATATATCTGCCAAATTTCAGAGTGGGACACATATAAATAACATTAAAAAAAATAGTTCGTTCACCGGAGCACGTAGACAGCCCGCTGCCCATCGGGTTCGCTGCTCGAACTACTTCAATGACACGACGCATCGTGACGTCCAACATAAATCATGTTATTGTATACTCTCTCTCTCTCTCTCTCTCTCTCTATATATATATATATATATATATATATATATATATATATATATATATATATTGTAATATCAGCGATCAAATCGCCTAAACTAGCCCGACTAGGGACCAGCCAGATGTAATACCAGCGGGGAGGGCGCCAGGTTCAGCTCCTGAAATATGACTGGATGGAAGAGTTGGGAGGTCATGAATCAGCACAGAGTCATTTGTGAAAAAATAACAATTTATTCCTGGCACCAAAAGCTGCCAGGGAACTTACATGTCGCAAAGGGCGACGCAATTTTTCTATTAAATCTACTTTGAGGACTGATTGTCCTAATTACTAGTTGCTAATTCTTTTACAGTTAACACATCATGCATACTTTTTGATGAAGCGTGCTATTCATCACTTGAAGTTTGCAGGGCCTGAGCGCGGCCACTTATAATTTCTCGTCGTTACGATCGTTCGGCGAGACGGGTTCGTCTCATAGTTCTTTCACCAGTGGTTGTGTTGTCTCCGCGGGCGGGCCGGGGCGGCAGCCTCGGAACAGAGGCGGCGGCTGTCCCGGGTGCGGGCCGGGATGGCAGCCTCGGGGCGGAGGCGGCGGCTGTCCCAGGTCGCTGACCTTCAGCGGCGCGTCTCCCTCTCTGCAGGTCGCCGGATCGAACAGGCTCAGCGAGTTGAATGGCCACGGGCGTTGACGTAACGCGGTGGGCAGTCACTGGGCCCGACACGTGAGGCGGCAAAGGCTGCTGGGCCGATGCGGAAACAGCGCGGGATCAAGTAGTCTCCCGCCCGAATTTTCTCCGCGACAAGTCCACAGTCTTGTCCTAATTATTCCGATTCTGGGAAAGTCTTTCCCAAACTCGCGTCCCGATCGTAAGTAACTGCGTAATTGAGCGAATTTGCAACCAAGAAGTATCTTGGAAGTTTGGCCGAAAAATCTGACAAGTCTGTCGCCAAAAAAAATCTGAGAAGTCGTCTGAGAAGTAGTCCCCCTTGAGAAGTCCCCCCGAGAAGTAGTCCCGATTTCTACTGTGCCTTACGTTTTATGAGAAACTCTCTTTCCCCTTCCCCAAAATGTTTCTAGCTCTGGGTTATCCCTTCCCCCATGGCGAAGCTTCCCATTGGCTGAGGGTGGCTGCGTCGCAGAATTTTGATTAACCAATCATGTGGCAATTTTCCCGTATTTTTCCGTCGATGTTCTCAGTCTAACACTGGCTTCTCTCTCTCGCTCGCTCCCCTTTGTCAGTTGTTCCAGAAGCTGCTCGCAGCTGTCTGGACACGTGCGCGTGTAAAAGTGCATTTCACGGATCATCTCGTCCGGCATGGGCTAATCGACAGCCTACTGTATTTAATTGTAAGCAGCCCTTTCGGGGATTCGGGTGTCTAGCCCAGGCGCGTGCCACTTTCGGCAGGCATTGTTTGGAAGGGGATCGGTTGAGACCGAGAAAGGTTTTCGCTTACGACGCGTCGTAAATGTGTCTTCCTCGCCTAATTGACACCCGGCCCAACTCCATCGGGGCTTGGCATTCCCTGGTCGCGCGGCTGAAGAAAGGACGCGGGGGTGCTCTTTGTCCGATACGGTTTTGGCGAGGGGCCAGCAAGTATTTTTATGAGGGGGCAATAAAACGGGGTTGCCTCTGAGAAGGGGGCTGAGTGCGTTCGGGGCGGGCCCGATGCGGAACTAAAGAAACCTTCGCTGCGAGGGCGGCGCCTCTTGACCCACTTCTGTGCCGCGGCGCGAGCTATTTCCAGCTGTAGGAATTATTGGTTATTGGCGATGCCATAATAAAATTATATTTAATTAATCGGTGACGCCACAATATATATATACTATATATATATATATATATATATATATATAGTATACAATAACATGATTTATATTGTCATACCATATATCATGTTGATATATTTTGTCATATGATATATCATGTTATGAATTGCAGAAACACACATATGGTATCAAATGGAAGTCTTCTGACGAAATGCGACTATTATGTTTATTTTTAAACAACTGACACGGCTAAGGTCTTACCTGAAACAGAGCGGTATTTTTTCTTAGATATACTGAGTCAGTTGTGTAAAGAGAGGAATCTGAGAAACATGTGCGTTGTTCTGTGATATTAATAACCACAGTTAGCCGTATAATAATATCAATACTATTGTTATTTACGTTTTATTAATATGAAAATCTATAATTGCAGAAGAAGTGTACGTTTAGGTTGTTACAATCAGCATTCTTGAGAAGTTGAAAATTGATTGGTTGGTCTCAAAAAACGCTATGGGTATTGAAAAAACTGATTTTCAAAATTCCTTCTCGTGACGAGTAAAGTGTAGTTTTTTCAAGAAAGTGAGAATCAGCCATACTCGATCATGCCGCAAATATGTTGTGCAGTGACAATGATGAATAAACGTGCACCTCTGGCCCTGGTCACCCTAACATATCACCGTATACTAGAAATAAAGAAACTGGCCGAGTAAGTTCGTCTTCTGTTTCTTCTGCTGTCTTTGCCCATCGTTTGCCTTCTTCTGCTCTCTTCATGAGACCAAAATAAAATTTGACGCTACGAATTTTCATTGTCCAGTGGGATTCTTTTAGAAGATTATACTTTCATATTTCAAGATGTTGCTGTGAATTAATGTCTTAGCTACTCTGCATCCTCTTTTGCTACACTTCCGAGAAAGCAAAGAATTTAAAAAAAAAATCGGATGCCTGAAACACGACAGGAATTCAATTCACCATTTCAGTGTAAACTCATATCACTTCTTAAGTAGGATAATGACAGTGTTTTCAGACTTTGTAGGATGGGATCAGTGCCTAATATTACAAAAGAATGCGAGTTTATGCTTCCACAAAGATGCCTTCAATGTGAGTGCTGAATGGCATTTCTTCGCTTCGCGAAAGTTATTTAAGTGGGCTGACGATAATGTGAAGAACATTATCTTTATATTTTTCGTAACGCTGAATAATACTTAGAAAGAGGATTATTGCAGCAATGATATAATAAAAAAAACCCGTAGAGGGCCCAAAGAAAATGCATAGTTTCATTTCTTTATGAAAAGAACATGCACCACACGTACAGTGCTATTGACCTTTGCAGTTGACACACCCTGAATCACTAACAATCAATCCGAGGCAATGGACACTCAGTCGACAGGTGGACTGATAGCGGCGGCGCTGCGTAAGAGTGACGTCCGAGGACCGGCGGCCCGCGGCGATTTCCACGGCAGGTCGTGAAAGGTGTCAATACTAAGTGTGGCAAAAACTACTTGCAATACTTCAGAGCACGTAAAAATTGATATTAATGAGTTTTGAACGGCGCTGAACAATCTCGTAACATTTCATGTCAATCCAGGTATCCAGCACGGTGAGTGATAAGTGGTAAACTGGTCTTGTAAGCAGAGTAAAAAACATTGTAAACGTGGAAAAAAACCTGCATAAGAATAGATGTACAACTATTAGAAAAATCTTAGTTGATGGATTGAACTATTTTCCGGCTCGTCAACTGCCGTGATAATTAGTTCTGTAAGTGTTGTGCATTTTACATTCAGGAGGTGGGCTGAGTTAGCCCAGTCAGCTGCGATTCTGACCGGGAGGTTGTAGGTTTCGAATTCTAACGGTGACGTAAGTTTCAACACTAGCTTAATTTAGTTAAGTTGAAAAGGACCGTTATCAAGAGATTTCTAGCGGCCAATTTCTGATCAATATCAGGCGAATGGCGGAGAAGTACTTTATCAAACGGACTTTGGCATCATATCAAACGGATCATTCCTTTTCATTCTTCCTGGGTCTTTTTTCCAGCTTCCGCACCGGGTACCCGCTATATTCCTAATCGGGGATTCATATTAACCTTTACACCAAACACACAAGCCGACTTCCCTCTAGCCTTCAGAGCCTTGTCTGCCCTTACCCGATAGGAAAATTAAGAAAGTATAGCGTGAGAGATGAAGAAGAAAGAAGAAATGAATACATGAGAAAAGGAGACGAAAAGAAAATGAAAGACACCTCTAACTCTCGCAACGTAATAGCGACGGGTTCGAAATATCACAAGGGGCCAAGGGAGGCCTTATGGTAAAGACATCAGTAGTGTAGTACAGGTGGAAATAATTCCACATTAGAGAGATAGCATCCCAGCAACTGCCGCAGGTGGGGGAGGGGTAGGAAACGGATTCAGCAGAGTCTGGAAATTAGTATATGTGAGGGATTTGATTAACAGAACGTTGTGAGACAACCCTTTGACTCCTCCCAGAGACCTACACAGCATGGGTGACTACCGGCAGCTGTACTGACAAGTTTACCAATCAGCCAGACCGCTACCCCCGTAATGCTCTCGACTGCTTTGGAGTATGCAAACCTCGCTCATTTAGGGTATCGCACACGTGTTGCGCCTGCTCAGATAATGGTCCCCCGACCCGCGTCGGAGGTAGGCTTCAAAGGAAGCCTGGGTCGAACGAATGCGGAACAACTGCCTAAGCGCAGTCTCCCGCAGTAAAACACATGCGATAAATACCCACCTCGCCCACACGAGCAGTGCTACTTTAGGGCGGTGTCTCCTGGAATAGGTGAAAGCAACCTCGAAAATAAACCTCTGGTTCTCCAGGTTAGGGCGTAGGGCCAGCCCCCCTACACTTGTATAAAAAATAGGTTACAATTGCTAAAATCCAAGTAATGAAGTCCAGAAAACGACTTGGCAAACGAAAACGGTATATGAGTATAGGTACATGAAATGTACAGTCTCAAAATGAAACGAATAGAAGTCTTCAATGAAATTAAAAAGATGGGAATAGAAATTACTGTTTTGTCAAAAACAGAAAAAGGGACAGGGAGTAGAAGAAATAGAAGATTACATCGACATATATGGTGATGTCAACAAAGAATTTAGAGCTAAGAAAGGAATTTCCATTAGTGTGTTAAATAATATAAGCGTATAACATTAAGTTGGTCATGTGTGAGTGAGAATATTTTACAAATTGATTTTAGAATTAAAGGAATTGATATTGTATTTATAGGTATATATCTTCCAAATGACAAATGACTTCGTTAAGAGGAAATAGTAAACACCATAATACACTGGTGTTTATGAAAATTGCAACACCAAGAACAATGAATACTATTACAATGAAATTTATTCCACAGATTAGGAATATCACAATAAACAAAATATTGGAATTGCAGAATGTGCTTGAATTTTGACCTTGAGTATTTACGTTGTGAAGCCGCCTCGCGCTGCCATCAGAGCCGCTAGACGTCGTGGCATGGATTCAAAGAGAGCCTGGATATGCTGCTGAGGAACACACTGCCACGCTGTTTCTGTGCGTGAGCACAAAGCGTCGACAGTGGCTGCAGGACGACCAGAACGGACAAGTTACCGACAAAACATATCCTAGGCATGTTTGATGGGCGATATGCCAAGCGAACGTGCGCACCAGGGAAGCAGTGGTACCTGTCGTTCTTCTCAGAAAGCTTTCGCATTCCTCGCAGTATTCGGTCGGGCATTGTCCTGCTGAAATTTGGCATGTGGAGCTGCTTTCAGGAGGGGTAGTACCTCGGGGTCTAAAACATTCCTGATGTAGCGGTTGCTGTTCAGATTGCCCTCAATATGTAAGAGGCGAGATCGCACATTCAGGCCAAGGGCGCCCCAAACCATCACATTTGGCGTTTGTCCGCTAAGGCGCGTAACAATGCAGGATGACAGATAGCGATCACTACGGTAGCGCCAAACACGTACGCGTCCAGCGCTATACCATAAATTGAAGCGGGAGTCGTCCGAAAACACTACATTTTGCCACTCAACACATCAGTGAACGGCAACGTTCGTGAGCCAATTGCTGCCTGAGGCGTTGGTGGTTTTTGATGAACGGCATCCGACGTAGTAGTATGCGTTCCACCAGTCCAGCTCTCAGCAAACGGCCTCGAATCGTCGACGCAGACATTACTACACCCGTTGCAGTGTTTCGAGCTCGAGTTAACACTATGGACGACGCCGTTCTACTGGTGACGGTCATGGGGAGAAGATGCGGTCATCTTGCGCGTGGTCACATTATGTGGTCCATTATCCGCTCGTCGCTGTGTATTAGACTTGGAGTTAGTTTTAGTTCTCTTCATTTTGTCTGTACTTGTAGTATTGTCGCTGAATTCGTCGTTTATGTCGTAATCGTCGGGATTTTGTCAGGGAGAGTGGGGCCAGCATTTGAGGAGTAGAATGTGGTTTTTCAGTAAGTTTGTTTAATATGGTAGGTTAGATGGTCTCTGGAGTTATCTATAGATTGTATATCGGGATATCTGAGGGGATGTGGATTTTCTGTGATAGTATGTGTTTAAACTTCTTTGAATCGTTTTTTCATATAGAATGGAGTTTGGGAAGTATGTAGTTGATACTTGAGGAACCGGTGAAGTCTATTGGGACCAGTCAGGCAGATCATCAGCATGCGAGATACACTAGGGTGTTATAGAACTCGCCATACTTCTCCTACTACTAATACTACACACACGCGTGGGCTGGTCTGTGGTCAGCACTCACAAGGCCTTCCGTAACAACACACATACCTGAAAGACAAGGGACAAAGAACCATGCCGACGGCGGGACTCGAATCCGCATCCCTTCGTACCGATGCGCTGACCGTACACTGCACACGCCTTAGCCACCTCGGCCATCCAGGTCGGCGTGATCTTTCCTTCCTCTTCATTGTCCTAATGCCTCTCATTACTTACACCCTTACATGCACTTCACTACCACACTCGTATTTCACGATACAGCGTCGAAGGAGTACAGCCGCCTCCCGGGATAAAAGAACCGAAACACAAACGTGGCTAATGAGAACTGGCGTGGAAACTGTAACATAATTAACCCAATTAATCAATAAATTCGGAGAAGCCGGTGTTCCTCTCCTGCTCGTGAAATGCGGTGTCGAACTATTCGTCGTGTTCAGGGGCGTACTCCCTCTCAATATATCCCGATCGGTCGGAACAAACTCCAGGGTCCGACTGATCTCCCGCTAGACGTGGGATAAAGGGAAAATACATCTAAAAATACCGGTATTTCGCATCGTATACCGGTATTTTAAAGATTTGGAATAAAGGTGTAATAGAGGTAAAGGTATTTCTATACCGGTGAACATACTTTCACCGCTATAATTTCGGTATTCGATTCCAAAACCAATTGGCGGATCTTGATATCCGCCTCACTCCCGTAAAACAACCAAGCAAACCTCTCAATCAGCGGCCGACCCTTCCTTTGGAGCCTCGTGAAAAAGATGTATCAGAACGCCGACAGCCCTTTCATAATTCTGTATTGAACTCCGAAAGACATCGATATTCTGTATTATGCTGTTGGCGTTGTTTACTGATGATTCTCTTTTGGCTCGTTGATTTCTATATTATTAGACGACTCTCCTTGAATATTGATCTTCTGGTTATTACCCTGGTTACGTATACTGTTTACTCTTTTGTACATGTAGAAATAAAATTGTTTTGGAAATTTGTTCCAGGACTTTTACGTACCCCAACCTTCCCAAACAGATTGTTCTTTTATATACCAGATCCAATTTCATAACATGAGGGCAGCTCACCCCGCTCATGAATTCATATACACAGATAGCTCATTTTCCGATGATGCAGTAGCATGCACTTTTCGTTGTCTTAAGCTTACAAAATCATTTCGAATTCATTTTCTCTGAAATGTGCAGTTCTTGAAGCCCTTAAATATATTGAGACGTTATTCCAGCAAGTAAGTTCTCAGCGCTGATTTTCTAAACTCTCTTCAAGCTATTTCCTTCAGACTACCTGACGGCAACAATACATCTAATTCGTCGTTTATTGTCTAACAGCTATGATCCAATACTTTGTTGGATTCCGCGCCATGTGAGGATCACAGGTAATGGGTTAGCTGACCAGGCTGCAAAATCAGCCACTCAAAAGTGATATTGCCGTTCCCACATTCCCTTCAGCAGATATCAAGGGATTTTTTAAAACGCTCCATACTCAGTGCATAGAAGACAGAATGGTACAATGCCACTTCTAAATTATGGGCGATTAAGCATTCTGTAAAGCCCTGTCGTCCAGTCAAATGGTGTACAAAAATATCAAATAGCGGAAAGTTTTGGTATAATTCTGATATTTGGGCCCTGTGTGTTTTAGAGTATCTGAACAGGAATATTAGGTTTGTCAGAAAACACATTTTGGTATCTTAGCAACCGTGGGTGATAGACGCATGTGCAAGAGAACTTCAAATTTATTGTAATTTGAAGATAGTTTAAAGGCGTGATATATATTTTTGCTAGCCTACGTTGTAAATGGATTACTTTTCAAGAAGTCAGAAAACGTCTATTGCGCCATCACAAATCTATTGATAGAACATATTACATGTTACAACAGGAGTCATCAACAGGAGGCCGTGTATCCGTGTATACAAGTGGTATTGAGTAAAAATTAGTAACAATCTTTACTACGTGCTATCAGTTGACAATTTTTTACCAGACCAAAGATAAAACTGCTTAAAGTGGGGAGAGTGTTAAAACAAGAGAAAAGAAGGAAGTCAAGTGATGAAGTGTCGTACCGACCTCCCCAGTGCCCGCGCTCCTCGTAACATCGCGTCTCCTTCTGAGCGCGTCACGCGCCAGCGTCGCCAGCCACCAGCGGATCCCTCCGCCTTCCGATCGTCTTCAGGAGCGCGCGCCGCTGCCTCTCACCAGACGCTCGCCATCGAGGGGCTACATGACTGCCGCATCGCAGCCGCCATCGACACTGGCACCTAATTTTACGCAGGTCGACGTGTTGAGCACACCTCTCCAGTTATCCTGCGTATTGCAGGAACCCAAATACGATGTGGCGAGGGCCAGGAATTGGGTTTCGGCGCAGGCTGACAATACCGGCATGCCGAAACGTGATCAAATTGAGGCGACACTTCTTTCCATTCTCCATTCTCAATTTGAACAGCCCCCTCGCCCTCGAAGACCAATGTTTCGTGAAGGAGCGCGTCCGCCTTCTGGTAATAGCCATGAAACACTGTTGGGATGGGCTGTATAATTGGCTGTGGACTGTAGGTGGATGACCTGTAAACTCAGTCGTCTTCTAAAACTTACCTTATTAATGGCAAATTCGAAGTACCAATCTTACCTATGATGTGGGTAGTTGTTCATTGTACCTGCAATTGGTTATGTATAGGAATATTGTGGCCATTTTGGGAAAACCAATAGGCAGAATTGAATGTTTCTAAAATGACATAATTACAATTTAAGTGAACATTTCATAAAATTGAATTAACCAAACGCTCTCATTAGAATTTGATGAAATGATGTATGAAACTACCGTAGGCAAATTGATGTTGTAATAAACTAGCATTGCATTCCCCGTTAATCGAAAAAATAGCATTGACCACGAGCATCACACATGAATACGAGCACCACAGATGAAATAAACCCAATGAAATACAGTGCACATAATTCTGGAGATGGTGCATGTAGATCAGGCCAGTGGATTGCGGGGTCATGGCCCCGGCAGCACCCACAGGCGAACAGAAGGGACGCGGGCAGCGCGCATGACTGGAACAGTTGTGCTGCGCGACAAACTCAGTCGCGCGAGATGAACGTAACATTACCAGTAAAGCATTACGTACACGATCAATGTCACTGTTGATAATGTTGCATTCATATGCATAGTCATATTGTGAATTATGCAATACATTATTATTGAATATAACATAACCAGTTGATGACAGGATGGCGTAAATTCTGTGATTCCGTATCACTCGCAATTCACCATATATTGAGTACATACCTACCATTGACATTGAGTACGTACCTACCAGCCATTTTATGAGCTAGGCAGGCACGGCGTCAATTGAACAGCATACACAGTCAGTTTGCATGTGATTGTTGATAGCATAGAAAACGATTGCACACGTCCAATACATCACGATTCAACTAGATTAATAGTTAATTTACTCGATATGAACAGTTTACAGAAAGACGGTGTGAATTACACCATTAAGTGAAACAGTACACATTACGGGTACGCAGGTCAACAGGCAGTTGTCTAGTAATTAATAGAAATCATGCCGGAAATGCGGAATACGGGGTCATAGCGTCCGACCCGCATGAGAGCTCAGAAGTACCTGGGTGCCCGTCATATGGCGTGAGTGCTGCTCCTGCTGAATTTGAAATCTCAACCAATGAGAGCGGACTTTGGTAATACTGATGCATTGAAACTGAAGTAAATTTGACTAAGAGTTAAAATGAAACACACGACTGTACAATAATTCAAAGTTCGAGAATAATAATATATTTTATGTGATTAAAGTATTAAGTAAATTGAGTGGTGTACTTGTTCTCGTTAACGTGGAAGTGCAAAGCCTGCTAGATCTGTAGGCGGAATTCCAGGAATGTGCCAGGCACACACGCGCGACGCGAGGCGAGGCGGCGAGTTCCGCGAAAATTGGGTGTTGTAATCTCAGCCCATCGCGACACCAGGCGGTTGCGAAAGAGCCGACTGAGCGTTGGAACGCATGGATTTTTACATTTTTTATTTTGAATTACAATGAAATTGTACTAAACTTGTAATCGTGTTTAGATGAGATATGCATGTGATTATAATACATTTAAAACGTTTAAATAAATGGCTAGCTTGTTTTATAAACATGGATGGCGTGTCGCAGCAGCTGATGCCTCCGACTGCGATGATTTCGGAATCGAGGTGAAGATGCTGCCACCCCGCAGCAGTAGCTACCAGAGACGACGTGGGGGCGGCCCTTTACGCGACGCTGCCCGACGTCCGCGCGCAAGGCTGCCCCTGCAACTACCACCTCGCAGACGGCACCATAGGCCGATCAATGACAGTTAGGCGCTCCTTTCCCCCGCAAATACGGTTGCGCCGGCACTTATTGCCCCCCCCCCCGAACTGCCTCATAACCTCCGGACGATTTAGATCCGATGGCGTAGTCACTCTCTCCACTGTTCATGCAGACGGCCATTCGAGCGAAGCAAATAATGTCCTTTGAAAAATATGAAGAGTTTCTGACATTCTTACAGTTCGACGATCAGAAACGTTCTGGTGTGGTACATGGAGTAACATGACCATTTAACAATTTCTCATGAAGCACATAAACCTTCATGGAGGACTCGCACATGGTCATAGGGTAAGGGAAGGTGTATTGCCAATATGGACAATAGGAATGACGTCTGGACATGTATGTGAACAAATTGAAAATTATTGAGATGTTACATTTCACTCTCCAGACGCACGTAGGTCTGAGGGACTCAAGAGTACAACGACACAACAAGGATGGAGCCAAGATGTATAAATGGATACTGTATATTTCCCTTCCCACAAAACCCTGACCTATTTTCAATCAGCACTGGTATTGTTGTCGACAACAGAATTAACAGCCAAAACTTTTGGGCAATAGGAGATCGATAGAATTATTGGTGGTGACTTCGCAACTGAGAATTTCAAACGGTGTTACAGAGTACAGCCTCTTGCTATAATGACCAGTGTAATACGAATAGATGTGTTGATCCAACTGTTCCAAATAATTGCCATTGCTAAGAATACGGATGACCAGATTGAGGAGTTTTTGAGCTACGATTTAGGTTCATATTCCTGGTCCTTTTTCGACAATGGTTTAAGAAAGGTCATTGACGGCTGATTTGTATTACATAGGGCTCCTTGGAATGAGTAAATCATGTTCTAGTGTTTGTGATAATTACATTGAATATGTAAATCAAAATATCAATCACAAGCCGTGGTTGTTTCTGATGGCCACCCTGATGATGAGAAATGGGGTGCAAAAAGTGCAAAGCGATTTAAAAGATCTAGAAAACTTGCTTCAGCTGACATTCTGTTTGACGAAACAATGGTGTTAACGACAAAAGAAAATGTTCCTGCTAATCATAACAACAAAAGGCGATTAATGGCAATACTAATGCAAAGTTTTCCTCAGCGAGAATGACATGCAAGTAAGAGAAGGACGACGCAGTCACCAAGATAGTCAACACAGCTTTGTCTTTAGCTGCAACTAATGAGACCGTGATTGTAGTTGGTGAGGATGTGGATCTATCGGTCATTTTAATAGGTCTCTGCAAGCCTGAAAAGGGTTCTTTTTGAAACCTGGATAAGAGAAAGTTTTTACAGCTACGTTTGGTTTGGAGAAAGTTTTTACAGCTACCAATTGTTGCTGTAAGTGAAACAATCGCCGAAAATATTGTTTTTACATGCAATGTAGGGGTATGCAATGCAGTCCATGGATCTGGGTGACGTGTTACATACCCTGACAATATCTGGGCCATTTTTATTTTAAATTAATTGTAAATTGTCCATTTGTTATTTTATTTTTGTATTTTGTTCCCTTCATATATCAAACATCGCGCCATTGAAGATTCGATTCTTTACGTGGATCAACGACTCACTCTGAAATACCGCTTACCCTGTGCTATAAATCAGATGTACTGCAATACATTACATCCAGCGTGCTTAGCATTCAAAGAAAAAATATTAATTCATGTGCATTATAGTTTTATTTATGTTTGTTGCTTTATTTTAATGCATGTAGCATCTATATATTTGTGCCCAATTTGGGTTAGGAATTCTGCTGGTTCAATGGAGAAGGGTACAGCAATAAACATCTGTAACGTGAAATGGCGAGAACAATGCGATCCAAGTGTGACTATATAATATGGAACCGTATTGTACCATGGACAAATTGAAAACAAGAAGTACACAGACTAAGATTCTCTGATCAGGAAAATATAATTAAAGAGTGCTCAAAAAAACAACTCTCAGTATCATTATGAACATTAAGTAATGACAGACATTTTAATAACAAAATTATGAGCAAGTGTCATGGATTTGCGGTAGTAAGGGTCTAAAAACTTATTTTGGTGATCTATTCTCAAACGGAAAAAGTGTTAAATTCCAATAGTTTGCAGTTTTAAATAATGTTTACAAAGCTATGAAGACGCATAGTAAAATCTCGTACACGGGATAGCGTTCGATGCGCGGCAGCGGCGCAACTGTTTATCAGACAAAGATTTAAGTCCTCAAATGTAAGCAATTGTATCACCTTTCATTTCATATGAGGTCAATATTTACGAAAAATGTGTAATTTTTGAGCTACATTGAGATAATCCCGTTTCCAGATTTTTCATAAAAACACCAAAATTCACGATGCTCTAGCGGCTAAATGGCAGATTGGAGAAAAAACCCTTAAGACATAAAATATAGGTAATTTCATATTATATACTGCCATCATTTACGCACAGTGGATGATTTTCGAGATATTAAAAAACTGAAAAAAGTCCGATTTTAGCACTTTTTTGAGTAAAAAATGTTTTTACGGGAAAAATTTTTGTTGGCAAACCTGATATTCGTATTCAGCGACCCCAAGAACATATAAGACCCAAATATCAAAACTACAACAAAACTTTCCCCTATTTTCTATCATTTGATTGGACTACTGGTCTTCCTTATCTTGTGATGCTAGGTGTCAAAAAAGTTATTTTAACGCATCTTCGAAAAGGCCATTAACACTTCGCACCCCTAATGCAACAGGGCCACATCACCGAAAAATTAAAAATTGAGATTCGCCCATTGTTAGATTCCTCGTTTTCCATTACATGGCATGCGACAAAGCCTTTTTTAGTTTTATAAATAGCTAAGTAATAGCAATTCAATTTAAATTCAATTCCTGTTGTTATATGCCCTCAAGAAAACTTACGGAGGCTCTCCTGGGAATTAAATGATTTTGGAGTTGTGGCACTCTTGCTTCCGGGGTGTGACTTTTCGCATGCGATGCGAACCTCCCCCACCTCCATCTGGGATACATGTCCTTCGGACGTCTCTGTGGAACATGTCCTTTTTACGTTGTATGAAGTCTAATGGGCTTTCTGGGCTGCTCTCTATGGGAGGTGCTCGGCAATGATTCCACGCTCTCAAAACTCTTTTCCTTTTTGCGAGAAGGCGGGCTTTGCCATTTTGGTTTGAAAAATAATGACTATTTTGTTTATCTATGTTTCTTGGTTTTAAGTTTTGTATTTTTATTTTTATGGTTCTTGCACTTTCGTTTAATTTACTTTATTCATTCTTTAGGTTTTAATATTAAATTACATACGGTTTTAATTAGCGTATAATAATTGCATCTGCAACGGTATTTTTATAATTTATATTACGGCGTTAAATTATTTGACATGGGCACCAATGATGGGTGCCTGAAGCTTCTTTTAAGCCTTAATCAGTCGATCCATCCAATATAATCTCAAATGTTTTACTCTCCCCTTTTGAAAATGAGACATTGTCAACAAACGAGTTTCCACTCCCAGTCACTTGTAAACCTCATACTTAAATATCGTAAAGTATCTGATGAGAACTTAGTTTCTTTCGGTAATTTTAACTATCAAATTAAATAACGGAATGCAATGTCGGCCTTTCTGCACTGTCGAAAACTTATCTTTAAATTTCAGGGAGCCAAATGGTTATTTGAGTCGAAGTACGATATCTTCAATTTCCTCCAATAACAATGAGCAATATTAAATTGTACAATAACTAATGAACATTATTAATACAAACAAAACCAATAAAAGCGTACTATAATCAGGACGCAACCACTCAAAATACAGAACCGTTCGTGACATATTGTGGTGCAGCCAGGGGTAGATCCAGCTGATCATTTTGGAGAAAGCCATTATAGATTTTTGTTAAATAATAAACATTTGTTATTAAAGTGTTATATTTTTGTAGTATATTGTGGCGTTTGAGACAAACTTGGAAACCTCACAACACCCCAACAGCGTCGGCGAAACCAGAGTTCACCGGAGCACAGGCGAGCTGAATAAATTAGTAACGAAACAGCGCTATCTGTTAACTGCTCCCGCGGCGCGCCGGCGGCGAACTTCCAGTTCACGGAAAAACGCGGAAGGGTTCGACGTGAGCTAGATGTGAGGATTTTGAGACGCAATTTTGTAGAAAGTACGGTGCGAAGTAATTGTTCAGGCGAAAGAATAGTGTGATAGCGGAAGAATCAGCATTCTGAACTGGGATCAACTAGGCGAAGTGTAATATTGTATAAAGACTGTGGAAAGCAGTGAAGTAGCTAATATGAGGCGGAATAGGGGCCGCGAAAGCGAGAACTGTGAGCTGTTGAGTGGTGTCAGTAGAACTGTGCAGTTAGCTACACGATTAAGGGTTGTAAAGAACGCCAGAAAACCGATACGCTGTTAGCAAACACGCGTGAGAACTGTGAAATACGCGTCGGCGTACCGCATAGGAAGAGCGCAAAGAAAGAAGCAGAGGCGAGGATTCCAATGCTGGGCGTGGTCAAGAGGCGAGACGAAATAAGATTGGACGTGGATCGGGTGGCAGGAGGGAGGGAAGACGGTGTTTTCAAGCAACATCGCGGACGGCTGGTCTGCGAGGAAGCGAAGCTACCGTGCAGCCGGAAGTGGGTCAAGGTCAAACGAAGGCAACGCCAAACGGTTTGCAAGCTGCGCATTGAGCGCCCGTCAAGGTAACAAATTTTGTAAAACGATTAGGAACAGACAGAGACTTGAACGTTAGCGTAGCAGCAGAAAGGCTGTGATTGTAAATTTGCATATTCACGTAAAATCTAGATAACGGCAAAGCAATTTAAAGAACCTTGTACGCCGGTAATACAGCTCATTCTAATGTTACGAGAAAAACTGTTAATGTTTGTTTCTCAATTTTGTGTAATCTTGACGAGGAGAATTTAACTGTAAATAATTGTAGTAAGCTTTTCAATAACGCGTTCTGCTTAAAACCTAAGATTCTGTGTAGAAAGGGGATATAATTTTGTTGCACTCCTCAGTTGTTTAAACGGTGCTGACCAAGCAATAGTTATCGTGCACGGGTATTTGTTCTAACATAGTAGTGAATTAGGAAGTAATACTCGAACAAGAGGAGCAAACAATAACTATTTTTTAAAGGATGTGAACAGTATTTATTTGATTTCGTATTGAATATTTATGTGAAATTTGATATTTGGGATTTTATTGGGGGGGGGGGGCATGGCCCGCATTTCCCCCCTGGATTCGCCACTGGATGCAGTTGTTGTGAGTTCTAATGGCAAATTTCGCCAGGTGTGTCAGGAAGCCGTCGAACTGCCCGAGCTTCTCCTAAGTAGGAGATGAGTTGTAGTGCTGATCACCGTGGAACAGAAAACGGATCGCTGCGACCGGTCGAGCCACCAAGGACAATGGCGAGTTCTCAATTCAATGCGCTAATATTAGCGATTCCTTTTGTGATCTGGTTTTCTGGCTATTTCTCTTCTGTAGTCGTGCATCAGTATTTCTCGTCTGTAGCATAAAGGCGGCTCCACACCTGCGGTATTCGGAGAATCCCGAGCAACCGCTTGCCGTATCTCGAGAAGTGTGGACGGGTTGCTTGCGATTCGCCGAGCGCTGAACATTCAGTATTCACTCTACCCATCGCGTGTCGGTCTTTAGGACATACCAAAGGGAGTGAACATTCGCCGAAAACATCAGCTGCTCGGGATTGGGTGAGCAGTAGCTCGCTGCTCGGCGAATGACGAATGTGTGCAGCCGCCTTAATGGAAATCAATCATCATTTAAGTATTTGTAAGGCAGTCTCTTATACTATTTTAGATCACAACAGTGGTCATTCGTGAAACAAATAACATAGTGGAAAAGGGGGAAAAAATATACGAAATAAATAACAATATTTATTTACAAAATAATTAGGAAAACCTACAAAACAGTGGGTTTTTAATATAAATATAGTGCTCTGGAATACAATAAATAATACAATACATATACCAACAGTAAAATTGCTGAAATATATATGGGAATTTTATTTTGTACTATTGAAGTACAGTGCCATAATTCCATTGCATCCTTGGTGCAATGACAGAATCCCAAAACATTTTGTTCATGACCTTCAAGATGATACAATTAATGTAATGTGCAGAATACCATCTCTCAGTATCACAAAAGAATGCAATATTCACTGAAAATATAATTAGTTATTATCCAATTATTCTCCAATTTAACTATATCCCATTTAACCATGTCCAGGGGTCACAGCCCTTTAAGTATAATAATTGTAACCTATGTGTGATTTACATACGATTCATCCCCAGTGGACCAAAAGGTAATAGAATACAATGCCAACTACCATTCACAGTTTATATAAGCAAACTTTTACAGTTTTTGTTGTTCTTGTATGACAATAGTAATTTGAGTCAATTCCTTATTAATATACACATATAATTATGAACATTCTAGGCACTGCAATTACAAACGACTCAAAGATCAATTATCTATTTAAATATATTTTCATTCGGATTTATTATCTCTTCTTTTAAATGATATGAACTTCCAAACAGTGGCGGCTCATGACTTCAGAAGTTGGTGGTTTATGAAAAAATGTGGGGGGATGGCCTTCTAACGTCTTCACCAACCGTACGCGAGGCGGATCTACTCTGCTGCGTACACTTCGAAGTAGCTAAGAACTCCGCCACAATTTAATGGGCGACCGTCTGGGAATCCCAGTTGCTAACGGCGCCGAGCCTCTAGCCGAAGGGATAAAAGGCATTGATTGACTCCGACGTTACCAGACCAAAAGGCAAAACGTAACGGAGTACTCCAGATATATGCGCTCAATGCCTAAAAAAGCTAAGATACGTGTTGCAAAAAGAACGCAACAAATAAAAATATTAAAAAGCATCGAGTTACAGTTTCCAACGCGAAGTAGAACACTAGGGCCGCAGAACACACGTGGAGCACATCTCTCGTATTGGCTTTGTATTTAATGCAATATACGAGTGACGCGCTAATAACTTACAGGAGTAATTATACAAATGAAACAGGCAATTTGCAAATAAATTAACGTATTTAAATTGCTAACTTTTCAGTTTGTAGAGCAAACATACAACCGGCACGAACCGCCACTGCTCCCATAACACTATGATCCTTTACATCCCTTACAATGTGTTACCATTGATTCATTAACAATAAATGTTACTTTTATATCAACTGCAATTCAAAGTAATTTTAAAATTACAATTTAATTAAAACTTAATTACATCTGCATGATCTTGGAATTCAAAACCTGTTTATTCTTGTTCTGCAAGTGGATATGTAGACATCATGGTATTAAAATTTGGTCTAGTATCGAAGCACATGACCGCAAAACCCTCTTGGAAAACTGAAATACTTTTAAGTTTAGCTTTCTTATGCACTGCCAAACAATGACTAGTATATTAACTGCCTTGAAAATAAAGCTCCAGTCCAAAACATAATTTACTCAAAATTAACACAATGTGGCAGAAAACACAAAATACTATATGTTCATCAGCATTTCACCAAGAAAAATCAAATAATTCAAACTACTGTCTTAGTATTAAACAATGATTATACACTTTAATACCTCTAAATCTGACAAGGAACAAAGACATTACTATTTTCTATTTCATTTATACACATTTTTCATATATCATAGATCTAAGAACTAGTGATTGGTTTGCAATAAAAATTGAAAGGTATTTGTGATTGTAAAAGTTACAATATAAACCCAATATTTTTAGATTGTGCTATTTAAACTCTTGAGCTGAAATTAAAATTCAATTGACAGTTTAGCATTTCCATTTTTAGTTGTTAGCTCCATTCTCAACAAGTAATAATTCATTTAATATAGATATTCCAAAGAAGAAAAAATACATTGAATATAATAACTATTTCAAAGCACATTTGTTGTTCATAGTCGTTCCGTAACTAAACCAAACAGATTGATGCTGGGTTGAAAAATTACTTGTGTTCTGTTTTATAATCTCTAAAGATTGAAAAAAAATGCCAAATGAAGAAATTAAATGATATAGTTTAGCTCTTTTGGAACAAAAAACACACTTGTCACATCAACAAGATAATTTATACAAAAATGGACTTCCTTCAGAAAGTGTTATTTTGATGAGGAAATTAGAGTAACTACCTAGATGATATTTCTTCCCACCTCTTAAAAGTTGGTTGATGACCAGGAGTAGTAACAATGATTCTGATAAGAATATATCTAAATTACTATAATAGCTTTGTTGGAAATGCTCTATTTTAATAAATTGACCTTGAGCTCCACAACCTTTTTTTATTTTAATGAAACAAATGTCTCCTCCTCAAGGAAGTAAATTTTGTGAACATAGTACTTCTATTAGGTGTGTTTAGTGTATACAGTGTGATGCAATTTAATTTTTTGGGGGGTCAGAAATCAATAGCAATTCATCAAGTATTTTGAGGGAGGGAAAAACTGCTTTGGGAAATTAAAATGTGAATTTAATAATAGTGATAATAATAATAATTAATAATTAATAATAATAATAATAATAATAATAATAATAATAATAATAATAATAATAATAATAATAATAATAATAATAATAATAGCCAATATCGCTCATTATCATCATCATTTCATCTTCCATACCCCCAGGGCTAACAACTCTAAGGGATAAAAATTGGATCCAGCTAAATGCTAAACCCCAGATAAAGTTACAAGCACAATTAGGTTGCTTTTTTAGAGAAGAAATTCCCCAAAGTTCCACTCTCCCCTTGGATCTGCCACTGAATATTGTTGTTTTGCCTCCCAAAGAGATAATTAATTCTTGGTATCTTACCAAAGTTTCGAAAATTAGGTTTGTTCACCTAACTTGAAAATTTTCAGTTTAAACAAAAGTTTTAAATGTAAAAATTAATTTGTTTTTAAATCTGAAGTAAAATTTATATTTTCCAAATTTACATTTGGTAGGCAATGAATATTACTGATAGGTCATTCAGATAACAACAATTTTTAATTGTAAAATTGAACATGTATTTTTCAGATCATGTCAGCAGTGAACAAAATAAGAAAAAACTAATATTGGATTAATGATCAACCATAGTTTTTTTTATTAAAAAGTTATTTGAAGATACATTCAAAAATATTTTTTTCAATCGTGCCTCAGGCATACTTTCCCATTGAGTTCTGCAACTCTTTTTGCCTTTGTAGGTACGCTAGGACACAGTATTTGGAGAAAAATTAATCTTATTTCAAAACACTAGATTCTCTGACTTTGGTGTGAACGGGGGGCGGGGGGGGGGGGGGGGGGGGGCAGTTGGTGTGGGATTTTCTGACGTTGCCTGGGGGGGGGGGAGGTACAGCCTCCCTGATATTTTCAAATTGGGCGCCCCATTACCCTATGAAATAAAATATTTTAAATATGTAAATATGATCAATCTTCTAAAAATTTAAACATAAAATCAATTATAATTATTAATTGTATCATTAAAGTTATAATTTATTCTTCTTGTTTGTTTTATTTACTTCCTTGTTAAGTATGTCGTATGTAAATAAAAACAATTGATGAAAAAGAGAGACCCAGTAATACAGTTGTTCCCCCTCTTATTTTAGACTGCACGTGTTTATGGAGAATACAGCTGGTGATATGTAATATAACACTTTTCAGAAAACCTAACATGCACAATGTTATCAATCATCCAAAACAGAATAAATAATAGAACAAACAAAAAATTTCCTTTAGTACATTCAGATGGTTGTAAAATTTATTTCATGAAAAGACATAATTACAACTTGAATGATCTCAGCTGTCACCCAGACAGCCAAGATCGTTCACATGACTCTGGCCGTGGAAGCCTACGACTTCATAATTACAACTTGTCATAGGAGGGCACAGCCTAAAACAACAGGGGGGGGGCTCCAATTACATTTTTGGGCCCCCTTTATCATCGAAATTTTTATATATATGACATTTTGTTAGTAATAAATCAAATCCACTACAAAAGGAATTAAATTATAACTTTAATGATTGCTATTAATAAATTAAATATGTTGCATTATTTACAGGTTTGTCAGACCTGGAGGGCCTGCTTCCCAAAAAGTCATAAAACAAACTCCATAATTTACTGGTTTCGACAAAATAATTTAAATTATTGTTAATGTTTGTTTTAATTTGTTGACCTAAATTTATTATAATTTGTTAAATGTTGTTACTTCTGCATAATACAATGGTGGTTGGTCATGACCTCAACTTTTCAGGAATCATAATTTTTAATTATGATAATAAATTCATAATATTTACAGAAATAAAATGTTTTATCACATATGGCAATGGGACTACTTTGAAAACGTTCAGGGAGTCAAGGCTCCTCTGTCCCCCCCCCCCCCCGCCCCTCTGCACATGCCTATGCAACCTGTGAATATTCCTATACATAAAACAGATCAATTGTATTCAAGGGAATTGAAATGATTAGTGAGTACTTTATTAGTTTTGTAGGCATTCATATAACCATTTGCACTTACAAAAAATGAAAATGATTTTGAAACTATTTTAATACAAAGTAATAGATATTTTATGTGAACATATGGCAGGCTATGCAGCAGTATAACAAAGATTTGTATCTACCTCTTAAAGAGTCTTGTTATTTAATTTTCACTCTTTCACTAGATAACATCAAGGATGCAATTACTCTCTTTAGAGCCTGGGCCTTTCAACAATAGTTTTACCACTAAATACTGAGTAACCTCTATTTCAGTTAATAAGGGTGTGAATTGATAAGGGAGGGAATGCCAGAGATATGCCCTCATGAACCCCTTGCTGGAAAAGTATCACATTGCCTCTGCCAGGGTCACAATTAATCCATATCTAGGTGCCTCATTTATGATTTCTACACTGAAATGTCCAAATCATGGAAATTGAAACAAAACGTTCCGAAAAGCATTCTTACAATTTATTCAGACTATTGTGTAAACAATGACAGTTCTCCTTTCTATTGTTGTCATTTCAGCTCCCCCACGAGTTTTGAGCTTCCCCCACTCATTTCACATCCCGCAGTCAACATCTCATCACCATATCTTTTGTATTAATTAAAAGTAAATTTTACTTAACATTTGCCCAAGATGAACACCAAAAATTGAAAAACATGCCAAAATTCAAACCTCAAGGCAAATGAACCTACTATGAATGTGCAAATAAATGTTTTAACCAAGGTGTATCAACTGAGCATTTTTGTATTAAATACATGCAATTAAATTTAGTAGATTGCTCACAGTTCTAGAACACTAACAAAAATAAGTAAGTTTGTGATTTCACGTTGGGTAAAGAGTTTGTAGGACCTGTGTACAAACATTTGGTGAAAGTGGAGCCTTTACAGCATTGAAGAGGAAAATAAATACTAATTAATGTAATTCTTATAAATAATCCAGATTTGTATAAAACAAAATTGTTTAATCTGTGAAAATAAAGTCAATAAAGAATTATCAAAGAATAATAAATAACAGTAAAACTGTTTATCAAATTTTACCAAATAGACCTTCCAAAATTAATTTATAAAATTCATCAATTTCATCAATTCATCAATCATGCACAAGTCTTTCCAGTATTTTTAAAATACAGCAAAGTAATTATTAATTTGTAAATGTTGCCAAGTCTACTTACCTAGTTGACAATTCTTAAGACAAAAGTAAAACCATATAGCAAACAGCTCATGGGATTAGATACAATGTTTAACTGGCCCTGCTTTCAATGAATAAAATTTTTGTTATCATGCCTTACTGTTTTGTTGATTAGGATGTGTGCCATTTATTTCAAGTTATTTTAAATTTGAATGTTCATATTAACAGACAATAGAAAATTTTGAAAAACTTTTTTGATTTCTTCATTGAAACAAATGTATTTAATAACTCTTAATGAATAATTAACTAAAATTGTATTTCCTTAAATTATAAATAATTATTTCATTTTAAAACAATAATTAATCTATCTTAAGATAATAAATAAGCTAGTACTGCACTCTTTAATTTATAACACAATAATGTTTTCAACAAGTTATTTCATATATTACATAATTATGTCCAATCCTGCTAAAATTCAAATTAGAAGATTTTTATCTAATATAATGTAATTTATCACAGATATTATTGCCAACTGCTGTAACATGCTTGAACCACAAGTAATGGAAATTTGTAAAACAAATTCATCTCCATTAAAATACACCTCAAATAATTATAATCAAAGTCCAAACAATGGTTCCCTGTCTAAAAAATACTACTATTAATGCTTTTTCATTATTTTTATTCCTTGGAAAAGTAGTGAATTTGATTTATGAAAGAATTAATTAATGTACAGGTATCATATGACTCTTTAAGAGCAAGTTGTATTCTAGGAACTATGTGGTTATTCTGTGTGAGCTTTGGAAATAATAGCAATTTATGGAACAAGGAAGTAAAATTAATTTTTTTATTATCATGAGTGAAAATGTTTAGGTCCTGATGCCACTTTAGAAGCAAAGGGAAATAATTTTGCGTGGGTCAATAACATTATTTATTTTGGAAAGCATTACATAATTTTATCCTTGCTGCATTTGTAAGTGAAAGCGAGTAAGTGCAAATGAAATATCTAAATTTTCCATGTATGGTTAAATAGGATGTGTCTCACATTGTTTTAATGATATAGTTCTCATGGTGAGGTTAATAATTGACGCATTTTAATGTACAATGTAATGTACATTCGCCAACACCAACCTTGGTGGATGACGGGGGTACAATTTTGAAGAAAATTGATTTTCTTTTTTTAAATTTATGTAGTCCTTGTTACAACGATCTATCATAATCACAAAGTGCTCCTGAACTCCCCCTTTATTTTCATGAAAATATATGTTAAGTTCCATCAGCATTTCCTTCCAACACAAGCAGTTGTCATCTCTCTATTTTTCTATTATATCTTTATTCACAATTTTCTGCATCCCTCTAATTGTATCATTGAGCGTATTATTACTTATGGTCTAAGGATATGCTGTCAAAATAGATTTTTCAAATAGGACATCCCCATAAATGGAACAACTTTGCCATGCCATAAGCAATACAAAATTAAATAACCAACTGGTCTGTGATGAAATGTGGTATTACTGAGATGTCATCTGGTGGTAAAATTCAGTATTTTTACGCCACGTAATGCAGTTTTACAGTTTGAGTGAGTGGGGTTAGATAGTCAAGGAATTTGCATTTACAAAATACAGCAACACGGCAAAGCTTTCTCTAAAGAAAATTCATTTAGTGGCTCTCTTAAATTTGTGTGGAGGCTTGGGACAAAATATTAAAATCATTCTTGCATGGCGGTATCTCTACAATTTTTGTAAATTGCTTTATGACCCTTTTAAATAAACTACAATTGGCACGTAGGCTATGTTCAGTAAAAGATTTTTGACAAATAAGCTATTGGAGATATGAAACATAGAAATAATAGATACTACATAAAGATAGATATTTATGCTGTTGGAATCTGAGAACACAATGTGTCTAAATGACTATAACAAATATCAGAGAAAACTAAATTGGATTCTTCCATGGGGGCTACCATAGGGCAGGTCAACCAGTGGTGACAAGGCAAATAACTAAAAATTTCAGCTAGTGGCCCCCTTCAGGGTCTCTCTAAAATCACTTTGTGGTCCCCTGGTCCCCTAGAAAACTGTGGACCCCAACTTGAAAATATTTTACTGATTGTACAGGTAATCTTGAGAGAAAAAAGATTCTCAAATTTAGTATTAAAGAAATTGTGTTGTGCACTACTATTCGTTAGAATCAATTATTAATACAAGAGTTTGATTTCATCCCATGATTTTTGACGGGTTAACCCTGGTGTGAAAGAATACTCTACTAGCAAAGAGCACAAGTATATAATGAGTATTCTGTGCAGCAATTAACATTATTCTGTCTGGCACATTTGCACGACTATTACACCTTTACCTATCATTATTTATTGTATATTATAAAATCTAACTACTATCATATAAACACTAGTAATTAGATTTATTAATTTTAAGGATTGTGTTCAAGATTAATATGTTGGAATTTGCAAAAATTGATACATTACTTAGTAACTGCTGTTAACTTCCTTACTTTATCAATCTCTATCCACAATGACTATATATATATATATATATATATATATATATATATATATATATATATATATATATATATATATATATATATATATATATATATATATATTAAGTTTCCATGAAAAATACAATGATTTTAATATAATAAGCATCAATAAGTACAACAAATAAGATGTTTTTCCCCTCCTCTCAAAAATGTTTAAATTTGGATGATGTGGGTTTTAGAATTGTGGGCCTCATTATTTCTTCCTACTTTTCCTTTCCATTGAAAATTATAAATGACTAGTAATTTGGTTATATAGATAAACATGATTCCATGTTGTACTGGAAGAAACATGAAAATACTAAAATTCAAGTTCAATTAATGTGGAAGTAATGGATTATATTATATTAAGTATTTTTCAGTCTATTAATTTTTATTTTGGCCAAAACTAATTTTGTGGCAGTTAATGACAAAAAAATACAGTTCTAATGATCTGATTCATTCAATAAACTTGTAAACTCAGTAAAATTGTGAGAAGAAATGCAGAGTAAATTACAACCAAACAGAAGTTTTAATACCCTTAGATTAATATTTCCTTGTGAATAAAAAAGAATGTCAGTTAGAAAGAGGGTGCAGCAAAATAAAATTTCTGAAATAGGGCAATCCCTATTTCAGATCCAATCCCTAATCCCCAAAACAATTCTTGCATGCGAATTTAGTAGAGTAGTACATTAACAAATTTAATGATGACTAAAACAGAAATGGTGGTACCAATAGTGTTTACCATGACTATATCAACTACTTGATAGTCAGATGATAGCTTGGACTTATTTGCTCTTTCCCAAAATTATCAAATGCACATCATTTTCTTTTCCTGTCTTCTGATGAATCTGTTCTTTACAAATTTGCAATTTATATTATACAAAAGAGATCTGTTTACACCTGATGCAGTTCTTTTCATATGCATAATAGCAAGAATCCATTCTTCATGGAACTTGGTGTAGTAATCAAAGAAACTGTGCCATTAATAAGATATTGCTAATCATTATGCTTTATTGAATCCAGTCATTTCATCAATGTGCATATATTTATTTATGTTGAGTTTGAATGTTCTGTTTCTTCTTTGTATTTTTAATATGACGATCAAGTAATAACACTTTTATAGCAAAATCTCTATTCCAAATTGTATGGTTGTAGGAAATTATTTTATATGGGTACAATAATTGAGTTTAATCGTAATGTAAAACAAGTAATGTAAAAATAAGTGTTATTAAATAGATCCAGAAGTCATGCAGTTCATCCATGTATATACGTTTGTTTAAAGTAACACTATCACTTATCCATTACAGAAACACATGATTTTTTGTTTGATGAAATTATTCTAAAAATTCTGTTTAAAGCTAATGACCAATTTTTGATAGTAAATGGAAGAGACTTAAAAGAAATCTCATTTTCAACTGAATAGAACTATGTGCTATGAAATATTGTGACTATCTTAAAATAGATATAATTATTAATTAATAATATGTCTTTTTAATGACTCACAGAAAACAACTGGTGACAAAAAGGAATTCCATAATTTTTACAAAATAAATTTGTTTACAGAATTTTTGTGATAAATGATTGCAGTGTTATGAAATGAGATCCATTTACTTCATCGTAAGTTCAAAATGCAATCAAACTATTACAAACAAACTTTACGTAACTTGGAGGTGCAGTACTTAAAATACAATACAATAACGAAGTGGTTGTTCTTCATCAAACATAACATATTTTATCATAGTGACAGAATTTTAAAATAGAATGTTTTAAACATTCAACATTAGAAACATTCTTTTCCCAACTTCCACACAATAATTAAAAATGTCGTAGCTGACAAATATACACTTTAATTGTGATGTAACATTTAGTAATTAACAAACGTAGATTACGCATCAAGGAACAAAAATATTATACATGTGCAATAAATGCTTTTGTTTGAACCCTCTATTGATCTTATTAATAGTAACCCTGATATAGCATAAAACTTAAGAATTAAACAAAGCAATTGTAACAACAAACAACAACAACAACAGTAATAATAATAAAACTTAAATCATTCAATATCAATGATTAAATTCGTCAAGTAACATTCTTATACTACAAAATAACAACCAGTTTCCTCTCTGCTAAATCTACCAATTTAAATTAAAAAAAGTGTTAATTACCCAACCCACTGTGAAACAGCAAAATAAGCTATGATAATTCAATTTCAGCACATGAAAAAAAATTGTCTCATAAAGAAATTTTAAATGGAAGCCACAAGAAGTTTTTGTGATGTATCCCATATGGTAAAGATTCAATGCTGACGTGTTCTCATGATGTGGATCCATTGCTGACTTGCAATGTGATGTGTTCAAGTTCAGGAAGACCCCTGAGTACTTTTTGAGCTTTTCTTAGAACAGTCTCATGGTCAACTGCAGAATCTAAAATGTAAAGTTCATGAATAATAAGTACAACAAATATAAATAATTAATATTTCAAGGGGGAAATATACGAGTTTTGAAAACAACAATAGATTACTACACAATATCTCAGTAGTTACTTAGTCATCTCTTCAGACAATTTGACATTTCTTTTAAATATAACCGCTTCAAACTACACAAATGAATAAAAATTGATAAATAGCTCGTATATTTCATCCTCGATTTTTCATTAATTTATCATTGAAATTCCTGCTTGAAGTACAGTATTCCATTTTACATCAGTGGCAGCACTGCAAGGTGCTACAATTTCGTTCTTTTTTTTTCTTTTGACTTCTTTTTTTCGTCACAGAGAAAGAAAGGCAAAATGTAACTAAGCAAAAAAGAGGAAAAAAGAAGGAGTAATTTAAATTTTGAAGGAAATGCCCAATTTAGTATTTGCCGACACGTGTTTTTCTGCAAGTTTTATTTATCCGATTTATAATTTCCGAAGTCTAGGAGCCCTCACACTGCGAGAAGTGTACGTGTATCACTACACCCTGAGGGCGGTGGATGGGACGGTCGTGACAAGCACGAAAGGTTTCATAAAAGAGGGTACACACGATCGGGGTACGGAACAGTTTTATTCTTCCGTGTTTGCATGTCTCTTGTTAAATTTTATCCTCAAGAAACACGCTTTTTTTTCTCCTTTTCTTCTTCGGATTCGTATCTGCCTTGTCCGCACCTCGGTCGGTCCATCCATTGCATACCCTGGCCAAAGTGAGAGCGTCACAACCTACCTTGTGAAGGTTCTGCTACACGAGCGTAGACGTTCAGTATATGGGCAATCACGAACTAGTATCCTGAAGAAAATCAATGCCAACGGGCGCACATATTTTCTGGATGTGTGGTATTGGAAGGGGGGGGGGGGTCGGGGGAAAAGCACTAATTAATTTCCTCTGTATAATAAAATGGATATTGCGTACAGATCGGATAGAATAGAAAATAACGGCGGAGTCCTGATCAGTAAAATATACAATAGAACAATACCAAATAAACAATACTGACTCTCAAGGAGTGGAAATCACAACAATGAGGTTAATGATAAACAACCATAACTGAAACATAAAATCGACATATAAATCCCTACAGCCATGCAAACATTGCACATTTATTCCAACCTCAAATAAAAACAAGATTAGTAGGATCTATGTGCCAAAATCACAAATGAGATTCCAAGCAAATAGCCATAATGGGAATTAATAATATATCAATGCAATATAAAAATAATTACTTTGGAACCTTCAAAGGAACAGAACCCACCTACCCACCCACCAAATGCCAGACTCAGAAATTCAGACATACTCAACATATGAAAAACACCTATATTTGAACTAGCCTTGGATCACATAATACCAATGCTTATAACTTCTCAACAACTACTTCCACCTCAAACCCAACAAGCATAAAATTAAGTGGTTGAAATTCCAAAACTCTATAAGAAATGCCATCTCCAAATTTAAAATATTTAATATCCTAATTGAAATTTATTTATACTTATTTATTTATTTATATACTTATTTACTTATTTATTTATATACTTATTTATTTATTTATATACTTAATAAGTATATAAATAAGTAAATTACTTATTTATTTACTTACTTATTTACTTCCTTCCTTCCTTACTTATTTATTTATTTATATATTTATTTATTTATTAAACCTCAAACAGTTAAAAACTGCGTGTGACATACTATGGAGAGAAATGTATTCTGGGCATGTTTTCCAAATACTTTGATCCCTACCCATCACTTACTAGTTGAATTGTGAACATATTCAGGTGGAAACGGGAGTTGTTTTTTAATTACAAGAAGTGATAAGAATATTCGCTCCCGTGTAATAAAAACTAATTGTTAAGGCAAATTAGAAACAGAGTTTGGCTATTATCCCTCATCGTACCCTTTATGTAAGAATCGACTTACTGCCGTGAAATCATGGAAAACGATAATTTAAATAGAGTTTATTCACGCCATAGCGGACAGCACTATCGATCTTCTGCGCATGCGCAGATGTACCAGTGATACGAAACTTGAACTACGCATGCGCAGAAGATCGATAGTGCTTTAACGATTGAGGGTGCACAAACTCCCTAATGACTGTATTCCCTAATTAACTCTTTAAAAACTTGCACAAGTAGTGAAGTTACAATTACATCCAGAAGCTAACCAGATCCGCCCTTTCCTGTCCCACCTATTTTTGCAGACTTACGTAGACACTCGTGAAATTAAAACCAATAGGGTTTAACTGTACATACAAAATGCCCCAATCAGGGCGGTCTCAAAAAGTTTTTCACTTTTTCTATCCGATTTTTCTTACCGCTTCTCCCTCCTGGCCAGTCAAAAACTGTGACTCATCTCTCTTAGGAGGCGGTATACATCGAACGCTTTGTCGATGTCCAATACACTGCGCATGTACTATAACATAACCTCTCATCCCTCGTTAGGGAACAGCAAGATTACCGGCTGACGTAAGGAAAGCTAGTTGAAAGAGTGAAGCACTCGATCAGGACCAAGTTAGCCAAATCTCTGATTGAATAAATCTTCGACATTAGATCTCTCAGACAACGCAAGGATATTAGCTGGGTGAACAGTTGATTAGTTACGTCGTCATACAATTTCTCGCTGAATTTTTCTCATTTATTCGCAAGTTCTTCGTCTGGAAACGGCAAACAAAATTTGTGGCATAGTGATTGCAAATGAATATTTTATTTAAGCTAATAAATCGATGGCTCAGCTGACTAATCACAATATATAAACAAGCGAAGTAAACATTAACTGTGAATCGCTTTTCGCTGTCAGATAAACCTTGATCTTCGCACAGTTCATTGAAATGACGTTACACGTTTCTCGTACAACACGACTTTAACAAAGTCACCTTTAAAATCTTTACATCCTTGCGAGCTGCTTGAGTCAAATCCCGAGCTTGGCAAAGATCAAAATCAGATTTTTGAGACACAGAATTAGTCGCAATTTTTTTTTAATGCAATACAACTTGAAATACAAACCCGAACGTCTCAGTTTATTTTTTCAAGTTGCACGTATCCGCTCGCTCAAATGCACTTTTGCTTGTTAAAATTATTTTTGACAAAACTTGCAAAAGGATATCTGTACCAAATCGCCAAAAGAATATCACTTCTCTTGGACCATCCAGTTGGATACAGACGCTTCAGTTGTGGGACTGCCCAACTTTCAATGAAGAAATAAATAATTTGGACCTCGGGATGTCAAATCACAAATTTGGAAAACGTCTTCGTAATAAAAAACGCAATTAAAACTTTACAATAGTTGATTTATGGTAATAAACAAATCTATTTCACAAGGGGCCTTCAAAGTGTGTTGTTTGACAAAAGAAAAAAAATATTTTGAGGGCCCCAGGTACTTGCGCCTGTCGGGCAGGCAGTAGTTATGACACTGATATTTAGTATTTTAGAAGTATATAGTACAAATGGTAATTAATATATTAAATATCATTGTTAAGATCAGTTCCTTTTGGTGCTAGGTATATTAGTCTCTAATTGTGTACAATTATGGAGCAGAAACGATTTTACTTGACACAAACTTGTGAATCGATTTTTAACGCTTTCTCCGAACACAAAATCATTCCAAAAGCAACAAACACACCAAACTACACCAGGAAGAACTACATGCTATAAAAAAATTTAAAACTAAATTAAATACAAACACCAACATAGTTAAAAGAATAATAAAAAACTACAATTTCCAACAACTTATTAGCCTAATTCAAACACTTAACATCAATAATAATAATTCGTTATGACAATTTACTAAAAAATATAAATAAAACTACTAGTGATACAAAACACACTTTCTCGCATTATTTCTATCTTTACCAATTTTCGAAAATTCAGAGACTTCAACGAAAATCAGACATACGCAATTTTTAAGCGTGTGGCGAAAAAAATAGAGTGAAAAATATTTGAAACTTTTTATAATTAAAAAAAAATCCATTAACTCCACGTAAAAATTACGCGAAAATACTAGTTTCTTAAAACAATTGTACTTATCCTTTTTTAAAAATGTGATTCTTTAGAACAGATTTCATTTAACACAAAAATATCTATTTTAAATATTATAAATTTGCGCGTGTTAAGTTTTTACAATTTTCGAAAATACAGTGTTCGCCGAAAAATTGGCCAGCACCAGTTTTTTACCGATCTTTGATACACACGAGGAGAAAATTTAAAAAGAAAATTTGCGACCCGATTTTGAGAAAATTATGGTTTGAAAATTATCTATATTTCACGCAAAGCTACTTATATTTTCGAAAACTCTATTAAACCTTATTACAAGACTTTATTTGAAAACTCATCTTTGAGCATCAGATTTCATTACCAGAAAAATGTATATTTTTAATATTGTATTTGAGGGAAGACGCTGAACAATTTTTAACTTTTCCTATTTTGTTAGCAATATAGTACCTCGCTTAGGAGTATACCTCGATTCCCAGCTAAACTGGAAACAACATACAGACATTAAAATAATACAAGCCAAAACTAAATTATTTCAATTAAAACCATGAATAAACAGAAACAGCGATTTACCATACACCACAGCACTCACAATGTTTAAAACAATAGACCCCTACTACTATATGCATGTTCAATATGGTTAGAAGCAGCCAAAACCGATCCAAACAAAATCCAAATTATTCAAAATCAAATACTAATAATTATAACAAATGAACCACGTTCACATAAAAGAAGCAGTTTCACAAATAATTCAATCTTGGACCCATAACCCAGCACATCATATATGTATCACCTATTTTTATTCTAACCTAAAGCATAAATCTAAACGGATTCAACCTACGGAGAAACCCTAACGACTCCACAGCAAGTACCAGTCCCACATATTCTTAAAAATATTTTCCGGAATGAAGTGTTGTAAGAGTTTCCTCAACCACAGTGCTAGTAGTAAGTTAAATTTTAGATTTAATTAATACATCAATCATATTTAGAGTAAAATAAAACGGAGCGCTGCACTTGTCATAAAAAGAGAAACTAGTGAAGCTATAGAATAGCACAGGCTTTCTCGTACTACTCAGTTTTCTAATTTCTTTGGTCTGGGCTAGCTTTACGGTCTTGCTCCATACTCTTGCCAGCTGCCATCTATCGCCACCCAAAATACATTTTTTGGTTTTCTCAATTTTTCGGTTTCCGTATGGTAGATTCGAAATATTACTTTTGGAATGTTAAAGAAGAGTGAAATATCGTCATAAATTGAATTTTTCGTTAAAAAATCTAGAACGCCTTTTAGCAAAAAATTGTTTAAGCTCTACTGTAAATGCAAAATGTGAAGCTCTTTTTCAGAAAAATATTTTGTAAATTCGAAAAACTTAATTTGTAGCACTTCCACTCACAAATGCAATAATGTATACAAATCGCTGGAAATGTGCATATTAAGACATGATAGATATTTCAAAAAATAATATTTGTGTATTTTTTTAAAAGAAAAGAATACAGCAAAATGCATTTTATGTCATCTTAAACAGTGCAATTACCACTATCCGAACGAAAAGTTTGAAGAAAAACCTGGAGCCGTTTTTGAGAAAATGGCGTTTGAGTGTTTCATGAAAATGCGGAATTTTGAGCTCGTTTTCACAGCAAACGTTTGAGTTTTCGAGAAATTTTATATATTATTTAAAGTACATGTACTTTTAAATGCAATAATGTGAATAAATCGCCGTTAAAGTAAATATTAAGGATGAGAGAGGTTATTCAAACAAATTACATTTCTGTAATTTTTGAAAAAACGAAAGAATACAGCAATATGGCATTTATGTCATATAATAGAGTACATTTAGCACTATCCCTACCAAAAGTTTACAGAAAAAAAATTTAGTCGTTTTTGAGAAAATCTTGCTTTTGTAATTTTTTAAAATTGCACATATTGCTCGCAGCATTGCGCATATTGCATTGCACATATTGCGCGAAAACTACTAAACTATTCAAAAAAGTGTATACGACCTTAATGAAATGTGTGTACTGTGGAAAACAAATCTTATTTGTAGGAAAATCCTTTATCTTCTTAATTTTGTAGTTGTAGGAAGACACCGAAAAAAATTGAAAGTTTTGCAATTATAGAAAATTCAGAGGTAATCGTGGAAATCGGATATATGCCACTTTTATAAGTGTATTTTACTCTATTCTTACAAAAAATGTCAAGAAAAAATTTGGAGCCGCTTTCAAGAAAATTTTGAAAACGTCTGGGGGACTTCATATAAAGTACCTCCAAATTTTAAAGAATGATTTTCAAAAACTCAAAGCTTGGACTCCAGCCAGATGGACAATGGTTTCTTCAATTTGGAAAAAATCCTACGTATACGCTAGTGGTGTTCACAGTCGGACAGTCAGACGGACGTTTTGAAAATAACTATTCTTTCGGTATTAGGAGACCCCAAAACGTGTATTTCCGACGAAATCTCGAAATCGAATTTTCCGCAGCATTACATAACTTTTCCTACGTAAAACGTTTCCTAGAACGCGGACCGCGGTAAACCCGAACAGGAAAACAATGATTGTCAATGGGTCTATTCGCGATACAGTTAAACACGGTCGGGCAAATCTGGCACGTTTCCCGAGTGTCTAGTGGTACAGTACACGACTCGCACACCTGTCACTGGATGACGGCGAGATCTTAGCAAGCAAAAATCCTCGACAGTAGCAATAATGTTGAGCCGTACTGAGACGATTCGTAACAATATAAGAAAGCGTTTCGGATTGGTGTTTTTTGAAAAAATCAAAATTTATTTCAAAATATTTCAATTTCTTTGGGAGTAAGGAAGGCCCACGAGCCTGCAAATTCACACGGAAATTTTGGCATCTCTATTTATTTAATGTTGCGACTGATAAACAATAAGTCGCATTCAATAATTATTTACTTATTGCTAATTAATTTCTACACATTTCCCGTAAGAATAATATTTTCACTGGTATTAACACTTTTTTCATTAAATGATGGCTGAAACTATATGTCTATACACATTTTCACTAAAAATGTGAAGGATCGCAACACTGTCATATGTAGCCGATATTTTCTTACAAATTCTTCAACTGACCAATTTAAACATTGAACCTATTTAATCTCGTATTGCACCCGAACGTAGCACTTGGACTCACCTATAATAAGATGAGCTGTCAATGCAGATTGACCTGGTGTAAGAGACCATACGTGAAGATCATGAATACCACGTATTCCTTCCACACTTCGAAGACGCATAACCAAAGCAGCTGGCTGAAGTGCGGGTATTGAAGGACATGCCTCCAATAAAACTATCACAGCATCCCGAGCCACTCCAATCGATGTGCCCAGAACCAAAATGCAGCAGAGAAGTGTACAGGCAGGATCTGCCCATCGAGCTGAAGGCTGTTCAGAAAAAAATATCCATTTTAATTAATAAATGGAATTCTGCTCTGCTCTCTTAAATGATGTTAGGTGGTACAGTTAGTACAGTGAAACTTCTCAATTTAGATACATGACTATATCGTACACCTTTTCCACAGGGTGAAGTACGTAACACTTGATCTCTCATACAGGTAATCCTCTCTATATAGCCAATGGTGTCCAATTAGAAGAATTTCACTGCACCTTGTACACATTTGTAGAGTATTAATTGTTCAAAGTTTGTTTTGTCAGAGTGTCTTCAGCTCTAAAAAATATAAGAATTTACGTTTTTAGTATTGATAAAGTTTCTCCACAAGAGAAAATGGAATAGTCAGGTCAGCGGTTAATTCTTGCGCTAGAGAATCCACGAAACTCGTACAAGTCTCTAGACGACGGTAATAATGGTGAGCTCTGCGCACTGACACGCATTAGATTGCAAAACCACCCTTCGCGTCGGGCGGTAATTATTCAATTTTGCAGTAGATAATATTCCATTCAGAACTGGAGGCTAAGGATAAAGACTTCAGAATTACGACAGAGATGAAAATACAGTGAGCCCAATTAATGAAAAAAAAAATTGTCTGCACCGGGCCCAGAGCAGTTGCACGATTACTGGTTTAAACAACGGACAAGCACTCACCACAAACTCTCTCAGCAGATAGATGGCCCACTTTTATTAATGTCAAAAAACTACTGTGACGTACGGTACCATGGGGGGATGTGCAATCCGTTCATGTTTTCGTGAGCTCTGGAATCCCTACCTTAACTCTATACATATTAAGTTCAATTATGATTACAAGAAGCAATAAGCTTTTTCACAAGAATTAAAAACAAAATATTCGCTCCCCCGCAATAAAAACACAAAGTCAATATTTGCTAAGACGAACGAGCTTCAGATTTTGGATACTATCCCTTAACAGGCTCTTCGTGACTTTCTGCCGCGATAAAATGGAGAACGATTATTAGAATAACTATATTTCCCACTGAGTTCAAGAAAACATGTATAAATAGTGAAGTTATGGTGAAACTAATATATATATATATATATATATATATATATATATATATATATATATATATATATAAAAGCAAAACAAAAGGCCATCTCAGCATTTGCTCAAAGGATCATAGAAACCGGACGATCATTGACCCAGAAACTGAAATACAGTATTTGTTACAGACATATTTAGACTTAGACTTACAGATTACAAATCGTAACTAACAAACTGAATATCATTGTTAAAATCGATATTATTTCCCTTTTGTTGTCCAGTGTATCCTCTAATTGTATAGAAACAATTATGCAGCAGAAAATATTTGGTACTTAAAGTTGTTTCGAATTTTATCGTTTAATATAATCTGGCAATATGTTGTAAAATAATGTACATACATTGTAAGTGAATTTTTTGTAGTGAGTTGTTGATACTGACACCCGATGAATATTATTACTTCGAGGAGTGTTGTCGTTATAGACATCCGTACTGGCTAAAAATACCTTCACAGCGTTGAGTACGTCAACTGATTCGTAAATCAAGAGGCAAGCCAATGGTAGATCCCTAGCTTAATAAAGAGACAAGAATCACATGGGTGGGATTTGCTTATTATTCAAAGAATTATTTTCTGTAATATACAAGTTTGGTAGCTATCCCCTCAGAATATACAAGTTTGGGAGCTATCCTCTCAGAATATTATGCCATCGAGCGGATTTCAACATTTGCGGAATGTACATAACGAGCTGTATGACTGACTGAATTTGAAAGAATTGAAGGGCTCTGTAGAACAAGGGGCTATCCCAGAGTGACCTAGTTCTGAGATATTGAGGTTTTTACTAGAATTTAATACAACTCAGTTCATTTCTAAACACAGTATACTTGTATATAAGTCCACATTTAATTAAAAAAATATTACACTAAAAGAATAAATCAATTTCACAAAAAATGTGGGTTAGACCCTTGTTCTACTGCGCCCTTCAATTCTGACCGCCTGTACACCTACGCAGAAAATCAATTTTACTTCGTGTTTAATTCATTTAAATGGACTGTTGATACTAACGTTTTATTTGAAGGTTGAATAAATTGTCTCAGAAATTTTGTTACCATCACATTAGTCAATTGAACATCATTAATTTTGGTATGTACATTTGTTTATTTGAAATAGATAGCTACACAGAAACCTTTTACCCTTCCCTTACAATTAATTTGTTTACAATTAATTTGTTATTACGAAACCAATTTGAAAATCTGTAATGATTTACCGTTTCTTTATTGCAAAGAATATTCGTATCATCAGCGAAAAGAACTGTTCTTCGATTTCGAAGAGACCGAGCGTAGCGCGCTGAATTCGCAGTCGGGAGGTCCAGGTTCGATTCCCGGGCCGGCCATCCTGACCAGGTTTTTTTGTGGTTTCCCTCGCGGCATTTTTTTTGTGGTGAAAGCTGGTTAGAAAAGGTCACGATCACCTCTCATCATCATCCTATGACCTCATAATTCATTATTATTATTATTATTATTATTATTATTATTATTATTATTATTATTATTATTATTATTATTATTATTATTATTACTATTATTATTATTATTACTATTATTATTATTATTATTATTATTAATAACCGAGGTCAACGTTGCTCTCGTCAGTAAGATTTCGAATCGACGAGGGTATATCGTTTACATACAGTAGGAAGAGAATAGAGCCGTAACTCGTACCCCGCGAAACCCCATGTGCAATTGGCAATGAATCGGAAAGGTGAGTAAAAAATGTCCCTTTATTCCAGTACGATATTTCGGTTCTCTGAGATCGTGTGTATGTCCCGACTTCAGAAAATATCTTTTCGCTAGGAACACAATATGCACGAACACGAGAATACTTTTTTTTTTTTTCACTAGAACAGCAAGTGGATACCGGTCCAACACCCGCAGTTTGTGAGGTGAGTGGAGAGGGTTACACAATGCATCAGAGACTTTTGGAACTTGCTGTGCATTCTCGAGGCGGGCCTCGATTGATCTCGAGGTGGTCTCGATTGATTGATTGGTGATTCCGGGCGCGTCAACAGCTAAGTTCATTAGTCCCGTACGTGCAGTGCGTGTTTTTCCTCGATATGCGGTGGTGGCGGCGGTGATCTTTCCCTGCCCCCGCTAGATGAAGAGATGCGACGCCGACCTTCCCTGCGTCAGCTAGCGGGGTTTTCCCAAACTAGGTATCTCCCACAAGCGGAGCATCGCCCCAGCTGGGACAAGATCTAAGTTCCCGACATGTGTGGTAGTGTCATGCATGTATGTGTTTGTTTTTAAGGGGGCGAGAATAGGACAAGGAAGAGGGTTCGTGCGCCCATTTGTTAGAGTACTACTCCGGCATTCCCCTGGTGTTGATCGGAGAAACCACAGAAAACTACTGATCAGAGTAGCCATCGTCTAGCCGGCCGCTAGAATTCTCTTTCAAACCACGATTAAATTCGACCTCGCTATCAAGCTACTGTCGAAATCGTAGGGACTCGAGCCTACGATCTCCCGGTCAGAGGCACAGAAGGGGACGTCAGTTGATGCCCTGAGCCACCTCTCCCGGTCCATGGTCTCGAACATTTCATGAAATTCCCGAGGCATGGCACTCTCATTTCCCATTTATAATAATTAAACAATTTGCACAAGTTTTTTATATATAACCAAATATTTTATCAATGAAAATATGTAGTATCTTAAAAAACAGGACCTCGCAAAATATGTTGTGTCTATACAATTGAAAAATATTACAAGACTCGGCATATACCAAATAATATATTCTAAGACAATATTAGCCAACGTGGATGACCGAGATGGCTAGAGCGGTCGCGGGTTCGAGTCACGCCGCATGGTTGTTTGTCACTTGTCTTTCATGTATGTGTTATCGCGGAAGGCCTTGTGAGTCTGCTGGCCACAGACCGAGATGCCCGCAAGTGTGTTTAGTGTAAAAGGTTAATTACATTTATTTAGATTTATTTAGTAAAAAAAACCAGTAAACAAATATATGTGACGTATTGGGGAGAAGATTATCTGCGAACGTTTTCTTGAGTTCCAGAATCCCTTCCCATCATTTAAGTATAAACAGTTGAACGATGAGAAAAAGTTTAAAATAAATAAATGAAAATAAATTTTAAAAAAGTGCGAGATTACCAATACTTGAAAAAAATAGACATTTTCTTTTCCGAGTTATAGAAAAACTTATTTCCATCGGTAGACGAATTGCAAGTAAGATTTTTCTGCATTGCTTACAAAATAGTAACTTGTCCTTACCTCTACTCCTACCATTACACGCAAAAAGAGAGTTCAACAAAACGTGCGCATAGTGAAGCTACATTTATGACCAGAAGCAAAACAAGGGGCCATCTCAGCATTTGCTCAATGTATCAGGGAATCTAGACAAAAGCCTGATCGAGATGAGGGTCATTGACGCGAAAGCTGAAGTACAATATTTGTTACAAACATTAAGTATTTTTAAAAAATGTATACAATAAAATTTAAACTAATTCAATATACATCACTGTTTTGTTAAAATAAACATGATTTTCCTTTTGATAATCAGTAAAGTCTCTAATTGTATAGAAACAGTTGTGCAGCAGAAAAGTTTTTACTTTTAACTTGAATTTCTGAACCGACTTCAATTGTTTAATGTCATCTGGCAATGCGATATAAAGTAACGTAAATGTATTGTATGTGGCTTTCGGATAGTAAGCTTGTGATACTGACAATTGATGAACGTGATTTCTACGACTTGTGTTGTAATGATAAATATCAGTATTGCATGAAAATATGTTCCCACTGTTAAGTAAGTCACTTTTGACAAACATAACAGACTCGTAAATATATAGGCAACGCAGTGGTAAGATTCCAAGCTCGATGAAGAGAGGCTTGCAGGGATCACGCGGATGGCATTTGTTCATTATTCGAATCATTTTCTTTTGCAACCTAAAGGTGTGAGTACTACATGATGAGTTTCCCCACAATATTATGCCATATCTCAGGCGGAAATGGACATTTCCAAAATACACGTAACGAACAGCACGAAGGCCGATAGAATTTGAAAGAATTCTGACTGCGTAACACAATGAACTTAATTTAGTGTTTAATTTTGTTATATGTACATTCCATTTCAAGTTTGACTGAATTGAAAAACATAGCAATCTTGTTACTTTAATATCAGCTAATTGCATATTGTTCATATTCAATGGAGCATGCGATTGCTGATTTGAAATGCAAAAATGCATTGAAACCGTTTTCCATTCGTTAACTATTAATTTATTAGAAAACCAATTTGAAACTTCGGAAATCGTACTATTGTTTCTTTTTCGCAAAGAATATTCGTGTCATCGGCAAACAGAACAGTTCATCCGTTTTTAATACACGACAGCATATTGTTTACGTATAACGGAAAGAGGATAGGACCTAAGATCGAGCCTTGGAGGACTTGCAGACACATTCAATTGGTAAAGAATTGCAACGATAAGTAAATAATGTCCTTTCGGGCCAGTACGATATTTCTACTCTTTGAGATCGATGTTTAAAGTACGAGGTTATTCAATCTAGGGCGATTCCAGGAATTCCATACGAAGGCAATTTTGACCGCAAGATGTTACAATCAATAATGTCAAAAGCTTTCGGAAGATCTAAAAATATTCCAATGGGTGCTTAATTTGGTCCATTGATGAAGCACCATATTTAATAAAAGACTTGGCAGTTTCCGTCGGTTTTGATTTTCTAAAACAGTGTTGTGAGTCTGAAAACGCATCGTTTTTCCTGAGAAAAGTTTCCGTGAGGTATAGAAACGTTTCCCTAATATTTTTGAGAAACCTGACAAAAGAGGAATTGGTCGGTAATTTTGAATTTCATTTTGCTTCCTTTTTTAAAAAGTGGCTTAATTTTGAAAATATCTGGAAATATTCCTGTACATAAAGAAGCATTAATAATGTGAGTTAACGGGTGTATAAAGGCAGGTACACAAGTTTTCAATAAACAATCCGGAAATTCATCTAAACCAGATGAATATTTATTTTTTAGTTTACTGACTATTCTCAGGATTTCATTAGAAAAAGTTTCGGAAATAAACATCGTGTCGAAATTTTTTTGGGAAGGTTATGATGTTGAATTTTGTTTAGTCCCTTCGTGAGTTCAGCCGCAATTCTAGAAAAGTGTTGGTTGCAGAGGTTTGCCACTTTTTCCGGATTACTGGCTTCTCTTTCATTATCCTTTAAAACAACATTCTCTACTAAGTAACGAGATGATGTAGTCGTATTTTTTACGATATTCCACATTGCTTTAGTTTTGTTACTAGGGTTCAAAATATCCTGATTATTTTTCATTATTTTTGCCTAAAAAATTACTTTCCTTAAAATTATTTTGTATTCTTGGAAGTAGACATGGAAACCGGGTGATATGTTATGATGACTAGGAATAAAGTAAAGCGTACGTTTGTTTTTACACGATGTTCTAATACCTGAGATCCAGTTGTATTTTTCGGTGAAATATTTAATTTTCTCTTTTTGAGAGAAAATCATGCGTTAAAGTGAAATGAAAGTTTTGAGAAAAATAGATTTTATTTTTCATTTGTGGCAACAGCGTTATTAAGTGTGTTCCATGATTCTTTCAGCAAGTAGTCCGTAAATAACTTTATGTGAACTTTAGTGAATGCTCTGCACATGCGTGTATAATGTGTCAGTGTTCATGTTATTAGTAATTGTAAGAATTTGTACATCATGGTCACTGTAAACTAAATTAGTATCTTTTATTTTATATCTAGTTGTAGTTTTGTTAGTTATAATTTGATCTATTGCTTTTTGTTATGTAAATGTATTCCGTGTGTCCCTAAGAGGGACATTGTGCGTATCCAGTGCAGATAGTGGAAATCGACATTCACCTGAAACTGAAAAAAGCCTCAGAAAACAAAGAAAGACAATATTGTAATGCTTAACACAATTTTCTAGGATTATTTTCTTTTCGGAAATTCAAACGGTGACTCTTTGTATTAATTAAAATATATTAGTGTTGTGATAAAGTGTACGAACAATTAAACTCATTATTTCGTTTAGTATACATTTATAAAACTCCTTAGAAACAGTAATGATAATAAAACATTACAGTTTAAACGAAACTTACACAAAATTTTATGAGGACAGCAGCAATAAAAACGCCAATACTTTGTACTAAGTCGCCCACTACATGTATGACCGCAGCTCGGACATTTATATTGCGGCTAACTGATGTTTCACAGCCATCATTTGTGGATGTTGAAGGAGTCCGGATTTGCACGCCATGCGAATGACCATGATGACTGCTTTTCAATCCACTGCAGCCACCATGAAGAGCCAATCCCATCCTGTCAAACAAACGAAAACATTATAGTGATTTTTTTTGGTTTTTGCACAGAGTAGGGCAGAGGGAGGTTAACTGTTACTGGAGGTTAACTGAGCCAGACCACCTAAAAGATGTTTGTAAGAATATTTTTATACTATTTTTTTACTAGAATTAGTTACGCTCCCTTGCACATTTGAAGCTGTTAAGTTGTTGAAAGTTATTGCCTGTTGAGTTATTTCGTCCTTTAAATTTGAGTTAGGTAGTATCTGAACTTTTTAGCATTTTTGAAATTAGCATTTTGCATAGCCCATGATGCTTGATAGATTAATTCCGGGAGCGTCAAGTGCAACGGTCGATAGTCCCGTAATTGCAGAGCATGTTTATCGCTTGAGGTGGCGGTGAACTTTCCCTGCTGAATGATGAGATCCGGTGCCAACCTAAGTCGGCTTGCGGTGATTTTTCCCACAAAGCGTGTGTCTGCCCTAGTCGGGACAAGCTCAAAGCTCCCGACAAGTGTAATTCCGGGCGGGTGAAGTGCATGTGAGTGTAAGTGTGGTAAGAAAGACGCGAGGATAAACAAGGAAGAGGAAGGAAAGATCGCGGGCGGTCCTCGGCCCTTTTGTGAGGATACTGCATCGGAATTCGCCTGGTGTTGATCGGAGAAATGATCGGTAGGATCAGAGCAACCGGCCGCTAGAATTGTCCTCCTGACAGCGACTGAATTCGACTCCTAGCTATAGTATCGAAAATCCTGCCATCGTCAGGACTCAGACCCTAGGGCCCCCGGTCAGAGACACTGCAGTGACATCAATTGATGCCCTGAGCCACCTGTGTCGTCGATGCTCGAGGTTAAATTATATTTTAAAAGTACCAACGGGGTTAACGGGTCCAAAGCTTTTGGGTTAAGTGGACTGTGGCCCATTGATCTCGGAAATCTTACCGGATATTATCTTAGTCTTTCTAATTTATAGAGTTCACGATGCCCGAGAGCATGAACTACCAACTATCGGGATTATCCAGAGAAGCACTGCGATGGTTCAGTGAGAATCGTTGCCGATGCAACATTCCTGACTGAGAGGTCCTAGGGTTCGAGTCCCGATGGCGGATTTTTGACACTTCTTTCGAAAAATCGGCGATTTTTGCTGTTCATTACATTACTTTCTTTTTATATTGTAAATGCCTAATATATATATATATATATATATATATATATATATATATATATATATATATATATATATCTGCTGCTCTCATCGGTAATTTTTCGTGGTTTCTCCCATCAACAGTAAGCAGCACAGCAGTGCTTTACGAGCGGTACATACGGTCTACGGAGCGCGCGCGATTTTCCCTTCCTCATTTTTATCATCCTATCCCTTTATATACACATATATTCCACTACCACACATATCGGGAGCAACCCATTATGTCCCATTATTCCTTTTTGGGAACACGTAGATTTTTCTTTCTTGGAAGCGGTCTATCTCTCCTCTGATAATGAAACCATTATCAGGGGAGATATAGAGATCTGCTCAACCTCAGAAATATTCAATGCGCTACTTTTGCTGAGAATCTGCGTTGTTAGAGAAGTTAGCATATCCAAAGTTTTCAAGAAGTCGTTCCCAGGCAATAATTTATTTTTTTGTTCAGAAATTGTTCTTTTCTACGGAAATAGGTACATGCAGGTAAGTAAAGGAAACAATGGACAATATTGTTATGAATATCAACAATCGTAACTTCCGTTTATGCAGAAAATGTGAAAGTTTATTTTACGAAGTTCCTAAATGGGAAGATACTGTGTATTATTGATCCACGAATTTTTTTGTTTGTACTATACCTTTTTTTTGTTTTGTTGCAATTTCTTACTGTTAATAAGCTTTCTGATTTTATTATTTTCTATATACACACTGTCTTTCAAGAAATATTTAAGAATTGAGGAAATTCCTAATGTAGTGGAGGATATTGCAGGTAGAGGTAGATCTCGTTTTTCTGCCTCCCGGTGGTGGTAACGGGGCGCTTACTGAAGAAGGTGTGAGAGAAGTGCGTCTAAAGGTACTTCGGATGAAATGAAAAATGCAGATAAATTAGAGAGAGGTATTTATGATTTCAAGTGTAACGGAGATATTTTGACCGTCAAATGAAAAGACATCAATGAAGTGTGCCTCGTTTCAAACAATGATGTTGTTCACCCTCTGCGACAAGCAAAGCGATATGAGGTCAAAATCAAAAAAGACATGTGCAAATACCACAGCCTGCTCTAATTTCAAACAATTCCTATATGAGAGGAGTAGATTTGTAGGATCATTTTATTTCTCAGTACAAGCCAGTTATAAGATAAAAAATGGCACTTGCCTATTCTTTTGAGCTGTATAAACACCCTAAGAGTTGCAGTAGGAAGAATGCATTGCATTATTTCTTCAAATGAAAAGCTGAGCCAGCATGAATTCACAGGACAAATTGTTGCGAGAATGGTGGTGTCACACCCCACAAAACCAAGACCAGGACCCCGTGGAACCATTACATTCCAAGCCAAGCCAGTCTGGATGAGGTCATCGCCTCATTCCAGTCAAGGATGTCGCAAAATGTGAAATAAGCAACATTACAAATTATTTCGGTAATTTGTAACGACTTGGTGCATATGCACTGCTCCTCTGCACTGCATGGACTGTAGACCCTATATCTTCCCATTGTTCCCATTTGAAATACGCTATAAAATTAAAGAAAAAAGAAAGAAAATATTTTCTGTGCGTGAAAATGTTATTTATGTTCTACGTGGTTAGGAAAATAAAGACAATAGAAAAAAATTAAGTTTTAGTGGTGCTGGGACTTAACGTTAAAAAAAAAGAATAAAAATGTCCAAAGTATCCCCGTTCTCCCCAACTTATTTGAATTACAACTGCTAGTCTTATTCACTATGGTTTAATTACCAACAACTGCAAGGAACCTTGCATATGAATATGCAAAATTTCATACATCCGAATCACCAGGTGATCTAAAAAAATAGCAGATATGTTGCGTAATACGGTTGATTTTGCTGCAGAATGTTTTATAATACATAAAGTCATGTGTTTTTCAAATGTTTCTTCACAACATAGAACTCTGTTCAACATACATGACTCGCTTAATCCCAGTGGATAGATCAGTTAATCTCATATCAGTGTTAAATGAAAAACAAAATCCTCTACTCCTTTTCAGCATCCCACGAAATATTTTTAAAGCTACAAAATAAATAATGTTTTTTACTGTTCCTTACATTTGATTTAATTTACTACATAATAAACATTTGGATAACTTATTAAAAACGTAATATGTAAAAATGAAAAAGGAAAATGTGGTCTAGATAACAACTTTACCTTACATACCAGAATTTATAAAAATACAAAAACGTTTTTTCTATTCGCAAAACTTATGTAATGAAATATTTCGATGCGGTTGTAATGCGAGGTGTTCATAAGAAATTTTAGTTAATTTTAATGTTGGATCTTTTGAACACACGAGCGTAATAAATCTTAAGACATTTCTCTAATACGGCCGACAACAATTCGCTAATTATACGTTTTAAATTTCTCTTATTAAATATTTTAACTTCCGAATAAACATGTTAAGTCATTAAGTGGTTTATTAATATGCGATTTATTTACTCGACAGTTATTTCTTTTGAGCAAGGAAATACGCAGATAAACATTATTTACTAGTGTTTTTGAGGTAGTTATTTCCACTTTTTTCTGAATGATTTTATTCTTTTTCTTCCATGTGTGAATGTTGTTTATATAAATCTAGAGCAGTAGCGAGGCATGGTTTTACCCAGTGCTGGGGTCTCTTCCTAAAAATGAGGGTGAAAAAACTGACGGGAAAGGGGAAGAAAGGGTTGTCACAATATTGGTGTTCAGTTTTTGAAAGCTCAAAACCACGCTTTTTCTGATTTCTCCCTTCCATTTTTTATCAATCTCATGGTCTCTTTTAAGGCAATATTGAAAATTTTTCAGAAATGTTTGGTTTAACGGCAAAACTATATTCCATTCAATCCAATAAATGTGAAATGAAATGATTATTTCAAATGCGTTTGATATTCGGTTATCACTTATTGTGGTAGATTGTTCTGCGAGAAAACGCGCCCCCTTCCACGTAAAAAAAATCGAAATGGATCTGTAGTTGACTGAGCATTTGGATGTCATTTCAGCATTCTATACTCGCCATCCGCGATTCGAGACGCTGGACAGTCTCTGTATAAACAACGGGCTTTGTCACGCGATCGGAAGTTGCGTCCCCAACGGCTACGTGTTACCCTTATTATCTTGCGGTAATGCATCAGCGAATCAGTTCTGGGAACCCACTCCAAAGCGTTGGAGCCCTTCGCGACGGCTCTGCCAGACTTCAATAAAGTAGATATTGTCGAGCTTTCAAATGCAGAAGAAACAAAAAAACAATTTATGGAAAGCTAGACAATGCTACAGACCTGCCCAACGATCTTGTTATAAACATCAATTTAGATTCTAAATTATTTACATTCATGAAATAGTGAATTATTTCTCTTTTAAAATAATGCGTTCCGTTTCTCATGTTACCGTTACATTGACAAACTGGATTTATTAAATTAATATTAATTATAGTCGACTCAGCCTCGTGGGTAGCTCTGGGTCAGCGTGCTCTCTTTCCACAACGCGGTACCGGATTCGATTCCCGTTGGGCAAGATTATAGTGTGCGTTTTCCTTGCAATGTTCCAGTAGATGTTGCTGTGTGACGATGAGAAAATTCACTTCTCAGGTTGAGAAGACAGGAATACGGCGTTGAGATGTCTACGTGCTAACCACACGTACCCCCTTAACGCGAGGCAGGGACGTCGCCGATAGACCTGAGCCCGTTCACGGTCGGGCCAAGTACCTACATACATACATAGTCGACTAATCCTATTTAAGTGTCAAATATTTGAATGAGTTGTAGAAATCCTCTTTCTCTCCTTTGGATTCAATGAGTTTTTCTTAATTAATACTCACAATCTCCACATTCGCTCTTCTGCTAGTGATGATCTTTTAAAGTTCTGCAATATTTTTGAACCAGAAAACTTCTTTCTACGGATGCTGTTGGAACTGGTATCGTGCGTATTCATTTGGCAAAACAGAAAACTACCTTAAATTCGAAGTCAATGCTTTCTTCTTTCCAACATTTAACTAATGTTCACGGGGATTTGACTTGAAATATTGCAATTCTATTAGACAACATCAATTCCCATCAACTCCCATTCACCCATCTCGGACAGGTTTTACGTCCAGTTTTCCTGATCCTTCGAGCAAATGCTGAGATGGCCCCTTGTATTTCTTCTGGACAAAAATGGATGTTTGTCCCTTGTCTCTCATGTATGTGTTGTCGCGGAGGGCCTCGCATTCTGCTGACCACATATCAGAGGAGCCAGCAAAGTGTGTTAATGTCTACTGTATGGTGAAATATGCGTCCCATCGGGACGCAAAGGGTAAGCGGCTGTCGGATGGAATTCGCCCTAAAAAGTAGATATTGATTTGGGGTAGGGATCTCAGAATTTAAGAAAACGTTTACAGAATATCTTCTCCTCATAATTTGTCTTCACTACTCATTTTTACAATCACAGTGATTCAAAAAAATTTCTCTTGAGGTTAGCAAGCAAATTCTCAGAACAATTATTCGTTTCACGATCAAAAAAAAAAGTTCAATCAATAAACAGCTTCTCTTCAAATGTAAATGAACTAAATAGTTTTTGTTTCCGCTAAACTACTATATCTTCGATTTCCTTCTCAGTGCGAGACAACTAAAAACACTAACAAATCCAGTAAAAGCATAATTCATCCATAAATCATAATTCCTTTGACTCCTTACACATCTGACGCTCAAACAAACAATATGATCAGATTATAGAGACAAACATGTCATGCCTTGTGATTTTCCTGACCTCAATATCCATGAAGTGAAACGTCGTGCTAATTCTCGGTACGTTTGAAAAATTGTTTTGTAGGAACAGGTCGATGATTATTTGAGTACTGAATTTCAATGAATGACTATTAACAGTATATTAAAAGAAAAATATCTTGCAAAAATGTATACCCTCAATGCGCATCGAAATTATTAGTTCGTTGCATTCAAAATAATGAACAATAATATATGTGTTCAAATAATAATAATAATAATAATAATAATATAGTGTGATAGTATGTTAACCTAACAATATGTTGTCTCCACTTTTGTGCTTCGACATTCGTCAGAATATGTGAAATCAGTAAATATGAAGATACGAACAAAACAGACCTTTGACATTTGTTTTTGTATTTTTATGAAAAGTATCTACAACATTGTATCAGTACAAAATGATCTTATTTCTATCAATAAAATAGCACATAATTTTCCATTGAAATAAATATTAAATCAATTTTTCGTCAAGAATATGTCGTTTCTGCTTAGATTCTCATGACGTTTCTGCTTAGATTCGTCGACGGAGATAGCAGTTTCAACACCAGAACATACCTGGTTATGTCGCTAAGTTTACCTCCGGCCTGAAGATATCGAAGTTTCACTCCTCCGTTAGTACATTCTTTCTATGATTCCTCCCGACGAAAGGCAACATGGGACCATACAACGACCCTCTCAGTCTGGCGTGCGCCCATTTCTTTCCAATTATTTCTAAAGTATTTCTCTAGTCAAGTTCCTGTTCCGGGTATTTCAAACCATGATTTACTCTTTGTTGTACACTCAGCTAAGAGTACTAAATACAAAAATAAAACTATACATTATCGTGATTACGAAAATTTAGATCTTACAGCATTTCAAGTCGATAGTGAAAGTGCACCTTAGCACGAGGTTTATCAACAATACTCATTAGACTCGGAAGTAAATGTGTTTAATGGAATCATAACGAATCTTTTTAACAAGCATGCTCCATGGAAAACGTCTCGTGTCACGCGGTCTGCTGCTCCATGGCTTACAAATGAGTTCATATGAAAGATAGAAATTCCACATATAGCCATTTCAAACCTACTAAAACCGATAAAATTGAAAAGTACAAAAAAGTGTATAACAACAAGTCAGAAACTACAAGATTGGTAATAACCATAATCTTTTCTAAACAAATTTCAGTACCAAGTCTCAAACACGTTGAAAAACTAACGTTGAAAAACAAGTTATGCAAACGTAAGTCAAATGATAGTTCATTAGAAATTCCCTTTGATGACCTAAATAATTGTTTTGCTTCCGCTACACATCCAATGGACCCAGTTACTAAAGAAAAGTCACTAGACTTTCTGGAATCACATGCAACTCCCTGTGACGATAGTTTCTATTCCAAGAATGTCGACCGCCAAGAAGTCGAAAAAATAGTGAAGGCACTCAAATCATATTCAAAAGGTTCTGACGGTATAACAGCAAAGCAATTAAAAATTGTTTTAAAAGACGCTCTTCCAGCACTTTGACACATAATAAACTTTTCTTTAACAACCTGATATTTTCCCGAATTATGGTAACTAGCTTACGTCCACGCCCGAAATGTTTAAATTCGTTAAATCCCTTGTGTTTATAGACCTATCAGTATATTACCAACATTATTTAAAAAAGTCCTCGAAAAAATTGTACATCAACAAATGCGCAAGTATCTCGCTATACATTATTTTCAATTTGCTTTAGGGAAGGTAGAAGTACACAAACGGTTTTGCTACGGGTCACCGAAGAAATTCGTCAATCTCTGTATGAAGGCAATATAACAACGCTAACGCTTTTGGATTTTAGCAAGGCCTTTGATTCAGTAGTCCATGGCATGCATCTGGCAAAATGTAATAGCCTCGGTTTCTCTGATTCTACCTTATCGTGAATTTCAAGTTATTTTAGTAATAGACAACAGGTCGTAGTTGTAGAAAAATAATTCCTCGCCACCCAAGCTAGTTTTACGTCGAGTTCCATAGGGCTCTGTACTATTACTTTACTCTCTGTACTACTTTCCTTCCTGATCTATGTAAATGATATCCTGTCTATGCTATCAATGTGCAGTCATCATATGTATGCAGCCGACTTACAGATTACGTCAACGTGAAACCTTTTCAAGTGGCTCATTTCATTAGTAAACAAATCACGATTTGGCCTGTTTACTTGAATGGTCAGTGACACCATAGCCATACGCTAAACCCATTAAAAATCAATCTATTATAATATGCTCCTGTTGGTCACATAAATCACTTCAAATTCTAAATATTCCTCATATCATACTGGACAACACTACTGGTCCTCTCTGCTCACAAGTTAAAAATTTAATTATGTGATTGTGTTGTAATTGTTTTAATTTGTTGCAAGCATCCAGAACTGAGAAAATTTAATAGAGTATAAGAAATAATTTCATTTGCTTTGTGGTGATTGAGTAAAGTAAATTGATATTTTACAAACGTTGCTGGCTAAGCAAATAATTACCGTGCACGGATTTTCATAGAATGCGGTTAATTTGAAAAAAATAATCATTTGAAAGTGTTAAAAGGAGTGTTTGTAATTTCAAAGTGTTTAAAAAGGGTGATTTCATTTCTTTTTGATTTATTTGAAAGTTTTGTTTGTTCATTTGGTTTTGTGTTTGTTCAGTGCCCATTTTAAATTGATTTATAATTTGAAGAACAGATGCACTGATTTGCCTATTTCTGTTTCTCGGGAAAAATTTTCTCACACCCTAAGGATCCTGACCCCTGAGATCACAAAGCTCAGTACGAGCATTCATTCTGTCATTCCCTCCGTCCTATCTGAGTGGGCCTTAGGTAGTTAAGAGTGGGGATGGTCAGTATATATATACACATATATACATACATGCATACAGGAAGGCCATTTTATTCTATCGGAGCAAATATCTAAAAAAAAAAAAACTTCACATCGGATAAAAAATTGGTTATTGAAGTTGTTTGTTTCGGCAGGGGACATCCAATGATACCAAAATCCACCCCCTGGGGGTGGGAGAGGGACGAGAAAAAGATCTTAAATAGAACATCATCTTTTATTGCACATTTGGATACCTCAGAATAAATTACTCCAATTTGACCAGTGTTTGAAGTCATTTTGGTTGACAGATGGAGCTGTAATCGACAAAAAATAAATGTGTTAAAAAATCTTTAAAAAATGGGGATATTTCGAGAAAAAACACGATATCAGAAAAATAAAAATAAATGTAAACAATATTTACGAAATTGGTAAACTGTGGCGCCCATTATTCACCGACGCACCCCATCCCCACTAATGGAAGATGAAATTATTTCACAATATTTAATGGAAAACCAATTTTGAAATAAAATAATGGTTTTCCATGTGTATTTTTGATGTGTATTTTTTTTTTAAATTTTAAGACATTTCACCGCCTCCTATTATCAATTATTCATCTTCATCACCGACCAGCGGCTATAAGGGATGGGGTGAGTCGGTGAATAATGGTGCCTCAGGATATTAATTTTCGCGATCCCTCCATTTCCAGATGTCCTGCATGTCAGGAGATGGGCTGATGCCCAATTCTCAAGATAAAGAAAAACCTAAGCAATGCAGTGAACACAACGTCAGATGAACGTCAGCCGCACAACCACGCCGAACCACCATTCGGAGATTTAAGAAGTTTCTCTACTGCCAAGTAGATATTTTAAATCAGTCGAATTATTTTTAGTGGCTCTTCTAATTCAACAGAATGTCGAAAAGAAAATAGAGTATTACTAATACTGAATAATAATATATTACACATAATAATTAGAAGTAATAGGTACGATTCGTATTGTTAGAGGCACCAATCCCCAGTTATATTTAAATCTTTTGAATAGTTTTTAGAAACAATACGTACATTTAAAGTTGAATTTAAAACATAGAAACTGCCTTGACACGATAATGGTGGGATAAAAAACTTATGGCATCCCGGAAGGACATACGATAAATCCCGATAAACGAGGAAAAAATACTTTCCAGGCATCTGAGCGTTGTTTCCTGCAAAATCCCGAAGATGAACTATTTTCTTAAGAAAAATTTTATTCTTTAAATCTCTAATTTAAAATAGCATAAATTATATGCAGAATATTAAAAGATAATAAAATGATTTTCACATTCACTTTCAAATGTAAGTATGGCTAGTTTATTTCTTTTCTGTGTTTTCATATATAGCAAAAACTTACTTATTTCCCTTTTTTAATAGAAACCGTAGTCTTAAATATTTTAAAAAAATCTTTAAATTTTTAATTAAAATGGTGAAGGTAGGCTTAATATTATGATGCAAGTACAATTTTCATCAAAACCTTTACATACTAGAAATTTCGAATGTTCTATTTCTTCAAATAGCTGGTATGTCGTTAATATTCAACTTGGGGATAAAAATAAAACTAGAGGCATCCAGCAGCAAAAATGCTGTTGATTAGAAAAAACAAAATTGTTTTCCAAAAAGTAGCATGCACGCTGCTCAAGAAATACAATCAAAATACTCTTCTATACACTGCAACAAAACTAATTATTCCAACAAAAACATTCTTCACGATCTCACAAATAACACAAGGTACGGATATGGGGAAAAACAATTCTAAAAACAATTCTCCACTCGTATATGGGGAAAACAATTCTTTACATAGGGTAACCGGTACAGTCGTGGGCACCAGTATAATGATGGGCACAGCAACTGTAAGGGGGGGGGTAATAAGATTTGCAAACAGCGAAAGGCCTTCTGCACATAATTGCTGTGTCATGCGTTTGCAACTCCCGAATATCAATTGAATGTGGCCCGACAGAGAGCATAGGTGCATTTCAATTGTTAGTGCGGTGCTCTACTTGACGTCTGAGCATCGAAACGTTGTGGATTCGTGAGCGGAAGTACGTCCTGTTATTAAGGGATTCAATCAATTGGTTTGTTTTTATTTGCAATCCGATCTATGCGTAGTGTAGCTAGGTTTATAATCTACGTTTTCATGTGTGTTTTCACTTTATTAGAGCAGACCATAAGCAAAAAAAGATAGTGCCCATACCTGTAAATATTTATGATGTGCAGAACAATGATGGGCATGGAGTGTACATCACTATAATTTTGGCAACTTATTATTTATGCATTGCTGTAATGTTAATATTAAATTTTAAATATTATTTACCTTGTTAAGCGAAAATATACATTCAGAAAGATTGTGATGGGCACTGTGTCCATTACTTAAATTTGAACAAGCCCATTACTGTCTCAATAAACGTTCTGAAGCTAAATGCTATCATTAGGGGACGGATTTTAATGACCTAAAACTTCGCAAAAATGATCAATATAATGCTCTTTAAATGTTTTAAAATGTCCCAAAATCAAAGAAAAACAACAAAAATGATTAAAACCATTTCGGATTATTAAATTACACTGATTGTGAGGTATGACGTCCTCACGGTGAACAATTAAATCCATTGTATGTTACTGTTGTAATAGAGAATTCGTCCCTCCGTTGATGTGAACCCAGTATGCAAACTTTTGGTTTAAACTGTTCGTTACTAGGAAATCTGTCGTCTTTTTGTGGATGGTCACAAAACTTTACTTTTGGTCACTTTACTTTTCAGACGAGTGAGCTCTGTTCTGAATTACAAATAGTTTTAATAGCATTGTATCCGAACACCAGAAGAATTATTCCACCAGCAGTTGTCGCTGTATTTCCACCAATCAAGAGTGCATGGAACCCTTCTGAGGCGCGTCCCTCTCCCTCTCCCCCTCCCCTCCCTCTCTCCCCCCTCCCTCTCTCTCACTCTCTCTCTCACTCTCTCTCTCTCTCTCACTCTCTCTCTCTCAAAAAACTTCGCTCCGGTGTTGAAGGTAGTGCGCGCAATAAAGCCAGAAACCTTCAAAATGGTTTTAGAGCTTGGAGCCCTGAGAGAATTGATATCACTAAATATCTGGGGCGGATGTGCAATGACATTGTATCTAATGTAGAAAGTGAAAACATTGTAACCACAACACTAAAAAAAATCATTGACAATTGAAAAATTCTGCGATATTGTTGGAGATGAGCGAGTATAAAAGTTCAACAACATTAAGCAAAAAACACACCATCCAGAGAAAACAAGAAATCGTGCTAACACGTGCAAAACAAACGTCAATTCTGCACGAAAAATGCCTATCCATCGATTCAAGGTATAAACACACTTATTGGAAGTGAAAGAAATGACATGTGTCATATAGGTGTTGTGGTGCGTTATCGCTGGCATTTTTCATGAAATAATTATAAACGTTGTCATTGCCAACAATACTATTGTTGGCAATGACAACGTTTATAATTATTTCATGACATTTGTCAGCCGAAAACTTCTACGAAGCTTAATAAACCAGCGGTAATAAGCCAATTGCGTTGAACAATGCTATTTGACTTTATTGAGCTTTTTACAATCCATTTTTCTGAGTGCCCATCACTACATTACAAAGTGCCCACGATATTCTTGAAACTGCCCATCCCTATACTTTCTGCCTTATATTAGTTTCACATTTTATACAATGTAAAGTATACATTCAACTATTTATTTTATTAAACTTTTTTAACTTATTAACACATATGTAGTTATTTATTTGCCAACTATGAATTTTCTATTGTTAAATTAAACAACTGTACATTGCATAAAACATATAGGTTGCCCCTAAAGTGCCCATCACTGTATGCTATACCCTAATTAGTTCATTTTTATGTGGACTAGATGTTATAACAGCTGCTTTGTTCCTATCTTCACCCCTTACTTACACATACCTACACTAACATGCACTACACTACCACACATTTCGGGGTAATACAAAAAATAACGAATAATAAGCAAGACCCACCAAGTGCCACTGTGTGCTCTACCAAGAATATAAAAAAGTTGTTGGTGCATGACGCAACATGTAAAAAAATGGCAGTGATCTTTCATTTGAAGACTTGGTACTCCTTGGCGTCAGATGTGTTGTCGGTAGTGTCTGAGTAAGATAATTCAGTCGTTACGCGCAGCATGTTAATAGAGAATGGATGACTTAGGATTAACGCATAATCCAACTGAACCATTTATAGAATCGTCCAAGTTCAGTTTGAAGGCTGTGCTCCTTCACAAAGTGAATAAAAAAATTCCCTTATCACACTCGGTCGTTTTAAAAGAATCATACGAAAGTATGCATGTACTCCTCAGAAGGATCTGGTACGAAAACCAGAATTGGCACATTTAGTATTGAAGAGAAATGTTTCCCAAACGTAGTGATGAAAAGTTAGAAGAGACTTTTTGTTGGGCCTGAAATCAGAAAACTATTGAATGATAGAAATTTCGAAGCCATACTTTCCCCTAAAATACTCACAGATTGGAATCTTTTCAATCTGTTGGAATGGAGTTCCTTGGAAATCAAGGAGGACGACTATGAATTATTAGTGGAGAAACTTTTGCGTAATTATAAGAATGTGGGAAGCGGAATGTCTTTGAAGATACATTTTCTTCATTCACAATTAGACTTCTTCCGTAAGATCCTGGGTGGGGCCAGTGATAAACAAGGTGAGAGATTTCACGAAGATTTTAGAGTTATGGAAGAACGCTCTCAAGGAAGATGGGACCTAGCTATGATGGGACCCATAAACAATACACCCATAATCTAAGATAGGACGGATGATAGCCCTATATAGGCGCAAAAGACGTAGTCTGTCTGCGCCCCATGATATACCAATAAGGGCGCAAAGGAGGTTCAATGGAGATACACAGCGTCTCTTCAAGTTTTGAATGTGCTTTGGTCATGTTAAACTCTTGTCAGGCCAAGGAAAGTGGCAGATTCGACGAAGGAGGGTTGATGACCCCCAATAAAAGATCAGGATGATTATGGAGGTGATATATTCTATAGAAGGGCATGCAACTGGATTTTGAGGTGGAGCACTTGAATCCAGTATTATCGCTCCATTCTTGCAATTTGTGGAGCACAAGCTGCCTCTCAATAACTTGCATGCTCTTCGAGGAGCAGAATATACCAAAGTCGTCAACGAAGAGCGATGCTTTCACAGGCCCTCGAATTACTGATGCGATATTATTGATAGCAACGGCAAACAGACTGAGACTCATAATTGATTCCTGGGGAACACCCTTTTCTAACTGGTGACTTGAGGATAACGTATCACCAAGGCAAACGTGAAAAAATCTTGACGAAAGAAAATTTACTAGAAACGAAGGGAGCCGTCCCGAAAAGCCTACAGAATGCCGTAACACCAGGTGGTGTAATACGCTTTCTCTATGTCGAAATAAATTGCTATCCGGTTATGTCGAAGCACAAAAGAAGTGGAGATCTGTGTAGCAAGGGAGACGAAGTGGTCTATGGTTGACCTGTGCTTCCTGAAACCACACTGAAAAAGTGTAAACAGATTCCTTTGCTCCAGGAGCCAGATCCGACGTTTGTTTACTATTCGTTCTAAAAGCTTGCACACACAGCTTGTGAGCGAGATTGGGCGGTAACTTGAAGGGATTGTTCTGTCATTTCCTTCTTTAGGGATTGGAATAACAATGGCTTCACGCCAAATCCTTGGTAAGAAATGTTGATCCCAAATCAGTTGCAAATGCGGAGGAGAAAAGAACGAGCAGTTTCCCGTAGGTGTTTAAGCATTTGATTATGTATCTGGTCTGGTCCTGGAGCAGAATCTTTTGCACAAACGAGGGCACAGGAAAATTCATCCATGGAGAAAGGAGCATTGTAGTCTTCCTCCATGCGACTCGAGAAATCTACTCTGCTGTTCTCCATTCTTCGTTTGGTCTTCAGAAAGCGAGGAGAGTAGTGTGCGGAGCTGGAGAAATGATCGTAGTGAGAGGCCAATTCTTCAACTATATCTTCTGGTGAGGTGAGAAGATTTCCATTTACAAGAAGCCCTGAGACAGACGGCGAAGGAAGTCTTCTGCCACCTATCTGTCGAACTTTTCAAACTACGATGGGAGGCGTACGGCAAGGGTGGGATGAAATATAGGCTCTCCACGTGGCCTTACTTTCCCGTAGGGTCAATCTAGCTCTGGCTCGTGAACTTTTGTAGTTGATCAGATTATCAACGGTTGGGAACCTACTAAGCCAAAGCCCGTTTCCGATCCCGCACCGCGGTGGCACAGTCGACATTCCATCATGGCACGGGAAGATGTGAGTGACCCGAGGACTTCGGGATAGCAATTGAGGCCGCATGAAGAACGTCATCAGTAAAATGGGCATCAATATCATTTGGGCAGGTTTCCAATATCCGTATTTCTTTCTCGAACATTTCCCACTAAGCTCGGTGGATTAGTCAGCGAGGGGGACGAGCAAAGTTTGGATCGGGCATATTGAAATTCACCGGAATGGGGAAGTAGTCACTCCCATGCAGGTCGCCAAGGAACGTCCACTCAATGATGGTAGAGAGAGATGGACTACAGACAGCGAGATCGATGGACGAGAAAGTGTTTGAAGCCACAGAAAAATGTGTGCTTTCGCCAGTATTCAGAAGAATTAAGTTCGGGTTGTCAATAATATTTTCAAGTATATTGCGTCTCGAGCAGGTCTTAGTACCATCCCAGGTGGGATTGTGGACATTTAAGTCCCCCAGAATAAGAAAAGTGGCGGGCAACTGAGATAACATATCTTCAAGTTCCTCTTGCGACACGACTTGGCCAGGCGGACTATTGACGTTGCAAATAGTTATTGATATATTGCGGAAGTTAACACGAACGCACGATGTCTGAAGAGTCGTTCGTACGTCTATTTCTTTGGACACCAGAGAGTCTGTGACTAATGTAACTTCGCCATGTGCCCGGAGGCCATCATCAATGTCTTGCCTATAGCAGCAAAAGCCAGGAAGAGAGAGGGAATGCTCAGGAAGATGTGTTTCCTGCAGTCAGATGACAACGAGTCTATGCAGAGACATTATCAGCTTTAATTTATCTAAACGGGCGCTAAATCCATTCAGGTTCCACTAGAGGAGAGCTATAACTTTTAGATGTTACGTTTCTTGCTTCTAAGGGAATTTTTTCTTCCTCTTTTTCCGTTTATGTTGCCCGAAGGGGCGTCTATCCACCTCGGTTGAAGTTTCCTCTGAGGCAGATTCCTCCTGAGCACTGCTCGATGGGCTAAAAGATCGCTCAGAGCGAGTTTCAGGAGTCGGGGTAGGTGGTTGGAGTTTTAAGGAACGATCTTTTTTAAGTTTGTCTGGGCCAGAAGGCCGAGTGACATCGGCCCCCATGCGGGTCTGAGAAGTGAATTCTAAGTCCGACTTCGGCTGTGTGCTTTTCTTCGACAATTTATATTTGGATGGAATTATTCTTCCCCCCCTTGCAGAGACGATGTCTCCTCATGGAAGTCTACTGGAGACATCTGGCAACAGAAATGAGCAACTGAGGGAGGAGCAGATGAAGTCTGACAACAAGCTGTTGCTTTTGCCGTCGTGATCAAAGTACTGGAAAAAGAAAGCCCGAGATCTACAGGGTTCTTCACGAAGTATCGGCGTTTCGCCTCTTGTAAAGATACCTTCTCCGTCACTGTGATCTTTTGGATCTCCTTCTCCCTAAGATATGTAGCGCACCTGTTCGAGTTGGCCGCATGGTCTCCTTCACAGTTAACACAGGCCGGCTGGGGGGCGACACAGGGATCCGTATCGTGCGTGGATTAGCCGCACTTTGTTCAAACAGGGCTTACGGTCGTGCACCGCTGTTGGGTATCGCCGAACCTCAGACACTTGAAGCAACGCAGGAGGACTGGCACATACAGCCGCACGTGGAGATTATAAAAACCACAGCTCTTCCTTTCTGGGAGAGGGGGGAGATTAAACGTCAAGATCAGAGTGGGAGTAGGGATCTCTCTCCCATTCTCCTTCCTCTTGATCCTAAACACCTCCGTTACGCCCTGACTCTTGAAGAAAGACAGAAGTTCCTCCTTACTTTCGGTCGCAAAATCATCGTGATTCACCACTCCCATAGATAGGTAAAGGATAGGGTGAGTGGTCACTTCCCCCTGGAGGCCAGCAATCTGCTTTGTTTTCGAGATTTTTCGATTTGCTCATCGGTGCGTGCTTCGAAAATAATGGAAACATTCCTTTGATGCACCACCGTTTGGAGTTTACCGAAACTGTCCTCAATGGCTCGCGCGAGACAAACCGCACTAGTACTTTTAAATGTTTTTCCTTCTTCCGTGCACGCCATCAAAACGAAGTGGCTTCTTTGGTTTATCTTCTTCCCTAAGGAAGAAACTACTCAAATCCACTGTTTTCGCAAAGGATCGCCTCTTCCTTCCTTCCGATTAATCGGGAGTGGGTTACCACCCGACTGCCCGTCTAGAAGAGTTCAAGGCCAAAGCTACTGTGTTGGAAACCTACAAGGAATGTTCCTCAAATTACGTAAACAACGTATCCCTAGGTGCAAAGCAGAAAGTAGGACAAGGAGTAGTTTGGAATCAAACAGGTCCCTCAACTGCCAGGACACACCTTCCCTTCGACATGGGTCACCATGCACGGCAAACACATGGTTGGGCGTTGTGCATACAGGGGGCCAGGGGGACTGAAATAGAGGTAGAAGGGGTAAAAGAAAATAGACAAGATGTTATAAAAGAACGAGAATGAACGATGAGGAAGATCAAGATGATTGGTGAGAGAAAGGAATACTTGAGAGCCCTTTCTGCATTCCCCCGTCAGGACCGACCCACTTCGACGGGGACTTCAAATTGTGTTTTTCGAAAATTCAAACATTTTCTGTGAAAAAGAGCTTCAAATTTAGAATTTACAGTATGGCTTAAACGCCAATTTTTTAAAATCAAATTTTTTAAACAATTGTCATTTAGGACGATGTTTTACTGTTCTTTACTAATCTTAAAATAATATTTCCGCTGTAGAATTAGGAAACCGAAAAATCAAAAATGTATTTTGTCACTGTACACAACACAAAAATGTACTGAAAATGTCAAAAAAATGTACTTTGGGCGACGATAGACGGCAGCAGGCAAAAATATACGTTAAGTTCGAATAGCTAACCAAGACCAAAGGAAATAGAAAACTAATAAGGGAAAGTCTGTGCCATTCTGTAGCATCACTAGTTTGTGTTAATTTTGTTGTTGGGTAGAGTTAAGGACGTTTAAGAGAATGGTGTAGGGCTGATGTTCGTTGAAAACTGATTTTTTGAAAATTGCAAAAGTTCAAAATATTTTCGGAGTCTTCCTACACCTAAAATATTAGAGATAAAGATTTTTCATCTTAATGAAATCTGTTCCTTAAATATAAATTTTGAAATAAGGCCATGTACAATTTTTCGAAAATGTTTGGTACTTTTCGCGTAATTTTGCGTGAAAATACAGGCGAGAGTGTATGTGCCACTAGTTTACTTTAAATAGAAAATTACAAATTATTTTGATAACAATTTCGTATATATTTTTGTATTACCTTCATACTAAGTGTGGATGCAGATATTAAACAAATTATACAAAAATAAAAATAATGATAAACAAACCTTATTTGGTGGCTATTTTTTGAGCTCATATCTGAAATCACCGACTTCGAATTCGTTAAAAAAAGTTGCTTATATATTACCAAAAAAAATTACATTTTCTGCCCTTTATAATAATTGGCATAATTGCCCTAGTTGATATATTATGAAGTAAGCGTTACTAAAACGCTTCACAGGAATTCTGTTCATAATGATTATAAAGCGATATTTATAACTAATTAACATAACCATTGACTGCAAAGTTCATGGCCGATATAATATAAGTATACGAAAAGGATTAGCCATTGCAGGTCATTTTACTCACTTCATATTATCAACTGTTGTTAAATGTATAAGGTCAAGGTCTAAAAATAGAAAACGTTGTTCGTTTAGGTCAACAAATGAATAAATATTAATTCGCAAATAAAATTATTATACATAAAAATTACAAAATTAATATAATGTATCGACTCACTTATTTTCGGGACCTCAGCAGGTACAAAAACTACCAATATTATGTCTAAATTACTAATATAATTAGGATTACAGACAGAATTGGATGAGTCTTCTGAAACATTTCTGTAGAGGACACTCATATCGCAAGGGTCAAATAGGCGGGAAAATCACTCTTAAAAAAAAAAAGGACCAATAACTTTACTACCCCAACTTGTGCACATCCAACTCGCAACGCAGCTGACACAAAAGTCACTCACTACATGAAACATTAATATAAACCGTCGATGGGACGAACAGCAGCCGCGAGGCTCTCGAATATTCTATCGCACGCAAAGACTAAACTACTATTAGCCAATGGAAAAACCAAAACATTACTTACAAACGACTTAACTTCCATGGAATTTTAAGTATAAATCTGTTTGGATATTGAGGGTGTTATTAGTTTGAAAAGTGTGCGACATTTTAGATATTCATAGTTTTCAATAATTATTTTCTTGATCCAATACTTTTTTTTTATTTTCCTTGTGAAATTCATGATTTGTGGTAAGTCGATGTTTGGTTATAACAATATGTTTACGATCAATCTAGTTAATGTCGAAAATCCTCCCACTGTCGGGGCTAGAACACAGGGACCTCCCGGTCAGAGGCACTGCAGTGACAGCAGATGATGCACTGAGACATCCCAACCGGATCACGTTATGATACCTATAGCTACTACGACGCGATTTCCTATTAACATTAATACGAAACAGCACTCGCTGCTCACTATTTCTGCTCACGCAACCCTTTTGTCACTATCAACCTTGATGTCGACACTTGTAATGAACCTCATTAACTACGACATTCAAGGCAGCCGATTCATTAGTTTCTATACTTTGAGGTGATATTGTGCAAATGCCAAAACTTCTGATTCGCTGCAATGACGTTACCACCTGACGGCGAACTGTCAATCAAATAATTTTTTTCCTAAGGTATGTGAAAATCTATATTCAATCATTGAAATGTACTTTAAAAAACACAACATTCTTTAGATTCAAATTAATGAAATATGTTAAATTACTTCAATTGAATGGGTGAAAACCAGAGCGGTGTAAGTGACATTTTATACATTCAGAGAAATCTGTTGAAGTCAATATTACTGTAAATTCGTGGTGCTTTGTTTCATAATTAAAACCATGGCATTTCAATTGTTCATTAACAGGACGAAAATACATCGTCACTTAAATACAGCATACAATAAAGATTTCTAAGATTTTTGTTTCAGAATTCATAAAATGTGACTTATACCGCTCTAGTTTTCGCCCATTGAATTAATATACTTTTATAGAACTATAGAAAGATCAACGTAACATTTAAGTGGAGGTGGGTGCGACAATTTGGCTTGCCTAGGGCAATAAGGATAAATCCGTCCCTGAGTCCACAGATCCCAAAAATATCCACATTACAACAATGTGGATTACATTCGGTACTATTGGAAACGAATAAAACTAGAAAATACTGAAGGGAGTCGTAAGGAGGAAGACCAGAACCCTTATTATTATTTACAACTTCTTGCATGTAATGTCTATTAAAATGTTATTATACTGTTTTGTTATAAAACACTGCGATATAATGTTTTTAATCTTTTAAAATATGTATTCCTGCTTCAATGAGCTATAAATATTGTACTCTAAGAAATATTAACAAAAAAATCTATAAAATAATCAAAATATTTTAAACAAGACATAAGACATTTTCAAGTGGAGGACATGTTTTGATGAACAAGGTGAACAAAATTGATAATGCCTATTCGATGGTCGAGATCGCTAAGGCAGTAATGCCGTAGCGATCTCGGACCGAAGGGTCGCGGGTTCGAGTCCCGCTTCGGGCAAGGTTGTATTGTGTTCGTCCTTTCCCCCCCCCTACCATCATCATATCGTGTCACTCTCACAGTTACCATACCGTTACAAGCAATAGTGGTCGTTAATGACTTAGAAGTTGACGCGACCTTAAGTAACAAAAAAAATGTAATGGGCATAAAATGTGGACTTCAATCCAAACGGGACGGAGAAGAGTAATCGTCGAAAATATTGTGAACGAAATGCTTCTGTACAATTAGTCTATGAATCAGATCAAATCGAGCTTCAAAATTATAGGGAGAACTAGGATAACTAGAAAATCCATTCATACTACAAAATCAAGTCGGATCATGATGCCTTAATGCAAAACGAGTTAAAATACCAAAGTCATGACTATTCCATTAGACGACATTCGTCATTCAAGCGCAATGTTTTACCATTAAAATATCTAATTCGAGCACACAAACAACACGTCTTTTGGCAAGGTTATACGGTCTGCTCGCTTTCGCCTGCGGCCTTGCACGAGAGTTGCCGAGCACGACGTTTTAACTTTTGTTTTAAGTGATACATACGCTATTGTCTGCATTTCACAACTGGAATCGATGGACATCAGACCGTAACTGCCAATTTCATGGGATGTTTTTTTTTTATTTCGACAAGGTTAAGCTGGAAACTTTGGCATCGAGAAGTAGGTCAAGAAAAATGTAGTATCGTCTAAATATTTTTTGACGGTTAATGGTCCATTAAGGGTATAAGAACTTAAGAATGCTCTCCAATGCCACCGAACACAATGAGAAATAAATGTTCTTGATAAAGAAACGTTCCGATTAAGAATGAATTGGGGTGAAAAAGGTGAAGTTGCGAAAACTGATCTACTGGCTAGACATGGTATTAAATTAAGTAAGTTAAAATATGGACCAAAAATACTATGCATATGTAAACTTTTAATATTTTCTGTTAACAAGAGAAAAACTCTAAGATACGTGTCACACAAACATTGAAAACTCCAAATCTAATCCAGACATTGTTTCAAACGAAAGGTCTACCCAATTTTCATCTCAACAAATGACAGTGGGAATGTATACAATTGTATGTGTATTATGTGTATAATTTCTGTTACGTACATGATAAAAACTGTTTGAATAATGTAAACAATCGTTGGTGTGTAAAAGTTTTGGGGCACATTCCAAATTTGCAATCCTTAATTTTATAATATCCCTTTAACTAATTTTATGAATCAAAGTGGCTTTACGAGAATTCAAGGACTGAACATTCTCCATGACTCTTAAGAAGTTATTTGATAATTGTGTACAATTTAGTAGCGTTAAATTACTGAAGAAAAAATCATATACCTGCTCGAAATAAATTGTATACAATAGTGATTTGAACGAAAGTTAAACTCAGTGAATTTAGTTTCTTCAAAGCAATTGAATAGGTTATTTTTAAACCCCGTTAGTCACTCTCTTTTCCGTTTCCGCTATTTGTGAAAAAATAGAAGCTGCAGGATATATGCAGCGTTCCATGTGTAAATCACGTAAATCAGATTAATAGAATTGCCGTGAGGACACTGGGAAGTTGTAGTTTGGTTATGAAACTTAAATTATTGACTTGCTCATATATATATATATATATATATATATATATATATATATATATATATATATATATATATCAATGTATGTATTTCTGTATGTATACAGTGTGTATGATATATATCACTGACTGGGAGATTGGGATTGGTTAAAAGGGGTATTCAATACGGAAATATTCCAATGTACTATCATAGAAGCACATATTTCAAACAAGTTTTTCTATCATATGAATCATCTTTGATTGATACACATCGTCACATACTTCACATAATATTGTAAGAAATGTATCAAATTACAAACTGAACCTGAAATGTGTATTTATTTACATGTTTACGTAAAAAAATCGTTTTTGAAATCCCATAAGTCATAAACTTTTAAATAAGTTCAATGTCTATTGTATTATTGATACAATATATTACATGTCTCCACTGAATTCCCACTCAAGATTTATGCATGAGAAATGCAAAAACAACACAGAAAAGTTCATTTTGAACTTAATTATTCAGTGTTCTTATTTTTCCACTTTACAATTCCAGGCTTATGGGGTATTGAAATAACCGATTCAATTGAAGTTTTAGGGCAAATCGGCATCACCACCCCGCAATCACCATACATGCATTCGGATAGGAGAGGCTCCGTGATAATCTCATTGAAATAAATGTTTGGTGATTATTTGGTAACTGAAAGGATTATTTACGATTTACTCTTTGATTTATACTTTTTTTTCTCGCGCTATTACATGAGCTTCGGTGATTTTATTAGAGACAGCTGGTTCTGGGGGGTTATTCAATGGAATGAAGTATTAATTACTTGCTGGGCGACTTTTCAGAACTCTTGTTTTCATCCCCAGGGTTGTAAACTTGAAACAAAGTATTGATTTAAAAATCTAAGTCAATTTTACACATGTCACAAAACACAACAAATACAGCTCAGAAGGAAACTAATGGTACAATAACTGCACATTCTTTCTCGCAGTGATTGCAACGGCTACGAAATATTATAATACTACATCAACTTGCAAACGCATTGCCAACCAGCAAACATTTTTTCTCCGCATCGAGATTCGAACTCACAGTTAACATGCTACTCACGTTACCCCTACAGCACCAGCTGCACACAAGGAAATCAACATTCGCGACGCTAAAGAAAGGTATTCATTTGCATTTGCAATTTTCAAAAATTTAGATGTTTTCATTAAATCCAGATATAGTATTAAAAATCATCCTATTTCCAATGTATTATTAAAGAACATATTTCATTAAAGAAAAAATTCCTCTCATCAATATTGTACTATTGTAATGTTACTTTTTTTGCAATTTAAAAAAAAACAGTTCGGGTTTTTCAAAAAACTGTGCTATTTTTTAAGCATAATTTGCTCTCTCCAAGGGGAAAAATTAAAGTAAACAATTGGAGCCTTTTTAAGAAACACATTTGCTTTATAAATTGCATTAACTTCAAGCAGAAGTTACGCGAAAACTACTCGCTTACAAAAAATACAGGACCTTATTTAAAATATCATTTTTTTCGAAAAAATCATTTAAAACTAGTGGCGCACATACTATCTCAGATCTTTTCTAAATTTGCGAGTTTCAAAAATTCAGACAGAACAACAAAAATTAGACATGAGACAAAATTTGGGGCGGTTTTTGAGAAAATGTTATATTTATAAATTTCAAGCACAAATAACTAAAAAGTACTCGCTTTTTCAAAAACAACTGTACAGGTAATTTTTAAATATCTGATGTTTTAAACAGATTTTTTCTAAGACAAAATCTCTATCTTCAATTTTGTAGTTTCCAAATGACAAAAGTTTACAGATTTGGAAAATAGAGCGTTCGCCGGAAACGAGACTAACAATTTTCCCCCTCCTTTTATGCATATGAGAACATTTTTTTACAAATTTGATCCGCTTTTGAGAAAAACCTTTTTAACATAATTAAAAATTGCGTGCATTTCATGCAAAATTATGCGAAAACTACTCAAATTTTCGAAAAATTGTACATGACCTTATTTCAAGTTCAATCTTCAAAGAACAGATTTCATTACGGAAAAAGACTATCTTCAATATTGTAGATGTACAAAGATGCCCCAAAAAATTGAACTTTTCCAATTTTTGAAAATTATAATTTTTAACAACTAATGAGACTTGCACCATTCTCGCAAGCGTCCTTTATGCTATTCGAGGACAAAGTTTCAGCAAAACATTTGGAATCATAGTATGAGAAAATTTTGAAAATTTTGAGGCTTCATATAAATTATCCCCCAAAATCAAAATATACATTTCGAACTCAACAGGCCTAAAGTTCATTAAAATCGACCAAGAAATGTCAATTTTGGAGAAAATAAGGATAACGGTTTAGGAGCTAGCTTTGACGGCCGAATAGACGAACGAACGGACGTTTGCTGTCAATCAATGTTTTGTTATCAAGGACCCACAAAACATAGATTCTGACTACACAATGAGTTAGAGGAAATAATTTACTATATACACGAACAAGATTTATCCATTTTATCGTTACCAGGGATCGGCATTCCGAGCTTGACTGCCGAACCGAACGGATCGCTCTTATCGTTGTGAACAGTGATAACTGTGTGACTTAGAAAAATCTGTGAACCAACGTAAATCTTGTGGTCTGTGAAAACAGTGCCACTAGTGAGCGCTACGCATTATGTACAATGGGTACTGCCCGACAACGGGGCAGCTCATCAGTAATCCTCTAACAACACTAAACAGTGACAGTGAACAGTGAAACTATCCCATCCCAGATTTAAACGTTTCGATGCTGTACCAAGAAGTAACGGAAACTGCTAGTGACGAAGTTTCATCAATGCAATCTCAACCAAGCCAAACAACAATGGAACCTCACCCAAATCAACAGACCTCAATGAGACTGCAAAACCCGAACACCCCACAAGGTAACGCTACAGGCCAACATTCCGCAGGGCAAAATTTAAAGCGTCCTTCTGATGATAACAATTCGGCTAACGAGACAAAAAGGTCTTACCTACAATCAAAACAAAACAATGTAGACAGTTCAACCCAATATCGTTATTCGGTCCCCATTGGAAATAGATTTGAGGCACTGAACAGTGAACCGGATCCCAACAATCAAAATAGGTTTAGTTACGTCAATGAAACCACACCAAGTGTGTCAGAAACAGTAAAAATCCCGCCAACTTATGTAGCAAATATAACAAACATTATGAACTTTAGCAAGGAGATTAATAGCAAAGTAACAATCATCTTCAATCAATCTCATTGTGAAAGCTGAAAGGAGAAGACAACCTAAAGGCCCCATTCAATTCATGAAATATTTAGACTTTGGCCATACAAAAAATAATTGTAACCATAAAATAGCATGCATTTATTGTTACAAAAATCATTATTCTGCTACTTGCCCCCATAAAAATGAACTATTGAAATGTTATAACTGTCCAGGAAACCACAGAGCAGACCTCAGAAGCAGACTAAAACCCTAACAATAACTATCCAGAAATTAGAAATAGAACCAATGGATCTCAAACTGCGCCACCTCAAAATACCCAAACTAACTTCCCCAGACTGTCAAACACTCAAAACATCCCAAACTTTACACACATAAACAACACAAACCGAACAAAATCTTAATCAACATAATAACTCCCGAAATCTAAATCCACAAGGACACTCTAACAAGAATAACTTTCTCAACTCCCTGATCAATACAATAGCTACTCACATAATCAATATAATCAGTTCAATTATCCCATCCATAATAAATAACATCCATCAATCATCCATCTCAGCATACATTAATAATAATTATGCAACAAACACAAACTAATAAGATTACCGTACTCAATTTGAATGCAAATGGAATAATCAATAAAACCAATGAACTGAAATATTTCATGCAAGATAAGAAAACAGACTTTGCTTGCATAACAGAAACACATTTAAACAATAGTACAAAATTCAGCATACCATACTACAAAGAAATAAGATCAGATAGACCAAATACTAATGGAGGAGAAGTCATGATTCTTATTCGGAACACAATATCATGTTATCAGATAATATTACCACCAACCCCTGGCATTGAAACAGCAGCAATTAAGTTCATTAATAACAACAAATTGGAAACAACACTCATAGTAGCATATAAGCACCCAATGTAAAAATCCAACATACCAATCTCATTGGTATTATTGATCAACACACCCCAACAATAGTCGTAGGTGATCTTAATGCAAAACATGTACAGTGGGGATGTAAAAACAATAACCCAGCTGGAAAACAATTACTACAACTAATAAACAGCAACAAACTCAGTATCATCCCCCAATGATCCAACATACTATCCATTTGATCACTCTAGGAACCTAGACCTGTTAAGACATAGGTATAACAAATTTAAAACAAACATTTTTCTCTACAGTACACCATGAAATGGACTCAGACCACCTATCAGTAACAATTACAACACATCATTCACTCCCCCTACACACACCCATTCCACAACTCAACACACACACACACACCCAATTAATTAGTAAAAATTTAAAAATAATTTTAAAAGAACCATCCCTAAATTCAAAAACTTAAATACCTCTCCAGAAATATATCAAGCAATAACAATACTCAATAACATAATATTAAGTGAATTACAGAACAGTAAATTAAATAACCTCAGAACACACAGAATTAAAAAAATGAACTTCCCAAAAGCATAAGAAATCTAATCCACATAAAGAATAAAACAAGAAGATTATGGGATCACACTAGAAACCCTGAAGTTAAAAAGGAACTGAACCTTTTAACATATATTACAAAAAAACACTTTTCACACACAAACAGCAACAATACAATACCATGATTCAAACTTTAAGCTCAAGTAACAATACAGTGTGGCAATTTAAAAATAAAATAATAAACAAAAGAAATAATATTCCTCCACTTAATACCAGTAGAGGGAAAAATTATCTCCCTTTGAAAAAGCTGAAACACAAGCAAAACATTTTGCAGATACATTCAAACCCAACGACTCACCCCTACACTCACAACACAAAACAATCACACAGATAGCAACATCTCCTAATTATAAAGTACTTTCCAGAATCAGATTCACATCCCTCCAGGAATATAACAAAAAATAAAATCACTTCCTAAAAAAAAGGCCCCAAGACATGACAGAATAAATAACAAAATCCTAAAAAATCTACCAAACCAAGCCGTAGCATTCTTAAACAACATTTACAACTCTTCATTAAGAACAGGTTATTTTCCCCTTTTATGGAAACATTCTATCGTGATACCTATACCAAAACCCAACACAAATCCATCCAATATAGAAAATTATAGACCAATAAGCTTGTTACCATCCTTGTCCAAAATTCTAGAGAAAATTATTCACAAAAGACTCAATAATTACTTCAACAAAAATGACATCATTCCCAGGCATCAATTTGGATTCACAGAAAAGTTATCAACCACACACCAATTACTAAGGATCACAGAAAATATCCATACAGCATTCCAAAGAAAACTACATACTATATCAACCTTTCTAGATTTTTCACAAGCAAATGACAGAGCATGGCATTAAGGTCTCATGTATAAACTTAGAATCATTGGCACACCCAAATACGTAACCAACATCATCAATAGCTTTATAAGCAATAGAACTTTTTTCAGTTTTAATAGACAAACATCTCTCAAACCCCAAACCAATATTGGCTGGACTTCCTCAGGGCTCCCCACTTTCGCCCATATTATTCAATCTTTACACAGCCGATATCCCTACATCCAACACAATCAATACAGCCCAATTCACAGATGATACAGCCTCTTACACATAACAATAACACCATTCCTTGGACTCCACAAAACAAAACAGTGAAATATCTAGAATTGCATTTAGACACCAAACTTAACTGGAAATAATATATAAACATTAAAACAAAACAAACAAAAGTCAAGCTAATTCAATTAAAACCATTAATAAATAATCACACTAAAATAACTATAGAAAATGCCAAACTCATGTATACAGCCATAATAAGACCCCTAATGGTCTATGCTTGTCCTGTCTGGATTAATGCAGCAAAAACCAATATCCATAATATGCAGGTCATACAGAATAAATTCATGTGAACAATAACCAATGCACCCTGTTTCATCACAAACAACTTCACAAAGAAATTCAAATAAAACCTATCATACACCACATCACTAAGTTATCCCATAATTTTTACAATAATATGAAATCAATTACACAACTATCCCAATACAACTTAGGCAAAGCACCCATAAATGCCACCAGAATAAAAAATAGATTTCCTAAACATGTTTTTTAAATACAATTTGAAAACAAAACAATAAGCATAACAGTGCTCATTTCTAGTTAAAAAAATGAAGTTATAAATATACTATTTACATAAATTTGTCAGGCTACTCATTTCTTCGTAAACTGGTCTGTTCTCTTATTAGAATGTTCTTCTGGACAAACCACGAAGGAACCAATATGATAAACGTTGCTTCCAATCTATAAGTAATGAAAAAGAAAAAAACAAACAACTAATGAGGCTATAACAGCACAAACTTTTTCGCATTATTTGTAACTATTGCAATTTTCCAAAATTCAGAGATATCAACAAAAGTCAGGCCTGAGCAATTTTTATAAGCACCCTTCGCTCTTTCTGAAAAAAAAAGCAGAAGTTTTTGAGAAAATCTTGTTTTTAAAATTGCCCCTTTTTCATGAAAAATTAAGCGAAAATTACCCATATTTTGAAATTTGGTACATAATCACATTAACAGATCTAATTTAGAAGAACAGAGTTCATTTAGAAAAAATTCTATCTTCAATATTGTCGTTGTAGGAAGACCGAAGGCCGAAAAATAGCCCTTTTGGATTTTTGGGCCAGCGTAATTTTTATTAGTTCATATTGCTTTATCTCAGGAACAAATTAAAGCAAATATTTGGAGTCAATTTTTGACAAAATTTTGAAAACATCCTTGAAGGCTTCATGTAAAGAACCCAACAAAATCAAAATATCTGTTTCAAATTTACGGACTCGCGATATCAGCCAGTTCGATTGGGGTCGATCGATATCAATTTTGGAGAAAATCATGTCTACGGCTAGCGTTTTTGGGACAGATACGCGTTTTGCCGTAAACCAGTTTTTCGGCATGAAGGGCCCACAAAACGTTGTGACAATATAAATTATTATCGTATAGGAACAAGGGTTATCCAATTTTTCGGTATCAGAGATTTACAAAACGAGTTTTTATGATTAAAAAATGACGTTTTTGGTGCACTATTACAATACTTTATATTACGTAAGTGCCACTAACATTTTTGTCATTAAAGAGGCTGCTCATGCTCGAGGACGCTGTTTTTTCCGTTACTACACTACTTACAAACCACCTAGAAGGGTTTCTTCGCCGATGGATTAGATATAGATTTATTCAGTCAAAAAACAATAAAAACTGTATGTGACGCAGGGGGGAAAAAGTTTATCTGCGCACGTTTTCTTGAGTTCCAGAATAACTTCCCGTCATTTTAACTATAAATAGTTGAAAGGTGTGTAAAAGTTTAACATAAATAAATTAAATAAATAATTAAATTTCAAAAATAAATTTTAAAAATTGAAAGATTAGCAATACTTGAATCTTGTCTTCAGTCATTATCACGAGCGAGTCAAAGGCCCTGAATGCCTTTTACTTTCTCGTATACGTACGTATATACGTAGTATAGAGGTTATGTAATGATGCAGAAAATCGATTTTGAGATTTCAACGTAAATACACGTTTTGGGGTCCCCTAATACCGAAAATAAGTTTGTGTTTTTCTTTCTTTCTTTTCAAAACGTCTGTCCGTCTGAATGTCCATTTGTGAACACTACTAGCGCCTAAACCTTACGTAGGATTTTTTCCAAAATTGATATTTCCCGGTCCATCTCGCTCGACTCAAGGTGCAACGATTTTGAAAAACGTTCTTCAAAATTTGGGGATTCTTTACATGAAGCCCCCGAGGCATTTTCAAACTTTTCTCAAAAACAGTTACAAATTTTTTCTTTAAATTTTTTGTAAGAATACAGTGAAACACATTTATAAAGGTGAAATAGGTCCAATTTCCTAACTCTAATTTTCGAAAATTTTGACATTTTTTGGACTTCGTCCTACAATTACAAAATTCAACATAGAGATCTTTCCTTGAAATCAAATTTGTTGAGCATAATTAGTTCTTTCATTAATGTCATCTACAGTTTTTGAAAATTTTAGTAGTTTAGGGCAATATTGCGAGCAATATGTGCAATTTTAAAAAATAACAAAAAACAAACAAACAAGATTTTCTTGAAAACAGCTCCAAATTTTTTCTTGAAACGTTTGGTAAGGATAGTGCTAAATGCACTCTATAAGATGACATTTACCCCATTTTGCTTTATTCTTTTGTTTTTTCAAAAGTTACAAAAATGTAATTTTTTTACGTCTCTCTTGTCTTTAATATTTACATTAGCGGCGATTTGTTTACATTATTGTTTTTATGAGTACACGCGCTTTAAATAATGTCATATAAATTTCTTCTAAAACTGAAAATGAGCTAAAAATTCCGCATTTTCAGAGACACTCAAACGCCATTCTCTCAAAAATGGCTCCATTAAAAAAAAACTTTTCCAACAGATAATACTAATTGTACTCTTTAATATGACATAGAGTTCATTATGGGGTTTCTTATGTTTTGCTTTTTTTCAAAAATTACACACATGTAATTTTTTTGAAATATCTCTCACGCTGTTAATATGCACATTTCGCGCGATTTGTAAACACTATTGCATTTGTGAGTGGTAGTGCTTCAAATGACTTCCTATTCTCGAAAACTCAAAAGCTTTCTGTGAAAAAAAGCTTCAAACTTAGCATTTAAGCTATACTATAAATTCGATTTTCTTAAAAACGGCAGCAAATTTATCAATAAAATTGCCATTTACGACGAAGTTTTACTCTTCTTTGATATTCTTAAAGTAATATTCGGTTCTACTATTATGAAACCGAAAAATTGAGAAAATGTGAAAAAAATGTATTTTGGACGGCGATAGATGGCAGGTAGGAGTATGTGTCAAGTCCGAATAGCTAGCCTAGAGCAAAGAAAATTGAAAACTAATACGAGAGAGTCTGAGCCATTCTGTAACACCACTATATCTATTAACGTAGTCACAGCCCTCGCCACCAATTTGTGACAACTGAATTGAAGTAATTAAAACTGTGTTATTCTATTATAGTGAGTTGAAATTCCGACTTGACATTTTTGCAGAACTTGATACTTGGAGCACGGATGTCTATCGAGTTGAGTTCACACATGACGCTGTTAAAGCAAATGAACTTTGCTCACTTTCAAGTCAAATGCTGAGCTAGCAGATGACGCATTCGTGAATGCTGAAATCGCGAATGTTAAAACTGGTAGCATTTTTCTAATGGCGCTGTTTGAAACGGGCTGATAAAGAATTCGTGGAAGATGAGAATCATCATAGAACTCTTTCTGTCGTTTTCTATAGATTGTCCTTATGGACTGGAGATTTGTGTTTCGGAATTGTAATTTTTTATGACCGTTATCATATTTAGATTCGATTTACCATACCAAGGACATATTTTCTTAAATTTCCTTCGTCTATTGGACCAAACGTTTAAAAATGTGGTATAAGACCGAGGATTGAAAGATTTAGTAGAAAACAATTTGCAATATTATAATGCGAGTATTACATATCCGTTTCAGATAAAACGAGAAAATATAAGATGTTAAACCTTTTTTGAAATTATCAATTTTTATATTACTTCGCATAATTGTGTCTTACAGCCTAGTTCATAACAGGCCATAAGCTGCCTAAATAGAACAATGTTCGCGTTCCCGTGGCTCCATGAATTTATTTTTCTGTTAAGTCGCAATGTTTTTCACGGTGTAGAACGCTGGTTTTGATTTCAGACTTTGTTATATATTTGCTTTAAAATAATTAATTTCGTACTAGTGTTTCCATTGTTCCAGATATATTATTCAAATGACAAAAGACGATAAATGTGTATCCTTATTTTTATGCAGTCATAAGACGATACATTAGATGGACTAAGGCTCGGGATGTTTAATTTATGGACTTTTTTTACTTTAAAAAATGTTTGATCGCAGATTAACAATAATTAAAAACTTGGAAACTCACTTCAATATAATGAAGGTAAACTTGCGTGAAATTATTCTAGTTAACAATCCTCCTAACGCGCATGCGTCATTTGTATGGATTCACAACCGACTAGATAGCAATACCAAACAAAATTATTTTCTTTTTTTACCTGTTTCATCTTTATGGTCATAAATTCACTTCACTTTTATTCACGCTTAACTAAATGTTTCTCACTTTGCTTGTTGTTTAGTATGGTCAAAAGTCTTGGTTCAATTAATTACGAAGCTTTTACAATATTTTGCGGCGCCCCTGTTAAGAGGTCGTGGCGCACATTTTGGGTACCATCGGATTAATAGAAGGACCAATGGATACCAATGGATCTTCTCATTTTTATCAGAAAATTAGAATTAATCTAGAAGCAAAGAAGTAAGAAACAGTAGACGCTATGTCCACGCCACTAAAAAATCATATCAACCGAAATGTGTTTTCCTAACCCAACTTTGCATATATTTTTTTACAAAATCTTGATTGAACTTTTTTATCATAACTTATTTTAGCCGTTTTTAGGACGCATAGGATTCTCGCAATTATCTCTCAAATGACTGAAATAAGATGTATGTTAAAATAATGACGTTAAGACGCGAGGAACAAAATAGGTTAACGCCTAAGGATCCGGGCTATAGTGATGACAATTACATACAGCACTAAAAATCTCCCGTTTCAATCCCTTTTTTCGGTTCATGTTGATACAAATTTTCCGTCAGTGACCTATCAAGCTCCTTGTTCATCGCCCAATGCAGACAGATTGCCCACGCCACTTTATTATCACGTTGAGTATATTCTCTTGGGGCTTGTACGCAACTACAATATGGCTGATACGTTCTTTTTGATGACACATTCTGCATTCGCTATCAACGTTCATTTTAAGTGTATGCTTTTTGATGATAACGTGTATCGGGAGTTTGGTTCTGTGCAAATATACGTATTTCTGTCTTTAATTTCAGTCCCCAGCATCTTAACAAAGCGATCGACGCTTCTTTATCAATATGTTTTTACTTTTTCGACTACTACATACTTACGTAGTAATGAAAAAGTATTATAATTCTGTAGCGGAAAGTGGCGATTTTTTGAGAGAAAAATTCGTACTGTGGGTCCCTGACATCAAATAATTGGTTAAATCTTGCTCTTACACGTAGTACGAGGGTCTGTCAGAAGTAATGTCCCACATTTTCCCTTCACGCAACAATAATGGTAGATAGTTGTAGTTGTTAACCCTTCATAGTTTCGTATTTCCAGCGATAGTTAACGAAGTTTCAAGTCTCTTCTACAGATGGAAGTTCCTTAACGAACTGTTAAAATGGCGACGTACGTTACAAACAGGGGGCTGTAATTGAGTTTCTCGTTTCGGAGAAGGAATCTGTTGTAAACGTCCACAAACGCTTGTATGCAGTGTACGACATCTCTGCTGACGCTAGGAGTACCGTTGGACGTTTGGTTAAACGGGTTAGAGCTCCGGAAAGTGAAGAATGCGATCTGCATGATTTGCCGCGCTCTGGGCATCCCGCCACCGCCACGAGTCCTGACATCCTGATCACTGTTTTTTAGGATACTGAAGGTGTCATTCATGTTGATGTTATGCCCAAAGAGAGTATGATCAATTGGAATTTTTACATCACACTCTGAATAACCTAAAGAAGCATTTCCCGCGAGTTCAATCCCAGAAGAATTGTTTGCTCTTGCACGATAACGCAAGCATACACACGTGTCGCAACAAGAGCACTGACAAAAATGGGTTAGGCTGTGTTCCCTCCAGTCCGGATTTAGCCCCCTTCGATTTCCATCTCTTTGAGCTACTGAAAACGCTACTGAAAACGTGGAAGAAAAATTGAAAATGACTCGAAGTGAAGGAAAGGCTACGTCGTCAGGAAAAGACTTTGTGCCGGCAAGGCTTGCTCGCGCCCTTGTTTCACGCTGGCGCAAGGCTGTATATGTCGGTTGAAATTATGTGAAAAAATAGAGCATGTAAAATATCCATTAATGTTTGACATAATAATCCTGATCTGCGCTGCGACGGAGGGAGTCACATGGGAATAATATTCTTTCATCGTCTGACTCGCTGCAACATGATTTTACGAATTTCGCTTGCTATTGAAAGTACACAAGTTCAGTCAATTATTGACGATATTTAATGTATTATTTATGATATTTAGAGAATGTTTTCATTTGATATTAGATTTACTGATTCAAAATGTACACTTGATAATTCTTTGTGTAAACTTGGTCGTTCTGGAAGGAAGTCCCTTTCTGTCTATAACGGTGGAGGCATATTACCCCTTGCAGCAGCCTGCAGTTACACACAGAGAGCGCTGGTGGGAATACGAGCGCGTGTGTGAAGAATCTTTGTTACAAAATATACCGGGGTGAAATTTTCGAAATAAAATAATTTTATTTGTGTGAAACGTGTGCAATAGACGCCAGCAATAGTGCTGGAGTCTAACTTAAGTGCACAATGGAAATCAAAGCCAAAACACGTGCGTGGGAGGTGTATAATACACCTGACACAAACACGACGCATAAAATTATGTAAGTAATGTTTCAATAGCGACTTTTATTTAACTTAGTTTTGATTAATTTGAATTGCTTACATTTTTATTTTATATTCGTATTTTCAATTTTGGAAATTAAATTTCGGTCATTCGATGGAGGGGCAACCTCCAGTTTTTTGGAAGCCACTGTAATACTGCGCAAATCCCAGAAGCTATAGAAAGGGAAATAATTAATCTCAAAGCTCATAATGCAATGCAGGAAAAATTCTAAGAAAGAAATTTGAATTCTACAAACGCTTAGTGGACCTTTATCTAAAAAATAAAAAATAAATCTAGAAGTTTCTTGCATGCATTTGATACAAGCTATAGATGTGAATAGACTTTCTCGGAAATGAAGAATACGAAGATTAAGTACACATGCAACAAGTAATGAAAATTTGCGAGACATTGCAACATTAGATAAAACAAAAGTTGAGCCACAATAGTACATTATGAAACAATGATTAGGGGTATTAATACACTAGTGTGATATTACGATACGAGCGAGGAGGAGTGTATTAATGCCCATTACATCGAGTTTCATACGGTTATTTTTCTACGACTTATGGAAACTTTTATAAGTTAAACCTTTACAATGAATCGTTTTGTGGCAGTTAGCATGCAGGACTCTTATGTGCACCAACTCTATCCTGCCATAGGTGGCTTTCGTTTACCAGTTCGCCTCAGAGGAAGTACAAAAGACAAGTTTAGCAAACTAAATAAATATATTTCTATTAACCAAAAGACAACCACACGGCAGCAACATATAACACAAAATAACTTGCGTTCTGCCCGTCCGTCAAATGTTCCTTCCCATAACTACCACTGCGCTAGTCAAATAGAATCAAAGTGAAATTACGATCCAATTTATTTCAAAACATATTTCACGTAAAAAATTACTAATAATAAAATAAATTAAAACTGACAAGCATAAGCTAATATTAACAGACCTAATATAATATTAAGCGCATCTACAAATAATGAAAGAGAAGCCAGTAATCCGGAAAAAGTGGCAAATCTCTTCAACCAACACTTTTCTAGACTTGCAACTGAACTTACTTAGGAAATAAAACATCATTCGCTTCCCAAAAAATGTTCGACACGATGTTTTTTTTTCGAAACATCTAACAAAATCCTGAGATTAGTCAGGAAACTAAAAAAATAAATATTCATCTGGTTTAGATGAACTTCCGGATTGTTTATTGAAAACTTGTGTACCTGCCTTCATACACCCGTTAACTCACATTTTCAATGCTTCTTTATGCACAGCAATATTTTCATATATTTTCAAAACAGCACAAATTAAGCCACTTTTTAAAAAAGGGAGCAAAAATGAAATACAAAATTTCCGATCAATTTCTTTTTTGTCAGGTTTCTCAAAAATATTAAAGAGGCTTTTCTATACGCGAATGGAAACTTCTCTGAAGGAAAACGAAGCGTTTTCAGACTCACGACATGGGTTTAGAAAATCAAAATCTACGGAAAATGCCATTTACTACGTCATAATCTACAGACTCTGCCAATTCTTTTCTTAAAGATGTTGCTTCATCAATGGACCTATTGGAAATGGTCTTAAAATTAAGCACCTATTGGAATATTTTTAGATCTTCCGAAAGCTTTTGATGTTATTGATCATAACATCTTGCTATCGAAATTACCTTCTCACGGAATTTGTTCTTAAGGAACCTCGTACCTTACACATCGATCTCTAAGAGTAGAAATACCGTACTGGCACGAAAGGACATTATTTCCTTATCTTTCCAATTCTTTACCAATTGAACATGGGGTCCCACAAGGCTTCATCTTAGGTCCTATCCTCTTTCTGTTATACGTAAACGACATGCCGTCGTCTATTAAAAACGGAAGAACGATTCTGTTTTAGCCATGACACGAATGTTCTTTGCAAAAAAGAAACAATAAATAGTACAATTTTAAATGTTTCAAATTGGTTTTGTAATAATATATTAAAAGTTAACGAAGAAAAACAGTTTCAATGCATTTTTGCATATCAAATCAGCAATCGCATGCTCCATTAAAAATGAACAATATGCAATTAGCTGATGTTCAGGTAAGTTTCTAAATCTATCAATTCAGTCAAATCTCAAATGGAATGTGCATTAACAAAATTAAACTCTAAATTATGTTCATTATGTTACGCAATCAGAATTCTTTCAAATTCTGTCAGCCTTTGTCCAGCTCGTTGCGGGTATTTTGCTAATGTACATACCCGTCTGAGATATGGCATAATATTCTGGGGAATCTTATCGTGTAGTACTCACACCTCTAGATTGCAAAAGAAAATGATTCGAATAATGAACAAATGCCATCCGCGTGATCCCTGCAAGCCTCTCTTCATCGAGCTCGGAATCTTACCACTGCGTTGCGTCTATATTTACGAGTCTGTTATATTTGTCAAAAGTGATTTACTTAACAGTAGGAACATATTTTCATGCAATAATTTTTTTCATGTAAAAATCACGTTCATCAATTGTCAGTATCAACAGCTCACTATCAGAAATCCACATACAATACATGTACGTTGTTTTACAACGCAATGCCAGATGATATTAAACAATTCGGTTCACAAATTGAAGTTAAAAGTAAAATCTTTTCTGCTGTTTATATACAATTAGAGACTATACTGATTATCAAAAAGAAAAAAAACAATGTTTATTTTAACAAAACAGTGATGTATATTGAATAAGTTTAAATATTATTGTAAACATTTTTTAAAAAGACTCAATATGTTTGTAACAAATAACGTACTTCAGCTTCCGGGTCAATGATCCCCATCATGATCAGGTTTTTGTCCAGTTTCCCTGATCCATTGAGCAAATGCTTAGATGGGCCCTTGTTTTGCGTCTGGACATAAATGTAGCTTCACAATGCGCACGTTTTGTTGAACCCTCCTTTTGCTTATAATGGTAGGAGTAGAGGTAAGGACGAGTTGCTATTTTGTTAGCAATGCAGAAAAATCTTATTTACAATTCGTTTACCAATGCAAATAAGTTTTCTATAACTCGGGAACGAAAATGTCTATTTTTGCAAAGATTGCTAATCTAGCGCTTTTAAAAAATATTTTTATTTATTTATTTTAAACTTTTACTAATCTTTTAACTACTTATAGTTAAAATGACGGGAAGGGATTCTGGAACTCAAGGAAATGTGCGCAGGTGATCTCCCCCATTCGTCACATATTGACTAAATAAATCCAAATTTAAATGTAATTTAATGTACACAATCGAATGAAACATTTACTAGATCGGTTCCGCAATGTTTAATTTAGTGTCAAAACGTGTTTATAAACATCTCTGCGATTGGTCAAGAACCTATATTGTAATCAAAACTGCACCGTAATGAATATCATTATGCAACGGGGTTGCAGCCGTCAAATTACAGAATTATACAATGGGAGTATAAAAATTAACTTGTTAGTTAAAAAACAATTTCATTAATCTGATTCACGTAGGTTTTTAAATTGTTTATAATTTCTGTTTAAAAAATAAGTGTTTGTAAATAAATTTTAAAATTTTGAAATTGTCGTCCTTAATGTGTATTGTTACAAATAACATTTCCAGAATTATGTGTTCATATTCCCATATGAGTTTTAAGAATTAATTTGTGAATTGATAACTGTTTTTGTCGTTCTTTGATTAATATTTAATTGAACAAATTGGCGATAAATTCCATCATATCATGAAATTTAATTTTTGGCCCTCAAGGCGTTTAAAATTTCCTATCCGACCCGAAAAGAAGAAAGTTTGAAGACCCCAGCGTTATATGATCAATTTCCACATTTTGTGGATCCTAGTACAGAAAAAATGTTTTACGCAAAATGTATGTACGTCCGCCTCTGATTAACACTAGCACCTACATGATAAGATTTCTCCAAAACTGAAATTCACTGGATCCGATTGATCTCGGATATTTTGATTCTTTGGGGTACTTTACATAAAAACCCAAAAGTTTCTCAAAAATGGCTTAAGATTTAAAAAAATCGCGTACACCAAAGAACGCTTAAAAATGGCACAGGTGTGATTTTCGCTAAACTCTCAGGGTTTTCGGAAATTGAAAAAGTTCAAAACTTGTTTGGTGTCTTCCTACAACTACAATATTGAATATAGTTTGTTATTAAAGAAATGTGTGCCTTAGATTTTTAAATCAGGCCAAGAACAATTTTTCGAAAATATGAGTGCCTTTCGAGTATTTTGCTTGAATACACGATTTCTAAAAACAATTTTTTTTCAAAAACTGCTCCAATTTTTTATTTAGCATTTTCTGGAATATATCAAAGTACGGTTATAAAAAAAGGCGCAGGCGAACTAGGTAAACTCTGTGTCTTCGCAAACTGAAAAAAAAGACATTGCAAAACTAGAATATGGATACTAGAGATTTTTCTTTAAAAATGTTTTAAAAAATTTATCTTTAAAAAAGTTTGTGTACAATTTTTTGAAAGTGAGTAGTTTTCGCGTAATTTAAGTGTAAAATAAAGGTAATAAAAATGTTTTCTCAAAAATGCCAATTTTTTCTTAATATTTTTCTGGAATAAAGCAACATACGCCTATAAAAATAGAATATTTGTTAAGCCCTCAGTTTTTTCGAAAATTGTCAAAGTTTAATTAATTCGCCGTCTTTCTTCAACTACGGTTGTTAAGATAAGTACTTTTTCTTAATAAAAACTATTCTTTAAATCTAGACTTTGAAGTAATTTCAATGAAAATGTTTGCCTTTTTTATAATTGCTCATACAAATGTTAAATTTTGTGTTTTTTTTTACAGTGGCGGTGGGTAGAGGAAATAAAGTGGAAGTGTGGGAAATAATGTTTGCTAGTTAGAAACTCAGGATCAAAGATCAGGTAATATTACATATTGCTTAACCGTTACAAATAATGTATGTAGAAAGTAAGGGCTTTAGTAGCACCTAGTTTTTCAATGGCCATGAATCCATTCTGTTCTTGGCACAACTGTCACCTATATTCTTTCACAAGTTGAGTGTGCGCTTGCCAGCGTAATTGTCTTCCGGTATCTGACCGCTAGCGATTACAAAACTTCCTGGATAAAATAAGAAGCAATTCATTTTTCAGACATAATTCCAGGTCGATTTGGTTCTAAAATCTAGCGCGGAATGGCATTTTTTATATTGGGCATATCAGTATTCCCAAGTATACATGCTTCAATTAATTCTTCCGTAGCAGGGAACAAAACAACCAGAGAGCAAACATAAATGAATACTTAGCCACACTTTTCAATAGCTTCTCGGCGTTGTTTTCCCGGAAACAAATGATTACGATGTAAATAATCGAAGAACATAACGGATACCACAGAATACAAAATGGAAAAATCGATAACCAAAATCGGAAAGGCGCCAAAACCAGACCAACTACAATACAATTTGTAATTGATCTTGGCCAAACTTATGTGTAACTTAATACTGTTACTATCAAATGTCAGCACCTTTTAAGCGTAACAGTAAGGGTTGTGCAAAAACTCCTTCTTTGAACTTCACCCACGATTCGACATTACGTTAATTATAACCGTTAACGTTAGCTGTTTTGGTTAAGTGCAAACACTCTCTAATAAATTCGCCTGAGAAGTCTCATGTTCGTAAAATTCAAATATCGGGATACTGTTCGAAGATGGATTAGAATGTCAAACCACAGTTTAATTTCATTCAGTGAACTAATTCCGGAAGATATATGTTAAAACATTAATTTGGCGAATTGTTTAACAAGAAACTAATCACATATCTAAAGAAATATTTTTAATGTGAATAGTAAATTACACACAATCATTCACAACTGGCTTGGCACAAACGTATTTAAACTAGTGTGAATGCACGACACAAAAACTTTTCCTCCTCTTAGTGTTATTACTTAACAATTATTCAGACTTAAACTACTGGTGCGACAGAATGACACAGACTTTCTCGTAATCGTTTATTTCCGAATTTCATTAGTCTTGACTAGCTTTTCGGTTTTACCCCAATTTCCTCCCAGCTGCCATTTATTAGATTTTTTCACATTTCCTCATTTTTTCGGCCCCCTAAGGGTAGAACTGAAATACACTTCAAAATTATTATGCAAGAGTAAGACCTCATCATATATGAAAAGTTTCATTGGGGCCGTGTTTGAGAAAATGTTGGAGCGTTTCTGAATATGCGAATTTTGAAACTCATTTTCAACCAAAACTTTTGAGTTTTCGAGACACTTCACAAAAAAATTATTTGACGCACTTGTTCTCACAAATTCAATAATGTAAATATTAACGGCGTGAAAGGTGTTAAAACATACATATCTGTGATTTTTTAAACAAAAGAATACGTGAAAGTAGCATGTATGTTATTTAATACTTTTAACACTATCTGTTCAAAAATTTACGGAAGCAATGTGAAGCTGTTTTCGAGAAAATGGCGTTTTAGCGTTTCTCAAAATGCGGAATTTCGAGCTCATTTGCACAGAAAAGTAATACGTTTTCCATAAACTTGTGAGACATCATTTGAAGCACATGCAGTCATAAATGCAATGATGTATACAAATCGCCTGTAGTGTAAATATTAACGACGTGATCGAGACGTCAAACAAATTACATTTGTGTAAGTTTTCAGAAAACAAAAGAATAGAGCAAAATGGCGTTTAATCCATCCGTCACAGTACATTAAGCCATCGTACACAACCTACCAAAAGTTTAAAGAAAAATTTGTAGCAGTTTTTGAGAATTTTTTTACTAAATTTTTTAATATTGCACATATTTATTGCGTGCGAACGCATTCAATACGACGTATTGGGTAATATTGCACGCACTCAATATTGCGTAAAAACTGCTGAAGAAATTTTATTTGCAGGAAAGATCTATATCTTCAATTCTGCAGTTGTAGGAAGACCGAAAAAATTTCATACTTTTCCAATTTAGAGTTAACACTCGGACCCGGACAATCTTTATAACTGAATTTTTTTCTCGTCTTGCAAAAAATAAATAAAGTAAATTTTGGAGCCATTTTTGAAAAATTTATGAAAAAGTCCCAGGGGCATCATGTAAAGTACCCTCCAAAATTAAATATGTGATTCAAAATCGCAAAGCTTCGAGTAGTGCCAGATCGACCAGAGAGTATTCAATTCGGAAAAAAATCTTACGCACAGTGTAGGCGCAAGTGTTGTTCACAGAAGACAGACAGGCGGATGGACAGCTTTAAAGAAAATTAAAAAAGAACTATTTTTTTAAAAATAACTTTTTCCGTATCACGGGGCTCCAAAACGTGTATTTCCATTGAAATCTCGAAATCAATATTTCGCAGCATTTCATAACTTTCTCTATACTACGTGTATGTATTACTCCGAATAGAGAAAGTAAAATACTGGTGCTCCAACAGCACATACTTTCTCTCAATGTTTCTAAATTTGCTATTTTCGAAAATTGATATAGTTGAACGAAAATTAGACCCGCGCCATTCTTTTAAGTGCCCCTTCTTTTATCCGACGAAAAAATGAAAGAAAAAATTAGAGCGGGTTTTGAGAAAATATTTTTCTTTAGAAACCGCATAAATTTCAAGCACAAATCGCACGAAAACTATTCGTTTTTTCAAAAAATTGGACATAACCTTTTTTAAAGAGCTGAATTTTTTCCACAGACATTGTCTGAGGCAAAAATCTCTATCTTCAATTTTGTAGTTTTGAAATATTGACTCTTGCAATTTTGGAAAAAAATGAGAGTTCGCCTCAAATGGAATTAGCATAATATTTTATACAGTCCTTTGATCCAGTTGAGGAGAAAATTTAAAGGAAAAATTGTTTAAAAAATGAAGTAGCCTATATTTCGTCCAAAATTACACGAAAAATTGAACGTGACCTTATTTCAATATCTATATTTAAAGAATAGCTTTCATTAAGAAAAAATTCTTTATCTTCAATATTATATTTGTAGAAAGACGCCCCCAAAATGCAATTTTTCTTTTGGCGAAAAATTAGGGATTTCAACGAAAATGAGGCCTGCAGCATTATCTTTTAAGCGTCCACACTATCCAATGATGAAGTTTAATAAAAAAATGGAGCCATTTTTGAGAAGATATTGAAAATATTTGTAAAGTACCCTCAAAAATAAAAAATATCTGTTTGAAACTCCCTAAGACTCGAGTTCGTTTACATCTATTGGGGAATTTTGGAGCAAATCGGCTGAACGGTTTAGGGGCTAGCGTTGGCCACAGACGGACAGACAGACGTTTTGCCCTCAATCGATTTTTGACCCACATGGATTCTGGCTACAATACCTGTTAGAGGAAGTAATTTACTATATATAGCAATATGATTTATCCACTTTTTCGTTACCAGGGCCAATAAGTTTTTCTGTCGAAATTTCGCAGTTTTCCGGCGCACGATTACATAACATCTTCTTACGAAGGGCAAGAAGGTAAAAAGGCATGGCATCATTGAATTTACAGCACAAATCGTCAATTAAAAACCTACTGCCCGTTGATCCGTCTGTCGGTCCGCCAGTTGGTCTGTCTGACTGTGTCTTAGTCTGTCTTTCGGTAGGTCGGGTCGGTCTATCCCTCCGCCGGCATCAAAACCACAATAACCTAGGCAAGACTTACCTAGCGGGCTAAATTTAGGTCATCGTGGACCCGAAAGATATGTCGGGGCATCGCTGGAACTCATAATTCAGATCGTTACTATACAAAGCGAGACAGACTTTCCGCTTGCCCGTTACAGTCTCCGATTATGAACCTGTTTCTCCCTGCAGGCGCCACGACTCGCATTGTAATCCCGATTTCTGTTCTCTGCAATTCGAGGGGCGATCACTACGTGTTCTGAAGAACAAGCTGAAAGAGACTGCATTGACCGGTTTTAGGCAAGCGCATCACGTTGAACGAATGGTTGAGTCACCCCACCCCCCTACGACATTTTTCACAGAAGTGCACTTGAAATATTGCTTTGGGGCCACGGTCGCAACCCGTACGCCCGCGCCCGCCCTGCAGTGGCCTAAGTGCGACTGTTTTGGTCAGCCATGGCCTCAAACGTGAACTTAATTTCCCGAAGAATTGATATTCCCTTATCGATAAGGCCGAACCAAAAACCCTGCAAATTTGAAACCGATATTATAATTTCTAAAGGAACTTTATGTATCCCGTAGAACATGTTCAAAATGTTCTTGAAAATCGCTCCATTAAAAAAGTAAGTGCTTAATAATATTGCTCAAGTCCGATTTTCTCTGTATCCTCTAAAATTACGATTACTGCAAACGTTCAATGTCTTGTAGGCCCGTCCTATCTTTTCAATATTGAAGCTAGATATTTTTTCATCAGGGGATAGAATTAGCCATCTGTGCTCAGAAAATGCGTAAGAAGATAATAAAAAAAACATACAGAATATATATCACCACGTACGGGAAGGTTTAACGTCAATAATTGCGTTTTCGTATTTAGAAGGGAACCTTTACTTCTGCGTCTGTGAAATTCATTACGTTCTCGCTAGACAGGCTCACATTTTATAAAACCGTTTATAAAAATCAACTATATTTACAAATTGATTTCAGAGGCAACTTTTGAACTATGGCGTGAATTGTTCAGGGAATCAGAACGTCGCACAGATGCGAGTGAACTAAATAAAATTGTTTAACTACTTTTATTTGTTATTTGTAATTGTTGATTATTTGATATTTGTGTTTGTAATTTGTGATAATAAAAGCAGTAATTCATTGTATCCGATATATGTTTATTATAAAAACTTTCGATTTCACTGTAATTGTAATTCTATTCCATTTTTTACCTCATCATTGCACTATTGTTCCCACGTTGGTTTAATTAGTTAAACAGAAGTAGTAAATCGGGGCACCTAGTTTTCAAATGACACCTGTAGGACAGGGCTGCTCAAGCAGGCGAATCAGAGCGCGAAGCCGCCTTATCACATGGGAGCGCGGCACCGGGACCCGAGCATTGTGCCGCTTGCGATAACGTCAGTCCTAGCGAGTCAGTGATCCGATAACTCCATTTCGCAAAGACATACACTACGTCCCTTGTGATTTTCAATTAGAAATTATTGATTTACAGTGTGACCTGAATTAAGGGTCAGAGACCATCGAATTGAATTTTATATAAAGCAATTATAAAGAGAACCTGAGGTATTTAGACATGCTCAACTATGCTAAGAGTTAAATGTATGGAAAAAATGACGGATGGGACAGGAGGATATCTTCGGCAAGGGGCAGGATGATGACACTCTACCCACAGGAAAACATGATTGTGTGAAAGTGACTTGTGAGAAGTAGTCATCCCACACAAAGAGGGGCACGTCGTTAAAGAATAAGATTAACTATCGATTAGGCAGCAGTAAAAACGATGTTTACAATTTTGATAAAGAGATAACTTACACAATATTGATGATGACTCCTAAGCCAGACACCACCATCATTGTGTCAGCGTTTATTTTATAGTCGCCGACCAGCAATCGGTGAACCGCGACGCCCCCCACCGCGATGGTGACTGTCCAGAGCAAGAGCACAGAGGCCAGAGCGGCCAGCGGCTCGGCTCGAGCCCAACCGTACGTCAGGCGGCGCGACGGCGGCCTCCGAACCAGCCACATTGCCAGCAGACTCCCTCCAAAGCCAGCCAAGTCGGAGAGGAGGTGCGCTGCGTCAGTCTGCACCGCCAAGCTCCCAGCGAGGTACCCACCAACTACTTCGGCCACCTGCAAACAGAAGATTCCGAAGTTACAGGCGCCATGGCAATGTAGCGAAGACGCAGAGGGTAAACCAGACCACCAAAATAGAGGGGAAAAAACCTTTCATTTCTTCAAGATGAATCTTATTTACACAGCTATTGAATTTATACTTTTTAGAGGAACTTTCAGTAAAAGTACACCATCCTTGATTATGGTACTCATTTACTGACGCGTTCAGTGAAAGTGGACAATTTCTGATTGTTTCCAAGCTATACACATTCAATAGAGGTAGTGCGCCATCACTAGTGACCTTCAGTACCTCGGGGTAGAGAGAAGAGTGAACAATGGCGTTGCAATAATAATGAAACAGTAATTTCACATAATAAAGTATCATTTTCAAGTGTCGATTTAATGAAGTGTTTAAATGGAAGACCATATTTTACTCATAGTGATCAAATTATTACTAGTATTTTTTATTTTGTAAACATATTTCTTCATTTAACTAAAAAAGGCGATTTTTGTGGTATCACATCTCTTGTTCACTATTAGTTTGTCGCCCTGAGGTGCTTGCGGGGGTGGCGGGTGCGGGTAAGTCTGGACATTCCGTACATAGAACTTCAACGATACCAAACTTACCATAAATATAAGGCACAGGAATGTGGCCGTAAGTAACTGTTTCCAAGCAGCTGTACTTTGAGGACTGCTTACTGAAGTGGCTGAATGGCAATGTGATGTTTCCACTTCTCTCCAGCAAGAGCTGTGCAGCAACGCACTGCTTTCCTAAAATAAAATACAAATATTTAGTTAGTCTCGTGCAAAATAGATTGAGTTGTGCAAACATTAATTCATGATTTGCCGAAATATCAGTATTTCGTACGTGTTGTTGAAGAGATAAAGAAATGAACGGGTAAGATGAACAAATTAAATAGTTTCATTTGTTTACATCAAATGAAAAGAATATACTTATATTAGAAAACACATTTTTACAATAATAATTTATAAAACTTCCTACATTACAAGAGAACATTAATGAACTAATGTTTCCTGAATTAATAGCGCGTGGTATCTAAGTTTTGTTTGGATGTCACACATTTAACACAACTGGTGCCCTGTACTGAATCCGATGTCGGAAGGAAGTACGGTACTCAAAGTCGTGTTGCACAAATCTTTACACTGGTATTGTACGAAATCACTAAAAAACGATTATTGACCGGTCTTACACAAGTTTTGAGCGATTGTAGTGGAGATGGAAATATTCTTATGAAAGAAACTTCTAGCAAAGCATACATACATCTGATTCATATACAGAACCAGTGGTTTAAATTACACATTCAATAGCCGTAATAGACTCTATTCTAGCTGACCTGGGTAGCCGAGGCCACGGCGGACGCGCGTTAACAGTCTCGGAACCGTCGCAGGTTCGAATTGCCCCATAGACATGTATGTTTACTTAGTGTGTCGTCGCTTTTCGAAATCATCATGCACAGCCTAAGAGAATAACTTTCCTTTCCTCGCCAAATGAAGGTGCGGGAGGGCGAATTTATACCGGCTAGCGGACAGGTGGAAGATCCTCAGTCAATGGGCCAACGATGGCACTGCAAATGGGTGCGGGCCGCAAAGGGATAAGGGCCAGTGCGGCGTGACCATATGGTAGGCTGGGGTAGGAGTCGCAGGTTGTAAAAATGACTGATACCGAATACTGAGGACAGGGGGGCTCGGTTTAAGACTCAGCGCACGCATTAACATTATATTAACATTATTAAGATGAAAATCCAGTGCTGAAAAGTTGGGAGCAGCAAATCATTATATATTCAGACAGATAACGTTATTGCTCTTAAGAGAAGATACATTATATTATATATTACTTCAAAATTATAACTCCTCCACAGTTCCCTATATTCATCAAATCAAGCATTTATGTAGATATTTCCAAGGGAACCTCTCCAAAGGAAACCTCTCTGCAAAGAAACATCTAAGGAAATTACTTTCGTACTAAAAAAAATAATACTGAAAGTAAGTAAAACGGTTTCAATCCAATTTTTCCTTTCACATTAGCAACTGAATATGCAATTGAAAAAGAATGATGTGCATTTGACTGATGGTAAGATAGCAAAATTTCTGAATATCTTAATTCAGTCGAACACCAAATGGAAAGTCCATTTAAATGAACTGAACATAAAATAAAGTTAATTGTGCTACGTGTTCAGAATTCTTTCAAATTCAGTAAGCCTTCATCCTGCTCATCATGTAAATTTTGCGAAAGTTTATTCCCACCCGAGATATGGTATAATATTGTAACGTCGTCAGTTGGCAGCCATGCTTCCGAAGGCGCCAACGGGCACATCGGAATGCAAGAGACTATAGAGGTTGGAAGGGCGCCACAAAGAAAAACTTCAAAGTAGTGGAGAGTGTGGAGGGATGGGACATTTTTCACATTTCACTGTTTAATTTTGTTCTTGCATTACATAGGCGATAATATAATTACTTTTTTAAAGCTATTACTATTATTATATTAATCAATACTAAAAAGTTCAAAATCCTTATTACTTCGAGAATAACATGCATTTTTATGATAGTGTCAAATTTTCCATTCTTCCCATCATGAAGGTAGGATGAGACACCACGGTAGGAGGAAGGGGACACCTATTTGGGCATTCCGTACATGCAAGAAACTGTAAATAAATCAATTTTTATTTTATTTTATTTTGACAAATGATATTTTATAAAACCATGGCTCAAAACAAAAGTGTATACTGATATAAATTATGAAAAACTTTAAAAGAACGCTAGGGAAAATCTATAAGGAGTGAGATCCACCTCAAAGTAGAGCATGTCCTTGAAAATTGCTCTGAAATCTACATGGGCTTTTGGCAAATGAGCTACAATGTCTTTTTCCGGTACAAATCCTACTTCATTTGTACTGATAAAGCAAGAGATCCGGTTTTGCATTTTTTTAAATGTAACATCATAGCCAGCCATCTTTGTTTATCTCGCAAACAATTTTGGCTGCACCCTTTTTTAACATGTATTTTTAATATAACAAGGGAATTTGGGACACAAAATGCGTTGTTCAATAGTGTCCTAGCCTTCCTGCATTTCCATGTCCCAAATATCTCCTATGTCCATGTTGGACATAATGAACTATAAAATTATAATCAACAAAAATGTTTATTTTATAACATTACCAATTACAGCAATATTTGCTCATTTGATATCACACATTGTTTATAATAGCTAAATATTTCTAATGCTTAAATTCCCATTTAAAACATAAGAAAATATTTTTAATGACTTACCAAATTTAATAATTTCTCACCCGCTACGAACGCTACTTCTCACATACCTTCATAGAAGATAAACCTAAAAATGTGACAACTTTTGGGATTAAGTGGTAAGGTATTTTAAAAAGGGATTATATGTTATTTTGAATGTCCCATACCTCCTGCGCCCCATCTCTCCCCACTTTCCCAAAGTTTTAAGAAAGGAAAGAACAAACGTCAATATGAGCTAGGATTTAAATATTCTGCATCTCTCTCTATTCGGCATGGTTGACTTAATGTACAGCTACAACATATGGCGACGTAGCGAAATGTAACGACATGTTAACCGGTAAGAATTAACACGCGTGTCATTACTACAATACTTAAGAAAGAGCTACCCTCACTCGCACAGAATTTTGGTGAATTTCAAACGTATAACTTTCACAAATTGCATTGCAATTGCATGAAATATTAGGAATGTTTTAGGTATCGATCGCATCTGATCGTGATATTGATCACAATCGGCCTTCGTGATACAAGCGTCGCATAGCATTGTATTACAATAAGAACAAAGTTTAATTTCGGATTTGCTTGTCTGCATAGGTCGTAGTATCCTACATACAAAGCACACATTTTCTGTTCCTTAAGTCTAGCGCGCACTGGGTTGGTACGGCACACGCGATCGGTACGGTGGGAATTTTCTAAAAGTTTAAATTTATTTAAACTTGTTCTCTTATTCAAATTTGCGTCTTCGTTGACGCAACGCGTCATGTTCATTCCGTGCTGCCCGAGCCTCACACAATGCGTAAATGCGCGCGACTCACACAAAAGCAGCTGCCCGTTCGTGCGGTATCGTCCCAGTGCGCGCTTAGCTTTAAAATGAAATAATCAAAATGAATCTTTGTACTCGTGTATGATCTTTAAACGAAGATCTTTGAAGTCTTGATCATCTTCCCGTTATTTGGCCATAACTAGAATCGGGGTAAAATGTTGAAAACTCAATTTGAAGTTCAGAAATATTTGCACCACAAATAACTGACAATGTGTCTTTGGAATTCCAGTTAAACCACTGAAATTACAGTCGGAAATCTTCGGAAATCAATTTTTTGCGATTACAGCTCCATCTATCACAAACCAGAAAAAAAAGTTTCAGACAATGTATTTTTGTTCGTAGAATCCGAATCTGAAATAAAAAATGGGGGATCCCATTTAAGATTTCAATGTTGCCCACCGCCCCACCCGCTGGGGGCAGGGGGGTGCTGATTTTCGCATAGAATTATTCCCCCTTCAAAATTGTTAAGATTTGGTCTCGGCTCAATTTTTCGTACATCGCGTATTTTTTGAGTTATTTCAAGTTGTCAAGTTAAATGGGACACCTGTATACGCTAAAGAGTGTCGGTGAGAGTACACTTCCCTGCGGTACTCCCGCTTCGGCTCGCCTGAGTGATGAGGTTACGCCATTTATTCGCACTTCTGTGAGGAAGCTGGCAATAGTCCTGACATAGCAGTCGCTAACGCCGGACTCAATAAGACACAAGAGCACCCCCTCTTGCCATACGGAGTCGAAGGCCGACCGCATATCCAGCAATATCACTGGAACGTTTTCCCGTCTTTCGAGAGAAAAACTGACTTCAGTACATAGCCGCGTCAGTTACTGCGCGGAGCTGCGATCAACTCGAGATCCTAATTGTTCGCCTCCTAACAGACCCAATCGCCGTATTTCCTATTACATGTGCTCCAGGATCAGGCGCTCTAAGGTCTTACCTAAGAGAGAGAATAGACTAATTGGTCCGTAACTGCTCAGGAGGAAGAGACTTTTATCGTATTTGGGTATAAGGCATATATTCGCAACTTTCCACTCTCCACCGTAATGTCCCAGCGCTAGGCACGCATTAAATGAATCCAGAAGAAACTGCACCCCGTTTTTTTCTATAGCGCGAGGCTGGGAGACACTGATATCGTCTGGCCCGCTTTTCTCGGGATAAGAGCGCGCAGTACGTTCCGAAGCTCGCTGCCCGTCACGCGGCGCGCCAAGATGCTCCGCGCAGCGGACAGGTAGCCCGGTAAACGCGACGCAGTTATCTCGGTGTCGAAGACGCCGATTTCCGTTGGACGGAACTGTTGCTCGAGAGAGTCTGCAAACAGCTCACTTTTTTCTACGTCATTCCAGACCTATTCCGGCGCTACAATATTTCTAGGCACTTGTCCTGATGCTGCGCTGCGTTGCAAAGGGTGGGCCCCAGCACTTTGGATAAACCCCAGAGTCGCCGCTCGTGGAGGTATGCATGCTTCCATTTTTTTTGTCCACCAAGCGTTTCTCTTGCCTCTTAGAGAATTCTCGGCTGAGAGCTCGCGCTCGCAGCTCGTCAGCGGGATCGCCAAATCGCCGGTGAACCTTCACGGCTCTTCGGAGCGCTCGCAGTGTTCCTCGTTGCTAACCTGTGAGCTCGGGACGAGAATCCTGGGCGAGCGTCGCGATCTTTTTGTAGGAAAGTGGAATTACATCAGTAAAACTGCTTATTGCAGATTCAATTTCCGATTCGTTTTCAAGTGATTTCGGCTCGAGCAACTCGCTCAATTGAGCTTGAAAGCCTGCCCAGTCTGTGTCGCGCGTAATTTTCATATTCGTATGGCGTTTCTCGACAAGGGATGTCACACAACACGTTATGATCGTTAAATTGTGATCAGAATCCAGGGCGGGGATGATTGCGGTTTGGTGCATTGTATCCCCTTCTCGATCACGAAGTCAATAACGCCCGGATTTCCGCGGCCTCGCTTCGTTTTATCCGGGAAATGCGTAGGACGTTTCGGTGCGCATACACATACCACATCTTGCTGTTAAGAACTTGGCTAGATTGTTGCAGTTGGTATTTGCCCCTAAGCAACCCCACGATCGGTGTCTCGGAAGTTTCCGAGTATCAGATCCTTTGAGTTCAGCTACGAGCGCGTCGATTTCGGTCGTATCCAGTATTTGGTTGGGGCAGTAAGCCGGCACAACTAAAAGACGGCTCGGAAATTTTAATTGTGCCGCCTACCCAGACGTATACAGCGATCGCCTCGATAGTAGCCGGATCATGGGTTGGGAGCGATGCCTCAATCTGTGAGATGTCACGCCTTATTAAGAGGGCGACACCGCCTCCCAAACTGCCTTCGCGATCATACCGGTATGTCGCGAATCCTTGAAATCGGAAGTCCGTCCGCTCGGTGAACCATGTTACTTGTAACGCCATTAAATCAAGCGGATGAGGATAAGAGCTGGCCTGGATAAGAACTCCTCTAGTTTATCTAACCGTTTCAGTGACATGGAATCCATAAGCTTATTGGTTCTATGTCCATAGCGGCAAACGTGACTCTAGAATAACCAATAAGACTTATAGAACCTATAAGGCTGTCCATAACGTATAGGTTCTGAAAAGGGTCTACAAATGCTTATGGATTCAGCAAATAAGCAATATGGCGGCTCTGCGGACTGGTACAGCTGTTTTGTTTGTTTGAGGTTATTGGTGATATCTGGCGTCCGTGTGTTGTGTTGTGTTTTGGTGGCTTTTACGAATTTTATTTAGTGTGTTGTGTGCGTTTCAGATGTATTTGTATGTATTCATTATCAGTGAATTCTATACTCATACATTATTTTTGCATGTATTATGACGAGAAGTAGGGATTAAATTTGGTTATGAAAGTATGTTAACTCTGGCTATAATATTTTGTCTTCGTCCTTTTTTCAATTCTTTTTCATCAGGCACTAATATCAATCAACTTCCATACAATGCTTACATGTGGCATCCAACCCCCTTTTGAGGACAGACACCTTCGTAAATGATTCAATAAAGCCAGATTGTATCATGTACTGGTGAGTGCTACGAGTGTAAACAATAGTTTTTTTCAATTACGCCAAAATTCAAAGATTCATAAAAGAATAGCTCAGCCCACACTTAACTCTTCGTAGTATCATCAGTGAATTTAATTAGCAGTCATAAGGCTGAAATTTGGTTTATCATAAAGAATAATTTTCAGTTATGAAACGATTTCTTTTCAATAAATAGATAACCAATGAAGATTACAACATTTATCGATGAACCAATGATAAAAACGTTTTCTTTTAATTGCTAGTACTAATATCAGTATTACAAATAAAATGGGAATAATTTAAATGATTACTCTTTAATTATTTTTAACTCATATTTTAGTGCATTATTGCCTCCCTATATTTGGCAAACGAAATGCCTTAACTTCTGGGCTCTACTTGTATTAATGCGTTCTACTGAATTGTTTAGATAGCAAATTAACTATTACTTTGTATTTCAAATGGATTTGAATAGTAGTTCGATATTAATTATAATTTATTATTCATTGTATTAGCGAAAAAATAATATTTAAATTTAAGAATGGATGGTACATAAATTTATTTAAATACAAACAAGTAATGGCTTATATAAAGAATTAATTTTACTTACAATACTATAAGAACTAAACAAAAAATAAACTAAAATGAAAATAATGAAATTAAACGGAATCCCTACTGAGACGCATTAAGAAACACAACCAAACACACCTCCATTAAACACAGCACATGCTAACAACGTGCAAAACGATGTAAGGAATAGGTGGGGTTCAAATATCGACTGTGTCGCTATCTATTGGTTGCATCCCGAAGTTATTTTAGAATCTATAGTATAGATTCCCTAAATTTGCTTTATGCAACGGTGCACGGCCTATGGAACCTATTAATTTTATTGAACCCATAGCTGTGGAACCCATTTGGAAAGTTTTATGCAACCGGCCCAATGAATCATTTATTTTAGAATGGATGCAAATTACATTCTACCATTTTACAGGGGACAAAAAACATTTACATTAATAAAAAAAGGATTGTTGGCATTGTATCTCTGGAACTGTGTTAAAATACATTTTACATACGAGTTCGGTATTATACAATTCTTTAATCAAAAGTGTTTCTTAAGGATTTCTTTCTTTCGAACATGTGCCCTTTTTAAACTGAACGCATGTACACTCAGACCTTACTATGGTCCCGAATTTTCATTAAGGTTTCCTGGTATACATCCTAAGAACATTTTTTTTCTCTTTGAGGTGGTTTAAACAAGTATTTTTCCAAGTATACGTCTGAAGAAAAGGTAGTTTATCTTTTTCAAATGAAAGTCAGATCTCACGAATGCGCAACACAAATGTATGCAGGAAATAAGACTAACTTCCTCCACTTGATGTAGATGACGTGATGAATATTTGATGCACCGTCGTTGTCTTTTTTATGCTCACGGAAAACTGTACCAATCCATTGTGTAAAATGGAAATGCATTATGGAAACAGACCTGCCAAATTAGAAACAATATAAAATATCTCCATCACTTTTGAATGTTTTGTAGGGCAACTCACTATGATATTCCGCTACTCATTCGTCCCTTTTTAAGTTCCCTCAAGCCCTTTTCAAGTTCTTTCTCATTTTTAATTTACAAATCAATTTCACTGAATTAAATCGTAGTGATACAGCAGCACACACTTTTTCGATTTTTTTAAATTTGCAATTTTTGAAAACTCAAGATAGATCGACGTAAATGAGACCAGTGCCATTCTTATTAACATCTTCTGTTCTTTCGGTGAAAAAAAAAAAAACATTTGGGAAGTATTGAATGAACATAAGCAGAAAACTTTGCATGAACTTAAAAACTGCATGATTTTTTTAACATCTGATTTTTAGAACATTTTATTTAAAACAAAAATCTCTAACTTTAATATTGTCGTTATGGAATGTTAACTTTCTGATTTTTTTTTGCAATATTCGAGAATACAGAGAGTTCGCCGAGAACGTGATCAGCATACGAGGAGAAAAATTTGGAGCCGTTTTTGAAAAAAAAAAATAATTGCATAAAAATTGCCTTGTATTTCACACAAATTTACTAATCGCGAAAATTACTAATATTTTAAAAAAATGCACATGGCGTTGATTTAAAATATCTCTTTAAAGAACAGATTTCATCATAGAAACTAGCAATGCAATAAAAGCATATACTTTCTAGCATTATTTCTAAATTTGCAATTTTGGCAGATAGAGTTCTACGAAAATTAGACCAGCGCCATTCTTTTAAGCGCTTCGTGTTCTATCTTCGGGAAAAAATAAAAATAGAGTGATTTTCGAGAAAATATTTTTTTATACATTGCATTACTTTCAAGCACAAATTGAGCGAAAACTACTCGTTTTTTAATATACAGTCCCTGGCCAAATTATTAGACGCACTCCAAATTTTTAACAAAATGTTAAGTTTTGAAGTCTCTCACTGCAGTACATTACATCTGGCATTGTTGCGAATCAATCAATAAAAACAAAGCTTCTTTTTCTAATAATTAACACATTATTTATCATTATGTACCATTGTTGTGACACCTCATTGTTGTTTAGACGCACAAATTACAAGAGTTGAGTAGAACAAGCGGTGACATGAGTAGTGTGTTGTTGCATGAAGATGGTTTATTTTCCATTTATTAGTTTGTGCAATAGGTATAGCCGTGTTTATTTAAAAATTGTGAATTGTTGTATATGAAAAACTGATACTTTTGAATAAAAATAATGGGAAAGGCAAGTGATTTGTCTCATCGGAAGATCGCAGCAGTGAAAGCTTTTGTCGACTCAGAAAATTATTCAAATCGTGAGTTATCTCGAAGGTTGAACGTATCCGAGACATCTATTCGGCGAATTAAGAAAAAAAAATTGTCCTTGGTGAAGAATTATCCCCACGAAGGAAGAACACATGTGGACGGAAGAGAATATTTTCACCAAGATCTGAGAGATGTTTGAGGAAGATTTGCCATGAAAACCGGTTTGCTACTACTAAACAAATTTAATTTAAATTGGAAAGTAGTGGAATCTGTGTATCTGAAAGGACAGTAAGGTGTACACTACTACAAATGAATTTTAAAGCTTGTAGACCAGCCCAGAAACCCAGATTAACAGCTGGTATGAAAGAAAAACGTCTTGCATGGGCTAAGAACCTTAAGAATAAAGATTTGGACTTCTGGAAATCGGTAAAAATTTAGTCTAGTGCTTTTTTTATAAGTATAAATGGCTACCAAAATTAATTCTAATGTCATTTACTTGTATTTAAGGTTTGTTTTAGCGACGAATGCACTTTCGAAATTCTAGCAAACAAGCATCAACTTTTGAGAAGGCGCCCTGGTGAAAAGTATCATTCAGATTGTGTCATCCAGATTGTGAAACATCCAGTCAAGGCAATGATTTGCTCAGTGATCAGTGAGAAAGGCACGGGGTGTCTGTACTTGGTTAAGGGCATCATGAAACAAGACCAGTACAAGCAAGTATTGGAGAAACGACTGCTGCCTCAACTACAGGAATGGTTCTCAAATGAAGAATCATTTGATTTTATGCAATATGGGGCTCCATGTCATACTGCTCGAACAGTTCGATCATTTTTGTTGGAGAAAAATGTTCCTGTGTTACCATGGTCAGGAAATTCACCAGATATGAACCCAATAGAAAATGTTTGGGAGCTCATAAAGAGGGAAATCGCAAATTAAGAAATAACAACAAAAATTCGCCTCCTTGAAAATAATTCAAGTCTGGTACCATCATCCAGAGTTGCAAGAAACTGTCCAGGCATGCATTAATATCATACCAAAAAGAATTAAAGCTCTAATAGCCGCCAAAGGTGGCCTGACAAAGTATTAAAGATATACATGTGCATGGAGATCATTTATGAAAATTAGTTTGTATATTATAGTGACAGTCATAATTTTGCATATGATATCTTCTTTCTATCGTAAGTATTCAATTATTACTTATGTATTTCGTTAGAAATAAAAAAATACATTTTTCGTCACAAAAACGTGAATTTTATTGAAAATTTAGGGTGCGTCTAATAATATGGCCAGGGACTGTATGTATGTATGTATATATATATATATATTGAAACCCAGAATATGTGTTTCATTACACTAATTAAATCATTAGTGTAAGAATTCAATAGCTATTCTGGACTGCGCGGTGCGAGCGCCGGGCGCTGCGAGCAGCGGGCAGCCGGCAACGGTCGCCGCCGCCACCGGTGCCCGCCGGGAGGCGAGCGTGAGAACGGCGGGTACAAGCGTGGCAGCGCGCACGTGCAAAAAGTTCGTTAGTTGGATTGAGGCGGCCGCCGCCGAAGGATGTGCCGACGTGCGGCCGGCGAAGTAGAGACGTTAGCAGAGCGGCGACCAGTGCGGACGTGTAGCGAGGGCTCTCCGCTAGTGAATGGACGCATGTAATACGCGACATAGTTATGTGATTAGGAATCGCAAAGTAATGGACATGTAAACAGAACATTAGAAGTATCAGTATAGTAAAAGATTAGTGTTGGTAAAATAATTGACGTCGCTCTTATTAGTTGGTGCGGAGGGAACATTCTTGAAAGCGTGCGGTACAGAACTGTGACCAGTATACGGAGTAGGCGGGGGTCGTGTAATTAAACCCACTAATGGACAGTGATTCGAGGAAGGTGCGCAGCCGAGGTATCAAGATCCTGTTCGGGGAAGAATTGTTGGAGCATCAGCCGTGGATGATCACCACGCCATCTGCTGCCGACGGCCCGCAGCAGTAGCAGAGGTCGACAACCCTGTCGGCACGAGCGGCTCGACGAACCTCATAGGTATTCAAACGGGGCCCCGAAGGTATGAAAGTTGTATTTTACTCTTAATCTTGGTACCAAGGCGGAGTATAAAAACGGTGTCTGATTATGTAAATAGTAACTTTGATTTAAAATAAATCTTGTCATAATTGTATTTCTATGTATGAATAACTTCCCCAACGTTGCACCGACTTATCCTAGGACCCATTCACGTAAAAGACACCCTCTCTTAGTGTTATATTGCAGTGAAGATACCCGGCACCACCAGGTACGTCACAGCTGGCGCCCGAACAAGTGGATAACGTATAGTTAAGAAATGTGGCCTTAGGAAAGTTGGTGAAATGTTGGAAAATAATGTGCATGTAATTGATGTATAGTAGTGCAGGGTACAGATGAGAAGCAGGCAGTGAAGTGTATTATTGTAGACAACAAAAAGTAACAATACATGTGTTAGCAAAATATGCATAAGTCAAGTAAACATAATGAAATGTTGATAATTACAAAAATGTTGTTGCATAATTAATTACGGGTTGACATAGGCAATTATTTGTGAGCATCCAATATATAGTTAATATTGTAGTATTGGGGTTATGGAAACCACACATATACATATTACAAATAAGATAATGTAATAGAATTTTAAATTTTGTAAGACATATTAAGAGTATTTGAGTTGTTTGGCAACTTTTAATAACATGAAAATTAAAGAATTGGGGAAGTAGTAATAATTCTTGTGAGAATATAAAGGTGGTTAATTGTGTTGTACAAATTGTGCACAATTCTTTGTTTTGCTGGGAATGTTCACTCAGTGGTGCATTATCTATTGGTGATGGTAAAGTGTGGGGAATTTATTAGAAAAGATACCAGGTTGGGAAATATATACCAGCAGTGTGAATGTTTGTTGTGAATATCTATATGATATTATGGAGGAAAATTCAGGGAGGAGATATGACATGCAAATGTGAATGATGATTATGTACATAATATAGCAGTAAGTGCGTTGAAAAGTAATGTCAATTAATAAGGAATTTAGTATAATTTGAAAGCATTTTTGTGTAATAGTATTAATGAGTCTATTAGCAGTGTATATGTGTTTCAATGGTAATAATATTATGTATTGTAAGGATTATGTTTATGCATTGGTAGGTGAGTGGAAATTTATATGGCTATTGAATTAGTGTTATTGTGTTTTGGTGGTGAGTGAGGGTTGTCCGTCATTAGTTAGCAATTGAAATAGGTGTGAATTAATCCATTCACGAAGGATACAGTGTTGTGGCGGATACAGTTACTTCATAGGATAACTGTGATATCGTTGGTAGGTGAGGCAAGTGGAAAATTTGTGCGGTATTTTAGTATAGTGAGAATCGATCGGACAGCTCAAAGCAACAGAATGGAGGCGCAAAATGTAGTGCTGGACCGGGAAGAAAAGGCGGATGAAGTAGGGGAAATAGATGTAGGAATCGATAACAGCAGGTCATCGGAAAGTAGGGATAGTGGTATTGGAAGTCGGTTGGACGAAACGTCAGGGGATAGCTTTAATAAAGAAGTAGAAGTGACATCAACACCGATGATCCAGGTAACAAGAAATCCAAATCTGGGGGGTGGGGAAAATGCTATTACAAACTTCATGCAGATAATCATGATGAAACTAGACGAACAGAAAATATCAGCAGAAGACCAGAAAAAGGCGGCAGAAGAACAGAATAGGAAGGCAGATGAACGGAATAGGAAGATGTTCGAACAACTAAATGGGAAATTAGATGAACAGAATCGGAAGATATTGGAAGGACAGAATGAACAGAAAATATTCACAGTGGAGCAGATTAGGAAGTCAGCTGAGGAGCAGAAAATATTCACAGAGGAGCAGAACAGGAGATTAGCTGAAGAACTGAATAGGAAAGTAGAGGAACAGATTGGGAAGTTGGCAGAAGAACAGAATAAGAAATTAGATGCAATAGGGGGGCGAATAGGACGCGCCGAAGAACAAATTGTGTTAACGAAGAATGAGATGGCCAAAATCGCGGAGCGGGTGGAAAGTCACAAGCAATGGACTGCCGAAGAATTAGGGAAACAAAAAAAGGAATTAAAATCCCAAGTACTTAATTTGGGGGGAGAATTAGAGAATAAACTATACCAGCAATTAGATGATAGAACCGCTAAGCAGGACGAGAAAATTGAGAGGATACAATCGGTAGTCAAGGAAGAAATGCAGGAGAATAAGCGGGAATGTGAAGAGAAGGTTGTGTTACTACGAACAGAGATTGAACAAATAAAAGAATGCAAGGCATCCCCAATCGCAGCAAGCGGGACGGTACCATTTACCCCTCCAAGATCACTAAAATTTTCAGGTGACGGGAAAGAGAATCCATGCATATTTATGAAGGCAGCAGAACGACATTTAGATGTTATCAATACTTCGGAAAGGTGTAAAATACAATTATTATATTTAATGTTAGAAGGCAACGCAAGGATATGGGCCGATACATTTGATAAGTTTCCCGAATCAGTAAAGGCATTTAAAGATCGATTCCTTGAGCGGTACTGGAATGAGGAAATTCAAATTAATTTTAAAATTAGCCTGATGAATAATCATTACAACCAGTCCATGGGAAGTTTGCGGGAATACGCAACAAGGCGTATTATGGAATACAAAACGCTATCCCCACCGATGAGCGATCAGGAAATAATATGTGTATTGACGAGACAGTTCCCAGTCACAGTGCAGAATCTTTTACGTAGTGTGCAGCACACCGACCTGGAAAGATTCCAGAATGTGTTAGGAGGGTACGACTTGACGTTCGCAGGCGTACCAAAGAACAGAAATGAAGGGAATGTTAATATGGTTAGATCGGAACGTAACCAGGGGCAAGGGAATGATAGGAGCAATGATTACCAGAGAAACCAACGCGGAAGAGGGGGAGACGGATGGAGACCAGAGCCGGGGAACCAGAGACCGGACTGGAATAGATCTAATTCAAACCGTACGGAGACGCGAGGTGGGGGCGGGAATGCACCCGACCGATTAGTACAGCCTAGCACAAGTAGTGATCAAGGACACTATTTAAACTAATAGAGTCCGCGGTGATAGGTGGCCCCATTGCGGACGCGGAAATCGATGATGTAAACGCGGTCTCCATAAACGCTATGCAGCCGGTAACCTACGATACCCAACCGTGGCGGAGATGTAAGAACTCAGCGGTCAGAATCAGGAAATGTCCCACGATATCGATAGAATGTGAAGGTATAATTAAAGAAGCTTTAGTAGACACAGGGTGCACGACTACAGTAGTATCAGAGGAAATGTATGAGGAGTTAAAAGCAACAGGAAAAGAGATAATGTGTTTGCCTATGAATAGGGCGTATGTGATTGGAGCCACTCAGAAGAAGTCAAGCCCCATCACAAAACAAATCATGTTTCGAGCCAAGATTGGCAACCAAGTATATGAGATGGTGGCCCTGGTAGTCAAAAAATTATTGTATTCGGTAATCATAGGGACGGATTTTCTGGTCGATCACAGAGCATTTATAGATCTAGAACGGCAAGTGGTGGAGCTGGGGAGCCAGGCGATAGGATTCGACTTGGGGATGGACGAAGAACACGAAGCATGTACGGGTGTAGTGGCTGACAATTCATTAGAAAAACGAAGCAAGATAATTGACGAATGGCATAGGAAGTCGATGGAAAGACTGGATAAGCATGGGGAAGAAATGAGAAGAATTACAGAAGAACGGAATAGGAAGCTCATCGAAATATGCGAAAAACCGTATGGGAAAGCGGAGGAACTGGATAGGAAAGATGAGGTGCTAAAATTTCAATTATACCATCAAGTAGATGCTAGGGTAGCGGCAGCAGACAGAAACGAGGGGATGACGAACCAAATCCATAAAGAAGTCAAGACAGCGGAGGGCAAAACGGTGGAGGTCCAAATCGAGGCCGAGGAGGATGTTTATAAAGTGAAAGTGAAAACGGAAGAGTTGAAGTTAATAATGGATGAAGAAGTGGACATGAAAATAGAAGAAATGGAGCGTATAATAGAAGAAGAAATCGTGGAAAATACACGAGGGTGCGAAGAGAAAATAGTACACGAAGAGGTTAAACAGGAAGAAGACGAGAAAATGCCGCCAAGTGTCAAGTATGGGGTGACACCAATTATGCCTCCAAAGTCGATGAAATCTCTGGGAGATGGGACGGAAAACCCTAAGGTAGTTCTGCGAGCAGAAGAACGGCACCTAGCATCAAACAACATATTGGAAGGATACAAGATCCAGTTATTACACCCAATGTTAGAAGAGAACGCCAGGACATGGGCAGAGAATTTTGGTATATTTCCGAAATTTTTGAAGGAATTTGAAGACAAGATTTCCGTACGAAAGCGGAGCGAAGAAACCCAAATAAACATCAAGAGCGACCAGAGGAACAGCCATTACAACTACATTACGGGAAGTCGTAGTGAATACAGAACGAAGAGCATTATGGAACCAACAACATTATTTGCCCCTATAAAATATCAAGGAATTAGTTGCATGTCAACGCGGCAGTATCTTGTTACCGTGCAGAGCCTACTGAGCAGAGCAGATCATACCGATTTAGGAAAGGGTTTGAAGATATTGGAGGGGTACAACTTCATGTTTGCAGACGCCCCAACGAATGGGAGTGAAGGAGATGTAGGCAGGTCAAGAATGGAGCGAAGTCAGGGGCGAGGGAAGAGTGATGGTATGGTCAACCATTGGTACAAACGTAGAAGAGGTCGTAGCTGGAAATGGGATGATACCTATCAAGATGTGCTCAACACGCTGGAAGCTGTGTCCTACAACTGTGAGTTAGGAAATTACTGTCAGCAAAATGGGGATGAACTGTCGCACAAGAGACAAGACATAGTAGGACATTACAAGCTTCAAATCGGAAACCTGGTTCAACATGGATGGAAAATAGTGAAGTGTAAATAAGTGTAATGTTAGGGTTAATAATAAGTAATCACATGTTAATTCGATTTTAAGTCATAAGTGCATATAGGGCGTCGGGCAATATGTAAGAGTGTGCAACCATCGGCAGTGACGATGTTACTAGTGTGAATTTTGTCCAGAAGCGGGAAAAATTCAAAAAAAAGAAAGGGGGGGGTGATGAAACCCAGAATATGTGTTTCATTACACTAATTAAATCATTAGTGTAAGAATTCAATAGCTATTCTGGACTGCGCGGTGCGAGCGCCGGGCGCTGCGAGCAGCGGGCAGCCGGCAACGGTCGCCGCCGCCACCGGTGCCCGCCGGGAGGCGAGCGTGAGAACGGCGGGTACAAGCGTGGCAGCGCGCACGTGCAAAAAGTTCGTTAGTTGGATTGAGGCGGCCGCCGCCGAAGGATGTGCCGACGTGCGGCCGGCGAAGTAGAGACGTTAGCAGAGCGGCGACCAGTGCGGACGTGTAGCGAGGGCTCTCCGCTAGTGAATGGACGCATGTAATACGCGACATAGTTATGTGATTAGGAATCGCAAAGTAATGGACATGTAAACAGAACATTAGAAGTATCAGTATAGTAAAAGATTAGTGTTGGTAAAATAATTGACGTCGCTCTTATTAGTTGGTGCGGAGGGAACATTCTTGAAAGCGTGCGGTACAGAACTGTGACCAGTATACGGAGTAGGCGGGGGTCGTGTAATTAAACCCACTAATGGACAGTGATTCGAGGAAGGTGCGCAGCCGAGGTATCAAGATCCTGTTCGGGGAAGAATTGTTGGAGCATCAGCCGTGGATGATCACCACGCCATCTGCTGCCGACGGCCCGCAGCAGTAGCAGAGGTCGACAACCCTGTCGGCACGAGCGGCTCGACGAACCTCATAGGTATTCAAACGGGGCCCCGAAGGTATGAAAGTTGTATTTTACTCTTAATCTTGGTACCAAGGCGGAGTATAAAAACGGTGTCTGATTATGTAAATAGTAACTTTGATTTAAAATAAATCTTGTCATAATTGTATTTCTATGTATGAATAACTTCCCCAACGTTGCACCGACTTATCCTAGGACCCATTCACGTAAAAGACACCCTCTCTTAGTGTTATATTGCAGTGAAGATACCCGGCACCACCAGGTACGTCACAATATATATATATATATATATATATATATATATATATATATATATATATATAGAAAAATCAAGGATTTCCACATAAATTAGATCCACGCCATTCTTTTAAGAGTCACTTACGCTATCCGAGGGCAAAGTTTAATTAAAAAATTTAGAGCAAGTTTTGACAATTTTTTTAAAATGACTTTGAGGCTTCGTGTAAAGTACCCCCCTCCCCGAAATCAAAATATACGTTTCAAACAACCGGGACCTCAAGTTCGTTTAGATCGATCGATGCATACCAATTTTGAAGAAAATCGTACGGTGTAGGCGCTTGCGCTGACTACACACAGACAGACCAATGGACTGACACACGTTTGGAGTCAATTGATTGTTGATCGACTGCAGTCAATCAATTTTTAAAAGTTTCCTGCTGAATTTTCTGCGTGCAATCATAAAGATAACATCTATTTTAGGATTACTTCTAGGATGTCCGGGTGATGCCGCGTCGTTGGCAGATAGTCCGACGTTTCGCCTGTCATGTCGCAGGCTTCTTCAGGGTAGTGACACGATTATTTATTACACATAGAACAAAGTCAAAAATAATTTTGTACGAAGGATATCGAGAAATTAGACTTTATGAAAGTCTCATTGCGGTTGGGCGGTGAAGTCCATGAAGGTACAGATACATCTGGTAATACATCGACTCTAGTTCCCGGTAATGTGACTGTAAAGGCCCATTCACAATACAAACGTAAACATAATCATAGCGCATAGACGTAAACATTAACATAAGTGATAGACTGAAGTATTCACAATAACTAACATAAACGTAAGTAAAATAAGTTTCTATTGTCTGTGAGACATTCTGGTTACTGCGATTTCGAGGTATCGACTGTTTTGAACAAAAGTACTGAGAGGGAGCTCAACAAGATGATTTCATGATTGGTGGGGATTGGTTTGGGGATCTCGGAATACGGCAGTTGCTTTCCTTTATTTCAATTTGATTTCTTTATATATTTTGTTGTTTATGGTTCGAGAAAAAGATTCCGAGGGCGGAGACTATTAAGCCTTCTCTAGAGAATGAATGAGGTTTAGTTTTTTAATTCAGTTCATTATTTGATGAGTCATTCATGTAGAGTATCGATAACTCGGATGGTTATCTTGTGATGGTGATAAGTTTTATAAACTGGGACCTACATTTTCACCGGTAATTATAACTTTTCGTCAAGCATTTCAAATTATCAAAATATCACTGGCTAGGAATTACTGCACTTCCCAGATATACTAAAATCTTTATTTATTTAACGTCAAAAACAATTAAGAATTATGTGTGACATGCAACGAGGAATAGGGTGTATTCTATGCATGTTTTCTTAATTTTGGGATCCCTTCCCTAACCCGTACACAGGTTGAATTCTGAATACAGAGGGAAATTAGCGTTTTTGGCAAGAATTGATAAGAAAATAATCGCTCCAGTGTGTTAAAAACTATTCGCAAGAGTAAATCAGCTGTAGATTTAGGCTCTTATCACTCATACTCTTCGTGAAGGAATCGACTTCCTGCCGCGACAACATGAACATGGAAGTGATTTCAATAACTATATTTCCCACTGAACTCTTGAAGACGTGAACAGATAATGAAGTCCAGAAGAAAAACAAAGGGCCTGTTCAGCATTCGCTCAAAGGATCGGGAAAACTGGACGAAAAACCTGACCGAAACAGTGGTCATTGACCCAGAAGCTGAGGTACAATACATGTTACAGGTTGTTTAGTATTATACAGTTGTTATAGACAGTCAGTAGTAATAGACATCAGCGTTTGCTGAAAATATATGCTCACCCTTGAGTAAGTCATTTTTGACAAAAACCACTGACTCGTAAATCAAGAAATAAGATAATGGTAAAATTATTTGAATAAAGAGAGGTTTACAAGAATCATGTGTTTGGGATATGCTTATTATTCGTACAATTCTTTTGTTATCTAAAATTTAGTGAGCTATAGGATATATTTCCGCACAATATAATGCCATATCTCAGGCGGGAATGAACATTCGTGAACTATCCACAACCAGCAGTATGAAGGCTGAATGAATTTGAAAGAATCCTGAATGCTTACCATAATGAACTTAATTTTGAATTCAATTCCTTTAAATGGACGATCAATCTGAAGTTTGAATTGAGAGGCCTAAAAATTTGGTTAACTTAACATCAGTCAATGACTCAAAGTTCATTTTCAATGGAGTACATAATTGTTTTTTTCAAATGGAAAACTGCTTTGAAACCGTTTTCTTTTAATTTATTAATTTGCTATTACGGAATTACAATTTGAAACATCTGATATTGTACTATATACGATTTCTTTATTGCAAAGAATATTCTAATCATCCGCAAAGAATACGGTTCTGACGTTTCTAATCGTCGAGGGCATATCACTTTCATAATAGGAAGAGAATAAACCGTAAAATCGATCCCTACGGGACTACTCGTTGTTTAAGGTACGAACATAACCAATCTAAAGCAAGCAATAACACAAATTCCACACGAAGGTAAATTTGAAATTAAAATTTCATGATTGATTACGTCAATGCTTTGAAAAGATCTACAAATATTCCAATATTAGCTTCATTTCAATCCACGGATGAAGCTACATCTTAAAGAAAAAAATATGACTACATTGGAAGATTCCAACATCACAGCCAGATTCCAGCATCTTCCCGATGTCTCGATTAAGTCTTCAATCTCAAGACAAGTTCTTGAATAACCTAGTAATCTAATAAACAAGTACAAATTATTTTATGGAATTTTAATAGTCAAATTGTGACATTGGGTAGAGATGTAACTCCAACATGTTTATACGAATATCATATTAAATAAGTGGAGTTTAGTTGTTCTTGTTGTATATGAATTGGTAAAATAATCGAAAAAAATGGAAATAAGTTATTTAAGTTATTATTCTCATCGAATGATGTGGCGTAAGGAAGAAATACCTTGGAATATGAACACTCTGAATATACATATTCAATTAATATATTGCTTTATTTTAAAGGGTAGACTTAACTTCTTTTTAAATTACAGTTTTGTCAAACAAGAGTTGCCAAAATCAAATTGGCGATAACATAGATATGCTGGAAATGTGAACAAACATTGTCTTGAAATGTCTCCGGGAGATTTGAATATAGATAGATATGTTATATGAACCATATTAACATTCTTTTAAATAGCGAAAGGTTGCAACTATTGTAGAAGAGCCGTGCCTCTAGAATGTGCAGAGCGTGAATGAAGGATTTGATTAGAATGAGGGAAAGTTTAATTTTTGGTCCTCTATTAACACATTTTGACAGCCGGATTTTCCAAAGAATGGTCGTTCACAGTCCCATGCTCCCCTCACAGGATTCTCGCATCTGAACCTACCAGCGACAACAACCTGCGTAAAACGCTTTTCCCAGTAGTTTTTTTTACAGAGGGCCAGTTGCATAAATCAACAGCACGTGTCTTTGGAGACAGCGTTTGAAAGATGAGATCTCAGCAGTGACGCAATAAAAATTCAGTTAAAGGAGGCCAATAAGAAGGGGGATAAACGTGACCGTGATTATTCAAATTTATACGTTTCTCTCGCGACAATGTGTCGGGAGGCACGTAATACAGGATGTACGAAAGACTTGCTAATGCTGTATGGAAAACCCTGCCTGACAAGATACATGTTATCGCACAGAAAAACAGGACAAAGGACTAAAATTGTTAAGACGTGCGAAGAACTACAAGGTTAGAAAGGTCAAATAAAAAACTGTCGGTTGTCGTAGATAGTACCCCATATCAGAGAAACTATGTGCGTTAGGTATAGTCAGTAGCTTCGTAGGACTCAAAATAACGGACATTTGTTGTGATGTCAAAAGATCTTCCTACACGTGATGTACAATACTAAACCATATTGTTAGGTAATCGCGAATCATACTTCTCCTCAAGAAGGACATTTGGCAATCCCATGTAGCCACATCGGTAAAGATACTAATGCATGAAAAGGTTTCATTGATATTTTCCAGTTTTACTTTCTCGTATACTACTTACGTAGTAAAAAGTATTCCAATGATGTGGCAAAACATTGGAGACCAACTCGTATTGTTGTTGCAAAAGTGGCTAAAACATTAGCCTAAAAGTAGTAAATTATATCCTCTCACAAGTTGTGTAGTCAGAATCCACGTTTTGTGAGTCCTTGGTACTGAAAAATTGGTTGACGGTAAAACATCTCTCTGTCCGTCTGTCTGTGGTCAACGTAACCTAAACCGTTCAGACGACTTTCTCCAGAATTGATATTCGGTCATCGATCTGGCCGAAAAGAGGCTCTACGAGCTTCAAACGGGTATTTTGATTTTTCGAGGTAATTTATATAAATCCATAACATTATCAAAATTTTCTCAAAAACGGCATTTTCTCCCTCAGATAGCGTGAATGATCCTTTAGAAAAACGGAGGCCCATTTTCGTTTAAATCTCTGATTATGGAAAATTTCAAAAGTTCACATTTTTTCGCAGCCTTCCTAGATCTACAAAATTGAAGATCTTATTCATTCATAAAATCATATCTTCAAAGAGTGATATTGCAAAATGTGCATGTACAATTGTTCCAAAATATTTGAGGTAGTCGCATTATTTTGCGTGAAATATAGGCAATTTTTAAACAGTTATTTTCTCAAAACCGCCCTAATTTTTTCTTTAATTTGGTTTTGGTAGGACAGTGAATTAGACGCTTAAAGTATTAGTGAAGTTCCCATTTTCGGGGAACTTGGGCACAGCATTGTAAAAGTACAATGTTGATCATAGACATTTTTTGTTGTTTCTGTATTGATGAAATCTGGCCTAAAATATTAGGTATTTCAAAAAGGTCATTTACATTTTTTAAACTAGTATTCACGTAATTTTTACTTGAAGCAAAGGCAATTTATGAACTTTTTCTGGAAAATGGCTCCAATTCTTTTCTTTAATAATTTTCCATTGAAGGACGCTTAAAACATGGAGTTTTCAATTTTCGTTGAATTAGCAGAAATTTTGAAAATCGCAAAGCAAACAATACTGCAAAAGTACAATATTGATGATAACATGTTTTTCCTTAACGAAATGGATTCTTTAAAATAATGTCTTTAAATAATGAAAATGGGTTGATTGCTTAGTGATTCCGAGCGCGTCATCTGCTAAGGTCCTGTATGTGTAGTGCATTTTTATCGCGGGAGGAGACCGTGATCTCCCGCTGTACGGTGAAATCTGGCACCAACCTACCCGTTGGCTTGCGGATAGGTTCTCCAACCAGGTATCACCTACCAGCGTGGCACCGCCCCGGCCGCGACAAGTGTGGTGGTGTAGGCATGTGGGCGTACATGGAAGTAAGAGGTGAGGATTCGACGAGGAAGAGGAAGGAAAGATCGCGGTCTGCGGTCTATTTATTAGGGTACTACTCGGGCATTGACCTGGTGTTGATCGGAGAAACCACAGAAAACTACCGATCAGAGCTGGCCGCTAGAATTCTCTTCCAAACAGCGGCTGATCCGACCTAGCTATGTAAACAATTGAACATTCTGTCCCCGTCGAGACTCGGTAATCTAAAACCTCCCGGTCAGAGGCACTGCAGTAACATCAATTGATGCCCTGAAACACCTAAGCCAGTAAAGATGTAAATTTTCTCTACGGTGTGATTGTTATGACATGGGGAAAGCCATTCAAGGATTCGGGTTTTTATATTTATTACGACTCATGATAATTCTGGAGCATACATTATAAGCTTGTGTAACAATTTAATGAAAAATTAACAAGATGCTAATATTAGCACTAAGAATAAATGAATTCCAATACCTAATATTATTTGGGGCTATTGTTTCTTTTCCTATTGTAAAGGATGGGAGGGCATTCTTTTGACTTCTGAATAGTTTTTCTAACTTTCAGCGGGGTTTTGTTGTTTAGATGGATGCTTATTCCATTTCTCTCGTATAAATTATCTGACCCTATTGTATTTCTAGCGTTTCATTGTAAAGCAATCATTGCTGACACTGGAACACAGCACAGTACATCGCGCCCGACCCTTCAATGTTTTGACATCGACTCTCACCGTTTCTCAGAAAGGAGCACGAACATACGCGTCACATGTTAGCCAATTGGAATTGACAGCCTTTCAGAAGCAGTGCAGCTTCCTCTGCCCTAGACGCTTGCTGTGATTCGTCCGCAGTGATAGATTGCATAGGTCTACTATCATAACAGCATAAATACCTCACACTAGACCTGTTGTGTCATTCCATGTAAACGAAGGCGTTTTCTTTAATTTTAAGTATCTCGTGCATCAACTTTTGTTTCTTTTTCAAAATAAATTTGTAATTACTTATTTCTTCTGTTTCAGATATGTGTCGTGCACCACTTTAAAGAAAGACCAAATTCGTAAGAATGAGTATCTGTTTGTACTTTTCCTTTATCATATGATAAAAACTCCTCAATACTTTCCATTCCATATCAATATCTATTTATATTACTGCAGCTTGTAAGTATGGTATTTTTCTAGTATTCTAATATATATTCCATCGAGTTTTTGATGTGTGTGTTCTGAGTTCTGTATTTCGAACTTTATTTTACATTTGTTGCGAGGATTTGATAGTTTATTGGCCAACTTGTATTTCCTTACGATCCCTGAATCAACCTTTATTGTTTCAATAAGAAGAACGATTTTAATAGAAATTGGTTTGATTGAAATTCGCTTTTAAATGATATTTGGTGAGCATGAAGTTTCATTTCGTTTGCAATCAGATCTGATCAGTCTGATGAAGCATATTTTAGACATGTATTAGCACATCCAGAAAGCGTATACTCTTCAAACTCGCTTTCAATGAGTTGAAAGCAATTTTTCTATTCAACCATCTCGACATTGTGAAGTGATTTCCCGGAGAAATCAGTCACGTTTACAGGGATATTACGAGGAGACCCTGGCACCGAACATGTGCCAATGTGATTGGTTATTATGTGTATATTCTTTATAAAATATTTGTGCGGGAGTCGTAATATTTACAAATGCAGTCCCGAGAAAGTTCCAATAAAGGGGCGAAAAGTCCGCGATCAACGTAACATGTACGTCCAGTTATAGTGGACTCTTGATACCAGTTACAGTGATGTCCTTGATGTCCAGTTACAGTGAAAACGAATACAGTGAACTGAAGTCACTGGTCAATATCAACATCGGCTATATTGAACATTGTAAATACAACTTCCCGCAAATATGTCGACCCGCAGAACAGTGAATATATGTAACTACGGAGGAGGATTTCAAGGGTTATTTTTGTAACATTTTCGGTGAACAAACAAAATTGAGGGACCGTGCAACTGAGGGAATTATTTCGGGTCATCAATGGAAGTTCTGTCCCGCCTGAAGTCTACATTGAGGCGCATCAAAACCTAGTGTAAATTGTGTCTAGTTGAATGCAAGGACATCGTGAATGCGGAGAACGGGGCTTTCAACACAGAAAAAAAGAGTCAAAAAACGAAGAACATTCGAAAATGAAGAAAGTGCTCCAGTACCGAAGGCTTTGGCGTATGTTACGTCTGTTATAAGATAATGAGAACATTGTAGAATAAAATGTGTAGAAAGCACGAACATACTGAAACTTTGAAATCGCGGCGATAGGAATAAGCCACAAAATGGCACCTCTAATATAATGAACCAAAAATGTAAGTCCCTCATTTTAACTCGATTGCTCTTAAAGTGACCTAACCTCAATAAAGCAATAGTTCATTATTTAACACTGTACAGTACGTCATTGCCAGGTAAATTGTTTTTAAAACGTTGAGAGAGGGTAATAAATGAATATATTATTTTATATTCACGACATTTTCATTTATTCCCACTTACTCCTTAAACTTTGCTAGTACAATATTTCCAATTAGAATCATTAATCTGTCAGTAGGATGTAGCAACTAAAGAAAAATCTAGTGTGTTATCGACTTTTGCACATTTTTTAGGGATTTTCGGACCTTCTTACTTAACAATACGGATCAAATACGACACAATTAAGAATAGGGATCAAGCAAAAATAATTTTTTGAACACTGCATACCAGGGAATATCCCATAAAACATTCAAATTATTACATTTTAATAATAAATTTGTCAAGTAGATTGTAGATTTTGTCATGTATAACTCGCTAAGCAAGATGGTTTCACCATCACAAAAAAAAAGCGTAACTCTCTTTAGCCGGACATCATCAAAATAGGGACAAAACTGTACATACAAATTTAACTACCGTTTCTGAGAAAATAGTTCAAAATTTAAAAATTGCCTGTTTCACGCAAAATTACGAGAAAAATACTTATATTTTCGAAAGAACTGAACCTTATTTAAAGATCTATTTCTGATGAACACATTTCATTACATAGTTTCTTCATAAATGTGGTTGTAGGAAGACGTCGAAAAAAATTTGAATTTTAGCAATTTTCGAAAAAACAGGGATTTCAATAACAAATGAGAGTTGCACCATTCTCTTAATCGTCCTTTACGCTATCCTAGGTCAAAACGTATTTAAAAAATTCATTCCTTTTTTAGATTTTTTTAAAATTGCCTACATTTCACGTAAAATTGTACATGATCTTATTTCAAAACTGCCTTTAAAAACAGACTTTGTTAAAGAAAAAATCAGGAAGGAAATATTTTAATTGTAGGAAGACTCCCTCTCAAAAAATTGCACTCGTCCAATTTTCGAAAAATAATTGATTTGAACGAAAATGAGACCTGCACCATTCTCTTAAGCGACCTTTACGCTATTCAACAATATTTAATAAAAAAAATGAAGCAGTTTTTTGAAAATTTGGAAAATGTTTTTGAGGCTTGATTTAAAGTACCCTTTGAAGTGAAAATATCCTGTTGAAACTCCCAAAGACTGGAGTTCGTCCATATCGATAGGAAAATATCACTTTTGGAGAAAATCGGCCGAACGGTTTTAGGCGCTAGCGTTGACCATCTTTGGACGGACACGTTTTGCCGAGAATCGAGTTTTTAGCATCAAGGACACACAACATGAATTCTTAGTACACGTGTTAGAGGAAGTAATTTATATATAGGGACAAGATTTATCCACTTTTTCGTTACGAGGGCCCGGCAATAAGAGCGTTTCTGTCCAAATTTCGCCGTTTTCCCTGCAGTATTGAGGCTTCCACAGACCGGCGCGGAACATCTGTAGCGGGTGCGGCGCGGAATGTTCCGCGCTAGACGCGGAGGCGGAATTAACTGGTCCGTTCACAACGGAGCGTCAAAAATGAGTCAGCGTTTGGTGACAGTTTTCATCCGTTAAGAAGAGGCGCACACTTATATTCTTGCAGGGGATACAAATTCCAAGTTACTCTTGTTTTCTGAGCACATGAGATATGGTACTTTGTCCTTCTTTATTTACTATTTTCCTCCGAATTGTGAATATCTCCGTAAAAAAACGTAGAAAAGGCCTAGATGAATTTGACCTAGAAAGGAAAAAGTTTGGAGAACACCTTGATGCCAGAAAGGAGGAGAAACTATTATAATTTACTAGAATGACCAGTGATTGGTTTTTGAAATTTTGAATCTGAATGCAGGTGACTGATCTGAATCAGATCTACAGCAGCTATCAGCACTATACTTATGGGACTAATGACATTAGCAGATGACGCGCCCAGAATCACTAATCAATCAATCCATCCATCTGGGATTTGACTCAATTGAGAGCCAAAAATGTTTTACCTCAACATCTGTCAAATGCATATTGTCCGTTTTCAATAAAATACGCAATTGCCTGTTGCATATTTCATATTTCACTGTTCAAAACAAAACTGCATTGAAACGATTTCTTCTTCGCTTACTATTGATTTGCTACTATGAAAACAATTTGAAATATCTTAAATCGAACTAATTTTGTTTTTGTTTTATGGACAGAAAATTCTTATATCAACATAAAGAACTGCTCTTAATAGATTAGCACACACCATTTACGTATAGAAGGAAGACCACAGCATATTATCGAAACTTGAGGGTCCTCATGTTCAAATGGCAATTGGGAAGACAAATGAATAGTGTTCTTTCATACCAGTACGGTATTGCTTATCTTTGAGACTGTTGACCTTTCCTGATTTAGAACCTTCTTAAGACGAATCCAAATGTGTTTGTTCAAGAAACTGGCTACTTTTGCCGGGTTGATTACTTGTCGTTCTTTTAAATATTTTTTACAAAGTTTTTAGTTAATGATGTATATTTTGCTATATTTCACTTCCTGGATTTTTACGATTAATACCGTTGTAGTTTTCACCCATTCAAATAATATTACATACGACCATCGCACGAAATATTTTAAATCCGCTCTGTAAAATCTTATTTTGGCACAAGAAGCACATGGAAACTAAAACATAGTCAACGTTAAAGGTTATTCCTGTAGACTATCTACTTAGAATGCGGGTCGTTCTCATAAAGTACATAAGTATTACTAAAACGATCTTCTATTCATTGCGCAAAACCCGGCGTTATCCATCGGTAGCTAACAATGTGCATATTTTATGACCGATGTTACTCGTAAAAGCTAAGCGCTCCTGTGAATCTCTTTTAGGATCGAAACATTCCCATTTGAACGGATGATAGACTTCTTTTAAAAAGCAAGCTACAGGTATGGTTCCTAGCAACAATACTGTAACGTTTCTCCGTGGTGAATTAAAACCAACACAATATTTACAACAATTACGTTTTATTCGGGAACAACTATACACTAAAATCTACTTACACTAAAAACTACTTGGTCTATTTACAGATATATTACACTTAATTATTTACACTGTTACACACGACTCCGTTCTCTTGATTTATTTACACAGTTCACCTCTTACACACTATTTATTTAAACAGTTCTCTTCTTACACACTATTTATTTAAACAGTTCTCTTCTTACACACTATTTATTTAAACAGTTCTCTTCTTACACACTATTTATTTAAACAGTTCTCTTCTTCTACAGTATCAGTCAGTCCATGCACTGTCCACGGTCCACTACACTTGACCCTAATTCCCTGCACAGACCACAATTTCCCTGCGCAGACCACAATTCCTTGCGCAGACCACAATTCCCCTGTGCAGACCACAATTCCCCTGTGCAGACCACAATTCCTTGCGCAGACCACACTTCACTGCGCACACCAGGGTCCACTGCACTGCTGTTTACCGCGATGCCCACTTCACAGCTCAGCTTGCACTGCAGACTTCAAACTGCTGACTGCTGTTTCCCTACTGCACCACTGCTTACCGCGATGCACCCTTCACAGCTCAGCTTCCCCTGCAGACTTCAGACTGCTGACTGCTGTTCAACCACTGCACCACTCTTCACCGCAATGCACACTTCCCAGCACAGCTTCCACTTCGGACACACTGACGGACTGACGTCTTACTGCTCACTACTGACTGACTTCTGTAACTCTTTCTCACTAAACTAACTGACTTCTGTCTGACTGACTCGCGGCCGCCGGCAGCGTAGCATTTATACCCGCACGGCGCTTGTCTCGAGGCGCCTGGCTCATTCTCGGCATTTCTCCGCGGCTCGCGGATTGTCCGGAACCGTCTAGTTCGGGGGGAAGGGGAGTGGCGGCGGCAGGTGACGCAATCCACGCGCAGCGACTTCGGCAGGTGATGCAATATTCGTTACAATACAATAGGTGACCACTAACGAAGTAAAATGCCACACATTACATAAATTAATTATTATCCTCGGATCCGTGAATCGCATCCGCGGAACTCCTTTAAAATTACTGTATTAATTTAAACCCATTATGGAATAATTAAATAGCCAATCTTCGTACCACGGCATATATTACCAACCACCTCATTCATTCGCAAGAATTATTGATTACAGGTTTCTTACTAACCTTATAAATCGCCCTACAAATTTTCAGTGCGTCAGTGTTCAGTCAATTTCATACGAAAATAGACATCCTGCACGAACGAAAAAAATGTAAACAGCTTGTGATAATCGCAGCACTACATCTGATTGAATGAACGTTATACCACTGATTAGGTACATACAAATGTTTAGGATTACAGAACTGTGTATAATCCCTGACCTTCAAAATTGAGTATGTTGTGACGTCCCCACGTGCTATAATCAGAGCGTTTAAACGAGGCATGGTCGATATAGAAGTCATAGTCATACAGAGTCGTCTGCTTGGTGTTGGTTCGCTATGGCTTCTTAACAAAGCAGGCTGACAATTTGCGTTCACCATGGTAGCCTTTGATTTGATTTATTCAGACAAAGAACAGGAAAAACTGTATTTGACGAATGGGAGAGAAGTACCATGTGCGCATGTTTTATTCACCTCTAGAATCTTTTCCCAACATTTTCACTAAAAATAGTTGAATGATAAAGAAATATTTTACAAAAAAGAACGTTTGAGTATTACAAGGTTTTGCTCAGGACGTAGAGGGAAACTGTAAAACATTTCCTATCGGCAAAGTTAGTAACGAGAACTGGGAAGGGAAATAACTGAGAGCGTGTTTGTTGCAATTGACTACACTTTCCAAATTCGAAGCCACAAAACAAGAGAAAACAAAATTAATGGTTGAATTTTAACAATATGTAATATTCTGCTTTCAAATTGAGAAATTTTCTTCGTAAAATCGGAGAAATAGGTTCGGAATTAGGATTTGTTTGGATGGGAAAATTATTGAACTTAATGATGAACAAAAGGGATATGTGCTATAAATAATTAATTGAAAGAGTTGGGTAAAATTTAATGCAAAATTCACGTGAAAATTTAAATTATTACTAAACGAATTTGCATATGTGATCCCATTTTAGAAATCTTTATAACAGTTTATCATGGAATAATTTTTAAAACAGTATCAAGTGTTATTTACTTTACATTATTTTGAGGATTGAATAAATCCCCATCTTGCCAGAATTTCGCAATTGGTTTCTTCACATGCGATCACTTTGCCCGTCCAATTTTTCATGAACACTCTGAATTTTCGAAAATTTCAAAAAATTACAAATAATGCGAGAGAGTGCCTATTGTTGAGCAGCACTAGTTTGAAATATAATTCAACAATATTGTACAAGCACTGATACGTATATTTATATTTCATCTTCGCCATATTAAACATCTCACATGTAATTAATTGCTCATTAAAATGCCATTTTAGCACTTTATGCAATTCGTAAGAATGTGTCATTCCCCTACAAAAATATTGATTACAACAATAATTATTTGCCCAAACAATTTATAAAATTGTTTATTTTTTAATTTTTGTGCTACAGAAGTATCAATTAAGAGTAATTGATAACCTGAAGTCTTAATTTTTGAAAAATTTCAACAACCAATTTTCTTGAAAAATCTTAATACATTGAAAGCATTTTACATAATGATAATTTTATCAAGTTAAATGATGTATACAAATTAAAGAGTATGGAAAAACACAAAACAATCAGCATGCACAGATACACTGCATTTGGAGCAAAGTTTCAGTGTATTCTTTCTACACCATCCACACCTTTGTTCTTGTCCACTAGTGATGAAGTGGTTTATATTAAAATCGAGCTTCTTGGCCTACTTTTTTGTCCCCGACTCTTGTCATTATTGGGACGAGACCTCCACTCTGTCTCGTGGTGTACAGTATGGTACACTAATTCTTCTGGGGAAGCCTAACAAATCTAATGCTATACTGTGCTGCGTGAGGTTAATCTATACAGCTGCTCGCATTGTTCACACAACAATTGTCAATATCATTTCCTAATACGGATTTTCATTCGCAATTTCTAAATATTTCTAGATATTCATCAAGCCTTTGAACCCCTCCCATGAATGTTATATTGCCGAAATGCAGCTGAACAATTTCAATTCTTTTTCTCTTCTAACGACACCATCTTGAAGCCTCTCCAATAGGAGTAACACCCACCCTATTTGAGGTTAAAATAACAACTGTATAGTGATTCAATTGAATAAGAGACTTTCCCGAAGATATATCCGTAGCTTGAAAATCCTCTTTTTGACTTACCAACTTCTTATGCATTCTTGAAAAGAGTACCAACGGTCCTAGTTTCTCTAATAATACGATACGATAATAATTCGTACCCGTGCCTGTGTGTACTTTGCATTTTAGTTGTTCTAGAAGTTTCAGAAAAGCAAAATAATTGCCAAAATACCGGTCTAAATAGTTAGACAATTTCGAGATCAGATCTAGAACTATAGAGGCACCAAATTCTAAATTAGGATCATATAAATTTGATGCACCCTGGTAAGGCTGAGCGTGTACAAGGTAACCAGTTTTATCACAAAAACACAATGCCTTGTACCAAAATCGTATAGGTTTCCCTTTCATGTGTTGCTTTGCGCTACGACGTCCGTATTGCGGTTCATAACTTTATGAACGCATTGACAGGGATAATGGTAAAATTGTTGACATCTTTCATTCAAAGGCACAATACATTTGGAATTTTAAACATTTTGTCATCATTATTTGGCGCATTATTGTCCAAAAAAGCATTTTTTTATTATTAGCATAGATCTATTTCTGGATATTGCCCCTGAAATAGCATTGTTAACATCTGCTTGTTGTTCCCAATAATCTGCCAGCGAGGAACACCAGAGTAATTAGAAGAATTGCAAGAACTACCTTTAATTCTTGGTGGGTGATGCTGAACATCATATTCCCTTTTGACAAGCATAAAGTGTGGAAAAATATAGAATCATATCAATCACTTCACAGTCAAAAAATAGTTCAAATAATTCCTATGTCTTTCCCATGTTTTTTCACGTACTTGGACCTAATCTGTTTCAACTCATGTCCTGCTTTTTGAAGTTTCACGCGTGTCACATTTTTTTCCTTTCTTTGATTTCCCTCTAGATGATGATTGCACATCAGGAGAGTTGCTACAAGTTGGAACAGTTTCAATCTGTTTCCTATTTTCATTTACATGATTTACAAGATTTTTTATTGAGATACCGTTTTAACAACTGTCTCTACGGAGCAAAGCAAGTGCTTTCCTGACAAATGATTAACGTCCCTTCCTCATCGTCTTCATCGCCAGTGCCCCCAAGTGACAACAAAGCGTCTCGTTGGCTCAATGAAAATGTTGGCTTCTAAAATATCATTATCATCTTCCAATATTGATATAATTTGTTCTGCAGTGAGTCTGGAGAGAGAGACAATACATTTATTAAAACTTGACATGGGCCCATTTGTAACCACTGTTCCAAAAGTGGAACGTTGAAACAAGTGCGAAAAATTATAAAATATAATTCAATATACATTTAAAAATTCAAATGCATATAAAATATAAGTTTCAATCTTCAATAATATTTCACACCGATGTAAAATACAATTCATTTGAAAACTATAAATAACATACCTTTCCGAGGAAGTCATTGTCAACTGTTCAGGAAATGTCTTGCCTCACAAAACCAACAATGAGTATTGTAACGTTTCTCCGTGGTGAATTAAAACCAACGAAATATTATTTAAACAATTACGTTTATTCGTGAAGAATTATACACTAAAATCTACTTACACTATTTACAGATATATTACACTTAATTATTTACACTGTTACACACGACTCCGTTCTCTTGATTTATTTACACATTTCACTTCTTACACACTATTTATTTAAACAGTTCTCTTCTTCTACAGTATCAGTCAGTCCATGCACTGTCCACGGTCCACTGCACTTGACCCCAATTCCCAGCACAGACCACAATTCCCCTGCGCAGACCACAATTCCTTGCGCAGACCACACTTCACTGCGCACACCAGGGTCCACTGCACTGCTGTTTACCGCGATGCCCACTTCACAGCTCAGCTTCCACTGCAGACTTCAAACTGCTGACTGCTGTTTCCCCACTGCACCACTGCTTACCGCGATGCACCCTTCACAGCTCAGCTTCCACTGCAGACTTCAGACTGCTGACTGCTGTTCAACCACTGCACCACTCTTCACCGCAATGCACACTTCCCAGCACAGCTTCCACTTCGGACACACTGACGGACTGACGTCTTACTGCTCACTACTGACTTCCTTCTGTTGACTCTCTTCTAACTTCTGAATGACTCTCTTCTGTTAACTAACTCGCGGCCGCCGGCAGAGGCGCATTTATACCTGCCCGGCGCTTGTCCCCAGGCGCCCGGCACATTCTCGGCATTTCTCCGCGGCTCGCGGATTGTCCGGAACCGTCTAGTTCGGGGGGAAGGGAAGGGGCGGCGGCAGATGACGCAATCCACGCGCAGCGACTTCGGCAGGTGATGCAATATTCATTACATTGCCCCCTCCTTAGATGCGATCCGTCCCGGATCGCGTTTAGTGAAATAATGCAGATATTTGTTGGCGTAATTCAAGCAGAGTTTTCCCAAGATTCTGAAGGTGGCCTTGCGATGTGACTTTCTTTTTGTGATAACAAAATGCACATCTTTACTCACGTCGCGGAGAAGAAGGTCATTCCCAATATCCGGTCGCCGGTTCTCCAATTCTTCCATTTTCCTGTATTTTCTTCTGAATACAGCAGCAACACCTCTGGTCATATCTAGATCCTGGGCAACACAATGCGCTAATGAATATTTCTGGCGTACCGTAAACAGATCCTGTTGCACCTCCATTGCCACACCACAACGCGCCATATCATTCCCGCCATTATGAGACATAAACTCGTCAAAAGTGAACATTTTCATGCCCAACTCACAAACTCCTGTGGTGTCTTCTCCGTCATTTTCATTACCTCCCGCGCACGGGGCCAGCCGACTGGAATGGATGACCCGCGTGTTTTCATACCGGGACCTTTCAATTCGGTAGACAAAATCATTTCTCCTCTTCTGGGAGCCATCTTCATTTTCTACCACTCGTTTAAAACTTCTTTTTCTACTTCTGCGTTTTCTTTTGCTGCTTCTTCTTCTTCTTTTGCTGCTTCTTCTTCTTCTTTTGCTCCTTCTTCTTCTTTTGCTCCTTCTTCTTCTTCTTCTTTTGCTCCTTCTTCTTCTTCTTCTTTTGCTGCTTCTTCTTCTTCTTTTGCTTCTTCTTCTTCTTCTTCTTTTGCTTCTTCTTCTTCTTCTTCTTCTTTTGCTTCTTCTTCTTCTTCTTTTGCTTCTTCTTCTTCTTCTTCTTTTGCTTCTTCTTCTTCTTCTTTTGCTTCTGCTTCTTCTTCTTCTTTTGCTGCTGCTTCTTCTTCTTCTTTTGCTGCTTCTTCTTCTTCTTCTTTTGCTGCTTCTTCTTCTTCTTTTGCTGCTGCTTCTTCTTCTTTTGCTGCTGCTTCTTCTTCTTCTTTTGCTGCCGCTTCTTCTTCTTCTTTTGCTGCCGCTTCTTCTTCTTCTTTTGCTGCCGCTTCTTCTTCTTCTTTTGCTGCTGCTTCTTCTTCTTTTGCTGCTGCTTCTTCTTCTTCTTTTGCTGCCGCTTTTTCTTCTTCTTCTTTTGCTGCCGCTTCTTCTTCTTCTTTTGCTGCCGCTTCTTCTTTCGCTGCCGCTTCTTCTTTCGCTGCCGCTTCTTCTCTCGCTGCCGCTTCCTCTTTCGCTGCCGCTTCTTCTTCTTTCGCTGCCGCTTCTTCTTTCGCTGCCGCTTCTTCTTCTTTCGCTGCCGCTTCTTCTTTCGCTGCCGCTTCTTCTTCTTTCGCTGCCGCTTCTTCTTCTTTCGCTGCCGCTTCTTCTTCTTTCGCTGCCGCTTCTTCTTCTTTCGCTGCCGCTTCTTCTTCTTTCGCTGCCGCTTCTTCTTCTTTCGCTGCCGCTTCTTCTTCTTTCGCTGCCGCTTCTTCTTCTTTCGCTGCCGCTTCTTCTTCTTTCGCTGCCGCTTCTTCTTCTTTCGCTGCCGCTTCTTCTTCTTTCGCTGCCGCTTCTTCTTCTTTCGCTGCCGCTTCTTCTTCTTTCGCTGCCGCTTCTTCTTCTTTCGCTGCCGCTTCTTCTTCTTTCGCTGCCGCTTCTTCTTCTTCTTTCGCTGCCGCTTCTTCTTCTTCTTCTTTCGCCGCCGCTTCTTCTTCTTTCGCCGCCGCTTCTTCTTCTTTCGCTGCCGCTTCTTCTTCTTTCGCTGCCGCTTCTTCTTCTTTCGCTGCCGCTTCTTCTTCTTTCGCTGCTGATTCTTCTTCTTTCGCTGCCGCTTCTTCTTCTTTCGCTGCTGCTTCTAGTGGATTTAGTAATTTTTCCTCGCTCTTCAGAAATTTCTCTTCGTTCTTTAAAATTATCTCCTCGAATCGCAATGTATTATTCGGCGTTATTTGTTGTTCCAGGTTTTCTGACACCTTTTCTTCCGAAATTCTGGAATTTTCTGTCAGTTTTTCTTCTGACGTTGTGTCAGCTATCTTCCATTTTTTTCGCACTTCTGCTACGAATGCTCGGACACAGATACCCTTGAAATATATCTCGAAGCGAAAACTCTCTGGATCCTCTCCTGCTGCCTTCAACGCGTTAGCAAGGCGTTCTTGTAATATTGCTTTCGTTCCAGTGGTCTCCAGATCCCTGTCTTCTAACTCCATCTTCAACTCTGTTACTTTCAGTTCCCGTAAGGATTTTGTGAACTCCATTTTCATTAAGGTTTTAATTCACTACACGTTATTCTGATTTAAACACACACCAACCCCACACACCTGACACCAATTGTAACGTTTCTCGTGGTGAATTAAAACCAACACAATATTTAACACAAAGACGTTTATTCGGGATCAATTATACACTAAAATCTACTTACACTATTTACAGATATATTACACTTAATTATTTACACTGTTACACACGACTCCGTTCTCTTGATTTATTTACACATTTCACTTCTTACACACTATTTATTTAAACAGTTCTCTTCTTCTACAGTATCAGTCAGTCCATGCACTGTCCACGGTCCACTGCACTTGACCCCAATTCCCTGCACAGACCACAATTCCCCTGCGCAGACCACAATTCCTTGCGCAGACCACACTTCACTGCGCACACCAGGGTCCACTGCACTGCTGTTTACCGCGATGCCCACTTCACAGCTCAGCTTCCACTGCAGACTTCAAACTGCTGACTGCTGTTTCCCCACTGCACCACTGCTTACCGCGATGCACCCTTTACAGCTCAGCTTCCACTGCAGACTTCAGACTGCTGACTGCTGTTCAACCACTGCACCACTCTTCACCGCAATGCACACTTCCCAGCACAGCTTCCACTTCGGACACACTGACGGACTGACGTCTTACTGCTCACTACTGACTTCCTTCTGTTGACTCTCTTCTAACTTCTGAATGACTCTCTTCTGTTAACTAACTCGCGGCCGCCGGCAGAGGCGCATTTATACCTGCCCGGCGCTTGTCCCCAGGCGCCCGGCACATTCTCGGCATTTCTCCGCGGCTCGCGGATTGTCCGGAACCGTCTAGTTCGGGGGGAAGGGAAGGGGCGGCGGCAGATGACGCAATCCACGCGCAGCGACTTCGGCAGGTGATGCAATATTCGTTACAGTATTATAATCAAATAAAACGTTGCCCTTATGTGAAGTAGTAGTATCAACGGAAATATTATTCAAACAAAATTGTTCAAATATTACATGGCTACCAATTTAATTTTTTTCGCAACGTTCCACGTTTGGAACGGTGGGTCTTAATGGGATTTGTGTAATAGAAAAATAGCCCTGACAATTACACAATTATTACGGAGTTTACGTGGAAGTAAAAATAGTAAGAAAGAAAAAGAATAGAAAGGATCGTATTAGCGCTGTCTTAACGATACACCCAACATTATACAAAGATATGAACATGTACAATATTCATTATTTGTTCATTAAACAAAGCTCGAAAATTTCCAATACTTCAGAATCCCATTTTTCATTTAGTTTAGGGTCCCGTGATCATCACGCAGCTCTGACTGAAGCCCTAAACAAAAGCAATGAGCCCCAGTGATAGTTAACTTTAACTTTGGGTCAATGTTTCAAATGCTATACCATTTTTCTAGGAGCGGAATGTGAATGAAATACAACAAAAGTTACTTTTGAGAAAATTAATCATTATTCCACTTCATTCAATTTTAATTAAAAGTTTAGAAGAATGTTCTCGTTGTTCTCTTGTTCCAGGATAACAAATATGGTCTAGAACGCATGCAAAGATATGACAATATCTGTCGCGATAAGATCCCATAAAATTTCTTGCGTTTGTACTAGAATAACCGTAAAGTTGTGTTTTAAAGCGGTATCCTCATGTCATGAGACAGTTTCAAACCTCTTCCTACGATTTTAATACTGAAAAGGAGTGAAATAATTAATTTATATATTTACTGTGGAATTTCAAAAAACATAATTTGAAACAATTTTGATTCAAATTATTGCATCATCAAAAATGAGGTAGATTTCATGTTTTCGAAACTTAATAGAACGTTCTTATAGAACTTACGTCGTATGTGATTTTCGAAAATTTAGATAGTTCAACGAAAATCAGAAATGCACCACATTTTAAAGCGTGCTTTGCTCTGAGGAAAAAATTCAATAGAAAAATGAAGTTTTTAAATTTTTTTTATAAAATAGTTTTACTGCAAGCAAAAATTACGAAAAAACTACTCGTATTTTCAAAAAAATGTAACATGCTCTTACGTAAAGACCTAATCGTTTAGACACATTTCATTACGGACAAAATCTCTATCGTCAATACTGCACTTTTGCAATGTTGATTTTTTTCAATTTTAGAGAGATAGATATTGCTTTGAGCTAATGCTCGGTGGCAAACATGATTACAATTAGAATTAGAGGTTGATATCCAACTTTTAATTAATTTCTAGTTATCTCTATACTGACTTCTAGTATATAACACTTCACTACTCTACACTAGACTGTACAAGGGACATGGCAATAATAATAATAATAATAATAATAATAATAATAATAATAATAATAATAAAGATAAATGTCTCTGTATTATTAGTGATGATAAAGATGGAATTGAGCATATTATTAAATTTGACTAACTTCGACAAACCATGTTCACAACATGTTAGACGAAGCAATTTACGAGCTTGCGACTTCGGTAGTGTAGCGGTTAGCGTTTAGGAGAGTTATACCATGTTTTGCGGATTCAAACCTCACCGAAATCGTGGATTTTTAAAGATCAATATGTCGTAGGCCTTCATTCGGAGGGGAAGTACAGCCGGATGTCCCATGTTATAGAGTTACTGCATATAAAAGATACTCAAGCTTTTGAGTTAAATTCAAATCGCCTTTACGGGCCTTGGCCGACCAGCGATGATTTTCGCCACAACACGGAAAATAAGACATAATTGAAATGTATAAAGCGTGTCAACATGAGATTGCAGTACGGTGTCAAATGCAGCTCTTTCTGTCTCTTTCTCGCACGTATTCTCACTCACTTTCTCGTGTGAATCATATGAATCCCCTTGTCTAACACCGACGCTGATGCCATTTCTTTGTACAGAAAGAACAATAAAAAATAGCAATATTCGATAGTGACTTATTTTGTGGTAGAGTACTAAGAAAATTAGAGTATAATTTTTGCAGATTGACAAATATCATAAACAACGGCAATAAAAAAAAGTGTTTCAACTTTTCTGAAACTGTTGTTTTTCACTTTTGTCAATGCGTTTCTTCGTCACATCTTTTGAACAACAAATCGTATGGCAAATTTTTTTATTACACTTTCTTCGTTTTATGAACACACTGCAAAATTAAAAGTAATAGGTTAGGCGATTGTGAATATAAAAAGTTAATTATCTACACAGAATTTCAGCGTTAATTCACAAAATATGAATGCGTGGGAATTTTGTTCCCTTTTGATTAAACGGAAATTGGTTTCAAAGCAGTTTCTCATTTCAAATAAACAATTGTATACTCCATTCACAATAAACGATGTGCAATTTAGTGATGTTAAGATAAAACCATTTTTTGGTCTCTCAATTCGGTCACGCCTGAAATAGAATGCTCATTTAAATGAATTAAACGCAAAATTATGTTAATTATGCTACACGTTCAGAATTCTTTCAACTTCAGTCTTCTTACGGCTCGTTGTGGGTATTTGGCGAATGTTCATTCCCGCCAGAAATATGACATAATATTCTGGGGAAACAAATCTTAGAGCTCCCCAGACTTTTAGATTACACAAAAGAATTGTACGAATAACATGAAATCCCACGGGATTCTTGTCAGCCTTAACTTTTTAAGCAAGGAATTCTACCATTGTCTTGCCACTTGATTTACGAATCAGTGGTTTTTTGTCAAAAATGTGGGTCAGTGGTTTACTCAAAGGTGGGAAGTATATAGCGAATACTGATGTCTATAACTATAACGACGTAATAATTATATACATCAGGTGTCAGTATCAACAGTTCACTACCGAACATTCAAATACAGTACACGGACATTCTTTTACAACACACTGCAAGATGACATTAAACGATTAAAATCAATTCACAAGATTAAGTCCCAAGTAAAATCTTTGATCTGATAAATTTTGTCTAAGAACAGTAAAACTGTTTTGACGTATGGGATTGAAGTACCATCATGCACGTTTTCTTAAACTCCAGAATTTCTTCCCCACCTTTAACCATAAATAGTTGAATGATGAATAAACGTTACAACAAAGCGGTGTTAGCAAATTAAGAAAACTAGACATTTTCGTTCCCGAGTTATAGAAAACTTAGATGCACAGGTAAACTAATTGCAGATTTGATTTTTAGTATTCCTAACAAAATAGTAACCCGTAGACCCGGCTCTAGCCCTACCACAACTAGCACAAGAAAAACTCAAACCTTGCGCATAGTGAAGCTACATTTATATGCAGAAGAATAACAAGAGCCATCTCAGAATTCGCTCAATGGATCAGGAAAACTGGGGAATCTCTCTGATCGAGATAGGTTTCATAGACGGAGAAGCTGAAATACATTAATTAGGGATATTAAATATTTTTAAAACTATACAATACCAATGTAAACAAATGCATTATATTGTATATCATTGTTAAGAAAATATTATTCTCTAATTGTATGGAAACAGTCATGCAGCAAAAAAGACTTTACTTTGAACTTAAAATTTGTGTATGGTTTAATGTCATCAACGTGTTGTTAAGTAACGTACATGTAAGTTATACATGTAACGTACATGTAACCTAGGTTATACGTGGATTTCGTATAGTGAACTGTTGATACGGACACCTGATGAATGTGATTTATACGATGTATATTGTAATTATAAATATCAGTATAGCATGAAAATATGTTCCCACCGTTAACTTAGTTTTTCACAAAAATTACACATTCGAAAATAATTGGGCAAACTAAATATTCCAAGCTCAGTGAAGAGATGCTTGTACCTGGATGTTATTTGCTTATTAATAGTATATTTTTTTCTGCAATCTAAAAATCTGTGCATTATAGAATGCGCGTGTCCCCAGATTATTATGGCATATCCCAGGCGGGAATGTAGATTTGCAAAATAAAGAACGAGCTACACGAAGCCTAAGAAAATTAGAAAGAATTCTGTATAAGTAACAAAGTGAATTTAATATTGTGTTTTTCATTACTTGGAGGTTTTCTTCAAGTTGGTGGTATTCCTCAATTAAGTAAACTTCGTTCCATTTCAGGTTTGAGAGTTCAAGAAATTTAGTTACCTTAACATCAGCCATTAACATTTTGTACATTTTCCACGGCACAAGCGATTGCCGGTTTGAGAAGCATGCATTGAAACAGTTTCCCCTCGTTAACTTCGATTGCTTTTACAAAACTCATTTTCAACTTCTGAAATCGAACTATTTGTCAAAGCACATATGTATCATCAGCAAAGATAACTTTTCTTTCGTTTCAAATGTACAAGGGTGTATTGTGTACAAATACAAGTTACTATTCCTCTTTTTAAAATCTCTTTTGAAGTCGTGTCGTGACTTTCCACCTTCCAATCTTTTGAGAAATATTCTGAAGTATGTGTTGACTTAAAATTGTGTCAGCTCTCTTTTAATGCCAATTCTTACAAACTAGTGTGCTAAAGAAAAAAGATTGAACCTAAGATAGAATCCTCCAGGACGCCATGCTCAATCAGCAAAGAATTGCTTTTCTGCAGCATAACTGTTTCAATACAATTAGATACTATACCGAGAATCAAAAAGGAGTGTCATATTAATTTTAACAATGATATTTAATGTATTATTTACCAATGTATTGTAAAATTCGTAAAGACGAAATAAACCCGTAACAAGTATTGTAAATCAATTTCTGGGTCAATGACTCCCATCTTGATCAGGTTTTTCGTCCAATTCCCTGATCCTTTACACGAATGTTGAGAGGCTCCTCGTTTGCTTCTGGGCATAAATGTAACTACACTATCTGTGCACCTTTTCGAGAGTCCATTGGGAAAAGTAGTTACTCAAATTATCTTTCTCCATGTTCTCGCGGCTGAAAGAGAATACTTGAATTAATATTGATAAATTATTGAATATTTTATCAATTCTTACGCAAAACGCTCCTTTTCATCTGTGAGCAGAATTCAGCTAGTATACGGGTCAGGGTAGGGATCCCAGAATTTAAGAAAATGTGCACAGAATACACTTCTCCCCACAAAACGTCACACATAGTTTCACAACTATTTTTCACGTTAGTAAAGAAATATAAAATAATCCTACAGCAAGCAAAAGCAAGTAAAAGCTAGAAAGGGGGTTTGACGTCAGTTATCACTCTTATTTTCCGCATAGTTTCATATTTGTGAAGGTCACAAGCGCGCGCGCCGCGGTGGCACACGTATTGCGTGTATAGGCGGAGAGCAGTTGGAAGAGAACCCATTTGAAAGTTATGTTACCCGGCGCGAAAAAACGGGCAATTTTCGCCAGCAAAACTCTTATTACAGGGCCCTGGAAAAAGTGGATAAATCCAGTTGCTAAGTTTAGAAGAAAATCTTCTAACACGTGATGTAGCCAGAATGCCTGTTTCGTGCGAAGATACCGAAAAATCGATTGACAGCGAAACGTCTGTCCGTCCGTCTGTCAACGCTCCCGGCTAAACCGTTCAGCCGATTTTCTCCAAAATTCATATTCCCTGATCTATCTGGCTGATATGATGTGGCGGCCCCTTCAATTTGAAACCGATATTTTTATTTTGGGGGTACTTTACAAGAAGCCCCTGGGACATTTACAAAATTCTCAAAAAATGGTACCATAGATTTTATTAAATTGTGTTGTTGGGTAGCCATAAGGACGTTTAGGAGAATAGCACAGGTCTCGTGTTGGTTAAAAACTCTGATTTTTTCGAAAATTGAAAAAATTCAAAATATTTTTCTGCCTCTTTCTACAACTAAAATATTAAAGATAGAGATTTTTTCCCTTTATACAATCTGTTCCTTAAAGATAGATTTTGAAATAAGGTCGTGTACAATTTTTCGCGGAAATTTTGCGTGCAATATAGGCAATTTTTAATTTTTGTTTAAACATTTTTTTCTCAAAAACGGCTTCATCATTTTGTTAGTGGATAGTCTGATGGACGTTTAAGAAAATGGTGCAGGTATCATGTTGATTAAAACCCTAGAATTTTCGACAATTGAAAAAATTAAAATTTTTTGCGACGTCTTCCTACAACTACAATTATGAAGATACATTTTTTTAATAATAAAATGTGTTCATCAAAAACAGATTTTCAAATAAGGTCAAGTTGAATTTTTCGAAACTTTGAGAATTTTTGGAGTAATTGGGCGTCAAAGTAAGTCACCCGCTCTGAAAATCCTGCGCTTCTTGATTGTTAAGTAGAAGTGGTTTGCGGTAGTTGGGTGCTACGCAAGTTAGAATGTGTATATTATTTCATATTTCTTTGTTCGATTCTTACATTGGAGCTAATTTTACACGTTTACAAATTACTTTTAGAAATTATTTAAAATCTATTTGAAATAAATATGAAATAAAGATTGCTAGCCCTCTCCCGCTAGCCCGCTCCCAATTTACGCAGTTGGATGCTACGTAAGTTAGAATTTGTATATTATTTCATATTATTATTATTATTATTATTATTATTATTACATCTATGTTGTTTCATTTTAAATTGCGTCCTTTAATTGTGTTAAATGTGAAAACGAATAGATGAGCGGTCATTGTCGGTTGTTGTAACGCAAAACAGATAACAGAAAGCGATAATAACGGCTGCTTTTCGTTCGCGATAAAAAATTAATACTTTTATGTATTTGTAGAATATTACATTATATTATTTACTTTATTTACATATTATTTTACTCCATCGCCTAATATTTATTTTTCGCACCAAATGTTCTACGATTTCAAATGAATTTTACAAAAAATATTTCGGAGAGAAATTGTGGTATAAATAGTGTTATATAACCATTACTTATGGTGATAAGGCACTTGCTGTTTTAGCACCATTGGTTTGTTATGAAATGACTGGGGTGTTATTTTTCCTCTTGAAACGATTTTGTGACGTTGACGCCAAATTTTGCCGCATCTATTCATTGCAGCTCTCTAATTATTGAATCTACATCTATGACGGTTGTGTCTCAGTAGTTCAAGTGGTAGAACAACTGGACATATGTCGGAGGATCTCTGGACAGGGCAGTCAATTCTTTGAACTTCAAGTATCATTTATAACAACGTAATGCTAAGTACCTGCAGGGCCGAATTCATAGTCGTCACTTATAGGATAAGCGAACCATAAGTGCTTTCTCAAAATAAGTGTTCAGCTCGTATTTCATAGGCGTTCCATACGACCGCGGAATGAGTGTTCCCTTACGCGGAAGGGAAATGTGGCAATGTGATATTGGCGGCAGCTGTTTCGAAATTCTTGGCAACCAAGTTTACACACGCACTTCATCTTGTACAAAGAGCGTCCAATTTAACAGGGGAAGGACACTCCAACGTCGAGTTCACGTATCGCGCACGATGTAATCCTTCTACTACCTCTAATATGTCCTCGTACAGACAAAACGAGATGTTTTGATATTGGTTTATTTTACTAATGTGTTTACTACCAATCACGTATAACAAGCAGATTTGTAACAATATAGTCTATGATTCTCATACAATTTTAATGATTTTTTGACACTGGTATCATGCTAATATTTTAAAAAGGAATTTACTACCAATCCTTAATAATAAAAAAATGTTTGGTAAAAAATATTATCCATGAACCTCATATCAAAATTTTAATGAATCTCTGAAATGTCTTGTGCATTTTCTACATATTTATGTGTATTATTTGATTGTAATATAATATATAACATCAGTTTCAATTGATTCCACAATGTTAACTTATGCTGTAGTATAACCAATGTACATGGTATGAACACAGGTTTGGCAATATTGGTAATGGATTATTAACATTGCATGTAATTGAAAATGTCAACCCCATATAGTATTAACATTAATTCCATTTTATAACAATTTAAATTACTTCACTTGTTATTAATATTGCAAATTCATAATTACTTATAATAGGTCTTATAAATCAGTAATGAAAAAAGTTAAACATTTTGGAAACATACCTGAAAAGATGAAGTTGCATTAAATCTTAATGCAATGAGAACTTTTGATAAGGGGAAATTGGCAATCCTCTTTTCGTTATTGGGGCTTTGTCGATCATCAGCACAAGTGCATCCATTACAGTAGTTTTATTGAAAGGAATCCGCTTTCGGAATTGTTCATTATTGTACATTTCCAATGGGTTGCTCATATCTCCAATATATCTCTTTTGAATTTCGCAGGATGTGTTGAGTATTAAACTCAAAATAATCTTGGAACTCGTTTTCCACGTTTCACAAATGGAACGCTTTACCTGGTAATTTTAATTATACAAACGCCAACAAAACGAATTCAATAGTCTGTGAACATCGCGGTAAATGTATAACCTAAACTGGTTATGACTGACGATGCGAGGGAGGGCAGGGAGCAGGCTGCCTCGCTTATAGGAATGAGTGCTCACTTACGACTTCACTCAAGGGCTGTTTATGAATACGATTCGTCCACTTAAGGGAACACTCAGTGTAAGTGACGACTATGAATTCGGCCCATAGAGTCGCAACAGAGGTTGATTATTACAAAGCCACAACATATTCCCAAGCACACGTTGAACCAACAACTGTGACGGAGTGTCGAAACATGTGTTATATATATATTCAGAAGCGTCTAGAAGGGGCAGGGGGGCAGAAAGTAGGTATACTTGCCCCGATTTAATGGAGGCCCCGAATTTGTCTTCATTCATAAGAAATAAAATAAATACTTATATCTGATACAAATTTAACGCTAAACGTTATTTCTGATGTCTGGAAAAATAAATTATATTAATGAATTCAGTGAGAAGGGAATTTTTGGTTTGTAATAAGGGACCCCCTTGGATCACTTTCCCCAGGCCCCTGTTTCTCTCTGGACGCCCCTGTCTATATTACTAATTTCTTATGCGCGCACAAAATGAAAGAAACCTGTGCAGTTCCGATCATCTGAGAGGTATCTATGATTTCGTTAGATACCCAGGATATCGATGAATATCCAAGAACATCTATATTACTAATTTCCAATGATCACAGAATTGTTTTTAATGCAAATGGTATTTTGAGAGGTGCCTAAGATTCCGTGAGAGATCCGGAACCCGCAAAAACACAAAACCAATGAAAAACTTAAATTTGATTAAACATGAAATATTTGATCGTGTAATTCCGGCTATTCGCGTAGACCGCGTGCCAACTGCATTCTCATACTCAGTGCGTCACTGTGTAGACATCACAACTGACGTAGGATTACCAGACGTATTTTTTAAGAGTCTAGTTTTTTTTCTAAAAGTCCTCTTTTAGAAAGGTATCTCCTTTTGTGCTCTCTCTTATTTTCAATAGAGGACTCTCCTGTATTTTCTTTCATAAATAATAAGAAATTTAACTACGATATAATTTATTTATATAATAACTAGAACACATTATTACATTAATTTTCCAAATAAATAACTCTTAGTTCTATGTCTCCGAACTCTGGTTGTTAAAACTTGTGAACTATTCACCAACAAAGCTACATCACAAAGTTCCTTTGAGCCGAGTAGAATTTAGCAAATAAAATTTCATAAAAATCCAACATGGTCAAGGCATTTTTCCAAAATAGTCTTGGAATCACTCTTTTGTAACAACTTTTTAATCCACATGTTCAAAAAATGCACTTCAACTAAAAAACGGTAAGAGTTATCAAAAAATGTGTAGGTCGATTTCTTAAATAATACATTATTTTATTTTATTTAAAACATATTAAAAAGATTGGACCAGCGATTAGAGAGATAATGTCGTCTACATTTTGTTATCATCCACAACATTTAATGACGTTTCGAGATAAGCCTGGCCACATTTCGAGGCACCCTGCACCTTTACATACACCAAGATGTCAATTAAGAATCAAAGGAGAAACCGGGTTAGAAAGATTTACATCGTCTAAACAGTTTAGAAAATGCATTATTACTAAAAATTTAATTTAATTCCTAAAAATTTCTAACAAAATCTAACATTTTAAATAGTGCTAATAAAACTAATTTTTGGACGCAAACATCATAATCTGGAAAGTCCGAAAGAATGAATATAATTATAAATTGGAAATACATAAAATCATAAAATGCCAAATACCAGGTTGGCTTTCACGACAAGGACAAAATGATATCTTTTTATTTTAAATATGAGGTATGTACACCTTTTCTATATTGACGATCTGATAATCTTAAGCTGACGTCATGCGATAGCAAGACTACAAGAAAGGGGCCGTCGCCATTAAATTTTTGCTTTTCACGTGTTGCGTTATGGAACAGTAACTTCTATTATATTGTTGGTAAGTAAAGAACAGTAGTACCGGAAATATACTACTACGTTATTGTAGCATTCTTGAAGACAGTTTTTGTAAAATATTTAATTTATTGCATAGATATTCGACAGTACTTTATTTTTTTGTTCTTGAGCAGAGTGTGCTACTTTTTGGAAAACCATTTTGTGTTGCTTTTTCACCAACATTTTTGCTCTTGCATGCCACTAGTTATTTTTTTTTTTTTTTTTTTTTTTTTCGTTGATCGGCCAACTAGGACCACGCAGGCAAGCACTCTGCCTTTACCGTGGCCCAGTTTTTATTCATTCTCACGGAGGCAGGTGCTTGCGACAATTCTTTGGGGGGACCAGCATTTAAGCTGGATCCGGTTTTTAACCCCAAGGTTGTTAGCCCTGGGGGTACTAGTTATTTTATTATTATTATTATTATTATTATTATTATTATTATTAACATTATTATTATTAATATTATTAAATGTTCTTAATGAACTGTCATACGTTGATAGTAATAGGAATAAACGGTGGGTGTTGAGTCAAATGACTACAGGAGATTTAATGCAGTATCATTTATTGCTTTCATGGTCTCTACCAACTTTTCGAGTAACAGTAAAATAATGAGAAATAGAAATTCGAAAAATGAATGTAGACAGTGGCTGAAATAGCAGAAGTAAAAATGGTGTTCTCAAGGACTAGCTTGTGATTTTCAATGCGATCTTTAGTTAGGGACGTACGTATGTAAGGTAGAGTCTTTCTTTACATCATACTTGTGGTCCCGACAATGCTTTCAATCACGTTTGACGCTAGGCTCTTCAAAAGTTTCAATAGACTTTCTCGGAAGTGTGGTTCCGTCTGTGTCTTCATCTGTCTCAACCTCTATCTGTCTCCCTCAGGAGAAATATCTCAATCGCAAGGGTAGACTACACAATGAAGACGTCTTAATAATCGTACTTCAGTGTGCAACGGGCTGCGTCAAGCGCCGTTGCGTAGAGCGCCTTATTCAGGGCGCATGAGTCGCTTTAAAATTATCAACGCACGTCTTGTGCGCAGGCATTCCCATCGTACTATGCCCAAATTCTTCCTCGAAGTGCAAGCAATAAGTTGACAAAGTTTTATCGCAATCGGGAGAGCGGTACGGCAGCGTATTAAGTATGAACCAACCAACAAACAAACATTGTCTTATATATATATATATATATATATATATATATATATATATATATAAGATTTATTCTAGTATAATCTTTTGTGTATATACTACTCAGATAACCTATATACACTTTAGGACTATTCCAACAAGAGATACTTCAAACTACATTTGAAGAATCTAACGGGTCGATTGCTTATTTGTATCTATTGAATATATACGTACATTTGTTATGGTGATAGAAAACACGAATTAATGTATACTTATTGCGGTGTTTGAAAATGTGGGCATTTATTTTGTTGTTTTGTCGGTAATGAGTTATATTTGTCACACTAAAGTTGGTAACTGGATTTTGTCTGAAAGAATGTTTAGAATAAACCTATTTTTAATGTATCTGGTTTTAAATCTTTCAGGATAGTGATTATTGATAAAAGTGTTATTTACTAAATCTATATTAGAGGAATGGTAATAGGGTGCATTGCTGCATCTAAAAAGTTGTAAACCATTGCTATTTTTTGTCAAATGTGTGGTGTGATGGATAATTATGTAAAGACAAATTTTAAACAATTACAAATGGCCGGTTCATCCGATTCGGGCGGATAAAGTGCCATTGTATCAATTACAATGTATCAATTACAATTCAATTTTGAAATTTATGTTTCATTACAAAAATAGATTGAATTATCGTCCATTTGGTGAAAAAAAATCAAACGGTTCATGTAAAATAATTAAAAACACTAAAAGCTGTTTTTATTAGAAAAATGTTTTAAAATTTCCTGGATGGATACGAAACGGGTACGAAAGCTCTATATGGATACGAAAAAAAAACAGTTCTCTATCAGTAAACCAAAACGCTTCAAAGGACACCTCATTTGTCTTGATTAGAAATCGTGCACAACGGACAGACGCTGTTTATTCGATTATTACGGATATAAGTATATATCGCATATAAGAATTAAATCAGCAGTTCGTTTAAAGATACAAATAAGTTTTTTAGAACTCGGGAACGAAATTTTCATAAGTCGATAACCTCGCTTTGTCGGTATTCATCATTGAACTATGTGTAGTAAAAAGGGTGAGGAAGGGATTCTGGAGCTCACGGATTTATATTCACCCCATATGCCACATACAGTTTTTACAGTTTTTTGACGAAAACAAACGAAATCAAATCAAATGAAGAGCGAACTTTTCAATTAGATTTCTCCTGAGTGGTTTCAATTGCGTTATCTCTTAGGTTTCCATGTATTGTTTCGCAGAATCTTTCAACAAGCGTTTCGCGAAGATAACCAGCAGTTCGGTACATTTCAAGAGCTTACTCATGTCCTCTAATTCGTCATTTCACTTCTTTTCCCATACCTTATTATCCAAGAATTGTGACACGCCCTTTACTGTCATGAAATGAAAATTTATACATCTTCAGTTATTTGGAGTTGAACCTTTGAGGTCTGAGGTCAATACGATGTAGGCCCTTGGTGCTTTATGAGTTCGGATTGTTCCATATCGGTATCTGTCGTCTCACTTGTCTGCTGCAGATCGATTATGCTCCGCTCATTGCATCAGGAAATTTTAATGCCTCGGATATGGAAGCCATCCCCTTTCGGGACTGCCGTCCCTCAAACTGACGTCTGGATGATCATCGGGGCGCGACCTATGAAGGTCTGCCCGACAAAAGTGAGAAGGGTGCCTCGGTAGTCAGATACTTCTCGTTGGTCGAGTGAGAAGACGAGCGTTCTGGAATCAGGATTACTGAATATTTTGGATAATTAAAACGACTCTTTGAATTAAATAAGTTTATTTAAAAGCTATTTTAAAAAGCTATCATTTTATATACAAGATTCTTATATATTTTGTCTTGTCAACAATACACATACAACACCTTAGATATTAAATAATCTAAGGGAAAAAATAGCCGAGGTGATTCCCTACTTAATTTGTGTGTGTGTATGTATGTATGTATGTATGTATGTATGTATGTATGTATGTATGTATGTATGTATGTATGTATGTATGTATGTATGTATGCGCGCGCGGTCGCGAGTGTGGAGGAGAGCGAGGGATCACTTTCCACAATGAATCCGAATCCACAGGAAATATTCCAAATAGAGAGAATACGTGAGTCGGATGGGGACAAGTGAACGTTTAAAAGCCCTGACGCCCGCACGATACTCATGTCGCTAGTGACAAAGAGGGTGCAGCAGGTAACCCTGACCCCGCATGATATCGACTTAGAAATAATATCATAGATTCAAGTAAACCTAAGACGAAAATAATAAACGTTATGGAAACGTTATTTAATTACCAACACGTACAAATTTATTTCTAATCAATGTGTACCTCTTTTAAAAACCTGTACGTACTTTTAAAATCTATATCATAACGACGGGGCTCATTTTCCTCCCTGTACATATTGAAAGGGAAAACGGCGGGGACCCCCCTCCCCCAGTGGTTTACTTCGCAGTGTTCGTGTACAACGTGACTCTCGGAAAGAGTTGAGTTATACTCGCAGTTTTCTCTGAGCTGTCTCGGTTTTACGGTTCTGCTGCATGCCAAGCCACGCCAAAATTACCTAACAGCCGAGAGGCGGCCGCAGCTAACACTTCGCTGTCTCACTCGGCGGTTCACTGCCCAACTGTCCGTTGCAAGACGCCGATTCCGTGAAATGCATGCAAAATGGGATAGCCTTACATTTTGAAACTGAAGTCAGAACACAATCAATAATCAGTTAAAATGAGAAATTTGACCATGATTTAATTCTGAGCACTTCCCATACTCTCAAAAACATAATTTCATTAAGTAACATAAATACACACGAACGTAAACACTAAGAGTATTTCAAAGAAGAATTATATTCAATATCCTGTTTAATTTTCAACCAATCATACTTCTGAGACGATTTGACAAGTTGGGTGGTAGACATAAAATTCTTCACAGCTCATTTTGAAGTTATACGCACAATGTAAAATATTGTCAATTGTCAAATCTTTCACGTCATTTCTTTATTCTGTCCATTGAAATCACATTAATGCAAATATCTTCTCAACATTTGAATTCTCCTCTCAATATTTGAATTGTGCAGTGTAATTGAAAACATAATTCCCACGCCTTCATTAATTATGAATTTCGAATTGTATATTCCAAGTTCGTAAATAAAACCAGCTATTTCTCCTCAACATGTAATTCTGATTTTCTATTCTGCTATCTTAGTCAAATACATCCAAAATTACAAAGCCTAATATTTCCAGAGACCATTTTGAAAGATATATTGTACCGGCACCATAAAAGTTTTTAACAACGTTTATAGCGATGATATACTGCATATTGTAAAACTTCTTTACTTTGTTTAAGTTTATTTATTTAAGGTCACTTTTCAATAACTGGGTCATAAGCGACCACGGCAATCAATTTATAATTTACACAAGTGTATACATTTTTTACAGTTATGCCAATATACGATTACATACAATTAATACAAGCATATAAATGGTTAAAATGTATTAATATTGAGGGTACTTACATAATTGGGATGGGTTCACATATTTATTTATTTACATTACACAAGTTTTGATATTAACAACATGTTTGAAGGATTATTGTATATGAGATCTAGGTAAAGGAGGGTCTTTATATTAAGGTATCAACTTTTGATGCTTTTAAAAGTTGTAAGACTTTTATACATTCTTCTGGGGAGCAGAAGGAATTATATAGAGAATCTTTTAAATTTAATGACTGTCTTATATGGGCTAGTTCAGGGCACTCCAGAATAATATCGGATGTAGATACTAGGGATTCACATTTAGGACAGGGTAATAGGTCAGCTTTTGTTATTAGGTGAATGTGTGAGAGATTGAAGTGGCCAATACGTAGTCTGGTAATTTGGACTTGTTGGAATCTAGTGAGTTGGAGTTTCGGGAGGGCGGGTTCATTAACGGATTTCCTTACGAGGTGAAGTTTGGAGAAGGTAGTCAGCCATTTTTCATTCCAATGTTTTGAACCATATTTTTAATATGTAGTTTGATATCGGAGAGAACTCTCTTCACTCTCTTGTCCATTGTTGGTATGAAGTTGCTTCTTTAGCCGCTTTATCTACCTTTTCATTCCCTTCTATAACTTTATGTGCTGGAATTCAAACAATAGAGATGAAGGTTCCGTTGTTTTCTTGTGTAAATAACTGTTCTTGGATTCTTTGAATTATGGGATTTATGGAAAACCTGTTGACTACTGCATTCAAGATAGCCACAGAGTCTGAGTACATCAATATTTTTCGGTTTTCTCCATTTTGAGAGACTAATTGAATGGCTTCCAGAATGGTCGAGGCTTCACAAGAGAAGCTAGAAAAGTATTCTGGTAACCTGAACTTAAAGGCATTGCGCTGGGTATTAAATACAAATTGCACAACCAACTTTGTTTTCATATCTTGATCCATCTGTATACACTTTTTCTAAATCATGATAGTCTTCATAAAGAAAATTTATATGCGATGAAAATATTTTTGGAGGATTTTGGAATCTGTGTAGTCATTGTATTAACTTCAGGTTTAAAGGATTGCCAAGGAGGGATAGGGTGAATCCTTCTCTGTAGAATGTGAGGAGTATCAATACGTATTAAATTCATGTTGATAAATTGGGATTCTTTCTCTAAGTGGTTTTCGATATTTCACATGGATTGAATGGTAATATGTTTTAAAAGGACTGAAGATATATTTGAAGGTAGGATTAGATGAGGAATTTAAAGTTGAGTAGCCATTTTTTAGACATAGTTGTTTCCGCTGCAAGTCGAGGGGGAGTTGACCTGCTTCTACAATAAGGCTGTTGATAGGGCACGTTTTAAATTGAATTTGAATTGAATTGAATTAATGCCTTATTTTACGTGGCGAGACTCGGGCCATCAGGCCCGCTCTTCCGTCTGACCATGCAAATTTCGGTACGCTCCTTTCACCAACTAGCAGAGGAAGGAGATATTTCGTGCGCGAGAAACAGGCGATTTTGAATTTAGCTCAAAGAGGCTCATTTAGGCTTGAGGATCTTTTACATGCAAGTAAATCTACTAACATGGGACAGCCGGCTTTACTTCCCCTCCGAAGGAAGGCGTACGAAGGATTTTTTCGCCCTTAAAAATCCACGGCTTCGATCGGGTTTGAACCCGCAAACTTGGGTACAACATTCCGGTACGCTAACATCGCCGCCGCTCCTGAAATGCTCCTGAACTTATACGACATGCTGAATTTATAATAAGGTCTAGCGTCTGTAGTATAAATTTGTTAGCTGAACTGTAGATTACAGCTCCATAATCTAATTTGGCTTGAATAATAGCACGATAGACATTAATTAAACATTTCCACTATGCTCTCCACTTTCTAGATGCTAATATCTTCAGTACGTTCAGCCTGGTTTTGCATTCGGACTTTAGCAGAGAAATGCGGTTCTTCCAAGAGTGCTTCTGGTCGAAGGTCATGCCCAAGATTTTACAAGAGTATGTACGACGAATTTGATGGTTTCCAATAAAGAGGGCAGGATTTTTATTTAAAAGTTTTGAGCTTCTAGAGATAATAAATTCCGATTTAGTTCTTGAAAGGGAGAAACCTGAAGAACTTGCCCATGTTTGAATTTTGTTTAAGGTTTCTTGGATTATTTTAGTTGTTACTCGGAGATCTTTGCCGCAGCATATAATGGAAATATTATCAGCGAAGAGAAATAATTTACTTGGTGATTCAATGATACTACTTATTTCATTTATTGCGATCAGAAAAAGGAACACGCTAATAACTGAGCCCTGAGGGAGGCCATTTATCATTTCTCTGCGTGTTGACATTTTATCAAACATAAGTTCACGCAGATATCTATGTTGCATAAATATTTTCGCAAAAGCCAGTAAGTTGCTTTTAATATTCATTGAGATACGATTACGTAGTAGTCGGGGTTTAAAAATCATTTCGTAAGCTTTTTCAATATCAAGCGAAACAACAATTGCATGCTGGTTAATTGCTAGTGCATCACAAATTTCTGTGTCGATGCTTATTAGATGGTCGTTGGTTGATCTATGTTGTCGAAATCCATTTCGGAAGGGGGATAGTAAGTTTCTTGTTTCTAGGAGCCATCTGAGACGGTTGCCAACCATTTTTTCTAGTACTTTGCAAAGAGTACATGTCAATGATATTGGTCTAAAGTCTCTGGTTTTAGATGGATCTTTGCCTGGTTTCGGTGCAGCAATTACAAGAGCTTCTCTCCATTGCTCAGAGAAATATTGGGAGGTCCAGATGCCATAACTTTTTAAGAGGTATTCAATGGCACATTTAGGAAGATTCTTCAAGAAAATATTAGGAATATTATCAGGATCTGGTGCAGAGTTTTTACTAGTTTTTAAAACATGAAGGAGCTCATCCATCAGGAATTCACAGTAAAATGAATCATTGTTGTTACTTAGGAGGTATTGGATGTTTTTTTGAGTGGCTAGGGATGTAGGCGGAATAAATTTACGAAAGGATGGTACATAGTTATTATTGCTGGAATGTATGCGAATGAATCTGCCAGATCATTGTAGATGTCTTGAACCCCTGAATTTTATTCCGTTTTCATCTTCTAATATTGGAGGTAAGCTAGTAGAATAAAAGCCGCTAATTGATTTTATTTTATGCCACATAGTTGCGGACGGTGTTTGGCCCGTAACAGAAGATGTAAAATCTTTAAAAGATTTTAGCATAGTATTTTTAAGAGTTAAGCGGGCTTTAGCTCTAGCTTTCTTATATAATGTGCCCAGTTCTATCGATTTATATTTCTTATATTTTCTAAACGCGTTCTTCTTTTCTTTGATGGCTAACGTGCAATTTTCATTTCACCATGGGACTTGACCGTTCCCGGATAATCCCCGAAGATTTAGGGACTGCCGGGTGAGCAGCTGAATCAACTAAGTTTGTAAAGGCTTGGATGATTTGGTTAGTCCGATCTGTTGCCCACTCATTTATAACGGGAAATTTATTAATGTTATTATCGACATATGATTGAAATAAGGTCCAGTTAGCTTTGATACTAATCCACTTCTGATGAGTGCGGGTAATAGAGTATGGTTGAAAATGAGAGAGGTGAATAAACAATGGGTAATGATCGCTGTCATAAAGATCATTACTAGAAAACCAAGAAATGCGAGTTCCAATGTAGTTGGATGAAAATGCCAAATCAATAATGTCCAATAAAATCCACTGGTGTAAGATTCTAACGCAAGCATTAAAGTCAGCCTTGGAGTGAGTCAAGTAAATATGTAGTGTAGCAAATATCGACAATTTCACAAAACGCAACAAGTTTAGTGGCGCTGATTGTGCAGAAAAAAAGAAAACCTTCTCTACAATTACTTCAATATCAACAGATAAGATGTCTCCAGCAGTTGAAATAGTGATATGCAAAATGTGAGCTGGTGAGCCCAGTCCTTCCAAGTCTTTTCGAGGTTTCTCTTTAAGTGACAGAATATGCTGTTTTCCACTTTACGATTTATTTCACCAAAATTTATGATGCAGCAAAATGCTACTCAATTTTTGGGTTAATTTTGAGTTTAGTTTCTGAGATGTATAAATTGGATATTATTTCTGATATTTCTTTTTGCACAGAATCTATTCAAATAGTTTCTTTATTATTCGCTCATTTTCATCAAAATACTTCACAGTTACTGGGAATACTTTCAGAGCTTTATGGTTAGTACCGTCAGTTGCTAGTCCGTAAAATTGAATTAAATAATATTACAACAAATATACACATGTTGGGATAAAGCATAGATTTCGTAACGAGCGACTTATAACCTTACAAGTTTACTCACTTTAAAAGGAATGGCGAATATACAGTATGCCAGGAAAGCCTCTCAGCAGTTACAACTTGCCTGCTGAGAGCTAGTAATAGAAACTATGTTGGCAGGACGAGCTGCAGCTTGTAACAAAGAAAACGTAAATTGCGCGCTCACCACAATCGAAACAGATGGTGTAAATATTGTTCCCTTATTTGTTTCCTCTGATTTGGTTGCTACCAACATAAATGCAATTTTTAATAGGAGGCCCCGACTCGGCTCGGTGCGGAAGGACTTACCTGACATACTGTATTTGCCAACACCAATAAAAAATATGGGTTTTTCTGTCAAAAATTCGCCGTTTTTCGGTGCACGATTACATAACTTTCTCTTCGACCCAAAGTACTTCGGAAGGCGAAAATAGATATTTATATAGAATATATATAAATCAGATATTTTGTGAGAATGCGACCACCAGATTGTACCTCTCTTCAAGAGCTGTGTTGATCCTCTGTAAAATTACTTCTTTAATCATCTGCTCAACTGTACTTGAAAAAATCAGAACATTTGGCGTCCAGACTAGGCTCCTTGTCACACCAGGACAAAGAATAAAAACAACTTTTCTGATCAATCGGAACGTATGGCACCCCTCATACAAACTCTACGAAAAACCATGGAAACTGAATTCAAAATATTACTCACGAAACTTGACAGAGAACGCGGATTAGAGGAATTAATTTAGATTCATCAACACTAAATATTAAAAATGTTTATTTTACTAAAAAAACAACGTAGTCCTTCAATATTTTATCACAATTTTTCCTCATGCCTCAAGTTACGTCACTGAACAATTTTAATAGGAATGCAGCCATTTTCTAAGAATAGAAGTGGGAAAGGTAAAATTTGACCCCGTTCTCTCGAGAAAATTCGAAGATTACCGGATTTCGTTGCACGCTGGAAAACGTATTACGAAGCCAAAAAATGTCTGCCAAAGGTTCAAAAAGCGACAATAAGTTCAAAAAATACGTGGGAGCACCGCGACCATGAAACATATTACCTACCGGGGAGAAATTGACGCACGGTGTATTTCAATTCATTCTAGGTACTAAGAAAATCAAGCCACCCACATTTGGTGAATGGGAAGTAGTCATTGCTAGACAGGCTATCGCCTGGGAAGCCAAGATAAGTTCTTTCGCTACTCACGTTACTGAAATTTGTTTCTAATTGGTTGTAGCTGTTTATGACAATTAATTCTGGGTCTACCATTCTTTGAACTATTTCAACGGTTTTTCCGATGCAGAGTTGATATCAGGAATCTAATGTTGGGGAAAGAAATATATTACTCCATGTGGATGTTACATTAATGTAAAGAGTGTTGATTTCAAATTGTAAATGAAATTGAAAAATATGCCTACGTTTCTCACTTCCAAACGAAAAGACTTTTAAACTATCACTCATCAATAAATATGTTTTATAGATGACATTTATTCTAAACAAAACCTGCATTATAGTAACTTTATTCTCCTCCTCTCAAGCAACCTATAAAGTTTTGCTGTTCATTGAGGTTGATAAATTACAAAATAGTAATAATGATAAGTGTTATCATTATTCAACTGAAGTGTCTAAATTTCCTTTCACATTAAGGAGTGAAGACAACTCTAATCATGGATAATATGATATTATGCAATGCTCTTATCAATAAAAAACACGAACAAGAATCAAATCCATATAAAAGGCTCAAAGTAACGATTAGGAAGGATCATAATTTATTCGGGACCCGCTAGGCTGAGTCCAGAATGAAGCCACGTCCTCTTTGCTATATCTTGGTCAGCGGAGGGTTCAATCGAACCACCGAAGTTCAATCGAACCACCGAAATAGAATAAACTTTTACTTCGCAGCTAATTTTTCGATACCAGGAACCGACCATTAAAGTTTTGCCGAAAAATCCCCGATTTCCGGCGTACGAATACAATACTTTTTCTTTTTACGAAGTAAGGCGAGAAAATAAAACTGATATTGCAAAACTATAATATTGATGAGAAAGATTTTTTAAAATTTTCTTAATTCATGTGAAGAAAAGGCACGACAAAATCTCAAAACTTCCTCTCAAAATAGAGATTGTGGAGATTTTTTCAGATTTTTCTATTACTGGGCCATAATACTTAAAAATAAGAAGACATTTGTAGTTATTTCAGAGTAGAGAAATGGTTTTCCTAATTTTTCCTAAGCTGAGAATCAATTTTTATACGTATAAATAAGTAGAGGAAACCCGGGAACCATGAGCCACAAAAATTGGAATATTCACAAATTCCTTCCATTGAAGATGATTTATTTAATTTAATTTGCATAACTAAAGACATATGTATATATTACCATTGTGTGGGTATAGTCACGAAATAATTAATGATGAAAATAAAATATGAAAAAAAAATTTCAATGAATTTTATTTTCAATGAATGACCCATCGTACTCCATGCCAAGGGCACCATGAGTCAGTGTCTGGGGTAAAATGGGTCATGACTATTCCAGAAGAACTACCCCTTACTCATCATCGAGAAGCCATTATCATTTTTAAAAATAAGGATTTTGACGAGCACAAACAGCATATGCTCACGGAAATGCACTCAAGCAAAAATTAAGATGGGGTAAATAATTGCCATCAGCGCGGACAATAAAGTATGTTGTTACAAGAGTTTCCTTCTCAACACTTTCCACTTGACACAAAGCTTTGCAACCTTTCTCAGCAATTGCCTTTCCGCTTTGAACTGTTGAAATTTCTGTTTTAGCTAAATTGAAGACGCGCGAAGAAAAACCTGGTCTAGGTTCTCGCTTTAACCATTGATAATTATTGAAAAAAGGCTGCACGTTTTGTCGATAAAATGCTGTCATGAGCAAGACTACACCCCTCTGGAGGCCTTAAAGATAAATATTTACTTCTTCTGAAAAATTCTGCTAAGCAGTCATTCCCAGCAATTTCTTTTTCTAACCATGAACCTGAACATTTAACATTATTTGTAATTGCAGTTTGATATGCACGTTTTTTCTGACAAACCGTAAAAAATATTGCAGCCAGCAATATTTTTTGGACATAGGTAAAATCTAGCTTATGTGTGTAGTTTGATTTGAGTTTAACTTCTGCACCAGAAAGTGATTTTATAATTTGTCCCCCGTCTTAGTGTTTCCCTCTTAATACCACAACCATGAGCTGCACTTCTTATGTTTCTATCTTCAGCAACCAAATTAAATGATCTCTTTATATATTTTCCTTCGTTTATCCCTTTGGTAGTTTTTCTTTCTGAAAAAGCATTGTATCCTGTAACCCATGGTGCCCCATCATTACCTGATCCATTTTGCCCCGGGAGTTTATCATTTTCAAAATAGTCAGATTTGACCTATAAAATTAGTTATTGTAACTTGTCTACAAAGCAGGAAGATGATAAAATCTTTAGGCTACTGCAATTGTCCACTTCAATAACAGCATTAAAATTACGAAAACTAATATTAAAACAAATACACGTTGCCAGTAATTTACTTCGGAAAGGAAAGATCAGCTAATACTTCACGCTTCCTTAGACAATGAATCTGATCATTGCGATCTGGATAGTAAGTATGGTCACCCTCAAACAGTTAATCACGATTAGTTTAGCCAACTCAACAACCCTTGATATCAAAAAATATTCAGTGACTTATCGTATCCCAAGGTCCATGATACCCCGGTTTCCCTTATACAATCTGGACCAATGCGGAAACTGCACTTTGTAAATAATAATTGATTAAAAACTGAAAATCGATTTAAAGAAGAACCCAACTTTTTTTGGCTTTTTTTATTATGGTCGCATAAACTACATGGTCATGAGCGACCCCATTGTTTTTACAAAATATTAACAATATTTGAAGCAAATAATTATTTACAAATGATATGAAAAACACATAGTATAGGTACAAACATTACAAATTGGTACACAAAAATATTAACACATTTATTACATTATTAAGATCTTAAGATAATGGTATGATTTTTAGATACCTAGTATTTAACTTGACAAGTTGTTTCTAGTAGTTTACAGGTATTTATGGAGGTTGAGTTCAACGAGGAAATGGATCACATTATATACATTACTTATATCATTTACAAGTGTTTGTATGTTGTTAGAAAGATTGTGTTTTATCCTTAAATAATTCAAATTGGGGCAATGAACTAATATATGGATGACGGTAATAGGTATGTGACATGTTTCGCAAAGATTTGGAGATTCCTTTGCTATTAAATACTTGTGAGTCAAGGCTGAATGGCCTATTCTCAAACGAGTAAGTAGCACTTGATCACTTCTTTTTTGAAGGTAAGGAGCATGGTCTTCAAGAACTGATTTTCTGATCATGAACAGTTTGCTAGGTGGTGAACTTTTCCATTCAGTGTCCCACAATTCCTTGTTTTTTTGAAGTACTTTTTTTATATCATTCTGTGAAACATTACTAGAACCCAACTTTGAATTCCCTGAATTGCGTATTATAATATTATAGGCCCGGTACTGTGCGAGAAAAAAAAACTACAATATTGATGAATACTGAGATTAAATAAATGATGTTACATAAAATATTGAGATTTACATTGTAAATGAAATTTGTAACACTGTGTTTTGTAGCAAGATTTCCTTACAGTCATAGGAACCTTTACGACATCCTTTCTGTTCAATTGGCAACAGCTTGTTCTTCTCGAGGTGTCTCCACATTTTGTTAGCTGTGGCTCCCGCAATAACTTTGTACATTACTGGCAAACAAGTGACTGGCCTGTAGTTCTCCGCCAAAGAACTACCCGTTTTCGGTAGCAGATGCCGCATGTGAGCCATTCCGGAAGTTCCTTTGCGTTTTCTAAAATTTTATCAACAACCTTTGCTAGATGAGAATGTAATAATGTTAATTTCCTAATCCAATAATTCTGATTTTATCAGTCCCGGGGATTTGTAGTTTCCCATGTTCTTAATTGCTTGGAAGAGTCCTCTTCCGAGAATTCGTGATCCACTGTTTCCACAAGTTCATCGGCAGTGTCAACTTCAAATTGGAGCCAAGATGCGTCATTGCGCTAAGATCTGCTTTCTTCCCAGATTCTTGCCCAAAATGTTTCGATGACATCTTTTGCAGGAGGGACAGCATTGCCCTTCGGCTTTTGAGTCAGATTGCGGTAGAATTTCTTCGCGTCTGTTTCAAATAAACGATTCTGTAGAAGGAACTACCCTACGTTTGTAACGTCTAATGCATTGAGCCCAATTTTCTCTTTTAGTTTCTCAGCTATCATTAACCTTGTGTCATTTTGAATATGATATTTTTGTTCAATATGCTGTATTTTCCGTTGACCTTTACTGGTGTGAGTTTGTTTAGATGCCTCGGCTAAGACTGATATTTCACGCCAAGTGTTGGCTTTCCGTTTCTTTTTGTCCATTATTTTCGTCCGCGGGGGTACCGAGCTGTTTACTCTGTTTGGCTGTCCGCTGTCGGTGTTCATGGCTAGCGCCCAAATTATCTGGTACCAGAGATCGAGTTGCATGCACGATGTGATTGATTTCAGTAATATCTAGAACTCTACGTGGGGTCTGTACCACATCATTTAAGACAGAATTCGTTGCCTCTATTACTGTCTTAGCTCTCGCATTTTTATGTACGAGTATGCTCCTCAACCATGCACGAGATTCAAATGGAAGTAGACGAACTCGTTCTATCTCGCGTTGAAGGAGATTTCGCATCATTTCTATATCGTGTGATTAATAGCCAAATGAATTTTCACCACTGACGGAAGTTTCATTGGTTAGAGATGAACCTTCAAAAGGATCATCGTTTTCAGGGATATTAGATGGTTCCATATGTTCGTCATGTGGATAGTGTTTCCCTGAATGTTAGCTGAAGTTGTTTTGCTGTGCATTTGCCACTACTAAGATACACAGATATCGACATTGTCGATACTGTCGATACTACAGATATCGACATTGACTGGCAAGCACTATGTTTGTACATGCACTACTATCTATGTTGTTGTTATTGTTATTCTTTATTACAACTGAAGGGGTGAATTTTTATACTTAGGTACAGTCGAGCCCCCACGTACTAAATAGTGTTGCCCCCCTCCAAAATACCATCCACAGATTTTATAAAATGTCAATTATAATAGAATAACTGTTTGTACGAATAAAAATTAACAAATTGCTTATAAAATAAAACACAGGTATATTACATTTCTTTATTTCAATACAAAATCAGTTTCACTTAAAATTAATGTGTACTTAATATTAGACTAATATAACATTTATCAAATATTTTTAAAACATAATTTTAATTGAAACTTTTTAGCACAGTAGACACACCATTCAGACGTGTTTGACAATTACAAGGTGGTTCAAATATGACCGGGACTGATTTTTTTTCAAATACCCCGACATACGCATTAACTGCGCCGCCTGGAGAGAATCTAGCCACAACCCCCCACCACCCTCCTTTGCAGGTTAGAACCTGTTCAGTCGCGTCTGGGTCTTGGTTGAACGATGAGTGAACAAAAGGTGCCGCGGTGCGTGGAACAACGCATTATCATCAAATTTCTCGTTGGAGAAAACGTTCAACCGTCGGAAATTTTGTAGAGACTCAAAAAACAGTACAGGGAAGAGTGCCTCTCACGGACCCGTGTGTTTGAATGGTGTAAGTGTTTCAGAGAGGGACGAGAGCGCGTTGAGAATGAACCTCATAATCGTCGGCCGCGAACATCCATAACCCCAACAAACATTGATCGTGTTAATGCGGTTATTTGTGAGAACAGGCGCATCACTATCAAAGAAGTTGCATCAGTAATTGGCATCAGTGTGGGTAGTGTAGAAGACATGATAAAAAAAACACCTAAAATATAGAAAAGTGAATGCTAGGTGGGTTCCACGCACTTTGACGGACGAGAACAAATTGATGCGCATGCAAGCTGCCAGTGTTCTTCTAATGCGGTTTGAAAATGAAGGAGATGCATTTTTGAAGTCCATTGTAACCACTGATGAAACGTGGGTTCACTATTTTATTCCTGAGTCCCAGCAGGCATCACGTGAATGGCGACACGCCTCTTCTCCAAAACCCAAGAGAGCGCGGAAGATCCGTTCGGCGGGAAAAGTGATGGCAAAATTTTTTTGGGACTGGATGGGTGTTATCCATGTAGACTTTCTTACAGAAGGTAACACCATCAATGCAGCTTATTATTCAGCACTTTTGGAAACAGAAATCAAAGAAAAGATCCGATCCAAACGGAAGAGAGGTGGGAAACGGGTAGCATTCCTTCAAGACAATGCACGGCCTCATACTGCTAAAACAACCATGGCAACCATCAGCAAATTGAAGTGGGACCTTCTACCACATCCGCCGTACAGTCCAGATTTGGCCCCAAGTGATTTTTACCTTTTTGGACAGCTTAAATCACATTTGCAAGGCATGCGATTTGCGGATAATGACGCAGTCATCCACAGTGTTCGGGAGTGGATATGCCGACAACCAAAAGACTTTTATGAAAAGGGCATTAGGATGCTCCCAGGACGTTGGAAAAAATGTATAGAATCTGGAGGGGAGTACTTTGAAGAATGACATGTACAAATAAATTTTTGCTAATAAAGTATTTCGTAAAAAAAATCAGTCCCGGTCATATTTGAACCACCTTGTATTTTACAGCGGCAAAAAATTAAAAGATTTTTTTCGATTTTGTTATTATTACCCTCCCCCCGAATGGATGTGAGCTCCTAAGCAACTCATTAGTATTTTTGTATGTAAATCCGGCCATGCAATCATGGCTGGTGCTACCTATAGGCAAAATATCCAATCACCTAGAACGCAAACTTCGAATGGGCACAGTTCTGTTCTTGCCCCAATATAAAATATTTTATAATAAAAAGTATTTGTTTTTTAGTAAATGTTGAGCCTGCCTCACTTGTATCCGTGGCAAGTGATTGAAGTAGTTCTTCGAAGCTCAGCTTATTATAGTATTTTTACGCTTTACACTGTTGGAAGCGAGACTATACTGACCATCCTAGCAATTATATTTCCCAAACATTTAGAAACACCAGTGTTTGATCGAAGTAAATTAGTAAAAAAATTCAAAAAAAAAAAAAAAGCATTCAAAGTTAAATTTTGAAATATCTAAAATATACTGTTTGTACCTTTTTTCAAATATATTTTTGTTTGGTCTCAAAATAAATTACTTTTATATTGGTTAGAATTTACTACTTTAAAGATTGAAGGGTTGCGTCAGAGATAGTCATATGCCACAGTCTTAGCGGTTGTCACTTTTCTTATGGGTAAAGTAGATTTCCAGCAGATGTTTCGGAATTCTTGATGTTAACTGATATTCAGTGGCAAACTAAGTTATAAGAAAATGTTCTTCTCTGCGTCATTGTAAAGGTTAGAAATATGCTCGACACACAGTTTCAAAATGCTCTCCTGTAGAAACGTGATTTTCTGGCTTATCTCTAACGCAACCCTTCAATTTATTCCTAAAAACCGGACTGACTACTTTATCTATGATATATTTCTAATTTCCAAAGCGCGCAGAAACTGAAAGAAAACTATGCAACTCCAGACCTTTTGAGAGCTGACTATTGTTTTGTTATGTACCCAGGAACCCAAGAAAATACGAGAATAAATGAAAAATAGAGAAAATGATGAAAAATATTGTATTTTGATTGAGAAATGCAAATATTTGATTGTGCTATTCCTCTTTTCAGATACTACACGTACCGACTGGATTCTCATACCCAGTGTATCACTGCTTAACAACAACAAGGCTCGAAGGACGAGACATCTCGCCATTAAATATTTGCTTTTCGCGTTTTGCGTTATGGAACTGCAACTTTTTTGCCATTCTTCGTATGTAAAGAACTGTTACACTGTATAAATACTGTACTATACGATCGAAATTATTGACATACTCGGGAAGATTGTTTTTGTTAAAATATTTAGTTCATTCCAGTATGTATCGAGAGTATTTTATTTGATATTTTTTAGTAGCGTGCGTGCTTGTTTTTGGAAAACCATTTTGTTTTTTTTCTGCAGCATATTTGCTGCTGCAGGCACTAGTATCATATTATTGTGATTTATTATATCTTCATCAAAGCAATCAAGCTTCACGCAAAGTATCACGCAAAGAAAAGGAACAGAAAACCCTCCACCGGAAGGACAACGGACAAATGTCTTGCTCAGGCGACATTATAACCTCCGGCCCGTCGAACGGATACAATGAAACGATAGACGCTCAACCGTTTCCGCCATTGACAAACTCCTGACGTCTTCGGACATGGATGCAATGGGTTTTACAATTCAGTTACAAGAACAAATCAATACATAAACAGAGTTAATTATTCTCATTAGAAACTTAAAAAAACGATGTAAAAACAATCAGATCTTGCTTTTGAGAACTATTTATTGGTTTTCTCTCGAGAAGTCAATCTTATTAAAATCACTCACAGTCATTTTTTTGCTGAAAAGCGCTTGTCTCGTCTTCGTCGAACTTGTCAAAATGATCAACTTTTGCCCAATGAGCATTATCTACACTTGTTTCCCAATCGCTGGTATCGAATCCGGATAGGTAAATGATGCGCGCAAACGCTTGTGGCACAGCTCCAGCTTAATTTTACTTCTTGCTATTACCAGAGTTGGGCAAAATACAAACAAAAGTATTTCAGACACAAAATACAAAATACTTCCTCGAAAGTATTTTAGATACCAAATACAAAATAGTACTTAAAATACTTTTCAAAATACAAAATACAACTAATTGTGATCAATTTTCACAATTTATTTCTCAAAAGGTGGTTGTGTTTACAACTGCACACAATTGCACATGTTTCCCTTCAACACTACCAGATTTTCAAACATTGTATCACTAATGTTTCTTCTTATAATTGTAATTGATAAGGTTATCATTCTATTAACATCGAAGTTTTGTAGAAAGATTCCTTTTTCCTGCATATTGCAGAAACCAAATGTGTAATCTTGTTTGTTTTAACTTCTGGGCATTAGTATCACTATTCTCGGTTGTTTATATTCCCTATGTGAATTTGATCTTCTGGACACTCAAGTTTATAGTTCTCATATTCACTCATCATACCAAGATGAATTCGCTAATGTGTGAAGAGAAATTATCCGTTCCCTAGTAAAAAGAATGACCAGTGAAATTCAGTCTACTGTCCACCATTGTGTGCATATTAAAATTAATAATATTACTGATTATTTTTAGATTTAAGCGTGTATTAAAACTTGTAGGGACCAATTATTATTGTCTACTTGGCAGGTTTACAAAGTCCATCAAGAATAGCACAATTTAATGATTTATGAATTTCCACACTCATATCTTAAGATTAGCTCTTTACACAATGCCAGCACAATGTTTCAACCAGTGCGAACCTTCCAGACAGGCGGTGATACATAATGTGACAATATAATATAACATCTATGAAGTGGTCTCCAAAATCGGTTAACCAACATCATGAAGTGCATCCGGAAATAAATTTTCTTCGATTAACCAAAATTTTGAGTTAACAAAAAAGTTATTTTAAATACAGCTGCAGGAATGAAAAATTGCTTGGCTATGTCAAAGATTCGTGTTATCAACGTTTGTGTTTTCCAGGTTTGACTATATATTTAAATTCACATTTTCAACGGCGGATCATTAAAAATTATTTTTGTATTTTGAAAATACAAAATCCTATCAGAAAGTATTTTCGATACAAACACAAAATACATGTTCGAATATGTATTTTCGATACAAAATACAAATTACAAAAGTATTATTTTAAAAGTATTTTCGATGAAGCACAAATTTCGATAAATACAAGTATTTTCGAGGTGCGCAAATAATATTTTCCCCCTACGTCAATACAGTTTTTACTGTTTTTATGACTGAATAAATCTAAATCTACATCGATGCTGCCCAACCCTGGCTTGCCCAGAAGATTTCCTAATTCTGATCATGAGATGTTGATTGTGCTCCTAGTACTCACTGCTGTCAACTTGCAAGGGAAACGAAAAGAGCACCCTCGATTCTTGATGTTGCGAGTACGTGTGAGCAATTCTGTACATAACATAAGTGGTGGAGTTCCAGATTTGTAGACGCTGGCAACGCTGTGCTGGCAATATGTCCATTTCTATTGTCATGGTAGTGGTTTCCATTCTAGACGAAAACGATTAAACGTCAAAGCATACATTTAGAAATCAAATTTATGTGGCGAAAGCTTATAAAAGATCAGGGTCAAAGAAGTGAAATGGTAATAAACTTACTTGCTTGAATATTATCACGACATTTCGAATCGTAAAAATTTTTCATTAACAATACAGACAGCACAGATAACTAAACGATAGTATGCAATCATAAACATCTGCATTAAAGTTTATAGAAAACAAGATGATGTGGTTTTGATATAGGAAGTTAAATATGCTTATACATACTCTTCCAATTCGAAATTGCAGATAAGCGAAACAAACTGTAAAACTTCATTGTCAATTTTAATTTCTCATTTACTCTGTGTAGAGAAAGTACTGTAATCCTGTAGGAACTAGTAGTGCTACAACAGCATATATTTTTTCACAGTACTTGCAACTTTTGCAATTTTCGACAACTCAAACTCAGAGAGTTCAATAAGACTGGAACTTGGAACTTTATAATTATACTTCTAAATTCGAGGAAATTGTAAAAGAAAAATTTGAAGCCGTTTTCGAGAAAATATATTTTTCAATTACCTTTCCTTCAAACATTACAAAGTTATTTCATATTTTCATAAAATTATTTCATTATATATCATATTTTCAAAAAAATTGTACATGACTATATTCAAAGATGTCTTGCAAGAATAGATTTTACTATGGAAAAATCTCTCACTTCCATATTGTAGTTGTTAAAGGCAGTGAACAAAATTTTAAATTTTTTACCATTTTCGAAAATGAATTTTGAGAGAATTTTTATACATTTTTTGCTATATCCGAGGAAAAAATTTAATCAAGAAATTTGGAATCCCTTTTAGAGACGTTTTAAAATGTTGTTAAGGCTTCATGTAAATTACCTCCAAAATAAGAATATCCGTTTGAAATTGGCAGGACCTCGACTTCGATCGAACAGATCGGGAAATGTTAATTTTGGAGAAAATCGCCCGGACGGTTTAGGCGCTAGTGATGTCCGCAGCAGCATTTGTCCGAAAACCAAGTTTTCGGTATCAAGGAGTACAAAACGCGGATTCTGACTATTCTGACTACACAATTTTCTATATGCTACATTAAATAGCATACACTACCCACTTAAAGTCCTGGTAACTGAGTAATTTCTAGTCATTTTAGGATCCAATGGGTTCCCTAGCCTTCCCTACAGGACATTGAAGTTTTTTTTCCTGCATTTACTACCAGAAATGCTAAATTGCTCCATCGCAATTTACAAATTGTGTGTAAAGTTTAATAGAGCAATTAACGAGATAGTCAGTAGATTGTGTCGAGACGTGATCCCCAGGGTCTTGAGGGCACTGACTGTGAATTTTGGCATAGCCCCAGAGGTTCCAACCACCACTGCCAGGATTCTGGCGTTGGGTACTCCATGAAGTTGGGCTGCCAGGGGGATGACTGGTTGGTATTTTACCAACTTTTCCTCCCATGCTTTCAGAAGACTAGACCCATCCTCGTGGCGGGCAGCCACATCGACCATGTGGACCCCTTCCCGGCTTTTTATTACCGGGTCAGGTTTGCGTCTAACCCCTTCGGCAACGGAGAAAGTAGCTTCGGTGTTCGGTTTCCGGAGCATCTTCCCTTCTATGAAGTTATTGATTTCGTCATGTTGCTTTATTATTGCTGGCTTCGTAAAACTGCACTGACCGACGACGTGATTCATGGTTTCTACCGCTGTATTGCACTTCCTGCAGTATACATCCTCTCTGGGCCTTCTTCTACTAAGAGTAGTTTTATTGGCAGCGGCAGTTGAAATCAGTTGCAGTGCAGTGATAAAAAACCAGGTTTCAGAAGATAATCTTTCAAAACGGCATTTCCAATCGTATCGTTTATATGCGCCCTAACCGCTCTCCCTTTGGATCCCCAGCTTCTCCAAGGCGGCTACCTCGTCATCGCCGCATTTCGTCTTACAAGCCCATATATTGTTCAGAATCGGACCAGTTGAGCCTCAATGATTTTGCGGTCTTTAGTGTCCGTTGGTAAAAACTCGGACAGAAGCTCAACCATCTGCAAATGGGATCTGCAGATTTTTCTAATCGTAATCCTAGGATCAGCGCAACTCTAGGAACGTGTTGGGCGAGCTGCAGCAATCCCAATCCCCCATCTCTCTTGACCAGATAGAATAAGCCATCTGCAGTACTCATATGTAGATGTAGGAACTGTTTGACTGCCATTCTTATTTGACCGTCCGCATTCCTGAGCATTGACATTGATGGCATGGATAGAACCGATGGATAAAGGTAATGTGGCATTCTGTATGTATAAAGTATGCCAACGTCTGAGTGGGCTTTAAATGCGCCTTTTGAAGCCTCGACACTGCTTCCATCAAATTCGATATGGATTCTTTAGATGGGAGGCCGTTCCAGATAGAGTAGTTCACTCCCAGGTATGTAAGAGTATGACCATTGCTGACAAGGGGACTTCTCTCCCCCAACCTTTCCAGACAGGGGTCCTCAATGAACCAGGATCGTTCAAAAGCTGTAATTTGAAATGATGAACATTTCGCGACGGACAATGTCATTCCGAGGGCCCCAAGATATTCCACCACAATGTCAACCAATTCTTGAGCTCCCGTGGAATATTTTGCTAACAGCACCAGATCGTCAGCAAATGCTAACACGGACACGCTCCTTCCCAATAGCGTGAATCCGGACATATTTTCCAATTTCTCAAGAAGGCACTCCATGATGAGATTAAAAAGGAGTGGAGACAAGGGATCCCCCTGTTTTACTCCTCTACGAATTGGCACCTCAATTCCTTTCGAGGGGTGCTGAATGACGGTGGAAACAGCGGCGTATGCGTCCATTACCAAATTGGTCAAGGCGTCAGGGATCCCTTTCCTGGACAGAGCCCACCGAATCACCGCGTGAGGAAGTGTCAAATGCATTGGATATATCTAGCACAATACCTAAACCACCCTCTGTTTTTTCATGTCACTGACAGCTTTATGAAAAATTTGAATATTAGCGAAGCAGCCAGGTTCAGGGATAAACACTTTCTGGCGTGGATTGAACTTTATCACGGATCGAATGCGTTTGTCCATAATGCCCTAATAGATTCTGCACAGCAGAGAACTAATTGCGATGGGGCGATTGTTAGTTACCATTAGTGACCATCCGTACCCACTTTTGGTATAAGGATGGTGCGATTAGTTTTCATCCACAAGGCACAAAGCCACTGTATAAAACTTGGGTGTACAATAGGGACAATTTTTCAATTTTTTCTCCTGTCGATATGTGGCTAACTTTTATCTTATCAGGTACTGGAGCCGTGGCATTTTTCATCCCAGCCAGACAACTTTTAATTTCAGCAACTTGCACCGCGTATAGAATCGGGACTGTGTCCATTTCAGGTGTCAACAAGTTATCCTCTTAATTCGGAAAGCCGAATCAGGGGCGTGTTACCCCAGATGGATTTGTACAGGTCATTAACCTCATCCCTGTTAAGGGACTGTTAATCAACACTACTACACTCACTGCCCATTCTAATGCACTTTGCCAAAAGCGCTGGATCATTCTTGAAAAGGTCGTGTGCCCTAGCATAAGAGTAGCGCTTCGTAGCGCGTTTGCCTCCATGTTTACGGGGCCTTTTAGAACTGATGGTGGGGGGTACGGATGGTGGATGGAGGAGCCGCCCAAGATCTCCACTAACTTGGCATAGATCTTGTATCCTGGGATACAATATTTGTTTTGTGTTCATTTCCCACCTCAATGAGCTCTTGACCTACATTAGTTTTAGAAGTGCCCCAGGTTCCTATCCCAGTTCAAATAGTTTCCTTCCAGTTAGGCTTGGCTTCTAGTGTGGCTCTGTTAAGACAAGTTTCAGTAGTTACGTTTCCGGGTGTCATAGCAGCTGAGGACTCAATAAAAGTTTGGTCCTGACCTAACCGACCAGCGGTGTCGGAATGTGCCATGTCAACAGCAGATAAAACAGAATCAAAGAGGACGGGCTCAGCCGAAAGCTCCTGATTCATCTCTGAAACTATAACGGCCTCCTCATTAGGGAATCGCTCCCAATCTGCTTCTGGGGAGGCAATGTCTATCATTGCGAGTTCCTCAGAGCCTATGGGCCGAGGTTTTGGAAGGGAATCGGTATAAGGCGTTTGCTTATCTCGACCTGTAAAGACGTTTCCACCCCCTGTGGACAAGTGTCAGATCAGGGGATCATCGGCTTCCTTCCTATCCCAATGGTAGGCCTATGTAGAGGGGAGAAGAAGGAATCAGCATAGAGATTTGGCTTACTGGAGTCTTCGGAGGGCTAATGACCCTGCAAGGCGATGCGGTAACAGCAGCACTAGTAGAAGGTCTAGCTAAATCATCGGACCACCGACCGTCTGATGGGGACGAAGATGACTCTGCAGTGACGGTAGCTACAGTTTCAATGGTTGCTAAATATATTCGTTCGAGGAAGGAATTTACTACACATAGGAACGAGATTTATCCACTATTTTGTTATCAGGTCTCCTTAATAAATTTTTCTGGCGAAAAATGGCAACTTCTGCTGCAATATCGCAATGCTTTCCCCTTACTACGCAAGTGCATAGGAGGCGAGAAAGTAATTTAAATTAAACTGAACTTACTAATACTGTGTTTTTGCTCCATTCAATGAAATTAACATCATTTTTTCATTTATTAATATTCAGTGGGTAAATTACAGTAAAGGCTGCGAAACAATTGCGAAAATCGTCAACTTTAAACTCCATTTGTGAAGAAATGGTAAAAGCTACAAGATTGAAATTATGCATTCAGAATCTACGTAAGCCAATTTGTTTTTTTATTTCTCAGTCTCAGTGATTACTCTTTTCGGAAACGTTTCTGCAATTTACCCACTGTGTATTAATAAATGAAAAATCTATATTGTTTCCATTGATTAAAGCGAAAAAAACGGTACAAGTAAGCTGTTTTATTTGCATAGCAATAACGGAGAGAGATTGTTTTCGAAGTTCCGAAAATGTAGTAGTCGTACTGTTCAACAACGCTGCATAGAGTGAAATAAACCGAAATATCTCAAACTATATTTCACCTATGAAGCTACAACTTCACAAAAGTTACTTTGAGAGTTGGGGAACTTGGCATACATAATTTCATCAAAATTCAAGATGGTCGGGGGAGCACTTTTCCAAAATTAAGGTCCTCTTTGTGTCTCCAGAACTTTTCACTTCACATGTTCAAAAAATGCAATTTGACTCAAAAACTGTAAGATATATTTAAAAAGTGTGTAAGGGTAATTCTTAAAATACGTCATTGTCTTTCTTTTAAAACAAAAGCAAAGATCGGACCGGGGTTACAGAGATAATGTCTACATTGTGTTATCGTCCGCCATCTTTAAAGGCGTCTCAAGATAAGAACGACTACAAAATATGGTGGTATCCTACATTTTTTTCATATGCTAAGGTTCATATACTTAAGAATCAAAGGGAAACTGTGTCCGCAAGGTTTTGCATACTCGTGCGCCACTACGGCCTATGTCTACTTTCTCAGAAGTTTTTGAAGATCAGGGGTGTAACCAAGCAATTCCTCCCGCGCGGAGACAGGTTTTACATATTACCCTGACGTGTTGCAATGAACAATGGAAATAACGACTATGTAACACGTACGTGAACATATAGAAAATTTCGGTGATACATTTCACTATTCAGAACAGCGCGTAGAGTTCAGGAGTAGAATGGGTCAAGCGGAATGAGGCTAACATGTGCCACTGGTCTCTATGACATTTTCCCTTCCCTCAAAACCTTGGCTTATTTTCAATCAGCTCTGGTACCGTTCTTGACGATAACATTTACTACCATAAGGATTGAAATTTGGGGAAGACACTCACAATTATTAGTGACGATAATGCAAACTGTCAAATTCAAACATTGTCGGAGTACAGCTACTGGATATAATGATCAATCAGTGCAATATATAAGTATACAACTTGATTCTTATCAATCCAAAAGCTCTTATCAAAAAATTGCCGTTTCTAAGCAGATGAGTGTCCTGCTTGACGAGTTTTTGACCTGCGAACTAGGGCCTTATTTATTGTTTTTATTCACCAATGGATCATGGAAAGAAACCAAATCGAGTCTCTTTAAAACATTCAATGTGAAACAAGAAGTTCAGGGTTCAATGCAATAACTAGTTTTTATTGCATAGGGTTTTGACACGAGTTAATCATTTTATTATTTCCTTGTCACGGATTCAATTAAATTTTTTGTTTAATATGTGTTAAAACATCAATCACAAGAAGTAGTTTCTGACGGCTGCCCTTAGGGCGTAGACATTGTTACACAAAGTACCCAGTGAATTGTTGTGATTGTTGTTGGCGGGATGAAGGTAGGTTGGCAATATTGACAGCACTCTGCAATCATGAAAATGTGTTATTTTTGAAACATAATTTCTTAGGTTTCAAAAATAACACATTTTATTACATCCTACATTATTATTATTATTATTATTATTATTATTATTATTATTATTATTATTATTATTATTATTATTATTACATCCTACATTTTTTTCATATGCTAAGGTTCATATACTCAAGAATCAAAGGGAAACTGTGTCCGCAAGGTTTTGCATAGGGTATTTTGGGTATGCAAAGGGTATTTTTTCGTTTGATGTAAGTAAAACAATTGTCGTTTACTTTATTTTCTTACATGCAATGAGTGATTGCGAAATCACCTAGGCATTGGTCAGGTACGGGAAAATGAAGTTATTTCAGACTGACCAAGTGCTCTTCCTAATATTGCTGCCTGTATAAAAATAGTAAAACACTCCAAGGAAACTAAGGACATGATGCTGATGCTGGTGAACAATTCCTGGTTCCACTATTTGGCTACAGTGGGAAGAAAGTGCTATTCATCAACCATACGTCTGCTAAATCTGCCTTCTGCATAAGAGCAGAAGTAAGGAAATTTGACGAACATTATCAATTAACATTTAGTTACGTGATCAATTTCTTATCACACAGCAATGGGCGAGATGTAGGAAGCTAATGTACGAGTATGTATGTACGGGTAAGTGTATTGAGTAGCAGTTAAAAGTATTTCAGTTTTGTCGGTCATATCAGAGACTATGGCTCATTTTCAGCACACGAGTCCATTCGAGTCCGCTTCTCTGAGTTTGTCACCATGTAGGCAGCGCTGTATAATACTGTTTTGGGACGAGCGTGCGAGAAAGTATTATTATTATTATTATTATTATTATTATTATTATTATTATTATGATGATGATGATGATGATGATGATGATGATGCTTTCAGAAAGGTACGCTAGCCAACACCCAGTTCCTGTGACGTTTCCACTGTTGTTACGTTGTGTTGTTCTATACCAGATTAACGTTGATTGTGTATGGAACTCATTATTTTTCTCCAATTGTTCGGTAAGAACTTTAATAAAATTGCAGGTACAGTGAAAAGCAAATATTTTTTTAGGAGAGGCGGGGATGCTCATAGGAGATCTGACTCGCGCGAATAGGTTCATATTAATGAGTTTCGCGAAGACCAACAAAACAGTTTAACACGATCCGATCGCTGTGACGTACCAGGGAAGACAGTCTCCAAACGCTAAGCACGGAAGAAGGACAGTTTCTCTCAGTATAACAGCTTGCAAAAAGGGTTTCTGGTAACGAGAATATCCAGTCGCCTCCTTCTCGGGCGCGTTCTCAATGCAAGGAATGTTCGTAGGTCGACGCCTCATGTAGCATTTCACACTCACGAGAACGAGAAAGAATACCCAGTATATCCAATAACGCAACACACCTTTCCTGCTAATTTTCCCTTTCTTTCTGTTTCGGTTCTTAGTTTCGAGCTTCCTCAGCGTTTAGATGAAATTTGCAGGAGCTTCGGAGTGACCGCCCCGTCCGTTCCGTGCTTTATCCGGGCTCGCAAAGAGGGACTTCTGGGCCTCAGACGATAAAGGCATATTGGAGATAGGGTGGGTTGAACGGCATTACGCGCGACGCAGATCATTACAAGCTCATTATCGTGAGACGAATGAGTTATGGTAATGGCAAGCGGCCTAGTGGTGCAATAGCTTAGAGATCATGGTGTCTGTGATTCTCAAGGTGAACGAAATGTACATGCGATTTGATTATGAATAATGTCAAACGTAGTCAAGAGAGGAGGCTGATGCCTAGATTTGTTCTTACAGACTTGTAGCTTTCGACTGTAGAACATATAAAGGCTTGTGCTGACCTAGTCGATTGTCAAATGCCCACAATGATGGGCAGGTGATAACAATGGTGATTTTCCGTTATTTTACACAATGGTACAAGATAAGGAGTGATCATGAGACACTTGTCATGGACCGATCACATAAGATACATGGACGTTGTATGGAAAGCCAACCACAAGATGAAAACGCCCACGCCTTACTTTGGACTCAAAGCATCTTCCAAGTATGCCCTACCCTCCAGCTACGGATTCCTTGCGCCATCGAAGCTAGCAAAACGATTGTATTTATTGATGTTACGTCAAATGTTGAGGTCATTAGTACCGTTAAGTGGTGTTTTATCTCAGGAAGTAGCAGTGCTCCTTCTTCGCTGAATGGTGAGATCTAGCACCGCCTTACGCGTCAAGAGGTGGGGATTTTCCCCCAAAGAGGCATCGCCCTAGCCGGGACAAGCTGTAATTTTCCGCCTGCTCTCCCGACATGTGTGTGTGTGTGTGTGCATTAACGAAAATATCGCGCGGTATCAGGGGGCCCGTTGAGAGTTCGCATTTGGTATTCGTCTGGTATTGATCGGAGAAACCACGGAAAACTACCGATCACAGCAGCTTGCTCCTAGAATTCTCCTTCAGGCTGCAGAGAAAGCGGCACTTCTGGCTCTGTGATAAATCAGCCGGGCGGCAAAAGCGATGCTTCATCCGAATTTGCCACTTAACGAAAGGAAAACCTTAACATAAAAAATGTTGCCTAAAATATGTACTGACTTATACGTGTACAGGACAAATTTCACAGACGCTTCTTATCGAAGCAGAATGAGTACTCCTTGAGTAATTTATAAAAAGAAGTACAAATGTGTTATTAGTGTTAGAATTGTTAACAAGTGGTGCTACAAAATCACATACTTTCTCGCATTATTTCTAACTGCTCCGCTATATTATACTACTACATAAACGCGCAAAAGTGTTTTTAACCAGCAACAATTTATTTCCACTCTGAGACCCGAAGTTAGATCCTCAGAGTTAACTTGTCGACACCCATACCACTAAGCCACAGAAGCGCCGTATGGAAAGAACCTTCGTAAGAGCGAGAAGTAATGAGGCGTAGCTTGAGGCTTCACCTCGATCACAAAAGAAAGGGTCATTAAAATCATTTCAAGAAAACTGAAACAATGCGTTTGAATGCTGTGGCTCCATCAGAGTTAGCCCTATCACGCATGCCCCCTCTAGGGAGTCTACCGACGGAGCAGACGGGGCAACGCTGAATCGGAGACAAATCAGGTAATCAGATGAATTGGGGTAACCAAGCGGAGTAGTGGTTACAATATATATATATATACATATATATATATATATATACATATATATATATATATATATATATATATATATATATATATATCTGTGTGTGTGTGTGTGTGCGCGCGCGCGCGCGCGTGTGCGTAAAGAACGGCTCTAATTATTTCCTCGGACAGAGCAGAAGACGCTATACGATTCTTGTAGGTCACATTTTCGGCGAACTCTGTATTTTCGAAAATTTATTTATTTACGTCAGAAACAGTTAAAACCTGTATCACGTGCTATGGGGAGAAGTTGATTTGAAGTATGTCTAGAAGCAAAACAGGAGGCCATCTCAACATTTACTCAAGGATCAGGGAAACTGGACGAAAACCTGATCGAGATGGGAGTCATTGACCCAGAAGCTGAAGTACAATACTTGTTATAGGTTCTTTAGAATTATACAATCCAAATGGTAAATAATACACTAAAAGTCGTTGTTAAAATATTAATTTCCTTCTGGATGCTCGGTTTAGTTCCTAATTGTATACAAACAGTTGTGCAGCAGAAAATATTTTACTAGGGACTAGAACTTTTGTATAGAATTTAATCGTTTAATGACATCTGGCAAAGTGTTCAAAACTAATGTACATGCATTGTATGTGAATTCTTTGTAGTGAGCTGTTGGTACTGTCATCTGATGAATATTACTACGTCGAGAGTTGTAGTTATAGATATCAGTGTTTGCTAAGAATATATTCACGCCCGTAATTCATTTTTGATAAAAGCCACTGATTCATATATCAAGAGAAAAGGTAATGGTACAATACCTAGATTAATAAAGAGACGCTTACAAGAATCGCGTGGGTGGGATTTGCTTTTATTCGTGCTTTTATTCGTACTTTTATTTGTATTCTTTTTTGTAATCTAAACGTCTGGGCGCTATAAGATGTATTTCCCCAGAATATTATGCCATATCTCAGGCGGGAATGAACATTAGCGAAATATACACAACGAGTAGTATGGAGGCTGACTGAATTTGAAAGAATTCTGAATGCGTGGCATAAAGAACTTAATTTAGTGTACAATTCATTTAAATGGACGTTCCATTTAAGGTTTGACTGAATTGAAAGACCTAAACATGCTACCTTAACATCAGTCCATCAGTCAATGGAGTACAGAGTGTGGCGTCATGTCTGTCGCCAGTACAAACGTATTATATTAGCCATGTGGACAGCCCTGGCGGAAGTGACGCGGGGCTGCACAAAGGTATGCCGTGTCGTGAATGCAGGTTTGGGAACCCCAAAGCCGGCGGAGGAGCGCTGGCGGGCACTGCGGGTGACGCGCTTCCGTCAACCTGCCACAGGGTATATAAGCAGAATTCGACTTGAAAGCAGTCTTCTATTCTTATGATTCTTCAGAGGTGAGCGCGTCGGTAGGGCGTCGTGAGGGTTGTGCGCGGCGTTGCATGGTAATGCATAGGCTACCGAGGCGGGGAATCGAAGCCGGCGTGCTACGTCGTGACAGCAGGTGCGGCATACTCGCATGTATGCTCGCGTAAGGTACTGGTGCATCACACCGGGGATGGTAATTAATTATCGGGCCAGCGGTGGTGGTAACCAGGGAAAGTTCCTTCTTGTAACGGTTAACTTCAATTGTAAATATTGTATATAGTGTTTTGGTGTCGGAGTATCTTTCTTCTAATAAATACTAAATATTTACAAGCCGTTCACGTCTGTAATTATTTGCCCCGGCAAAGACGCCACAAGAGCTGTTTATTTGAAATGAAAAACTGCACTGAAACCATTTTATTTTCATTTACTATTAATTTGTCATTACCCAACCAATTTGAAATATCAGCTATTGTGCTATTTACGATTTCATTATTGCAAAGAATATTCGTATCATCCGCAAAGAGAACTGTTCTTCCGTTTCTAATCGTCGAGGGCAGATCTTTTGCGTATAGTAGGAAGAAAATACGGACTAAAATCGATCCCTGCGGGACTCCACATGCAATTAGCAAAGAATAGGAAAAGTGTGTACATAACGTTCCATTATTCCAGTAAGGTATTTTAACTCTTGAGATCGTTGTTTAAGGTACGAACATATCCATTCTAGAGCAATACCATGAATTCCATACACAGGTAATTTTGAAAGTAAAATGTTACTATCAATTGCAACAAAAAACATTGCAAAACTACTAAATTCTCGGTATCCGAATTGCTTAACCACACTCCCAGCAGTCATGGGGGTTAAACGGCTCGAGACACCTAAAATCTCTTAATCTATGACCGTCTAGGAACCCAGGATACTAATAGCGCCAAGACCCTGGATGATTGGTTAAAAGACAATGACATTATGACAAAATTATTACGTTTCAGAAGAATTACTCTACGTTTAATGGCTTACGAATACGTTCAAAGAGATTTTTTTGTTATTTAGGGTCGCATCAACATCTAGGTCATTAGCGACCACTATTGCATTTAACGGTATGGTAACTGTAAAAATTGCATTATATGGTAATGATAGGGGGTAAAAGGACGAACACAAATACAACCATGCCCGAGTCGGGACTAGATCCCAGGATCGCGACGGCACTACTGCCGTAACGATCTAGGCCGGCTTCGCCTACAAAGAGAATTATTATGTGTTGAAAGACTTAGAACATTGTTACGAGGGAGATGAAATATATTTTTTTCTTAATGAAATCCGTTTTTTAATCTATATCCAAAAATAACGTAAATTAAAATCTCCGATTCTTTCATTATTTTTGTTTTAAAATGCTGTTAATCAACTCCAGCGTCGTGGACTCAACTATGAGGCTAGTGTTGTAGGGGTAACGTGTCTGGAGTGCTACCTCTAAGAACCTGAGTTCGAATCCCAGCGCGGAGGAGAAATTTTCGCTGTTTGGAAACGGGTTCGTGAAGTTTTAAAATTGCGTAGCTGTTACAAATAATGGGAGGAAGTAAGTGCAGTTTTACCACTAATTTTGTAGTACACTGTTGTTGATACTAACACAAAACGAATACGTTTACGTCGCGAGTTTGTTTTGGTTGCATTGCATGAAAGTAGAAGTTCCTTTCAATGTCATGTGTGACAAATTATTATTATTATTATTATTATTATTATTATTATTATTATTATTATTATTATTATTATTATTATTATTATTATTATTATACTTCATGAATGAACAGGCAAGACAAGTGGGTCCAATGACGAGTATTTTGCATGTTCATATTACATGGATGGCATATTCTTAATAGAATATTTCTCTGCAATATCGAAGTCAGGGATTCAATGGATTTCCCCGGAATATTATGCGTTTTATCAGATGCGATTCTAATACCGGATCAGTGGCGTAACGTTCCGGCACGCAATGCGGGCGGGCACAGGTAAAAAAGGGCCTACTTTTGAGGATATTTTCATTAAAGGTACTAACACTACTTGTGTTTGCTATACACTTTTATGATGAGGGCACGCGTATTTTCTTCCGGGCGGGCCTGCACACATTTCATTACGCTACTCTATCAGAAGGTGTTTTTATTATTGTAAATACGCATATTACATCTTTGCTCGTATATTACATCTTTTAATGTAAGTTACACATTTTCAGATTCTCGTTCTTCTAAAAGCACAATGCACTCTCATATTAAACAATGGAAACCTTTGCAATTGATTAGTCTAATTTATTTAACCAGGCGCGTATCCACGGGAGAGAATGAGGGACATCCCCCCCCCCCCCCAAAAAAAAAATACTTTTTCAGTAACTATTAATTTTAACTTCTCATGAAACGTTTAAGTAACTAGTGGTGCTAAAACAGCACGTACTATCTCGCCCGTATTTTCACGCAAAATTACGCGAAAAGTACTCAAATTTTCGAAACATTGTACATGACCCTATTTCAAAATCTATCTTTAAGGAAGTAATTTCATTAAGGGGAAAATCTCTATCTTTAATATTTTAGTTGTAGGAAGACGCCGAATAATACTTTTGCAATTTTCCAAAAATTAGGGTTTTTAACAAACATGAGACCACCATTCTCTTAAACGTCCTTCACGTTATTTAAAGAAATTATCAAAACCAATTTTAATTTGAAAAATGTCCCAGGGGATTCACGTACAGTAGCCCCAAAATTAAAATATCGGTTTCAAAATCCAGAGATCGTGACATCAGCCAGATCGCTGGAGAATATCAATTTTGGAGAAAATCGGCAGAACGGTTTAGCCACTAGCGTTGTTCACAGACGGAGAGACAGAAGTTTTGCCGTCATTCTATTTTTTGGTTTTAAGGACCCACAAAACAGATTCTGGCTACGACATGTGTTAGAGAATTATTTTCTAAATTTAGCAACTGAATTTATCCCCTTTTTCGCTACCAGGGCCTTATAAGAAGAGTTTGTCTGCCGAAAATTCGCTGTTTCTTCGCGCATCAAACTTTCTCACTACTCCGTAAAAATATTTTTAAATAATCATTAAAACGAATAAAATGGTATCGTAGCATGAGTTGAGTTTAGCCTGCGCAATTCTACATAATATGTAATATGACACATTCGATCAAAACATTTTGAATACAAAAAATATCTTAATGTACCAATAACAATCGACTCACAGTCGGCATTTATATAATATCCCTAGGATGGGGAAATATAATAACTGAGGCGCAGAATTTGATGACCAACATCGCCAAAAATGATATGAAAAAAATTACTCTTAAAAAGTTTTTAAAATGCCCTAAAAGAAAAGAAAAATCACGTAAAAATGTATATCAAAACAAATTCATATACGCTGTTGGATATGTTACTGATGTAATATATTGGATCGAGGTGTCGGATCGAGGGGGGCCATGCCCCACCCCCAAGATTACAGAAAAAATTAAAATGGTAAATGTGCAGGAAAAATAAAAATGAGAAACACAAGAAAAAATTGTAGAAACGTCTAAAATAAAATGTATCAAAAAATACCGCGCAGACTGTCCTTAGCCTTTTAGTTGCGAATGCGAATCCTAAATCTCGATGTATTTTAGCTAAATGGTATGAAAGGAAATGTCTTCAAATGTTCTCCAGAGGCGTGTGACAGCTCATATTGCTTTCTTACTCCGCGTGAGTGCGGTGGAACTACGACAACTTCCACGTATTGGAGAGTAGCCGACGCAACCGGAAACAGTGTTGACGGAGAAGGGTCTCTCTCTAGGTGCCAAGCGAGTGATCGTGGGCCGCTGTGACATTTCGTACAATTACAGTGTGACCCAAATAAAAGAATAGGGTATGGATCGCCTACATGCGCCTGGAGACGGTGCGGTTAATAAGTACTTAAGGAGAGAAAGAAAATATCTAAAAAGAATAAGAAGAAAAGAGAAAGAAATCTAATAAAAAGAAAAAGTAGAAGAGACTTGAGTCATATTTTGTGAAGTCTTGTCTTACTTCAGCTCTGAACAATAATTTTGTTAAGTAAACGAATGTTTAATTTGTAAATTGATATCATGTGTTTCATCTGTTCACATCTATATCGTAGAATGAAAAATATAATGCCCTAATCCTTAGTCGTTTTGCAGCTCTGAATTCGACGAATTTAACAACAAATTATTACTATTTTTAATTTAAAACCACAAACTATTCATTAAATATTACATTTAATATTTTCATTTTGTTAAAAGCATTTTATGATAAATAATTTACCTTGTTTACAATTTATATTATCTTTGCACTTACATATTCACACACAATTCCCTCCCTCCCAAACAAAATCGTCTCTGGATCCGCTCCTAATTTAATAAACATATTTTCATAAACGCTCACTAGGGCTCTATGTTTTGCCGATCGCAAAAATACAAAAAATTAATACCACTTGTATTTGAATATAACTAATTTGATCGAAATAAAAATATACCAATAAAAACATACTTATTTAGTATCTGCAAAAATCAGATCCCGACAGTAGTGAGTTCTGGTCATCGTTAACACACACACACACAAGCAAAATCAAAAACCTAATTCATGGGAAGCATTTAAAAAGCAGTTTTCCCGAACTTCTCCAACCAACGCAACTTCGTCGTTCGATGGTGTCTTCGGTGTTCTTACTAAATAAGAATTGCTTCGTCCGAAACCTCCAAAGGCGAGACAAGAGCTGTTGTTTGCCTTAGATAATGCCGCGTATGCAATACGATTGTTGATTGGAAGCGCCACGTGCTCCTTCAAGACAGGTGGCTGTCCTGAGAGCAGTTGTATAACACCAACTTATCAGTTTTCGAGTTCATTGCCCATGTGAATTACACGGCAATAACTGCCAAAAATCAATAAATCTTGCATGAATAGTAGGTTACAGACGTTTCTTCTATGAATGAATTCCTTGAAAACAAAAAGACATATGCCTACGTACTTCATTTCCTTTCTTTTCCCTGAATTCGCGATTGGGTATTTTAAAGCATTAATACATTCAGGACTCAACTTTGTGTCATACTAAATATTATGATGATTCCATTACAACGATAACGTTGGTAATACCACGGACTTCTACATGCACTAGTTCTCCTGAATGTTTTAATGTGCATATCCGAATATTTCACATGTAGAACTGTATATATTTATATAATTCAAGATTGGCAAAATGATATAACAAAAGTATATTGAAATAGTAAATGCAACGTAGATTAAAATTATGAAGCTGGATTCTCAGGCGAGTTTACGGTGATGTCAGTCATGTAAATAAGGCTTTCAACACAAAATTTAAGAACTAGAAATTGCTATTGAACTTCTTATTTCAATATTTGAAGATATATTGGGTTAACTTACGGTCCTTGCCAGTAGTGGTAGATCTGCCCCATCTCCACAGGATGGAGGGTGGTAGCCGTTTCCAACAGTTTCACATTTAACATCATCCTCTAAATTATTTATCCATTCTCTAGTGCCGGCATCAACATCATTCGGATAATTACTTGAAGCATTAGACAAAGAACGACATCGTACACAAAACGTGGCGGGTTCGTCAGCGGTGGGGCCCAAAGTTGATAAAGTAGGAATTGGCTCATTGTCATCACTTAACAAATTCACCAGTCCCGTATGTTGTTCACAAGTAGTACTGTCATCAAAATACTTGGCCATTATTTTGTTGACACTGTCAATTACATTATGTGCTGGGTGCACAAACACAAAGAAATGCTGTCAATGTTCGTAAAGTTTTCATGTTACCATTTTCTTCGAAATGTCAAATTAAATAATCCAGAATATACAGTAGTCTGGCGCATCGTTTCGAAAATAATATTCACGCTCATACACATTTAAGCACACACACACATATCAATATGTCATTCCCACACTGAAAACAGCTGATACTGCGAAATACGCGTTTTGACCTGTAGAGCGCTCTCATCGAGCTTGGAGCGAGGAGCATGGATCATTGTAGATTGTAGCTCTTTAATTCGTATCCACATGTCTGCCTAAACACATGGTAAACTCATACAATAAACTGCCAGGTTAATTATACCCTATTACATTTACAGTGGAATCATTACTGAGTTTTTTCGGAAGTTTATTTCATCGTAAAAAAGGGGGATGTTTTTACTACATGATTAAAGAGAAAGTGTTCACAATTGGCGACTGGGGGCGGCGTTCTCTCCGACATTCTTTTGTTAAAACATGAATAGGAGTTTGCGCACATAAAAACTAAAGCGTTAAATGATCCGTGACGATTCCAAAACCGAGTATAATGAATTTCCCTCTAGAAATCTAGGGTAAGCAAATTAGTGCAGGTCATATAGGAGAGTAACCTCGACGCAGGCAACCATATTCAGTGCACGCTCCGTGCGGCGAGGTCCAGATTTATTCAGTCAGCGGAGCTGGTTCCATGATCCACCGCCATCACTGCGGGTCTTTGCACACGGCTCGCTCCTCTTCCCTCCTGCAACCGCGGGATATTCAGAAAATAAAGCGAGGTTGGAATCGCCAGGTAAGTTTCTTGGTACGATGTTGCTATAAAATCAGTGTGGGATATTCAATGAGTATTTAGATTCCAAGGGTAGCTGAAAGTTCGATGAATATTTTTTGTTCTGAAAGTGGTGTAAAACTGATGGTGCTTCCAGCCAAAGTGTTCGCCCACGTCTGTCGCCCGCTGTTTTTTTGACAGCTATAAATACCTCAGACAATTTATGCGCGCCTAATTTTTAGGCTTATTTATGTGTGAAAATAGAGTGTAAGAATGTACTGTGCCTCTCAGTGCTTACGTGTCTTGCCAGTTATGGGCAATAGAATTCATTTACGATAAATTTTCCAACTGAACAGTATTTCGGACGACAAATGTCTCTGAGAAAATATTCAGTTTATCGCATGTGCTACTGGAAGATGAAGTTCTCTTGTATTTGTGATTGGTGTGATATTATTGTTTTATTTGATGTGCTGGAGGTTAAGATGTCTCAACCTGTGTGCAGTGGAAGTGTGAATTATGTGAACTAATAAGTAATCGTGTGTTGACAGTTCCTTTTAAGGCTTTTAAAGCATACATTATCATCGTGTTGATTTGCTTGTTATTAAACGTGTGTATTGAAACTTTCATGAACCAGCTGTTGATCGTGAATTTCCGCGCTGCACAAGTTGGCCACATTGTGTTGAAGGAAAGGACCCAATTGTAAAATTTTAATGTATGGAGCCTGTTTCAAAATTTATTAATTATACATGCATGAGGAAGTTGTCATATGTCAAGCATAACATGTAATTTTTCGTTTTAGTTGGGGAAAAAAAAAGAAATAATATTGTAGAATACAGGGGATATAAAATTGGTCATTACCGTGCTAGAACTTTGAAGTATTTGCCATTATTAGAAAATGGTTCAAAATGTGTGTGAAACTTGTGTTACATACTTTTAAATTACTACGTAGGGCAAGGAAATTGTGAGGGGCAAGTCATTTATTTCTGAAAATATTTATGTTCATAGGCTGAAAGGCAGATGTAAAAAAAGTGTATGTGCAAGTAATTTCATGTAATTCTCTACTCTAACCATAACTTAAAAGAAATCGGGATTTATTATTATTGCTCTTCATAATAAATTAGGTACTTTAAGATTGTGTCATTTGTGCACCTACTTAAATAATTTATTACTATATTCTGCCATACATAGTGAAGAAATGTGTTTTCTGTGGTCACTAAAGATTTTGGCAGATTATTTTGTATTGTTAACTTCTAACTCAGGAAAATTTACACTACTATACAATACTGTTACTGTTCTTTTAATATTTTTATTATTGTTATTACAATTTTTAAATTTTATAATGACTCCCTTTATTTTCTTTCTCTTTACCCTAGGTATCACATTCTTTAGAATGCCTGCCAAATAAAATGTATGTATTCATTTTAACAGTTTTAATTCACAAAGATTTTCAATTGTTCCCCTTAAAATATTTACACTCTTTTACTTTCGTTCTTTGAGTGATGTACTTGCTTCTGTAAAATGTTTTAAGTATGTAAGTTTTTTTTTTTAATAATGAAATTTTTTAATAAGTTTTCTTATTGGTGGAGTTAAATTATTCGTTGTGCATTATGTTTTCTGTTTATTGGAAGATAGTTTCAGTGATGATTTATCCTCTTCAGATAATCTTTCTTGAATTCTGTGCTTCAGAAATATTTTTTATCAGACTTCAAAAGGAAATGTTTTTTAATGATATAAATCAAAGATTGTTTCCTTTATAGTCAGGTTTTTTACACAACTTGCAGTTAATGAATTTCTTAAGTCTTGTTTGTTGGTTCTAACGTCTGTAACATACTTAAAATATTTTTTTGTGTTACTGTTTAGTTGTTAGCAATTGGTTAGATTGGATGTGCTTTTGGCATAAGTGATATACTACCAGTAAAATGCAATAGTGTGTGGTTCTTATAGATTTTTAATTTATGAACTTTGAGTTTTGATTTGATGAGGTCCTGAAAGTCTGATTTCAAGAAAAACCTTAGTGGTACCATTGTTTCACTATACGTGAAGCCCTGTACCTGTTGCATCAGTGTTGAGAATCATTACAATTCTGAACATTTTAATTGTTCATTGCAGTTTTCAGACACAAGCCCCAAAATGTCAATAAACTACTTTAATAATAATAATAATAATAATAATAATAATAATAACAATAATAACAACAATTTTTATATTTTCTCAGTGTACAACTAATGAATTTATTGTAATTGCTTAGCAACAATAAGAAAATTGTCGAAAATAGTTAGTTATTTTTTAACTGCTATTGGCTCTCTCTCTCTCTCGTTTTTTGTTTTTTTTTGTTTTTTTGGTAGAGATATCTTGCTAACTTGCTGTTGAGACACTTTTCTTCATTCATGTAGCTCAGATGTTATGTATTGAAGAATACCATTATTGTTTATGTTGAACTGATTTTGTAATGTACACTATGAAAGTAATGTAAAAAGAGTAATGCGAATTTTAATAATAGTTTTGTATTATTCAGTAAGGATTTAATTGTTACAATAATTTCAATACAGTCCTGACAAAAAATTTAAAGACATCCTTCAAAAGAAGGTAACTGACTTAAATTTTCCCTAACCTTCACATGTAGAATTGAACACAAATGAAAATGAAAAACGCTTTTCATTAGTAAAAAACAGAGGTCTGTAGCTCAATCCGTTCACACTTGGTGGTTTATAACTTAAGGCATACTTTAAAGAAATCTTTCTAATTTATAATTTAACATAAATTAATTTGAAAATAATTAAAATTGGTTTTGAAATTTTGTGTACAAATAGGTCTGCCTGGTAGCAGTCATTACAAATTATTGCTAAAATGTGCATTAATTTTGGGGGTATGTAGTAAAATCTTTTTCTAAGCGAAATTTTTAACACATTTTTCACAAATTTTAACAGTAATTTGTAATGACTACCATCTCATATACAAAAATTTCAAAACCCTTGACTTGAACAATTTTCAGGTTAATTTATGTTTTTTTAATAAACAAGTGAGGATTTTTCAAGTGTGCTCTAAGTTATAAAATGTCCTTAAAGTTTACACAGATTTAACTTCAGACCTCTGGTTTTCACTAACGAGAAGTATTTTTCCTTTTCTTCTAATTCAATTCTTAAACATGAAGGGTAGTGCAAAGTTTAAGTACGATTGTCAATTATCTTCTTTTGATGGGTGTCCTTAAATTTTTTCCCTGGTACTGTAGAGAGGCGATGGTCTGTGAAAATTTGTGGAAATTGCTTGTGCTAATAACCATCGCATTATTATTACATTAATTAATTAAATGCCTAATAATATTGTCTCTGTTTAATATGCTAAGGATAGATGACTATCGACACAAAACCTTGTAAGTGTGCCACTACTGCATAGGGAATTACTTTCCAGACCTGCATCAAACAGAATACTTTAACACAGATTATAATTGCACACAACTTGGAAATCCTTGGATGCATCCTAGGCCCTTAAAACTACATTTTTCATGACCCTCGAAGGACAAAATTTGGAGGGGGAGTGACGAGGGACAGGTGGAGAAATGGAAGGGAACCAGAATTGTTTTGTTTTTAAGCTGAATTCAGAATTCAGCAGTTCTCTACAAAATGAGAACTTTTTTAGCTTTCTATTACATATCTGAATATCTATGTCTTTGGAGTGCCCCAGCTACAGTAGTATGAGAGGTCAGAAAAGTGTTGAAACCTCAAATCTGTGTATAAGTGAATTAAATGAAAAAGGCAGAAATAAGATTTCATGATAAAATTGATTTTTCTGTGCAATTTAATCGTGATGCTTTGCAAAATTAAAACAGTTATTCTTGCACAGTACTTGACACACAGTTCTGGACAGACATATAATATAACACACAGTTCAGGGGCTGGCAATTTGAAGTTGGGTTCTACTAAGAAGCTTTTTTCACTATTAAAACAGTTATTTACAATGTGTGGAGTTTTAACATATGTCCAGCTAGTCAAATATAATAATTTGAAGAAATTGATGGGAATTTTGTAGATACCTGATGCACACAAAACAATTTTAAGACTTCCGTGTTATGGAGTGGGGACATCAGACAACAATAGGTTGAGAACGGAAAAGGTTTATCCATTCCATGAACTAATATGCAAACTCTTTGATTTTGTTGTAAGCATGCCATGAACCTTAGTAATCTGTCGTAGTTCTCTTCATTCACCTAAATGAAAGGGCTTATAAAGTTGATACTTATGAACAACATGTTTTCAGACTTAACTGTGACCATACCAAGAATCGAAAAACAAGACTGCTTTTAGGGATATATGGAGATTTCTACACCTTCATCTTAGAGACACTGTGTCACATTTGGTCTTTAAAGATATATCTGCACATTTTTAGTGCAGGCTGCAATTCGAGAGGTATTGTTTACTTAATTTAAAATTGAATTTGTGCATTTTAATTGTAAATTTTAAGTTACTCAAATATTTTTCAGATTATAGATAAGTTTAATATTATTTTGAAAGCTAACACTTCAATGAAAAAGAATGAAAATGAAAGCTTTTATTTTGAATGAAAATGAAAGGAAGCACTTACTGTTAAATTTAAAATGAAATATTAGATTTATTAATTTAATTAATTAAATTACATTTTGATTATCCCTGATATGCTAGTTAATATCAGGACTAGCAGCAATTAATGGAGTTTTAATTTTGTTTATATTTTGCCTTTTACTTTTATATTTATCTTCCAATTTCTAAATACTTTGTATTTCTAGATTTTGCTCCATTATTTACGCATTCAGAATATACTGTTGTGTTCAGTTGCAGTTGTTAAGAATCTTTTTCATTCTTAAGTGAAAGAAAACCTTCACAATACAATTTTGTCTTTTATTATAACTTCCTGTTATATTAGCTTCTTTTATAGTTCTCCTTTTGCTTTTCAATGTAATATACTGTTTAATAAAAATAAGTCTCTTATCTTTTTTGAGAACTGAAATTTAAATAAACGTATAATGTGTAAAAAATAAAATTAATGCTAACTGATGATGAGAAATTTAAATGTATAATTAAAAGTTAACTTAGCCTACAACAGAAACAATCATTTTGTAACAACTCTCTGTTTATCAAACTTTGCTGTGTTTACTTCATTGTATTGTATAATAATGTATTATGATTTTGACTTATAAAGTGTGTAATTTTTTTTTTTAGCAGGTGTAATGGCGCGTCAATTAATGACTGTGTGTGTCCTGTGTCTGCTGTGTGCATCCCATGCCCAATGCTCAGGACCTCATGGAGGTGTCTCTGGAGGTGTTGAAACTGCAGCATTACAGGAACTTCGCTCTGGCCGTGCGCGTAAGCCACATTGTTCCTCTTGTCGACGGTTACGTCGAGACATCCTGACAACAGACCATGGTACAGCGATCTAATATTTCCTGCTTACTTGGTTCAAAATTGAAAGTGATGAAATGTAGATGAAAACTTGTGTTTATATGCATTCCTTTTATAGCAATTCTTTGTTAAAAATTTTGTTTTGTATTTATTTTTTTTTTCTCTCTTTCTTTCGTATAATTTTTTAATGAATTTCTGTTGTATTACTAATTTGTTGCTTGATTTTTCTTGTGTCACTTGTACATTTTATGTAATGTGATGCTTAAAGTAGTTTGGAAATGAGAAGGTAATACTATTGTAAAAACTTGGGATGAGGGTGGTGGAATAGCTTGGTTTTCTGTTTGTTTGTGGCCATTTATTCTCTCATTTGCACATAGTTTTGCTCTGGATTACAGAAATAAATGCAGTCATTTTGAATGTGTTTGCACTTAATAATATTCAATGTGCATGTAAATTATTGGTGGTAATGTTGTAAATTGTGGTGTGTGAGAAAGTTGGGCTCATTTTGCTTGCTTCACAATAAGTTGTGTTCAGTTATTAAAACTATCTGGTTTTCTTTCGCTCTTGGTACACTTCATTCTCATGGTTTGTGTAACAGCTTTTCATTCTCCTAATATCGTAAACACTTATGTATCTGAATGATTTTCAATTAATCATATTGTTATTTACATAGTGCCAGCAAACAAGGAAAAAATAATTAAATTATGTATGGTAATTATTGTCATCCATTTTGGAAGATAAGTGGGTAACTTTTATATATAAATGTCTAATGATCATAATCAGCTTGTCACACGTTCCTCACTTATAGTAGATGATAATGGTCTCTGTGTAAGGATATTACCATATTTCCCTGGATATGCAAGTTTCTCATTCTGTTATCTCATTCGGAAAATATGAAGTCTAACATTCGCAAATTAAACCTAATCATTTGGGGTGAGCGTGTTTAAGTTGCCTTTCAACACTCAAAACTTTCCTGGGTACCTAAAAAGTAATAAGATGACCTACTATTGGAGGAAACGCAAAGAAAGGAAGAAAGAAAGAAATAGTTATTCAAGTAAAAATGAATATGTTAGAAACAAAAATGTTGATTATAAGAAAGGAGAAAATGGTGTTAACATGGGCAAGAAGATTTTCTCATGAAGACAATCTGCAATTTTATTGGGTTTGTGAGTAGTACGAATTAATTAATAAAGGAATTCTTTGGAAGCCTCTTCAAAATTTAGGGGGTCATCTTATATTTGGGTAAATATGATAATATCTTTTTTTGCCGTCAGTAATGTTGGCTAAAGTTTTCATTGTTTTAGTGGGGTCTCTTAACATAACTAAACTTTTTCTAATTCTGTTATCTACATTATTAACAAAAATATTGAATGGTGAATAATGTAAAAAAAATTCTTACAATCCTAACCATATTTATTTATGTATGTATTATCTAGTTCACTTCATACAGGAAATTCAAACATAAAAGAATTACTATGACATTGACCCATAAAAATGGGAGTTTCAGATTAAAATAACAAAATTGTGTTTCAAACAAGCTGCGGCAAGATTTAGGTTCTTTCTTCACACCTTTTTTAATAACTTTCTTGTACCCTCCTTCGTGCTGTCGAAATCTGCATAGCACAACCTGCTTTTGTATTTTATTAATGTGAAGCTGACATTTGTCAAGACCAGTTGCAGTGATAGTATTCTTATTCTAATCTGCATTCATATTGCTTTAGCTTTTCTGCTTCTAATCTTACTTTTCTTCAAAAGTTTAATTTTTCGTTTTTAGATACTGTTTTGGAAACCATTCTTTTATATCAAAAGCACAGGGAGCTACGTGTTTCATTATTTATTTCTTGATCTTACTAGTTACACATTTGAATAAAAATGTGTATTGTTTTTCTATTAAGTTTTGGTTTTCTCTTGCCTCTTTCTTCTTTACTAACATTTCTCTGTAATTTTTGAATTGTCTTTCTCCTTTTCTTCCCCTTCATTCCTTTTCTCTTTTGTTTCTAATCATTATTATTCAAGCATTTGTAACACTAACCACTTCTGACTGTTATATACAAACTATAGAGAAAATTGTGAAATGCTTAAAAAATCGTTGGATGTTTTGACTGCAGTACACATTTTAGGGTTTCCCGTTACCAGAGAAGCGTGAGTGTCCTTTTTCTTTCCTTCTTGCTTTTTTTTTCAAAACATCACCCCATTTGGCTTTCCATGAACAACACTAGCACATAAACTGAATACAGGAGTTTCACCAAAATTGATATTTCCTAATTTAGCTCATTGAAATCACAATCCTGTGAATTATGAACTGATTATTTAATTTGTGGGGATATTTTATGTGAAGCTGCTTAGACATTTTCAAAATTTACTTAAAACTAGCCCCATAATTTCTTTTGTATTTTTTGCTCGAATAGAACAAAGTAAGCTTATAAAAACAGTGGAAGTCCAAGTTTTGTTGATCACTTAACTTAAATTACAAAAAAAGCAGTCCAAAAATTTCCGAATTTATTTAAACCAATATTTTATGTCTATTATGAATAGAGATAGCTTAAAACATTCATTTTTAAAATTAAACATTGTAAGACAGTATTATGGAATTTTTAGCGATGCTTATTTTAAAAGCCCATGTGTACTCCTTGAGGTTCATATAAGAAGCATTGAAAATGAGGAAGACTGAAGCTCCAGATGATTGGTTTTGATATGCTTTGGCTGTTAAGAAATGTTGTGTGTATTACAGAGTTAAGGAAATTTTCCCCCATTCAGAAAGTTCATCTGGGTTTAAGAATCCACATTAAAATCTTGAAAAACCTTTTAAAAATTTTTTAAATGTTTTAATGTTTTTTTTAAATTACTTCAAATAACATATCAAATCTTATAATTTTATGTATTGAAATATTATTTAAAAATTCAAATAAACTAAAAATGATGAGACAGAAGGTGTAAAAGTAGTATTTGGTAAACGTGAATGCTCAATAATTACTTTTTTGAACTGTTGTTGCCAATGTGTTGAAACGTGCCCTGGATTTTTGTAGATGAATGTTCATATGAAGTAAAGAACACTCTTGAAATTTCTGCTGCTTTTGTGCACTTAAAAAAATATTGTAGGTGATGAATTTTATTTAGCTACTGTGGCTCTTTGTCCTTCTAGCTACTGTGCTGTACTTGGGTTTGTGGTTGAAACCTCTGAATTTTCAGAAATAGCCAATTCAAAAATTTTGGATGTGCTACTACTACTACTTCCACTTCTTCTACTTCTTCTACTACTTCTACTACTTCTACCGCTTCTGCCACTTCTACCGCTTCTGCCACTTCCATTACTACCTTATTGAAGTTTGGTTGTTTTTAAATTAAATCTGTTCTTTAAAATTAACTCTTTAGATAATGTCGTGTACAATTTGTCATTTACTATGACACCATATTTTTGCTTTAATTTTTTTTCTTAAGCAATGTAAAGCTTGTTTAATAACATAGATCTGAATTTCATTAAAACTTCTGAAACTTCGAAAAATGTAAATTCTGCTTATTACAAATATCAGTAGGTTTCGGGTAATTTTGAATTTAATCTTGACAATCTTGCTCCTGTAGGATTTGAATTGCCACAACATGAATTCATTGTAGCAACCCAAACTATAAGAACAGTATACGCAATATTGTAGGGAAAATATTGCTGCTTCAGAAACATGCACTCGAGTTTAAATCACAGCTCAGGCAATTTTTTTCTTCCTTCCTTGTAACTTTTTGTAAGAGCAGAGCATAATAAACTGAGTTCAGTGGCAAGAAATCCATTTTTAGTCAAAGTTTTGAATTTTCAAAAAATTAATATTTTTTCCTTAGTTGTGCTTCATTCAGTTAGAAGTTTATTAAGTGATGGCTGAAGTATTATTAGGGTAGAAGTTGCAATTTTATAATATTACCTAATGATATGAGAAATTATGTGCTATTGTACAGGTTTTCACACAGGTTTTTTTTATCATTGCTAATTCGATTACCTTCTCTTTGTTTTCCATACTGTGTCCCTCCTTTTTTGGCAAGTTTATTTCTTTGTTATTGCTCTTTTTTTGTGTGTGTTAATGTTAAAACATGGGCATTATTCTTATTCATGTTTTCCGGTGGGCTACTTCCTTTTATTTTATTTTTCTCTTGCTTTTTCAGCTTTTTATATGTCAAGTGACTGAGGAACAAGTACTGTGATTTTTGTTTTGACTTGCATACCATAAACACATGGAATTTGTATTAGTTCAGTTTCATGGGCATAATTGCTGTACCAGACAACAAATTACATTCGACAGACACTTGAGACATATTCTTAAGTTAGACATCTCTACACATACATAAACTGAAGCACTTCAAAGTTCAGCCGGTGTGTTTTTGTACTTGTGTAACATGTATTTTGAGGAGATCACAATGATATGAATATCCATTATGTAATATTAAAGAAAGAGGAACAGTTCATAGTCGCATTATTTGCGTCACTCATGCATTTAACTTTTTCCATGTTAACTCAAAAGTAAACAAAATTCATTAGTACCTCAAACTACATACTTCTGCTGACTGTATGTATAAAAATAAATCAAATTAAAATTAGTACATTCAGTGTTATTTTTCTGAAAGATCAATATTGCATACATTTCCTATACATTTACAGTTATAGGATATTCTATTCTTCAATATTAGTAATGGAGATCAGGAGCTTTGATGATCTTGAATTTTTTGCTCATTAAATGAAAATTTATCAACTATGAGAGAAAATGTATGAGCGTTTTCACTCTAATTACGACACGTTCTAGATATTTTGTTGGAAGTTTGATTCTTTGTGTGCTTCTTTAATTGCATGAATATTACATTTTGCATGTATATGTAAGCCACTTTTGATGTAAGTGATGACTATCTGGATTCTGTTGAGTAGGTTTTAAAATATTTTAACTCCTGCTAAGATAGTTACTGCAATGAAGGAACTTTCTGTTCTTCTTGAAGTTATAAATTTAGTGTGTATAATTCATTGCTGATAAAATTAATTTGCAATTATGATTCCATGAATTCATAAATCTTAATTTGATAATACAAGTGCACAGATTCAGTGTGACTTTTGGAATTATGCTGCTGAAAACTGTCTGTTATAGGCTTGTTAAAAACTTAGTTCTTTGTTCATCCTTTTTTATTTTTTATGTAACATTAAAGTTTGAATATGTTGCTGCCTTTAATGTTGGACATCTGGACATCCGATTGTTGCAAAATATTGTAACGATTTTATTTCAAAGAATCCTTTGTAGTGTAAAATGAAAATAAATGCAATGAAATTGTTATTTTATTAAGTGTATACAATTTGTGTCAAAACAACAATTTTTAATCTGAAGTATTAGTTGTTTTCATATATTATGGTTATTTAATTTTTGACATTATAGTGTTTATTTCATTGAATTTAAAATGTATTATAATTTACAACCAAGGAAACCTATCACAGTTTTCAAATAATTTTATGCAAAAACCCTAATTCAGTTAATTTTACTTATATCTCTTTACAGAGCGAGTTACTCATCCATCAGATATTGAACCTCAAGTGACACAGAAAGTTGACGACTCTGAAACAGATATTCAGCTCCATCGTATATTTACAGAGTTTGGAGATCCTAAGCAAATGACATTGAATTTTAAAGGATTCACCCGCCTTGTGCAGTCAGGTCGATTAATGACAGCTTTGACTCCACCTCGCTCCCCAAAAACACATCCAGTAAATAACACAGAAAGCAGTAAGTTTTTAAGAATGCTTATTCTTGGGAAATGATTATGCTAATAAAATGATATAAAATTCAATTAAAAAAATATTTGTTTGAGAATGCACTATTTACTAATCAGTAATGATATAAATTATAAAGTTCACAGAGAAAGAGTTAAATGTATTGGCTTGATTTTTTTCTTCCTGATTTCAATTATTTAAGTGTAATTTGAAACTGAAATAGAATTTCTACCAGCAATAGATGTACTACCATTTATTTGTGCTAAGGCTGGTATGATTTAAATCGTGTGATTTAAATCTATATTTATTATGTGTTATATTTTAAAATATATTCGTATTTTAAATATTTGTAAAATTAAAATTTCTCCAAAAAAGAGACTTAAATCAATTACTAAGTTAGTATTAAGTATATATTATATTTATTATAAACTTTTTCACATAATTGAACAATTTTGAAAAAATAAAATACAATATAATATACAATAAAATTAACAAACTTGTGAAACAAAGAGCAATAAACAATTTGGATTAGAGTTGTATACTAATAGACTTAAATGATCATTTAGATTTTATTCAGCATTTAATTGCATGTAGATAAAAACTGATTTAGCAGCAATACCACCTTGACAAACACTGAGCTAGTTTCAAGAAAAACAAATTTAAGCTTCAACGGTGTCCATACTTCTAGATTTGTATTAAAAAGTTTGCTAAAGCTACTTAAAGTAAATCTTAAAGGTAATGAGTATTAATAAAAATGGAATTATGGTAATAGAAAGAGATTTATTAACTCAGAGAGACTCATTTAAAGAACAAATTTAATATTGTTGAAATTAATGAAAATTGTTAAATTAAAGGGTAAATGGAAAAGTGCACAAGTAACAACCATTATATCCCATGCTTTTCAATAACAGGACAATTATTAAGTGGAATTTAATATTTCAAAAACTGTCCATTGTTATTATAAGTTTTTGATGAATTCATTTGTTTTACTCAATAAGTGCTATTTGATTAGGGTGGTATTACATAAAAAAATAGTAAAATTTCTTTGACCAAAGAATGCCTTTTTTCTAAATCATGTTAACACCTGGTGCCACAAGCTTATTGATGATGTTTTAATACCCTTTTCTGCTTTTGAAGTAATTAAGAATAAATAAATCACGTAACAATTTTCGTTTAAGTAAAAGCATCCAATGAAATTTAAAAGAATCTTATTTAAATCAAATAAAAACAGATTTAAATAAAAAATCTGATTTAAATTTAAAAAATGAGATTTTTTCCCCCCCAACTAAAATTTGTGCAAAGGTAGATTTTTGTGTTTGTTTATCATGCCTCTTGAGAGGGAAGTAGATACCCTGTAAGATGGTTTTGTTTGTTTTTAACATGTGTATAATCAGTGAATGTTAACTCTGAAGTTTGGGGGTTTAGCATAATGGTAATGCCTTCTACCATTGAGGCCCGAGTTGAAATCCGGGCGAATCCATGTGAAATTTGTGGTAGACAAAGCGAGCTCTTGCCAGGTTTTCTCAGATATCTCCCATTTATCCCTATCTCTTATTCCACCATTTCTCCATTATCATTCACCTTGTCACTATCATCTACTCATTAAAGATAAAGATAAATTTATTTGAACTGCAAATGGGCATAACCCGGTGGCAGCTAATTAATTACTCATCACTCAAGGACCTCAATTACCTTATCAGTTGAAGGGACCTTAAACTATAATGAATAAATAACTATAAATTTATCAGTTTCATTGAAACAAATGTATGTTAATGTGTTGTGTGTAGATTTTTATGCTGAACCAATCCTTATTTAATAGGTGCCATTTTCTGGATGAAAATCTAAATTTTTTGCTGCCCATTTCCTTTATTGTTCAAGCTGAACAAAACGGAAAATTTGATATTGTGTTGGCTATTATTTCTTGGCAATATTTATTTAATTATAATGGGAAAAAATGTCTATTTCAGATACAAGTAGCAATAGCAATACAAGCAGTAGTTCTCTGAAATCCGATTTTCTAAGTACACCTTCACCGCAAGATGGACTCTCATGGCAATGTTTACAACCCCGAGAATTTCTTGGCAGATATGGAGTAGAGAATGATGTTGTGAGACCTGACACTCTTCTTCAAATGTGTCCCACTTTATTAGCAAGGTCTGTTGCATCCATGAGCCAAGAAGATGAGGAAGGTTGTGTGATGGTTCCATACACTACTGATCCTCCTGAACAAGACACTGAAGAAGGTCCAGAAGGAGCAAGTGTTCGAGGTAAGATTTCCTAAAATATAACCATTTAAGTAGATTCAAAAAACTTACATTCAAGGCAACAAATTGAAATCTTTAAAATTGTCTTATAATTTAAAATTCCCAAAATAAAAGATACCCCTTGAAAATGAAGAGCTTTTATGCATTGAAGTGATAAAGACATAATTTCAATATTTCATTACAAATCAGTCAGTGAGTCTATTCAACAATTGTGCAGAGTTCAGACAGTTGTTTCATGGGCAACTAAGCAGTCAATTGTCCCTTGTCCAATCCCTTGAGAGTTCTGTTTTCTGTTCCCGAAAAATCCCACTTTTCTTTTAATCCTGTTTATGAACATTTTTCTTGTCCCACTGTAGTTAACAAGGACCTAAAAGGAATATTCACGAGTCATAAATATAGTATGCAACTGAAAGCGATTCATTTTAAAACAAAAAGTTTGTGTGTTTAAATAATTAGTTTTTTAATTTATTTAAATATTTTAATTTAATGTTATGTTAAAAAATGAAAGTGCAAGAAAGGATCATAACCTGATAAAAGTAACGAATCAGGGTCTCTGGACAGAAAGATTCTTGATGCTTCACCCTGTGATGTTTGTTGGAGAGCAGTGTGTACAAAAATCCACACACAATAACAGGGTCAAAAACATTGAGAAAATTTCTAACAAAAACAAGAACACTTTAATTCACTTTCTTTTTGGCCAGAAGTGTGTGGAACTAGGCAGGATGTTTTTTTAACATTTACTGTTGGGTAATTTGTATTCAAGAAGCTTGATTGAGCAGGGCCAGTTGCACAGTCAGTGCCTATGGAATTGAGGGGTCGTTTCCTGGGAGCCTGAAGCGCTGCATCCTCCCAGTTCTTGAATAGACACCTGTATAATGATTTTTTTATTTTAAAGATAGACAAAGAATTTGTAGCCATTCCAATACCAGGACACAAAACTGAAAGTGTTGTGTTTAACCTGGTTCATAACCTTATTCAAGCAATCCGAGGAACAAATTATTTAACTGCGAGGCTCTTAAACTACTAGCCAAATAACTTTGATTTGTCATGGCATTACAATTGGCTATTGATTTAAGGATGTCAATTTTTCTTTTCAGTGTGGTTGTGTGCTACTGGTTCTATTGTTGTTGTTAGCCTCTGTGGATTGCTAGGAGTAGGTGTCATTCCTTTTATGCAGCGTGTTTTCTACCAACAACTACTTCAATTTTTGGTAGCTCTGGCTGTGGGTACTCTTTGTGGAGATGCCTTATTGCATCTTCTCCCTCATGTAAGTGTTTTCTGTTTTTCATTTTTTTCCCCTCTTGAGAAGTTTGTAAACTGCTTTTAACTATGTTTATTTAAATCTTTTATCACCTTGAATTGGAATAAGAGGCATTTGCTATGAAAACCAGCTCATTCCATTTGCAGCAATTTTACTAGAGAGGCAGGAAGCTTCTCATATCAAAACACAGTTTGATGTTAACAAGATGCTCTGACATTAACTCTAACATTTTAGGCAGGAATAAGCTGGATTTCAATTTTAACCCTTTGTGAGGTTAAAAATGTTAACCCTTTGTGAGGTTATAAATGATCCCTGAAACAAAAAGGTGAAAACAGGAATTTTAGTGATAAATAAACGTGCTGGTTTTTGACTGTAAACACCTCTTGTAGTCTTTCCAAGTCTCAATATTGTACCAAACAAAACCCTCCATAGAGGTTTGTAACTTCATCTATCAAAAATTGAATAATTGTAGAACACGTAGGAAACGGTTACTTTTTTAGAAGGAACCAGTTTCACTGGCCAATTAATTTGAAAACTTATGCAAATAATTAGGAATGATATAATAAGAAAGCATGTGTTAATATAAATGTATGAACTCTGTTATTTTAAGAATGAATACTAGAGTAATAATTTATTGTTCTGATGTTGTATGCAGGCAATACTAGGTCCTGAAACACATGGTCACGGTCATGGTCATGGCCATGCCCATGGTCATGGGTATCGAGTCACTCATGCCGATGTTCAACGCGAATATGAAGAGTATTCACAGCACACTGCTGCAGTGTGGCGAGGACTTGTTGCTTGTCTAGGTCTTATTTTCTTCTTCGTAACTGAAAAGTGCCTAACATTGGTAGCTGAATGGCGAAAGAGACGACAACGACGTGCCCAACCTGCAGGTGGTCATCGCCACAGAGTGAAAGTAATGAGGGATATTGGTGCTCCTACAAGAAATAATTCACGTGAAGGTAGTGTACATTAAACTCTTCAATATAACTTGTCTTCAAGCACTGAAATTTCAATCTTAATAAAAATAATACATGATGCTTTTACCAAAACATTACCAATTAAAATGTCGCAAATGACATGCATATAATTGTATTACATTTTTTATATTTCAAAAGCAGGAGGTTGTACGTCATATTTTTTCTTCACCTTTTTTCAAATTGTATTTACTTTATCTGTCATATGTTTTCGATGGATAAAATTGGAATTTTTGGCTATATGTAAATGTTGCACTCTTACCCAACCAATACTATCACTTCCCTTATTGAAAGACCCACACAGCTCCTGTTAATGTCTGGAAAATTGCTATGATAGAATTTCAACATAGTAAGAAAAATATTTAATCTAAAATGGGATGAATTTCAATTATATTTTGAAAGGAAAAACAAACTTCAGCAAAAAACAAAATTTTAATTCATTATGTGAAATGTCAATTTTGTTACTATGAATAATTGTACATATAACCCATATATAAATTTGTGGGGATCTGGATATAATTTTTTTTAACTGATTTTTTTGTTATCATGCTATTCAAATAATATTTCCGTGTATACAGCTTAGAAACAAAAAAATGTAATGTGATTATTCATTTAATAATTGGCCTGAATTTCCTGTAAATAATTGAAATTTTATTCTTGATTTCCCTGGATAATACATGATTTTTTAAAATTTTGGTTGCACATTTTGCTCAAAATTAATTCGAGAAAGGATTAGGATTTTATGAGGATGGGTAAAGGTTAATAATTTACAAAATTACCATACATTAAATTAAAAATCCAAACTTAATGTTTAATTTAATGATTGGAAGTTAGCCATTTGCAAATTCATTAAATGAAATATGCATTGATTTGTTTTTATTTGACAATTGAAATTTGGATTTTCAGTTTCTTAATGATGTGATTGTGCATATTACAATTTATGAAGCTCTGTTATTGTGATGGTCTATATTAATTTTTTTATGGTCTTTTTTTGTTTTTTGTTTTTTTCTTCCTCCTACAATCTTGTCAAAAAAAAACTCCCTCATAGGCTTAAAATTGTGCATTATAATTTTGTCTTTTGGACAGTATGGACTTTAATTGGCATAGACTGGATTCAATCTAGCCAAGTCTGTACAGTAAAGTGTCTACTGTCTTTGCATTAACGTGATCCCTTTTTTCTTATTTTCTGTAAAATCATTCTACATTCAATGTATCCAGCAAAATACTGCAACAATTATGAAAAATCATGTATTGTATTTCCCAGAAGAAAACTCAAATTGATGGATTCGATAATTTCTTGGAGGTGTGAGTTCATTCATTGAAATGGCTGTTATTTATCTAGTGTAATAAAGTGTATCATCAAATGTGCAAATGCATACTAAAGAACTTTAGTGAGATAAAACCTTTGTGCAAGACTATTTGTTAATGTTTACATGTATTTGCTAGTGAGATATATTACAAGTTTTACTTAATTCTTTAATATTAATATTTTAATTAATATTAAATTGTAGTATCAACTTAAAATAATGTATTTATTCCATTGTAAAATAATTTATTGCCTGCCAGGAGGATGTACAGCTAATGGTAGTAGTAATGCTGGTAATGGACGAGGAGATATGGGAGTTGAAGCAGATGGAGCAGTTGTTGCTCGTACTGGCAAACAATGTAAACATAAGTACTCATCGTATCCATATTGCTATGGAGAAATTTCTGATGCTGCAGATATACCTGCAAGTGGAGGTAAAATGCTCTTTTCTAAGTGTTCATCTGATGTTTACAGTTTTAAAAATTGTAAATTCTCAGGTGTGAAAACCATCGAAGAGTAAATGAAACATTTTAACTGGTACATCTTTACTGTGAGCCATTGTGTAAATACCCATAACAAAGATCTTCATTTTCAGAAGCGGAAGGTTTAACTGCTGCTACTAGATTAGCAGCAGACCATGTTCCTTGTTGTGTTGAAGAAATGAAGTTGCCTGGGTCTGGGGATGGTGTTGAAATTCCAGATGTTCCCGCAGATATGCACCCAAGTGAATGTGAAAGTTATACTGTTATAATAAGGTCAGTTCTGTGCACACTACACTAATGGTAGTAGGTTCATACATTTAATGATATATGGTTGAATTTGTTTTCCTAATGCTTGGTTTAAAATTTTATTTTTATTAAATCTACCACAATCAATAGTGTAATTATGTAGAAGTTTTTATGTATTCTACAACACATTTGAATTAAAGTGCAGAACTAGCTGGTGGACAGGATACAAGACAAAAGTTCAGGTACTTATAGTTTTGCAGAAAGTTCAGACACCTAAAGTTCAGGTTGTTAGGTCTGCTGACAGAAGGTCTAATACCCTATAGGTCAATTGTAACAAGAGGTCTAGGAGATAGGGTCCAATTACACAGGAGGTCTAAAATTAAAGGTCCAATTACACAGGCCTAATAGGTGTGAGAGGTCGGATAGGTATTCACCAAAATTGTAATAGGTATAAAGTTTTCATTTCTTAATAATTAAGATATTTGCAATTATTGTTGAGCAAATTTTGCCTGAAAACTAAAGACTAAACTTCAATGTTAATCATATTCTCAATGAGAGCCGTTTCCATAGAAATATCTCATATTAAATTAGAAATTTCAGTCAAAACAATGTACCTACACCAATTCATTGTGAAATGGTGAAAGGATAATAATACACCACATCTACACTTACTATTTCCAAATTAAAAACATTACTAAGAACAGAATATATTGGAGATCCTCAAGAAAGGAGCTAGTAATGTCTCTTGTATCACAAACAGATATTGATATTTAGGGGCATTAATAGAGGTGCAGATTAAAATTCCAGACTCCCTTAACAAATTTCGCACTGGTCACTTTCAAAAGTGAAGAATTTTTTCAACTCGTTTTTCTGTATTTTGTGAATTAGCATTATCACTTCATAGTGTGGTGTCATTTTAGACATAATATATTTACACAATCATAATGTGTGTGAAGTTGTGTTATATATTTCTTTTAGATCAAATTGAATTAAGTATTCGTGTCTTTTAGACCAAAATTTTATTATACGTTTTTGACAAAAAGCATTTAGGGATTACATCTTAATATATTTGGGGGTAAGATGAAAGAGCTGCAGGAGGAGTATCAATAGTGATATCAAGCAAATGGAAAGACAGTGTTGAAGACTATTAATTCAAATCTCTACGAATAATAACAACGAAGCTCTATCTCCTGGAAAAGAAAATTAACATTATAGGAGTGTATGCACCAGTAGAAGGGAATGAGGAAGAATCAACATAAATTCACATGGGAAGCAACGGGAACACAATCCATAATAGACTATATCATAGTGAATGAGGAAATGTTTGATAAAGTTAAGAACTCAAATGTTTTTAGAGGAAGTGAACTGGACACAGACCTCTACCTAGTGGAAACTAAGCCGAAATTCAACACACAAGAAATTAAAAAGAAAAAGAGGAAAATTAAAGCAACTCCATAGCCGAAAACCTATATATTAGAAGAAGACTGCATCAGATATCTGTACAAAAGTTGCCTTAAAGAGAAGCTACAAAGAATAGAATGTGAAATGATTCTGGTGAATGTGAAATGGTATCTGCAATCACTCACTATAAAAATTACATAGAATATAAGAGATGTAAGCAAAAACAAGATTAACAAGGGAAATAAAAAGTGATTACTGGCAGAAATTTGTGAAATTAATAGAGAAAGACTTCATTGGCCCCCAAAGAATGGGTTTTAAAATCATGAAGAGGCTCAGAGCAGAAACAAGAGACAGTGTCTGCTCACATCTCATTCTTGAGAAATGGATGGAGCACTATGAGAAGTTATGGAGTAAAGCACACGCCAGACCCAAGGATGAGCAACACAGTACTTGAGGTCCAAGAAATACTGTCACAGATATCCAAAGAAGAGCTGGATAGGATGCTAAAAATAGGAAAAGCACAGGAGTTTATGAAAGATATAAAATAGCACAGAAACATTGTATGGAAATTTCCACAAACAAATGCAATGTCATAAATGGGAAAATAATAGAACAAATGGCTAAATTCAATTATTTTGGCTAACTCATTGGACAGAGATCGGAAGATATGGAAAACAAACGTCAGAAATCAGAAATACAACAGGACAAATGGATTAATCAAGACACTTTGGAAGAGAGATTGAATTGAATTGATGCCTTATTTTACATGGCGAGACTCAGGCCACGAGGCCATATTTATCCAAAGCTCCTATGACAAAAAAGTACCCCCATTCTATGTTAAGTTTCATGAAGAATCACAGATCCACATTATTAAAAAAAAATTTGCTTTTGAGAAAAATTGGGTGTCAAGGTTGCGGCGGCGATGGTGTGACGGTTAGCGTACCGGACTGTTATACCCAAGCTCGCGGGTTCAAACCCGATCGAAGCCGTGGATTTTTGGGGCGACAAAATCCTTCATACGCCTTCCTTCGGAGGGGAAGTAAGGCCGGCTGTCCCATGTTAGTAGATTTACTTGCATGTAAAAGATCCTCAAGCCTAAATGACGCCTCTGAGCTAAATTCAAAATCGCCTGTTTCTCGCCCAAGAAATACCTCCTTTCTCTGCTAGATGAAAGGAGCGTAGCGAAATTTGCGTGATCAGACGGAAGAACGGGCCTGATGGCCCGAGTCTCGGCACGTAAAATAAGGCAAATTCAATTCAATTCAATTCAAGGTCACTTCCAAGCGTGCAATTCAATCTAGCTGCCATGTGAACATTGACACTGACACTAGTATCTGCAACAGCTCTGGGTGTTAGCTAGTTTTGGAGACACCTTGTATTTCTGAGAGTTTCCATATTATTGGAGAAATGGTCAAGTAATTGGACTTTTCATTCAATCTGTTAAATGAACTTAAAATGGAATTTTGTTTAAAACGGTCACCATGATATGCAGTAGCATAACACTGAACATGATACAGGACTTACAGAAATCACTAAAACTGGAATTAATATTTTTAGCATATCTTGGGAGTAAACAATAATTGTCTTGTGTTTTAGATAGTCATGTTAAAGTAGTTCCCTGCAGACTCTTCTTAAAAGTGTTTTGTAGCTAAAATGTTCATTCACGGAAATATTTAACTTCTAGGCATACATTTTCAATTGCATCTTTCATCAGTTTTATTTGATGTAGCAGTTTTATTTGACGAGCCAATTGGTTCATTGGGAATCTTTGTAGGTGCATGCTCAGTCAATTAACATTACATAGTCTAGGATTAACAGTGATAATCACTGTATGTGTCATGTAATGATAAACAACAAAATAGTGTACTAGTGTGGTGTTGGTGTGAAAGATTAAAAAATCTAGGAAATAAGTGGTATTTTCCATGCAACAGTGCAACACATTAGTTCTGAACCATTCACTCAATCAAAGCAAGTTGAAGAGCCATGACTGGTCATGACGGTTGTGTCAAAGCATTTAGTGGGTTATTGCACCTTGTTTTGTTCAAGAAATGGCTGACACTCACCTAATGTATGTATCTGTTAAATGCAATAGTAGAGAAACAGCCTGACAAACAGGTTTCCTGGATCACTGAAATAGTTTCATGAATCGACCGAAGACTTCGGGCAAATGTCATGCTATCTTGTTGCCTAGTGTTTTTAATTTATTATATATTCAGGAATGAATAGCCTTCCTTGCCATAATATCACAGACACGGCAATGGAGGGCCGTTGGTTTTATACATATACTTGTCCTTCATAATTTTATTGAAGTATTTCAAAACAGCTCTAATTTTGTACCATCTATCTTCATTTTTACAGTGTTGTCTGTAAAATGAAGAAATTGAAGAATCAGTTGAAGCTTATTCTGGCTAATGAAAGAAAGCTAAAATGAACAATTGTAGAATTCACCTGAATATCATTAATGTCCAGTAGTTGAAAGATAACACGGATCCATTTGCAGCAACTCTCCAAGAAAAACTTTAATTTCTAGTACAATTGTGTCTTTTCATGTGGGAAAGACTGCTTACTGTCGAAGTGGTTGTTGCTTGTTTATTTCTTGTGAGGCATATAAATTAATTTGTTCAACCACAAAAAAACAAACAAAAAAACAAATTCTTGCGAAAAAATGTACCTTTCAATGCTGAGATCTTCACATGTGACAATGATCAGTCTTCAGATGTGGTTTTCAACTGAATTCAAAATAAGGGGGATCATATTCTGTATTTGTGCAATCATCCTTGTTCTCCACTGGCCCTTCTTCATGTTCGTAATTTTCACTATGGTCTGCAGTATAATTGGTAATTGATTTACTAGATTTCCAATAGACTCACTGGATGTAATGAAGTCATCTGATTCTCCTACGGAACATTTACTCCATTCTGAATCGCGGAAATTTGCATAATATTCTAGTTATTTTTGAGTGAGTGGTATTCTTCTTTTCCCAATTTCAGTTTATTCACAGGGAATGTTATGAAAGATCTGCTCAATCACTTGTTTAGCAACTCATTTAAGAGTAAAGGTTGTCACAGTTGTTTTATGGGCATGTGCAAAATTGATGAGTATGTCTTGTTTATATGTTTACACATGATCTTGTAGTTGGCATGGGAAGCAAACATTTTATTTCATATGCCACTATGAGTATCATATGTATTTACTTATTTTTAAAAGTAATCTGTTATGTCTGTATTTCAAAAATAAAACAACAGAAAACAATTTAAATGTATAAAAATGCAGATTTGATCTTTGCACACATACCCAGATGCATCATATCATCTTGGCAGTTAATGTGTGTATTGCCTCATCTGAATGAAAAAAATCTACATGCTAATTTATGTACAATCATTTATTGAGTTATGTGAAGTTGGCTTTCATTAGTCTGGAGCTGCAGAAAATGTAACTGTCTGAAGAAACGGTTCAAAATGTGTGTGTCTAGACAGTGCATGTGTGTGTTGTGGTTGGGAGCAATCTGCAATTTCTGTATGCTCAGAATTTGCTCCATAAAGGATGGTGATTGTTATCAGTGACTGGGGGGGAAATGACATCCTTTATTATTGAAAGGATGATGGACTCTGTCTGAGAAATAGTTTGGTAGACATGTTAACCATGATCACTAGTAGTTTCGTTGAAATATAGTGGTTCCATTTAAAGTTTTGTTCATTTTGTTGTAGAACGTGGTGATAATTATTAACCTTATTTTCAGTGACCCTTCTTGGAAATGGGGTGCTTAGCTGTTCGCTGTTAATTAGATTGTGCAGACTATATTTGTAAACATTGGTCTAATCAATTGAAATTTAAAAAAAAAAAATTATTTTAAAACTAATTTCTGTTCTTGTTTCTACTATTACCCATTTTATAGAGAACACGAGACTACACACCATGGACATTCACATGCTCATGGACATGTGCATGCAGCACCTCGGACCATGTCATCTGTGGCATGGATGGTTGTAATGGGTGATGGTTTACATAATCTAACTGATGGTGTGGCAATAGGAGCAGCATTTGCTGCAGGTTTGCCTGGAGGATTCAGCACAGCTCTTGCTGTACTGTGTCATGAACTTCCACATGAGCTAGGTGATTTTGCAGTGCTGCTTAAGGCAGGAATGTCTCTCAAACAGGTAAATACTGTAAATATTACTTTATTTCCACAATGAGGTTTAGTAATACATATGTAGAGATGCAGTAGAAGCCTCGAAATAACATTTTAACTGTGATATACGTATGGTTCCCTTTTTCTCAGCTCCACCTCACTTTGTATTTTCTTGTGTCCTCTGTTATAATTGTGTTGTGCAAACATGTGGGAGACATTTAAAGTGATTAAGCCTTACTGAGTTAGCGAGAGGTTGCCTTTAAATATAAGTAGTGACAAGTCAATAACAAATTACTGACAAGAGTGTTATAAGTGAGTGGGATAGTAGTTTTGTAGATAAGTTCATTCTTGCAGTATTGTTTTATATATAAGTTTTCTTTGTGGTTAATTTGAATTGGGATGCACACTCCTTCACTACCATGGCCCTGCAATTGCCCCCAAATTTTGAGATTATAATTGTAAATTAATTGCCGTTCGTAATTGTAATTTTTTATAGATAATTTTTCTGTGTTCTGCCACTGGGCAACATAAGCCTAATTGTGGTATTAAGTTTCTATCTATTTAAAAAAGATTACATGTTTGAAATGGAAGTAGGTTTTCTTATTATTATTTCTTTATTCAATTGTAAACAATACAAATCAGAAAAGTAACTTTCATTACTCAATTTGGTCTTCAGAGTAAGAATCACAGCTGTGCAGTCTTAAACAATGTATTTATTGTGATCTATAATGTAATTGCATAATGAAACAGTAGATTAAACCTTGTAATTAGAGACCGGAAAAGTATGTAGTATAAAGCATCAAAATATGTACATAAATATGTAATGATAACAGTAAGAATCTGTAGTAAATGTGTAAAATCAGATATAATATGTAAAATTAAAATACTCTAATTATAAAACATTTTTACATAATACAAAATTAAATTTTTTTAAAAAGTTCTAAAAAATTTAAGAAATAAAACAAACATTTTAAAAATTCGGAAAGAAGAAATTGATGCACACTTTGCACCAAACAACTTTCCAGTCAGTAGTAAAAGCTTCATATATTGTTACCCAGAACGATAGTTTAGCAGCCAGACTACAGTGTATATAGGCAAGACCGTGTGCACCTTGAGTCGCACTAGACGCAATAGCCTAGAAACTAGCGCCGTAGAAACTAGCGATATCTATGACCAGCAATCACTGTAACATTCTCATCAAAGTGTTAAATGTCGGCGATCGTCAAAGTTTCTCGGAAATTAAGGTTAAAAGTATCAAAACACAATGACAATGGTACTTTTCACTCCTAGATTTCACAAATAATGTAGGAAACCTCCTTTTAAAAAAAACAACTTATTTTCATAAAAAAAGTAATAAAATTGATAGAATAATTTTTTTTTTTTTGAAAATAACAAAATATGTAATATAGTACTAAATATGTAAAATTATGTAACGAAAAAATTGGATATTGTGTTAGAGCAACCATTCGCCAAGATTACAGTTTTGAGAATGATAATTAGAAAGACAAAAAATATGTAATTGCATAAAAATCCAGTCTCTACATATAATGTGGTTCAATGTCTTGTGACACTAAGCAATTTGCATAACCATCATAATTCATATAAAATGCACATCTTCTGATGTGGAATTAAAGACAGATAGTGGTAAAGGTCTACTATTGCTGCTGTTTGCTTCATGTTCCCTCGTGCAGTATTTTGACCACTAATGATAATGCGGGAGTTTACTCTTTCAATTGCATTATTTGTTGTCTCAGCACTCCCAATAAGCTATAATGAATTACCCTAATGGAGGATGATCAGAACTTGGCTTTAAGAATTAAAAGGAAGTGTGGGAGGAAAAAATTAATTGTCATGGAGACTAACTAAATATATATCTACATGATAATTATAATAATTATTATAATTATGTTGGTTATGAGCAATTAGCTCAGTGTTGTGATTGGGAGAAAATGTTTCAAAAGTTAAGGCATCAAGAAACGTATTTCAGTCTCACCCCTTAATCGTGTAGTCGTAAAGTTTCTGAAAAGAGATTCTTGCATAGTAATTTGGATGTTAGTTATTGAAGACTTGATCTGAAATAATTTGTGATTCTGATTGATTCTTATGGTGTGTGTTTTATTTAGGCTGTGTTTTACAACGTTTTATCATCTCTTCTTTGTCTCATGGGAATGCTTTTTGGAGTGGCATTAGGACACAGTCCAACAGTAACTCCATGGGTTTTTGGAGCAGCTGCTGGTATGTTCCTATATATAGCATTGGTTGACATGGTGAGTATCTTTTATATATGCCTAACTAATTCTCTTAGCATTTCATGGTGCTCTGATTTACGCTTCTTCGCTTAGGACACAATGGAATACTATGCCTGAAAGGATTTATTAATTTATTTATTTCTTAATTTATGCAGGATTTGTCCCTTTACAATATGACACATACAAAGTTTATTTTATAAAATTTGCCACAAAGGGGGAAACAAAACAGTTCAAAGATAATTTGACATATATGAGAGAAGTATACAATATCATAGTACAAATTGGATGAAATATTTATTTATTTATTTATTTATTTATTTATTTATTTATTTATTTATTTTCGTAAATGGGATCCTTCTCTTTTACAATTGATTAAAAGAAACAATGTAAAGCTTTCAATCATAGCATATTTAACAATACAACATCCAATATATAAGTTGCAAAAAATGGAAAGAAAAAAAATATTAGAAATGATTTCAAATTCAGAATTTTCATATAATTCTCAAATATGACTAGCATCATTGTATGGTGTTATATCATGCGCTTTCTAACAAGACATCATCATAACTTGTATTTGATGTCATTAAAGATGAAAGAAGCTGATAAACTCGCAAACGAAACACAATCTAATATAAATCTCAACACCATGTAACATGAGCAGTACGAATTCTCGCACTGATCAAATCAAAGGCTTTAGCTTTCTTTTGAAACTGTTAAGTGAATTATTCCTTGCCCTTATAAGAGAAAGTATTGTAATCATTCATTGAAAAACTGAGTTTTCGACAGAAAACTTCTTGTTGTTGGGCTCTAGTAATGAAAAAGTGGATAAATCATGTTCCTATGTATACAAAATTATTTCCTCTAACACGTGGTGTAACCAGAATCCATGTTTTGTACGTCCTTGATAGCAAACAATCGAATGATGGCAAAACATATGTACATATGTCGCTGAACAACGCTAGTGGCTAAACCGTTCAGCCGATTTTCTCCAAAATTTATATTCCTGTATCAATCTGGCCGATGCTGCGGCTCCATGAATTTGAAACCGATATTTTAATTTTTTTAAGTACATGACACCCCTCGGACATTGTCCAAAATTTCGAAAAAAAGTTTAAAACTTTTTTAATCTTCCTACAACTGAAATATTAAGATAAAGATTTTTTTCTCTTATTGAAATTACTTTCTTTAAGATAGATTTTGATGTAAGGTCATGTATAATTTTTTGAAAATTTGAGTACTTTTGTCAGACTGTTTCCATCGTGAAGAGGTAAGGAACATGGCGAGTTAATTCAGAGGGACCGAGTTTGTCTCGCTGTAGAAAGAAAATTTTGCAGGTTCATGTAGTAGTATAAATACCAGAGCATTTAGATATAATGTGAGAAAGTATGTGCTGTAGAGAATGCGTGAAAGTGAATGTGTGAGTTAATGTGAGAAAGTATGTGCAGCACCACTAGTTATAAAAGTTTATCTACTTTGTGATCATATTCACACTTTTTGTTATGCAACTAAATATGTCATTGACGTTAGCTAGGTAGTTTTTGGAGAATGGAGCAGCCCTAAATAGTAGAGTGAGTAGATTGGAAGTTTCTAGAGGGTACTTTAAGGTTGATGTTGACAAAACTTGCTAAGGACTATCGACATGGTTATTTAAAAGCTTATAAAAGAAAAGTTTCATTGACATTATGTCTTTTTCCTAACGTGTTTAAATGAAATTTAATTGAAAATGGTTTGTAAGCATGAGAAAATCTGTGCGTAGATTTCAGAGTTAAGTCTGATGAATTTGTGCTGCATCCTCTCCAACTTTCTGAGCCTCTCTGGTATATAGGGTACAGACAACAGTGGCATATGCCAAGATTGGTTTGAACAAGGTGTCAAATAATCTCACAATTGTTGATATTTGCTTGAAATCCATGGCCACCATTTGTAACTCCACACTCAAATGCTTTAGCCACAATAGCATTAATGTGATTTTCGAAAGATAAATTGTTAGACAGCAGAATGCCATTGATAGTATTGTTGGAAAGTATTGGATGCCTCCTCAAAAAAGTAATTTTTAAAACTTACTTTTAACGGCACTAACGAAGGAGGTTGTCGACATCCAGCTATAATCAAAGAGCCTCACGCTCAGAAGAAACTCCTAGATAGTTTCATATAATCGGCAAATAATAAAATATTAATACCCGAATTACATTCATTAAAATCAATGAAATGATAAAAACAGGTGGACCTTTTACATGTACCATAAAGTATTCCTATGTGTATTCATAGTTTTGTTCTGCATTTTCAATTATAGGTCACAGACACAAGTTCCCAAATACAGATAATTTGAGTTCCACAGCACTCTAATACCTTGACACCCCTTGGCTACAACATGCATTACACTCATGGGTGTATTGAGCAAAGTAGTTAAACACTAAATACTAAAATATTTCACTTTCAAAAAAAATATTTTGCACATTTTAAATATTTACATTACTTTACATTTTTTCATAATTCAATGCATTTTTTGACACAAATGCTTCATATGCACTTTGGAGCAGTTTAATGGAAAGAGATTTGTCCACAATAGGCTGAAATATTAAAAGTGCATAATTTGCAAGACATACATTGTCATTTTATATAATCATTATAAATAGTACAAGAAAATCTGTGCCATATTGTAGCACCATCAGAGTTATGTTAAAACAGAGTAAATGTAGGATCCAGAAGCGACCTAACCAAATTTTGTTTCCATGAAAATTGGAAACTTGGAACTGAAGTGCAACACGGTCTTTGAGAACATCAGCAAGTTATTGACACACAGTAGCAGGCCAATAATCTTGATCTCATTGATATTGGAATCTGCTAGAAGTTGACATCATGAAGTTAGATCTTTTTGAACAGGTGCAAGTACAATAGTGATTGAATCTGATATTGATATTCCCCTATTCTTCTGGCTAATCTCGTGACTCCTCAAACTTGAAAAGAATCTTTTAATTTTTAGGGGGTTCCTTGTGTGAAGCCATTTCAAAATTTGAAAACATGAAGGCATTTTCAACATTTTCTGAAAATGGTTCTAAACTTTTTCATTAAATAAAAAATGTAGGTTAATAAAATGGCATAGATTTGATTTTCTGTAAAACTTTGGGAATGTCCAAAATTGTGAAAGTTTAATTTTTTTTCAAACCTTTTCTACGCCTTGAATTAATGTGTTTTTTGTTAATGTAAAGTACTCAAATACTTTTAAATATATTTATTTTACTGTTTTGAAAAGTATTAAAAGTTTTGTAAAATTTTGGATTATGTTTTAGAACAACTGCCACATTAAAAATTCATAATAGCAAATAGCAATATTAAAATTCTGCAAACTTCCTAGACGATGATGTTAACACACTTGCCTTAACAAAAAATGTAAAATAGTAATGTAGTTGTTTTGTGTTGGTCACCTCTTGTTACTGAATCCCAAAATGCACAATTAATTACGATATAAAATTTGCTCGAAAAGTTTCTCATCTAATATTTTCATCAACAGATAGTATTGTTTGGCATCACTTTCTGAGAAGAAAATCAAATTTAGATTTGTCTCGACTTTAAATCGGCATGCAAGCAAAACTCAGCATTAAAAAGAAATAAGTAAATTCAATGAATGTGTTTCTTCATATCACCAATTTTGAAATCATCACTTATATGAATTGAGCTGTCGTTTGGAAGCCACTGAATAGTAGAATTAAGTAATATATTAGAAACTCTGTGTTTAAGTAAACTATAATGGAGTGTTTTGATAAACCCAGTAAAAAGTCACTCAATATCAGAAAAATAACTCAAAAAATAATGCCACAAATAGAAACGGAAACCGCAAAACAATGAAAAGAACTGCTTCCATCATTAAGAAAAGAAAGATGAACCACAACATGGTGAATGGTCACTAATTGATCCCATATTCATTCATTGAGAAGTTACTATGACTCGTGTCCAACATGACTGACAATGTTAGCTAAAAGCAAATTGATGTTTTCTCTCAAACCACTGGTGCTACACTGGCTCGTACTTTCTCATGTTATATGTATATTTTGCAATTTTTGAAAATTCAAAGTGGTCAGAGAAAATGAAACCTGTGCCGTTTTTATAACTGTACTTTGCTCTACACAAGAGAAAAAAATTAAAGGAAAAATTGGGAGCCATTTGTGAGGGAGGAAAAAAAGTTTTTAATTCTCTATATTTCATGCAAAATTACACGAAAACTACTTATGTTTTCAAAATGATGACATGACTTTATTTAATTTTCAGTGTTTGAAAAAGAGATTTCATTACGAGTTCAACAAAAATAAAACCTGCACCATTTTTAGTGTCCTTTACTCTATCTAAAGAAAAACTTCAATAAAAAATGTTGAATTATTTTTGAGAAAACTTAGAAAATGTATTTGAGACTTCATGTAAAGTACCTCCAAAAATTAAAATATCCATTTCAAACTTGCAGGGCCTCTAGTTCATTCAGATTGATCTGGGATTTTGTAGAAAATCTTCTGAACGGTTTAGGCACTAGCGTTGATCAGATGTTTGGTCATCAACTAACTTTGCAGTATGAAGAACTCCCAATAATAGATTCTAACTTGACAGAAGTCAGAGAGGAGGTGATAGGAACACAATTATCCACAGTTTCAATATCAGGACTGCATAATACAAGTTTTTCACCAAATTTTGCTACAGCATTACAATACCCTCTCTTTAGTGCATATTTACGTAGTAGGAAAGAAAGTGAAATCAGTTGAGTTTTTTGTCCAGTAGGTCATACTACCAAATCAGTTAACCAGAACAGAATAAAAATGCCATTCTGCTCATGAAGATTACTCAAACTGTAAGAGTGCTTTGTTTAACTGCTGTTTCCATGTGCCAGTTAAATGAATCGAATAGAAAATGACACAAATGTCAGTATGTGCTTACACTCTTCTGTAAACGACAACACATGGCATTTCATTGAATAGAAAAATAACACTAGTAGCAGTTGTGTATACATACCTTTTTTAGAACCATAACACAACATGAATACAAAAATAATGCAAATAACAATATACTGTCGTGGAAATGTAATATTTCATAACAACCAAGTTTGAGAGCATGATAGCAATGAACAACCCAGCATGCCGACAGTGGTATCTAATGAGGTTGTCCAAAATTACATTATCTGAGGGAACTATTAAGTCTAAACATTTATTATCAGAGAATGCATTTAATATTTTCTCATCCATTGAGAAGTAAGTTGTAAACAACATATCTGATTCCTGTCCATGAAACGGGAGTGATCTTATTTTTGTGTAATTGTATTACCAAGGCAAAATGTGTAGTTTAAGAGGGAATTCCCCCTTTTTCCCTTGTTTCTTACCAGATCTTTCCTTCCAAATGAAAATTTCAATGTAGGGGCTCTTTTTTAAACTGATTAACATACTTTTAAAATTGATTTGTCATTCAATCAAGCTTTAATATTGTGATGAATTCCAGATTCCTGAACTGAGCAGTAATCACTCCCAAGAAGGTGGTTCTGTGTGCCAGTGTGTTCTACAAGTACTTGGAATGCTGACAGGAACTGGAGTAATGTTACTGATTGCCATTTACGAACATGACCTTAAAAGTGTCTTCGATGAAGGTGCTGGAAGCCACTAGTTGTCATTTTCTCTCCCCCCCCTTTTTTTTTATACATCACTTCAAACCCAACAAGAATTGACCCAGGCCTGCACAACTTTTATAAAATGCAAGTTATAGTACAGGTTTTTATCTGATTTATGTGATACTTATACAGGAAAGTTATTAAATTAATTAATTAATACTGAAAGTACATTTAAGCAGAGTGTAATTTCATGTGTGCAAGGAATCGAGAGGAAATAATATGAAATACAGTGACCTACAGAATGAATTTGTGTGTTGCTGAAGTCAAATGGTGAATTAAACTCATCTCTTATGTGCAGATTGTGATTGGAGACAGTACTAATAGATTTGAGAGTACAAGATTTCCTCGAACTCGATTTACTGAGTTGTGCAAGCCTGAAATAGAATCAAATGTATTTTCTAACTAGTTATGCAAGTATTTGCACCCCAGGTTTTCAGGTACATATTTTTGTGAAATGCTACTAAGGTTGAAGAAATGGTTTATATTGCTCTTTATTCGATGAAATTAAAGAAATTGCATGCTTAAATATGTAAATCCAGAAGGATGCCGAATTAAGAATTTCTGTTTATTTATTAGAGTTTTGCTGTAGGAATGAGAACTTGCCATTTTATTGTGTACTTTTTGAGATTTACTCGTTGACAGCACATTTAGCATAGACATGCACTGATATTTTAATCTTGTTTTTAACAATACTGTTCATATGGTGGTCGGTCAGGGAATTGTGTTTTAAAGTGTGATTTCAAAGAATAAATTGAGGATTGATAATATATATATGTATTTAACTTCTACTTAGCATTTGAAAAGAAAGTTACTTTTTGCCCAGTAATTTCCGCAATAGACATTAATTTGATAGTAATATAGTGGTAAGGTAGGGGTTTATTGCTATAAAATATTTTGAAGAATTTATGACCAGGGGTAAAGAAAAAGACTCCATAAATGTTTCAAAAGTGCTACTAAGTACCTTTGGAGAAAGATCAACTTTTGTCCCTTTTTCAAACCATCAATCATGTTGTAAATGATCTCATCAAACTCTAGTGTTGTAAATGATCACTTGAAAACACGTCTCTGAATCAAGTCACTGCTGCTGGAAAGACTCTCTGGTATTTCTTGTTGAATAATTATTGTACTTATCTATGATTATTATTATTAATATTATTTATGTCAAAAAGTTGTGCAAATTCTTTTTCAAAAGAATGTTTTTCCCAACTTCCTTGCAATACACCTTAATTACACTAAATAAATAATTCGAAGCACACTTGTCTCTATAAAGTCAATTTTCAACATGTTTGAAAAAATGGAATGTGGAAGAACTTTTAATTTCAAAGAAGTATAGCATCATGGATTTTTAATTTTCCTTCAAATCCTTGCATCAAGAGGATAACTTATAAATTCTTGTAGAGCATTAAATCCAAGAAACATCAATGTTTTGACATAAATTGTGCAATTTGCTTTCTAGTGGTGCTCTTAATGGAATGGAACCAAACACCACCTGTACTGATTGCATAAAACATAGATGCATAGAAAATTGCATAGAACTTATTATTTTTATTATTTACTTGTTCTGATTGTTTTTGTTGTTGCACAATGTATGCAATTTGTGCCATGGCATATATTAAATGAAAGCGGTTTAAATATTTCTTTTTAATTTAAACAAATTCAAAGTACAAAGTGTACATAACTTTTTACTCCTTCTGGTCAGTATCACATACCATTCCAAATTCATGAAACAAAACATGTATTCATTAAAGTTTGAGCAATTATTTTACAAATGTCTAAGAAATGTTTAATTTCTTCTTAATTTGTCTTCAAAATCTGAACAACTTTACTTGAAGTATACCTCTGGTAACAGAAACTACTTCTAAGTCCATTGATGATCAATGGAACACAATATTCTTCACTGAATTTTCAGTCCCTTAATATTTCTTGCCACATTGCCTCTTTTTAAAATGTCAAATTCATTCTGAAATTTGTCCACATTGTTTCCCTAGAGTTACTGTCAATAGTGAAATATCTTAACTGAGAAAATGGAGTTTTTTGTGACTTAATTATTTTTGTGGACTTTAATTTTAATTCTAATCCACTAAAAGGTGGTAAGAAGGCAAAGTTCTATATAGTTAAAGGTGGTAAGGAGAGATGGACAAAAAATTGTCAGGATAAAACATTGGTAAGGAGAGATTGATGCCCAGGTATTTCTTCTTTTCTGACCTTCTATCAAATTTGATTACCATACTTTTTTTTAATGTATAAGTTCATTAAGTTCCTTGGTTTGATTATGTATGTTGGACTTTATTTACTCCAAAAATTTTTGTGGGAATTATGCATTCATCAGAGATGGATATTATATATCCATCTCTGGATTATGGATATTATGTTATTCATTTAAGTACACGCTCTGTAAGGAGGAAAATGCGATAAAAAAACAACAACAAAGCGTTGATACTGACTTTGAACGGGGTCTGAACCTTCTGTAGTTTTCATTCATCTTCTCTGGGTGCGATGTGCAGGCAGCTTCTATTTTTCAATTTAAGCATCCCAAGGAACCTGTAGGTAACTTTCAAATGCCTCTTTTTATTGCTCTTAATTATATTAGGGTGGTCGTTTTGCGGGAAAGTGGGAAATGTAGAGTTCTGTGGCCAGTTAATAGGTATTTGGCTATTCAGGAGAAGCTGCGTCCTAGGCATAGTTGCCAACATTTCAGCTGCCATATTGTGACCATCCTGAGCACAAAGTGCACAGAGGTGGACTGCGCACGGATTTATAAAAAATGAGGTTCCCTCTACTAAACTGCCAGTTTGCTAGCCAATCAAGTAACAGTTCCATGAGTTGGGGACAGAGAAGGGAACCATTCGTGATTGGGGACAAGAACCGCACCCTGACACAATCATGTGTCACAGTAAAATAAGGTTTCATGCCTCGTGGAGATGCAGGCCTTGTCAACACTCAAGTTTTGGGGGTGTTTGGTCAAGGTCAGTAAAAGAGGCAGTAAAAATCATCTCAACATTCCCAAAACTTGAATGCTGGCCAAATCCATGCGTATAATCCAGAGGAACGTTGCAGTATGGTGGTCAACTCTAGACCACTGGTTATAGTCTCCTGGGCAAACAAGTGTCTAAAATTCAGGGAATTTCATTCCTTTGGAAAAGTAAGAAAAAAATAAGGAATTTTTAGAACAGTCATCAGAAGTCTGTGAAATTTTCCAGACAATTATAAAACTAGATATTTTCCTTCAGATAAATGGTTTATTGTTATTTTTAGTACAGTTTTTATTTTTAATCTACTTTTGTGTATTTATCTTTTTCATTGTGAAAATTGAAGTTATAAATAGATAATGAGAGAGTGTTTTGAGGACATCTCTTTGTAAGTGTATCTGAGATCCTGTGGACAAAAAGGATCAGTTTCTACAGTATTCTAATATTAACCAAAGTTTTGCATTTATTTAATATTTTCATTACTTGCTCTGAAATACTCAACAAAGTTTCTCAATTGAAAAATATCATGGGAAAACAAGAAGTCAGAGAAATTTGTCTCAGAAAAAGTGTCCATCCTTTATATATCTAACTAGAACTAACTAATAAAAAAATTGATGGGACAAAATAAGCCTCATTAATAATTAATAAATACACAGTATTTTCAAAATTCAGTGTGGGTGGTTTTTCTTTCTTTTAAGAGTTTCCTTTCTTGTCAAATTGAAACCCTCTCATTAACAAAAACTTTTTTTGATCTGGAGAGGGCTACGTGAAGTTTCCATGCACAAAGTAGGGTTCTTTTAAAAACAACTGCTTATCAAAAGATTCTCCCGTGCCGTACAAAATCAAGAGACCCACCTACCAAAATAAATTTAGGGAAGTCTACCTGGTGTTGCTCTTTTTGCAAATCTCCCAATCCCCAAACTCATACCTCCATCTCCTAACCCCAAACTTCAACTACTAAATTGCATGCCACTAGAAATTATCAAATTGTACCACCACATGTCGTTCCAATAACACTAAATTCTGCGGGTTGCAGATTCAGATTAGTGACCTTTTAATTTGTTATGGCTTATGAAGTCATCCTCTATGAAAAATCTTTTTAGGCAACATATCCTTAAGTCTTAAGTGACAATATGTGCAAAACCCCAGTTTTCTATATCTCTGCAGTTGCTCAAACTTTACGATACAGTCATAGGGATACAAGAAATTGTGTTGTAAAAGATTATACAAATAATTTTATTTCGAACAAGTGAAATTTTCTCAAAAATAGGACAAATCGTCATTCAAAAGTGTTTATACTATCTGTAATGATTAACTTAATGAAACTTGTCACTTCTGTGAAAAGAAGTATTAGTTGCAGAAGCAATACAAGTCTCGATGTGATGTCTCAATGGAGTAATGTTCAGTTTTTTAGAAATAGAGGCTTCAGTAACACTTTTGTTCTTTGATGGTAACAAAGAGTGAAACAATCAGGTATGGATGTGTTGGATATAATAAGGGTCTACTTAATCTTTATTTTATTAGTTTTCTTTTCCTTCATTTCTTTTTTCTTCCTTGAAGGGTATTTATTCAACAGTTCCTATTAACTGTAGTAAAAATGCAGTGGGTAATGTACAAAAACATATGCAGGTGCTCTTGTCTGTCTGTGACATCACATCAAAGGCTGTGGTACCTCAGGCTTGGCATCTCAGCATCATCTGGTCAGCCAAGAGCACTCACAAGACTCTGGCTGCAGAAGCCTATGACTTCATATACATATGCAGTTTTATCTTTCATTGAGCATTTATTTTTATTTCTTAAAACTTATAAATACCCAAGCTAGTGTAATATTTAATTGTCAGCTTTGTGCTTTAGGCTAAAAAAAATGTCCACACTTTATTAGTTAATAGAAAGAAAACTTAATACTTCTTTCTTTCTTTCTTTCTTCAAATCTTGTTAAGATTAGTAATTTTTGAACTTACTTAGTTACTTTTGTCAAGTCGGACATTTGCTGTAAGTGCAAGTCAGTAAATGCATTGCATATCTCTTTTGGATTTAATAGACCTCCTTCTGTTATGAATCTTAAATTTTATTTCCCAATTGTTTTTCAATAAATAATAAATAAAAATTAGTATGAATTTGGTATTGTTTATCTAGAAATGTATATAAATGACAAAGTAACTCATACTGCTGGTGGCAAATCTGAAAACCTGGAAATTAAATGCCTAGTGAAATATTCAGAAATATCCAAAAGTTTGTGTTCTTAAAATAACAAAAAATGTAGTTCCATGTAGAAAATATCAAGAGTACAAAACTAAAGTTAACAAGATGTTAAATCTGTAGGAGTAGCTTTTCTCCCCCTGCAAATGTCATGTCCCTTTCAATGTAAATCAAATCGTCCTGTAATGTTATGTTTTGCAAGGCCATTTTTTCACTTGTTCCTATGTGTACGTATTGTATATTAATTTTGTGTCTGTTAATGATTTGCAATGAACGAAACATGAATACCAGTTAAGTCATATTTCATATAAAAATAATGAATTGCCCTGTGAAAGGAAATGCATGGTGTTACAAAATAACTAATTATTAATGTATTTAATATTCAAATATCTGTTGCACATGTCTTATCATCTATATTGCCTCATATATGGACTGTTCTTTTTGGTAATTTTTAATTTACATGACAATCGTTGGAATATAACCCCTTTTCTTATCAATGGACTATTGGAAAAGTTTCTGAATTTATTGTATTAAAAATTAACAGAGAAAATCAAAGGGTTATGTTGTAGGTAAATTTTCATTTGAGATTTTAATTTGTAAACTACAAAGCTGTTAATTATGTTTATATGTAGGTTCTATTTCTGAATTCTTCTATTACTGAATTTCATAGTTTATTATTGTATTAACTGTTTATAGATTCCCTCTCCTACACATTACAAATATGGTGCTGTATCATCATTTGATATTCACAGAAAATTATTCAAATATGAATATCCCCCCACCCCTTCCTTACCAACTTTCTCTGGCTCTTTGTTGTAGAAAATGTTTTATTATACTTTATATATTAATAAAATAATGCTATTTTTATTACCTGTTTGAACATAGGTGATAAAGTTGTTTGATTAATAGTGTGGCAAATTTGAATTACACATATTTTATGTTGTATTGCTAATGTAAATTTATGTTTATTGATTCTTAATTTAATGGTTGATGAAATGTGTAAGAGGGCAAGTTCTCATTTTGAATGATATGGTAAAGACATTTTTATTGCTTTTTATGTTCATTGTTCAAGATGAATACATGTAAAATTTGATGGAATGTAATTTTTTTTCATACTAATAACTTTTTCTTTGTGTGAAATGTACAAATCATCATATTTTTATTGATGATACATTGTGTTTCTTTCTTTCAAATTTGTTTCTGTTCATTATTTGGGAACCTGAATTTTCCGTCATGAGGTATCCTTGGATGAACATACATTTTTGCATGCATGTATAGTATTTGTCTGCTTAAGTTGTACTAATGAAATAATTTTTTTAGAAAACCAATTAAGTGACTTCTGTTTCTTATGCATTGTACCATTTGAATGTATAATAACCTGTAAATTATAACAAATGGTGTCATTGTAGTAGGTAGATAAAACCCTTCAGGAGCAATTTCATTTTTGTTGAAGGTGTTTGTTAGTTAAGATCTAATAATTCAAAAAAGGTTAACAGATAATTTTCAATACAGTAGTCATTTCACAGTTCTGTGTTGCTGCCAGCTCAATCGGGTGCCTCTTCTAACGAGTGAATTTGTTTTATTGCAGAAATTGACTTTATCACATCATCACTGTGAATTACAGATCATTGTGGTCTGCATATTATACTGATTGTATACCAATGGCTACAATTTTGATAAGTTACAAATAAATGATAGGAATGTGTTAATCATTTCAATTTTTATATGGAGCAATCACACTGCAAAGATTCTGATCTGTCATGTTACTTGCATATGTATTTGTGATAAATATATAAAACAAGATAATGAAATACCTGTTACTTGTTTCTTTAAATATCACATGGTTGGGTTTATTATATTGTATCTATTTAACTAGTCAGGTTGCCATCAAAAAACAATAATTGTATTACAGTAATGAATATGCGTACCTAACCTAATTGCTAACCTAATTTCTACCATTCAGTGTTTTATCACTTTTTTTAAATAGTAAAGTGGTCTTGAGGAGAATTAGTGCTAAGATCAAAGTGAGTATTTGAGGACACCTCATTACTCTATGTAGTGGTCCAAGAATCATAATTGTAACTAAAAGTTCAGATGAACCTGTTGAGAGTAAGTTTGTTAAGTCTTAAATGAATGTGATAATATTTTCTTCAGTCTATTGACAAGGTTGTTTTTTATTAAGGTATCTAGTTGTTATTGTCAAGGCCAAGGACTTATTAATGATTTGTGTGTTGTATCTTAGCAGATGTCAGGAATATATATTGTTCCACCTGTCTCTTTAGAAAATGAATAATTTGTGTAACAAGTGGCCTTTAGGTTCCTAAGGATTTGTTTATGAATATTCATGATTCAGAGTCAGAGGTGAAACAGTGTACATCAGACATACAGGTCTAAAATTCAAGAAGTTTACACCTAAAGTGCATAAATTTTGAGATCTTGCACTTTCAGAAAATAACTAATGCTGTTTCAAAAATTCATTAGAATTAGTTAAAAGTCAACTTTAATAGCTATGTGTTTGATATATTGTAGAAAATAGATCATAAGAAGTATGTGTTCAAAGTATCAAACACTTTTTAAAAATGGAAGATTTACTGTTAGTTTTGTGTGCTATACTAGGTGGTTTCCATGAAAAATCTTCACCATCTCAAAAAGTTAATTGTATGACTACTTTAATTTGACAATAATCAATAGGACGTCTACTGTCAATTATATAAAATAAAAAAATAGATGCATTTTTTTTATAATAGTCATTTCTTATGTCAACTTGGCAATATTCATTCTTTACCAAAGACTTTTTCAATATTTCATCCCTACATGAATATAAGGGTAATGTGACGCATATATAGTGGAAATGACACTAATATTACAAGAATTGTGTCTGCTTATCTTAGCAATAATGTTTCAATGTCAGGAAATTCATGTTTAACAATTTGCAACAAAAATGTTGTACAACTTTTTTAAAGATTTTTTTGTATAATTTGTGTCAAAATAAAAATTCAAAGTTAAGTTCATAAAGTTTGCTCTTTCAGCCAAAGTAGATATTTCAAAATTTATAATGTTCTGTTGCAAAAACATGTTTTCATTATTAAAGTTAAGGTGTCATTGATCATATATTGCTTTGTTTCCTATTAATATTTTAATAAATGACTTCATAATGTGTTAAAAGTTATTACTTTGGACGTTTTTGTTCATTGTTATTAAGCAAGAGCTAAAAATTTAAATAATATATAAATTCATCAGTTTTATTATTTTTTTATTATTATTTAATATGATTTCACAATTCTTAGCTACAAAAGTATCCTTTGTGCACAAGTAATTTTTATTAATAACTTACAACTGGTCCTCCTCCTCTGCCTCATCATTTTGAACTGCCAGATGTCATGTCATTTATCTTTTTCTTTGTATACAATAGACCTGGTGGTGCACATGTCTATATGTTCATGTTCTGTCCATTTTTTTCCTTGGTTTTCGTGCAACTTTCCTGTAGGATCTTATATTAATTCTGGTTTTGGGAGTGTTTTTTTCATTCTTTTAAAATGTATTACCCCATTTATTCTGATTGTCTTTTATTTATTCTGCAATATTTTTACTGTCTCACCTTACAGAATTCTTTGTAAGAAGAGTAAGTTATATAATCATGTGCCAGAAAACAGCCAATTTTGGGCAAAAAACCCTTTATTTGTATAAAACCCTTATATAAAACCCTTGTATAAAACCCTTTAAGCCTTTTCCTTACAATGATATTCCTTTGATGGTCCAAACCATTATTTCTGAAATACACTAGGAGTATTCCATTTGTGTTACTTTTAGTCTTTGATCATCTCTACTTTTTAGTGTCCAGGTTTCTGATCCAAATAGTGTCTGGTTCTGATTGCTTCTATTTTTTTGTTATGGTTGGCATGAATGTTGAAAGGCATGGTGACATCTCACATCCTTGTCCTCTGTTAGTTGTAGATTTTGTGATGGTCCTGTTTTCATTTTAATTCTTTAATCTGAAAAGAGACATTGATTTCCTTCAGTTCTTGGGAGATTTTTTCCTCACTGATGATTTCCCATAATTTTGTTCTGTTTACAACTTCATATCCATCATTGCCTTATCAAAATCTACAAACTGTTAACAGGTTGGTAAACTCATTTCATTGCATTTCTCAAGGTTAATCTGTATTGTAAATACGGCTTCTTTTGCATTCTTACATTTTCTTATCTGCACTGTTCTTATCCTATAAATTTTTCACTTAGTCTTTTCATTCTGTTTCTTGAAATATTACCAAACAATTTTGAAGCTGTTAGTAGGAAAGAAATTTTTCAGTAATTGTTCTATTCTTGAGTCTGTTTTTGTAGATTGTTTCTAAATCCACTGGCTATTATCTTGGAACTGTATATTCCTCCCATGCTTTATTACAAAATGCCATTGATATTTTTTCCATATTTCATAAACTTTGTGTAAATCCCATCTAATCCAGTATTGTTCATATTTATTGTTTTTTTATAACCCATTCTAGTTCTGCTGTTATTTTTGTATGATTTCTTGATCCTTATAGTATATCACGTTCTTCAACTGATCCTTCCAATTTAATTATATGTTTTTAGACAGTATTTCAAATATTTTTAGAGGCTACAAATCAACAAAACATTCACACAGTTTAAAAGCTGACGCCATGTACTTTTAAATGCTTATCCAAAAATAAATATTTTTAATAATTCTACTCAATGTTAAATATTATATCTAGTGTGTGTGAAGTGCAATACCTTAAGAAAAATATAATTTTCAGTACGTAATGAAAAATGGTTAAATTTTAAATAATAATTAATTATTGTAAGTTTGCAATAAGAGTTATTTATTCATGAAGGATACCTTTAAAGAACTCCTTTCATAAATTCATGGTATTTTTTTAATTTAAAATAAATATTTTGAATTTCTTGTTGATTTTATTTGATATCTGACCTTTAATTGAAGATAATAAGAAATGCCCAATTTTCTTCTGTAAACGCAATGATTTTGAGATATCTCAGCGAATCACCAAAGTCTACTTCTTGAACTAAAATATTGAATTGTACATAGTTTAACCTTAGAAATTTGAAAATAACATTGATGTTATTAGGCAGGGATAAAAACTTTTTTTTTTTTGCAATAAAATAATTTTTAGATGACATATAAATGTTAAATTCTTGTATAAATGATATTATTTAAAGATGACAATAAGAGAGTGTGATTATTTCAGGGATAAAATACAGAATATTTTGTTAGACTAACAGTTGTTAATTACATTTTTTATCTTTGTCAGATGAGGATGTGTGTAAGGTATTCATCTGTTATGGTGGTAGTAACCTATCAGAAACTTCATTAAACATTTAGAACTTTGTGAGTGAATTTTTATAATTGTAACATTATAAAGTGCTCTCATTAAATGTAATTATAATTTATGTAAGTATTGGATAATGTTGCTGAATATAAAAGTATGAATAAAACAGGCTGGCTATGCCATGTATTGTGGCTAAAAATTAGTTCACTCAAGATTCTTTGACAGTAATTGTTTTTCATTATTGGGATGCATCTTTGCTCATTGTGTGGTTGCTACATTTTTCTTCGTCTTATTTTTCTGAAATTCGTTTCAAAAATCTTGAGAGAAAAATGATTTTGTGAATTAATTGCTTAATATGTCACAGTGAAGTAGTCTCTGAATTTTCGGTATTTGTGGCTGAAAATTTCTTAATTATGTTTTCTTGCCGATACTATTCTTTTGTGACTATGACATTAGTTTTTTGCGTTAGCATATTTATTGAACAAGTTCTGTGCATTTTTTTATTTCTTTCCACTCTGTAGGTATTTGAGAGTTACATTTACATAATGGTTTAAATTGTTGCCATTGGTGTAGACTATGGGCCAAAGGGAGATGGAGAAACAATATGTAAATTGGAGCTGTGATAATTTGTATGTATGTAATAGGGAAATGAGATAGATATTCATAATACATATTGTTCTTTGTATGAAATATTGTCACTAACAAAACATCTTTGTGTGTTAAGTGTGAGATTAGTTAACATTAACTCTGCAGACATAACATAAATTTATAAAAATCTTTTACTCATATTGAGTATTTGAGATTAATGAGTGCTGCATTTGTTTACTGTTACTGTTTTGGACTAATTTATTCTAAATGTACGTAATATTCAATACATGTTGAAGATTCCTCGCATAGTAAACTTATAATTGTACTCTTTTTGAATTAGAATTTAATTTTGTTCTATTTTCAGTATATTGCCAGTTCTTCATTTTTAACCTTAAAACATGTTTAAAGGTGTTTTTAAGTGTGATTTTAATAATTTTGTCTTAAGGAAAAGTTTATTATTTGGTTATGAAGTAGTGTATTTAAAAAAGATATATTACAATCTGTAATCCTGATCCAACTGAAGATTTATTTGTAAAGCATTTATGTGAATTCTCTAATACAGCAACAGGCATATTAGCATCCACATCTTGAAAATAATTTTCCATTGAATTTATCTTCTTTTTTTCTTCTTGCAATGTAAATAATGTGTGTAAATTGTGTGAATAACTGCTGAAGATGAAACATACACCATAATGGAGATTTCATCAGGACTTTTGACACAGGTGTTACAGATTTTTGAGTTTAATTTTAAAAGTAGATGTGTATGTAATATGTCTATCATAGTGATATCAAACTTTGCTGTATTGTTTATGTGCTGCAACAACGTAACTCCAAATTTGGCTGTAATTACTTATTAGTTTAAGGAAAAAGGATTTTCGATGCTATTTCTATTTGTGTAATTGCCGTACTTATGCTTTGCCAGCTGATATTGAGATAGTAATTGTGTCAATCACTGTATTTCATGTATGAATGTGCCATTTAAATTGTGACTCCTAAAAATCAAATTTGAGGGGTTACTGTTGCAGCAGATGAGTGGTGTACTGTGGCTATAAATTCGTTTACACATAACACATGCTCCAAACAACCTAATTATTTTTATGTGCTAACTTGGTCTCATCTGGACTTCTGGAAAGCTTCTGACTTATTTATCAATTTTGCTAGAAGTAAAAAAATGCTTTGACTTTTTATTTTAAGCTTGCTAGCACTTTTCTTCTTTTTTTTCCCTCTTTTCTTTTCTTTCCCTTGCCTTATTATCTCTTGTTTATAAATAGTTTATCTCACTCTCGCTGTTTAATTTTTGTTGCATTGTAAGCCACCATTTTTTAAATTTATAGCAATATAATTGCAACATGTTAAATTGAGCGACAAATTAAATTAATAATTCAGGGCTCTAACATTGTATAACATGGCACTTACGATTTTCGCTGTGCTTTACATTTGAAACACCTTTAGAAAGATGTTATCGTACATTTCACTCTACAAAAAATCCATGTCTAACACTATGATAGCACATATTTAAACTATAACAATACAGAATTATTTTCTGTGTTGTTTATAAAGATGTTTTAAAGCTAAGTTCCATTTTCAAAATACAATCAAGACATGACCTGTTAATTCCATTTGAATTTAGGCACTTGAATTCTAATCTTGTGTATATCCCGGTAAATAATAGCAAATGTCTTCTTTGCTTTAGTGTTCTTTTTGTAATAAGTATGAAACCTTATTGACTCATATTAATTATTGTTATTTTATTGTCATCTTAAGTGAAATTTGTATATGTATCTTCAGTGATGAATATTTATGTTATTCTTTTCAAGTGCCCAACTACAAAATGGTTTAAAGTGTTTATACAAGTATTTGAACTTTGATGAAATTCTTTTATGATTAAACATGTTCAGTGGAAAAGAAGTTTCTTGTAAAATTATCACTGGACATGACAAGAAGTATAAAAAAGTTGCCTTCTTAAATTTAATATAATTTTTCTACTTGAATGCTAAATGAGTCTAAATATCAGAAATGTGGTCCAATATTTGTGAATTGTTTTTCAGCAATGATTTGTTGGTATTTGTTACCTCCAAACTTCAGATTATAATTTGATCATCAAAACATATCAATTTTTTTAAAATTATTATTATTATTATTATTATTTTGTAGTTTCTGTTTGCACTTTGATCTTGGGTTGATTTATATAACATTAATTCATGAAATGTGGTACTTTTCTCTTTTGAAACTATTACATATACATTGATTATATTTGCTCCAATGTGTTTCTCTGTCTCCATGTAATTTTAGTTTTAAATATAATAATAATAATAATAATAATAATATTATTATTGTAAAACATTAAAATCTGCATGAAGTAGTGTGATTCATAATGGCATTTGTATTGGATTAACCAAAAAAGTGACTGAATTTTACAGTTTTGTTTTTGTTTTTGTTCTTTATAGAATTATTGAAATACATAATGTAGAAAAAGAGGAAGAATGGACAGTGTACTTAAGAGTGTTCAAATGTGACTGAACAGTGACAGAGAGTGTGGGTTAATGTCAATCAAAATTTTGTGGATTTGTTTGAAAATGGATAGTGTGTTTGGTCTCTTGAGGAGGTAAAATGAAATGAGTTTGAAGTTAAATCAACTTGTTACTTAAAAAAGGTAAATGTCTCTCCGACCCCTGAGCCAAGCCATCATTTGAATTCCTCTTTCCAACATCTCCTTCTTTCAGTTTGACTGCTTGTATTTCTAAGTTCCTTATGCCACCTATGTTTTGTAATGGATGGATAATATACTCATATGTGATACATTGATTCATTTCATAAATCCTATTTCCTCTTGTGATATAGTATTTAAGGAGGTATAAATACAAGCTGTAAAGTTCCCCTCGCAAAATCTTTCAGGTAAAATTCTATCTTCCCAACTGTGCAAACAAACTTGGACACCAGCCGGTTCGGATGGCCGAGATCGTTACGGCAGTAGTGCCGTGATATCGGACCGAAGGAACGCGGGTTCGAGTATGGTTGCTCGGCCTCGGGAATTTTTTTGTGTTCGTCCTTTCACCCCCTATCATCACCATAGCATTCCATCTGTACAGTTACCACGCCGTTAAATGCAATAGTGGTCGTTATAGACCTAGATGTTAATGCGACCTTAAAATTTAAAAAAAAATAAAAAATAATAAATAATACAAAAACTTGAGACGCCCGTTGATCCGGGGGAAACACGCGTTAACCAACCGCTACAAGTCAGTCAAAACCTTGGCGCTTGGGTCATTGGCGCAAAATCCCATGGGGCGGGAAAGAGGCTGTTCCTGGACGCGGGAGATAGTTTCTTTACGTTATGAGGCGAAAATATTGCCATCTGGAGATTTCGCCTTCGCATACCCCATGACGGAGAAACATTTCTAAGCGGATGTTTTCGGTCGAGTTTTAGACCAGTGAATAATTAGCACTTAGTATCAATTATACTAACATGTAACAATTTGCAACTCTTACCTCTTTGCTCTTTTAACATGTTCAACTCTGACAATTTGTGAACCCTCCCCGCCCGCTTTTGCGCACATTTTGCAATTGTTTATAAAATAGTTAATTGTTCCAAAATTGTTATTTCGCGTTTTCTATTCCGGGACATTGGAGGATACTCCCAGCTTTAGTGGCAAATATTTGAAATTGTTTATAAATTTGCAAATGTTGCAATTTTTCGTCGACCCTAAATCCCCTTCAAACACAATAAAAAAATTCCGCCAAAAATAAGCCAAAATTACTTTACTAATAACGTCTGAACAAGTGGCCCGATTTTCAATCAGTAAACGACATATGATTTGAATTTAATATAGAATGTCGCTTCGAAGCCTCTTTGAAAAATTAGTTTTGGAACTTTTTTTTCTTTTTGGAACAGTTCTGTAAAGAAATTCAAAAATGTGGGCTTATAGCGCGATGGCGAAGTGCTTCCTGAATCCAACGCCGTATCAATCGTCCATATCGGCTGAATAGGCGCGTCGTAAAGTGAAATTTGGCAAAATACAATGCCCCCACTCCCCCATGCCGCGCGTGGGGGCGCCAGTTCCGAGGGACACGGAAGCATTCTGTAAGGGTACGTTTATGTTGGAGCAGCGATAAACTATGAGAGCGAAGAGAGTTGCGAAATCGCAGCGCTGATGTTCATGACGGAGCATCGCAAAGCAGCGCCGCTCCGAATCTGCTAGAGACATCTACAGGACATTCAGCCAAACTAACTCGTCCCTTCCATACCAACCGTATGTAAATCACCCACCATACTTCCTTAATTGGCTTAGGGACTTTTGGTTACGATTTAAGTTGAACCGCAGTTACGTCAACGTCAACTTCGTTCCCCTACGCAATGGAAGCATTACAGCCTACGTCGTCCATAGGTCTTTTTTTCGCTGAATATTGGCATGCTTGATAAAGAGAGATATGTCAACCTCACTCAATTTCCCCTGCAACATGCGGCAAACAGCTGTGTGGAGCCCGCAAGAGAGTTGATGCTAGCGCGTACTTATTTGGAAGTTTTTGTTCAGCAAGCGAATTCAATTGTGGTTTGCTTTGGAAATGTATTGTTATTTTATATTTTGCTTGGCATTTTCATCGATGCGTCCTGATTTGACGGAAAGCCCTTCAATGAATGTGCTAAGGAGAATTGCAGAAAGTCAGAGAAGTAAAAAATTGCTCAGTTTGATATCCTGGCTGTGGCGATGATTATCGAGGTAAGCTGCCTGTCTACAATAATTATTACGTTGGTTTGCTTCGAACATGTCATAAGAATAATCATTATAAACAGCAGTAATTGAATCAGTACTTATTTTTTTCTTGAAAATTATTTTAGATAACGTGAATTTTGCAAATATTTATTATACCAGTACAAAAATTATTTTACAATCTAACTTTATGGAAATTAGTGTTTACTGAAAATTAATAGAGGCTTACTTGTAAGCATATTTACATTGACTATAAAAGAGAAGCAGATTTGTATATATTATAAATATAATATTTTGTGTTGTGGTTAGTGATTGATTACATTTGAAAAACTCGATGGCCATTCCCTTTATTTTTACTAGGAGACGCCTAGCCTCGTGATGAAAGAAATTTGGAAGTGTGTGAATGGGTGTTTAAGAAATAATTATGGAATTGGGTCTTGTATGGAGGGAAGGAAATCTATTGTGTACTATAGGCCTATGAGGATCTCCAAAATTAAGAATATTTTCTTCCAAATTATATGAAAAATAAAAACAGTGAAGACAAGTGTGAAATTGTGTCAAAAAAGGTGATTATGTACAGAATATTTCAAATATGTACAGTGCTCTATTATTCTGTCAATTTCTATTATTCAAAGTCCCATTAGTTTGTTAAATTTCATCTGTAAGCACAGTTTTCAGTTTGGTACATTCTCAGTATTTAGAAGGGGAAGTATAATTTTTTACTTAAAGAAAATAATTAATTTGAAGTAAGATTTTTTGTCTTATTTTTGTTTCTTCTGTGATATAAATAATTGTATGTTATGCAATATACATCATGGAGTAAATAAAAAGAAAATTTAAAAAATCTACTTCAAATTATTATTTTCTTTAAATATAAGAAAGAATTCTTCACATTTTAATATTGCCTAAGACAATAATTTTGGTGTTAATTTTATCAATCTTAATTGAATTCTCAGTATATGTTTCCTATTGTGCTTGTAAAGAGCCTATATCGTGGTGATATGTTGGTGTTTAATTTAACTGAATATAAAGTCTGAATACTACACATACAAAAAAACCATCAAATGTTCAAAATCATTTCCAAAAGATTAATCTTTAAGGTGTTCTCAGTTAATGTTGACTGAACAACATAACACTCTCTCCCAATTGTTTTTTACATTTTTTATGAAATTTGATTTACATGGAAGACTGATTGTGTTTTTCAAAAACCGTTGTAAATTAATAATTTTGAATTCTTCAGTAGAAACTGAACTGAATTTCAAAGAAAACAGATTACCAGGGAAGTGATAAAGGTAATTGGTAAGCTAGTTTTATATTTAAATGTTTCTTAAATCTTAAACAGTAATAAACTGGAAGGCTGAGGGTTGTATAGGGTGTAACACTTCAATATTTTGCCAAATAGTGGCATGGGACTATCTGATCTCAATCACTTCAATTTTGATTTAATTAAAAATGTGTAATTCAAATGTTGTTCAGGGAAATGTGATATGATTTGTACTATCAAAACCAATAATGTAAATAATTATCTTTCAATAAATTTTCTAGTTAAAAAAATCTCTGTCTCTGGCATTTAATTTTTCTTCTATTGTTCTTCAGTTTATTCACTGATAAAACATCCACAATTGTTTAATAACATTTAAAAAAATAAATTCATTTTACAATTTCTGTTATAAATTATGCCTCCTTGAACTGCATCCACATTGTGAAGGTGCCATGGATAGTAAGCACATAAGAATAAATCATCCAATCAATCTGGGTGAATGTCTCACAACTACAAGAAATTCTTTTCTAGTTTTATAAGGTGGTGTGGATGCAAATTACAAATTCATTTACAGATGGAGTGTTTAGTTATGGTAAACAAAATAATGGGGGTACGTTCTGATTATCTACATTACAAAAATGACTCAGAATAATACATTATCACTGCGAGATGATGATGTGCTTTACTTAAGTTAACATTTAGTTTTCCACAACACGATACAACAATAAACATAACAGGCATACCATGATTATTTGTATTTTTGTTGTTCATTGAAAAACGAATGTAACATAACCTCTAAAACTTACATGTACTAATTTAGGCGGCCCACAATTTGTCTAAAACGAACATATTGCGATGATTTATGTTCCTTTTGCCCCACAATTGACTCCTAACAAAAACACAAATGATAAATTTCTCAGCAATCATTTTATTCGACACTTACACCTGAAGCGTGTCAGATGTGAACAGCGCGGAACAACGATGCTAGCAGCGAAATCCTACCAAATGGTTTTCGCCGCTCTCATCTCGTGATCAGCGCGCTGCCAACATTAACACTTCCATTTGATTCCAAGGCGACGTTCTCGTTGCTTCGCTCTTAGCTCTGCTGAGCAGAGTCTGCTCTCATCGTTTATCGCAGCTCCAACATAAACGTACCCTATGGTTACAATTTTTTATAACTATAGTATAAATTAACCCATAATTGTTTTTTACCCGCAAAAGTTATTTGTCACGGATGAGATTTGATCTTGAGATCGTAAGTTTTGTTTCCAGCAGTCCTCTTACCTATTACTCCACAGACACCCGGATGGCAGCCCTGCATCACAAAGATTAAGTGTCGCAACAAAAATAAAATCAACTTTCGCAATTTTGAAATATCACAAATTTAAATTTTAAAAAATCTCCTTAGCTATATTATTTGGCCAACTATGAGGTAAAACTTAAAATATATGTTTACGTATTTTTTAAATCCTCGCGATTGCACTAAAAATTAGGTGAAAATTACCCATATTTTGAAAACACTATTTATAATATTACTAAACCTCATTAATAACGCAGTAATATTTTGTAAAGTATCGGCGAAGTAATGTGTTAGAAACAGATCACTAAATAGTAACATTACACGATGGTGTTCGTCGATAAATTCTGTAACGCCAAAGAGTGGGAGGTGGTTTGACTCGGCGTTTCTTGGAGATGAGTATTAGTTTAATGCGATGTAACGTAGATTTTTTTTAAATTTGCCGAATTCTTTACTTTCTTATACCAACACATTAAAATATTTACTAATTACTTTTTAAAATATCAATAAATTAGCATTATGTATTAATTGTTATAAATGGAAGTATATTTTCATCATTTTTATTTAAATCGGTAAGAAACGAAGAAAATATTCAAAACTTATCTCTCGTATATTCTAGAATAAAAAAAATTGGTGAAGTAGACTCTCACCTATGTGTCATCCACAACGACGTGTGCAAATAATGTGGTCACACACACGTCTGTGCTTCCTTCACACAACACTTGTTCCCAATCTTTTTGTTAAATGTCGTCAGCATCACCAATTAATACTGATTTTAGATATAAATTTTAAAGTATAAGACAAACAAAAATTAATTCAAATTGTTTTTATTGTGATATAATTTATTTTAAATTCTTGTAATTGGGGGGCTGAAAAATTGATGTGTCGGATGTAGTAGGATAATAGTTAAAAATTCAAGATATTCATTACATGCAAAATACAGAGTATTAAATCTAGAAACCTAATGAAATGAGTGAAGCTTACATATTCTGGACCAATGAAGTCACTGTTCACAGTGAACCAGCTGTGAACACAAGGAGTTGAACACATTTCTGAAAATGGAATTGAAATGTTTAAAATATACCAAAATCTTACATATTATGTTGTAGAGAACTATGGTAAAGAAATACTGGTGTCCCCGTAACTCAAAAATGAAATTCGCTACAAATAATTATAAACACTGAAATGTTTTCGTGAAAGTACACGTTTCTAATGAATTGTAACGTTTGTTAGTGGTGAATTAAAAAAAAACACGCAGGTAATATTTTAACAAAGACGTTTATTTGGTTTCTTAATGATACACTAAAATACTTGACTTATTTACAGATAGGTTGCATTGTCTTTGTGTTCTTCACTTGGTTATTTCCTTACACACGACTCTGTTCTCTTGATTAATTATTTACACTATTCACTTCTGATTATTTATTTACACTATTCACTTCTGATTATTTATTTACACTATTCACTTCTGATTATTTATTCACACTATTCACTTCTACACTATCGCACAGTCCGATGCACTGTCCACTGCACTGCTCTTCACCACGATGCACACTTCACCGCTCAGCTTCTGACTTCAGACTGCTGTTCCCCTACTGCACCACTGTTCACCGCAATGCACACTTAACAGCACAGCTTCCACTTCAGACTGACTTAGACTGCATACCGCACTGACGGACTGACTGCTTACTCACTGACTGCATACTCACACTGACGGCTGCTTGCTGCTGCGAATTTATACCTGGCCGGTGCCAGTCTCGACACATCTAGGCTTGCGCCACACTTCTACGCGACTCGCGAATAACCTGGAACCGTCCAGTTCGGGGGGCGCCGGTAGACGCAATTCCGCAATGACGCAATTCCGGCAGGTGATGCAATATTCGTTGCAGAATAATAGTCATTACGCGTATATAGACTTACTAATCTTTGCATTTAAAAACACCCTTCAAACTTAAGGAAACTCGCTACGCTAACAATAACCACACATTCAGCTTCTTCCGAAGACGAAATATCGATAGATTTCAGGAGATAGACTACAACTCTCAAAATGAAATAAGGCAGAATTAACTGTGTGAAAGTGTTCATTAATTTCATGATTTTATTAAATTTGGAGTTTAGAGTATAAAAATGATTAACTATAAACAAGTGATAAAATGTCTGGGATCCACTATCTTTCTTTTAAAGGAAAAACTACAATATTTCAATGTGTAAAAAACTTCTTTCTCAACTGTCCCTTAGTTATTTAAATATAAAGATTTTTGCAATTTTTTAAATATCAGAGATTTTGTCAAAATCGGAACTATATCCTACTTATAAATGGATGTTCAAACCGAGAAAAAATTCAAGCGAAAAATATTAGCCGTTTTCTAGAAAACTTTGAAAATGTCACAAGGTTTCATATAGAGTACCCCCCATAGTTATTTGTGACGATTTTCAGACACAAAATTGCATCTATCTCCTCTCTCATCAAATCACATTTTAACTTTTTTGGAATAGGAATAATAGGCTTTAGTACTGCCGAGTGCGTAGTTACAGCTTAAAAGAACCTTAAATACGGATTTTACGACTGAAAATTTTAGATCGTATTATTGAGGCGATTGCAATACCTTTCTTAATTGCATTATAACACAGACAGGAAAAGTAAACCAGTGGGACTACAACAGCACATACTTTTTCGCCTGCATTCATTTCGATAGTCAGGAGCAGCAATAATTTCTTACTTTGACAAATGAAACAAAGAGGAATAAATTTGATTGATACAGTATTCGCATCAAATTATAGAGAAGAGAGCAACGCACTATTGCCTGCGCAGATTTGTCAAAACTATGAACATTCGCTTGGCGAATATCAATTCTTTGCAAAAACGCTTATTTCCATCCGATTCAGATTACAACTTTATTATCGGTTCGTCATAGTACATCACATACAATTGATAAATAATTCTAATACTAATGAACTAATTAAATTACGAGTATATTACTTGTAATATTAAGTTAAATTTTACCGCCTTTTTATACACTATTGACACCGCCACAAACAAAGCGCAGGAAAATAAAACTCTAAGGTAATATGTTCGTTAGATCGACCACGGTGAAGTACCCCAAAAATGTACTTGAAATGAAAGTAAAATCTTCGTTCTTCAAGACGGTAAGAAACAATTTGTACCTTACCGGTCTATTTTTTAATAAAAGATGTATCTGTTAATAAATATGTGGATAAAATTTAAAGAAAAAATTTTCAGAGATTTTTGAGAAAGAATTAAATAAATTTGAAGCGCAAACTACTCGATTTTCAAAAACTTTGTACGGGGTGTTTTTTAATGAGCAAATTTTGTTCAACAGCCTTTGTCTGAGGCAAAAATATCTAGTTTCAATTTTGTAGTTTTTTTTTGTTGTTTTTGTTTTTGCGAACTTCTAAAAATCAGGGATTTTAACGGAAATGAGACCTGCACCATTCTCTTAAACATCCTTCGCACTATTCAAAACAAAATTGAGGCTTTTTTAACTTTTAAAAATGTCCGAAAGACTTCATGTAAAGTACTCCCAAAATTAAAATATTGTGGAATATCAATTTTGGAGAAAATCAGCTGAACAGTTTATGCGCTAGCGTTGTGCACATACAGACGGACAAACAGACGATTTGCCGTCAATTGGTTTTTCGGAATGAAGGACGTGGAAATCATGAATTCTGGCTACACTACGCGTGAGAGATTTTTTTTCTACATTTAGCATTTGGATTTATCCACTTTTTCGTACCAAAGTCCGTCAATAAGAGTTTTTGTGTCAAAAATTCACCGCTTTCCAGCGCACGAATACAATACTTTCTCTTAAGTTTGTAAGTGCGAAAATGTAAAAACAAATATAAAGTAGAGGTGCTCATACTGCAAATAATTTCTCGTAATCTTCGTAACGTTTTTTAAATATTGTAATACATTTAAAACCTTGTTAAGTGTTTCCACCTCACAGCAAAGTTATATTACAGCGAAAACCCAGAAAACCTCAATGGCGGCTGAAGGACGAGAAAATCTAAAAATACATACATTAATCAGAAGAAAAAAAACAATGGTAATACAGAAATGGCAAAATTTTATAATAAAACTTATACAATAAAAATAAATATTGCGTAATGTTAAGTAGTGACACAGTAGCTGTAACAATATGGTAACATAATTAAATTGATATTACAGATTACAATATTTTCAATTACCATGTTAGTTTCACTAATCAAATAAGCTTTATTATATAAGATATCAAGCGGAATAAAATTTAATTTTCTTTGTAATGAGAGTCCAAGTCACCGAGCCCAAAACCGTTACATAGAAATTAAATTTAAAATATAGTTTTTGAAAAAGACATTTAAAGGTTTAATGATTTTCCAGAAATCAATGTAGGTTTTTGTTTAGAATCAATGTAGTTTTTTGTTAGAATAATTCCTTATTTTGTAAGTACACGTTCAATATTGTTAGTTTTTAATATTATTTTGATTGTTAGTCATTTAAATTATCGCATTTTCCAAGAAAAGCGGACTTGAGCACCCTTTACTACGAGACCAACAATACATAAATGTGACAGAAAAAAGTTAATTACTAATTACGTTTTCAAACTCACAACACGGGTTTAGAAAATCAAAATCTACGGAAACTGCCATTTTTTTCTTTTCTTAAAAATGTTGCTTTTTTAATGGACTAAAATGAAGCACCCATTGTATAGTATCCCAAAAGAAAGCAATTTCTAAAAATGGATTTATTGCAACCACAATCAGTACAGAGGTAGTATAAATTCAAGCCAGATCCAAACAATTGTTCAGAAGGTGTACCGAAGAATGTCCAATTCACAATTTCCCGGGGAGATATCCAAAATCGCAGCCGTTGCGCCGTTCACTGTTCCAAGAGAGAGAAAGTCCGTAACCGTAGCTGTGTCGTCGGACTTGTTCACAATCCACTTATCACTTCACAATGTAGGCAGGCGCTTGACTGTCTCTCAGCTCGCCGGGCGCGGCTTTTATAGCCGGCTCGGGCTGCGGGTCAGCTGGCCAGCTGTCAGGTACGGGTGCGCCCGTCCGCTCCGGAGCCTGGTCGAGCGTGACGGCGCCGCGGCGTCTGCTATCGCCGCCCTCTCTTGAGTGGCGCCGTAACTAATTTCCGGCGGCACTTTTGAAGGCACGCAGTCGACCACAGCACATTGGAATATTTTTAGATCTTTCAAAAGCTTTTGACGTTAGTGATCATAACATCTTGCTATCAAAATTACCTTATGGAATTCGTGGTATCGTTAGATTGGATAACCTCGTACATTAAACATCAATCTCAAAGAGTAGAAATACCGTACTGGCTCGTAAGGACACTATTTACGTATCTTTCCAATTCTTTACCAATTGAATGAATATGGGGTCCCGCAAGGCTCGATCTTAGGTCCTATCCTCTTTCTTTTATACGTAAACGACATGCTCTCTTCTATTATAAACGGAAGAACGGTTCTGTTTGCTGATAAAACGAATGTTCTTTGCAAAAAAGAAACAATAAATAGTACGATTTTGGAAGTTTCAAATTGCTTTTGTATTAACAAATTAATAGTTAACGAAAAAACAGTTTCAATGCATTTTTGCATTTCAAATCAGCAATCACTTGCTCCATTGAAAATGAGCAATATGGTTAGCTGATGTTCATGTAACAAAATTTCTACGACTCTCAATTCAGTCAAACCTCAAATGGAATGTACATATAACAAAATTAAACACTAAATTAAGTTCATTATGTTACGCATTCAGAATTCTTTTAAATTCTGTCAGCCTTCATGCAGCTCGTTGCGTGTATTTTGCAAATGTACATTCCCGCCTGAGATATGGCATACAATTCTGGGAAAACTCATCATGTAGTACTCAGACCTTTAGATTGCAAAAGAAAATGATTCGAATAATGAAAAAATGCCATCCACGTGATCCCTGCAAGCCTCTCTTCTTTGAGCTTGGAATCTTACCACTGTCTTGCCTATATATTTACGAATCTGTAATATTTGTCAAAATTTACTTAACTGTGGGATCATATTTTCATGCAATACTGATATTTATAATTACAATACACGTAAAAATCACGTTCATCAAGTGTCAGTATCAGCAGCTCAGTATCAGAAATCAACATACAATACTTGTACGTTACTTTATGTTTTATAACGCATTGCCAGATGACATTCTTCATATATTGAATTAGTTTACATTTGTATTGTGTAATTTGTTTAATAAGACTTACTATGTTTGTAAAAAATAATGTACTGCAGCTTCCGGGTCAATCACTCCCATCTCGATTAGGTTTTTGTCCATGAGCCATGTCCATTAGGTTTTTTCCGTGATCCATTGAGCAAATGCTGAGTTGGCATTTTTTTTGCTTCCGGACGTAAATGTGGCTTCACTATGCGCACGTTTTGTTGAACTCTCCTTTTGCTTGTAATGGAAGGAGTAAGGGAAGAGCGAGTTACTATTTTGTTAGCAATGCAGAAAAATTGTACTTGCAATTCGTTTACCGATGCCTTTTTCTATAACTCGGAAACGAAAATATTTATTTTTTTCAAATATAGCTAATCTCACGATTTTTTAAAATTTATTTTTATTTACTTATTTTAAACTTTTTCTCATTTTTCAACTATTTATAGTTAAAATGACGGGAAGGGATTCTGGAACTCAAGAAATCTTGCGCAGATAATCTTCTTCCCCATACGTTACATACAGTTTTTACTGTCTTTTTGTTTTGTTTTGTTGTTTTTTTTACTAAAATCTAAGTGTAATACATATAGATAATATAGCTTTCATCAATCATCTGAAATAATATCACATTACAATCAGTACAGAGTAAGTTTGAGTTTTGAAAAAAGTATGGCAAAATATTAGCGGCCAAAACTGTACGCCTTGGAAAATAATAGAGCTTTTAATTGCTTCTTAAAAGAATTCACAGAAAGACTGTGTTTAATTTTCTTTGGGAGGCTGTTCCAAGCTGTTGTTGCGCCTACGGTAAATGACTTGTTATAGTAATTAGAATTATGCATTGGTATTTCTAATAATAATGATTTATCGAGTCTAGCCGATACAAGAGTCTTGAACCGACTTTTTATATGCGGAAGATGTTTTGTTTTTAGTAATTTGAATAGAAGAAATAGACAATGCAATATCCACCCGTCGCTAAGCCGCAATATTTGATTACATTCAAAACTGTTCATGTGGTCCTATTTTTTAGACTGTAAATAAAACGAATATACGCGTTGTACAGAGAAGAGAGAAGATTGCCTAGAACGGAACTCTGAAGATTGACAAACGGAAATCTGAGCTGGATGTGCTATATAAAAGAATCCGTGAGAGCTTTTTCCACTTTGAAAGGATTATAGACATTTTTAAGAAATACCATGTCGGAAGAGAAATTGAATGGACTTTGTATGTTTTCATTATAAAGAGTTTTTTACGAGACTCATTTAATTTTAAATAATTAGTAATAGATTTACAGAATGTAAAAACAGAAGACTCAATTTAATTTATAGATCATGTGTTTAGCCTGTCTTCCGGGGAGAAAATTCGATTGTAAATTTTACTTATGTGACTTAAACAATCCAAATATATCAATATTTCAAATGCCTAACTTGATTTGATCCTGTAACTTTGTGTGCCCTCCCTGATGCCTAATCCCAGAGCCGCCACTGGAGTCGATGAACAACACGCTTCAATGTTTTGTTCCACCCCGACGCTTGGCCCCAGACCTTGAACGTCCGCACAATAGCAAATACTGTCACTCATTGCAAAGAATTTCACTCAGTTCTTTGTGTCGGTGGCGAAAATGTGTTTGTACCAGTGCAAGCAAATTAAATTATGCAGTTCAGCTTGACCTTTCCTTACTGCCAGTCTCGTACGTGGTCATAAAGATCAGCATTAACAATTAAATTAATAGCTTCTCAGATTGGTAGTTAGGGTCTGATTCGTTGCTGGAAGATGAAAGATGACTTTCTAGTTGCGTTTCTTAATCAACTGTGTATACTGTAGGTGCTAATGGTATTGGTCAAGTGACAGGATCACGAGGAATTGGTTTAGAAACTGGTGGAATGCCTGGATACTTAATAGATGCACGAGTTTTGTAGGAAAATCCAGTGACATATGGCAAAAAGAAATAACAGACTAGTCTGTGCTGTTGCTTGATTCGTGCCATATAATGGGAACTCCGAATGCCATATAGTCTTTCTTCTTCTCCTTATTCAACCGCACACGTAGCATGCACATGTCAAACAGAGGAACTGTGGTGCCCACGATGTACCAGTATCCACCTGTGAATCTAATTTCATGTGATTTCATCCGAAACGGTGTAAAATTCTTCCGGTAGGATTTGCCTATTCTAGCCGCACATATAGCAAAATAGATCTGGTGAATTTATGCAACATCTGGAGGCCATATTATCGCCTCTACCCTCCGTTATACTCGTACGCACGCGGACTGAAACACCGCACTCTCATTTTCCCCTCTCATCGTCAGTTATCACGAGGTATTGAGTTGCGGCGCCCTGTACCTTCCTGGGCCGTGGTGACTCATCGATAGGTGTCGAAAAAATCTTTAAATCGTTGCAGACGTTGTCCACAGTGGAATATTTTGCAGCGTGGAGCGTCATTCCGCACGCGTGTATTCGTGTTGGAAGTTCTGCTCCCACGTTTCTTTTTGTATTTACATTTAACATAATATTTACGCATTTCTTTAATAGTTAATCAATGTAGAAATGTGCATAAATATTGTTTCTATTATACAAAAAACATGGGGCTAAAATTGATGATGGTGTTCAATGAAAATTAATTTTTTTCAATATCTTAAATAGCTTACGTGAGAGCAAAATGATTTTCAGAATTGAAATCAGCATAAAAACACATTAGAAAAAGTAAACACAATGCCATATATATATGGCATATTCTTTACCAGTGTGAAGCTCTGAGATTTGTTCATCAACATTTATGTACGAACTTTTCTAAATTCCAGGTCATGCAAAACAGGAAAGTGCAAGACATTGCTTTATTTGGAACAGCCCACAATTGGGACACATCATTGTAGAAGCAGCAACAGTTCCTAGATCTACTCCTTAGGAAGCCGGTTGCAATGAAGCGTAGATTTTATATTTAACGACTCAACATATTTAGCCGTGGAGTATATTTGGGTTTTTATTTCTTGGTTCGTGAGGGTCTATCTTCACGATGGAATAAATCAAGGCATATCGCGCCGTTCTCGGTCGTGCCATTAGATGTCGCATGATCGCCAGCACTGCTCGACACGGTAGCGATCATGTGACATCTAGGTGGCACGATCGAGAAAGGCGCGAAATACCGTGATATCGTGAAGACAGGCCCTCACGCACCAAGAAAAAAAACAAGTAAGGGTGTATAATAATAATAATAATAATAATAATAATAATAATAATAATAATAATAATAAAATTTTAGTAGAATAGCCCCACGGGCTATTCCCCGGTCGTAAGGGGCGACTAATACCCTCCCTATAAGTATGTCCTCATACATCACTTTCAGGAGCCAACGAGAGAATAGAGTAGCCCTGAGGCTTCTATTAACTACTTTATGTTTTCCTCATAATTACCTTCCTTCTCCCTGGTTGTAGGGTTAAAAAGCAGACCCATAGAAATATAGACACGAACCAAGAGTCGTAAGGCCTCGGGACCGAAGCCGACTGCCTGGGGAGCGCCAGGTCGCCTCTGGAGCCACCGCTGAGGGGCGAGCGCATGCGCGCCAGTGTTTCGCCGGATAATCAACCGACAACCACTAAAGCAGGCCTCGTCAGGCAACGAATTAATTGGAATACTTATATGAATAAGAATGCCCTTTGCTGTTTTATGAGTGCTACAGATTGTGAAACTGATATGTCAGGATAAAGAAGCCGGATGTTTTTAAGATTTCTTGAAATATATCCAAAATATTCTGGGATTATCCACAAACAAAACCTTGTCGTTAGAAAAAGAGCAGTAATTAATATAAATATTTTGTCACAACAAGATATTAATCATATCAAGATGAAAGTGCATCAAAACAATGACAGTCATTCCCTCCCAACCTGATTTCATATGTCAATATAACTCAAACAACCATAACATTCTACACAGCTTAAATACAAGTAGAAATCAAATTTCAGAAAATAGTAGTCAGAGTAGAGACACTAAGTTCTACAGTTAAGCAAGATTTTTATAATCACACACCAAGTGTTGTGGGATTGATCCAAACACAAAACTAAAGTTATTAAAACCGAAAAAATATAACAGCAGAAATGATGGGGAGTATACATATCCTTAACTCAGACACTATACCAGTTGAATTAGAACAGAAGCAAACACTGGAAGAATTTAATCATATTGTATACTGTAGTGTAGCTACAGTTCTGAATCTATTAAGGTTAACACAGGACACAACAATTAACTCAAAAAATAGAAGAGGGGAGTGAGAACCAAAAAGCTAAAGAAACGAGTCTTTGAGAGTATCAAACCAGGTACACTCGTAAAATTATCAGAGAGGGTCTTAATGGAAATAACAGATTAGCACACCCAACAGCTGTTTATTCCAAAAGACTCCGAGAATACAAAACAACTGCCATTCGAAAAAAAGAAAATCGCAGAGTACCAGATGCACTTGTCAAACCCAAATTCCATACATATTTCGCTTCTGAACCGGATTTGCTTCTGCGATTTTCTTTTTTGCGTTGTTCCTAATGGCATGGATGGTGGATGGAAGCGGTGCTCGAGAGCGGTAGTCGTCATTTGCATTGGCTTTTGACTTCTTGAAGAGAACGTCAGTGTGCTAAATAGTCCGCATAATTGGCCATGCGACTGATGCACAGCACTGGTAAAGACTTTTCTGGATGAAGGATCTGTGTCAGCGGTTTATGGTCGGTGATCAGTGTGAAGGGGCTGGCGTACAGATATTTGAAGAACCTTTGTGCTGCCCATACAATTGCAAGTGCTTCTCTGTTCAGTTGCTGACATTGTTTGACTGGCATAAGCGATGGGGCGTTCTCGACCGTTGCTGAGTCGGTGTGACTGTACTACGACCGGTCCAGTTTTGCTGGCGTCGGTTGCCAACAAGAGTGGCAGTGGCGGGTCATACTGCATGAGTACCTGGGGCGAGGTCAGGGCACCCTTAAGATCCTTATAAGCCCTTCGCCCTCTGGGGTCCACGCGAAGGGGTCATTCAGCAGCATGTCTCTAAGTGGTCGATCTCTGGTTGATAAATCTGGAATGAATGCGCTATAATAGGTTGCTTTCCCCAGAAACAGCTGCAGTTCCTCCGGAGTTGTTGGTTTCGGCACATCTCGGACGGCTCGGATGTGCGTATCTGAGACCAGACATAGTTTTTATATGATAAAATAGCCAGAACAGCTACGATTATTGATGTTGCAGTTCCTACGGACGACCTTGTGACCTTATGTAACCTTGTGTCAACTGTTGCTAAGAATAAACAAAAACACTAGCTGATAAATTGAAGTATATTTAGACATTGCAGAGGGTGGAGATATGACCTGTGATAGTATCGGCAAATGGTGTAGTTACGAAGGATTCGCAGAAAAACACTCAGTCTACGAGAGAAGATCTCAGAACTATGCAAAACGCCGCTTTATTAGGTACGGCAAACATCATCAGAACGTTTTTGTGCCTTAAATCAGATAGATGAAGATTGAAGGAAGCAAAGACCTTCAAAACAAACAATAATGAAGGACACAATAAAATCACACAAATTGCACATAAACGAGCTATAATTTACCCAAAATTGATACTCTGAAATAATTACCCTAACCTACACTGGGAAAATTACTCAAAAACTCCCTTGGAAAATTAATTATATCTAAAGTTATGCTATTCTAATTACATTGCACATGAAACCAAATTTTAATTTACAATCTCCTGCTTCATAATATTACAAGCAAAGAACAAATGTGTGCAAGTGCATTACTCTCATTTACAATTTATTTGTGTCTGAAAATAGCAGAATAATAAATGTCCCAAATAGAATGTTTTAGGCAGGCAATAGCGCCTCAAAAGTCTCCTCCTACAATACTGCAATTTGTTGCCACTCGTGTCCTCAATTTCCTAACACTTTCCTATACTAGTCTTTTTTCTGCCGACGTGAACTTGACCTACTTTCCGCGCCCGAAGCGTTACCTCGTGAACTTCCCGCTTTTGGCCTTGATGGTCGTGCGCTGGTCTCTGCATCGACGTCGCTCAGTAGGGGGAATATGGGGGTTCGGAAACAGGAAGTAGATAAGATAAGCCACTTCCGGTCCTCCAGACCACAACATCCGGTGTCAACAACCGGCGCCACCAATTATAATGGGCCCGAACGCCCCCCGCCGAAGGTCAACAGCCGTTATCAGCCCCGTTATCAGCCCCCACCCCCTCCCCCCTCTCCACTTCCGGTCCCCCACAACAGTCGATGTCAACAACCGGCGCCACCAATTATAATGGGACCCGCCGAAGGTCAACGACCCCTCCCCTCCTCGCCCACACCTCCCACTCCCCTCCCCTCCCCCTCCCCACTTCCGATCCCCCACAACACTCGATGTCAACAACCGGTGCCACCAATTATAATGCCCCCGCCGAAGGTCAACGATCCCTCTCCCCCACCCATCCCACCACCACCCCCACCCCCACCCCTCCCCCTACCACCCCAACCCCACCCTCCCCCACCTGGTGTCAACAGCCAGCCAACGGACCCGAACGCCCTCCGCCGAAGCAGCCGGGGTCAACGCCCCCCGCCGAAGGTCAACGCCCCCTACCCCTTGCGACCTCTGGTGGCGAAGACTGGCAGCGAAGGCTGACGGTGGCTCGCCCTAATGGCGAAGGGCGGCAGCGACGGAGGCTGTGAGGCTGGGGTTTCAAAAATGCTGCCTGGAGCCGATTCGATCCGAGATGAATCCCATTTCCGGTGTGCGAGGCGACCAGCACTCTGTCTCTGAGCTACGGCGACATCTCGAGCGAAGCTGTCTGGTTTGGGGTTCTGATAGTACACGCAGCAGTGCAAGGCCAGCGACCGGATATTGTGGCTGATACCGCCCGCGCGCGGCTGTCTGGTTTGGCGTGCTGATAACACTCGCAGCAGGGGGCGGCGGGCGGGTGATAGCGGGGGCGCGCACGCGGCAACGGCGACGCCGGATGTTGTGGTTGATAAGATAGCGGCGGGCGCCTTGCGCTGGCTGCTTTTATCGCGGCCGCACTCAGCGCTCATGAGCATAGTGATAATACGCGCGCGCGAGCGCTCTCTGGGAGCGATTCGGGGAACGAGAGGAAGTGGCGGTGGCGCGATCTATGAGCGACGTCAGGAGGCTGCGGCGCGCGCGCATTTTGAATGCACACTATATAAAAGTTCATACTAGAATGAGTTTAAAAAATTGGATTGGGAAAATAAAAGGAAAAAAGGAAACCTTACAAGGCGGTGACAGGAAAAAAACAAATGAAAAATCAGTTCAATTGAAAGAATGTTTCTTTTTTAATGAAATCAAATGAATAAAAATTAAACTCATTAAATTTCATTCAAAGAATGGAAATAAGATAGAAGATAACAAATACGCCCGTTCTCATTGTCTCATCAGCAATTTTCTCTGCAAAGTCATCGCATATCGACAGACGTCGACCTTACTACCCGTCCTCTCTCTCTCTCTCTCACACACACACACAACACTCGTCATTAACATCACCACCACCTCAAATATCAGCAGCTGCAACAATAGCAACAACAACAATAAAACTGTTTACTCATGCACAATCTGCAAGATACATACACAAGCTCCATCTGAAATACCGAAGGGAATTGTGATTGCTGAGCGGTGTGCGATCGTAGAACTGTGATTGTGGGATGTTAGAAGAGACTAGCCTTAGATTATTTTAGCGGCAGAGAGATTGATTTGATTGTACACAATAAACATGTATTGAATGTAAAATGTTTAGGCATATTAATAACAGCGATGGTAGATCTGTAAGAGAGCCAAATAACAAAGTATAAAAGCAAATAAAACATGTGGCCTCAACCACTCAATAGGGCATAACCAACCTCTGAGGAAACAAGTCAAGATCATATCAGGGAGGAGGTGAGGGGGGGCGTGCTCCGCGCCAAGCGCGCGAGGGTGGTTGTAGATAGTGGGCCGAGCTCCCACGTTCAAGCGATGCGACCGGGTGTTGCGTTTGATAATGCTCCCCCTGAGGGACCAGATAAAATTTTGTAATTATGACATGTAAAAGTTCACTATGATGTTAAACTGCCTTATGAATTTCAACTTTGAAATTTGTCTCAAAATATATTTTAAAAAATTGTGAAGTGGAAAGTGCTTCATTGACACCCCGATATTTTAATGTTCTGAATGAATTGTAGGTCATTTTACAATATTTGATATGGTCATTCTAAATATTTGTATTTTTTATAAGACATGGTTGTTTAGACATTAACTTTTATGCACACAAGCCAAAAGAGTCTGCTCTTCATTATTTTTCCCTTCCAAGTCAGTTATCAAGTAATATTGAATGACGGCCTTTTCTATCTCAATTGTTGCTTGCGATTGTTGATCATATCGTGTACTCGCTTTGGCAATCTAGCCTATGTACAGAGGGTTAAAAATTGTAGTCTAACAATATGAAAATACAAGTGGATGCAGTCAGGATCTAGGAATGATGTGCTATTTCCACAAAATATGCAACAGTTGTAATATTCATAAATTAGGCAAAATATAATTTTAAACAAGTTCTTCATAGACTAGATAGAAGACTAAATATACAGTATGCATTGAAAAATTTCCAAACATGCATGAATTTCTCCATAAAATACCTAAACATGCAAATATGTTTGGAAACAGTATGCATTTTTGAAATGTTTGTTATGAAAGATATAATCATAAAATTTGAAAGGTCTATGAAGCTTCAATAAAAACATGCCTTTACAAACACAGCCTCTCTTTAAAAAGGATATGTAATATAAAAGAAATAATGATGGGATATTTTCTGTGTTTTTTTAATGTAAACACACCATTTGGAGAAATTTAATAGAAACAATTTATCGGCAAAAACAATAAAACTGATTGTGGAATGTAGGTGAGAAGATCATTTCATTCATGTTTCCTTGAGCTCTAGAATCTCTTCCAAAACAAATCCATCTCAGCTCATCCAGGGAAACTGAATAAAAACCTCCACAAGTTGGAAGTCATTGATCCAAAAAAGATTAAAAGACAATATTTTTTCTTCTGCAAGTACAAAAGTTTCACTTCTACCCAGCATGTGGTAAAATTGAAAGCAGTTTTGCAAATTGGAATATCCTTTTTTTTTAATTCTTCACTGGCATAATTACATTATTTTGACTTGAATAGAAAAGTAAATTAATTTGACTTGCAACTTATGACTTACATTTTGAGCTATTTTATACTAAGAGCTGTTGTTTATTTACAATAAATTTTATTCCATTAAAATAAAAAGTACTGAAAAAATCAACATGTGTAATGGTGAAATCGAATCAATTTCTTCAGTATTACTTTGTTGAATGCTGAAAAAAATACAAGTTCATTGAGAATCAGTATTGAACAAGTTGAACTGTACTTTGAGAAATTAAAAAGAAAGAAGGAACAAAAACAAAATAAATTTTTGTAAAGAGTGTCATGAATGTATTGGCTGAGAATGGAGAGGCAGCACCTAGTGTAATGAACTATGTTACTCGTGTGATAGTCTGATTACTTCAGGAGCTTGGAAGAATATAATAACCTCTTGGGCATTCGCATTCTAAAGAAAAATAATAATAAATGTGAAAAGTTATTGTTTTTTATGAAGAAACATAAGCCGCACGAAACTGCAAGAAGAAAGGCAAAACCCCTACAGTTGGTACCTCCTTTCGAAACAGAGAGCGCAAGAGACAGCGACAGACAAAGGCACACAGAGAAATGTCTGTTAATGAGAAAGAAAGAGAGAGAGAGAAAGAGAGAGAGACAGAGAGAGAAAGAGAGGGGGGAATACTTGAATGAACTTGCAATTTTGTGTTGTCATTTCCTGGTGACAGTATTTAATATTTTCACATGAAGCTAATGTATTATATCAGTTCCATTGATCGATTTTTTCCAGTTATACAACATTTTAAGACGTGCGATCATGACATTACAGATACTTTAAAGTTCATTTGTTTTTCTTCTACAATACAATAGTACACAGTTGAAAGTTCAGTGTTTCTTTTTCATATCAGGCACTATGTATTACACTATGTATTTTTATTTCACTATGTATTCCAATAACTATGAATCAATTGTAAGAAAAAATGACAGAAGATAAGCTGAAAAGCAGGGCCACTTCACCTGTCCACGCGATATGAGCAGCATGCTGAGTGTCATAATACGAATGCTTGATGAGAGGGAATAAATATCAGTAAGAATATTCTGAACGCATGTTAATAACGAAATTCACAAATGAATTGAATGAAAAAATATTGTGCAAACTTTACCATCAGAGATCTTTGCTTAAGTATGTCTTTAAATCTTGGACGCTTGTCTTCTAGTGGTTTCGGCAAGATCAGTTTCATCTATTCTGGCATGGAGGTAAGGGTTTTGTTGTAAGCTGAAAAGGATCATTAGGCTCTACGCGTTTCTGGAACTGAACGTAGAAGTCCATCATTCAGCTTTATTTCTTCTCTTGCCACACGTGATTCCATAATAGCCTTTTGCGGGTGAAAATTTAACAATTACTAACCTGCAATGACATCTTGAGGATTTGCACACACTTCGTCATTCTTTATCTCTTTCCATTCAAAAGAGGAATCTCTCGTAGTATTGTTAGTTTGGAGATAGAATGACCAAACTGCTCAAGAGACTCCATGATACATTTGTTGTATCAGATTTAATTGGATTTCTTTAATATTCACATGAGTATTGACCTATAAATCATAATTATGTTACAAATTCATGAGACAGTCTTTCAAAATTATGACACAAAGTCATATGAACTAATTATATTCTAAAGAAACGCTACATAAAGAAAACCTAAAAAGGGTTCCCCAATTCTAAAAATCAGGTGTGCTGGAAATAGTAAAAATAGTCTTCTCTACGTCTATAGCGTTTTGTCTACGTGAGTAAGTGTATCTTTTTACTTAGTGGGATCTTGAATTTGTCATAGGATAAATTCTTTGTGGTTGTCGGTAAGTTTTACTAGGATTTTAAGTTTCAGCAGAAGGTATTTCTGGGCCTGAAAGTTTTTGAAATTTTTAGAAATGTAGTCTAGAAGGGTTTATTAATAGTTCTCTGAGTAGTTGTCGATTGCTTTTAAACCATGACACATTGTTGAACTTTTGGAGGAATTTGCATAATTTGCTGTTAATTTATGTAGATGTAGACGACCTGTATCAAAACGGAGCTCACGTAGCTTGGTAAAGATCTAATGAATGATTTCTAAATGATTTTAACACATTCGATGCTAAGTGAAGTTTCATTTTTAGTATGCGGTAGGGCTTTTAGATTTTTGTGAATGTTTCTTTACTGTGCTGGTGAAGTGTTCTTTCCAGGTTAATTTTGCGTCTAATGTAATTTTTAGGTACGGAAGTGGTGTATCGTAGTCATGGTATGGATGTGTTTTGGATGAGTAAAGAAAAATTTTGAGTTTCGAAGATGAAAATCTTTGCTTGTGACTTTGATTCGCTAGTTTTTATTCTCCATTTTTTCTGTCCGCTATCAAAAACGTTAATACGTTCTTTTGTAATTGATCGTGAGCGCATAATATATGGTCCTGGAATACAAATACAGTTCGTGTTGCAGGTAAATTGTAGAATCTTAATAAATAAATACAAACAATTTTGGAAATTGATAGATCAGTATTGCCCTGATGTAATAGGTACGGTTTAAACCTGACATTTCTAATGCAGAAATATTTCGCGATGATTATGCCATATTTAGGAGGGACAGAGATGGACGCGGGGGTGGGACGTTTCATTGTGTTAAAGCTAGTTTGCATGCAGAAGAGGTCTGGAAAGATGCGGAATTCGAGATGTGATGCGTCGAAATCAAAGTGAGCTGACGCGTATGGAGAGCGATAAGAATAAACGTTGATAATCGAAGGAGACTTAAATACTCCTCCCTGGGCGGGCGAGGGGACCCCAGATCCCGAGTACTATAATGAAAAGATAAGGAAACTGAAATCAAAATTCAGAAAAGCTTACGGAAAGCGCGGGAGAAGTACAGAAAATAGGAAAGAAAATCAAGATTCTCTCTACGATGCCAAGAGGGTCGCAGAGGAAAAAATTTTTTTTACAACCGAGTCTAAGCAAGGGGCAAATCAGGGAAAAGGGAAATAGAATTTTCTGTGTTGAGAGAAGCAAATAACAAAATTACAAGAAACAAGGGAAACTACGAAACCATGTTCGAGGTGGGTAAGCTTAAACTGAATTACAATACTTAGGTAGAAATAAAAATATAATACAGTAAAATTATTGTTTTGGAGAGCAAATGAGTTTACAGTTCAAAATCGTTTTGTATTGATTAATTTTGTCAATAAAATTTATGTAGTTTTCTCATTTTACTACAACTATTACTACTTATAATATATAATAATGCTATTAACAATGACAACAATTATAAAAATATGCATTGAGTAACAATCTCGGGAGAAGAAGAAAATATCTGAGTATCAATGCAGTCAAACCTCATATATTATTCAAATAATATAATATATTCAAATATTCAATGGAATATTCAAATAAATGAATTGATTGTTATAGCGGTCATTGTGCATACACAGTGCATTCAAAAAGTTCCGGGACTATTTTTTTAAACAGAAAAAACGAGATAATCAAAAGATATTTATTAGTTTTCTACATATAGGCCTTCTCTTTCCACACAAATTTTTGAACGTTCGTAGAGGTGCCGGAAGGCGCGTTGAAACTGCTCAGCCGGTATGGAGTTCTTAATACGCGTCACATTTCATTGAATGTCTGGAACATCGTCAAAACGGTCCCCTTTCATAGCGTTCTTTAGCTTGGGAAACAGGAAAAAGTCTGCCGGGGCGAGGTCCGGATAAGGGGGGATAGGTGATGACAGTCACCTTCCGTTTGGCTAGAAACTGCGCTACCAAAATCGCGGTGTGTGCGGGCGCATTGTCATGAAGCAAGAACCATTCTCCGGATTTGTATTATTCGTACAACTTTTCATGAACGATGACCTTGAACCCCCTCCCTTGTGCAAGAAACAGTTGAAGGCAAAAGCTCGCAGCGGGCACTGATGACAACCTTCCAAGCGTTAAAACTTCGTTGGCGCGAAACAGAAGCTAGTGAAAGCCAGTTGCTATTATAGTGCAGAACCTCTGTTCAGGCTTTTTGTCAAAATCAAAAGAAATGGCTGAGTCAGGTCCAGGTCCTTCAAGGGAGTCACCTAAAACTCCCGAAAAAGTTAAGAGGACATATCATAGCGGCGAACGCAAAATGATTGCAAAAGTGGTGCATGCATGTGAAATGGGAAAGGGGAACAATGTTTTGTTGCATCCTCTGAGTCATGCTCTAGATCGGGCTTCTGCGTATACTGGAGCCAGTATTTCCACTATACGTAGAATAAAGTTAAAAAGAGCCAATGACCCTTCACAATCCCCCGAAACGCCCGGTAAAAAAAGGTAACATTCAAGGAAATCAATTTATCATACTCTCTGTAATTATATTTTTTACATACTATTTCCATATACTTTACACAGATCTTCAAATGAAAGGCTGATTTATAGAACTTTAAGACATTAAAAATGTTCGCCTTGTTACTTCCTCTTTAGACAGTCACAATTTATAAGAAGAAAGTATTACAATAAATGTATTACAATAAAAGTATTTCTCACTAGAGGCAAACAAAAGTCAAGAAATTAACCAGTCATGTATTAAAAAATGTGAGGAGCAATTTTAAATACAAATCTGACACAGAACATTTCTATTAAAGATGTACTGAGAGCCAAAATCAATTAAGCTAAAATGAAAAAGTTGCGAATACTTAAAGTACAAATCTTAATAATCTATTATTTTCTGGAACTGAATATTACTTTACTACAATCAGTCAATGAATAATTGTTATTGAGTATTATTTTTATAATTATGGCATAATATAATATTAAAAAACAAAAATATTAATGTTTATTAATTTTTAATTTGAATTGAATCTCTTTAAATTGAATTGAATTGAATTGAATTCCCTTCCTCCATAATCAGTATTGCTGTTTGGTATCCACTCATTAAAAACAATGATGGTTTAATTAAATAACATTTAATTGTGATATAATCTAATGTTTTAACATTTCTTTATTTTTAATCAACTTTGCCTTATTGACTTCAAAATGATTTTAGTTTTTTTTTCTGATCAGCAAAATACGAACATCTTCATTTTGCTGGGCATTAAATTTGGTTGCATTATGACATAAAAATGAATTCCTTCTTCTTAATTCTGTCAACACTAATATTGTTTTTAAAAATCTAATTACTTATGATATTATAAATCAACCATTCATTCTAAAAATTTGGAAACAATTGTGAAAAGATGTAAAAGGAAAATATAGATATACTTCAATTATAATAAATTGGACACCTCTGTAATTATTAAACTAAGGCATCCTATCTTAAAATATATAAAATGGAATTTTGATGTAATTGTGTCATCATTTTTTGCTAATTTGAAATATTCCATAATATTTACATATTATTTAAGGGCTTATTATTTTCTTTTTTTATATTAGAACAAGAACAAAAGGTAAGGTTGCTGTTGATGATTTTGACAAGAGAGTTATTCGAGATACAATCCAGCATTTTTATTCAGTAGAAAAAATTGTTCCATCATTAGACAAACTTCTACCTGTTCTGCGAGAAAAGATTAATTGGAAATGGGGGAGAAGCTCTCTTGGAAAAACATTGCACAGCATGGGTTTTTTTGGAGAAGAGTTCAAAATAAGAGAACTTTGCTTCTGGAGAGAGCCGATATTGTGGATTGGCGAACTCGTTTCATTGTACAAATGAAACATTTCCGAGAGAATGGGAGAGAAATTTTTTACCTAGACGAATCATGGATCGACAGCAATCTTACTGTGAGAAAATGCTGGCAAAGGAAAGATGTTATTGGTGTCACTGATTGGGGAAGTACATCTAAAAGATTTATTGTTGCTAGTATTGGTTCCAAAAATGGATTCATTGAGGAGGCTCAATTAATATTTAAAGCCAAATCAACAACAGGGGATTATCATGGTCAGATGAACTCAGAAAATTTTGAAAGATGGTTTTGTACAAAAATACTTGACAATCTGCCTCCTGAATCAGTAATAGTGCTGGACAATGCATCGTATCACAGCAGACAGGTAGAAAAAACCCCATGCAGATATGACACCAAAATAACCATGGTTCAATGGTTAGAAAATAAGGGCATTTCATGTGATATGTCCATGAGAAAAGAAGCACTATTTAAAAAAATTAAGGAAAATAAGCCTGCTCATAAGACATATGTTGTAGATGAAATTGCAGCAAAAAAGGCCACACAGTAATTCGTCTGCCCCCATATCATTGTGATTTGAACCCCATAGAACTTGCATGGGCTAAAATCAAAAGATATGTCAGAGAGCAGAACATTTCAGGAGATATGTCGGCAGAAAATTTGCTTAAGCTCACTAAATCAGCTTTTGCACAAGTATCACCATCAGACTGGGAAGGTTATTGTAGACATGTGCAAAACCTTGAGGTGGAATATTGGACCAATGATGGCATTTTAGAAATGTCCATTGATGACATTATTATTAACACCTCCTCACGGTCCAGTGATGAGAGTGAAGATTTGCATTCATCAGAAAACTCTGATTCTGATTAATGTGACCATTACCCGATTACGACACCAAACCCGGACTTGGCATTAAAAACCTCGATTATGACTAACTTGCTCTCAAAAGGTAGGGTGGTTGGGAGGGCAAGTGGGGAACTCGATGTGTAGACACCTCCACGTGGTGAGTTCTGGGTATTTTCGACAAAAATGCTTGTCAAAATTAGCGAAGATCTACACTATCTGACTGCTTAAATACATTTTCATTCATCTAGTGTCCCTGCTGTTGCCTTCCCAGGGCGATGACCTGGCCGCACAAGATGCAGGTTTGACTTTCATTTCACAGACGTTGGCATTACTTAAAATACTCTAGTGGCCGACTTCGTAACTAATACCCCCACTCCTCCCGAAATCGTCAATCCATCGTTCATGAAAAGTTGTACGAATAATACTGGTTGGGCCGCACGCGCCGTATCCGTTCCAATAATCGTTCAAGGACACTTTTGTAGAAGACCGCATTCACTTTTTGCCCTGGAGGCACAAATTCTCTATGGATAATGCCCTGAGAGTCAAAAAACGTGATCAACATGGTCTTGATTTTCGATTTCACCGCGCGAATTTTGGTTGGCCTCCCATCGCCGCGACCCCTCCACTCCATCGACTGTCGTTTGGTTGAAGGATCGTACTGAAAACACCATGATTCGTCACCTGTGATAATTTTATCCAAAAAATTTGGGTCCGAATCCGCCATTTCGATGAGTTTCGGATGCTTCCACTCGACAAATTTTTTGCACTGGTGTTAAAAAATGAGGAACGAACTTCGCGCACATCTTGCTCTTACCCAGTTTTTCGGTTAGAATGGTGTGAACACTTCCCTCGCTGATGTGTAACTCGGCGGCCAACATTTTAACAGTAGCACGTGGATTGGAGGCCACAGCAACGCGCACTCGCTCGATGTTCGCATCAGTGGTGGAAGTGGAGGGACGCCCCTCTCGCGGATTGTCTGCCAGTGACTCCCGACCGGCCTTGAATGCGCATACCACTCGAACACTTTACTACGACTAAGACATTCATTTCCATACGCGGCTTGTAACAATTCGAGGGTTTCACGGAGTTTTCTTCAATTTAAAACAAAATTTGATGGCGGCTCTCTGCTCCATAATTAAAATTGTGACGCGACAAAAAATCACAGCTTTACTCTATCAGCCAAAACTCGCTACTGAATCGAGATGGCAGTTTGAAATTTGAACAGTAGCTAGCCAGAAGTCGGCGGAAAGTAGTTCGCGCGTTGGAGAAGAGATAGCGCCACTTCCCGATTTTAGCGCGCGGTAGTCCCGGAACTTTTTGAATGCACTGTGTACATAAATCTTTCAAAATCAGTCAGCCTACCCACAGCTCATGACGAGTATTTGGGGGGAAAAAGCTTCGGTATAATATTCTAGGAAGACACATCCTGTAATAATAATAATAATAATAATAATAATAATAATAATAATAATAATAATAATACACAAATCTAGAGTGCAGAAAAATGTATCAATAATAAGCAAATACCACCTATGCGATTCCCGCAAGTCTTTCATTCAGCTTGGAATCTTACCTTGTCTATTTAATTACAAATCTGTAGTGTTTGTAGAAATTGACTTATTGAAGGGCGAGTACGTTAATACAGATACCACCTATTTATAATTACAACAAGCATCGTAGGAATCTTCAGGTGTCAGTTTCAACATCTCACCACTAAAAATTTACACACATGTACCTAATTTTACAACACATTGTCAGATTCAATAGTGAAAACATCTCGATCATATTTTTAAGTCTCGTCCTTTTTTAATTGAATGTACTCATCCCCTTTCAGATACACTATTGTGATTGATTTTGTTGCGTTTAGAAGTAGGCTAATATTGTACATTGGCAATGTTGCTACTGGAAACTTGGTGAAACTTAATCAACATAGAAGGTTGTTTCGTTTTTTTTCTCAGATTCTTGTGTAATGCCAAATTGTTAATGTTCCTTCTTCCTGCATGTTAGTTTAATGTTATTGCAATTTAACATAAAAGTAAACATTTTTTATAATTTTGATTACATTATTAACACTACACTAAATCTTCCCATAAATATAAAAAAAATTAATACATTTGATATTGAACATTCTTGTATTCACAATATCAATATTCACAAAGGTGACATGATTACACATTATTTTAAATATTAACTATAAACAATTTTCATACTTATTTTTAATAATTACCTTTGTTCATAATTCAATACTACTATGTATCTAAAGATAATTCAATTCGTAAATTTTACATGGAAAATAATAAAAATTTATATTTCATTAAAAAATATAATTAACATTTTAAAAATTCGATTTAAAATTATAAAGTCTACTTTTAAAAGTTTTAACTTGGTTTTCAAGAAGTTGGCAAATGTGCATGTCCAACACAATTCTGCCAATAATGTTTTTTATGGTTTTAACTAAAAGTTATTGAACATAAGTGGTCATTTTCCCATACATTGTTAAATTAGAGATCAAAGCTAATAGGTTTGAGAAAGGTTTGAAACAGTAAAACAGTTGAAAGAAGAATAAAAATAGAGACAGTAGCTCCTATTTACAGTAAAGGAGTAGGGAAGAGATTCATGGATTCAAGATGTACAGACTTCTCCTCCTTTGATGAGCTGTTTTAACTTTTCTTTGATAAAAATTAATAAAATCTTCACTCAGTAAAATAAATGTTCCTTCTTCCTGCATGTTAGTTCAATGTTATTGCAATTTAACATAAAAGTAAACATTTTTTATAATTTTGATTACATTATTAACACTACACTAAATCTTCCCATAAATATAAAAAAATTAATACATTTGATATTGAACATTCTTGTATTCGCAATATCAATATTCACAAAGGTGATTACACATTATTTTAAATATTAACTATAATCAATTTTCATACTTATTTTTAATAATTATCTTTGTTCATAATTCAATACTAGTGTAATGGTAAATGCACCTACGTACATGTGAAGTACGCATTGCTTAAGAAGAGCAATGAATATTTCTTTCAAACTGTACGTGAAAGAAATATTACCCTTCATGCTTAAATTAAGGGTCGCGCCGGGAGCAGGCACCCTGGCTACGGTCAGGGATGATTAGGCTCCCCGAACCGCTGTCAACGCTAACACGATCCAGGCGTGGAAACAGGGACGTTTGGGAACTCGTGAGTTTTCAAAAGAGCAAAAGTCCTCTGACAGTTATGTCGATTTATGGCGTCCAGGGCGTGCCGAGTTCTGACGGGGGGGCGGCGTAATGGCCTTGTTAAACTCTCTGTTTCCCATATAAGGATCCTCTAGCGTTGAGAGGCAGGAGAGACAGCCTAAAGACTTTGCTGTGTACACGTCACGCTGCTCTGCAGCTCTCTATTTTTCTTATATTAAACTTTCATACTTCATCGGACTTGGTCTCTGTAATTGAAACCTCGCTCACCACCACGCTCTTCCAGGGAACTTAGCTTCCCTGCGAACCCAACTTTTTTTGCATCCTGTACTGGAAGCAATTGTAATTGCCTGCAATCGCTGCTAGTAGCACTACACCTGCAGCGAAAGGCATTACATGGTGGCAGCGGCTTGGATTGAGGAGCACAGCGAATTCAAGTACTTTCTGCTGACGGCCGGGCTGGAGAGACTTCGCGCCTGTACCGAGGTGGGCCGGAGCCTTTCTCGAGGGAACAACGCTCCAGAGGAATCTACAAGGCGCCGTGGTACCCGTTCACCGCCTGCAGAAGCCGAGTCCGTGGTTTGGAGGCCAGCACCAGCAGCCGCTGACGAGCCCGAGGGACGTCTTCGGTGATTAGCCGTTGGCAGCCTGCGCCGCGAGAGGGTCCTCTACCCTGAGGGGAGCTGCGAAGCCATCACTGGAGGCCCGAACTGCGCATCTTCAAGCCACCCTACATCTTTTTCCTGGTAAGAGGTTAATCCAGCCATGGCAGACAATGATATTGGCGATAATGAGGAAAATTATATATCAGTTATACAGGCAGTAAAATTAATATCGCGTAACTTTGATGGAAATCCCCGACATCTTAGAGAATTTATAGAAGGAGTTGAGGCAGCAACGGAAGTAGTACACCCCAATAAACGATCATTGCTTTTGAAATTCATTGAATCAAAAATTACTGGCAATGCTAAAGATAGATTATTAGCACGAACACAACGCGAAACTTGGGAACAGGTTAGAGCGATATTAGAGGAAAACTTCTCTGTACGGCGTACGTTAGAATATTACGCGGGCGTATTATTCACGTCGAAGCAGGGATCAAATGAAACAGTAGCACAATGGGGTTCGCGAGTAGATAGTATGGCTATAGATCTGAGAAGAGAAGTAAAAGGCAGGTTGGAAAAATTAGAACAGAAAGATAATGCGCGTTACGTAGAAGGAGGTCTGCAGTTAATAGGAGAATTCTTAAAGGGAACGTTTATTGCGGACTGAAAGATGAAAGGATAAGGTATATTGTTAAAGCTAAAGGAGAAGAGGAATCTTTAGCACAAATAGTTGAAACCGCTTTACAAGAAGAAAGCGAAGTGAAATCGCAAAGGTATAAGAATAATCAGGGGCAATGGAATTCGCGATACGAGAATACGCGATATGATTCTAGGAGGCAACAAAGTACGCATATTAAAAGTGAAGTTAATGTTACTGCTGTAAATACTGTGAAATGTTATAAATGTCAGGATCTGGGTCATATATCTAGGGTTTGCAATAATGAACCGAAATGCGCCAAATGTGGTAGGCGAAATCATGAAACTAGGAATTGCAAACAGGGAAACAGGCAGTAGAGTTGCTTGAGCAGCCGCAAGTAACTCTACAAAATGGCTGCGTAGGTGATATGGAAACTGGGGGAAATCACAGCTGTGAAAGAGATTCGCGTGATAAAGATACTGTAAGGAATAGCTCTTGTGATAGAGATTCACGTGATATAGTTACTGTGATGAATCCTGGATGCGGCAAGGAGTCGCAGGAGGTTAACTGTGTAAAACAAGGGGACGCCTTTGATAAAACCAGTTACATGAAAAGTGATTTGGGACCATACGAGGTTTATGTATTGTGTCCGGAAATTAAGGGAGGCTTAGGAATATCCTTAATTGATACAGGGGCCCAGGTATCATTGGTAAGGGAATCCTCATTAGTCAAAAATATTGCCCAAAGCGATGATGTAATTGAGATTCAAGGTATTAGTGGGAAAAATATCAAGGTAAAAGGTATGGTAAATTTAACTCTGAATAATTGCAGTGAGTCAATAGAATCCAAATATTATGTTGTAAATAAACTGTTTAGAAATATTGATGTTATATTAGGACAAGATTGGCTTTTAAGGAATAATTATGTGTTTACTAAAAATATTGCAATACCACCTTTCAGTGAGTCAGTAGTTCAATTCCCGACCACAGAAAAAGGAGTGAGATATGTAGAGCAACAATTATTGCAGCCAGGAATAGTCTGTGCGGCAACTTTAACGAATTGTGATAAAACGTTTCCGTGTCTTATTGTAAATGTCACGCCCGAAACGTTAGTTGTACGAGAAACACCAATATTAAAGAAACCTACGACTCGGTTAAATAATGCTACTGATAGGACGAATGAAGACGCGTTCACGAAGCGGAGAATAGAATTATTATATGATAACTTGAGATTGCATCATATAGAGGAAGGAGCTAAAGATATTAGAGATATATGTAGTGAATTTGTAGATGTTTTCAAATTACCAGGAGACAAACTGACTAGTACGACAGCGGCAAAACATTACATTCCCACACCCTCTATTCCTAAAGGTAGACCAATTACTTTAAAGAATTATAGGTTACCTCAGGCTCATCAGGAGGAAATTCAGAGGCAAGTAGAACAAATGCTAAATGACGGAATAATTACTCATAGTAAGAGCGAATGGAATTTTCCTTTGCTTGTAGTTCCGAAAAAGATCGATGCGACTGGCAAAAAGAAATGGCGAATTTGCGTAGATTTTAGACGACTTAATGACGTAACAGTAGGAGATAGCTATCCTCTTCCAAATATTCAGGATATTTTGGATAAAATAGGAAGATCGCGTTACTTTTCTGCTCTCGATTGTGCCAGTGGGTATTTACAAGTGCCAATCGAACCAGAGGATCAATGCAAAACTGCATTTAGTACGGCTAGCGGCCATTATGAATACACGCGTATGCCTTTTGGTCTAAAATCAGCTCCTGCTACGTTTCAACGCATGATGAATTCTATTCTGCACGAGTCAATTGGTGACAGATGCTTTTGCTACATGGACGATGTGTTGATAATGGGAGAAACATTAGCCGAGCATAACAAAAAGCTAAGGGAAGTACTCGGGCAACTCAGAAAACATAATATCAAAATTGAACCCGACAAATGTGAATTTTTAAAGGTAGAATTAAATTACTTAGGACATGTGGTGACAACAAAAGGAGTAAAACCTGATCCGCGAAAAGTTCAATCAGTTACAGAATTTCCCAGACCAGGAAATCCGAAGGACATAAAGTCATTTTTAGGTTTAGCAGGTTATTACAGAAAGTTTATCGATGGGTTTAGTTCAATAGCAAGACCTTTGACAGAGTTATTAAAGAAGGATGTCGATTGGCAGTGGACAGAAAAGGAACAGAACAGTTTTGATTTACTGAGACAAAAGTTAACTGAAGCACCCCTTTTACAATATCCCGACTTTACCAAGCCTTTCATATTGACGACTGACGCTAGTGGATATGCAATTGGAGCAATACTTTCACAAGGAAAATTAGGTGAGGATAAGCCAATAGCTTACGCCAGTAGAACCCTGAACAAGGCAGAAATTAATTACAGTACTGTGGAAAAAGAGTGTTTGTCAATCGTCTGGGCTTGTAAACACTTTCGACCTTATTTACTAGGTAGAAAATTTACAGTCGTTACGGATCACAAAGGATTAGTATGGATCTTTAATGTGAAAGATCCGAGTTCAAGATTATTGAGATGGACATTATTGCTAGAAGAATACGATTATGAAATTAAATACAGAGCAGGGATTAAAAATTGTAATGCTGATTGTTTAAGTAGATATCCTGTAGAATGTATGCAATTTAATGTAGAGCAAATAAGCAATGAGAGGAAATTAGCAATTATTAAAGAAATGCATAATTGCCCGGTAGGTGGTCACCAGGGAATTCAAAGAACTACAGAAAGGATAAAATTATATACAAGTTGGATGGGAATGGAGAAGGACGTAGCCGATTATATTAGGAATTGCAAGGTGTGTCAAATGAATAAAGACCCCCATCACAAAGTAAAACAGCAATTAGAAGTCACTGATACTCAGGACGAACCGTTTTGTAAACTTTATCTCGATGTGGTAGGTCCCCTTCCAGTTACGGAGGACAATTTTAGATATATTTTAACTTGCCAAGACAATTTAAGTAAATATGTTATCGCTATTCCTATTAAGAATCAAACTGTGGAAGAAGTAACAGATGCGTTTGTGAACAAGGTAATATTAATATACGGTATTCCAAACTCTATAGTCACTGATCAAGGGAGTAATTTTATGTCTGATGTATTTAAAAGAATATGCAAGTTGTTTAAGATTGAAAAAATCAATACCGCAGCGTATCATCCGGAGAGTAATGGAGCATTAGAACGGACTCATAAAACGCTTGTAACGTACTTACGTTGTTTTTGTGATCCAAAGTCTTTTAATTGGAATGCGTGGTTACCGTTTGCGTGTTTTTCTTACAATACTACTCCGCATTGTATCACTAAGTTCACACCCTATGAAATATTATACGGTAGGAGATGTAATATTCCAGGGATTCTACAATGTACTCCGCAACCGTTGTACAATTATGATGACATAATACAGAATGTTAAGTTTAAAATGCAGAATTGTCATAAAATTGCTAAGGAGAGATTGATACAATTCAAGGAAAATCAAAGAGAGAAAACAAAAGCCAATCCTGTAAAGTTTAAGGTAAATGATTTAGTATTATTAAGAATTGAAGCTAGGCATAAGTTAGAACCATTATGGAAAGGTCCTTATGAAGTAAAGATGATGAAGGAACCTAATGCAATTATTCAAGAGGTGGGTAAACGTAAGCACCAGGAAGTACATACCAACAGACTGAAACCATACTTTTCTTCCGTTTCAAGGAACGAAACGAAGCATGAGGTCACTTAGGAATTGGGTAATATTAACGGCGTTATTATGGTGGTGGGAAATGGCAAATGGACAGGAAGTGGAGCAGCTACAATTGTAAATCGGGATTTATTTTGATGAAGCTGGAACTATCTCTTTTTACCCAATGCAATGGAAAGTAGTAAGCTATATAAATTTAGAACCAATTAAGGAGCTTTGGAAGAGTACGAAAGAACATCACAGAAAGGTAGCAGAATATTGTAATAAAGTATCGGAAGCAAATTGGTATCATCTGACAGACTGTGGAGCTTTTCAGCAATACATGAGATCTAAAACGTATTATATTGATAATTTGAGAGATTTAGTAAGCGAATATATGGTAGATTCAAAGAATGTCGAATCTTTCAATAAAAGAGCGGTAAGAACAAAGAGAGGAGTATTAAATTTTGTGGGAGAAGTAGCAAAGGTACTTTTTGGAACTCTAACACAATCGGATGCAGAGGAATATAATAAACATATTTCAGAATTAGAAAAAGAGCAAAGCGAATTTTTACACATTTCCAAAGATCAAATGACGGTAATAAAATCGACATTAAGTTCTGTTAACTTAACAATTCAAAGAGTAAATCAAAATGAGAAAACATTAAAACAAAATTTGAATAAATTAGCTAATTATACTGATAACAAAGTTAATGCATTAGAAGTGGAGATAGAAAACATCAGTCAGATCAATGAGCAAATAAGAATATTGCAAAGAGGTATCGAGGAATGTCAGCATTCGTTTGAAATTTTGCTAGATGCTTTTGTCCATGCAGAGCAGGGAACGCTGCAGCCACAACTTATTACTACTGCTAAGATCAAAAAGGTAATGGAGAGCCAGGCACTGCCAAATGGTTTGGATTATCCTCCTTTTCCCCTTCCTGAACTCCTTAAGATAATGATTCCCCATGTGTACGCTTTAAAGCAATATTTGGTGTATGTATTAGAAATTCCTCTTCTCTCCCCCAATATCTATCATCTCTATAAGATCCTACCTTTTCCCGTGTCCAAAGGAACTAACACATATGTATTTTAAGTTCAAGCAAAGAGTTTATTTTTAATGATTCCATGAGGCAACATTATGGTAAAATGTCAAATTATGAGTTGTCAAAATGTTTTCAAACTAGTATGTTAAACTATGTATGTAAGAAAGAAACTATGATATAAGAAAGAACTATGATGTAAGAAAGAAACTATGTATGTAAGAAAGAAACTATGATGTAAGAAAGAAACTATGGTATAAGAAAGAACTATGTATGTAAGAAAGAAACTATGATGTAAGAAAGAAACTATGTATGTAAGAAAGAAACTATGTATGTAAGAAAGAAACTATGTATGTAAGAAAGAAACTATAATGTAAGGACGAAACTATATACGTAAGAAAGAAACTATATATGTAAGGAAGAATCTATGTATGTCAAGAAGTGTTAAAGTTGATGAGGTAGAGAAATTAATTGAACAACAAGAAAGAAATAATTATTTTTAGTGGTACGCTCATGTGATAACATGTAGTTCAGTTTTTGGCATATTAATTGTAATATTTTCATGTTGTTTTATGTTTTGATGTGTTAAAATATGTAGAAATTGTACTTATTGGTTATGGGACAGATGTTCGCCAAAGAATTAATGGAAAGAAACAAGAGAAAGATTCTTATTAATTATTCAGGAGCAGGGAGAATTGTGTTATAAAGCAACTGGTACTCGTGACGAGCAGTCTTCCACTGCAGAAATAAATTCCACAATATCTCCTGCTCACTCATCAAAATTTATCAGTATAACTGAAGTTGATGGCGAGAAACAACATCAACCGATATCCACACGAACGAGAAGCTCAAGTAAAGCTTTCCGTTAGAAAAGTTTTCATCTGTTGATCAAAACTTTTTCTAAGGGGGGAGGTGTAATGGTAAATGCACCTACGTATATGTGAAGTACGCATTGCTTAAGAAGAGCAATGAATATTTCTTTCAAACTGTACGTGAAAGAAATATTACCCTTCATACTTAAATTAAGGGTCGCGCCGGGAGCAGGCACCCTGGCTACGGTCAGGGATGATTAGGCTCCCCGAACCGCTGTCAACGCTAACACGATCCAGGCGTGGAAAAAGGGACGTTTGGGAACTCGTGAGTTTTCAAAAGAGCAAAAGTCCTCTGACAGTTATGTCCATTTATGGCGTCCAGGGCGTGCCGAGTTCTGGCGGGGGGGGGCGGCGTAATGGCCTCGTTAAACTCTCTGTTTTCCATATAAGGATCCTCTAGCGTTGAGAGGCAGGAGAGACAGCCTAAAGACTTTGCTGTGTACACGTCACGCTGCTCTGCAGCTCTCTATTTTTCTTATATTAAACTTTCATACTTCATCGGACTTGGTCTCTGTAATTGAAACCTCGCTCACCACCACGCTCCTCCAGGGAACTTAGCTTCCCTGCGAACCCAACTTTTTTTGCATCCTGTACTGGAAGCAATTGTAATTGCCTGCAATCGCTGCTAGTAGCACTACACCTGCAGCGAAAGGCATTACATGGTGGCAGCGGCTTGGATTGAGGAGCACAGCGAATTCAAGTACTTTCTGCTGACGGCCGGGATTGGAGAGACTTCGCGCCTGTACCGAGGTGGGCCGGAGCCTTTCTCGAGGGAACAACGCTCCAGAGGAATCTACAAGGCGCCGTGGTACCCGTTCACCGCCTGCAGAAGCCGAGTCCGTGGTTTGGAGGCCAGCACCAGCAGCCGCTGACGAGCCCGAGGGACGTCTTCGGTGATTAGCCGTTGGCAGCCTGCGCCGCGAGAGGGTCCTCTACCCTGAGGGGAGCTGCGAAGCCATCACTGGAGGCCCGAACTGCGCATCTTCAAGCCACCCTACATCTTTTTCCTGGTAAGAGGTTAATCCAGCCATGGCAGACAATGATATTGGCGATAATGAGGAAAATTATATATCAGTTATACAGGTAGTAAAATTAATATCGCGTAACTTTGATGGAAATCTCCGACATCTTAGAGAATTTATAGAAGGAGTTGAGGCAGCAACGGAAGTAGTACACCCCAATAAACGATCATTGCTTTTGAAATTCATTGAATCAAAAATTACTGGCAATGCTAAAGATAGATTATTAGCACGAACACAACGCGAAACTTGGGAACAGGTTAGAGCGATATTAGAGGAATTGTAATTGCCTGCAATCGCTGCTAGTAGCACTACACCTGCAGTGAAAGGCATTACACTAGTATGTATCTAAAGATAATTCAATTAGTAAATTTTACATGTAAAATAAACAAAAAAAATTTATTTCATTAAAAAATATAATTAACATTTTAAAAATTCGATTTAAAATTATAAAGGTTCTCGCTTCAGCCGATTGATACATTTATTAGTCCGGCACGTCAACTGCTAAAGTCCCCAGTGGCGGGTAAGATCTGGCGCCGACCTACGCTTCGGCTTGACCCAACAAGGTATCTCCCACAAGCGTGCCCGAAGAAGGTAAGGAAAAAACTCTTCACAATCTCGCATAAAATATTTGCATCAAAAAATGTATTGGAAGTGAATGGACAATTTTCTAATATATTAGAGTAATTGCTTAAGAACGAATAAAGTTGCAGCCTTCATTTTTGTCTATCCATAAACATATAACATTGCAGATACTTTAGGTTAAATAGCAACGGTAAGTAGCCGAGCTGTTTTAACTTTTCTTTGATAAAAATTAATAAAATAAAATCTTCACACAGTAAAATAAATGTTCCTTCTTCCTGCATGTTAGTTCAATGTTATTGCAATTTAACATAAAAGTAAACAAAAAGGAGACCTCCTGAAACGGAAGACTTTATTCTCACGGTGCACGCTGAAGTGTTAGCTGTCCTCGAAGCTCTCGGCCACCTCCATCAAGATCCGGTCGGGTAAGCACTGCGACAGCACGTCTCTCACGTTCGTCAAACCATTCAGTCTCTTTGTTGCCCGTTCGAAAATACGGCTCCGGCGTACTCTCCAGCCCACAGTGATAGTGACAGTGACTAAGTTTTGTTTCATCTCCAGCTGACGCATGACCCATTTACGTCAGCGCAATCTCGAGTTTGTACTCGTTTTGACAATCTAGCATATGTATAGAGGGTTACGAAGTGTAGTATAACAATATGAAAATACAAGTGCATGCAGTCAGGATCTAAGATTGTTGTGTGTGTGTGTGCATTCTAAACATTTGCGTCTTTGATCTGTATTTTTGTTATCTTCTATCTTATTTCCATTCTTTGAATGAAATTTAATGAGTTTAATTTTTATTCATTTGATTTCATTAAAAAGAATCATTCTTTCAATTGAACTGATTTTTCATTTGTTTTTTTTCCTGTCACCGCCTTGTAAGGTTTCCTTTTTCCTTTTATTTTCCCAGTCCAATTTTTTAAACTCATTCTAGTATGAACTTATATATAGTGTGCATTCAAAATGCGCGCGCGCCGCAGCCTCCTGACGTCGCTCATAGATCGCGCCACCGCCACCTCCTCTCGTTCCCCGAATCGCTCCCAGAGAGCGCTCGCGCGCGCGTATTATCTCTATGCTCATGAGCGCTAATGAGTGCGGCCGCGATAAAAGCAGCCAGCGCAAGGCGCCCGCCGCTATCTTATCAACCACAACATCCGGCGTCGCCGTTGCCGCCAGCGCGCCCCCGCTATCACCCGCCCGCCGCCCCCTGCTGCGAGTGTTATCAGCACGCCAAACCAGACAGCCGCGCGCGGGCGGTATCAGCCACAATATCCGGTCGCTGGCCTTGCACTGCTGCGTGTACTATCAGAACCCCAAACCAGACAGCTTCGCTCGAGATGTCGCCGTAGCTCAGAGACAGAGTGCTGGTCGCCTCGCACACCGGAAATGGGATTCATCTCGGATCGAATCGGCTCCAGGCAGCATTTTTGAAACCCCAGCCTCACAGCCTCCGTCGCTGCCGCCCTTCGCCATTAGGGCGAGCCACCGTCAGCCTTCGCTGCCAGTCTTCGCCACCAGAGGTCGCAAGGGGTGGGGGGCGTTGACCTTCGGCGGGGGGCGTTGACCCCGACTGCTTTGGCGGTGGGCGTTCGGGTCCGTTGGCTGGCTGTTGACACCAGGTGGGGGGAGGGGTGGGGTTGGGGTGGTGGGGGGAGGGGTGGGGGTGGTGGGGGGAGGGGTGGGGGTGGTGGGGGGAGGGGTGGGGGGAGAGGGGTCGTTGACCTTCGGCGGGGGCATTATAATTGGTGGCACAGGTTGTTGACATCGAGTGTTGTGGGGGACCGGAAGTGGGGAGGGGGAGGAGGGGAGGGGAGTGGGAGGTGTGGGCGAGGAGGGGAGGGGTCGTTGACCTTCGGCGGGTCCCATTATAATTGATGGCGCCGGTTGTTGACATCGACTGTTGTGGGGGACCGGAAGTGGGGAGGGGAGGGGGAGGGGAGGTGTGGGCGAGGAGGGGAGGGGTCGTTGACCTTCGGCGGGGCCCATTATAATTGGTGGCGCCGGTTGTTGACATCGACTGTGTTGGGGGACCGGAAGTGGGGAGGGGGAGGGGAGGGGAGGTGTGGGCGAGGAGGGGAGGGGAGGGGTCGTTGACCTTCGGCGGGGCCCATTATAATTGGTGGCGCCGGTTGTGTACATCGGATGTTGTGGGAGACCGGAAGTGGAGAGGGGGAGGGGGAGGGGGGTGGCGGTTGGGGGTGGGGGCTGATAACGGCTGTTGACCTTCGGCGAGGGGCGTTCGGGCCCATTATAATTGGTGGCGCCGGTTGTTGACACCGGATGTTGTGGTCTGGAGGACCGGAAGTGGCTTATCTTATCTACTTCCTGTTTCCGAACCCCCATATTCCCCCTACTTCGCTCGGTTTCAGCTTCTGCGTCGTACGAGACGGGATTCGCCTTTGCCGTCTACGCCGTCTTCTTGCGTCATCTTCCGTTCTTCCTAGTCGGCCTCTTCTTCTCCTGTCTTCTTGCGTCCTCTTCCGTTCTTCCTAGTCGGCCTCTTCTTCTCCTGTCTTCTTGCGTCCTCTTTCGTTCTTCCTAGTCGGCCTCTTCTTCTCCCTCGACAGCTACCGGCGCCTCTGACTACGCCCACGTTGTGAAAATGTCCCTTGCACTTCCCAGAATACTCGTGCAAGTTCCTCGCTCGTTGCTACTTCTACTTTGTTAAACCAGAACGGGTAACCAACGCTTTTTTCACAACGGGTAACTTTTACTTCCCGTGTTGTTAATTGAAGAAACACTTTACTAAATCTGCATTATCTCGCGGATGACTAACTAGAACGTCTGTTCGACGCCGAAAACTCCTACCTAGCAGTCGTTGCGGCGGCAATCAATATCTAAGCTGATGTTTAACGAAAGTTTTTGGCTCGGCGATCGGTGATCAAAATGCTGCTTACTCGGCGACTTGCGGCAATCAAAAGAGGGCTTCCGCTTGCGGGTACGCGTATTTATCGTGCGACGCCTGGGGAAATACTCAGTGGTGGGGCTACTTCCCCTCTCTCAACCCTTCACAAGGAAAACGTTGCTTGCTAGTTCGCTTTTGTTTAGTACGGGCAACGGATACCAGGCTGCGCGTTTAGGTACCTCTGATTTCTGCGCCTGCTATCCTCGCTGCCTGTGGGTGTTCATACATACGAGATGGTGGATTTATGGGGTTGCACAATCCCATAACGCCACAATATATATATATATATATATATATATGTATATATATTTACGCCACAATATATATATATACTGTATATATATTTTGTGGCGTTATGGGATTGTGCAACCCCATAACACCACCATCTCGTATGTATGAACACCCACAGACAGCGAGGATATATATATATATATATATATATATATATATATATATATATATATATATATATATATATATATATATATATATATATATATATATATATATATATTGAAACGCAGAGCGTTTCTATGTGTAATTAGAAACAGTGAGTACAATAATATAATTACAGCTAATTTTGAACTGCGCGGCATAAGCGGCAGATGCGACGACCGGCGATGGGGGGACTGTGAACGAATCTGCTGCCGTGAGCAGCGAGAAGGAGCGAGAATTCGGCCGTTACGATTCGAGCGCGGCAGTTGGCGAGGGTTGACCGTTGGCTGCGGGCGGTGTAAGACGATGTCAGTGACGAAGGAAATTAAGTGCAGTGTAATATTCATAGACATGCAGATTAGAAGCCGGTAAGTGGAATGTTGGAAGAGGTCGATATGCAGAAACTATAGATTGTGTCTGTGACATCAAACGCAGCGGAAGTAGTAATAAAACTGTGCATAGTGTAATTGATGCCGGCGCGAGCAGTGACCACGTGCTCCGTAGTTACAATAGAGAAGTGGAAAAGAACTGTTGAAAGGCGTGGCGACATAATTAGAAGCACACCGCTGGGGCGAAGTGGACACCATCGAGAGGCTGTGAGTGCGTAAGCGGAACTGCACGTCAAAACAACCAGCGTCGACGCTGAGGAATTCGCGCCGCCGCCGCCGCGGGCCGCCTAGGCGCGTGTTTGCATCATCCACCGCCCGGGACGCCGGGCTGCGGTGAAGGTCATCGGCCGCTGCCGCCGTGGGCGACCAGCCGCGACGAGGTATTCATTGGGGCCCCAGGTATGATGAAATCACATGGTAAACCGAACCTTGGTACCAAGACGGAGAGCAATTATGTATTAGATCATGTACATAACGTATTAATGCAAGAATAAATTGTATTTGTGTTCATGCAAACTTATTACTTTGATTCTCCAATGTAATGTCGATTCCTTTAAGGGACCCATTCACGAGCAAGACACCCGTCCGTTACAACTTTTATTTGCAGTGGAAAGTACCGACAATCAGGTACGTCACAATATATATATATATATATATATATATATATATATATATATATATATATATATATATAAATTCGCGTATAGGCCAGTTATATCCTATCCTGGGAAGATCAACGTGTGGAATTATGGGGTTCAACTTTTCGACTGCATCCTTTGGTTAAGACAAGGTTGTTAGCGTTGAATATCAATTGGGGGATAGGGTTCTGTTATTATTATTGTTATTACACTGGTCTACAAAAAACTTTTATCTCTAACAACCACAGAACACACTTTCTGGAAAATAATTTGCCTCTCAATCCAGATCAATTTCAGAATTTCTGTATCGGCCTCAGTTTTAATGTAATTATTGGTTTTTGCAAATGCTTGTTCTCTTTTTGTATTTTATGTGTCTGTCAAAATGTCACGCTCTAATAACAATAGATTTAAAGTATACATTAACTACAACAACGTAACGTGTTAAAAGAAGTGACAAAACTTACCTAAAAATATTGCATTCCTGATTTCTTGCAATAATTTGACTCATACTTTTGCATCTTTATAAGTTCCAGCAGTAGTCTGACAACATTGCACCATTCAAATTTACTTGATAACGCTTTTCCATTTGAGTAATGTCCTGGTGGACCTCATTGTGGACTCGATATCACTCAAAAAAAACTATGTCACTTGGAAAAATATTTAAAAAACTATTCGGCAATCACGAAAACATTTTCGTTCAGGGGTAAGAAGATTCCATCCTTTTAATTGAGCAGCTAGAAGCTCAGACTGTTGCTTCGACAAACTTAAATAACAAACAAGAGCGTTGCGATCCCCTTAAGACTTCCAACTTACGGAAAAAGCGGAAGAGTTCGCCGTGACATCACGCCATCCCTTTAAATAGCGGAGCAGGTGACCGCTCACCCCTTTTTCTGTACGCTGAGGAAAGCGGACGAGTGCGGTGAGCGAAGGCCGATAGGACATAGAGAGAGCATGAGCGAGTAGATGTGCTCTGTAGCAAAGTTAGGAAGTTGTAATATTCGAGAAGTGTTCAGCAGTTTATTTCCACTTAGCGAAGTGGAGGAGATTTAGGAACTTACGCAGAATTCGACAGTGGTGCAGCAGTTATTTGAACTGGGTGCAGTTATAGGAGATTTGGGGCGTAAATAATAGTAGTCAAGAGAAAGAGGAGCTAGATCATCAGGAGGCGTCATAAAACTTTTAATTTGGCAACACAAGTATAAAGTGTTGAAGTACGCCGAAATTACGCCGATAGTAATACGCGTCAGGACTGAGTATCACACGTCGGCGTGCTACGTGCAAGTGTAGCGAAAAACGAAGACGACGAGGGCGTTAAGAGCCGGGGGGTGCAAGCAACAAGCGTAAGCACCGATTCCGAGGGGAGGACGACCAGACGACAGCGTTGAAGCAACAATTGGCCGGGGGAGTGGATAGACGGCCGCCGAATCTGGGTCAAGGTCGAACGAGACGACGAGGTTTGCGAGCCGCGGACTGTACGCGCTACCGCAGGTAATAAATTAGAATCATCTCAAAGAGCACAAAAGTGTCATTTTTGTTTTGAAACGGTTTCTCATCTTTTATGGTGGCGAGAGATTGCACTGATTTAAGTGTTTTCATGTTTAAAATATTTGCACATTTTGGAGGGTAGTATTGTGTGATTTTACATTGAATCTTAATTTTAAATTATGTTAAACGGTTAATATTTTCCCATCTACCGATGATAATCATATTACTATTTGTGACTTTAAAATAATTTTACAAACTGTGCTTGATGTTTCCCCCTTTTCTATTATTGTCAGTGTGTTACAAAGATTGTGTAATTGTATGTGAATTTGTTAATTTTTTTTCAAGAGAGAAGAGACATTTTGTTATAGTAAAAAAGGCATTTTTTGTTTTTGGTTTGTTTAAGAATACATGCATTTGAGTTTGGGAATAATATGGATATGTATAGAAGTTCAATTATAGAAGGAAGAAAAAGATCCACGATCCTAAAAAAATATTTTCACATAGTTTTTGACTGCTGTTTATGAATAGATCACAGTTGTGAACCCCTACCAATAAAATAAAGTTAGGAAAAGGTTTCAATATATTTTGTGACGTTACCGAATACATTATAATTAAAAAATTATTTTCAATAGTTTTCTAATAGTAACCTGCTACAGAGCTTTCTCCCTCTCTCTCACGCGCCGAGGCCCTTTCAACGCGCACGCGACCCACTCCTTCCAATTCACTACGCACAACTGCGACCCTTCCTTTTCGTGGGAGAACCCCCGGCCATCCGCGGCGTAGGGATCGGCCACTTACTTATATTTTACGAAACACCCTTTCAGAAACGACGTAGCCACTCCCTTCGAGCATGTGCTGCGCCACCCAGTAGCTACTAGCGAGAATTATATTCGCCCGGGCCTACTTCTGCGACGCAGTGAAACCCGCACGTATTTTTTGTAAACACAGTCAGAGACGAGGAAACAAGAGGCAGAGAATCCTGGACATTTTCCATCCGGATTCCCTTTCAGAACGCCTTTAGCGATTGGACTAAATAATTCTACTGCGCACTTCGTTTTAACCTATCACCAACTAGATTTGTAAAATGAGAAGAACTTTCCAGAACTTAGGGATTTCGAGAGGGGGAAACTGGGGCTTTCGTGGATACTTGCGCGAGCGGACAATAGGGAAGACATCAGACAGTCAAGGATAATGGAATTGGTGAGCAAGGAGAGAGGTGTTTCCTCTGATCACTGACTGCGCCCGCACCTCAGCGCGGTCAGTTATTTTTATTTTTATTTTGGACTTAAGAGTTTTTTTGAACCGCAGTGTTCCCAGTCTAGATATGTGTGTGCCGTGCTTGGCCTTAATTTAGTAAAAAATAGCAATAGTTTACTAAATTCTTCGCAGTTTTAAGTCCGACGCCCTTAATTACAATCATTGCGTGCAACAAAATCTGCTACCAGTACTTGACTTCATCACGCGGAAGCGACTCAGGGAACCGCAGCGACCGCCGCCTACTGTCGTTTAGACCAGATTATCAGTGTGTCGGGTAGTCGACCCGGTTGGCTGAGCAAAACTTCTTCGACCACGTGGCCTTGCAACGGCCGCCGCCCGATCCGCATCGAGGGAAACCATTCAGCCTAGTGGATCAATGGATTCAGCTGCCACCACGGTGACGTGTTTTAAAAACTTAGCTATAAGCTCTCAACAGCCCCTCAGGCATCTAAATAAATGGGCTTTTGAATTCAAATATTCAATTCTCTAACTTTTCTGTTGTTCTTTAAAAGGAAGGAAAGATTCTTAAGTCTTTTCACGCTCCTCGTCTTCTTGTACTCCCCGACCTTGGCAGTAAGACTTTTCTCGAGCGATCTGTTCACGATTCATTTCGTGAAGTTAAAGTTCGTACGCTCGTAAATGTGATACACGTCGTTCGTAAGTCTTCCTTCCATTAAAACTCACTTTAGTCAATAAATAAATATACCGATAAAATAACAGAATCGTAATTTCTTACTGATTGTTTCTCGTCTTTCACTGTTGTAAACTCGAATAGTTCAACATACGGTGAATTCACTGTTCATGCAAATTACTGCCTTCCAAAAATTATGCATTTTGAGTAATAAAACTCCGCAACGATTGCTTCTAACTCGCGTCTTCTCTCGACACAAGCAAAAAAATACATGTCCTTTTCTTCCTGCCTAAATCCAACAGGACCTGTTCACACCGTTGCCAAGATAAGGAGTTGTAAGCGCTGCACTTGGGCATATATACTCTCTGCTGCTTCCTCCCTTACCTTCTCCTCGCTGACGTCGAGGCTTCCTCCCCTATCCCCAGGAACGGGAAACTTGGCGGTCAAAACGGGGTAATGATTTTGCATTATCTACAACAGGTCCGTAGTGAGCTGAACTAAACGTGTGACGTCATGCAATTCAAGAAGCGGGCAATGTAGGCGGTGTTTGTTTTTCGTTACGTGCAGGCTGAGTGTATGCAGGTGCTCTTGTTTATCGAAATTTGTCATCATTTTGTTAGTATGTAGAATGTAATGCCTTTTAAGTAGAGTGAATTGTGCCGCGATATTTATTTGCCATGTCTAAAACCTTGTTTTCGGTATTTTGGAAGATGATATTAAGAAAACGTGGTAGACAAATAAATTGCTAGGATTTACGCCCTACCAGCAGTGGAGGTATTTATAATTCATTTTGGAATCTTGTTGCATAATTGTAATTGATTGTTTCATTTAAAAGCATTTACACCATGCAAAATAGTCTTAAAATCCTTAAATCCATGTAGTATAACCTAACCTGTACTTGTCATTTATTCTGTTCTATTTGTTTAACAGCATTGTAATTATATTATTTCGTATTGTATTGGACAAGTTTTGTAATATGTCCATTGTATATCCATTGTTTGCAATACCCAGGTATTCAAAATGTCTCATTTTCAAATATACATAATTCATTCTTTGCATTTCTAGAATATGTACACTCTCATTAGGGTATGATGAAAATGTTATTAATTTAATTTGCTTAGGTGTACGAGTTACGTTTCCATTCTGGAGGTGATATTAGAGTTGCCGTATGATAACTGGCAAGGTATGCCGGTATGATAACTGAAGAATTTGACTTCACCAACGTTAGAAGATGGAATTGTATCAACAGTGTTTCCTTCAAGCTCAGCCCTCTTGTCTTCTCAAAGAACATTTCAAGAAAATGTTATTACAAAGTGTGCCAGTGAAATCTTTTTTCCCTTGTTGCTGCAAGTGCTGCCAGTCTCCATGATATTGTAGACAAATATATTGTTACAGCAACATATATATCAAATAATAATTGCTTTGTTTAAAAAAACTTGTCTAACAAGCACTGGAAATCTATTAATAAATAATCAAACCAATTTTGAATGTGAACAATTAAAAAACTTTTGTTTTGGAATGTGTAATAAATAATATACTCTGAATATCTAAAGTTTATTTTAAAAATAGTAAGATAGGTATAATACTTTTTTGGATATTTCTCATACTTCAGTGCTACAAAAGGTTAATATGTTTTAGATGATTTTTAATTAAATGTAGCCAAATTTGAATTGGTAAATGAATCATCCGAACAATAAATCCTGTAATAATATTATTGATAGTTATAGTAAAAATCTATTCCAATTTTTCTAAATATACTGTCAAAATTCTGTCTTCCGTGACAATTCAGTATTGTTCTGCCCATTTGTAGGTTTCAATGACTAGTTTGTGTGTGGACTTTGTGGAAATATTGTCATGATATGGAGTAACCAATCAGATAGCTATAGAAAATCTCTACCAATTTTTTGTTTTATTTTAAAGTTAAGATTGCCTAAAACTTTGGAGAAACAGGCCAAATTGAAATTGTTGTATCTTCCACAACTTTTCATTTCATAAATTTTATTTTTTTATTTTTGTAAACAATGCAAATTCCCTCTTTAATCCCAGAACACTAAGCATATTTACTGGTATGTTATTACTAACTACAAGGTGATTTGACTTGCCAAACATAAAACTAGTGTAATTTATACATTTGTTTCATTTTCCTTGGTTTTCAAAGACCTACCCAAAATTGTCACTGAACCAATAATTGATATTGTATCAAAATTACAATTCTAATTGCTAAAAAATGTCACCAAAAATTAAGGCTGGTATGATTTCAATCATGATTTAAATCAAATGATATCTTAAAAAAAAATCAATGATTTAAGATAATATTTATTATTGGTAATATTTGAAAAAAGAAGTTATACAGTTGAAAACTTAAATCAATTACACAGTTTATACAAAGAATATCATTTCTTATAAGCTTTTTCACATAATTGAACAATTTTGAGAAAAAAAATGCAATGTAATGTACACAAAAATGAGCATGCTTATGAAATAAACAATTTGTAGTAGTTATTTACTAATGGACGTGGATGATATAGTAGTTTTTATCCAGCATTTCATTGTCTGTAGATAATAGCAAATTTAGGAACAATACACACACACCGAGCTAGTTTCAAGCAAAATGCGTTAAATCTTCAAGCGTATTTGTAATTCTAGATTTGGAGTAAAATGTTTGCTAATACCACATAAAGTCTAGCATCTTAGAGAAGATGAGCATTAATAAAAATGGAATTTTGTTGATACTCCCTTTTTCCTTGTGTATATTGATAAAATACCATTTAAGTGGGAAGGAACAGGACAACTATTAAATAGAATTTAATATTTCAAAAACTGTCTAATATTGTTGTACGTTTTTTTTATGAAATCAGTTGTTTTCAACAGTAAGAGGTTTTTTGATTCAGGTAATATTACAGAAAAGATGGTAAAATATTTTTGGACGAAGAATGCCTTTTTTTCTGAACCATGCTTGGTGCCTCAAGCTTATTCGATAATGTGAACACATGAGAGAAGTGTTTAAAGAGCATGAAACTATAAGTACTCAAATTTAACGATTTTGTGGGTTAGGGCGGTATTGCACCAGACCCCTCAAATGTATAGTATCTATTTGGAGAAAAAAAAAAGAAAACTAAAACAAACAATAATGTAATGATAAATTTAAAACTTCATGTTTTCACTTTTTTTCTGTCTTTAAAGTAATTAAGGATAAATAAATCACTTTACAATTTTAGTTTTAAGTAAAAACATCTAATATAATATTTAAAAACATTATTTAAATCAAGATAATGCGAATCATAAGTAAAGCAGATAATACTCTTGGATATTACTTACACGCACCTTCGCACAACTTTACTTTGTAAATGCGCGCCAAAACGCAACAGCTGCGCTATCTGCACCAGGCCCGTGACTGAGGAAACAAACTTAGTCCCCCGCCTTTTAACATTGAGTGAACCGGCCCTGTCTGCAACGCCATCTCGAACGCGCCCTATTTTGTGCGGCAATGTAAACTTGTGCATATCTTCTATTGCTCTCCGCATACACACACACACATTATATATATATATATATATATATATATATATATATATATATATATATATATATATATATATATATATATATATATATATATATAAAAGAGAGAGAGACTGACTTGTGAACGAGATGCAGAACCTGTCAGTTTGTTCGTCTGTTATTCCAGAAGTCTTCTGCTTCCCAGTCATTTTTGTAAATAATTATAATAATTAGCTTTTGTTGATCATTGTACAAGTATAAAACAGTATACCCGCGTGTCGGGAGTCGGGGGGTCGCCGTGGTAAGGGAGCGCATAAGCATGCCAGTGTATCAAATATTATTAAGCTGTAATCGATTACGATGCCTCTTATTCCGATAGATAACTGTTGAATTTAAAGATATTTCAAATTCGTTAATAAGGTAATTCGGCAATGAATTAGTGAAATCATAATTTTGTATTCACCAGGAACGTTATTAATACTTGATGTTTTGCTCTTCAGGCGACTTTCTCTTGAGTCAGAGGCCCTTGAGGTTGGGAGTCCCCTGATGAGCAACAACATACGATAACACCCTAGATACGTTAATAACTATTTTGAGACCGAGACGGATAGACCTCTGGTCACCTTTGGTATTAACAGTGATTTCAATTGTAAAAATTAGTATATAAAACTCACCGGGTTCTAACTTATAGAGCAAAAGAAATTTGTGATGATGGTGCCTCTAGTGGTATCGTACTTTCGTTACGTTTTTGAAATCGGCCGTGTCTTTCTTAAAGCAAAGGAAGTAGTAGCAACTACGAATATGAACGGGCAAAACATATTATAAACTGTACAAGAGCACAAGTCACTGGAGACATGCAGTCAACAACGAAAACAAAGAGACAAAATGAAGAATAAGGGATGGCAAGACCCCGTGCTAGGAAAATCCAGAGAGGATCTCCAGGGGTCGCTCGCTTTGACATAAGAGATAACTGCTACTTACGCTTTCCCATTGTGAAGGTGGTTGTTTTTCCCAGTTTCGATGGACGGCTAACGGTTGACGCGCATTTGTGTTTTGTTTTACTTTGTGTTTATTTATATAGCTTTCAAGGTGATGAAATATATTCTCTTCAATATATTTCACCATTTCAAAACCATATCAACACGCTACCCGTAGTGGAAAGTGGTAGCTCGAACTTTGAATTCCAGCGCCTCTGGTGGCTTTCGGCAAACAACTTTTGGGGCAAAAATCCATTGTCTTTGGGTTTAAAGCCAATTTAGGGAATAGAATTTACGGTGTTACAATTTTAATGCCAATACCTCTTTGAGAAGTTAATGTTATTGTGCCTGAACGTCTTCTTCATCAACAAACATGCATTTTAAGTAAAAACGTATTGCACAAGTTGTGGGAATCTTCTTGTTCCATGTATTTCCTGTTGAGCAGCCAATCAGAGGCGCTGGTGCCAACTTCCTCTTCGAGTCCTGCGTTGTGTGTGTGTCCTTCATGCTGGAATAAATGGCGGCGGACGAGAGGTGGTATTTTACGAAAGAACAGCTAGCAAATACACCAAGCAGAAGATGTGGATACGATGTGGAAAAAGAACTATCATATCGACAACATTGTGCGAACTTTATTCAAGATATGGGACAGAGGTTATTAGTGTATCCTTACGTGAAATGTGCTGAGTGTTGTGTTGTGTTGTTGTGAAAACGAATCTTCATACCATGGTATTCGGGAATTCTTTCATTGCCCATTCTAGATCTATCACCTACCTGTGCTGAAATGATCATACGAGTATGTGTCTCGAGCTGTTCGTAAGTAATGCGAGAAATTTGCAAGTTAAACGCACATCGCATGCGGTTTCGCGAACATGATGCCACGCCATATTGATCATGTGATATTTCGTTATTGTAATCACTTGTGACAATAGTAAATAATAATAAGCACTCCATTCAAGTAATATTTAATCCACGTACTTTCAAAGTTTGCGTGTTGTGTTAAAGGTCCTAGGTAAGTTGGGTTAACTGCACATCTATGGGGTAACTGCCATTAGTCTCGTTTATCTATTGTTGAAATGTGAACAGAGTTCAGCATTTGACCTTGAGTATAAGAGTTTTGATGGAATATTTGCATTAATGTGAATTGGAATTACTGATTTGATGTGCTGAATTCATAGAAGCATGTAAACACCAATATTTCATGTTGAGGTTACGTTTACTAAAATTTCCTTAATGGAGCTCAGTATGTTTCCAAGTATATACAGTAATAGTTAATATGGAATTAAATAGATATTATCTAAATAAACATGATTTTTTAGTGGATTTTGTGCTGTTTTTTTATTATGAAAATGTATGGATATGCTTGCTACTCCAAATGGTATTTTGATTCGCTGTATTCGTTCTTGATTTGAATTGTCTGAAGATTCGTTTTCATTAGCATGACTGTAGGAGAATCTGCAACTGATAAAGTTATTTTTTATTACTTTTCTTCCACTTGCTTCTGGCATGAATGGGGGAGCCATGAATGTGAAACCTGTAAGGGCTAGTGTGCAGCATCATCGTTCTTGTTATGAAAATCTAACCTTTTAATGGGAGAAAAAGAGCACAAAATGTTAAAAAGTGTGGTTAGATAATATTTTTATCGTTATTGGTGGTGGTGGTGATGGTGATAATTATTGCTATATGAATAGCAAGCCTAGGGGGGAGGCTTGTTTGGGTGCGTGTATGGTATTGGGATTTTCTAAAATTCGTAGCTTTTTTAAATTATGTTCAGTTAAAAGTATTCTACCTTTTATGTTGATTGCCATCATAAAACATTTAATTTGAACTGGGATGATGCAAGAGCATGTGATGATGGCCAGGGGATTAATTATTAGTCCATAGAATTGACTTAAGTAACGTCTGTAGTACATTGCTGTGTCTTGAATTCTAGTAAATATAAATTTTGGGGTTTTAGTGAAGCATTTTAATACCTGATGATTTGTTTCAGATGTACAAATTATTAATTGAAATAAAATAAATTTTGTTCTACACCTGTTGTGACATTATGATATTACACCCTTTTCCGAGCTGAAAAGTAAAATAACTTGGGAAATAAATGCTATTAATGAGAATGTCTTCAACGTGGAGAGTCGCATGATAAATCAAAGTAATGCATATTGTTTGTGCATGAAAACGTGTGAATAAATTGACGTATTACATGAAATTAATGTGAAAATTTTAGATTTTTATGCCATGATAAATAAGGCTTATTAATGAGTCTGTCTGCATAATTGTAAATAATGGAAAAATGAGACAAATATGGTCAAATCACCTAGTTTTGAGATGTTGAGCGTTTGGTATGTATTCATGTGATATAACATAGAGATATGGGTAGCCAAGAAAGTAATGAAAATTTAATAGAAAGCACAATTTTGTATTTCATGTAATCTAGACAATATATTTTGGTGTTTCCTTGTAAACTGTTCATGAATAAAAATATTTAATAGTTTCTGTCTCCTTTGAAATTCCACTTTGTTTTCTCAACCAGACCAAAGAAGCCCTAACCATATGTTTCCCTTACATTTGTAACACATTGTGCTTATTCTAAATTTCGTGTAAACTGATTGAAAACACTGCATCTTAAAGCTAGGTCTTGATTTTCACAAGACTTGTACTTCCTGTAGCTCACTTGCGTACAATGTTTTATTTTAAATAGACCAATTAACAGAAAACAGGTTTGTTTTGAGACTTTAGAAAGTGCTTGATTTTAGCAAATTAGGCATTTCAAAGGTGAATTGATTTTCAACTAAGCTTTCATGTGGGGGGTTATTTGCAATAAATGTTTGGTATTGTAGAAAGGGCAGGGTTTCTGTGAATAAGATGAAATGTTGAGAAATCTTATGTGGGTTCTTATGTAATTCGCAAGTAGTTGTGTATTTACTAAGTTCAGATGCAAGAGCTTCTTGAGAAAAATGTGGGTCAAGCATTTGCTCTTAATACGCTGAACAAGTAATTATGAAAGGTTAATTTGTGAATGTTAAGGGAGCATCTTGAAGATACAAAAAGGACAAGTATATGTTCCCATTGTAAAATGGGTAGGTTTTAGGGAAGTAAAGGAATGATTTTAGTAAATTTGAGCAATTTGTATTGCATTTATGCCATTGTGAAAACTTGATCATTGAAATGTTCAATGACAGTATCTGGGTTAGTTTCTTGAATGTTGTTAAATTGTTGGTAGTAAAGCAATGGACAACGTAGGAGCCATTCTTTTTGTAATGAACGCTGTATTGCATGATTTCAATTAGCTTTGTACTAGTTGTTAAAGAATCCTACATCAATTAAATTAGAGGAGCTGCATGGTTGACATATTCTTGCGTGCATGTGTGTAGTTGTGTTATCTGGTGGTGGATTGGAGCCAGAGGTTGTGTAGATAATTTATAATATATTTTGTATGCTCTGAAAAGTTTATTTTCCTTGACCAAGATCTTTCAGTACCCAGCTCTGCATCAACACTGCAATTGTGTACATGCATCGTTTCTATGTGTTTCACTCGTTTACTCAGTTCCATCGAAATGCAATGGCGGCTGCTTCATTGTTTTTAGCTGCAAAAGTTGAAGAGCAGCCAAGAAAGTTGGAACATGTTATCAAGGTAGCACATGTGTGTCTACATCGAGATCAACCACCTTTGGATACCAAATCTGAAGTATGTTTTTGCATTAGCACATTGCACTAAAATAATCGGAACTTTCCATTTTGTTGATTCCAAGAACATTGCTCATAATATTGTTCAGTGTTTATACAGTTCAGCTAAATTAGTTTCATTTCTTGATCAGATTTTGCTTTGATCAAAGTGTGCTTATTATTGACGGAAGAAAATGTCCTTAACTAGATTTTCTATTTTAATATTGGCTCAGTGAACAAATTTGTCATTAAAGAAGTCATAACCTCTTATCCAATAGTAAATAATTTGTTTTATGAGTAGTGGTGCCAACGATTTGATACCATGCTGACAAAATATGTAACTGTTTTAAAATAATGAAGTGCAATTTTTAAATTTTTACAGTGGAATGTCTGGTACCGAATGGTAAAGTAATGTTTTCTAATTTTCACATGTAATTTATTTTCAAGGTAAAGAATCTTACAATACAAGGACATTTGTAATCAAATGAATTATTTTTAATGATATTTCTGGACTGTAATAAGGTTTTATGTTGAAAATGTTTCTGAGAAATTATCTTGCACATTGCAAAAGTGTTGGTATTTATAATTTATCACAAGATAACTGTGCTTATTAAAAGATAAAAGTTTCATATTTTATATTTGTTGGAAAAAGTAAGTAAGTTATTACTAAATAATAGAGAATTTTATTTTGATATTTTGTCTCCACTTTTTACATTTGGATAGGGTTTTTAGTTTGTGTATTCTGCAATATCATTTCAATTATTTGAACATTACTATTACTTGTTCAGAGAGCTGTTTGTAATGGAAGAAATGTTCCTTTTTGTTTCTGTTAAAGTGATGTTATTAAATTGTGGGTAAATTGTTACTTTTTCTATCATTTAGTCATTTGTACAATTTTATTTAATAACTTTTTTATTTTTGCAGGCTTATCTTGAACAGGCTCAGGATTTGGTTTTCAATGAGAATGTACTTCTCCAGACATTGGGTTTTGACGTTGCCATTGATCATCCTCATACTCATGTTGTTCGTTGTTGTCATCTTGTGAGAGGTAAGTATTGTTTTGTGCTACATTCTATTATCTGGATCACGCACCCACCCACTGGCCCTTCGAAGATTGGATTTGCTCGAGATGGACTGTTTTTAAGACTGTTTTTGTGTATTCTATCCATTGCTAGTTCATCAGCATATGTAATATTTGCATAGTTTGTTGATAATGAATTGCATCTATGAAGCTCGGCTGCCCTCCTGGTTCCTTTGGTCTTTCACAGCAACGATGCCTTAATCCATACATTTCTTGCACTACACTCAGCATTTAGGGTTGTTTATTGATCTTATGTTAATTAAAATTTATCTGCCAAATCTTTCTTATGTAAGAAATAACAATTATTATATTATAATTATATTAACTGAAAAGTCGCTTTGACTTTCATGTTTTTTTTTTGTTTTTTTTCATTTCAGTGTTATCTGTATTGTATGCTGTTGTGGAAGTTTTCAATTTAATGAATTATTTACTACTTTCAACCTATGGTTAATTGAATTACTTGTATGTGGGATTTGTGTGGAATTTTCATGAAATCATCCCTTTATTTACTGCAGTTATTGATTCTGTAGGAATTGTTTGTGAATGACTTCATTAACAAGGGGTGAATTATTCATAAGATTTTAAGGCTAAGTAAAACATATACCATTGTCTTCTAATTGCCCATGATTCATTTGGAGACTCATCAGTTACAACTTTGTTTTAAAAAGGATAAATGAATGTTAGTTTGTGGAAATACTTTTCGGAATGTTTGTTAGTAGATTGTGCAGTGAGTCTTTTTCATTTATCTTCAGGAATTATCATTGTTAATATATTTATATCAGGGACTTTCCTGACCTGTGTTTTGATGTCTTCTGGAGATTTGTGTGTTATCTTGTATCTTCACTGCACACACGTGTGTTCATGCTTTTTCGCTCCATTTTGGTTCAAGATTCCTTTTGTTATTAATTATATTCTGTGTTTTAAGTTGTTTTGAATTCCCATCAGTCATAATTCCTGTTGTTGTAACTCAGTTAACACTACTGAGTGCGACAATGGTGAAGGGCCTGTTCAGTAATTTTGAAATTATTGATTAAAAAAATTACCAATATTTGGTCAATACAGGTCTTATTAAAGTATATGGCGTATATCCTTTAGTCTTTTATGCACTATTAGGGATGTAGGTTTTGATTTCCAGCGAAGTTTGTGATACGAAAATAGTTGTTGGAATATTTATGGTTTTAACAATAATTACAGAAGTGTAAAGTGCTAGAACAGTAATATTGAAAATGCGTGAATTATGTTGTCACTCTAGGCCTTATTCTCAAACCTTTTTTAATAAATATTTGTAGCTGTGCAGAGACTCAAAAGTTTTGAGGATATTTGAGGAGACACTAGGTAGTATTGAATGCTATTCATTAAGTGAACTTATCGAATTAGCTGTTGTGTAACTTGTAATGTGTAGAATTAATTCAACTCGTTAACTCGGAGATTTGAATATTATTTAAAGAAAAATAGTCATAAAAGAAACCTTAAAGATGACAATGTGTGTTGGGTTGTTTATTGTTACTATATAATTAATACTGTATTTTCCTCATGTAATGGATTCTAGGCCCACATTCATTGTCGTATTATATACATATTTGATACCACAGGTTATTATAAACTGGAAGAAAAGATTTGTTTAGTCAATTTAAACAAAAATAGAAAAATTGTATTGAAGGTAAATTCATAATTTTCAAAATATCATTAATTTTCATTGCCATTATAATTTTAAAATCATCACAATTCTTACTAGATTTCATCTATATCAACAAAATATTGATAGTATTTTTAAATGACTTTTATGCATTGATTTAATCTTGACTGTGTATAGAGTAATTTCTTTTATGTATTGTTGGACTAGAGATGCAGTTTGTTCTGTGAATTATAGCTCTTTCTTCTAATTATACAATTAATTTTCTGAACACTTCTAATTGCAATAAATGGTATGATGATATATTATAACTCTTAATGTCAATAATTTGAAAATGGGAGAAAAGTAAGAAAAAGTATAGTTAAACAATGATATACTTATTGTGGTCAAAATAATACTAAAATTTCATTTTCAATTTTTGTAAGTGCTGTAAAACCTCTGTTTTACACTTTTCAATGTTTTGAGATAATATTGTGTAAGTGGTGGGAAATTATTTTTGTTTATATACTGAAATACAGAACATACATTCTCTACATTTATGAATAATATTAACCTTTAGTGAAAAATCATTGGACAAAATCGAACATATTACAGTATCTAGAAAGAAAGTAAATATAGTAGTTACTGCACTACCAACGCTTGTGAGGGAAAGGAAAAAAACACAGAAATAATGGCGCTCACTATCTGCAATTGTTTCTTCGAGATAATCATTCATTAAAGTAGCAAAAAAAAATATGGCTAGTCTTTGCAGAATCAGGGACACAGTAGTGATATTGGAAGTGAAATGCACATTTACATTCATCACTTTCTACCAGTGATGCATTGGCAATATGTGAATTACTACTAAAATGTTTGCAGCCTACAACACAATACTTTTCCATTATTTATAAAATGGAATTTAAAGTAATAACACCTAGCCCAGGACAACATTAAGAAATTTGTCTTTCCCAGAACACAAGAGTCAAGTATTTTTGGGGCTTAGTGAGAGCAAACATGCAAGATCATGAGCCATTCTATTGTTCTTTGCGTTGGTGAAATGAGCAGAAAAAAGTATAAAAGGAAGGCTGGAAATTTTAATTTTGATAGTGTAAAGCAGGAACAACTTTACATTGGAGAATTGAAGGGACCGGCAAAAATGAGCATAAATGGCAGGAAAACAAAAATTCAGGGAACATAAAAGCAGGGTTTTTCAGTATGTTCAATCTTACTTTAAATAAATTTCCAACTACATACACATAAAAATTAAAATTTCAGAATTGTCAATGTCTCTGATAGAAGTTGACAATTTTCTCACAAGTTTTTAGAAATCTTGTTAAGCAAAAACGTAATTAAGTAGTACCCTTTTTATTATTTTGTTTAAATATAAAATTTCTCTAATGAAGGAGCCTGCATCCCATTGTGTGTATTACACTTTCTCTTGTGACCTTTTTTGTAATGTGTTTCAAACAATTCTTTGTCATTGTAAAAAAATGGAAGGGGGAATCCGTAGATTTTTGACTTGTGTAGCTGTTGTACTGAGGTAGTTCATTTCCTATGTGGAGTTACTTGTTATAGCTTTAATATTAGTATTAGAATCATTAAAATGTGCAACATGAGTGATCTTAATTGTTTAAGAATATTTTGACATTTCAAAGTTGCTCCCAGAAACAAAAAGGTCTTTCTACACTTACTATAGTGATTATTCCTGCTGCACTTTTTTTTTCCTTGAGATTTTCACCATTTAATTAACTCTTCCCTATTCCCAGTGATCATATGCCTTAGAGATGACATGAATATTATGGTTCTTGTCTGTGGTGGACAGCTGAAATCAACAAATACAGAATTAAATTCATTTCGCCCATTCATATATAGGCTTCATCAAAGGGACAAATGGAATAGATGAAGCAGGTTAGTGTTTGCATCCATCATTACTCTGTTCAACAATATCCTAGTATCTGGTATGGTTGCAACATGGTTACTTTTAATGATTTTAAGGTAAATCAACAAAATTTCTCTTAGAGACATTGGGCTTTTAATATCTTAGACTAGTTAATCTTGACAATGCTTACATAATTTTCAGGTCTTTAAAAGTTTTGCTAGGGGGTGGTTTGAATGACATCAGAGAGTTATACATTTTGTTTTACAAATCATGATCATATTAATGTATTTACAAACTGGATCTCAGAACAAAAGAAATATCATCCAGTATTTTATTGCTTAGAGCTTTGTAATTGGCTTATTCACGTTTGTATATTTAAAGAAAATCCTGAAATGTAATTGATAAACAACACATTATTTTGTAAGATCTTTTTACATTCTTCCTTATTATAGGACCTAGATCATTCAATTTCCTTGATATCTCAAATTTGTTTTCATTTTCCTTTGCCTTACATCAACATGCCTGTGTTTTTTATTTCTAAATGTTGAATGTTTTGTAATAAGTACTTCAATAATTTGAATTTTTAGTGTTTTCTGGTTGTGTTATTGAACCGGTGTTCTCTCTGTTTCACATGAAGTTGCTAAATTGAAGAGACACCAGGAGTTGTTTGCTCATGTCAGCCCAGAGTAAAGTTCACTGAAAACTGTTTTGAATTTTTCTATTTCCTGCCCATTCCAGCAATTTCAAGTGTCAAATTACCACTCATCTGTTACAGCTCCTACCCAAATTATGATCAAAACCACCCCAAAGAGCTCTTTGCAAATATCCGAGAAAGTGCTGACATGCTTCCAAGACTTAGCAAATGACTGGCCTTTGAAGCTCTTGATCATGACTGCCTGCAGACAGGTTTTTTTGTGCGGACATTAAGAAAACTTGTTCATTAATTTGAGAGTTCTATTTTTTCTCTAATCTATCCAATTGTGACATGTAATAATGTGGGAAAAATATGAATGTTTATAATTTTGCAATAAATTAATAGTACACATTTGATTTGGTAACTAAAGTGATCAGTAGAAAACTGTTCTGTCAATTTCACGCTTCACTTCTGTTTTTCTGCTCAATACTTCCCTTTTCCCCATTCACACACCATCCTATCTCACACCTTTTCTCCCACCTCCATGCACCTATTGAAATTTGTATTCTTCTGCAATTGTGCACTAAATTTTTAATATTATTTATTTCAGTAAATTTTATCTCTGGTGACACATTTTCATGAAAGAATTAACAGAATTTAATTATATAACTGATAACAGAATATTGTATCGTTTCTCATAATTTGGTATATTTTTAATTGAATACTTGATCACTGTAAATGTGTTATTTAAGATTTGAGATTTTGAAGTTACTATTTATAGACAAAAAATAGTCCCACCATCTCCTAAATACTTCATTTTTTAGCTTTTCATGTGTCAACTTCTTGAATTTCGATAAAAGGAAATTAGTTATTGTCTAATACACAAATGTGTTGTGATTTTTAAAGAACATAACCACACAGTAAAAGGAACTTCAGAGATCCTGAACAATGTGCGACATTTGAATTCAAATTATATTGAGTGTTTGGGTTTTTTGCTACTATTGCGTGCCATTCAAGTATTTAGTCTTTTAAATTCCGGTTTATTGCTGATTTTATCATTTGTTCTTCATTCTTACCTTGGTGTGAACATTGATTTTTCCATTTTATTTGTTTCACTTAATTGCCAATGTAAATAATCATTGCTACATTCTATTAGGCTACAAACTTTGGATATATTTGCTATGTTTTAATTTTCTATTGCTGACTTTCCAAATATTGTGAAATACAAATCACTCTGCCTGTAGAAAACTAGGGATATACTTCTGGTCACTATGTTGGCTGCAATGTAACATGTTGTACCCAACAGTGTAATATTCCTATGTTAGTGTTGCTTACTGCTAAATGGCATGTATCAATGTCAAATGAACGTTGCCAACAGCAAGGGAATTGTGAAAAGAAAAAGTGAGCATGGGAAAAATGAAAGCAACAGAAGAGTGAGATAATGTAGTGAGAGAATGGCGAAAAAGGGGGATTTGGTCATGGAAGTCTTTGAATTTGAGGCAAAGTTTCAAGTTAGTGTTTTTTGCAAATTTTGAAAGAGTATGTGAAGCCTCAGTATGCTTTCTGCAGGTTCACATTCAGCCTGTGATGAGTATGACATTTCATCAGTCATTGAGATTCATTAGCAAAATACTTTTCCCTTCAGCCGTTAGTCAGTGTAGCCAATGTATTGGAGAAGAGACTGAAAAATCATGGTTTGAAGTATGTTCATTGGAGCCTAATATAATAAAGAGTTGGAAACTAGGAGTTTTAAGGGGGGGGAATGGTATGATTATTGAAACTGTAATGTTTAGCTGATGTTCTCTTTTTGTCTGCTATTGTGTTCTCTAAGGATCCTTGTAATAACCAATCAGATTATTAATTCAGCCCTAATTTTGAAAATTTCATCACATTTGGTGCTTTTCCCTTGTCGTTTACAAATATAGCTTGGTTAAGATTTAATCATGTTTTTAAAAATGCTACAATTTTTTATTAATTAATTTATTTTTTTGCGTAACATTAACAGTGAATGTAGTATTTAAATTGCATCTTTTTAATTAAAAAATTTTGAAAGTGAACATGGACATGCAAGTGAATTTTTTGACCACCTTGGCAAGTTTTCACCTATTTAATCTTGGTCAAGGGCTGTGAGCAACTAATGCACGTTTTGCATTGTTACTGCAAAATTTAAAAAATTAAGGTATTACATTAATATTCTGTTTTTTCTTACATTATAATTTTGTTTCAATTAATTTTAGTACAGTAGAATTCTATTTATCAAATTTAAAATGCTGATATACAGATGGTTGTTAAAGTTATGAAATTAGTAGAAAAGATAAAGAAGAAACTTAACTGTAATTCCTTAAAATAAATTTTACAAATATATGATATAGAAAAATGTAAAATTCTGTAAAATTTGCTTTAAAAAAACTTTTAATTAAGTTATGTATGAAGGGTAATTACATACATATTTTAAAATTTTTAATTCTGTTATTTTAGGGAAACTGATTTTAATGTATTTCCCACATTAAAAAGGGACAAGTAGCACACGTTCAAACATTAAGGTATTTAATTTGTGCAATTTTGGTATTTTTGTTTCTTTCTCTCTCCAATCTATTTTGGTAATTGGAGATTTGTATAATTGGGCTTCAGTTAATTAGTTCTACTGTACCTAAATAGACAAAAAAATTACTTTTAAATCTCATGTCATTTTGTATTTGAGTTGCCTACGTTGTATGTTATTGAACAAATAGCAGTAATGGTTGTTGACATTGCTTGGTCAGAGATAAATTATTATGATCTTACTGAAGAAATTTGAGGCTGTGTTGCTGTCTTATTATGTTGCATAAATATTAATCTGTTGCCAGTAATTGTTGTTGGAAATTTTTGCGCATGGTTTTCTCTAAACAATAGAGGATGAGTTGTAATATGGTGACTAAGAAGACAAAAATGTTGCTTAGCTTTCTTATTGTCATTTTTCTCTTATATATTCGCTTGTTTTAAAAGGGTGCAAATAATGAATGTTCTTTTGTTTGTTTCCATTCGATTACAAAGTATGACATTTGTCCTAGTCATTATTATTGGTATTCTCACGTTAATGGGAAATTGATTTCTCCTCTTGTGCATTTGAGCTCTGGGGGATATTTAAATTGTGAATCTAAATTAATTTAAGGGAGGTTGGATTTTCAAGACAATTCAAAAGTGTTCAAGGACTGGTGAGTTTGAAAAGTTTGGTCCGCAAATGTACATTTCCCCCCCTTCAATGGGCCAGTCCTGACCGAGACGTTCTTGTTTTCAGGATGTCAACAAGTGAAAGCGATGGGGCTGTGTGATGCATGCTAATTGTTATGCCCTGCCCGTGTAACTACATATGAGCCAGCTCCTTCCTTGCTGCGAGCTGATGGGGTTCGCTACCTTTTTACCCTTTAGTGATGGAAATGTAGAAGTAATGGATATTGTTGGTCTTATCAAAATTGATCTTTCTCATCTTATCAAAAAAGTGGTATAGGCTGATATTGTGATATGCTTGGTTGTAAACAGATCGTTTTTTTTATATTCGTTCTTTGCCTTAATACTGAATCAACTTCGAGTTAGAAGTTGGCATCTTTTCTTTGGAAATGTTGCATTGCTCCCGATATATGTTAAAATGTTTTAAGAAATTCTTAGGTGATGTCCTACAACAATGTGCCTCCAGTTTTGAAATTGTTACAAGACCAGCATTAGTTGTTACTGCATGCTGTATTTTGCGATGTAAAATAAGCATTCCCTAAGTTTTATTGCGGCGTAGGTACTTTTAATTAGATATTGCTCCAATTGGCGTACTGAGTTGATCAGCAGTGGTGTAGTTCTGTGTGCTTAGTCAGAATTGCATTTTCCTGACAACTCCATGACACGTCCATAAGCAGACTGCACCAATTTGATCTGTCAGAGAACAGTATTTCTATGAAGTGTTCCCCTACATCTTCCCTGACCTCTATTACCCTTTTCCTACATTGCTGGCAGTCCGGGCGGGGCCAGTGGGTGGCAGTCAACTGAGACAAGCAAATGCGCATGCAAACAAGCACAAGCAAGCGAACGCGATCAAGCGACAGAAAATTCAAATGGCGTAGTGTACTAGAGCGAGGAGGCAAGATGACTTAATGTTAACGGAGTGCTTTTTCTTCCCGGTGGGCTAATTTGCTCCCCTGCCTTGAATGGTGGGGGAGCGATCGCTGCCTACCGCCAACTCCCAACTGCATCACCATGAATGTGTGTCACCATCCTTGCCTTTGCTTGATTAATTGAAATTGGATGTGGTCTTGATGGGAGCAGCAAGTAAGGACCTGGCCCAGACATCTTATTTTATGGCTTCAAACAGGTATGTTTCTTTTTGTTATTGCTATGTTGATATATTGTTCTGTTAACTTCTCCTTTTTAGTGTAGGATTTATTAGCATGTACTCCTATGTTTTTTGTGTCGTTACTTAAAATTTTAATACATTCAAGCTCAATGATAGAAATTATCAGCATGTCAGCCCTTTGTGCTTGATGTCAAGTTTGATTCTTGTGGGGGTGTCCGTATTTTGTACATTGTACATCATGCCCACAATTAGTATTTGTGAAAATTGAATTTCACTGGTGAGAACTGCGTGAAATGAGAGGATCCTCATTAACAGCTCCAGGACCTCATTTCATTTCTATTGTAACTAGGGGTTTTATACCAAGGCCCATTGGCACCCTGTAATTTTATGCCAAAAAGAACACTTGTTCTGGTTCCATTGCTCTTTGTAAAGGTATTGCAAACTATATCCAAAAGACAATAACACAGTTGAAAGTTGTCTAAACACCATGCCCACTTTCATTTAGAGGAACGAAACTTTTTAAACTGCTCTGGTAAAATTGTAATTGTTACTTGCTCTTCTCCTCAGAGATACAGGATTGTATTATTTAATTTGGTGCATTTCTCAAGGAGGTGCAGGCGAATCATCAATGTTTGCTTTATGTAAGATGAATGTTGTTAACAGTGAATGGTCTGTAGGGTGAGGTTTGCAAGGAATGAAAGTAAAGAATTACTTGAATGAGGATTTCTAAAATATTGTCAGTTAGTGAATAATGAGATTCAAAAAATATCAGCTCCATTGGGTAACCTTAAAACTGACCTTATCCACTTTTAACAATTAAAAGAACAATTTTTCCAAATATATTGGGAATTCTGTACTATAAAAATTATGTTTCCTAGGAACATCTTCTTTTTTACTTTCTAGTAAATTTAGTGTAGATAAAGTTATGTAATGCTGGCAAAATGTAGATTTGAAATTTTGATGTATATACAAGTTTTTTTTCTTCTTTTCTTTTTCTTTCCTTTCTCTTTTCTCTTTCTTTCTTTCCTTTCTCTTTTTTCTTTCTTTCTTTCCTTTCTCTTTTTTCTTTCTTTCTTTCCTTTCTTTCCCTTTTCTTTCTTTCTTCCTTTCTTTCCCTTTTCTTTCTTTATTCCTTCCTTCCTAAGTATAGTCCATCCATTCCTGTCAATGAACACCACTAATATGTAAACCAGTTCAACATAAAGATAATGAGATATCTCCTATATGGGATTTATAGAGATGTCAGGAGGACACAATCCTGCATATAAGTTGACTGAAGAAGGAGAACAAAATAAAACAGAAGAAAATGTACTATGCTGGTTATATTACTGTTAACAAATGAAAGAAAGAAGGAAGGATACCTACAAAATTGATACAAGCAATTCAAGAAAATGAAATGTGTCTAATGCCATTCATCTTCCAGTTGAAATGAGATAAGTCTCTACCAAAAACAGATTTTTGAAATGTTATCAAAATTGTACTGAATAAAATGAAGTCCTCCACAAAACTTAAACCCATCATGGGAAGGTGAGAAAATGGGAGGGGGGGGAGAGGGAGAGGGGGAGTCAGACAAACAAACAAACAAACAAACAAACAGATGAGAGAAAGAGAGAGGGAAATGAAAGGCGGAACAACTTCTGTCAGGATCCGCTGGTTATATATAATTTGGTGAACTGATGGTGACATGAAGTTCTAAGATCTTTTCCCAATTCCAAATAAGGATTTGTAGGGAGGTGCTCCAATTTCTGTGAACACATTTTCGTTGTTTTTTAAAATTATTTTAAGTTTAAATGAAGTTCAAAATTTGTTAACAAATACATGTCAGTCAAGTTATTTCTAGCACTTTCAAAATTCTAATTCTGACTAGAAAATATTAATTCCAGAAAGTCCTTTGTGACATTTATATAATAATATTAGTTTTATAAGAGTATTTTAAAAAATATTTTTAAAAAAGATTACTTTAATGTAAAGAATTAAGAGACCAAAAAGAGCAAAGAAAACTTATTGGTAGATTTTGGTGCTAATTGCAGAGCTGATAACAGAGTTGTCTCGAAAAATGGTGTGTTATTGTTTGTTATTTTGGGTTCTAAATGAAATTTTTACTCTTATCAATTTCTCCTGTGGATTTATAAATGCGTAGTATGGCAATAGAAACAGAAAAGTGTACATTTATATGTTTATTAACATAATCTTGAACTGTATCCCATAAATTTATTGCACATGATGAATGCTACCTGTTTCTGCCTACTGCCCAGTATGTTTAGTTTAAGGGGGAAAATAGCTTCAGCAGATGGATTGCCACCATAGCCACGAACTTCTACGTCAATTAATTTGTACTTTTCATTTGCAAAGCTGTGCAAAACTAGAATTTTTTATATTTTTTATTGTATTCCATTTAACCAGATGGTTTTGGAGAATTGATTTTTAAGTACTTGCTTGTTCCAATCATCTGTTAATGTGGTGCTGCTTCTGCATAAACAGTACTATGTAGTACTGTCCCGCTTTTCATCCTTTTTCACTGCTCTTTATCGTCTTTTGCTTCTCCCAATGTAAATACCTCCTAACCATCAATCTCATTTCATCTCTAACTGGGGTGTATGTATGGAACAAACTTCCAAGAAAGCAGGAAATGTTAAATTTTCTTAAGATTGAACTGGAAGAAATATCATTACAGTGTTTCACATGTTCTTATAAATGCAAAATTATGTACATATTGTACTGAAACAGAATGTTAAATAGTAACTTATGCTGTTACAAACAATTTAAGAGGATTCTCACTCTCATCTCAGGAACAATTTAAGATCAATTAACCTTTCGAGGACCAAGCAGGGTCTAATGTAACCGTTTCTAGTGTAAAAAGCAAAAATAGTTATGGTAAAATGATGAGAACCAGTAGTGTTGATTCTTTTAATTGTCAGTGTGTCATAGATCTTCACGTTTCTAGTGTGAAAAGTAAATATAATACCATTTATAACAAAATTATAATGTTTTCTTTATCTGGGGTCGTGAATGCCCCGCTTGGTATTCAGTGTCTATCTTAATTTTTTTGTCAAAGTTGTACTTTTGTTGGACTTCTTTTATCTTTTTCTCCATAAATTTCTGAGTATTATGTACTATTAGATTGTTGAATGCAAAAGCATCAAGTCCTGTACAGTAATTTATACTGGTTGTGTTACATGTGCAATTTGCTTTGTAAGAAAAATGTCAAAAAATGTGAAACGTTCATTATGAATAATGGAACTCATTGTGATGAAGTCTTACATTTATTAGAAAAAGACTTAGAAAATAAACTGGATCTGAAACTGAACTGGATAAAATGGTCAACGAGTAGGGTTTTTGAATGCTTACGTAATATGGAAGATGAAAAATCAAAATCTCAAAAGAAGCAGCGTTCTCAAAAGAAAAATAAATGCGATATGAAATCTGATTCCAAAAGAAATGGGAGTAGTACTACACACTGCTGCAAAACAGCAAAGAGAAACCAATGTTACTTATGTCCAAGAAAAGCTGATAGAAAGGGAAACATATCCTGTGAAATGTGCAAGTACAGGTTTTCAAGTCGTCAGAAACATTTTACAAAAATTATAAGATCCTTGGAATGTTAAAATGAATGATTCTGCATATTATAAAGTGTGTGCAATTTTGGCATGAAAAACATGGCTTACCTGTGTGAAAAACTTTGTGCCATATAGTTACAGTGTGAGAAACACTTTGCACAGTGAAGTCACATTGTAAACGGGTGGTGCTACAACAGCGTATACTTTATTTGTAACATTTGCAATTTTTGAAAATTTATAAGAGTTCAACGAAAATCACACTGGCACAATTTTTATAAGTGTGTTTTGTTCTATTTGAGAAAAACTTAAAAGAAAAAATTTGGAGTTTTTTGTGGGAAAGTACTTTTTCAAAAATCACCTTAATTAAAAAGTTATGTGAAAAATTCATATTTAAAAAAAATTCAGGGCATTCATTAAAGATATAATTTTTAAAACATTAAATTAAGAAAAAATCTATCATCAAGGTTGTAGTTTTGGAATGTTAATTTCATTGCAATTTAGAAAATACAGGGTTCACAGAAAATGGGACCATGCACAATTTGAAATAAGGTCATGTACAATTTTTTGAAAATATGACTAGTTTTTTGAATTTTGCACGGAAAACAGGCAATTTGCAAACTTGTTATACAAGTTGTATTACAAGGCACTTGTAAACTGCTTCAAATTTTTGTAATAGCCTTTGCAGGGTACAGTCAATTTTTGAACGTTGCAAATCTACATTAATGATGGTTTTTCCTTAATGAAATCATTGTATAGAACTAGAACTTGAAGTAATGTAAATGGAAATCTCTGAATTTTTGAAAGTTGCAAATGCAAACGTTCAACTTTGTTTTTAAACAATTAGAAAGGTTGAGGTTACTTTCAAGCTGGTGGTGTAGAGTTTATGTGAATAGTATGCTGACTCTTTAGAGCCTGAATTTGAATCTGTGTGGAGAAAACTATTGCGAGTGGGGAACACTTTAGGTTCATGTAGTGTTCTTATATTCTGTAGCTATAACAAGTAACGTAAGAAAATATTCACCTTTGGATTTCAATTTCTGAAAGCACAAATACTTCACCTAAAATGATGCATTTACTGTTTTTATTTGCAAACTTTGCTCTATTTGTGAAACAAATGAGAGAATATTTGAAACCATTTTTGAAAAATTTGTTGGAGTTTTATGTAAAGTATTTGTGCGTAAAATAAGTTCAAGATTAAGTTCAAGATTTCTTGAACAGCTTCTTTCTTCTCTTGAACATTTTCAAATATACTCTTAATATATTGAATCATGAACACACACACACATACAATGGACACCACTTATTGTTAAGACTTCAGGACACAGATGCTGATATTAACTGATTGATAACAATAGGCCAATAATTCTAAAGCATATAATCCAATGAAATAGACTGCTGCTTCTTTAGTTAACTGTAGGGAAAAATTTCATCCATTATAAAAATTCAGTCTTGCCTTTATTCAATTCATGCCTTCCCCTAAGCAAAGAAAACTTATAGCAATTTAAAATCATTCTGGTTTAAGGTCTGCCTCATTTTTTTACTTTCTCGCACTTACTAACATAAGAAGAGAAAGTACTCTAATCGTGCGCCGGAAAACGGCGAATTTTCGACATTGAAACTTATTGCCGGGTCCTCTAAAACATGGTGTAGCCTGAATCTATGTTTTGTGCATCCTCAATACCGAAAAATCGCTTGACATCAAAACGTCTGTTTATCTGGCTGTGCACAAAGCTTCAAAAATTGCACACGCAACTTTCTGGTTTAATATTGTTTTATATCCAAGTTATGGCATATGTCATTCTAGTTCATCATTTGATTGTGTAATTACTCTTAACTGCAATTTTAGAATATAATTTATCAGATCAGGTCAAATCATTCACATAATGAACATCCAACAGTAGAATATAATGACCAGATATATCAGGCACAAACAATAGTGTATGATAGCCTCTTTGATATATTTTTGTATGAAAATTGGACCAAAGCATACTCTGAAAATGACTACAATCTAAAATGGAATTTTTCCTAAAATTCTTAATTCCTGTTTGAATGCTGCTTGTTCCCTCATCATAAAGTCTAAAGCTTGTATAAATCACAAAATAAAACCATTCAAGTTTAAAAGAGTAACAACTTGTTGAAAGAAATGTATACATTATATAAAATAGCATAAATGACCTTTTACAAAGAATTCTAAATTTTAAAACTGTAGGAACACCTTAAAATGTTTTCTCAATTTTGGCGTTGACAAAATTACTGATAACAATGAAAAAGTAAATACCAGGTGTATGCTTAAGTTTTTGTGGTGAAGTAAATGTACATTTCAAGGGAAATTCATTTCAAAGTATTGGCCAAAGTATTCGCTTCTACACACTTCGCCCATCTTTCAGGTAATATATGAATGCCATGACAGAAAAACTGCTCGTCTTTTGTGGCAAACCATTCACCGAGCCATTTTCCAACTTCCTTGAAATTGCTGAAGCACTGTTTTGCCAGCCCATGCCCTATTAATGCAATAGGGTAGTACTAGATGGCGCCAGGTTGGGGAGTACAGCGAGTGTGGAAGGATGCCCCATCCAAGCGATTTCAAGGTCTTTCATTGGTTTTGTTGTGTAAGGCGGTGCATTGTCATGCATTTGCAGTTCCTTTAAATCATGTAAGATGCATTTACCGAGTTCATTTATCATCCCCGTTGCTCATAAACATATGCCGATTGTTTTTTGTGATATTTAATGATTTTGCCAATTGCTGTTGAGTTGTGTTGTGTCAACATCCCATGATGCCTGCAATTGCTTGTCTTCTCACTTTTCTGGTCTACTAGAGCGTGCTCTGTCTTTCACACTGAAATCATTACGTTTTAATTGTTGAAACCATGCCTCAGATGTTCTAATCGCTGGAGTGTGTCCACAATATGTTTCTACCAGCAAACAATGACATTCCACAGCCTTTTTCTTTTGATTAAGTATGAAAAACAGTTCTTGCTGCAAATGTTCTTGTTTCAGGCACAAACGTCGACATGAACACTGAATGGTACACTCTAGTGTTTGGCGGACTTAACTTGTGTCTGTTTGTAGGTTAATGTCAGGCGAACAATCTGATGTAGTGTCAAATGCATACTGTTCGCTGGAGCAATCTCTTAGTCAAACTGGAAAAGACTTATACATACACCTTGTATCTTTCAGCTTGATCAATGTGTCTGTCATGCAACTAGTGCAGAGATTGACAATTAGTAATTTCAAAAGTAGTAAAAGTATGATTTTGATGAGGCATCACCAATTATGTTAAATATCAGTAAAAGTAGTTTAATTAGAATATTGTGGTTTTTTAATAATTAGTCTTTTAAGTAACAACTCTTGTAACAAAATACTTTTTCTGAAACATTGAAAATGAGCATTATAAGGTCGTTATATAAAAAGGAAATAACGTGGATGTAAGAAATTGCCGTATGTTTCTATTCATGAATTTTGCAAAGTTATCTTGAAAGTTGCTTCCAACTAAAATAAATAGCTTCTTTGGCTCAAAATACAAGGAAAATTTCATCATTAATGTAGAAACCGGATACATACACCTATTGTCTCTCTTCGTGTTAAGGACAGTTGTTTTTCTTTTATGAACATGATTAGGCTGATAAAGCAACAAAACAATGCAATAGGTGCAATTTTAAGCTCACAGTAGACAGTAATGAACAGATTTACATAAAAATGTAATCTTAAGTCATAGCTCACTCTTTATGCATACAAGGTACTGGCATTTCCTGAAATTATAGATCAACATTTCATATAGAACAGAAATTCCCATAAATAATCTTCAACAAATCGTCACTGATTGTTTACTTATAAGACTGCTATGCCTAAAGATGGTTGTTAGTGTGTAATGATCTTTCTACTGATCTGCAGTTTTATAAACTTCCATACCATGTTAAGAGAAGTGGAATATTTAAAATCACAATATACACCTATACACAGTAAAACTTGCTCAATCGAGAACATGTATAATGTGGAAATCTGTCTAATGTGAACATAAATCGCAGTCCTGGCAAACGTTAATTCCGTGGTATTACAGTGTATATTGCGAAATCTTAACTAATATTGAAAAACAATACTCGTCCCTTGAAATACCGCAAAAATGCACCGATCTTCAAGAACTTCCACATGAAGTAGGTAAAATTGTTGCCACTGTATATTTCTTACATCCAATTTTATCAAAAATGTGTTGTAATTATTTTTAAAATATTTAATGTAACTTTGCTAAATAATTTTATACTTCTAAATATTTGTAAGCAATGAAGATTATTATTATTATTATTATTATTATTATTATTATTATTATTATTATTAAAACTCTTCCACCACAAAAAAAAATAGTTCTGGAGGAAGAAATTCCATACCAACATCTCACTGTATTTGTGGTAATAATTTTAATATTTTGAGATGTTCGTAATCAATACTTTTTTGTATAATATACATGTCTAAAAATAAAAATGTGTTCATAAAATATTTTGTGTCATTGATGCCTACATTTTTGTATCATACCTAGAAGAATAGGAAAACTCAAAATTTGGAGTAATACATTTGTAAACATTGTATTCTATTGCACATACTTATCTATGATTGTTCTGTTCTAGTTTGCATCTGACCACCATGTGCCTGCAGTATAAACCGACTGTGGTTGCTTGCTTTTGCATCCACCTTGCTTGTAAATGGTCGAACTGGGAGGTGAGCATCCTAGGTCTTCCTAGAAATTTGTTTATTTTATCGTGGTTGACATTTGCATGTCTCTTGCCTAACTGTAAATTCACAGGCCTATTGCAATTTTGCCAAGTTAAGACTCATAGCAGTTCTTTATTAAGATCAGTATGACAAAATCAAAATTGAGAACTTAATTTAATGATTGTGAATAACAAAACATTTAAAATTACTCGTACACATTGCTTCCAATTGCCCTAAGATTTATGATTTATTTTCTTATTTGAGTATTAGTTCGAAAATTACTGCTAGGTTTTGTTTGTCGTCTTAAGGAATAAATAAAAGTAATAATGAATAAATCAATGAAAAGTAATTTGAAATAAGTTATTTTTGTCATATGTGACAGCCCTTGCAAATGTATCTTGGATTAGATGAGAATAAGTTGCTTGAGATACATATCAGATGGACAAAATAGTATATTCGCTTTTTATGTTTTTAACCATTCCACTTGATCAGAAAATTTGATGTTTATCTCCTTTTAACAGCAGACTTCTGGATTAAGTTCACCAGAACTTAACAGCTGTTGCCATTTTTTTTTTAATCCAATTGATACTTTTGGAAAATTAAATTATTCAAACAATTTGTGCTCATTAAAAAAAAGGATGTACCAAGCTTTTAAAAATTTTCTGTATATAGATAGATAGATAGAGATAGAGATAATGAAATAAATCCTAATTTGAATCTCCCCCTCCTTCCTTCCTTCCTTCCTTCCTCTCGCTCCCTCTCCTTCCTTTATCTCTCCCCCTTCCTTCCTTCCTTCCTTCCTTCCCTCCTTCCTTCCTCTCTCCCCCCTCCTTTCTTCCTCTCTCCCTCCTTCCTTCCTCTCTCCCCCTTCCTTCCCTCCTTCCTTCCTCTCTCCCCCTTCCTTCCTTCCCTCCTTCCTTCCCTCCTTCCTTCCTCTCTCCCCCTTCCTTCCTTCCTTCCCTCCCTCCTTCCTCTCTCCCCCTTCCTTCCTTCCCTCCTTCCTTCCTCTCTCCCCCTTCCTTCCTTCCCTCCTTCCTTCCTCTCTCCCCCTTCCTTCTTTCCTCTCTCCCCCCCTCCTTCCTTCCTCTCTCTCCCCCCTCCTTCCTTCCTCTCTCTCCCCCCTCCTTCCTTCCTCTCTCTCTCCCCCCTCCTTCCTTCCTCTCTCTCTCCCCCCTCCTTCCTTCCTCTCCCTCCCTCCCCTCCTTCCTTCCTCTCCCTCCCTCCTTCCACTCTCTCTCTCCTGGAGAATTAGTGGGTTGCAATTTGCAATATTATATATCCATTACAAAAGATATGAGAAAGGATGTGCTGTTGATCTGCCACTTAAATAGTTGAATGTGTGTTTCTTCTTTACAGATCCCTCAATCAAATGAGGGAAAGGATTGGTTCTGGTATGTTGACAAGACAGTAAGCCTAGACCAACTTGAGCAACTTACTGCAGAATTTCTTGTAATCTTCGATAAGTGCCCCACAAAGTTAAAACATAAAATCAAAAGTATCAGTGCTACACAAAATACCTCAGTTCCCCCTTCAGTATCTGGAAGTCCATTTGTAAGTATAGTGTGTAATATATGAGTTTATTTCGATAATCTTGTTAGAACCTTATTCCTTGATTTAAATTCATGCATCAAAGACAATCTCCTATCATTACTTTATCTATTGTGTTATTTTTTGATTGAATTGAGACATGAACTTGTTTCTTGGAAGTATGGTTATGTGTGTTGATGAGCTCTGCTTATGCATTAATTAATTTTCTGGGCAGATAGGAGCTAGTTATTTTGCTGCACATCCGTACACTGGAAACAAGTCCACCTCGTCAATTTCTTATTATTTATCTTCCTATAAAGCACATATATTTAATTTGGATGTGAACTTTGAAAGTAATTGAAAATAATGAATAAGAAATATAATAAATAATATTGAAATAAATAAGAAATTGCTTGCAAAAAAGCAAATGTATCAATCATGGACTGTTTTTTCTTGATTGAGGACTCGGAGCCACGCAGAGTGCGACCGCCTGGTAGTGAAGCAGCTGCCTCCTGCACAAGTGGATCTCAAGATTCTGGACTGTTTAGTAGAGCTTCCACCTCTACAGCAACTGTGGGTTCCGGTATCCCGCAAGATGTTTCTGCTGGGAGCTCTTGGATGTCGCAACACATTCCTTCTAGTTCCTTGCCCCCATTGCCAAGAGACCAAGTTCCTGCCACCCAACCTCCACCTCCTCCTCCACCTTTGAGCAGTGCAACTAACTATAGAGACTACCGTGAAAAGAAAGAACGAGAACGGCAGGAACGTGAGAAACTTGCTCAGTCAGCTAGCGGCACAGTGTCATCTTCAAGGTACATAATTTTAATTGTTTACGATTAATGAAACTTTTTATTTAGTTAATGAATGTTCAGTAGTTTTTGTTTTTGTAAAAAAGAATCCTCTTTGTATTGTAGGTTTTACAATATTAACAGTGCTTGTTTTTAAGTTCAATAGGTTGCTTTTTACTCAGGCTGTTTGTTATTCACAATGTAATTTTTAATATCAGTTACCCTTCACTTAACTGAGTGTATTGTTAATGTTTTGTAATGTGATGTTAATTAAATATACTCTTGTTCTCTTGAGTGTTTGACTGGTGTTAATTTAACTCATCGGTGACAGGAATTGTGTTGTCCAGGAGTCGTGTAGTGTTTACTGGTGACGGAAAATTCCTTCTCTGCCTTGTTTTGTTGAGGTCTCTTTCAATCAGGGTGGCCACTGGAAAACGTGAAAAAAACGGGAAAATGAGGGAATTTCATTGCTCCGGAAAAGTCAGAGAAATTGTTGAAGATCCCAAGATAATATTTTTTTTTTTTTTATTTGGCTACAATTGGCTGATTGCCAGGTGGTAGCCATAACCCTACAGTTTTACAATATATGAGCATTTACAATTCAAAAACAATTTACCATATAAAAACAATTTACAATACACTCCTTTCGAGCATATACACTCAATATATAAACATACACAGACCTGTATACATATATACACCCATACACACACACACACACACACACACACACATATATGTATATATATACACATACATACATATATGTATATATATACACATACATACATACATATATGTATATATATACACATACATACATACATATATGTATATATATACACATACATACATACATATACATGCAGATGTCAGGGAAAAGTTTGAGGTGGTTATAAACCAAGATGTTATTCTATGAAAACATTAGTACATTGCCATTTTTTGCTCAATTTTTATTTACTGCGAAAATATTCTTAATTTTTACTTTGTCATGGCTGAATCAGACATTAACCAATTACTACTTGTGTAAAATTACAAATCTTATCTGGAAAAAATAAAAATGCTCTGAAAAACTGGAAAAACTCTGGTAATTATGTGCCAGGAAAGGAGAAGCCACCCTGTTAAGGCATTGTGATGGTATAAAGTAGTAGCTGTGAAATAAGTGTAACTGAGCAGTTGGTAGCAATAGGAAAATTGTTGCAGTTTTTCTTCAATATGTAGCTTTTTCTTTTGCCATGAAAATCAATTTTGAACATAACCTAGCAACCTTGCTCTTTACGTGTTTGCAGTCAAAATAAACCAACCTCAGACAAAATGGGCACCTGACCACATGGTCCCCAATGTGTTAATATTTTCATTTTTGTCAACTCCTCTTTGCCTCTTTGAGATATTGGTTGATGCAATTTGAAGAGAGGTTCACCACAGGAAAGTGAACGAATAGGGCAAATGGTCCGATAATTATTTTTGTGTTCGTATTTGTTGAATGACTATACTTAATAGGTTTTCTAGTTAATTGCAACTGTAGTGTTGCTTTCTGTTCCTAGAGTAATTTAATATTTTTTTGTATGAAGATGTCTGCTGATAAACTAGTGATAGTTATTTTATCTTGTGGCTCAATTGAAGATCTGTCTTGGTTCATAATTATATTTTTTTTGTCACATTAGTTGTGTTCCTTCAAACGCAAGTAGACTTCTGTAGTGCTTTTTACCAAATATGTTGGATTTTGGCAGAAGTGGACACTTGCAGCTCCATCCATACTATGGAGAGTTTGTGTGTTCAATTAATAAAGGAATTTCGACTCTTGATTGCCACTTGTACAGTTTAAGAACAGAATTAGTGTGGAAGTTAATGCAAAACAGGGTGGGCAATTTCAAGATAGAGCAAATATTTATGGACATCAAGATATGACTTGTTGGGCAAACCTGTAATGGCATGGTTTGCCTCCACAAGAGCATTGTCTTTTTCAATGGCACCTTGCTCTAAGTGAAAGCTTTCCAGTTTGCTTTAAAATTTAGAATTACTGCGTTTGCAGCATCAACAGCAACTTGTTCAATGCTGAAGGTTCAGAAAATTACCATCATTGTTGAATTTAAAAAGCCAAAGTGTTTAAAGGATACAATACACAGAGAACACAAAAGACCTCAAATCTCAAAATTAGTCACATGAACAATACAAATCTAATAATTCTGACTTGTGTGCAAATTTTTCTGATCCGTTACTGACATGGTGTCTAACAAGAAGTGATTTTAGGGCAGTTTATTTAGAGCTTGAAAATTTTCAACCCTAAAAACTTTTGGCAGTGTGTTAATTAAAAATAGACGTATTGCTAAGGTTATCCAAATATTATGTATTGTAGAAATTTAAACATTTTCCTTTATTTTTAATAGTTTTTAATATCTCAACCCTGTTGGGGTGAATGCCATGCTAAAGTCACCCTAATTTAATTGTGTTCTTTGGGATTATTGCTCAATGGGTGTGAGTTACTTGCATATAAGACAGTTTGTTAAAATTAATAATTCTGTCTACAATTGTGTAATATACTAGTGTACGGGTGTAATAAACTTGTTTATAGGTACTTCAGGTACCCGAGTGTCTTGGATTATGTTTTTGTGCCTTTACTATACTTTTTCATTGTGGTTTTGTGATTTGTTGAGCTATCATGCATTAATTGGAATTTAAAGAGGCTTGACAACTTATCATTTAGTGACACAAGACTATACATCAAACACTTCTTCTGTGAACGGTAATAATTTTGAAATTATTTAACCTGTTAAGGACTTCAAAACTATTTTCTATTACAAAAAGGTTTGAACATAGCAGAGCATTGTCTGGGAGCTTCAAGGGGCACTGCCCTTCCAAATAACTCTCCTCTTTCCTTTCCATTGTATAATATTTGATGTTAAAGTAGTTGTTCGCCATGTTATTCTTCGATTTCAGAAATCAAAAAGCCTTTCATTTCATGTCCTGTGTTTTCCTTCATTGGTTAGGGATTTTGAAGAACTGTGCCATATTACAGTGCAGCCAAATTTGGTGTTGGTATAAGCCCGATACCTTACAGTTGTGAGACATGGGACTTTAAAATGGCGGTTGTCTGTGGGTGCAGCAAGGGCTATGGGACTTTTGTCCACGGTTTTCATGCAAAACGTCAAGAGCTACTTACTGGCGAGTTTTTGAATACAGTTTCAAATACGTGTCCTCTGATTCACATGAGCAGCTACTGTGTGTGTGAGTGGGTGGGTGGGTGTGATTGAGTGTGTGTAGGGGTGTGCATGTGTGATTTTACCAAAGTAGATTGTCTTGAAAAATTTGTTTCTTTTTTTCTTTTCGCAGACAATCTAGAGATGATTATTTTGTACAGTTAGCATAGTTGAAAGGTGTGGTGATAGTACCATGTTACTTTGAACTGCAATCTCGGTTGAGACACTTATTCATTATCTCTTATGTTTCTTTTTTATGGGTTCTCTATGCAAATTTCATCAGAATTTATGCATATCTACCGATTTGAAACTAGGCAAATGCATATATAGCTTTTAAGGCATTATTATTATTATTATTATTATTATTATTATTATTATTGTTGTTGTTGTTGTTGTTGTTGTAGTAATGAAGACAAATGGGTTCAATTTCTGGATTTAGTTCTGTGAAAATTATTAGATGAATTGTAGGAAGCTTACACTTTTGTGAAAGCAAATTGTTTAAGTGTATTTGTTTCTTGATTATGGACTTAGTGCATCAGTATTGTCTTTAGTGTCTAAATTTTTGTTTAGTAAGTTGATAACATATATTTTGAGTGTTGCCAATGGCACTGTCCACTATTTATTATTCATTGTATTATTTACTTTATATTGGTTCTACATTCATACAACACCGTTTCCAAAATCATTATTTCATTTCTTAAAGGACCAAAGGGGACATGCGCAGACCCACAGTCAAAATGTGAGTATACAGTTGATACTGGTCCACTTTTATATTTCTTCCTTTCTCCTCAATTCTTTGGTTCACTGCACATCCGAATATCGACAGCCCAGTTTCAAAAGACATCATCTCCAAATTCTAAAATTTGTGATATTGCTATTTTAAAATTCAATATTGCCTGGAAATATCCGTTACATCACTTGAATTTGAAATTTGTCATAACAGTAGAAAATTAATTATAAATTTTAAATTTAAGAAATGTGACCAACATTTGTAGAACAATGTTAACTTTAAAATAGCAAATCTCAAATATAGAATTTTGAGTTGCTGCCTTTGAAACAGGGCCATCAATATTTTGGGACTAATCTTCCATTTAGAATTAGTGACTTTGGTTTTGGGCTTCAGATTGTGGTGTTGCGCATCTTCATAAATACCAATTGGCCTATGAGATGAAACTTTATATTGTATAATAATTGTTAAGGGGAAAATTTAATACGTATTACCATTTCTTCTTCCTCCTATTCTTAAGTTAATTTCTCTTCATCCTTCTTTTAACACTAATTATATTACCTACTAGATCCTTTTCTTCATTAATGTAGTCAATTTTGTCTGTCCATTGTCCCCTAGTTTCACACTTCAATTTTTTTATTTGAGTTCCTCTTAATTCTCTAGAATTTTAGGTTCCATTTCTGTGTTTTTATTTTGTCATTAGTTGAATTCAATGGCATGGTTTTGCATGGTTTGCTGTTATTTTTTTGAACTTTTTTATTTTTGGTGCTATGGTATAGGGACAAATTGGTGCTGGTAATTAAATTTGAGGTTTGTTGGTTTTCTTTATTATTACTTATGTTGTAGAGTCCTTTTCTATTTTTCTTTTGTCAACTTGAATGCTATTTTTTTGAATGCTAAGCTATTTTTCGGCTCAATTTCCTAGTTAATATTGTGTAATTGTTACTGTTAATTGGACATTTGTGTGTGTGTACCTTATCGTGTGTTAAAACTAGAACAAGCAATAAAAGTTCGGTTTCACTGAGATTGAAGTACACCGATCAAACAATGTGACATACATTGTAAAGTTTGAAGTATTTTGGTAAAAATTGTACTGGTGTATTTTAGCAACCAACTATTGGTAGTGTATGAATGAAAGAGGTAGCCTTGAAGGAAGGAAAGAAAGAAAAAAAGAAGAAGAAAAACTAGTGGATTGTAAAGGTTAACCGGCAAAAGGTTTCAAACATTATAATAGGACCACAAAAAAAAATCTTTTTAGCCTTTATTGTAATTAAAAAGAAAATGAAAGTTCATAAGACTCGTAAAATATTATCAATTGTCACTGGAGAAAGTTGACTTCATTTGGAATGTATTTTAATGACTTATTTTCACTTGACTTTATAGCCTCTTTTATCAATCTTAAAGATATTTTTGAATAATATTGGTACCAATGCAACCTGAGACTTGAGAGCGTACGCTTCCGCAACCAGAGTCAGTATTTAATTGTCAGTAATGCATTACGCCCTGAGGAAGGTCGCCTAATGGTGACCAAAACATTGGCACTTTTGCCATGGACGTAGAGTCACCCAGACAGCCAAATACACCTGAGACTTTTTTGGAAATCTTGTCTTTTTGCTATAACTAAGGCAATTATTTAAGTGCAGGAATTCTCCTTGAAAATGTATGATTATATATTGTTAGTTATATCTGCATTCCATTTACAAATATTGTCATCCATCAAATGTAGTAGTGTGTAAAATTAACATTTTTTAAATATATATTTTACTATCATTTGGGAAAGATAAAGATTGTGAGAATTTTTCATGCTTACAGTAGGTGAGATTCAGTACAACCAACATTATGAGAGTGAATAGAGGATATCGACAATATGCTTTGTCAAGGAAGTAATCAGGTTGCATATTAAGAATTATTTTTTCCTAAGGAAATAATGTTTTATTGTCAAGAATAATTTTTGTTTTCTTTCTGCAAGGAATTTTCTGTACAATGCAGATTTCAGTGAGTAGAAGGAAAATTTGGTTGGATGTATTGTATAAACCTGAGTATTGTAATTGTATTGTATAAGAAGTAATTCCAATAATGTTAAATAGAAAAGGGAAAAACAATGAAAACTTCATTCACTTGTAAGATTATACTTGAACTGGGAGAGTACAAAGGGAAAACTATCAACAGTATTCTACTTGTATCAAAATTTGTTTTAATGATTATATAATATTTATGAATTGCTAACCTAAGTTTCAAGTACCCTACATATTCCATATGTAGGGTACCTAAAAATTAATGTACGCAATTTGCATAATACTTTGTTTATTTTCCTAGTTAGCTTGTTCTTTCAACACTTCTAAAAGTGTTATTATTTCAATGGATATTTTGCATAATTTGATATTTGGTGACATATTAAAAAGACATTGAATTATCATGAAAGTAATGTTTTACTGATTTGTTTCTTAACGAACTGTATATTGATGTAATTAATTTTATTTTTTTAGGGATGGACATCACCATCATCATCACCACCATCATGGAGTACCTCCTGCCACGTCATCATCATCATCATCATCATCTCATCACAAACCATCGTCATCTTCAAGTACACCTCATGGAAAACCACCTCCATTACCTCAGCCTTCAACTTCTACACTACATTCTCAGCAATCTTCATCTGCTTCAAGTTCCTCAAGACCTCCACCTGGTGTTACTGCTGCACGGGATGCAGCTAGGCGTGAAGCAGCTCATGCTCGTGATGCCAACAGGAGGCGGGCTGATCCATATTACCGATCAACACATGAATCTGAAGCATCATTTGATCCACAATTAAACCACTGGTCGCACACACCAGAAGACACAGCCAACGATCCACGCCACAGAGATAAAGAACGCCATTCTGTGTCACGATTGCCACCTCCACCTCCACCTCCACCTTTACCACCTCCTCCACCTCCCCCACCCCCACAGCCTGCAGGCAGGACCAAAGAAAACCCACCCCAGGTGACAGGAGGCCTACCAGATTTGGGAACCACAATTAAAATGGAACCATCAGACCCTGTTAAACACATTAAGGTGGATCCATATCCAGTAAAAGTGGAACCTGACACTAAACAACATAAAGTTGACTCTAACAGCACTGCGCCCTATGGCCATGTTGTCATAAAACAAGAAAATTCTGATGTGAAACATGTTGATAAAAACTATAATAGTAGCAGTAATGTTAGTAGTAGCAGTGGAAATATCAGCAGCAGTAGTGGTGGTGGAAGTAGCAGTAGTAGTAGTAGGCATAGACAAAGGCCAACAGATTCCTTCAGTGAAGGTTCTTCTAGGTATGATGGCCGTCCAAGAACTGCTACACCACCAAAAGTTGAAGCTAGCAATGGAAAAGGGACACATACATCAATGCTACCTCCATCTACCACCCTTGCTCAGCAACCTCAGTCACAATCCAGCCGTTCATCTCAGCAATTGAAAAAGCCTTCTTCACCACATCATCACCACCACCACCATCATAGAGCAAGATCTCCTCATCAACCTTCACAGACTAGTACTTCTATGAAAGCACCATCATCTACTGTAGGAAATCCTCCTTCTAAATCATTTTATTCCACTTCCAAAACCTCATCATTACAAGAAACCCCTGCACGCAACGGTACAACGCAGCATGAAGAAGTAACTACATCTGGTTCTAGCAGTAGTAGTGCCAATAGCAATAGCAGCAGCGGGAGTAGTAATTCAAGTAGTAGGCGAAGTACGTTACGACAACCATCCACACCACCTCGGACAGAAGCTGAACCATCCTCACAAACATCGCCAACAACAGTGAAATCAAGTGATCGGAAATCTAGTTCAAATAGTACAAGGGAATCACCTTATGGGCCGCGATCGAAAAGGCAGCGAACTCCTCCCAGTGCTTCGAAGAAATCAGAATCCTCTTCAGCCCAGCCAGTGGCACCTCAGGTACCACTTGGTGATCTCGGTACACCTCCACCACCCCCTCCACCACCTCCTGTTGCTCTATTGTCACCATTTGGATCTCCTCCTGTGGCCCCTTCAGTTACATCATCTGGTGCTCCTGCAACTCCTGGTAAGAGCGTTACTACATCAGGAAGATCATCTCGTTTGCGTACTAGTAGCTCCAGTAGTGAACCAGAACTTGTTCCACTTGTCACTAAGCTGGATCAGATTGCTGGCTTCCAGAACATTGGTAACAGTATGAGTATACGATTGCCGGATGTTTCTGGGCGTTTACCTGATACAAGAGTGCCAGAGCTAATTACTCCATTTCGTGATTCAACTGCTGCAACTGTTCCTTCAAGTGCAACGACATCAGCACCACCTGTACAAGGAGCAACAACAATATCGACAGCAGCAACGGGGACAACAACACCTGCAGCTAGTTCTGTTTCTACTACTGCTATTATTTCTACAACTACAGTTACTACTACTTCTGCTTCTAATGGTTCTCATTTACCATCTTCCCAAACTTCTGAAGCATCTTCAGAAACAAACAAATCATCTCAACCTCCAACTCAGTCATTACCTCCACCCTCGGTTCAGCCACCCCTGCCAGCAACTTCAGCACCATCTAGCCAACAGTTGTCAACTCAGCAACCTCCTACGGACTTAGGTGCTGTAGCTTTTCCCTCTCCAGCAACACATGCTGCAGTTGACCCTGATGAAGATGGGCTTTTTGGATCTTCGTCGACTGTTCTTGATGTTGTGATGTCTGAGCAGTTACCGTCATTAGACAGGATGCTGGAGCCTGGAGCCCTTCCCGCTCCTGATGTAGCTGCGGTTCGTAAAACAGGTGAGCATCATCACAAAAGTGACAAGAAGAAGAAAAAAGAGAAACATAGGCGCAAAGAAAAAGACAAAGATAAGGAACGAGACAAGGATAAAGAAAAGTCGCCCCATAAAGTTCATAAAATGAAACACAAAAAGGAAAAACATAAAGAGAAGTTAGATATGCCCAGTGCATCAGGTGGAGTGACTACATCAAGTAATTCAACTGTGCCACCACCATCTGCCCCCATTAAAATTACCATCCCCAAAGATAAATTAAACTTATCATTGGAACCCCCTCATTCTGTGTCAGGATCTTCTGAAACATCAACGCCTTCCACAGGACTTAAACTTAAAATCCAGAAAGACAGACTGAAAGTATCAGAAACACCAGCACCTATAGCAACTGCAACTGCAACTTCCTCAACTCCTGGTGGTAGCCTGAAAATTAAAATTAGTAAAGATAAAATTGCAGTTGCGACTCCTAGTAGTAGTGGTTCAAGTGCATCAAAAGACTCGAGGAAACGAGACCGTACAAGTCCACGTGGAGGAGAACAACCTCCAAGTAAACAATCTCGCTTAGAGGGGTCTTCCTCATCTCGGCGATCTGGTAGTAGTGCATCTTACAATAAACAGAATGGTGTTCCTGCAAATTCTGCATCTTCAACATCTGCTCAACCTCAACAGTCATCTCGGGGAAGCAGTTACTCAGTTAATAAGGTATGTTATATGTAAAGTTCTACCATAGGGTGTTGTTATTTTTTTCTTCATGGCTGTCATCTATTGTATTTACCTGATTATATGATGAGTTTTTTCCCCATAAATATATCTTTCGAAAAGTATAAAATTATCTTATATCTGTAGATTAAGAATCCAATAATGTGAATTTCAGTTATTATATTCTGTTAAAGAAAAACTTAGAACTTAGGAACAAATGCACGACTGGACGGTGACACACTACAGATGTTCTTAGGTGTTGGGAGATAAAAGACTAAGGGCCGAATTCATAGTCGTCACTTATAGGATAAGCGAACCCTTAAGTGATAAGTGTTTTCCCAAAATAAGTTTTCACTTATAGGCGCTCATATTTCATAGACGTTCCTTACGACTGCGGAATAAGTGTTCCCTTAAGCGGAAGGGAAATGTGGCAACATGGCATTGGCGGCAGCTGTTTCGAAGTTCTTGGCAATCGAGTTTACACACGCGCTTCATCTTGTACAAAGAGCGTCCAATTTAACAGGGGGCGGATACTCCAACATAGTTGACGTCGCGCTCACAACAAAATACTTCTACGAATACTGCTTCTAATATGTCCTCATACGGACAAAACGAGATGTTTTGATGTTGGTATATTTTACTAAAGTGATTACTACCAATCATTAATAACAAGCAGAAATGTAACAATGTAATCTACGATTCTCATATAATTTCAATGACTATTTGACACCGGTATCATGTTAATATTTTTAAAATGTACTTATTACAAATCCCTAATAATAAGAAATGTTTGGTAAATAATATAATCAATGAACCTCATATCAAAACTTTAATGAATCGCTGCAATGCCTTGTGCATTTTCTACACATTATTTATGCGCATTATTGGATTGTAATATAATACTTAACATCAGTTTCAATTGATTCCTCTACGTTAACATATGCTCTAGAATAACTAATGTACATAAAGTGGTGGTATGGTAACATGGTATGAACATAAGTCTGCCAATATTGGTAATAGATTATTAACATTTCATGTGATTGAAACTGTCAACCCCATATAGTACTAATAATAAATACCATAAATTCCATTTTACAACAATTTAAATTTCTTCACTTGTTATTCATATTGCAAATTCGTAATTACTTATAATAGGTCTATAAATCAATATGAATAAAAGTTAAAAATTTTGGAAACATTTCTGAAAGGATGAAGTTGCACATCATCTTAATGCAACGAGAATTTTAATAACAGGAAATCGGCAATCCTCTTTTAGTCTTTGGGACTTTGTCGATCATCAATTGCATCAATTGCTTTCGGAATTGTTCATCATTCTACATTACCGATGGGTTTCTCATATCTTGAATATATCTCTTGGAATTTTGCAAGATGTGTTGAGTATAAAACTCAAAATAATCTTTGAAGTCCTTTTCCATAACACGTTTCACTAATGATATATTTTAACTGCCTACACTATACAAACACCAGCAAAACGAATTCAATAGTCGGTGAATGCCGCGTAAAAGTATAACCTAAACTGGTTACGACTGTTGTTGCGAGGGAGCCATAAGGAACAATTAAGGGAGCAGGCTGCCTCGCTTATGAGTGCTCTCTTAAGACTTCACTCAAGGGCCGTTTATGAATACGATTCGTCCACTTAAGGGAACACTCAGTATAAGACACGACTATGAATTCGGCCCTAAGTATGCAATTTCAACACCCAAAACTTTGAGGGGCCTAAAGGGTCTGAGGATGACATAGTACTAGAACAGGACCAAAAAGAAAGAACCAATGATTCATGTGAAAATTTGAAGGGTAGGGACAAAATAGTCATGGATCAGACAATAAGTTTCAACATTCTCAAAAAAGACCATTTTGTAGTTGATTTTCAATTTTATTTTGACTAAATAGTAAGAATTACAGTAGAACCCCAGTATTCTGAACTAATTGGAGGTGTGGTGTGTTCAGATTCATAATGTTCAGATTATCTGAAAAAATGTACAGTACATATACAAATACATCTGTAGGATTACCACACAACGCAAAGCAATGTAATGTGCGATGTAAGAAAATGGCAACATAGTATAGGGAACGCATCATAAGCAGATTGAGTTGCTTACGGCAAATGATAACTGATTTTGCTAGTTTCTCTAAGTGGTAATTGCTTCTACATAAACATGCGGTATACATTGTAGTTACCAATTGAACAAACTTTTCACTTTGACAAGTTGTGTTTCAATAATTGGTTGTTCAGTTCTACTGTAATTATGATATCCTTTCTTTACACTATGAATATGCAGTTTATTTATTTTGTTTATTTTTTCCTCTAACCCAAATTTTGTTTGGATTATCAGAAATATCAGATATGCGGAGTTGTAGTTTAAAATTCTGAACATTCTCAAAACATCTTATCAAAATGAGGGTGTCAACTCATATTTGGATAAATATGGTTTTCTTTTTCATTCTTCTGTTCTGTGCATTTGGTTTTTATCGTCCAATGCTCCATTCCTAAATATTTTGAATGGCCATCTCGCTTCGTTATCTAAAGATCCGAAATACCGCAGGTATTGATTGCCAAGTGAAATATAATTTAATTCAGGGTGTCCAATAAAATACATATAGCCAAAAGTCTGCTCTTTTTAATTATAGTTAAAGTTATCTAGTTTTATGAACTTTAAATACAAAAAATGACCTTGCAAATTTGACAAATCATACAAAAAACACTTTGACAATATTGTATGGTTTTGTTAATATTTTGGTAATTTATTGACATCTTAAAATTTCGACAATTATTTGAGAGAATAAAAATATAGTAAAATCTGTATAAGCCGGAATCAATTGAGATATAACAAAATTCCAGTTTAGGGAAGTTTCTGTTTTAAGCAGAGTTGTCTATTTTATGACACTTGTAATAATGGTATTTCCATCCTGAAACTAGTAAATTACTTATCTTAATTATAATTAGCATTAACGTAATATATGTAACGTAACGTAAACGTAATATATGTAATATACGTATTTATGGTTATTTTTTGTTAGTGGATGGAAATCAGTAATAAATTAATATTAAACATTCTTCATTGACAGCTTGTGAGTTTATCTTGTGTTTATAAGTTTGACCTTTTCATTTAAGGTTATAGGGTTTTTTTTTTTTTCTTTTTCTTTTTTTTTTCTTTTTTTTCCACCATCTTTGAATGGTTCTGAAACTCAGAAAGTATACATTACCTCATGGCCTAGTGACTTCAGTCGGACTGCTTGCAGACTCAAAGCAAAATGCATCACAGCTCAGTACTATGACTTTCTGATACCCTTGCATGGCTTTGATAAGTATGTCTCTGGCAGAGGGGTTATGATTTTCAACGCAGGCGGAGAGATGTGTGAATAGAAGCCATGTCCTTACATTTTCCCACGCTCAGAAAGTCGGAAGGGAAAGAATTGCCTTATGCCCTAGGCCATGAGAGATCAACGAGCCCAAGGTTGAATTCTTCACTAACAGTCGAAGCCCTGTCCTCTGAGCAGCAGCCATGACTAAATCACGTGTCACTGGATAGAGGATTTAAAACACTTGCAGATGCATTGTTTTCAATAGGAATATTGTGTGTCTCTCTGCCAATTCACAAGAATTCCGCTTTTTAAAGGATTTTTTCCCCAGTAGACATGAAAAACCGGTCTATTTCCACCTTGGACAGATTTCGTTTTAAGCTATGTAAAATGCCATTTAACTTCATGGGTTGGAAAAAATGTTCTATTAAGGCAGGTTCCGGTTTAGACAGATTTTACTGTAGTTGTGTGGGAATTTATTTTTACTGAAATGGCTTTTATTTATAAATACAGCTATTACTGAAGTGTGGTTGTGAAATGTCTCGTTTAATTCAGTATCACTTCAGGATCTCAGGAGGGGAAAAAATGGCTTTTTACTTTTTGTTGGGAAAGCTAAATAAGCATGCAAGCAATGTGATCACTAGAGCTGGGATTTTAGTGTAATTACATATTTTAATGCTTGCACTTTCAAAACTTGGAAATTGAGAATGTAATCAAATCAATATATCAGTCATTTTTATTGAACATTATTTTACATGTTTTTATATCTATTTGAATGCATTTTACATATTCCCAATCATTTGACATAATACATACTTAAGCATTTTCTTCTTTGTGGGTAATTACAAGTAGATGTGATTCTTATTTTTTCCAGAGGTATTGAAATTCCTAATTGTCCTTTTTTTAAATAAATATTTTCTTATCCAGCAAAGAGTTTGAAGTAAAAAAAAAATGTCAAGAACACACCTGTGATGTAGCCTTGTATTTCCAGTTAAAATACTGGGGACTGATGGACTGATAATCATGATTAATTGCATGTAAATAAAGCTACTTCTGAAGATAAATTTATTAGTAATGCAACAATTCCATTCCAAATATTCCATTTGAGATCAAAAGCTTATAGGGAAGAGGGCTTGAATTCAACACCGAATAAATGAGAGAACTGGATTTGCGAGCTCAGACGGTGGTGGTCTTTAGTGTGAATGTAGCACTCATTCTGTCATCCCTGTCTTCAATGTTAAAATCTTCAGTTATGATTAAGATAATGTTCACAACTGACATCAAAAGAGTACTTTGTCAAGCGCGCAGCAAGCAAAATACGTTGTTCCATAAATCACAGTTGGAACAGCATGCCCAAAATGTAATGCATACCTGTATGTAAAAAATTAATAAGTTAAAATATATTGTTGGAACAGATGCTTTAGACTTGACTGAAAGATGTTTCCACTTCAGGAAACACTTTTTTCAAGGACACAATGTGAAGATTAGAGTTTTTAAAAGTTGTTTTATTTAATTTTAACGTTTTTTTTTTTAAATTTAAATCTGATTTATATCTATTAGTGTTTTAGGTCTTCATTAGTTTTAATGGTTCCAGTGTATGATTGTATATAAGCGGTCATTTTATTACAATACACATCATAAGATACCTGGCCCATACATTTAAAACATGTACTGCAAGGCTTCAATTTCTTGTTCTAGTTTTTAAAGATAATCATTAAATCAATAATCATTGGGTAAAAAGATACTGAGTCTTGTTGAATTTATTCATTACATAACTAAACACAAAAACTAATATTTATATTTGACTAGGTTGTACCCTCTCTCCCCCCTCTCCCTGTCTCTCCCCCCCTCTCCCTGTCTCTCCCCCCTCTCCCTGTCTCTCCCCCCTCTCCCTGTCTCTCCCCCCTCTCCCTGTCTCTCCCCCCCTCTCCCTGTCTCTCCCCCCTCTCCCTGTCTCTCCCCCCTCTCCCTGTCTCTCCCCCCTCTCCCTGTCTCTCCCCCCTCTCCTTGTCTCTCCCCCCTCTCCCTGTCTCTCCCCCCTCTCCTTGTCTCTCCCCCCTCTCCGTCTCTCTCCCCCTCTCTCTCCCCCCCCCCTCACCTTGCTTTTCTTTTTTCTCTTCTTCCAATTGTTAGCAATTCAATAAATATGTTAAGCTTGTATTTTACATCAAGACTTTGTCTAAGTAAAATTCTCAGACTTCAATTTTGTAGTGTTGAGATGTAAAATATTTTTGCAATATTCAAAAAAACTGAGCCGAAAGTGGGATTTTTTACCGTCCCTTGATACATAGAAGGGAAAAATTTGGAGCGCTTTAGAAAAATTAAAATTGCATAAGTTTTGCGCAAAATTACCCAAACACTACTCAGATTTTCGAAAAATTGTACATGACTATTTCAAGATACCTTTAAGGAACAGATTTCATTAAAGAAAAAAATTTAACATCAATATTATAGTTGTGGTGAAGGAGGCAACTTACAAATCTGAGATTTTAAAGAAAATGAAACCTGTACTATTCTCTTAACGAGTCCTTCATGCTATCCAATAAACAATTTTAGTGCCGTTTTTGAGAGAATTTTGAAAATGTTTTTGAATCTTCTTGTAAAGTACCCTCAAAAGTCTAAATATCTGGTTGAAACTAGCAAAGTCTTGAGTTTGTACAGATCAGTTGGAGTATATTAATTTCTTTAGAAAATTGGCTAAAAAACGTATTAGATGCTAACTTTACTTAAAAATTATATATATATATATATATATATATATATATATATATATATATATATATATATTGTAAACTAGCGACTGAACTAGCCCCACGTTGGGACCAGCCAAATGTAATAACAGCGGGGGAGGGCGCCAGGTTCAGCTCCTGAAATGTGGCTGGATGGAAGTGTTGGGAGGTCATGAATTATCACACTGAGTTATTTTATAACAAATAGTGATTTATTCCTGGCACCATGAGCTGCCAGGGAAGTTACAGGTCGCAAAGGGCGACGCAAGTTTCTTACTATCTCTATTCTGTGAGCTCATTTCCCTAATTACTAATAGGCTAATTCCCTTAAGGCTAACATATCAGGCTTAATCTCTAATGACACATGCAATCCTCCATCTATGATCTGCAGGGCCTGAGCGCGGCCACAATTAATTTCTCGCCGTAAAATTGTCCTGCGAGGCAGCTTCACCTCGTAGCTTTCACCGCTGGTTGTGCTGTCTCCACGAGCGGGTCGTGTGGCAGCCCTCGGAGGCAGGGGCGGCGAGCGGTCCCAGGTCACCGACCTTCCGCGGCGCGTCCCCTCTCGGCTGGTAGCGGCAGTCTCAGGTCGCCGACTCGAGCAGGCTCAGCCGGGCGAGTGGCCACGGGCGCTGACGTAATGCGGTGGGCTATCAATGGGCCCGACGCGAGAGGCGGCAAAGGCCGACGGGCCTATGCGGAAATAGCGCGGGATCCTGTGATCTCCCGCCCGAGTTTCCTCCGCGACAAGTCCACTAGTCGCGTTCAAATAAAAATAAACTTTACTCTGGGAAAGTTTTTCCCAAGTCGCGTTCCGGTCCTCATTCCTCTACTCCAGGAAGTCTTTCCCTACTCGCGTCCCGATCGTGATTAACTCTACTCCGGGAAAGTCTTTCACCTAATCGCGTTCCGATGAAAAGTACTTCTCCTCTCTGGGAGTGTTCCTCCCCCGTCGCGCTCCGATCGAAAGTAAGTTTCCTCTCTGCATCTCGTATTCAAGAAAACTCCCTTCCCCCCTCCCAAAATGTTCCTAACTCTGTAAGTTTACCCCTTCCCTCATAGCGAAGCTTCCCATTGGCTGAGGGTAACTGCGTTTCAGCATTCTAATTTACCAATCATGTCGCAGTTTTCTTGTAATTTTCCAAAGATCGCTCTCTTTCTAACTTCGGCTTCTCTCCTTTCTCTCGTTTCCTTTGTCAAAGGTTTCAGAAGCTTCTTGCAGCTGTCTGCACACGTGTTCATGCAGGAGCGCATTTTCAAACGGTCGACAAAGGCTAATCGGTAGCCTGTCATGGTTAATTCTGAAATAGCCCCTGTGGGGATCCGGGTGCCTTACCCGAGGCGCGTGCCAAACGAGTGCGGGGGCGGGCATTGTTCGAAGGGGGGGTCGGCTGACGGCTGAAAAAGGTCTCGTTCGCGAAGCGTCATAAAAGTGTCTTCTTCCTAATCGACACCCGTGCCAACCCTTCGGGGACTCCGCGCTCCTTCCCCGGGTGGGCGGCAGAGAAAGGGGGCGCGAGGGCGTGCATTGTTCGAAGGGGGGTTTCGGCTGACTGCTCGGCCGGGTCCTACGAGGGGTAATAAACATGTCTGCCTCTGATGGGGGCTGAGCGCGGTCGTGGGCGGAGCCTTCGTGACAAAAGGCCTTCGCGACCTACTTTTGCCGCGTTGGAAGCTATCTCTCGATGAGATTATTATGTTATTAATGGCGACGCCACAATAAAATTATTCTAATTGATTGGTGACGCCACAATATATAAAAATGTATTTGTATGCGTGCGTGAGTCTGTATACAAACACACACACACCAGCGTGTCCCAAAAAAATTATTTGTTCTTTTTCTAATGCATATGCGTCTAATTTTTGTTTGATGTTAAAACAATTGTAGGTGAAGTGTCATGCTCATAAGTCCATGGCAATCCGGGCTGACTTACATCGATACTTCTGAGTATTGGAGACAGTCTAATGTGAGCTGGCGTATCGACGTGCTAATAATTACTTGCCATTGTGTTAGTAAATGCATTGTTTTTGTATAGTCAACATGTGGGATTACACAGTTCTAAAGAGTATACTTTTAATAGGGGAGGTGAAAAATTAAGTAATGGGTTCAAAACATCTCTCAAAAGAACTAACTGATAAAGAGGGAAAGGCACACAGGCCTTGGAACTATTGAAGAAGTAAAATGATGTGCTAAATTTTACTCTGCGCCAATTGCTTTGACACAATCTTATGAACAGTTAAAAATGATTCATCTTGTGATTCTAATGAAGATATGCATTTGCTAGCTGATTTGCCAATGCTGATCGACAAGACACAACTTGGACAACATCCATGTAGAATGATTTCATTACTCCAAAATTAGTGGCAGCACTTGATAGGAGTTGGCTGAGTGAGAGATTCCATGTATATTCTTGAAGCTACTATTGAGGCACTTGGACATAATACTGACGAATTTCCAGTTAGTACTCAATTAAAAGAATTCGTATGAATAAATAGAAAGTGTGCGATAGCCATAAAAGTGATTTTCAAAATGAGGTCTCTGACGAGGTTGCAACTGTTCCCTACGATGGAAAACTATTGCCTGCTTTAGATGTTCGGAAATCAAGTGAACGTCTTTCTATCATTATTTCATATGGAAATAAAGAACAACCTATTGCTGTACCAAGGTTTGAAAGCTCTCCCGGAAGCGAATGTGCACAAGCTGTTTGGAATGCGATTGTAGACTGGAATCTTGAAGATACGGTGCAAATTCATTGTTGCGTACTACAGCTTCAAATACAGGTCGTATCAATGGTGCCTGGGTGCTTTCTAGGACAAACTTAATATAAAATATTAGTTTTTGTTTATCGCCATGTGTATGCATTGGCATTTAAAAGTGTATTCAAAGTGAAATTGTCAAGTGACTAAAAGCCCTAATATTCCACTCCCCCAAAAACTTCCAAGATAACTGGAAAAATGTAGATCCTGATAAAATACAGTGCTATAGAGCAAAGCTAATATTGTACCTTACTATGAGTATTACTAAAACTCCAAAGTTGGCAATATGCTTGCGTTTCAGCAACCTGAACTGAAAAAAGTACACTCCCTGGTAAATTTGCATTTGAAAAACAAGCTCTCCAGAAACCTGTGTATTTACAAAAGAAATGAACATACACATTCTTGTTTACAAAAGAAAATTAACACAGACATTAAACCTAATCTATATGTTTTATCATTGTGTTGATCTTCAAATGTAGTTTTTTGAAAATTATATTTGTTCTGAATACAATTTTGAGCTCGTATCTCTGTACGAGAGATGAAAAATCTCTTTGAGAGGACTGCAAACAAGTATGCGAAAATGGAATCAAAAATATAAAAATATGACTAATACGAAAATGCATGGAAAAATATGGCTGTATATGACACGTGAAAATTGCTTAATTTTAGTCATTATAGATAATATCATGCTTATATTACATTTTCCATGGAAAAAAATATGCCATGTCATAGCCATTCAGGCCCTAATTATTAGTATTAGAGGACATGTTGGAGATTCGTGTATTGTATGGGCTGCTATTGAATCTTTTGATGCAGCGGGCTATTTTATTACAAATTTCGTAAGGAAAGCTAGAACCAGATTTTCCTTCAATGCGGTCTACTGCGAAGAATTGAGCATGATAACTATTGTGAGAATTGTGAATGATGGACTAAATTTTACATATCGTACTATAAGTTACAAATATATTTCTTATTGAATAAGAAAATATTTATTAAAAAGAAGAACAAGTGTGAAGTTTTATACTTCCAAAAAAAAAATAAAATCACAATGTTATTTCGAATCACTAACCACAAAGAAAAAGGCGAGATAAATACTTTTGTATTGAATGGTTGGGTTTATGTATAATGCATACAAATATATAAAAACGTGTAAAATAAAGTTCAGTGAAAATGATCCTGATATACTTTTTCAAATATATTTGTTGTTTTCTCAGCTTCTAAATAGTAACAAAATATGTAATTTTACAGTAAAATTCTAGCTCTACACATTAGTGTCTGACGCAGAGAGTGAGCCACCCTGTATGAACTCGTATTAATAGAGTATCTGTATTAATAAAATTGAAGTGTATGTCTGTGATTTCAAACTGACTATAATTTCATAAGCTCAAATGATTATTCACATGGTATCAAAACCCATTGCTTTCACATTTTTTTTTCTGTCGAGGAAGCTTTCGTGAATGACTAAACTGATTTTAATGGAAAAGTTGTGCTTCACATATGGCAAAGTAGCATTTTATTGAAGGCTTATTGCAGAGTACAATGCTGGGTACCACAAATTAACCCTTCCTTTTGTGGGCTAAGTATTTTTCAACTTTTACTGACTGGGTACATTTTAGACACACTTTTTTTCTTTAGTATTGTTTGTTAATGCCTGATGACGAAAAAATGTCCTCGAAACAAGATTGCAAGATTAGTTAAACAAATTCTACATGTTCATTTTTCATTTATGTAAATAGTTTCCTCCTATAGATAAAGTTTAGTCTGTTCTAAATACAGGGTGCGCCAGAGAAACTTACTTATTTGAAAAGTCAATAAAAACAAAAGTACTTCAATTATTGTTTTAAATTTTTTTTATTTGAGAATACTATATCCCAATTTTTTTTTTCATGCAGTCTTGAAAATGACATCGGACAAATGGCGACCCCCATTGCGCATACACTGATAAAGTCGATTTTTGAAATTCGTATCCACTCTTTGCAGCATATCAATCGGTATGTTGGCAATGGCGTCGCGAATGTTGTTCTTGAGGTGTGCTATGGTCCGTGGTCGATCGACATAAACCACAGATTTCAAATAACCCCATAAAAAGAAATCGCATGGAGTCAAATCTGGAGAGCGTGCCGGCCATTGGAGATCGCCTCTGAGAGAGATGAGGCGGTCGGGGAAATGTTGTCGCAACAAATTCATTGAGTCTCGTGCTGTGTGTGCTGTGGCTCCATCTTGCTGAAACCACACGTTCCTAACGTTCATTTCTTCGAGTCTTGGAAGAAAAAATTCCTCGATCATGTTCCTGTAACGAGCTCCATTCACGGTAACTGCGCGTTCGTTTTCTTCAAAAAAATAAGGACCAATTATTCCCATTACCGATATCGCACACCAGACAGTAACTCGCTCACAGTTAAGTGGCTTCTGGTGAAGCTCACGTGGATTTACACCACACCAATAACGCATGTTTTGCTTGTTGACGCAGCCGGAAATGTGGAAGTGAGCCTCGTCACTGAAAAAAACGACCGCGTCTTCAGGCAGGTTGTCAACCAGCATTTCACATGCATTTTGACGGGCAACAAAATCGCGTTCAGTTAATTCTTGCACAACAGCCAATTTATAGGGATGATAGTGAAGGTCTTCATGGAGAATTCGTCGAACAGTGGTTTCAGAAATTCCCATAGCAGCTGCGTGTTTGCGAGCCGAACGCCGGGGAGAACGCACAACTGACTGCCTCACTCTTTCGACATTTTCCGGAGTTCTGATGGTCCGTTGAAGTCCATTTCTGGGTTTAGCGACACTTCCACACTCCCGAAATGAGTTAACCCACGACAGAATCGAATTACGGCCAGGAACGAGTCTGTGAGGAGGAATTTCAAAGCGAGCGCGGAAGGCACGTTGCGTAGCCACAATTGAACGACCGTTAGAAAAGAAGCTCTCGACTGCGAAGGCCCGCTGCTCTCTAGACCAGAGCATGATGGCAACTGACTGGAGGGTAAAACAAACTTTGGAACTTCCCCCTCCAGATGCGCTCCCTCTCGCCCCTCTACCCGCCCAACTCACCGCGCGGGAATTTTTTCAAATAAGTAAGTTTCTCTGGCGCATCCTGTATAATGACCAAGTATGAACTTATAAAAAACACTGGATCTATGCGAAAATGACTCGTCTCGCGTATTGAGAAAGAGTACCTAGAGTACTAGTAAGTTTCTAAGAATACGAACTAATTTGTAAACTATGCAATTTGTTCGAAAATGTCTCTTAGGCATGCTCATTCCGAAATTATCGTCGCTTGGCCCGGGAGCGATGTCGTTCGTAAAGACCGCAGAACAGCAGCCCGCGAACAGGAACGTAAAGAAAGTAGTGTTGCGAGGTTAAGCCCCCAGCTTCAGGCGCCAGTTTGCCTCATTTTAGCGGGAATATTAAATGCCAAAATTATCACAGTTACAAGTCGTTGAAACAGATAAGCGCTTTTAAAAGAAGTTATTGCAACTTTTCTTTTAATTACGCCTTCATAGTGTTATTTTTAGTTGGTCGCTGTTGAAAATTGTCACTTATGCCACCTTCAAAATGTTTGTCTACACTTCTCGCTTCTCAACCGAAGTGCACGCGTTTTGTGACGTAAATTGGTGCCCCCGAGGAGCCCTCAAGTCTCTCTTCGCCATGGGAAGATCGGGAGTGAAACAATATTTTTGTGGACGCGCGAGCGGAAGTCGCACACTGGAATGCCACTGCCACCTACTTGCGATCATTTATTATTTAAGCACATGTTCCTTAGGGGGTGAAAATTGTTCAACCAGTACGTATTCGGTATTTGGAGTGTTTATAAACGAACACGTGATACCAGTTATTGAAGAAGATAGTGACAATAATGAATTGTCTATGATTGTCTTATATTTCCAACTGAGTAATTTGATTTACATTGGAAACTAATATATATATATATATATATATATATATATATATATATATTATAAAATTAGTAAACAAAAGATGTTTGAGGAGTGTCTTTTTTTTTTTTTTCCAGCTTGGCACAAGATAGACAAATAAAACACGTTTCTCATATCCCTGCAACAGATTGCCCTAGGAGGCTGATTTTTTGAGAATATCGATTTGATTTGGGGGCACTTTACACAGCCTTTTCCAGGTATATCCCGGTGATGAAAAGGAACAAAACACAGCAATAAACAAGTAATGGAAACGACTTCATTTGAAGGAAAGTTTGAAAGAAATATCATTATCTCTTTTCAGTCATTACAATGAGTGTTGGCAAAGACTCATGTTTCGTAACTTGTACACAGTATGTAACTCCTTAAAACAAAACTTATACGATGTGTGCACATTAAGGTGACCAGACTGTCTGTATTTTTTTGAGAGGGAAACGGGGCCCCAGTTTTGTAACAATGGCTAATCTATATAAAGTGCTGTCAACAACTTTAAATTTATCATGATGTATTCTGTTGGGTTTGCATTCATTTATAAAAAAGTAGCGCAAGTAGAGTGTGTGTACCATGTAACAAGATTGTTGCACAGATTATTGAAATTAAGAAGAGAGAGATTCAGTGCTTGTTCGATGAAAGGAAAATGCATCATTTGAGCTTGTACAGTATATGCTTTATCGCTATCAATATTCTTACCAAGAAATTCAATAAACCGAACTTTCTCATTAGAGTTTCGGAATTCACTAGAGTTGGGACACTTGTAGAAGACAGTTGTGGTCAGCATTGGTGAAATATTGAAGTGTCTTTTTATAGGCTGAAAGTGATAAAATGCATAAATATGTCACCACTGAAGAGGAAGTGTGTTTTTAATACTGAGCTGCGGAAGGAATATCTGTATAATAGAAAAAACAATTTCTGATTTATATGTCCATTGCAAATAAGTGTTCATCTACCTTCAGTATAAGCCACGGGGGAATTTTACAACATATAAACAATGAAAAAACGAATTGTGGTGCACGTGAGTGCGTCTTTGAGCACCGCATTGACAAAGTTTCTTAAAAGTGAAAGTTTTTGTGACAAAGATATGGCATTAGCAGCTGCTGAAGGAGCAGTTGCTTATTATACTGTCCAGCACAATCAATCTTTCAGTTCCATGGATTGTTCTTCCAATCTTATCCAGTGTACTTTTGAAATAAAATTTGCGATTGGCCGTAGCAAAGCTGAGGCACTTATACTAAATGTTTTAATGCCATTTGCTATTTCTGAACTAAAACAAGATTTAAAGAAAGGAAACTTTTATTTCAGTAATGACGGATGATCGAGTCATAAGGTCACAAAATTATTTCCATTGCTTGTCATGTACTTTCAGGTACTGGGGGATTTAAGTGAAAATGGTGGATTTTAAATCTTTACCTGGAGAAACTTCAGAAACTATTGCTACAACCTTTAGTGAATGTTTAGAAAATGTGAACTTAAAACAAAAAAAAAAAACAAAAGCTCTTTGTTTTTCACTCTTATAACACACACTGTAATTTTGGAGGAATGTCTAGAAATTGCATCAATGTCTTCACAAAACTGAAAGGAAATTTAGGGCATAACTTGCTTGCGGTTGGGTGTTCTGCTCACGTACTGGTGGCTGCTGATGTTCTGCCAATAGATAATTGAAGTCATTGTTTCTAAAATATATTCATACTACTATGGTATGTCTATACAGTAAGGACAGAAAGTTTCAAAGAATTTTATGAATTTGTGGACCAAGAGTACAAACAAGTTTTAGGGTACAGCAAAATGAGATGATTTGCTTTGCTCCATACAATATAACATCTTCAGTCTAGTTTGTCCCCCTGAAGTTGTGTTTTGAATCTCAAAATAAATGTCCATTTATTATTTTGTCATTTTTTGAAAATTCTTGATCAGAAGCATGGCTGTATTTTCTTCACAATCGAGTATCAAATTTTTTAATTAGCAGTTCAAAGAGTACAGTGTCAAAAAAATAGTTTTTGAGGTGATTTGTGTTAAATGATTAAAAGTAAATTTAATTTCCAAAGGTGAAGATTGCTTCATAACATCAGTTGTCAGATCATTTCGTAGTAAATTGGAGAAGGATGTTTTTTCATCAGAGGTTGCAAAATTTAAACAGTATGTTCATATATTTTACCAAACTGCAGCTCAATGTTTAAACAAATTAATTGCATCCATTGAGAACTTGCGAGAGTACAGCTGGGTAGGTTAACATCTAAGGCAGAGATACCTCACTCGAAGGGTGTCGAAAGGACTGAAGATTTCATTTGCGATGTGGCTCCTTTATCAAAAATAAATAGTATCTGTCTGTATGATTAAACTTTCACATTATGATCAAACATTTGACATTAAACAATACATGTCTCCGGAAATAATGGAAAAATAGAAGCTGGAAAGAACATCAACTAGCGATTGCTGGGTGATTGCAGAAATTATTTCACATTTTAATGCGGACAATGTGCCATATTCAATTTCTTTGAAAACATTGGAATTTCTTGTGTGTTTACCTGGATCTAATGCCCCCTCTGAACAAGTATTTTCTTACATGAATGGTTTGTGGACAACTGCCAAGAATGTTCTTTCAGTACCAACTTTGAAGGCTATGTTGATTAATGAGGTGAACTGTAATCAGACTTGTGCAAACTTCTACAAAATGATTAATGGTAAAAAAGACCCACCGAAGAAAATCCATTCTTCAGGTAAATATCAATAAATACTGCACTAATTATTCTAAAGGATTTTTAAATGGAGTCATAGACTTCCGCGGCCAGAGTCATGTGCGTGATCTTGGCTGTCCGGGTGACGCCGCGTCGAAGGCTGTGTTGCCGACGTTTCGACCATCTTGTCTTCCTCAGGGCTGGTATGCCTGAGGTCACATACCAGCCCTGAGGAAGGCCACAAGATGGTCGAAACGTCGGCAACACAGCCTTCGACGCGGCGTCACCCGGACAGCCACGATCATGCACCTAAAGAAATATTAGTTGTGAACTAAATACTTCTACATCATGTTATTTACACGTATTTATTTATTCCGTTGCTTATCACAAATATCCAAACTTAAGTATTTATGAGAAAGTATAGTTTAACGTCCTCTTTTATCGCTGAGATAAAAAGTATAATACCCCGTTTTTAGGTTTTAAAAATATGGTCACCTTGGTGTACGTATGTACATTATTATGTAAATAGTTATTATATTTATAATTAATTTTTAATATTATTTAAATATTTAATTTATTAATATTATGTAATAGTTACATATACAATAAATCATATTTTTTGTATTTCTTTAATTTCCTTACCGTCCTCAAGTATTTTAAATCTGAAATAATAATTTTTTGAATTTGGTTTACATTTGGGTTTTTGCAGCGTTGTCTATGTGGCGCATGGCGTAAATAAACTTCTACTGTGTCATCCAATAGGAAGCTTGGAACGTCACTGATAACATTTCAACTTCCGACTGGATGACACTGTCAACAGGTGATTTATGTCGTGCCACGTTTAAAATATCTAGTGGGGTATAATGGGGAATACTTCAGACCACCTAGCAACACTGAAAGAAATTTGAAAGACTGACAAGACAGGCAGGCGTACACATTACATCGGGAAGGATGGTCAACATTTACAAGATCAACAATTCGTTGCTGTTTTTTATACTTTCTCACTTTGTATGAAGAGAAAGTCGTGTAATCATGCGCAGTAAAACTGGGCTATTTCCAGAGCAAAACTATTATTGCTGGGCCCAGGTAACAAAAAGTAGATAAATCTTATTACTTCCACATTGTGTAGTCAGAATGCACGTTTTGTGGGGCTCTTGATGTAGAAAAATTTATTGACAGCAAAACTGTCTGTATGCGGTCAAAGCTAACGCCTAAACCGTTCAATTTATTTTATCAAAGCTCTCTAAGTTGGAAACGGATATTTTAATTTTGGGGGATACTTTACAAGAAGACACATTTTCAAAATTTTTCTCAAAAATGTCTTCAATTTTTTTATTAAACTGTGATCTTGGTTAGTGTAAAGGACACTTTAACACTAATTCTAGTCTTTAATTTCGTTGAAATTCCTGATTTTTCGTAAAGTGCAAAATTTCCACAAAAAAAATTGGTTTCTTCCTAAAACTACAATTTTGAAGATAGAGATTTTTTCCCTTTTATTAAATCGGTTCTGTGAAGTCGCATCTTGAAGTAAAGCCATGTACAAGTTTTCGAAAATATGAGTAGTTTTTGCTTAACTTTTTGCGTATTTGCATCTCTTTTAAATATTCAATTACACAAGTATTTTTCCATTGAATAAATAATTTTGTCTACATATCATTTTCTAACAATATATTGGAAATTTGGCAGCTAGAAATATTCTTCTTATTGAATTTTACAGGAATTACTGCTGCTCGAGTATCAATAATCAATATAAATGGGAAATACTCTTTCAATACTGTATTAGGTCCAGGGCAGCGCATTGTAAATTGAACAAGAATAACTAAATGCCCATAAGGAATGTGTTCATTTTTGAAATGCTTAAATATTTCTACATCTTTTATCAATTCCAACATGTTGATTTTTCCATTCTTCTAATTAATCACAATTTAAATATACTTTCAGTCCTCTAATTTCTTTAAACAGATAGAAACGCAATAGAATTTTAAATATCGGCCCAATTTATTTGCAATGAAGTCAAAATACCATAGAAAACTGTTATTTCCTGTGATATTTGTTTCAGGCCATTCTTCGGTATATTGGAAACTTGTTTGGTAAAAATTCTGTACTTCTTTGGTAAACCTTTCCATTATGCCCAGACTTGATTCCTCTAAGTTTGTCAATTTTCTTATTATTAAAGGAATACATTTTTCTTGAAATTATTATTTGTATTGAAGGACAAAATCATTCAAAATGTCTAACTGCTGTGGCTGAGATATGTTCAGATTCTTTTGAATCGTTTTATAGAAAATATATGCTTGATTATGTAGAAAATACATTAATATCTCTGATAAAACACGCTCTATGGCTGGTGTTACAGTGAGCCATTCACTCTTTTGTGTATCTGCTCACTAAAATGTGTTTGTATTATCAGCTTTTAGTACAACTTAAGATTTCAAATTGTTTTCATTTATTACTCTGCATAGGTTGATGATGAGAAAGCTCACTTCTCAGGTTGAGAAGACTAGAATACGGTGTAGAGATGTCTGTGTTAACACAGGTAACCCGTAACACAAGGCCGCAACGCCACTGGTAAGGCTTGGCCCCCCATCTGGCGCTGTTGTGCGGGTACAGACTGACCATGTGGGTTGTTGACAAAATTTTAGTGGTTTTGCCTTCAGTGGATTCAAAATTTAAAAGTTTACTTGAATGCCCTTAGTAAATACCTTACTGGCATTGGATAAAATTGGCATTGGTTTCATTATGATTTGTTGGATCAGATAAAACCGTTTCAAATGCTGCATTTTTCAAGTCTTCTGCAAGTATTTTATCACAGTAATTTTTAAGTAGCCTCACATTTTGTCCTGGCACATGCAAATTTGTGAAACTTTTTCTATAATTTAATTGTCCATACTAAGAAAACTTTGATTGTGAATTATGGTATGAAATGCTTCTTCCATTGCAGCTAACTGTTTTTCAACTTCAGAATAATTAGAAGTTTAAAAAAAGTAACTTTACTATTGGAAGCAGATGCATGTTCTGGTGTTTCGTTGTAGCTGCTCTGCCTCCAACTGCAATACAAAATTCTCCTCTGCATATATTGCAGAAGACAATGGGGTCTCTCTTTCTGAGGCGTGCATTCAACACCAGCACTGCTGGGTTAAGCAAAAATGAGAATTTGATGAATTTTGAGAATAAAAATTACGATGAACCGTATGTCACAAGATCAAAAATATTGCACCGACTCTACACTACTGCATTCTGTACGGTGGCCTACTGCTTCTGTAATTCTCAAACCCCTGCTCTATGTCGTCTGGGCCTGGGTGTAGCGCGCGCATCTACTTCACTGGGCCAGAGGCAGGCAGCAATCGGGGAGAAGTCGCAGCCGATAATGCACTCAACCCATTACCTTAATACTCACCTCATTCCAGCTTAGGATAGTGTTATTTCACCTGATTAGATGGAGCATGCGTGTTTACTAAATATTGACCACGATAGTTGCTGTGAATAGTTGGCAAAAATTCCAAGAACCAAAAATTAATCACAATGATTATTGTGAAAAGTATTTTGGGTATATCTTTCGATGTAGATATACTGTCAATACAAATAAAAGCCCGGAAGATATGAAGAATATATGTCAATACAAATGTTTCACAGCAATGTTATTAATAATTTTCGAACATATTTCGGTTAAAACGTCAATTTTTAGAACAAAATATTTATTGTAACATTATTACTGAATAATTAAAATTCCGCATATTTTCCTCCATCTAAATTATTTTCCACTGTTTTCCGCTGTCCGCTCAATTAGTTCTCCCCCCCCCCCCGGAATGAGTTGAAAATCCACTGAAAACTGCGAGAATTCCACGGATCTGGCAACACATCACGACTTTCCGGATTACTGTCACACGAAGCGTAACTGCTCAGCGCGACATCCCTGAATAACAGAGATTCACAGAAGTTATATAGGAAGATACTTTTCGAGGAAGGACAGAACCTGCAAAAGGACTGCTCTCCTTAAAGGAGGGCGGTTGGTCTCCTTAGTATATTGGACTTCTAAAGAACTTCACTGTTTCGGGTTAAAGTCTCGAGTGGGGCAGTTTCCATTGGATTTCTCAGCCATGTGATGGGTATGATCAATAATCCTTCTGTTGGTGCGTCGTTGATATTCAAAATAATTTGCTGCAATGTAAAAAATCAGGTCTTGTGTTCAATTGGATCCTAGGTGCTCAAATGTGCGAAGTTTTGGGATGGGTTCAGGTAGTGCCATATTATTAAGATATTATTAATATTAACTTAAATTATTCCAACACAAATTTAAAGCAAAATTTGAAGCTGTTTTTTGAGAAAATTTTGTTTACATATTTTTTTTAATGATATCTATTTGTCTAAATTACGAAAACTGCTCATACTTTCAAACATTATTGCCATTATTTAAAATTCTAATTTTGAACAGATATCATTAGGAAAAAATCCCTTCTTTAATAATGTGGTGGAATAGAACTCGAAAAATAAAAAAATGAATTATGAACGTTGTTATATGTTTTATAATTATTACTATTTTAACAGAACTTAAAGTATTTTGATCCTTCTTACTCTTTAGTTCATAAATTATTGACGTGTGATTTATTTATTTAGAAACTAGCGAAAACTTCAAACGCGTATCTGTCCAAATTTCATTTTCCGAGATTTGCCAGTAATTGATATAGTATACTAGAGTTTGAAAGGCTTCTGCCGAATTGTTTGATTATTGGTAACCATAAAAATTGTAATAACATGCACATTTCCGCTGGCGTATGAATAAGCTAGCGAGAAACACTTCTTGGCACATGAATTTGAACGAGTTTGTAAGGACATTGGTCACTGTTTTTACTTTATTAGCGTTACGAAATTTATACTATCTACACTTTGGTTACGAAATATCGCTGAATGTGTTATGAAGTTATTCAAGGTTGAATTTTAGGAAAAAAACAAACATTTTCCGAACTTCGCGTAAGTCTCATAAATTATTTTAAAAACACTTCTTGTAAAACATATACTCTTATCATTCGAAGTATCCCTGCGTGACAGAATACCCTTAATTGCTTTCACAATTTCACCGCGAATCCAAATAAACATTCATAACTTCTGTACCTAACCTCAAAATGGCCCGGTGCAATCGACTGCACTGACGAGCCTCTCAGTGTAGGCTAGGGCACCCAAGTTCCGTGTCATTGTGCGAATGGAACATGCGCTTCTTTACACTGTTGCGCCCCAGCGGTCAAATGGAACACGTAAGCTGTCCTGAGTGCGCACTAGTGCAGGGAATATAAAACTCTATAAGCCAACACCGCCTCTACCGCAACGTGTCTGCGTATCGCTGCCTCAAATCTCTCCCGGTCTGTGGCGTTACATAATTTATGGTCTACCCCAAAGCAACCACCCTTTACACACACACACATCTTTCCAAATTCGAAGTGATACATCAGTCAGATCGGTGGTGGAATACTAATTTTGTTGAAAATATTGATGCTAGTTTCGTTGCGAGCTTTGCTCATAGACGTAAATACAGGTTGTTGTTAAATCACTTTTTCGTCAAACTCGGCAAACCTGGAGTCTGATTACACTATCTGTTACTTACAGTAATTTTATCAATATAAGAGCAAAAATCCACTTCTTCGGTGTCGAGGACCTAGAAAACTAGTTTGACTGTCGTAAAAATCGGTATTATTTTTTCTGATGCATCACAATACTTTCTTCATTCTACTTAGAGAAAGTAAGAATACTGTTCGTTATAATAATGACGTTCGAGTGGTAAAAGGAATGTTGATGTTATTTCTTAAAATTCAAAACTACAACACGAACTTTTGTCCATCAGTAATGGTTACGTAAAAATTATAATACCCCAATTACTGTCACTATTGAGGTTAACTGTACCGGAAAATACTTGTAGGAAAAATCAAGAGATCACAGCACTATCACAGGGGAATGTACATTACCGATAAAGTCTGAACAAATTGTCTTATTTGCGATCTGTTAAACGACAATTGGCAAGTTTTTAATATAGAATTTACGCTGTGAAACTCTTAAAAAATACCAATACTTCTTTTTCAAATTGCTTTTCATACTTCTCGGGGAAAATTTCAAAAATGTGGGCTGCCGTTTCAACACCCCCCCAGCGCAGTGGGCCAGCAGGGGGTCAGTTAATGCTTTTGCTATTTTTCGCATCACCCGGGGTTATATGTTTCAGGGATCTATAGGCGTTTGGAACGGTGCGAACAATTCGTCAAGTTTCAAGAATGACTGACTTTTGAGCTTTTGGAATACTTTTGTGAGGCAGACAACCTGATTTTCCCTTTCAAATAGTACTTTAAAGTCTTGTTAAAACGACCAGTTATTCCGATTGGTATAATCTCAACCCACTGAAGTTTGTGTTTTTCTTTATAGTGTATTCAGAGGGAAATGTATTTTGAATGCGTTTGTTTCTGCCTTATTGATGTGATCTGCAAGGTATGTTAACATCAATGTATATCGTACTTCCTTTTTCTGTACGTTATGTAATATAATGTCTGGTCATTTTGACGGAATCGTTTTATTAATCGTTATACATTATCAAGTGATAACTTTCTACAACAGGTTTGGCTTTGTATTCATAATATGGGATTTCCTCTTTGCCAGTAACCCAGGTTTGGTTGCCAGTTTGGTACAATATTTGCAGACAGGTTGTGCCGTTGTAGATACTGTGTTAGTCCGATTTGTGCATCCAGTGATCTATTGTATGTGATGATCGATAGCATACTCTGCATTCATTAATATCCAGTTTTCAATACATTATAATTATATGCACATGTCAAACTTGAGAAGCTATAACAGGGGCAAACTTGGACGTTTGCAACGGTGTCTATTTGTGAAGCACAGGTCAATGTCATATCCCCCACCTTCACTTTGCGCCGGGAGGCGGTAAAAGACATGCCAACATGTAGAGGTACCCACTGAGCAATAATCTGCGCCATGGTGTCATAATGGACAGATTGAATTAAACGCCCAGAGAAAATTCAAGAATATCGCCGTGAGATAAGACGGTTTCACAATTATTATAAATGTAGGAGAATCAGAAGGAAAGATAAGGTATGACTGCTAAATTCGGATCCGGGTACAAGGCGATATAGGTAAGGGACATTGAAAGATCATTAATAGAGATCATTGTTTTATTCGTATTACATATTGTAACCCAACGAGTCGTGTGACTGGAACGGGAACGGGAATTTCAGTAATAATAGACATAACCTGTGCATTAATAAACATTTACTCACTAAAATGATGGTGATGATTTACTTTAATTACAATAATAAAAAACGACCCTTTCTTTTATTAGAACATTAGCCATCTATTAAATTAATTACAAAAAAAACAATGTGTCGTCATAAATACTTGTGCTGGAGGCACCCTTCCTCCCCCCCCCCCCCCCCCGCTTCACACAGCAAGTGTCCGACCGCATTTATGCGGGGGCTAGGGCCGCTTGCCCACGCCGCTACAGAAGCGCGCGAACGTCAATCATCATTGCTCTTCGCCGACGACGGACAAAGGGACCGCAGCAGGTACCTGCAGGTACCGTCCGTCGTCGGCGAAGAGCCCTGATGATTGACGTTCGCGCGCTTCTGTGGCGGCGTGGGCAAGCGGCCTAAGCTGATTATTACCCTCGTTTTCTGTCGGCGGGCTCACAGCACGCCCGGTGGTGGAGGCGTCGGCCTGCGTTCTGGAGCGGGCCGCCGCGGCGGTGAACACAGGGGGCTCCCAGCGTGACCGCCTGACGTCGTCGCGTTTTCTGGGGTCCACTACTTCAACCAGCGTCACCAACCTCAGGCAGCAACGGTGTTCATCGGCGATGATTGATTGGAAGCCAATCAACTTCCGTATCAGCAGTCGCGGACGATTGTCATAACGCCGTTGGCTTTAGGCGTGAGACTGCATCCCTTTTGGCCAGAATTTCTGACAGAGTGCACGAGGGGTCAACTTCCCTCCGCAAGAGGCTTCGAATGCTACGTGAGGTCAAGTGAGCAAGCGAAGTGAAGTCAACAACTTGAGTTTGTCAATGCCTTACTGAACTCGAGTGAATACTCGGAGCCATGTTAAAAAAAATCAAGTGACTAGTCGTAGCCGTGTCACGAAATCGAATGGTTACTCGTGGCCTAGCTAAGAACTCCAATGACCACTCGTGGCCGAGTCAAGAAAACAAATCGAATAGAGTGCTTGTGGCCGAACTATCAAATCGAAACGACCACTCGTGGCCGAGTTATGAAATCGAATGACTACAGAGCGGCGGCCTGGTAACAGCAAACCTCGGTACCCCCTCCCTCAAACAGCGTGGATCCTCCCGATATGCGGGGTTGAATTTCGCGGAGCAGAGTTGAGGCGTGTGTCTAACCAATCACATGGGAACCCTTTTCTCAACGGCCAGAATGTCCGTTGCTGTTATAAAAAAACTTCGGGCCAGTTTACTTCGCATCCGCACGTGCGCCGCTGACCGTTGGGTCGTAAATTTGTCTCCCGAGAGGGCGCAATTAGCGTTGGGTTGCTTTTACGAGCGGTCGCGTGGGTGAATAGGGGACACCCATTTGACATTTGGCGAGGACCCGGCTGCCCTCCTTCGGCACCGCGCGGGGGTGTCCTGCCATAAAATCTCATACAACCCCTCGCCTCAATAGCCGAACGGGCGCGGGTACCTACGACCCCCTCTCGCAGCTGCGTCGCGGGCGCCCGCTTTTTTTTTTTTTTTTTTTTTTTCCTTTTTTTATGGAAATTTTTCAGCGCATGAGCTTGTACCGTTACAATATGCACAAAACAAAACGGTATGCGTAATATTCGTACTCTTACGTTCTAACAACCTTTTAAGTAATCCTCCAAGGTGTCTACACATTTGCCAACGATGAGGAAGGCGCTGAATACCAGCAGCTGTGTGTGATGCGTCGATGTGCTATTGGGATGTTCTCCTTGTTTGCAAACCGCTTCCCATGTAGCGGCGTCTTCGATTTCGGAATGAGATCAAACTCGCATCTGGGGAGTACAGGCCGCTCCACAATATCCCGCGCACATTAATGGGAACGGGAAGGCGAGATGCTTGTGCTTCACAAAAAACACCAACAGGAAGAAGAATAGCGCTATGTACCTGTAGCGGCCAAATAGAGAACTTCAAGAAACAGGTTATGTGCATAGTACAATTCTGTTTAGTTGTTCCGGACAGTTTTTCTCATGTTGTATATTTAAAAAAAGATAGGCAGAAAGCATCAAACAGCAAATATGTACTTTATTTAATGAAGAATATCGGAGAGATCTGGCGAATGATTTAGAGTAAAAAGTCTAATGCTTAAATATGAAGAACCAGAACGAAAGCAAACCTTGGGGTGGAAGGAAAAAGGTAAAAATGACGGAAGGGCATTGTGAATTAATAGTTGATTATTGAGAATAATCTAGACGTACACTAAAGGAACTCCAAGAAAATCATGAAATTGTGTCCACATAATGTTAAAGAAACATTAGATGGTTTATTATCCACACTCAAGCTTATTCCAAGAGAATCCGAGAAAACTTACAGCGATGAAATTAAAACGTCGCGAATATGCTCTGCAACTATTACGTTACCCAAGTAGACAATGTTCCTATTGTGTACAGTAACGAAATTAACTTTTTTTTTTATTTCGCGAAAGAAAGGAAGTTCTAGGAAAGGAACTCATGGTTTTATTGCAACGTGGAGTCGTGGTCTAATGTCTGTTATCTGTGGCGTAGGTAATGTTGGATTAATTCATCATGAAGTAAGAAGTGCTTTCAGGTAAGAAAATGCTAAAAACTTTGTTCGTCAGTGTCCGCGCTGCTGAAAATATCTACCAGACGACCGTGGTACTGGCAATACACAATACTTTTTACTGGAATACTTTTACATTGAAGAAATATTTATGTAGGAAGAATTTATAGAACATCGCCTTTTGAGTTTAAGCCCTTATAGTCCTATGTTCAATCCAATTGGACCTACCGGATCATGTTTCAAATCTGCCGTTAAGATCTGTCCTCGCAGTTGCCAAATATATTAACTGGTGGAGAAAGAACAAATATATCTCAAACAGAACTTCGGCTCTGCGAGTTTAAAGAAAATATAATTGTATCAATACAATAAATGTCAATAACTGTGCAAAGTTCATTCGTGCTCATATTTAAAGATTCATACCAGATGTTTTAAATTTAATTGATATGATTGTGTAAATAATTTAATTAGTTATTTTTCTGTTTCGTGCATTTCAATAAAATGTATACCTAATTCACTTTCCTCTCGCTTTTTATTTTTTTTCATTTTTTTTTCCTTTTTTCTTTATTTTAATGCTGTGGATCTGAAAATTAACGTTTATTCTTAATTTGAAGGCAATGTCTCGATTTGAACGAACTTGTTCCTAATCAAAGTGTTCCGAAATTGAAAGTACTTGTTCTCATTTTGAATTTGAAATGGTGTAGACGTGATTGGGGAAAACAAATATTATTTTAGAGTTCAGCGTGGTCAATTCCAGTAAAAACCATTGAAAAAATGTAAACATCATACACTTTTTTTAAAAACCCAGATCAGCGTTATTTTTTCATTGATTATAAATAAAGAAGGAACAACAGAGTTTATTCTCTCATTTTTATGTATCAAAAATAGAAAAATCAAATACCGGCATAGAGAAAGAAAAACGAATATAGTAAGTAGATGGTTTAGAGCATATAATAATAATAATAATAATAATAATATTTATTGAGTCACATATACAATTACAATCGTGTATGACGAGTCAATATGATGCCTTGGGTGGAGAGAGCGAAGTTATATTACTGTTCAGGAGCAAACAAGGGACCATCTCAGCATTTGCTCAAAGGACCAGGGAAACTGAACAAAACCTGATCGAGATGGGGTCATTGGCCTAGAAATACAATACTTGTTACAGTTAGATTAAGATATTACACAGTAGATAAATTATCTGCTAATAATTAACATTAATAATAATAATTGCATTAACAGTAATAATTGCATTAACAATAATAATTACATTAGCAATAATAATTACATTAACAATAATAATAATTACATTAATAATACATATCAATTATGTTTGCAACTACATCAAATTTTACAATAGTAGTACATTCTATATTTATAACTTGAAATGGTGAGGAGGCAAGTTTTGACCAGTTTTTTTTCTTCTTCTATTCTCCTTCTATTTCACAGGATCAGGATCATTTTCAGCTTGAAACAGTTCATATGAAACAAAGTCTAATGGAATAAGAAATTCTTATTTATTTATATTTTTTAAGGGAAATGTTGTAATTTGAAAATTCCTTTACACTGTAGAACATGTTGTTAAGCAGGAAAGCTTTCAATTTACTTTTAAATGTATGAATTGTGTTTATGTCTTTGATATCATTGCCTAGTTTGTTGTAAAGTGTAATGCCCTCTATTAGGGTACTTTTTTGATAAAATGTAGTTTCAGAGTGGGGAACGTGTAGGTTATCCTTTTGACGGGTGTTGTAGTTATGTACATCAGAATTTAAAGTAAAAGTGTCTTTGTTTTCCATGAGAATTTTCTTTGTGAAGACCACTATTTCAAATATGTACATGCATGGTAGAGGAAGAATCCTTAGTTTATTAAACAAGGGTTTGCAAGACTCCAGCTTATGAGTGCTGGTCATTGTTCGCAGTATTCTTTTTTGGATAATAAATGTGCGAGTGCTTTCAGGGGCATTTCCCCAGAATATTATTCCATATTTTAGGTGTGAGTGCACATTTGCAAAATACATTGTTCGAAGTGTCTCAATGTTGGAGCTTGACCTGAGGGTGTATAGGGCATAGCAAGATTTGCTAAGCTTCTTGTTAAGATTTGATATGTGAGTGTCCCATTTTAGGTTTTCTTGAATTGTTAGTCCGAGGAAGGTAGTTTCATGAGATATTGTTACAGGGTTATTGTTTATGAGCAAATGCTGTGAGAGTTTGTCTTTACATCGAGGATTCATGAAATTTAGAGAGACTGTCTTGCTGGTGTTTATGATGAGTTTGTTGTCTTGAAACCATTTTACTAGTGCTTGCAAAGTTTTGTGAGTTTCTTTTTCTAATGATTGCTGTGTTTTTGCTTTGATGATGATGTTTGTGTCATCTGCAAACAAAATTATTTTGTTGTTCCTTAAAGCCAAAGGCATGTCATTTATGTATATAAGGAATAGTATTGGCCCAAGGATGGATCCTTGCGGGACTCCACAATTTATTATTTGAGGACAGGAGTAGTATGAGGAGATTTTGTTTTCTTTAGTGTGTTGGAGGGCAACTATTTGTCTACGGTTTGATAAATATGATTTGATCCATTGGCCCGCAATGCCTCGAATCCCTAGCATTTCTAGTTTTCTTAAAAGTATATGATGGTCAATGATGTCAAAGGCTTTTGACAAATCTAAGAAAAGGCCAATGGGAATTTCCTTCTGATTTAGGGCAACAAGTATGTCATTTAAAAAGGAGAAGATGGCTGTGTCTGTGGATCTATTACTCCTGAACATAGAATACAAATATCCCTTCTCAATGGTTTAGAGCAACTCTAAGGACAATGATCGGTTGATTTGACTGTAAGGAAACAGCAAATGAACAGTGTTCATGTCGTCAGTCATAATTTGGGGAAATAAAAAAACTCCTTTTCAAAAATTTTGAATAAAAAAAAAAGGGAAAAAATCCGTTTCCAAATTTCTTTGTATTAGTGTCAAAGACAGGAAAAATTTACAACAGAAACCTGGGAAAGACATTGTTTGTGTGTGAGGGGAGGGGATCCCTCTAATTTTGTCACCACCCTCATTCAGTTCTTAAATGCATAAAATAGTCTAGCTGGTTTGGAAATGAACACTTAATAATCTTAATGGATTCAAAACATATTTTACAAGCACATCAATACCATTTTTTTTAGCGCAATCTCTGCAAATGACCTTGCTTATCGCTATTATTGATACCTAATTTATTTTGGTAATGCAGAAACGTTCTCTATATTTCAGGTGTCTGGGAGGTCCGATCATGCACATCACCACCCGTCCCATCAGGCTCGCTCACGAAGTAGTGTGAGCACTGCATCGACCTCACAATCAGCACATCATTCACATCACCACCATCAGTAAGGCTGAAGAAGAAAGATTATGTAAAGGAGTTTAAATGCTTTTCAGTGGAGAAACTGCACTCTTTATCATCACCAGTAAAACCTGATGCCATTTGGAGGAGAGTGGTAGATCAATTCTTCTGCAGCAAAATTTTATGATGGTGAGGGTCAGATGGTAATGAACAGAGCTATGGTTCTTCATGTGTATCACTGTATCCATGCTCAAGAAATGCTGTTATGTAGCTCTTAGTATTTTCTGCATAAAGAGTTGGAACGTTCACTTTTACTTAGAAAAACTATCTTGCCACGTCTAACCTCCAAAAGTGAAATTTCAATCTTTAGTGTGTCCCAAACTATAATTGTGTGGTGATCCTATTAAGAGTTCTTTGAACTCTCATCTTGTAACTACAATGTTAATACTCAGGGTCGATTTACCCATCCGTTTGCACTGCAAGTAGTGCACATGTGTAGACACATGAAAGTGAATTACTACATTTTGAATTGTATATTGTAAATATCCCATTAATATTTAGAAGTATCACCAGTTTTATTGTTGGGACCATTAATTTGAGAATGAAATATAGTTCCAATTAAAAATAATTTGGCTGAAAAATACACTGGAAAGCGTTTTGCATTAGTGCATGGAGTTTTATCATGGCAAGTTAGTTCCTGAATCCATTTCTGCTTATTGTATTCATAGCAGGGCAATGTCTTTTCTTCATGTCAGTGCTGAAAATATCCCCTTATTTATTTACACATTACCAAATGTATTGTTATGTTCAATATTTCAGGGTTGATAAGATGTGTTTTGCCAAGTCATATGTGGGGTTTGCACCCTCAAACCTCAAGACATTTTATTAATTTTTTTGCGACAGTAGTTACTGTAGTATCAGAATTAGAGATATTTGTGATACCCTTCATATTTCTCAATTTGTTTTAACTTATTTATTTCTAGAGGAATATAATTTTTATTCTTTCCTCATGTGCCTCCTTTTGTGGAACTATCATCAGAGGATGTATCTACGAACCATAGTTCTGCTGCAGTCTCCAGTGACTGTACTGCATTGCTGATAATGGGAGGAAACTTGAATTTATTTAAAATATCGACCACTTTCCTCCCTTTTAAGGTGCTATGTGGGCTTTTCTGAGTGCTTCTTTGCAAAGTCATATTGAAAAGCTGATTAACTTTTATACACAATTCTCTTACCTGAAAATTTTAATTGTAATTTTTTTTTTCTCTCTATCTCTCTCTTTCTTTTTTTCCCCCCTCTCTTTGTAGTTATGGATGTATGTATGGCGTGTGCACTGGGGCATATTGCAATAGTAAGATAGGCTATGATCGTGAATGATAATGTGATTACCAAATATAAAACTTGCCTCCCATTCCCTGCCCCTCCCCCTTATCAGGGACACTATTTTTTTTTGTGCGAAATAACTATTTTAAGACAAAATACCATTTTTTTATTTTTTATTTTTTTGTCAGTTTTGAAAAATGGTTGTGTAAATTTGGAGTGTAAACCATATGTACTGATGAACTTAAACTTAAAATGGTTTTTATGCTCATTCCATTCTGTTTGATTAAATGGAATATGATGAAAGAAGAGACTGCAAGCAGTCAGAATGAATAATTTTTTGTTAATTTCACAGTGTTTGTCACTGTTGTGTGAATGTAATTAAGACTAAAACACTTGTCCACAGGGTGAAAGAATGTGAAAACCTGTTGCTAGTAAGTGTTATGTTTAATATATACATAAATGTCTTTTCATTTAGGATGTGTAGCGCTTATATTCAATAAGTTATGTCTAAAACCTTTGGAAAGCTAAAGGGAAATAATTATGGTTGTGTGAGAAGTATGGATCATGTATTATGAATCTGTGATGTGAGCGCAGGTTTTCAGAGAACCCGCCTTTGATGGGATTATATAAATATATATATATATGTATGTTACGGAGTTCAAGTGTAATGTGGATAACACTACCTTGCAACCCTTGGAAAGGTAAAAAATTATGTTCTTTTGTACAGTTCTTAAGCTCAAGATGTCATCCTAAAGCTTGTTGAATTAGTTGTTTTAAACCAGTTATACTATACTTAAAGGGTACTTATGTCTTCTGCTGAAGACAGGACCCCAGTCCTATGATAATTTCTCTTGTTTTGTTTTCTTTTTCTTTTTTTGTTTATGCAATAAAATGTGGAACACCACACAACGATTTTTTTGTACAATTTTGTTTGATAATGATGTACATACAGTAAGTTTTGTGTTCCCAAAGTGAGACCTGATATTTTTGTTTATCCTATTACAATCAGTCTAGATTCATGTGAATTTTTTGATACATAAGGCCCGTCTCCAAAATCTTACAATAAACAAGTTACTTCAAATTTTGCAGTTTTGAAAACTATCCTCTTTGAATTCCTGTGCCTACTAGCCTTTTTCATTAGTTTAGTCCAGTGTTTTTCATTTCCCTGATTTACCTTTGAACGGGTTCCTGATAACAGTGGAATTGCTTTTCCATTGAATTAGAAAGAAATGCTTTTTTTCAGTTTCCAAGATTTGATTTAAGTTGATAAGATAATTCTTTAGGGTGTCATTGGGTGGAAGTGCCTTTGTGTTTACATTAGGTGGTGTAAAGTTTTCAAGATAAATTAATAGCATATTATCTAGCATTTCAATTGTGCTAATGTGTAGTGGAAATTTATGTCTCTTGTTAAATGTAGCATACATGTATTATAAACTACATTGTCCAATAGGTGTTATCTTAAAATCATGATATATGGAGGTTAAGTACATCTACCTTTGTAGAGTAATACGTGTGCGAACTACAATTCAACTATACTCTTTATTTCTGACATATTTTACAAAACTGAAATATGGTTCCATATTAATGATGAAACATGCTCATGTGGTGCATTCCTTTGGATGTGTACAGAATTTATGTAATTTTTATTTTCAAAACTGTGCTGTGAATATTTTTATTCAGTAACTTGTATTAAACCTTTGACAGTCTCCCTAGGCATGTACATACAAATGACTTTTAACTTGATGAAATAACATTCATTAAGGTAAATTTTGTAGGATAGATATTAGCCTGGTTTGCTCATAAGGTGGCCCTTGACAGGTGGAATTTAATGGAATTTGCAAGATGTGCTGTTGGGGATATTACAAATTGCTAAATCTATGAGCTTTGCTGTATGAACATTTCTGGTTTCGTGGAATATGTGAACACAAGATTGATTACTTAAATTCGGAATCAATACAACATTGTTATTTTATTACAAGTCCAATAAAACTTTTTTTTTTTACTCCTATTATTGGAATCTCCTCCCCCTCATTTTTAAAGAAATTACACAAGTATACAGTGTTATGCAAGCTGTGAAGTAATGGGAGACAATAATAAATCACTACAAAAAACTAGAGGCCAACAGCAGCAAAAATGCTGCAAATTAAATCACGCAACACAAAATGGTTTTCTAAAAAAATAATGCACACTGCTCAAGAACAACAAATAAAATACACTCGTATAACACTGCAATATATTAAATGCTTGAAGTCTTCACAAATCCTGCAATAACATAGGACGAGGGTTGCCTTTTATATTTCAGGATTAGAGAACAAAAACAAATATTAATCATCGAAAATCACTTAATTGTTTTTCAAAATATTCTCCATGAAGATCAATACACTTTTGCAGGCGTTTGAACCTATTGTCAAAGCACTTTTGCCACCCTGATTGAGGTATCTCCAAAACATGCATTCTGAATGCAGCAACCGCTTCTTCAGGTGTCGAAAAACGTTGACCTCTGTTTGTTTTTCACGTACGGGAATAAAAAGAAGACATTCGGTGCCAAGTCAGGACTATACGGCGGATGACTCATCAAATCGATGTTTTAGGTGCTCAAAATGCAGTTGTTTGAGGCGATGTGTGAGAGCTCGCATTGTTGTGAAGAGTTATCCGTCTTCGGCGGTTGGTTTTCCTGATTTCTTGGAAGATAGCTGGCAAACAAATCGTTGTGTACCACTCAGAATTGACTGTTCTGCGTTGTTCTAGTGGTACGGTTGCGACATGTCCAGTTTTTTCCGAAAAAACAGGCGACCATCTGTTTGGAAGTGCTTCGTGCGCGAACAACTTTTGTTGGATTTTGCTCATCTTGAAACACCCATACAGTCGACTGCTGTTTACTTACTCATACGCGTAAATCCACGATTCATCACCTGTCACGATGACATAGACGTGTTTCGAAGCACCGCGATCGTATTTTTTGAGCATTTCTTTCGACCAATCGACACGAGCCTTTTTTTGAGCGATTGACAAATTGTGTGGGATCCAACGCGAACAATTTTTTTTTGACAGTCAAATGTTCATGCAATATTGAATGTATGCTGGTCCCAATAATGCCTAAGGTTGTCTCAATCTCACGATACGTCACATGACGATCTTGCAATACCAGTTTACGCACAGCATCAATGGTTTTCGGAACAACAACTGATTTTGGACGGCCTTCGCGAAATTCGTCTTGGAGTGAACTACGACTACGATTGAATTCACCACACCATCGATAAACACTGGTCCTTGATGGAGTTTCATCGCCAAAAATTGAATTAAGTTCATCCATGCACTGTTGCTGAGTTAATCCACGTCGAAAGTTGTAAAAAATAATCGCACGAAAATGCTCACGATTTAATTCCATTTTTGGGCCAAGATGAATCTTTTATGTTACTGTAAACAACACCAATAGCGCTCGTATGTCAAAACGTTCTGAGTACGTATCACCTCAAAACATCCAACTTTACGATAGAGCTGTCAGTTGCCAGATTGCAACACCAGGGTTGCCAAACCCCGAAACATAAAAGGCAACCTTCGTAAAGTGTATATGCAATTCAACAGTTATTTATTTACCAATATAAAAAAACGTTTGTTCAACATCGCAGCATGTGATTAGCAAAGGTGGGCAGCCTCTCCTGTAAAGCCATGCTGTTGCAGTATTAGAATTTAAAGAATAACACAATGAAATATATGCATTTTTTAGTCAAAATTGAAACTTCCATGTTTTTTCTTCGAGAGTTTATCCGTGTGTAATGAAACCATAGACCCCTCTCATATGGATAGGGGCAGCTTATTTTCGTTCACTATCTGCCCACACTGGAAATTTAGTAAATCCAAATTCATTTCCATGAATGTTGATGAGATTATTATTATTATTTGACCGTAGGTTAATATTATCCAGTGCGTAAATGTTATAGTAACCAGAATATTGGTACCAGAGAAATTTTTCTTCCCAAGTATAAAGTCGGAAGTTGATTAGGAACATTTCTCATACATTAAGCCAGGTGACTTTTTGGTTTTACTCTCGAGCACCCACAGCAATAGCTATTACCTCTCATGGAAAAAGCATTTCAGTAACCTTGCTCATCTATGAAAGATGAAAAAGCTGCTGCCACTGTCCGTGTCTGTTTTGTAGGTGTGCAGTTGTTTCCATTGAGAGATTATTTCTGCTGATGTCCTCACTAGGTTCTGGTGTGCAGGACAGTGGGAACTGTCTAATATGTGGCAAGAAGAGGATAGATTTTAATGAAATGTCATTTTTTTACTTTTCATTTTAGAACAATGCTGTTTAGTATAGACATTAATTTTATGTTATAAGAAAAGAAAATGACCTTTTTGCAGTTTTCGATTTCGAGTAAGTCATTTTTTACCTTTTTCAGTTATTTTTAATTAATTTTTAGCTAATTTCATTGATTTTATTACAATTTTAATGGTACTTGCTTCAAATAATATTTATGAGATGCAACAAATGTTCTCCACAAAATTTCCAAGTAGCCTATTCGATTTCTTCGTTTAGAAATTGTAATGTCAGCCATTGTAAGTAATCTAAGGTTCCTGTGATGCCAATCAGCACCATTGTCGGTTCGGCCGATTTCGGGTTAACTAAAGACGATGAATAGTCCAAACCAAAAGTTAGCGAGCTGAGTTCATTTGAAGGGATGGAAGAAACCTAGATTACACCAGTATCACATATCCAACAGCTTCAGATGTTCATCCAAGCTGATTTTGATCACTTTTTAAGTAATTTTTCTTTGCTTTTAGGGCATTAAGAAATTTTATAGAGCATTTTATTTATAATTTATGGCGATTTAGGTCATCAAAATCTGCCCCTAGTTATAACTTTGGTAACTTGTAAACTGCACAATATTAAAAGGCACACAGGTATACAGTTTGCCCTCAAGCATTATTTACTTGATATTTAACGATTCTCCAGTGTGGTATTAATGATCTAGTAAACAGCTTTGTTTGCATGGAAGGCAACAACCTATTTCGAGATTTTTTTAAAATTTTAATTGTGATGGCGCGTAAACAGAAGTAAATGCCAATATCTGGAATACTTTTGACAATAGTTATTAACGAAAAAAGTCGAAAATAATCTTATATGAAGATAGTATAAGAACCTAGCAATTCCCTCTTTCAAAAGCCGAAAATGTGTTCTCAGGTGACTTATAACAGGATTTCATTGTATACAGGATGAGTCACGTAACTTAAACACCTGTAACTTTTTAACGATGGAAGTTATTGCAATCCAGTTTTCACGGAAGTGCATGAGGAAATAGAGCTAATTGATACGTGTATTCATTTTTATTTTATCACTTGTATTTTTTCGAGGTGTTTGGGGTATCTTTGTTGTTTCAAATGGAACTATACATATTTTTTCGATTATCATGTCGAGCGTAAAAAGGGGAAACCAATGATATTCATATTGTCAGTTAGATAAGCATTTTGTGTGTGTGTGTGTGTGCGACTAGTGTTTAACGGATATTTTGAATGTAAAGGCTGATTTACACCTTGCCAGCACTAAAAAGCGCTGGCGCTCTGTGCGACTGGCAATAGCTGTTTACACAGTGCTAGCAAAAGCATGCAAGATTAGATTTTTTTCTTGCTGCTCTTTGTGATGTGCTGCTGATTGCATTCGGCACGCTAGCAACAGTGTGGCCTCGCGGTTCTTATTTCCTGTTAAAAAAGAACTACAAACTTTCTGATTCCGAATGAACGGATCAAACTTGTCATTCGAGAAGGCTTCTGCCAGCTCTAGAGGATAGAGACCGCCTCCATTTGAAAAAATGGAGGGGGAGCGCGTGAGCATGCCAATAAACCAAATATTCCTCTGCAGCTGGCATTGCCAGCGACTGGCGCGAAGGCCTTCCCAGTCACTTGCAACAAGATAGTTACATGTTGCCAGTTCTTTAGCTCCTTCTATAACTTTTAATATTATAATATAGTGAGTCAAACTCTATATTAACCCGGCGGCGAACGTGAAAAATCCTGACGTCAGTGGGAACGTTGGCTCTAATAGACCAGCTAGTTATTAGAGCCTATTTAAAGCACTAATTAATTACACAAATCTTTTATTATGAAGTAAAAGATGCAAATAAATCATAAATCCAATATAAAGCACAAAATATTTCCCATTCTCTGACTAGACAAAAAACAAATTTGAACGTGAACGAAGATCAAATAAAGAAAAGAAAAAGTAACAGTAAGCTAATAACTGCAATATTAACAAACTGTTTGCATGACTTAAACATAATGAAAGCATTATTATTACCCTTCCCTCCCGAACTGGACGGTTCCGGGCTATTCGCGAGTCGCGTGAAAAGGTGGAGTAAGTGTCGGGTGTGTCGAGACGAGCGCCGGCCAGGTATAAATGCGCCGGCGGCCGTGAGTCTGTGTAAGTATGTCAGTGTAAGTGGTCAGTCGGAAGTAAGCGGTCGCGAGTCAGTGTAAGTAGTCAGTCGGAAGTAAGCAGCCGCGAGTCAATGTATGTAATCCGTCAGTGTCTGCAGTGGAAGCTGAGCTGTGAAGTGTGCATCGCGGTAAACAGTGGAGCAGTAGTGGAACAGCAGTCTGCAGTGGAAGCTGAGCTGTGAAGTGTGCATAGCGGTAAACAGCAGTGCAGTGGACCCTGGTGTGTGCAGTGAAGTGTGGTCAGCGCAGTGGACCGTGGTCAGTGCATCGGACTGTGTGATAGTGTACAAGAAGTGAACAGTGTAAATAAATAATCAGATTGCAGTGAACATTGTAAATAAATAATCAGAAGAACTGAACTGTGTAAATAAATAATCAAGAGAACGGAGTCGTATGTAAGGAAAAAATAATCAAGTGAAGAACACAGGCACTGTGCATAATTTATTACGAATAAACGTTTTTGTTTAAATACCTGTGTGTGTGGGTTTTAATTCACCACCGAGAAACGTCACAATATGTTTTATATAAGTATTTTTTTCCAATTTTTTCAAACAATTTTTTTCCTTAAGCTTTCCCAGAGTGTGTTTTGTGACCTACTCAAATTTAAAATAATTTCCATTTCTTAACCATAAATAGAATTTATTTATGAAAATTAGACTGCAAATAAATAAATTAAACAAATGTTTCAAGTTTAATTTCTTGATTCTCAAGTTCAGCGTCTTCAATTTCTTATTGAGAATTGAACAGTGCAAACTCTCTAGTTCAAATACTGTATCACTTGATAAACAATCATTTTTTTCTAAAAGCTTATTTATTAATTCCATGTTTTTCAGATTTAATGCGTTAAAATGACTCTTGGATGAGCTGGCCATGTAAAAAAAGTCATCGTAAACGGGAACGTTGGGTCTATCAACAACTTTCAGCGGGAATAGCACATCACGTTTTGCTGATAAACTCAAACCAATGGTCGTCATCTCTTCAGGAAGATTCAATTTGAAGTTAGCCTGGTGGATAAGTCGAGAAATAATTTCGTTCACTTGACAGACAGCTTCAAAGATATCGCTGGGTCTTCCAACGTTACCATTGCCGGGTTAAGGTTATGACTTTTCAGATTTAAAAGTCTCTGATGGGAAACAAACTATTTCATAAAACTCTTAAAAATGACTGCCATTTTTTTAAATTGCGAAAAAAAATGTGCTCCAAAAGTTAAGTTGTTTGAGCTGAAACAAAATTTAACTCTTTGCTAATTAATATAGTAAATTAAACTAATGGTTTTAATGGTCTATAACTGTTTATGAACTCTATGTTAAAATATTTGTCACTTTCGCTTTTCCCCTTGGCATGCGTCGAGGAAGAGAAACTAGTGAAAGTGAATGCAGTCTGTCTTGCGTGAGCCATAGAGGATTCGTTCGAGAAGCTTCAAATGGGGGTACGACTAAGAAATGATACCATTTTTAGCACACCGACCAGCAAATCGAGAATATTGTAAAAACTAAGCCTCCTGATGGAAGTGACCACTCAACATTTGTAAGGGAGTTTGAACCACAAACATTTCCAAATTGAGGAAGACCTACTGTCCTTTAAAAGACAATATGTCACCGACGTGTGCATGATAAAGAGGAACGAGCCTGGGAAAGAGATCCCCACACCTACTCCGAAATGTTCGTTTCGACAAAGAGAAAGCGAACGTCGAGCGAACACATTCGCTCGGAGCTGAGAGGTTCGGCATGCGGTCGAACATTTTCTTCGCTACCTGCAAACACGTTGGCGAATGGTGCTAATTTCAAGTCTCGTGAGCATAAAGGCGAATTCTGTTTACATATAAAAAAGTATGAAACTTGTAAATGATAGGTTTAAAGGCAGGAAAAGAGAAGAAACGGTACAAAATATACAAAATTACTTATTTTAATTATATTTTTAAAATTTGTTTCAGTATTACACTTCAATATTGCAGACGCCAGATACAATTCACTTCTATCAAAATATGCCCTAATAATATTGATGAAGCTGTGGCTTGAATAATGAAGTATTTTAGAGTTTTTGAGAATAAATTTAATTTAATTGTATTAACTCTCAGATATTTCTGCTCAATACAATCGTTTTTACGTAAATCAACATGTTAATTCACATTTTTTTGAGAAATTGTGACTTTTTCGTAGATCTATACACCCATACGTGACATACAAGATATCTGTAGTTATTTCCATTCTTGTAAGAATTTTATAAGAAACTACAATTTAAAACCATTAAATTCGATAAAAGTAACGCATTTTACATTTTCCAATTCATAAACCAATTCTCAAAATCCGATTTATTGGTCAGGAAGCTTTTTCTTCTTTTTATGAAAGCACCCAAAAAGAATTAGCCTCAATTTTCGTCGCTCATCTTCTATTCTTTTTTACTCTAAAAAGAAAATTCAGTCGCTTGTTCGTACTGCAAGGACAGACACAATAACCTCACTCGAGGGCAGTCTCGAGTGAACAAAATGGCCCACAGAACAAACGTTTGAAGCGCGAGCTCGATCGGTGTAAACGGGTAGTAACTTATGACCGGCGATCATCCGACGAACGAATGAGCGTTCATTCAGAAGCACATGTTTGCTCGCTCGAGCAGTATAAAAGCACCTGTACATGCCGAAGGTTCTGCGAAACGCAACAAATGTATGACAGTAATCCCTGTATGCACGAAGCATAACTCTGTGCTACATTATCACACTGTGAAGGAGTGTGAACTGCGAAGGTGTGTGCGGCTAAGGGAAGGGAGAGGGAAACTAGGAAAATACGAGTCACCGATAAGGAGCTTTTCCCTGAGGCCAAACGCTGGTACCTGGCCTAGACCCTAGTATATCTTTCACGGTTTTTCTACTGTGCCGTCAAGACGCGTAAGGTAACACCGAGCTGCCAAACTAATGTTATGAATTAACAAGGTAACTTGATTGGCAGGAAGAAGTCGGGATGAGTATACAGAGAAATTCTCATTTAATAGTTTACTTTCAAAAAACTGATAGAAAACAAGAAAAATAAGTTTTTCTGCTATCTGTGACACAGTAATGACAATACACCGCCACATTTCCTATTTACAAGTGTACTTAGAAAGGGGTCTGATTTGAGTAGGAACAATTGATTTCAGAATAGCCGTGCGAAATATACATTCGAATATAGGAAGCTGAAATTGCTAGTTGGCAACGCTAGGGATGCAAAATTACGGTGCATGAAAAGAGACCAGTGCATGAAAATACAAAGTTGGCAGATAGAACGCCTCGCCACTGCCTCTGTAAAAGAAATAAACAGATACCTTACATTCTCTCTTTACACTGTGATAACTTGACTCCTTAAGACATCCATGCTATTCCCAAAAAGTGTGATACTACTATAACCTACAACTATTGTGACAAACCTGCCCGTTGGAATACGCCAGTGACTTGTGCGTACCAAATGTGCGTACCAAAGCGGGGGTCCACAAAGTGTCGAGTGTAGTAGTAGAGGGATACATGTGTGCAGAGGGAAAGTGTCGATCCTACAACCCATCCGGTGTCAATATTCGGCGCCACCCGATGTTGACATCCGGTGATTGGCAAGGGTCAACATCCGCCGGTATGATGTCACAAGGTTGACGTGTCAGCGCGACCTTGCGACGTTACGTCAGCTGTTCTACCGGTTGGTTCCCGCCCTGTCCTAACCCATCCTACCAACCTCTGAATAAAAACACGGGCGACTAGAGAAAAAGAAGTGGTGGAAAGCCCTGCCTGGCAGTGGCAATGAGAAGACGAAAGAAATAATTGCTGGAAAACAAAAAATTATTTTGAATAGACATACATAACAGTTATTCTAAGAAAAATAAAAACGGAGAGAGAACGCAGTACAAAATCATCAATGTCTTAGTCGTCTGACGTTAGCTAATAACGATTTAATAATCGTTCGTTACATCTTCTGCACTCAGTCCGTTGTTTTTGATGAAATATCCACAGCAAGAGTGAGAATGAACAGCACAGTATCATAATGACCTTTCGCGTGACGAGATAGTGCGGCGTGTCACCGAAAATGCCACACGTTGAAAACATCACGCATGTCAATGTTCTCTTTCTCTACATTGCCGACTCCGTCCATGATGATCGCTGTTGTTAATGGACCGACGATCGAGTGTAAACTGTGTGCTACCGTGAAACTCCCTCACGCTTTTATTTTTACAGCACTTTTTTTCTTCTTATCGAGGGATGTGCGAACGTTTCCGGATATGCTTTTCCTCGTTGGATTTCCTTTTTTCCTCATTGTAATGGACATTTCCTTTCAATGACGACTTCCGTATTCCTCGATAAATCGCTCGTTAGTAGATTCATTGTTGGTCGAGTGCTGTCATTAAACTCTCCCGCTTTTCTTTCCGCTGCGTCCTCTTTCTTTTCTTATCATTGGAGGATGTGACGCACACGTCCTCGTAGGGTAGAGTATCGGCGGCTGGAGGCGGGAGAGAATGAATAACTTGTCGGATGTAGGAGCCCTCATTTGCATTGGATCTTTTTGAAGACAAATGAGATTTTCCGCGATTCTGTAAATGCGCATGAAAACGGCAACATCGTGAATAGTCTTTTCTTTCTCATCGTAGTCCTCGGAGGTATGCACGTTGTGAAGTCGTTGCACGGCGTAAGCAGCGTCCCACACGATGTCGGAGATTTTGCATATAACGTTTTTTCCATCACCTTCTTTTCCTTGGAGCTGGCGAGGACAGAGAGATCCGCTGCGGTCTTTGCGATGTTTTGCCACATCTTACCTGCCTCACCCTTCCATCCTCTACTGTCTTCGTAGTCGAGTCTCGCGGCAGAGATTTTCGCTTCACGACTTGCCATGTTGGCGGAAGCTGACGGAATGAAGCGATGTGAGTCATGCCATTTCATTTTACAAAGAAGAGACTTCCGGTTTGTTTGGGGAGGGGAGATATTGGATAACCTGCCGGATGAGAACAACGCGTTGCTGTAGTTCCTCCCTCTGAATCGAAGCTTTAAAAACACGGTTGAGAATTTCCATGATTGCTAGTACATCCCTATGCATTGAAACGACAATGTCGTGAAAAGTCTTTTCTTTCTCACTGTAATCGCTAGTGGTCTGCTCGTCGTAAAGACGCCGCGAGCCGATGACAACCTCAACCGCCATCTCGAAGATTCCTTTCCGTAGCTTCACGGATTTTTCCCCTCTTCCATTTCCTCAGGAGCGACGATGGTGACGTCAACCGCGACGTTCTCTGGGTTTTCCTACATCTTGGTTGCTTCGCCCTCCTATCCGCTGTCGTTACCGTCGGCGATGTTTTCTCGCCATGCCATAATGACTGAATAAAGTTGTCGGCTGAGGCATCACATTACAAATGGTCTCCCTATCTCTACTACTTCCCCCTTTTCTCTCTTTAAAACACAAATGATTGAAAGCTGCTAGTTTCTTAAATAATGAAACTTAAATGTAAAAAAATAATAAGAAAAGAATAAATAAACAAATCCTACTTTACAACCCCGCCTGCAGGGATGAACGTGTAGGCTGAAGGAGCGAACGGGCGCGTACACATAATGCGGAAATGGCCCCATGATAAAATAGTACATCTCCGAATTGAACAATGGGATAGTTTACGCTTTTGTCCTTACATAGTCCCAGTACTTTTTTGTTGCGTGGTGTGATGTTAAAAGAATTATTGGGAGGAAAGCTGGACGTGTCGAACCATTTTCAACACCGATTCATCTCAGCGTACATAGCGTAGAAAACGAATGAATCGGTATCCATGTTCGGAACGTGAAGATCGCGAAGCCCTCTTTGCAATACCTATGAAAGAATTCGTATATTCCAATTTAGAAATTTCTAAAATGCAAAATCCTAAATATATGGGCTTCGTGTGCTTCACTTCCGTTTTCAACCACTCAATGGGTATGAGATCACCCTTGGCGCGGTGACTTCGCATGAAAGCGGGATTTGCGATGAGATTCCGAGCTCTGCACTTCTCCCATTTTCATGAGAATAGATAGAATCTATCCCGCACTGCACGAGATAGATGCGCACGATCCTTCATCGACTTTCCGTAAAATGAGTTGTTCAGGGGTTTAAAAATTTGTCTTCAAAATCGGAGGACGCGTGCTGTCGCCGTGAATTGTTCCAGTCCATGTAGGTGCTGAGCCAAGGATTTTGATAGATAGAAAGAATGCGATGATCAACGCGGAAAAATGGTTTGCAGCAGGTAAATGACAACGGAAACGTTAATGACGACGTTAGAACAGGAAAAAGGAAGCATCGTTGTTTTTCAAATTTCAAGGAAGAACAGTGTTGGAAATTAATGTTCCTAGTTATGTCGCTCTATAAAAGCACGCATTGCGGTATGAAAATTAATTCGTACGAACCTTCTGTCGTTCGTTGCTGCTGGTGCTGCTTCTGCTAATTTTTGTTGTTGCTAGTTTGCGGTTCCATTACAACAGATACGGATGAAGAGGAATATATCGTAAGTATTTAATATTCCTTTCTCATTTATTTTATCGATATTTTAATGTACATTTGCATTATAAATTTCTTTTTAATTTTCAAGTACGAACAAAGCTATTCGACACTAAATGCTGGAGAGGAGGATGCTGGTGGCCGAAATGGTCACTATGGATCTGTCGAATAGTGACGAGGAGGAGAAGAAGGACGTCTTAAATGTAGCGCTTATCATCGCAGAGTCGGCAGCGATGGTGCCAATCGAACGGTCATCCTACATGGATTGATAAATTGAGTGTGATTTACGAACGGCGAGGCGTCAGATTTTTCTTCGTCTGTAAATATCAATGAAGCAACGCTAACGTGTCTCGTCACAAATCAGCCGTGTCTAGTGTTTATACAGTCCCTGGCCGTATTATTAGACGCACCCTAAATTTTCAATAAAAATCACGTTTGTGTAACGAAAAATGTATTTTTTTATTTCTAACGAAATACATAAGTAATAATTGAATACTTACGATACAAACAAGATATCATATGCAAAATTATGACTGTCAGTATAATATATAATCTAATTTTCATAAAAAATCTCCATGCACATGTATATCTTTAATACTTTGTCAGGCCACCTTTGGCGGCTATTAGAGCTTTAATTATATTTGGCATGCTATTAATGCATGCCTGGACTGTTTCTTACAACTTTACCAGTTGCCAGACTTGAATTATTTTCTCAAGGAGGCGAATTTTTGTTGTAATTTCTTCCTTTGCGATTTCCCTTTTCATGATCTCCTAATCATTTTGTATTGGGTTCATATCTGATGAATTTCCTGGCCATGGTAACACAGGAACATTTTTCTCCAACAAAAATGATCGAACTGTTCGAGCAGTATGACATGGAGCCCCATCTTGCATAAAAACAAATGATTCTTTATTTGTGAACCATTCCTGTAGTTGAGGCAGCAGTCATTTCTCCAATACTTGCTTGTACTGGTCTTGTTTCATGATGCCCTTAACCAAGTACAGACTTGGCCTTTGCGGAGGTTTTGTCTTTTTATCTTCCCTAAGAATGTAGCCTAGCGCTTGCATCAACAGACGATTGGCGTGTGTTAACCTATTGGTAGGATAGAGTACAGTGTGACGCGGTCGGGGTAGGAATCGCATTTTATATGTCATCTTGCGCGGTGCGAATCAACAGCATCACGATGGGTTCGGTGTCGCTTCGCCACGGAATGAGTTGTCCTACGTCGATCTCGAGTCGTATCGTTATATCATCAATGCAGTTGCGCGTGACGCAATGAAAGACTTTCTCCGATGCCCTCAATTTAGAAATGGTAGGCGGTCGCTTGAGAATGTGGAAATGTCAGATCTTCGATTATTAATATACCCTCTCTCCACAATTGCAAATGATGAGAACGGTTACGTTTCTGACAAGGATATCGTGTAAATCCCAACAACGGGCCCACGGAACCAGCAACATTAAACGTTCAGAGGAAAGGAAGTACTGATTCGACACTTTTGAGTATTTTCTTCGCCATACAACACGAAAATATATCTTTTACTCGTAAACTGCTCTTTAAAATTTGCTCTGAGAAAGGAATAGATATAAATAAAGACGTCGAGCGTATACGCGCCCGTTGGTAATGTCATGATGTATGTGTCACCCTTCACGTCGTCGACAGAATAGTGTCAACACGGTAGTGTAAACTCTCACACCCTTCTTTAATGTTTGTCACTGTGTGCGACGTTTGCAGAGACATGTGACACGCGGCCGAAATCGATCGTTGGGGAGCAATTCACTTCGGCTTCTTTCCCGCTGAGCGTATAGATGCACAGCTAGAGCGTATAGATGCGGATGATTTGTTATGAAAATGTGCTCCCATTTTATTGTCCTCTCATAGAACAGAAATTACAAGAATAAACTCTCGCGGTTGTGCGCATAAATGTGTTGAACTTGTGACGTATTAAACGTAACACGGTTCCCACGCATGTATGGCAAAAACTCCGGTGGTGGTAGACTGAACGAGTCGAAATAGCGCACCGTTCTTCCACGTTTTACAAACGCCATTTAATGGGTGCACTCTCCGATCACATCATTGAAATTGATAACCCCGTATTCCTGTTCGCGCGGCGGTCCCCGGAGCAGACGGTCGCGTCGAAGATGACTCGAAAATGCGGGAGACACAGCCCACGGCAAATCGTGTCAATTACTCGTGTGAGAGCGCTCGCACCGACTAGGTTTTTGAACAGCACCTCATGTTCCTCGTGAGCCGCAAGCGCGAAAGGACACCGTCTGTTTTTCTTCTCCTTCATCTTCTTCGCGCCATACCCCTCCCCGCCTTCGTTTCCATCGCAGCGTTGTCGCGCAACATTTCTTCCAATTGATGCTGTTGAGCTTTCTTGTTATTGACAGCGTTTGCAATGGATAACGCTCCGCCAGCTGAGGAACTGAGTGCAACGAGAGCTCCTATGAGGATGGATATCAGATGTAGAACACCGCCTTTCTTGTGAACGGGGCAGTCCGTCTTCAGTCGCTGCCTAATGCCGTTTCCGGTCGCTTCATCCGCCGGTTCGGTTGCTGTTGTTGTTCTTCGTCTCCCTTGAGCTGGAGGGCGAACGGTCGTGCACCTATGCATTAATATGTGCAAGTACAAACCATTTTCAAAAGAAACTGAATATAAACTATTTTTTTATATCGTATATCCCACTTTTTATATCATAGAAGCAAATCCAACTTTTTATGGTCTTCAATCACTGAGTTTAAGGTACTTTTGTATTAGAAAATTAGAATCAATGGCACGTTGTCCTTTTTCGTTACACTTTCATGATCATCTCCCTTAGGCACATATTCAAATAGAAGTCGGTCTCCTCTCTCTACTTGAAAAACGAGTCCTCTTGGCAGATTAACATTCTTTTCCCCTTTTATCCAAAAACGGACACGATCATCGCTTGTCACGACAACTTTTATGATAGCAGTACATGCGACTGTATAATATTCAGCCCATCGATCTAAGATATAAAAATTAGTCTCTTCTAGAGACGGCCGGGTGGTCTTGCGCTCTCTAGTAAAATCGTTGATACTGATATCGCCTTCATCGGTGTGCTCCTAGCTAAATATAAAGCTTTCTGTTCGTGGGTCCAATTCGTTGTTCTTTCCGACCTGATGACGTGAGATAATACATGTGGTACTCACCGATTGATTTAACAATGTATTCATTTGTTTCTTCGTTCAGACATTATCGATTATTTCATCGACGTGACGTCTTGTCGCTGCGTCATCGAATTTCATTATCGTCGTCATCGTCGAGGGCTTTGTGCATGGAGGGAGATCGAGTAAAGACTAATAGTCATACGAAATACTTTTCCTTTTTATAAACTTTTTTATCGAACATTTTCATTACTTTACCGAACATTTACTTTACTTTCTGTTGTTTAATTTGCTCTTCAATTTTTACTGAGAACTTCTGAAATTATTCGTCTGCATACTGACGTGCGACCCTAAACGTCTCACTTTTTTAAGACACATCTTTTTTTATTTCAGATATTCATTGATCCTAAATTTTATCCCTGAAATCTGAGAGTTGCTTTTCATGTTGTGTAAAAACTCCTTCCTTATATTTGCATATACTTTCCATATTTTTCACGAACATTCAAAGTCTCTTTCCTCGATTGTTTAAGAGTTTATTGTAAGACGCTGTCATTTCCATAAATACATCGAACGTGTGCGATTTTGCTTGATTCAACGTCTCGTCCAATTGCGATTTATTCACAACGGCTGCGAGAGCCATGCCGTTGCCTACTTTTCGAATCAGTATATTTCGAATTTTTTCGAATCATATATTTAGTATCAAAAATGTAATTCCACCACGAACCGACTTGCGAGACAATGTCTCAGAGCCCGGCCGATATTTTAATTTCGTGAGTTTCCAACATGTTCCTAAATTCGGTTCTACTGGAAGATACGAGTCCCTCGGCATGTACACGCTCTGCTGCTATCTCTTTTGAAAAAGTATTTTTCAGCGTCTCATGATTGTCTATCATCATACTCCAAGAGAGCGCGCTGAAGAGCAGTGTTTCTATTTTTTCAGATCTTTGGTTTATCTTGAGGTTCTTCGAGTCTCTCTTCAACGAAAGCCATATTTTTTCTTTAGATGCTTTAGTTTCGGTGTCATCATCTATTTTCTTTTTCCACTCATCGACTATTTTCTCAGTTAAGGCACCCAACTTCGTTTGTAGATCTTTGAGTTCCACTTGTATGAAAGGCTTCGAAACGACGTCTGTCTTGTCTTTAGCCTCCCCGATGATTTTGAGACGTCGCTTTTGCTGATCATATTCGTATTTCACTCTATTAGCGTCAACAACCTCACGTCTTCGACGCTTCAACGCAAATATTTATATAGCATGACTAATTCTTTCGTCTAGGTAATGTTGGAGAACAGCGTCTACGACGGCCACAGGATCAGCGATGTGAGTTGTTTACCGCGAAATATGCAATTTCCTCCGCTTTTTTCCTGTCGATGACCTCGATCGGTTCAACTATACACTGGAAAATGTTCATCTGTCATCACTATGTTCGTTTTTCTTTATATATAAAATAGTGTGAATTTGTACGATGACAAAGAAGACATTGTGTCAAAACGTTCCGCGATCGGACCCGAACCAGCGGGCTCGATAGTACGAATTCACTAGTTACTCTATTTATACTCGATTAATAAAAGGAGTTCTGGGTAAATACTTTATTATTATAATGTAGTCAAAATAAAATAATTTAAGCGGACAGGGACAGTTTAAAGATTGTCAAATATTTTTTTCCACTCGGCGTTCACACGAACGACTTCCTGTATTTTCAGCCCTGCGTACGCGTTGCGGTGACCGCAAGCGACTTCCGGTCTTTAATCGCAAGCACAACAGGAAGTGTAATTAACGGAGCAGGTTCCGCGCTCGGGCATGAAGCATCACATTTCGCCAAACCTATCGTCTGCTGTGCGCGCGTCTTAACTTTAAAATACGTGCCATTGCGCATGAAATAATATGTTTCAGCTTTCATCAACGATAAGTTGATGCTTTCTCTTTAAAAAAGTAACTATGCATTATTGTTACCCAATATTGTTATACAATATAAACACTACATTGATAACGCATCGACAGTGTGTATTCACACGCCAACATGAACATTATTCAACAAGCGTAAATATGCCTATCGTAAACGTGATCGGATTGTTGAAAAACTATCACACCGGAGATCGTGGGAGACATCTTACCCGACAGCGTTCGAGCCCTCGTCGTCGTCGAGCTTCGAGCGGCGGCGAGACGAACGTCGTTATGAGACATCTCACCACGCCGAATGGACTCTAATTAAAAAAACGTGTATTTATAATCGACCACCGAAGTGCAGCTTATGTGAGTGTTTATGAAGGAAGAGCGGGAAGATATTATTCCATTCCAAGTCCATTCCAAGCCCAGCAGCATCTTCATATTCGATGATATTGCAACGGGAAAACAAAGACCTACTTCGCCACTGATTGTCATTAACACCCGGACTTGATGTACCTTTGTCAGACATGCACCAAAACTCCAAAATAACTCATTCGCGACAACGCTAATATGGTAATATTTTTCCAGCAAACCGACAATTTGGAATTTATTTATAACGAGCATGTCGGAAATGAGTTTCCGCCTTTTTGTGATTTAAAGCTCTGTGCTGTCTGGAACGAAAAACCATCGTTTTGTGTCGTTGTCATCGTTGATAAGACAGTTCGGTGCACAAAGGAAAATACCGTCCGGGATTCGATTGATTTAACTAAGTCAATGCTTCTATATAACATCGTATTTCTTTTGTATTACTGCAGTCGCAATATGGCGTATCTGCGGCAACAGGTATTTGAGAGAGAAGGGCTTTATCGAATGGTTCATCAATCGACCAATCTATGTGCTTCCATTCGAGTTACACGTTCCAGAATATCAGTTATGTGGACATGGGAACGCGGCTCAGAGAACGCTTTGCGAGAGGTGATGCTGACATTAATCCTCTAAATCGTGCGTGCAAGTCGCAGGATATTGCTTATCATGAACATAAAGATGGTGAATAACGGAAGAAAGCAGACGAGGAACTGTCGAAACGAGCGTCAGAGAGATTCGTGTCCAGTATTGCTGAAAGAGCAGCGGCGCTAGGTGTGACCGGTGCGATGAAAATGAAATCTATATTAAAACGGGGTGTGACAAGAGGAAAAGTTATGAAAGCCTCGAAAAGAAGACGATTAGGGAGAAGAGAATAGGAGGAAGTAGAAGAAGTCGTGTGGCACGAGAAAATAAACAAATACTACATGATGAAATAAACCTACTGCAACCAAATGCAAAAACAAATTACAGTATTCAATCGAAAGCGAGCCGCTTTCAACAAACGGAGACAGAGTTTGTTACGTCATATACGTGCATTACACAACCGTCCTTCTCCTCCTTCCTTACCATTACATCCCACCGCAGCGCACGAATGGTTAAAAGCCGAAGTGGAAAAGACACGACCGATTATTCGAAATAAGCTCAAGACGCTGAGGCGATTTAAATCAAACAGTGACGACTTCCTTAACACATAACTCACCACCCCGATGAAGAACGCATTCAAAGAACGAAAAAGGAAAAACAAATACTCAGCCCGGAGAAAAATAGATGATAGAGGTGTTAACACGGAGAAAGGTGAAGAAGAGACAGTCAATACCCGTTTGTTTTTAAAATCGATGATTCGCACCTAGAAGAAACAATTGCAACTTTGCAAGATTTACGCCGTTCGCCAAGCGCCAGCATTGATTCTGCTTTCAGCTCCGCAGAGCCACCGAAGTCGCAATATGTACGCTCACTCCCGCACCAGGAAGGCACGATTACGCTTTCCAGTCCACATTTCAGTTCTCATTCGAGCAGCGGCGAGAGAATGTTTTACATGGACTATTCTAAAATGCAAATACACGTCAACGAATTGATCACCGCTGGTAAAGACAATTACGAAGCGCGCGCCGGTCTTCTCGAATTGATTTTCCAAAAACAACCTACAACATTTCCATCTTATAGAAAGTAGTGGCTGGAACGATTATAAGAAAATTCTCCAGAACTCGCACGCGCAAGGAGAAAGATACAAAAATAAACGATGAAATAGTGTCCATCAACGCGTGGAAATACAACAATGTATTTGCAACGCTATTTCCTCCTCCTGCTCCTCTTTGTGTCCTAAGAACAAACACAACGGTTCAACGAAAAGCGAAACCGCGAAATTCGAAAAAAGTGGGAAAAGGTCTTCGTTTCGTGACTCCTGACTATAAATACTGGCGGGAACTCAGCAAGCAAGTGTGAAGGTTCCGACCCCCTTCGCGTCGAAAGAAGCCGGCGACGTTGAACTCGATGGAGATTTATAGAAATATAGAACGAACTGCGCGATGCTGGTATAATAGTTGAGACATCCAGACAGGTCAGACAGACCATGCATAGAAAAAAGTTCGCCTTGAGCGTGCAGGGTTAGCGACAGACTTACACGCGCCAGCTCGTCAACATTACACTAGGCGACGTTTAACTATGAAAGGGCTCGATGAACTTTGGCAGGCAGATTTGGTGGACATAATAATAATAATAATAATAATAATAATAATAATAATAATAATAATGTCTTTATTAATGGCGAGGCTCAGGCCATAGGGCCTGCTCTTCCGCCTAACCACTGAATTTACATACATTTAGAGTAGTAACATTTTAAGAGGGGAGGACAAGCTGTATATTTACGTCTGGGAGAACAAATCTAGGGACCATCCCGGCATACGCCTTAAGCGATTGAGTAAACCCAGAAAAACCTCAATCAGGATGGCGGCTTAGGGCCGAACATTAATAGAACTGAGTATGTTATACTGAGTAGTGAAAGGGAAGTTTCGTGAAAGAGAAAAGAAAAGACGTACAGGGGAAGGGGTGAGAAAGTATAAATGATAAAGTTTGTGAGGGAGAGGGAAGAGAAAAAAAGCGAAGGAAAGGACGAAGAAGAAGTAGGCGAAAAAAGTGAAGTTATGTGAGGAACGTTACAGAGAGCTACGTTTAGTTTACAGTAGCACTTTACATAAATATACAATAATTTTTACACCAGAGAAACACAATACACTATAAGCTAATAACAACAGTAATTTTAAACACAATACTGGCAGTATTAAGGAACAATACAAAGAGTGCGGGTATCTTAACATCAATTTTGTTTATGCCAATATATTGTAGTGAATATCCTGATGGTACAAAGATAGCTACTAGTATATTTTATCTGGAACGTCACTAATACTTTTGTATATTTAATTAACAATTTCATTAGGGTACACAGAAAAATAATAATGTTCATAATTTAGGTGTGAGAGGGAATGGAAGATGAGGATAGAGCAATGAGGTATGGGGTAGAATATTGAGAATAAAGAGGGGGAAATAGAGGGTGTTTAACGAGGGCGGTGACCGGGCGCTTGGAAGTGGGAGAAATCTGGATATTGAAGAAGACGTTAACGCCGTTCTATATGTCGTTATTCCTTACCCATGTGGTTAATTCTGCTTTGATTTTGCCGAAAGTATTTAAATGTTTTAGTCTCGCTGGTAATTTATTCCAGGCTCGGATAGCTGTAATGGTGAATGATTTACTGAATGAAGTCGTGTTGTGACGTGGTACACAAAGCAGGGCTGATTCATGAGCTCGATTTAGTTTCAGAGGTTTGAAGTTACTTATGAGGCGTGTTGCATGAGAACCGGTTAAAACTTTATAAAGAAGAAGTAAAGAGTGGAGTAACCGTCTTTCGTCTAGAGTAAGCGTACGAATTCTTTCAAAAAATTCGGATACATGGTCGTATTTTCTTAGATCAAAAATAAAACGTACGCATGCGTTCTGGGCTACTTGAAGTTTACGTTGTAATTTGAAGGTAATAATCGGTGGTAATAATCGAATCGTAGCATGCGATATATTTTGACCGTGATCGATGTCGAACTCCAAGTACACTTGGGCGAAAGCGCTTAAGAAAACGACGGGAGAGGAAGTCGCGAGGGCCTACCCGTATTTTCAAACGCGCGCGGTCCAGAAAGTCTACCCTCTTACAAACGGGCGCAGGCACGGAATTTTACAACACTGTTGCCTAATATTTCTGCACGCGTGGCATTCACCATTATAGTACGTTTTTCAGCACGACGGCAGCTTTCACTCAGCGTTTCAATCGCTGTGGAATCTCAAAAATCTCATGTGGAAACTGTTCTCTTCCGAGGGCATGCGTCGCTGGAATCGCATGCTTTCCTCGCAAATCGAGGACTACCATAACACAAAACATAGAACGTTCGAAATGAATCCAAAAGATGTGACGAACAACAGACTAATGAAGACGGTTTACACCGACGCGAAAACTACCGACAAACGTTAATTATAAATTTTTGCGTATGCGACCTCGTCCGCGTAAGAACGTGCTAGAGCTCGCCGTTCCGGATGGACTAAGAACCGCGGTGGGGCACAAAACGCATCCAAATCGAACACATCATTTCTGTACCATCACGTATTCGGTCGTTGACATTCACGGTAAATCTATTACTGGTATTTTCCACGCCCAAGAACTGCAATGGACGCGATTCCCTCATGAGTACTTGGTAAAGAGCATCGTTCGGAAAAAGGAGCCGCTCCGCCTCGTGAAATGGTTCGGCTTTGATGCCCGAGAGAATTCATGGGGCCATGTGATATTGTCGAACGCGCGCCTTTGAAGTTGCCGCCGGAAAGTAGTTCCAGCGCCGCACAAGAGAGGTTGCCGATTACTGACGCCGCGGCACCGTCACGCTCGGCCAAGCCCCGGAGCCAGAGAACCCACCCTTATCGGGCAGCTGTCCGGCGGACCTTCAGCCCGGGCGGGCTATAAGAGCGGTGCCCGGCGAGTGGTAGCCAGTGTGAAGCGCCTGCCTGAGTGTGTATAGTGTTAAGCGAAGTGTATTACAGAACAGTGTATTACGAACTAGGGCTCTTCCTCCAGCGAAACAGTGAACATCGCAACGACCACGGCATATCTCCCGGGAATATTGGTTCGATCTGGCATGTGTTGGTGAATCTTTTGTTGGCTTGTGGTAATAAAAACAATTTTAGAAATTGCTGTTCCTTTTTTGGATATAACACCATGCACGTGATATCATTGCATTAAAGAGACGGAAGCGGCTTCTTCCTCTCCCTACACTGGAAGCGGAATATAACCTTGCATGAAACAATTAGAAGGTGTACAGGATGTGTGTGTCGTCATGATTTGTGCGGTATTCTGCACGTGCTCTTTCAATCATGCCAGAACATTAGTGCGTGTATATGTTCCGTTGAAATCTTCTGCTTGCTGTACTATGTGGAGTTAGTTTGATACTTTTAGTTCTCGGTCTAAACTTTCCCGTTATCTAAACAACACAACAGGAAAACGAGCGACCGTGGGACAGAACGATCCCATCTTGACCGCCGTCGCAGCCATCAACATCGATGAGAAGCGATCGTGGGACGAGGACGACAGCATTCCAAACACGACCACCGCCCACATCATCCACGACCTACCTACGTCATCAGCAATGAACAACGATACTTTTTTTCTTACATATCACCACCACCGACACCACCACCTCGTCCCATTTATCGAGGGGATAGTAGGATGTCGAAGACGACGGCATTCGCTGGACTCGAAGGCATTTAGGTAGACAGACAATTCATCTTGAAAACACTGACCGTGCTACGCATACCAAGTGACGTACATAATACTACAAATTGGACAATAGGCAGTTCACGTTTAAAGCCCCCTGTAAGTTTCAAGATCCGACCGCACGTGATCATCGCACTCAATATTGGATTCAAAACCACTACCACCATACGTCTTGGAAATGTGGCAACATTTCCTACAGTTGTAGACGCGAAGCGATTCAAAGTGCTGTAAACGGGATTTTATGTTAAAAGCGAAAAGAAGTCAACTTGATTGCGTGCTTACGTGCATTGTTATGTGGTTGACTTTGAAGTGTTCAAGTGTCTACCAATCGACAAGTGAGTGAAGAGCTATCGCGAACTGTATAAAGCGATCGTGACGTGGTATATCGTCTTGGCGTGATCCACTAGAAAAGAACACACCACGTTCTCGCTTTGATGCATTGACATACCGCAAATCGCCCAGACGTGATCGCCAATAATAACAATCCCGTTTAAACTACGACGGGCACAATGGCACTTACTGTCTGACGACACACGCACACTTGCGTCCCCTAAACCCGTCTCACGGTCAGGATGTGATGCCATCATTGACACACTTTCTGTTCTTACTCCACGTCGTGTTTAAGACGTGGCACAAATTTATAGACAGCAGATGGAGCGCCCAGGGTAAAGCGATGACAAGGAAAACTTGAACAGCTCGAAGTAATCATCAAATTAGCTAAAAGACAACAACGCCAACATCAACTAAGCCACCAAACAATACTACACATTTTCGTCCGCACTCTCTAAATACACTTGACGAGGATCTCCATAACCTGCCTCTCGCATTTATCTGCCTTTTTTGGCAGCTAGAGGGGTTGGGTACGGTTTTCAGTCGTCTACCCGAGGACTTTCAAAAGCTCCCCTGCTTTCTCGAATTTCTGCCCTTTCTCAAACATTACAACATCGGACACACGCACCGCATCGACGGACCCCCGCTGACGAAGCGGTAGTGCACGGCTTGCCGACGGATAATTGAACATTAATACATCGTCGACAACACCATTATTGATTGGCTGAACTGAATGATGATTGCCGGAAGTACCTTTCAAGTGCTTATGATGACCGCCGCTTTTGTATGCTTTAGTTTGTGAACTTTACTTATTAATTCTGTGCCAACGTGTGAACTTTAACTCCATCATGGATTCGAGCACAATAGATTCTACTCCCCCCTGCATTTCCCAGAGTGACCAGATATTAACTTAAAATTGGTACTATTATTCCCATCTGTCAGCATGGTAATATTCAATTGTGGACTAAAACAATTTGTAAACATGTATTTTGAAAAAAATGAGGCGGGGCGTGAGAAAAATGCCCGATGTGTCGATTCTTCTTAGTGTCCAACTCACCGATATTGAATGTGGTGGACGAGGAACAGGAGTAAGGGGAGATGGAAATAAATGGAGGAGATTAAGAAGGTTATGTTGTATGTGTGATATCATCCCTTCGGTCGTCATTTTGTGCGCACTGTGGGCCGGCGGCGAAACGATGCATCTCGACTTCACAACCCGTCCTATAGACATCTCGTCGCAGAGACGATTAGGATTACAAATTACTGTGCACCATGTTGAAGACTTTAACGTTCACCATCTCGGCGGCCGAGACCTCGTGGTCTGGAAGGAAGTTCCCCAGATAGATGGTAATATCTCGATGTGATAGTGGTGGTGGCAGATTGATCAATGCTGAGGAGTGTCTCGCCATAAGAGGCTCTGCGGTACCAGCAGATGGGACAGTTAATTGGGATCCTTTGCTCCAGTCATGTGTGAGAGCGACTATTCCACGGAAGAGGAGGAAGAGGCTCGGTGATGTGTGGGTAGTCGAGGACATCGCTGGAAGCATCGTTCCTGAAAACACGCAAAATCTCCGCAACAGGCAAGAACTTACCACCAAAGCGTATATAGACGCGCTCTACGAGCAAGTGCGAAAACTCACAAGCCAATATTAATTGAAAAATATTGAAGCGAAAAAGGATGTGCGCGCCGATCTGGAAGTCTTAATTGCCAAAAAGTTAATTGTCAAGGTGTCTACGCCAATGGAAAAACGGTGGACTCTTCAACGCTGATCTTTTTTGAATTTCAAACACTGGTCACCCTTCGGAGTTACCTGTCATTCTAAAGCAACTCGAAATAATCCGTCATTCTGACTCAGCAAACTCGGCTACCTCAACGTGTAGAAGATGCGCATAGTCAACCTGGCGGCGCCCACCCATAAAGACGACGCTACATGGAGGAAGTGCTTGAACATCAACGGGATATCATCCTCCGCAACACCCTTCAGCGCCACGGTGAAAACGGCGAAGACTACACTTTCAAGGAAAACGACTCGCCGGAGTCACCGATCCCGCGACGAAAATAATGCTGTCAATCTCAAAACATTACGACGCCTTCTCGAAAGAATGAATGATACCTCTTTTACTTAGACAATAATAGATTAGATTAGATTTATTAATAATTCTGCAATTAAGTTTGAGAAATTGGTGGCAGAATACACTAACTTAACGTTAATGAACTTAACAACTTTACAAAATCTACAAACTTTACAAATTAACGTGAACTTTTCACCGTGCAATTTTTAATAGCACTCCACTTCACCACCCTTCACTTCCCCACACATCACTTCACCGCACTGCGAAACACCGAGCAGTAATGTCTTTCTTACACAGTCGTTTCCCTCAGTTTTACACTGCAGTCACTGCACTGCATATAATTATTAATACAACAATAATAATAATAATAATACTTAATTACATAGAAGACATAGTTACACTGAATTGTGTTAAATATATTTATAACACACATATCAACATTCAGGAAACGAATTTATTTTTAAATTTTAGCAGGCTTTGAGGAAAGGGATCGGAGGTTGTCACAGGCAAACCGTTCCAGTCTCTAATAGTTCGATTCGCGAATGAATATTTCCCAACGTTTGTTCCCTGAATTCTTGTCAGAATTTTGTGCATGTGATCCGCTCTGCCGAAATATGTAGGTTTACCTAATCGTTAATTTTTGAATTTCTTTCCACGCTCGAAGGCCTGTGTACGCTTTATACATTGCATAGAGACGTGACTTTGATCTCCTCCTTTCGAGTGACTTCCATACCCCTTTGTTCTTGATACCCCTGAAAGTAAATTTTGATGCTCTACGCTGGACCTTTTCTGGATTACTTTGCTGCAAAATTCTGTATGCGTCCCAACATACCGCGCCATATTCTAATATAGGTCGCACTAATGAGATATATGCAAGTTCTTTCGCTCTCGCTGTACTCTTTTTCAGTATCCGCATAACAAAATGTAAAGATTTCCAGGCTTTCCTTACAACGAAATTGACTTGATTTTCCCTGCTCAATTTACTGTCTAGCTGTATTCCTAAGTATTTTCAAGACGTGACTCGAGGTATAGCATTATTGTTCAGTTTGTACGCAGATTCATTGTAACTTCGACCCCTACCAAACGTGATGGACTTGCTCTTTGAACTGTTTATTTCCATGCCGTTTGTTTCTGCCCAGATGTGTAATTTGTCTCCCTGCAAAATATCCTCGTCCTTCACAGAGTTGATAACCCTATAGATTACGCAGTCATCTGCAAAGAGTCGTACATTTGAAGCTAAATTAGTCGGCAATTCGTTCACGAAGGCCAGAAACATGAGTGGTCCGATTACACTTCCTTGTGGAATTCCTGACGTGACGTTTTTCGAGGCTCATAAGTAGCTTCCGATTCGGACCTTCTGTTCCCTGACTTCTAGGCTCTCCGGGTGACGCCGCGTCGTTGGCAGTTAGGCCGACGTTTCGCCTGTCATGTCGCAGGCTTCTTCAGGGCAGTGACACAGTAAAGCTCCGCCTCCGGATTGGCGGAGAGGCGGCCGGAGTGCCCCGTGATTGGCGGAGAGGTCCCTCTGATTGGCTCGCGGTCTGGCTCTGGTTGTACTTCTGTTCCCTGTTCCGAAGTAGTTCGTTTATCCACGCTACTACTCTAGTGTCTATACCCGAATATATTAATTTCTTTATAAGACGATCGTTTGGAACAACATCAAAAGCTTTGGAAAAATCTATTACTATCGCGTCGACCGTTTTCCCTTCATCAACTACGTCGGCTAGGTCCTGTAGAAGTGAGACTAGCTGACTTTCGCATGAGAAACCATTTCTGAAACCGTGCTTACCCTGATAAAGCCACTCCCTGCCCTTCCATTCTTTCCTGATATCGCTTGAAATTAGATGTTCCATAAGTTTGCATACGACTGATGTAAAGCTTTCCGGCCTATAGTTACTAAGTATTGTCTTGTCGCCACTTTTAAAAATAGGTACTACGAGAGCCAGCTTCCAATCTTCCGGAACGCAAGCGTTGTTTATTGTTACATTAAATAACCTAATTAAATATTGTAGGATAGCCTCTCCTCCTAATTTAATGATGTTCGTGGAAATACCATCAGGACCTTGTGATTTTCCTCTCTTCATTAATTTTATTATTTTCCGCAAAGTATTTACATAATATGAATAAATACTTATATCTACCAGCGTTGGTATCTGAATTCTGTTAGATTTCTGCTTGAAAACCGAGCTGAAATATGCGCTAAAAGCCTGCGCTTTTTCTCTGTCGTCCGTTATTGGCGAATTATTGGGTGGTATGAATAAAAGTAAGCAAGTACTCTTTGCTCCGAGTTTCCGAGATCTTACTCAGTTTCGTATGAATAAAGTGGGTGAGCAATTGCTCAGTCTCTGAGTACTTGCTTCAGCTCTGAGCGTACTCTCAACTGGCGAGCAAATGCTCGGAATTGGTATGAATAAAGTTAAGCGTTTACTCTCTAGAGTGAGCACTTGCTCCAAAATTTCGGAGGGACCTTAGTAGCAGACTCTCGTTTGAAAAGTATGGTTAAATTGGCCGATTTTTTTTACCGTGTGTTGATATACATATGCAGCGGACTAAAAAATGCAATATTATGCGAAATTCTCGTTATATAGACTATTAGAATCTTTGCCGAATCGGAAAGTACAATGTATGGTTGGTACGATTTTTATCGGCGTTTGCTTTCAGGCGCGTTTTCATATTGCATATCTTCTATGTTAATTGGTCATCGCTCTTTTCTACTTGGAATTTTTCGGGGTACTGTTTTTTGAAACTTTGTAATGTTTCGTTTTGGCCACAGCGTACTTCCGAAAGCTGGCTCTTTTCAAAAATAATTTTATATTCACTTAGCATTTCGGTAAAAATTAGCTGGGCCACTAGCGCCTGTTTTTCGTTACTGCTATTCATATTCAAATTTAAAGAATGAGACAACAAACTATTGCTCTTTATTCCGCACAAATGTGCGCGACGCGCGTAACGTATGTAACCTCTTTGTTGCTCAAGAACCCAATTTTTAAAACTCTTAGCCTGCGCTATCACTTGTTCACGACGAGCAAATGCTCGCGAGACATGAGTAAGTTCTTCGGAGACATACGAAGTTTTTATTCATACGAAATGGAGCTTCTGCTCAGTGCCGCGAAGTAGACTCACTTTGCTCCGGAGCAAGTACTCATGAGCAAGTGCTCATTTTTATTCATATGACCCATTAACACGAACATCTGAAATCTCGACCAATTATTACTGCCCTCCGCATCAAGAATATGTTTCAAATGACGTTCCTTTGCCATTTTCTTTTCCTTCCTTAATGCTTTTGAATAATTTCGAAATAGGGTCATATGATTTTCACTACGGTGTCTGTTGTTAAATGCTGCTCTGGTTTTTCTTTTCAATCGCCTATCTTTGCATTATAATATTCCGGATCGCAGTTACTTTTTAACAATTTACTTGGCACAAAAGCCTGCTCAGCATTTACTAAATTATTTTAAAACTCTCCCCATATTTCTTCCATTCCTCCTCCTATCCTAAGAAACTCGCCATATCGTTTTCGTAAGTAATTTTGAAACCCTTGTATTTTCGCTTTCTTGTATTCCTTCACTGGAATACCAGTGGTAAACTTTTCTTTTAAATACAATACTTAACTGTAAATCGACTAAAACGGCTTAATGGTCACGTCTACCTTCTAAAATGTCGCACGACAAGAATAAATCTTTCGGTCTAATTAGGAAAATATCGAGAATCGCATCCTGCCGTGTCGGCCTGTCTACTACCTGCTCTAATCCGCTGTCCTAGACACGTCGGTTGACTAGTTGTACTTTCCCTTCGCTAATTTCCCTAATTTTTTGTTCTTTCGTAGAGGGCGCCTAAGATTTCATAGCTATTGCCCGGTGGACGATTGCAAGCAATAATTTCTAAGATACTTCCTGAACAGAAAATTTCTACACCCGTCATTTCAAATTCTTTATCAACCCAATTTGATCTGATATTAAATGTGTTTTTCACGCATATAAACACACCACCGCCTCTAGTTTCGCGATCTCTCTTAAACGTAATGTAGTCTGAACAAAAAATTTCCGGGTTTGCTACCGTGTCCGAAAGCCAAGACTCTGTTCCTATTATGACATCAGCATCACATGCTTCACTTAAATTTCAAAATTCGGTTTCCTTATTCACGGTACTACTACAGTTCACCTGCAACAATCTAGCGAAGCCTCTCCTCACCTGAAAGTCAGTGTTCGGGACCCGTGCATCCATCCTAGATTCCTGTGCAGCGGTCACTGCCATCTCTTTCCCCGCCGCGGTCATCTCCCGCGTTGACTCGGTCTCCTCCCCCGCTGCAGTCACACGCGTTGTCTCCGTCTCCTCCCCCGCAGTAGTCAGATGCGTCGCCTCCGTCACCTGCCCCGCAGCAGTCACCAAACGCATCGCTCCCTTTCTCGCAACCATCACTGCACATAGTGCCATTATTGCCTCTTCCTCCAGCCGTCACTTTTCAAGTAAATACGACCGTATTATTTGGTCGTGAAAACATCCCAGCTTCCATGCACCTCGGAAGCTGAGATGAAGACCGTCCCGTCCTAGGTCTTCGTGCCCGAGGCAGTGATGAGGATGGACGAAAAGCGCATCAAATTTCTCGCAAGCCCATAATAATCCACAATTCACGTCCCGAATTTTACTAATGTGGGTATCATTCCGGCGCATAACTCCAGAAACAATGACCCTCGCATGTTTAAATTTAGATCGGATGGCATGCCCTAGTGTTTAATTACATATTGTTTAATTGTGTCGTAAACAGGTTGCCGTTTCCACGTATTGGTTCCTACATGAACTAGAACCCCTTCTGTCTGTTTATTTGGTTCGTATTTATTCACAACCGAAGTCATTCGCGCAATATCTGCTCCGGGAAAGAAAGATATGTCGGCACCTTTTTTCAATACGCCGCCGCTGTGCCGCAGCATCGAGTCGCCTAGAACCTTCACATTGTCATATTTCAGCCTGCAAAACTCTGATTTAGGTTTATAATATTATTATCCATCTTAAAAATTATTGTACCACTTAGATTTCTTTCATTTGTATTATACATATCACCATCTAAGTTAAAAAAGGGTGTTTCTAAGCTGAAATATGAGGTACCTCAATATAATATATAATTTTTGTCTAAAATTTGAGGTAAAAAATCTGAATGTTGGGTTTACAATTTCTTGCCTTCTCACAATATTCAGACACATATTCTGAAATGTACAGTCTAACCACACTTGGGTTTTTGATTGTATTTCTATTTTTTGATAATTTACAGGCATGAAAATTGAATAATGTTCCTCAACCTCATAAAATATTTTTTCTGCTCAAACTATGAGCTTTACATCCTTGAAACCGGTTGGAACTTATTCATTATTCAATCCTGAGTGCAACTATGCTATCTGTTTAATTTATAAGTTATTATTTATATTTTATTTTCAATTTTGGTGGTGATTTTATTAAATACATTTACCATCTATTAAATTATTTTTTGTAATTAAACTACAAGCTCTGTGTGATTTCTGGCTTGTTAGAAATAATCAATAATCACTCCTAAATCATTGTATATCCCAGATTTCATTTGCAACATTGTCTATCTGCCTGTCTTGTATTAAAACTGATTATTTTTCTCTGTAATGGTTCAGTATAGGCCCAGTACGGTCTTGGCGCCCAGAGAGCAGGGCTGTTGCTCTCACAATCGATAATTTTTATTGTTCATTTGTTACTCTGTAATTCAAGCAACTCCGACACAGGGCATTGCATGTAAAAATAATCCGCTGTAGAAATTAGGCTACAGCCGAGGAATATTTATCTGTAATATTTCCTATAAATACGAGTGAAAAGTTCGCTTCGTGCGTTGCCAGCATTGACAGCCCCATAGTATTAAACTACATTAAAACTATGTATTATTTTTCGTAATAGCACCACTTTTTTTGTTCTCGCCGTGGCTCACTGCCACGTTAAATGTTGAAATTTTTGGTTATTCTATCAAATGAATTTTTAATTGTACATAGAAGACCATTTTAATTGTACCAAAAATTATTTGTAATCTGCTATCTAGGATTCGCTTATGCGTGTCGCTTATGTATATTGTTTAATCATTTTGTATTTGTTCCAGAATTGTGTGACATTCCCGATTCCAAAGGGCTCTGTATCGATTTGTTGTACTTCACTCTAATCTTGTATTTGAATTTGTTACAGAGTGTCGTATTTTTGCTTCGTCAGTTACCTGGAGGCCGGGGCCATTGCTCTACGTGTCTCAGGTCTGGCAAGCGAGTGAATTGGAACAATTGGTGTTTCCACAGCGTTGCCACAACGTTCGCACACCGGTCTATGTGGCGTACATCCCGACTTTCGCTGATTGCGCCTCTGTCAGGGCCGGGAGACACAGGTGGTGTCTCAGCCTGGAAAGCTCTGCTACACGCATTAATTTACGAGGTCGTGAGTGGCCCGTGTCAAGGAAACACCGCTGAGTTTAAGACAATCGCACGTTTGTATTTTGTAAAAGTGTAATCCTGGCAGATATGTTTGATAGTTGTATGGCATTGTGGTACAATGGTCTTCTATAATGTACAATTGTTGCAAGAACTGGTGCTTTAATTGAGTGGTTATTTCTACGTAAATGTTGTTTCTGTCAATTCATTGACATATTCTGTTTTTCAATATTGAAATCATGCCACAGGAAGGAACAGCGTAACATTTACTTATGTTTATTATTTTCTGAAAGTTTGCTAAGTGGCAACTTTGTCAATGTATTTTTGCGCCTTCTGCGCTGTAATATTCTGTATAAAATTGAATATTGTATTGGTGTGAGCTAATCCGAAAATCGGAAGCTCTTCTTTTTATATTGAGCATTTTTTGCTATATTTGTAATTCTGTATGGTTGTTGAACTTTGTATGCGGCGAAAGAGTCGATCATGATTTATTCACTTTCAGGACATCGGGGACTATCATTGCTATTTTGTATTGTATTGATGTCCTGCTTGTCCAATAAGTTGAAACTTGTATTGAAAGTTTGATAAATTTTTTATACAACGGAAATTATACCTTCCGCAGGTGACCCTTTGACCCGATACCTACTTCCTATTCTTTATAGGAGTTATTACTTCGGAAACGATCCACGCTCGAGTCATTGAAGGTTATGATATGTTGGCCTGTGTCTAAGCCAGTGGCTCGCGCTGCGGTCGTTTCTTTGCCTTTTTAGGCTGGCGACCGTGTAATGTTTTATTTTAAATTAATATTCACGGTCGAACCACAACACACATTACTATATGGAGCACCTGGCTGAAGAGAGTCGCTCCTATTTGACCGCTCGTTCCTCTTCTCTTTTTCGTGTGTGACGCGGACATTTTGCTCTTCCTTACCTTTGCTGACGACTTCTAAATCCCTGATTCTTAACGTCAGTTCTTCAATATGACTGTGGGGCTGTGCCAAATCCGCTTCCAGTCTTCTAATTCTCCGATCGTTCCTATTACATTTGGAGCACGTCACCTGTGCCTACTGTACACCGGGACCATGATTTTGCTCCACTCCTCCTATCACAAGGAGAGTGGCCAATACAGCTGCACAAAGTAGAGCCACGCCGCCTCCTTCCCGCAAGCCCGAGAACGCCCCTTGCGCCGAAGCCACCCGACCGGGACGGGCACGTGCAGCCCAGGCCCCAACGCGCGCTCGATACAGAGCAAGGTCCACGCCCATTGCCTTTCGCTTCGCGGAGCTCCTCGAAAGACGTCCGCACGCGGCGACTACCTGTGAGCGACTGATAATGGTAGATGATAAATGGTATATTTTCCATCAATTCTCCCTTTCGTCTTCTCAGTCACCCTCCTTCACCGCCAGGCTGGGCTTTCCCCCGCTCCTCCTGTCATCTGTTTTTTTCAGAGTTTGGTAGGGCGGGTTAGGGCAGGGTGGCGACCGGCCGGCAGAACAGCTTAAGTGATACCGGCGGATGTTGACCTTGGCCAATCACCTTATGTCAACATTCGGTGGTGCCGATTGTTAACACCGGATGTTGTGTTGTACGATCCGCCCTTTCCCTCTACTCACGAGTTTGACAGTGGAGGATGTCAGGTCGCTCGCTCTAAATTTTATTAAGTGTGGGCACTAAGCGCGATACCAACCTGCATCCTGCTCCAGATCAAGAGATCTCAAGGGGTGAGTCACTCTGGGTCGGGATGACGCGCATGCTCTTAACTTATTAATTAAAAAAACACTTCCAATTGATTGTGTTGCCCATCTGAATGGCGGGCACACATTCATTCAAAATGGCACTATTGTATTACATGGACATTTAATCTCTTCCTTTGTCCACTAGCGTTAGAGTCTTTTAATTCTGGACAGGGTTCTACGGTGATTCATTTTGGATTACCTGGCTGTAGAGAATTGCTCGTTCTTGTCCTGGATTCACGCTGAAATCGCCCACGTCGGGTGATGCCGCTGGGGGAGAGGCGGCGTTGCAAGTGCAAGGGCTTGCGCGGGCTCGCGTTTGGACCAGTCCTGGGTCCGGAGCATGCGTCGATGATCGATTTGAAGGCTTTCGTACCGATAATGGCGCGCTCTATTATGAGTCTGAGCTCTCTTTTATGCCACCACCTTTCCTCATCAAACTACTTGGCAACAACAATACAACACTAGTTTGGTATTTTATTATCGCGCCACTATGATCTTGTACTTTTTTTGGATTCCGGGGTATGGAAGAATCACATGTATTAAGTTAACTGAACAGGCTGCAAAATCAGCGATTCGCATGTCTGACATTGACACGCCACTTACAGGACTTAGAGGATATAGACATATCCTCAAGGCAGCAAATTGAAAGATATTTCTGAAACGCTCTATATTCTGTTTATGACAGGCAGAGGCACAATGCCATTATTAATGTAAGGGTGTTTAATGGTTCTGTAAAGCTATGTTCATTATCTTGGGCTGATAGGTGATAGGAAGTAATTTCAACATGTCCTCATGTCGAAAATTGCCAGTTTTTGCGTGATTTCCTCCTGCGAGGAGACCATACACCATCAGCGACACATATAAGACGCACCTTTTTATGAAACATGTTCTTATGCACGTGTGAAGCATAATGTCACCCAACATAGACATTACTTAGGTAACTCCTTGCGGTAGGTGCTCGGCAACGAAGAGTCCGCATTCTCCAACAAGTTTGTTTTCTGCGGGAAAGCGGAGTAAATCATTTTATTTGAGAAATGGACAATATTGTTTTTTAGTTACTTGGTCTCTATACAGTCAGGTTTTATGTCTTGAATTTATTTATTGTTCTTGAACTTTTTATTTAATGTATCTTACGCGGTGTTTATGACTTAATTTGAAATGTTATACCTATGTGCTTTTAACCAGCTTGATAGTTGCATCTGCAACGGTGTATTTACTTCTCGTATACGTACGTATATATGGTTACATATACCCTATACTATAGTATAGGCAGCGGGGATATTGTGGTCAGGAGTGGCAAAAGACAGAGAAGAGTTGAAGCGCAGTCAGTCTAGTATAATACAGAAAAATCAGTGACTATGGATTGTGTATTTTTTTGGAATTTTAATCTAAGTGGCGTGCTGCCGCAGGAGGCCTTTTGTACGGATGCTAGGCTAATAATAATAATAATAATAATAATAATAATAATAATAATAATAATAATAATAATAATAATAATAATAATAATAATAATAATAAATATAGTAGTAAATATATATTGAGAAAATGATGTAATGCGGCGGAAAATCGATTTCGAGATTTCAACGAAAATACGCGCTGTGGAATATCCTGATACAAGTATAGTGTTTTTTTTTTAAATATCCGTCCGTCGCTCTGTCCTGTAAACTACACTAGCGCCTAATCTATTCTTAGGATATTTTCCAAAATATTATGTAGCCGATCTGGCCCGAATGGAAACTGAGATTTTGAAAGAATATTTAAATTTTGGGGACACTTATCATGAAACCCCTGAAGCATTTTCAAAATTTACTCAAAAATTGATGCAACATTTTCTTTAGATTTCTTGTAAGAATAAACTACACTTACAAAGATAGCATAGGTCCAATTTTCACTGTTCATTCCAAACTTTCGAAAATTACAAAAGTTTACATTTTTCGGCGTCCTACAATTCTAAAGGTATTTTTTTCTTTAAATAAAACATCGCAAAGTTCTTTACTTAATGTAATGTACACTTTAAAAAATATTAGTAGTTTTCGTTTAATTTAGAGTGAAATGGGGCAATATTAAAAGCAAGATCTTAGCAAAAATTGCTCCAAATTTTCCTTCAAACGTTTTTGTAAGAACAGTACTAAATGTATTGCGCAAGATGACATAAACGTAATTTTGCAGTATTCTTTTGTTTTTCAAATTTCAAAATGATTTTTTAACGCCTCTCACGTTGATACCGGTAATTCATAAACACTATTGCATTTCTGAGTAGAAGTGATTCAAACGATTTCCAATCAACTTTCTCGAAAACTCATAAGTTTTCTATGAAAATGAACTCAAAATAATGCATTCAGAAACGCTCATACATTTTCTAATAAAACAACTCCAAATTTTTTGACGATTATTTGCGTGTATGACAAGATTTTACTATTCTATGTGGTACTTAAAGTCATAATTCAATTCTACCATTAGAGGACCGAAAAATTTAGAAAATGTGAAAAAAATAATTTACTCAGCATCTGGGAAGAGGGTGGGCCAAAACCGAAAATCGAACCCAGTCTAAAATCAGAATAACTAATACGTGAAAGTATGTTCCATTCAGTAACACCACTTATTATTTTTATTACGATTTTAAAATATTTGTCAGGCAATGCCCATAGCACCTTTTAAATTTCAATCAACCTTAAATGTACCACCAGAATCTAACAGGACCGGGTGACATTTTAAACGTTTTCAAACAGTTCTGTGGACATTAAATATCTCTACAAATTTCACGAGCTGTCAGTTTTAATAATAGACTTCCAATGGAATGAGTAAGGGCTGCTAGACCTAGGTAAAACTCTCTTGACTTTAAAGGGAGTAAAGTGTTTTACAAACGTTCATTTTAACTTTCCTCTTTATTTTAATTCGCAACTCATGATTTGGAGCACCTGCTGTAGTGGTAGTTTAGCAACCGTGTATTTTTGCTTCCAGTCAAGACTGCCGCCGCTGGCCAACACCGCCTTTGCAGACGTGTTAGAAAGAGTATTGTGTCACGACGGGCCGACAGCATCACTTCATAAACTGAAGCAACTTTTCAGTTTCTGTGTTTCCCATCCAAGCCGCGATGATCAGGTATGTGGCTCACACGCCAGTGCTGCTTTTCGTGCTGCTCGAAGGTAGGATGGGGTGCGGTAGGGCAAGAAAAACGTGTTTTTGTGTCTAGAATGTCCTAGAAAAAAAACTGTGAAATGTGGAAAATAGTTACAACTGATTTACCAATTTGTATAAGGGTGGCCCTTATTTTGAAAAAGGTGAACTTTTATATACCTCCACCTGGAAATTGGTTTAGAATGGCAAAAGAAGAGCCCTGAATTTTTTCAGATTTTTTCAAGCAAAATAATCCGTGCCGGTGAGCAGTTGAAATTTATCACGGGTTTTAATAAGGCTTTCCTGACAATAATAGACTTTCAAACGTTACTTTTAGAAATTTCTTTGTAAAATTACGAAACTTGGTATACTTACGTTTTGGGGGTTGCTGTGCTCGAATTTGTTGTCAAAAGTTAATTTTTGACAGTCCTAGCTGTCAAAAATGTCATCAATGTTTTTTTCAAAATAAGGGCCACTCTTTGGCGAAAATAATAAGGGCAGCGTCTTTGGCGAAAGGGCAAGCGAATAACTTTCAAAACGGTTTGAGGAGAGCATCGTGTCTATGACAAATTCCCAGTGAGGGGAAGATTGGGCACAACATACGCGCTGGTCTTTCATAGTCATTTTCTTAATTGCAGAAACTGTTTAATGTTAATTGACATGTACACAAAAACATACAAATTTTATTAACTATTCAAACACTGTTCATGATAAAAAAAGGTTCTATAATGCAGTAAAAAACAAAATAAAGTACATTTTGTAGTACAATTATTGGATCCAAAATAAATTTTCAATCGGTTCATTCATCCCATACATCCGCGAAAAACGCATATTTTTCTTTTCTATTTTTAATGCATTTATTGTTCTCACATTTTAATCCTTCGTTAGGCGCGCCATTTTTTGGAACGCGGTACGGCTACTGAATCCAGTAGACCAGGCGCAGATCCACGGGGAGGGAAATGGGGGAAATCCACCCCCCCCCAATGTTTCAGGCATTATAAATTTTAACATGTCACGAAACTTTCAAGCAATTTTTTTTGGATAATCATTAAAACGAATATAATCTATTGCAGCATGAGCGCAGTATAGCCTACGACGACATTTTACAAAATCTATAATGTTACATTGGACCAACCAATTTCCCCTCCCAAAATTTATCTCTGGTTTTGCCCATGAGTAGACCCACGCATTTTTTTATTTTCTAGAACATTCTATGGGTTCTTTGGGGAGAAAATTTATTATGTACACTGTGTGAGGAAGTGTTAGGAAGATATTTATTGAGAAACAAATTTCAGTTTTTATTGTGTATATTATGAATGATTCATTTCACATAAGGATGTGGAAGAAGAAAACAGAATATCGAGTAACTCAATACCAAACAGTAAGTCACAATTATTTCTCAGTCTTAATCACTAATATTAGCAGTGGTATTTGCATCAAAGTAGTTTTAATAAATAATTTTTGCATATTGGTGTAAAGTTAAGAAAATATCACATTTTACAAAGGCATATTTTGTAAGACAATTTTTTTCCTTGTAGCAGGACTGACACCTTTTCTTTGTGTGCTTGTGGAATAGGAATCGTATTTTGATTTTCTTGTTTTCTGAATTTAGTTAGCATTTTTTGAACTTCTCCTGGAAGAATAGTAATTGTGGATCTTCTCATCAATTTTTGGAGTATCACACATCATCTATTTCCTGAATCCATCGTTCAATACGTTTTTCATCGGACGTATTGTTTACACTAAAATAATAAGAAATATTATAAGATAGTTTAAGATAAATATTACTATGAGACTGAAAATTCTAACTCAAATAATTATTTACTTTTATTTAATCCTCAAAGGGACTTACTCAACCCAAACACCTTCCAACACTAACGATGAGTAATTCTTACTCACGTCTATCACCCCACAATATAAACGATGAGTAAAATTTACTCACTGTCACATGGAAAATCACTTCAAAAACGGAACAAACAGGATTCGGGCAAGTTTCTCTCAAACTGACTCAAAGTCACACTGCCAGCGGCTGGGGTCACATGGTACGGGGCAGAGTGTGTGGCAGAGTGCACCTGTGAACACCCACAAGCAGCGAGGGTAGCATACGCGGCGGAGCAGTGGCTCTTAAACGCGCAATCCGTTGATGATCGTACTAGAGCGCTCGAACTAGCGAGCGACGTTTTTCCCGTGGAGGGTTGAAAGAGGAGAAGCAACCCCACTCTGGAAATTTCCCCAGGCGTCGAGCCATAAATGCTGTAACACGCTTCGGGAGCGCTCTCTGATATTCCAGCAACGACAGCGAACACATCGGCAGCGAACCGCTCGCTTGAATCACAGCAAGGGCAGCGGACAGGTCTTCTTGAGCTAGAGTAGGATTCTGTTTAAATACGTGTAGAGCTAGAGTATTATAAATTAGAATACCGAAGTTATAGGAGAAAGTGTTGTAAATTTTGAAATCGGCAATAAGTCTAATAATGCCTAGATTCGCGCAGAAGGACTCTGAATTATTCCAGTACAATCATATTGCTCCTTATTGCTGCACAAGCCAAAACTGTAGTAGTTAGGCCGCTCACGCAAACGAAAGGGGCGCAGTAAATTAGATAAAACTGAAAGCGCGAATTAATTTCTACAACGAGTCGTGAGAAGATAGAAAAAGAAGGCATCTCCATGAAGGCTCAAGCGTACGTGCGAAAGATATGGTCTTGGATGGAAGGCGGACGTGTAGGTGCGAAACATTTGGGTTCTGCGTGGGACTTCGAACTCTCGACGCAGCAAGTGAAGAATTCGGCGAAACGTTGGAGCGGCAACAACCTTGAATCGGCGAGGTCATCTGGCAGCAAGCAACGCAGCGTCGGTGAGACGCGCGTTTGTACTACAGCAGTTTCGTTAGGGAGAAAAGCGATCGCGGCAACGCGACAGTTCATTAAAATCGCTTGAAGTGGGAAACATTTGTCTTGTTATGCGTGATAGTAGAGCAAGTGTAATCCAGAATTATTTATGCATTTGAAAAAAGAGAGCCATACCCTGTACTGTTTTTACGTGAAAGGTGATTTAATTGTTGTACAGTTTTTTTGTAATTTGTGGGGAGTTATAATTGTGTATTGTAAGGTTTAAATATTATTTATGATGTGTAAAAGTCAAATGCTAGAATCCGTGCAAGGAAATTTAATGAAAGTTGAATAGCGGAAATTTAATGGAAGTTGAATAGCGGAAATTTAATGAAAGTTGAATAGCGGAAATTTAATGAAAGTTGAATAGCGGAAATTGAATGAAAGTTGAATAGCGGAAATTGAATGAAAGTTGAATAGCGGAAATTGAATGAAAGTTGAATAGCGGAAATTGAATGAAAGTTGAATAGCGGAAATTGAATGAAAGTTGAATAGCGGAAATTGAATGAAAGTTGAATAGCGGAAATTGAATGAAAGTTGAATAGCGGAAATTGAATGAAAGTTGAATAGCGGAAATTGAATGAAAGTTGAATAGCGGAAATTGAATGAAAGTTGAATAGCGGAAATTGAATGAAAGTTGAATAGCGGAAATTGAATGAAAGTTGAATAGCGGAAATTGAATGAAAGTTGAATAGCGGAAATTGAATGAAAGTTGAATAGCGGAAATTGAATGAAAGTTGAATAGCGGAAATTGAATGAAAGTTGAATAGCGGAAATTGAATGAAAGTTGAATAGCGGAAATTGAATGAAAGTTGAATAGCGGAAATTGAATGAAAGTTGAATAGCGGAAATTGAATGAAAGTTGAATAGCGGAAATTGAATGAAAGTTGAATAGCGGAAATTGAATGAAAGTTGAATAGCGGAAATTTAATGAAAGTTGAATAGCGGAAATTGAATGAAAGTTGAATAGCGGAAATTGAATGAAAGTTGAATAGCGGAAATTGAATGAAAGTTGAATAGCGGAAATTGAATGAAAGTTGAATAGCGGAAATTGAATGAAAGTTGAATAGCGGAAATTTAATGAAAGTTGAATAGCGGAAATTGAATGAAAGTTGAATAGCGGAAATTTAATGAAAGTTGAATAGCGGAAATTTAATTAAAGTTGAATAGCGGAAATTTAATGAAAGTTGAATAGCGGAAATTTAATGAAAGTTGAATAGCGGAAATTTAATGAAAGTTGAATAGCGGAAATTTAATGAAAGTTGAATAGCGGAAATTTAATGAAAGTTGAATAGCGGAAATTTAATGAAAGTTGAATAGCGGAAATTTAATGAAAGTTGAATAGCGGAAATTTAATGAAAGTTGAATAGCGGAAATTTAATGAAAGTTGAATAGCGGAAATTTAATGAAAGTTGAATAGCGGAAATTTAACGGAAGTTGAATAGAGTAATTTAACGGAAATTTAATGAAAGTTGAATAGAGAAAATTTAGAAAGAAATAAGAGAGTAACAGCGTAAACCAGTTAACTCGAGTATAATTAGGCAGTCAAGGTGACGCCAGAATTTGTCCTGTGTGTTCTTGTCTTTAATTTCAGTGAACAACAAGATTTCTATTTTTGTTTTATTTATTCTGTGTAAAAGTGTGTTCATTTTTTGTTGTGTAATTGTGCCACCGAATTTTATGGTTAAATTATACGCTCGTTTGTTCACAATCTCTCCAATTTATTGTGTCGAGGGTTCAGACTTTTCCCATACCCGAAAGATCCTGCTTCCTGAGAATTTTAAGCTCGCTTCACGAGCATTCATGATAACAAGCTTACTGAACATACGTGCTGCTGCTGCTGGTATGTATGTATATATATATATATATATATATATATATATATATATATATATATATATATATTGTACGGGGGCTCAGTACGAAAAAACGGGTAATGGTGTGAGACAAATTTACTCATGGTTAGTATTGTAGGCTTAAAATGCAATGGGTTTCTAGACCCTAAGCGCCGTTAAACAAAAACCCATCATAATCTTTTTAATTCAAATTATATTACTAATTCAATTAAAATATTTTCCCTAAAACATATTTTCGATATTTCTTGAAGTACTAATCTAGTGTTTGCACAGAATAGTTGTTAAATATTAATTATTTGTCATTTGCAAGTCGACTAAGTTTAAGTCAAACTATTAAGTCGAAATTAGTTTAGTAAAGGTCAGATTACGTTAGTTCATAGTGAAAAGTGTTGTGTTGGTATTCCTGGTATGAATGCGACATTCACGAACCCGATGTATCGTCGTTCTTTGTACCGTTTTCAAGCGAGCAACATGTCGCTCGAATGTCTTTGTAACTAAAAGGTAAATTACTTGTGGTTTAAATAGTCAAAATTACTCACATTCAATTGTTAAACTAAACTAACTGTTTTGCGTTTTTTGTTGTAGTTCAAATACATGAGTTGATTGACACTCTGGTATATCATTTTCGCCCAATCTAAAAAATTAATAATTTGCAAGAATAGTTTTTACTGAAACGTTTTTAGGTGCGTGATTGTCTGCAAATATGTAATTTCACACTGCTTTGTGATCTGACTTTGACGATGACTGCAGCAAAAGGATTTTCAAGAAGTTCAGTATCGTTATTCATCGTCTTACAATTATTAAACCTATTTAATTGCTTTCGAGTTCTATTCGCAGTCTTCCGTGTTTACACACATTTTTATATACGAAGGTTACTATTGGAAAGCGAAAGATAATTCGCGTTGCCCTTCGTGACACGCGCTTCGGAGCCGATAGCTGTTAGAGGTTCAATCGCCCCGCACTCCTCTGCCGAAGCCATTTCTCCTGCCGGTGAGTGACGTCCATCTCCTCGTTACAACGCTGCTCGCCGGCAAATTTCCGGATTTTGGAAGCTACACAATATCCGACAGTATTAATTTGTCTTTCCAAGTGTTCGTGCCAGTGAGAGTCTATTAGCCTAAGTTTTCTCATTAAACATTTCCCAGTCAATTTCTATAATTTATAATGAAGCGTTTTGAAAGTGGTTGTGCTAAGCGTAAGAAAGGTAGGGAACGAGAAGAAAATATTAAGAGAATCCCGAAACTAATTAATTATTTCAATTATACTGGCAACAAAGATGATAATACTGCATATGAAAATGTATCGATAAATCACATTCCTGACCCATCAACTTAGAGTTCGCAAATTCTAACAGTAAAAATGGAAATTATTTGGGTATTTTGGAACTTATGAGTCAGTTTGACCATTCTTACAAGGATTCACATAAAGAAATATGGGAAAGGGATGCCATCATACTGGTCAGCCACCATTTGTGAAGATTTCGTAGAAAAAATGGTCTAAAGTCTTTCAGTAATCATTTCGGAAATTCAAAAAGCAAAAGACTATGCTATTTTTGTAGATTCCACTTCGGATGCGACTCATATTGATCAACTTACTTTTATAGTAAGATATGTGATAGACGCTGTTCCAAAAGAGCGATTTTTACAGTTTATTCCCATTTATCGTCATAATGCAGAGCATCTTAGTGTAGTTGTGACTAACGTCCTAAAAAACAATAACATAGATATTCTGAATTGTAGGGGTCAGTCTTATGACAACGCAGCAAACACGTCAAGGCAATGTTCAAGATTTCAAGTGAAGATAAAAGAACGAAATAAGTATGCTAAGTATGTACCATGTGCTTAACACTCACTGAATTTAGTAGGGGTACATGCTTTCAAGTGTGTTTTATGTGTAACAATTTACTTTGATTTTGTGCAAAATCTTTACACCATCCTTTCATTGTCAATACACCGCTGGGAGATAATTTGTTCATATTTAGTTCCTCATCATAAAGTGGTGAAACAACTTTAAGTTACTAGGTGAGGTGCGCAGGCAGATGCAGATACTTTTAATGGAGGATACAATGAAATCAGATTATGTCTTCAGTTTATAAGAAAATTATCGATTAATTACATAATTAAAAGGGACGTAGGTATAATTAGTGTATTTTTGTTTAAATTAATTATTTTATTTTATTTTATTTATTTATTTACGTTGTAATGTTTTCTCAATTTTGTCGTCCTCCTTTTCCTTGTAAAAAAATTGTCACGTATGAAAATACAACATTTTTGTGAAATAGAACACCCCACTGCGAGAAAGAGTTCCTAAAAAACAAAAACGTTTTTAAACCATTATAGGAAGAGGAAAACCTCCAACGAAGAAAAAACACGGCGTTTTAAAAGAAAATCCACACTTAAGTCGTGTTTTATCCATAAGCTCACGGCTTATAGCAACCTGGCAGCTGCCAACAAGAGGCGACGGAGCAGCCAAATACTATAGAATATGGTGCAGGAAGTATTTGGTGCAGCCCTCCGAGCTACATGCTCTGGACATCTCTGGTTTACACGTTGCCAACCTGAGTTCCTCTGTAATTTCTTTGGAGTGTATTTCAGAAACCACGCGGATCGCGGGTGAAGCCCATTGTTTACTCCATGTTTTGTTTGTGCGATTGTCTTTTGTTACTGTTAGTATTTACGATTGTAAGCGAATGGCGTGTGTTCGTCCGGTTGTTTCGCTGAAATATTTCCAGTTCTGCAATTGAAATACCTGTTGTTTACTACGATTCATTGGAAAAATGAGTGCAGGCATGCTATATGGTGGGGACGAAATAGGTGCTTTGGTGTTTGATGTCGGTCATTATTCATTGCGTGTGGGATATGCACAAGAAGACACTCCGAAAGCTGAGATTCCGGCCGTCGTTGGGATTTTAGAAGAAGCCGCACCACTTCCGTCGTCAATAAAGGCAGATAGTATGGAGGTGGATGACAAAAAGTCGGATATGACTCCGTCAAATGCGAAAAATAAATATTATATCGATACTAATTATTTACATGTTGCCAGACGAGGAATGGAAGTCACGAGTTATATGAAGGATGGAATGATAGAAGACTGGGATTTGTTTGAAAAAGTTTTAGATTATACGTATGCAAAATGTATTCAATCGAAGTCTGTATTTCATCCAGTTTTAATGTCAGAGGCACCATGGAATGTAAGGCAAAAGCGGGAGAAATTAACAGAGCTCATGTTTGAAAAATATGAAGTTCCAGCATTCTTTTTGGTTAAAAATGCTGTTCTGGCAGCATTTGCAAATGGACGAGCTACAGGAATAGTTGTCGATAGTGGTGCCACTCATACATCAGCTGTTCCAGTTCAGGATGGATTTGTTCTGTCACAAGCCATAGTGAAATCTCCCTTGGGAGGCGATTACATTACGATGCAGTGTAAAAACTTTTTGCAGGTGCGTATATCAAGTATGCGTCTCGACATACTTTATAATGTGTAAGATGGAATTGTCAGTGTTTTCAGCATTGGATCACAACAGTTTTCTTAATTTGTGGCTCTGAGATATTGAATCTTTTCATATAAAATGCAAGAAAGTATTGGAAAGTATGATAAGCTTTATATTTGATAGGATTTACCATGTATTGTACACACTTTGTGTATTTTAGTATTTGTGAAGACTTACAATTTTTGGTTAAGTGTATGTCACCTTTTACACTAGAAAGACAGGTCGTCTAAAACAACTGAACGGTTAATGGAATGGCTGCACGAAAATAAATGAAAGAATGCAGCATAAGTATGTACGGAAGATTTTTTTTCTTTCTTCATTTATTAATAAGCTTCCAATGTGTTTTGTAGTATTTGAAAAATTAAATTCAATGGAAATATAAAGTTATTATCAATTTTGAAATAGTTGCCTCCTGTACAATGGACTTAGGCCCTGTTTTATGAACTCAGAATATAGTGAAGATAATTTTTATTCCATGGATAGAGGAAAACAGTTGTACAAAGTGGGAATAGTGCTTATTTACAGAATAAACCAGTGATTAACTATTCTATTATTTTTGCAGTGATATTCTGTGGATAATGTGAAATAACCTTAAAGTAGAAGCAGCAATGAGAGGCATGTACTATGTAGCAATCAGTAGCAATGGAGTTTTCGGTTAATGATAATGAATTCAGTGTTTTCGAAAATGAAAGTTTCAACCCAGGCTAGATTTTTATTGTGCAAATACAATAGTGATGAGTTTTTAAACTGATTTCTTCTCTCCAAATGATGATCCAAAGGATGATTTAAATCATCAGACAGAGAGGTTAATATACATTTCATATTTGTAGATTATATATGCAACTGATATTTTTTTGATTGGCCCTAGAAAAGATGGACTCTTTTACTCAGAGTAATTTTTGCTTAGATCCCATTAGGAATTGCTGCAATGTACTAAAAAAATTCATTTTTCTATTAAATTATGTTCGATAAACAAAATTATTTATTATTACTTTGTTATACTATTTTATTAGTATATTTTTCATATGACAGAAGTTGTTAGCTGCAAACTGAGATGATATTTTTTCTCTCTCATGAAGTATTTCTCAATAATATATATCTTTGTAGATTCTTGACCATGAAGTTGAAATTGGAAATTTGTTGGAGGGAATTAAGACTTAAAACATAGTTTGCCGATGTTTCAGAATATTTTTATTCCACCCTCAGGGCAGGTGGTAAAACATAACAATATCAGAATAACAAAACTATAGATATACAATTGGAAATTGCAACATAGTGATTACAAGACTATGACCTTAGTGGTTACAAAAATAATGGCAAAACTTCAAAAACAACTCCACGTGGAGTGATCACATTGAGAGGGTCCATCCAGCGCCCTCTGTATCCTCTATACATTTGAGGAATATGTGATTTATTTCTCCAACACAGAGTCACAAACCATTTTTTCACAATTGCTTCTAATGGCAATAGTTTTATTTCTTTTGCAGACCCTGTTTTGACAGTTTTGTTTTCATGAAATTGAGCTGACAGTTCTGTTTCTTAATGTTGTTTGAGAAGGTGGATTTGACTGCTCCTCTGCCGACCTTTGAATGAAGTCTTTTCTTTTTATCTGAAGTTGATTTTCAGCTTAGCTTTTATGTGATATTCTTGTTTTATCTCTTACCACATTTATATTTGAACTCATGATATGCTTTCTAAATCTTGAGTAGTTTTGACCAGTATTGCTAATAAGATGTATGCAAGGACTAAAATGATTACATTCATTGGAACTAAAACATAGGTGCTAAGAAACCTTTTCTAGAATTGATGTTTGTGATTTCTTAAAACAAAACAATACTCTGAAACTTGTGAAATAGCCCTTATGTGTATGTTAAGGATAAAGTGTGAATCTGACTGATTTCAGAATTAGCTGGTTAATGTTCACAATACTCAAAATGAGTGGATAAAGTCCAAAGTAGGAACAGCATCAAAGTGTACCTCAGAATTTAGCCTTATGATGTTGACATTAGCTAGTGCAGGATGACTAGGGCAAGTGGTGTATATTACAGTGTGGAGGAATGGCAGATATGTTATAAAAAGGAACCTGATTGCTGGTTGGAAATTATTTAAGGTTAGTGAGACACAAGCGTATATTTTTCAGGAGCAACTGTATCAGTTGTAGATTTCTTTTTACCCCATACCTCCAAATCTGACCCCACAATATTTCATTTGCTCTGTATTTTGGGGGTTGGCAACAAAACTCACCCTTGCATGATATGAGAAGAGTTGTCTTTGATTTATATTGACATTACAGTCCTAAACAATGTTATAAAAAAATCAAAAAGTAAACCATTAGAACAACTAGAGATAAAAATTAACTATTTTCAAAATTTTTCAGAGACAAATAACAAAATTGTTGCACAGAATGATACACCTAATGTCAAAGAGACCATCTCCTTTGTTCTAGTGTCAAGTTATTGAAAGAACGTAATATTAAGAAATAACCAAATATGTGTTCACTTGCTGCACACATATATAAGTTTTAAGCAGGTCTAACAGATCTGTGATACACAAGTGTGGTATCTTCATATATATTACTGTCTGTAAATGTAACATTTCACACTCAAGTGCCCAGTGTTAGACTAGTGTTTTATTTTTATCAGTATGATTAATTATAGGTCTTGAACTTTCAACTTCCTTCTTCTTGGCTGCAAAACATATACTATCAATTAAGAGTGAATGCTGCTTATAGAGGTGAAGGAAGCTCACATTTTAATGGGGAGGATATGCAAATAATTTACTAGTGGATGGTGTTAAGCAAAAAGGGGCCAACTCACTAAGCAGCAGATTAAAGTTAAAAATTCCCTTGGTTTTTTGATTATCCAACCATGATCCGGTCCATGGGTAATGGTTTTGAGAGGTTATATTGTCTATGATAAATATCTCTGTAGATTTAATAAGTTTGGAGATTGTAATAATGAACTTGCCATCAAATGCTATATTTTTGCAAAATTTTAAAATATTTGACGGTACCACACTTGTGTATCACAATTCTGTTACACCTGGTTAAAACTTTTGTGACTTTAAAGGGGGTAAAATATTTTATGAATGTTTATTTTGCTGATGCATCATTAGGATATTATTTAGCTCTGAAAATTATTACAATTTTAGGACATGCTGAAGTGTGGGTGATATTTCAGTAGCCATTAAGCACAATAGACAACAGGAATAGTTTGAATTGGGCTTTCATGAATGTTTGCATATTGAAAATGCAAAAATCTTGTTCTCTTCAATACTGTTGATAAAGATAATTCTATAATTTAAGAGCTTGGCATGAGATATTTCATGCCACACTTGGTAAATATACCAAAAAAAAAAAAGATTATCTTACCAATAAACTTGCTGCATTGAGCATTACATAATGTGTATTGTGATGCAGGTGTAACAAATGACTCTGTATTATGGAGACATTTCCGCTTTACTCTATGACAAGGAATATCGGATTGAAACCTCTTATCTTCTTATTTCTTAGAATAAACTCAATATGGACTAACTAGAGACAAGCCCTTCAATTGAAGAAGGAAAGCAAAAACCTGAGGTCATGTAATTCAACTACATAATCTACAGAATACATTATTCATCAAATGGCTTCTTCTTGCTCTCTCTTTTTTGTTTTTTGTGGACAGTATTCTAGATGTTGAGTGGATAAAAACATTTAATTTGTTTCTAATACAACCCTTGATCTTGACAAAACAAATTCATTGCGGTGAATTATTTATTCTTCATCCGAGACATCAGTTAGCACTTTAACAAATGTTTTATACTTGAAATTGTTTTGTAAAGAAAACCTCAACAGCAGTGGAGTGGAGCAAGTGATATAAATAATGGTTGAGTTGAATAATGAAGTGAAATTGGAAACACAAAATGGCGTCCAATTTTAATCTCCTCCCCCATGCAAAAGCGTAAAAAATATAAAGTCAGCCGAGAATATTCTTGGAATAGAGAATATTCAGAGAATTTTAATTTATAAGGAGCCCAGCAACAGCGGCAGCGATGGTGTAATGGTTAGCGTGTCGGATTATTATACCCAAGTTGGCGGGTTCAAACCAAATGGAAGCCGTGGGTTTTTAAGGGCAAAAAGGCTCCGTGTGCTCTCCTTCGGAGGGGGAGTAAACTCGGCTGTCCCATGTTAGTCAATTTACTGCATGTAAAATACCCTCAAGCCTAAATGAAGCCTCTGAGCTAAATTCAAATCGCCTGTTTCGTCGCCCAAGAAATATCTCCTTTCTCCGGTAGTTAATGAAAGGTCCATAGCGAAATTTTCGTGATCAGACTGATGGCCCGAGTCTCGCCGCATAAAATAAGGCATCAATTCAATTCAGCAACATAATATGATTCTCCTCCCTCTTAATTTTGGTTGCACATACCTACGGAAATATTATTCTCTGCAATATTTGGCTAAAGCATGCATAATAATGGAGCTATGGAACACGGTATGAGATATTTTCCTTGCATTCAAATTGCAAATAGTTCAATTTTATGTTGGTTCTGTCAGAGTATTTCCAAATTTTTTTTTCTTCATATTAATTAGAATGTAATTCCACTAAAGCTTCATCAACCTGAAAAATATTTTTAAAAAATCTGCAACCTAGCAACTATGTGAATCAAAAATAAATTATGGAAAATACTAATTTTAAATTGTGAAAATTTGTATTAAAAGGCATTGTAAGTTGGGAAAAAACCCTATTAAATACAAAATCAAGTAAATATAACTAATAGTCCTGATTTCTTTATATACATAGTTGAATGCCCGGCCCTAAGAATCTTATGTGGTGCATTTTTATGGAAATCATCACTATTGCATCTAGGGGTAAAACAAGTTAAGAACTGTACTTTTTTTTTATTTATTTTATTTCTTAAACATAAAAAAGTTAAAAACTGTGTTTTGTGCTATGGGGGAGAAGTGCAATCTGTTAAGTTTTCTTGAACCCTACAATCTTTAATTTAGCTCTTATACTATATTATGAATTATGTACATAGGTTGGAACACATGTTTTAGGCAAGAATTGATAAGAAAATGTTCTCTCATGTGAATGCGTGTCATGTCATGCAAATGAGCTACAGATTTTGGCTTCTATCCCTTATCGAATCTTACATGTAGTAATCGACTAATTGCCATGGGAACAATTATTTGAATCACTATATTTTCTATTCAGCTGAAGAAAACTTGCACAGTTAGTGAAGCTGCCTTTATATTCAGAAGTAAAACAAAGAACCACAGTCATTTTCTCTAGATCAAGGGAAGAGATTGAGGGCCGTTAAACCAGAAGCTTAGGCATATTTAGTTTTGCAGGCTTATTTAGTTTTTTAGTATTGCACAGTGTAAATGGTAACTAATGCATTAAATGCCATTAGCCAAATGACATAAATTAGTAATATTCTAATTTTTGATGCCAAAATTAGTCTCTACTTGTATAGAAACAATTGTGCAACAGAAAAGATTTTACTTGTCACTTAAACTTGTGTATGGATTTTAATCATTTAATCTCTTCTAGCAATGTGTTGAGAAATGAACATGTACTGTGCATTATTTTTTCTAGTGAGCTGTTGATACTGATCCCTGAGAATATGATTACTACTTAGTGTTTTAGTTACAAACATCTCTATTGGCTGAAAATATCTTCCCAGACTTAAGGAAGTCATTTTTAATAATAACAGACAACAATTAAATCAAGAGGCAAGACAGTGGGAGAATTCTGATTTAGTAAAAAGATGCTTACAAGAATCATGTGGGTGGGATTTACTTTTTATTCATACAATTCTTTTCTGTAATCTATAAGTCTGGGAACTAAAGGATGTGTTTCTACAAGCATGTCTTATCTCAGATGGGACTGGAGTAAACATTTCTGAAATATACACAACAAGCAGCTGACTTAATTTGAAAGGATTCCGATCGCATAGAATTTTTTTTGTCAATTTATTTAAGAGGACGTTTGATTTGAGATTTCACTTAATTTAGAGGCCCAAACATTTTTTTACCTCAAGAGCAGCCAATTGCAAATCATTCATTTCCATCAGTATGCGATTGTTTAGTTGAAAATGGAAGAAAAAATCATCGAAGCAATTTTCTCTTTGTTTACTAATAATTTATTAGGAAACCAATTTGAAACATCTGATATTGCGCTATTTACATTTTTTCTGCAAAAATATTCGTATTATATGCAAAGAGAACTGTTCTTCTTTTTCGAATCAAGGACATATCGTTTACATATAGTAGGAACAGAAAAGAGTAAAAAATTGAGTCTTGCGGGACCCCTTGCACAATTGGCAATATTGGCAATATGGCAGTTTCCGTCGATTTTGATTTTCTAAATCCATATAGGCAAGCTGTAAATGCCTCCATTTTTTTGAAAAAGGTTTCCATTTATACATAGAAAAGTCTCTGTAATATGTTTGAAAGACTGACAAAAGAAAAATTAGTCAATTACTTTGTATTTCATTTTTGTTGCATTTTTAAAAAAATTTGGAAATATTCTGGAGCACGATATGTATGTTAACAGGTGTATAATGGCAGACCTAGAAGCCTAAGAAAGAAAATTCATGTAAACTGGCCGAATAGTTATTTTTGAGTTTATTGCATTATTTTGAGAATTTCATAGGTAGGGAAAGGGTTTAGGAAACAAACATTACATCTCGTCGAAACGCCTGATGTTGAATTTTTGTGCTTTTAGACCCTTAGTGAGATCAATCGCAATTCTCAAATAATTTTGTTTGTAAAGACAAGTCACTGTTGCCAGATCGTTCACATCTCTAAAACTGTATTTTACAACTTTCTCCTGCAGGTCTAATTGATGTATTTTTTACTTTATTTCGCCTCGATTTTTTTCTTTGCATTCAAAGTTTATTATAGTATGTATTCGGAATTTTAATATTTTTCTATTTTATACTATTTTATATTGTTTTTATTATTACATACTATTTCATATTGTTTTTTAATGTTTCACATTACTATATATTGTAATATATTCAAAGTTAATTATGGAACATACTAGGATTTTTTCTTCAGTTTCATTAACATATTCAATGTAATTTCTTTGATAATACCTTCAATGTTTTCAACAAATTTGCAAGTAATTTGACCCTTTCAAATCTTTTCCTTTGACTTCCCCTGTCTGTTTCTTGACAGGTGATTCAGTTGAACTATTAATGACTAACTTCCATGACTATTTTCATTAACTGCTGCTTGCTTAATATACAATACCTGCTATTTTGGAAGTTGCTTGTTGTTTTGGACACAAATGGTATAATTATAAAGAATGTTACTTCCTATAGTGTAGTTTTACAAAAAACTACAGAACTCGTGCAAAATTTTTCGCAGACTATACTACAATGCTTTCTCCTTGGCTGATTTTAATTCATATAAGAAGTTTTACCACCTACATTATTCGCAACTCCTTTGCCATAACTTGCACTCATACACTAACAAGGGAAGTTTCTTCTATACTTTTCAGAAAGAATCAGATAGTTTTCACCATGAATTTGTTCTTAAAAAGGTCTGTTGCTGTAGAGTCTTCAGAGTTTATCTTAATTATGTCACTAAATATGAGATTCAATAATACAAACACAGTGTGTTTGTCATCTTGTTTTTTTTGTATCTGATCAAATAAGATATGTCATACATTCACCACCATAAAACACAGAAACGGTAAAAAGAAGAACACTTGAACGAGACCAAAGGGCACTTTCAATTTCGTTTTGGTACTCACGACTGAAGGACATAGCTTAAGTTCTCTCAGAAGCCCTGTTAAATGGTGTTTATGTAAATTTCCTCTTTTTCCATCTTGCTATACTGTCATATCTTTCATGCCAGGACAAGTATAAACTATGTCAGAATGCACAAAAAATTGGATTCCAATATTATTATAATTTTTGTTTGATCTTCACACATCTATCCGTTTTCTTACTAAAATTTAATCCAATCCGGGTAGCTAAGCCTTGCACTACTGCACTCTGTTTCCTAAGGGATTTTGGAAGGGAATATTCCATTCTTCTAATTGCTTTCGAATGCCTGGATACAGTTCTAAGACATCTCTAGATTTGTTGCAGAAATTTTTTTAAGATGCAGAGATTTCTTCTTTTTGGATGGCCTTTAACTTTCCTCTTTGCAAACTCTTCATATTCCTATCCCTCTATTTTCTTCCCTTCATTTTTTACTCATGTTCATGTGTTTTCATGTCCTTTTCGAAGGTCAGCTATCATCTTCCATGCAAGATGCACTAGTAAATTTTTGAGGCACCACATCTGAGATCTGTACACAAATATATAAATTATATTGCATAGCATGTATTAATTTCTTTTTTCTTTCTCTCAACCTGTATTTAGTCCCATATCTATTAGCAGCAGAATTATTTTTTTAAGTTTAAGCTTTAAAAGTTAATTAAACTTACATTACGTTAATTTCAGAATACACTTTATTCACCATTTATTGTAATCACTTTATTCACTTATCAATTATTACTTTATTCTCTTACCAATAATTAGCAATATGCAAAGTAACAACTGTGTTAACAGGAAGGACTATCAGAAAACTGTTTAAAAACAAATATAAAAGCAACGTAAAAAGGATATCATTACCTCTTTTTGTCCTGGTTAGGATTCACAATCACTCTAGTTTAATTTGAAAATGAACTATATTTCCATTGGAGGCATTAGACATGTATAGAGGTTGATAGTTTACACACACAAATTCTAAACAAACAAAATACAAAAAGAAATATTACCTTTAATCAGCTTCGAAATCTCGCGTAGTCACCTCGCGAAGTGAGGTTCATGATGAAATCTAAATGAAATATGCCACCTTCTGAAAATAAAAAAAATAAAATTCTCTTATATTTATTTCCAATTTTATCATGTATATTTCGCAATCATGGCATGGCTGCTGCTCGTTCTATTGCTTTAACTTTCTACACCCTCTGAAACCTTCACAATTAGAAACAATTTAGTTGAATATATCCGAAAGTTGGAAGAGGTTCTTCGCACAGACGGTTGGGCACAAGTCAGCAACACGGCGAATCTTCCTAACCATGCACCTGTGACTCCACCCAAGACACATACCAGATCTAGTCGCAACTCAAAACAAAGGGTACCCCCCGTTAAGATGGTAAAAAGTTCCCTAAAGCCAAATAGTATATGAGTAGTAACACTATAATTCTAACATAAAAATATTATTATTCATAGGTTTTTTAGCCCCCAACTCCCCACCACAATCCTCAAATCTAAAAAAATGTGTTTTTTTAATTTTATTTATTTTTTTCCATATCAAACCAACTTATCTGAATGGAAAAAATTCTCAACATAAAAAAATATTTTTTTCTAAAAGTTTACATTTTTTTCATAATTTTTTGGCGCCAGATTCAAACAAAAAAAATATTTTAAAAAAATAAAATTAAAAAAAAAAATTAAGTGAGATTAAATAGCGGAACAGGCGCGAAAAAAATATCAAAAAATCCTCGCGGAACGGCGGATTTTCCCTATTTTTTTCAGATTTTTCCGATCACTGGGCTAGAAGTTACAAAATGTTAATCAATATTTCAACCCTTTTTTCATTTTAAATATGTTTTGATCATAACTAAAACAATTTTTATACACAATTTGTTATAAACAGTTGTTATAAGCATGACAGAAAATATAATTTTTCAATCATTTTAATTTTGCAATTTTTCAATACTTATATTTTTACATATTTTTACCGCTTATTGAGTTATGAAGATATTCAATAGATAATAATATGATTAAAGGAAGTAATGAATAATCCTTTTGTCGAGTGAACATTTGTGTATTAATCATGTGGTGTTCAGTTTACAAATCGTGATTGTATAAAAAATATATATTTACATTTCGTTAAGATTCAACCTCAATCCTCATCGCTGTCTTCGTCGATTACCGCATTCTCTTCATCAAAATCAAAAAGACTTGTTAAGATTTCCGCCGGTCTTACTATTTTCTGACTGTTTCTATTAACTGACGTCCCAGGAATTGCAAATATTGTTTACTGGGTCGTACCAACTGAAACAATCTGTATCATATTTGGCAGAAATGTTGGAAGACGACGATACCCTTCTTTTGAGTTACTTAAAAGTAAATCCAGAAATTATACGATTTGAAGTTCATTCTAGACATATCAACCGGAAGAATTATAAATGTTATATACATTATGTGCCTGATCGTAATGACATTTCTGGTATCCAGCGGTATGCTTGTTCATGTGCTAACGGTAGAAGAACAGTTGGGTGTTGTTCACACGTCGCAGCGATGATTTTTTATTTATCGTATGCCCGATACCAGTCGAAAATAGTAAGACCGGCGGAAATCTTGACAAGTCTTTTTGATTTTGATGAAGAGAATGCGGTAATCGACGAAGACAGCGATGAGGATTGAGGTTGAATCTTAACGAAATGTAAATATATATTTTTTATACAATCACGATTTGTAAACTGAACACCACATGATTAATACACAAATGTTCACTCGACAAAAGGATTATTCATTACTTCCTTTAATCATATTATTATCTATTGAATATCTTCATAACTCAATAAGCGGTAAAAATATGTAAAAATATAAGTATTGAAAAATTACAAAATTAAAATGATTGAAAAATTATATTTTCTGTCATGCTTATAACAACTGTTTATAACAAATTGTGTATAAAAATTGTTTTAGTTATGATCAAAACATATTTAAAATGAAAAAAGGGTTGAAATATTGATTAACATTTTGTAACTTCTAGCCCAGTGATCGGAAAAATCTGAAAAAAATAGGGAAAATCCGCCGTTCCGCGAGGAATTTTTGATATTTTTTTCGCGCCTGTTCCGCTATTTAATCTCACTTAAATTTTTTTTTTAATTTTATTTTTTTAAAACATTTTTTTTGTTTGAATCTGGCGCCAAAAAAATTATGAAAAAAATGTAAACTTTTAGAAAAAAATATTTTTTTATGTTGAGAATTTTTTTCCATTCAGATAAGTTGGTTTGATATGGACAAAAAAAATAAAATTAAAAAAACACATTTTTTTAGATTTGAGGATTGTGGTGGGGAGTTGGGGGCTAAAAAACCTATGAAAAATAATATTTTTATGTTAGAATTATAGTGTTACTACTCATATACTATTTGGCTTTAGGGAACTTTTTACCATCTTAACGGGGGGTACCCTTTAGTGTATTAGATTACGAAACAGATTTTCCTCTCCTTCCTATTCCCCACAACCCTTCTCTACCATCAACAAATTCACGCACACTCCACAAATTGCGTAGGAAACACGTCAAAACCAAACCAAGTAAAGCTGTGCATTCTAGCCCACTTGAAAATATAGACATTCCTACTGAGCTTAAAAAACCCACGGAACTAGGAATGTATTCGTAGCTCCAAGTAAAAAATAAGTACTTAAGTTAGGTGACAGCCATGGCCGCCGTCTTTTCTCCATTCTCTGTAGGAAGTTGACCCCCCTCCCAACTATCGACTCATCTACTTTTAAACCTAACGGAAATTTTGCGGATATGACTGTAGAGTTGGACACCTACACGAAGACACTGACCAATCAGGATACAGTCGTTATCATAGGAGCGCAGAATGACCTTAATTTGGGCGTGCACTGCATGTGAACATGTAAACATATTAGAATGTGCCACACAAAATACAAACATTGTAATTTCAACTCTGTCCTTCTGGTCCTACCAACACTATGCAACGCGATTAAACCAAAACACCAAAAATTAAATCAGCAACTGAGAGAAACAAATGTAAGTTTAAAAAAAAAATAATTTCCTCTCAGCAAAAACATTTCACCCGGTATGGTCTCCACATTAACCTTGCTGGAAAACATTCGTTTGTGAGCTGGCACATTATAAACTCGAGTCCCAACGTAGTCTCCTGCCAAAAACCCATCCCTTTCACCTTCATTTCTCCATCTTTCATCCCTATTTCGAACTATCTTACCTCATCCTCTGAACCTACTCCAGATCCTCTCATTTCCAGTACCAATTATTTTCCACCTGATGCCCCAACCTCCTCAGCCTGTCCCTGTGGGACACGCTACCACCTTCGACCACGCACTCGGGATAAAAATTAAAGAACTACGTGGCAGCTAGTCAGATGCAACAGAAAAACATTCGTGTATGTCATTGGCGTAACTTCAATGGATGCGAGTGATGTGTCGTATCCCATCGTTATTCGGTTGTTTTTTTATATCTAATCTTTACAGTGTTTCTCTTTCTGTATACAAACATACATCTACACATCCTTTCTTCGGTTACTTCAGACACTGATTTTGCGCAAGAGTCGGATCCGTTCTCCATGTTCGATTCTGCTGCGAGGCCAATGACTTTCGAAAAGGTTGCCTGTCGGGGATATACAACTACAAATACAAGGACTTAATGACAAAAGCTGCCCCAATAACATTCACAAAGTAATTAAGGCAGTACGAGATACCCCAATCCGAATTTCCCCCTTTACACAAACCAAAACTGCCTATCTTTTGACCCCCAGATTGCAGACACGTTCACCCAAACCCTGGCCGACCGTTTCCGCCACCCCAATATTCCAATTCCCCAAAATGTACTTCTGAACGAACCCTTACCCTACCTCTCAAACAGGAAACTATCTGGACGACAAACGATACGGAAATTAGACAGCTACTGACAATGACAAATCAATCAAAATCCCCTGGACCCGATTGTGCACGTCCCACCCAACACCGCAACCTTCCAAAGAATGCAATAGACCTCATTACTCTCATCCTCAACTCCTGTTTCAAACTCTTACTTCCCCTCCGCCTGGAAAACAGCCCGTGTGTCCATGATTCCTAAACCCGACAAAGATCATCGGCACCCCACTAAGTACAGACCTATAAGCCTCCTTTCAATCCTAAGCAAAATATTTGAAAAAGTAATTCTCCGCCTAACTCCTATCATCGACGCAATCCTTGACCAATCTCAATTCGGCTTCCGCGAGGGTCGCTCAGCGGCCCTTCAAACACTCAACCTAACCCTATCAATAGCCACCCCCGCCAAGCCCGCAAAGAAATCCCCACTATCCTTAACAGATCTTACATAGGCTTATGACCATATCCCACCCAATCCTCCTAGCAAAAATCCGCCCCACATCCCTGATCACGTCCAGTCTCTACTCCAAAGCTACCTCGCCCACCGATCCTTTTACGTCCATTATATTACTCCAAAAAATGCCCCAACTATCCCATCCAAGCCGGCGTCCCACAGGGCGCCGTGCTCTCCCCACTCCTTTTTCCCTATACATAAATGACATCCCTTCCACTCCCGGAGTAGAGCGATTCCTCTACGCTGACGATCTAGCATTCCTTGCTTCCTTCCCAACGTCACCCGCTCCTCACGAAACCTTCAAAACTCCCTCGACTTCTTCCACCTCTGGGCCTCCCAAAATTCCATCAACATCAACCCTTCCAAATCCCAAGCCATCCTCTTTTCCCAAAAAAAAAACCTATCCATCAAACCCATCCCCTCTGACAATAAATCAAACGCCTATCCCTTGCAACCCCATGTCAAATATCTTGGCATTACCCTTTCCCGCTGACTCCTTTGGTCCCAACACGTCCTCAACACCACAATAAAAACCAACCGAATCACAAACTCCCTTTACCGTATCCTGACTAATCCGTCCATCCCCGTCCAAAAGAAAATCCAAACCTACAATACCTATATCCGCCCAACCCTTTCTTACGCCCATCCCACATGGTTCAACACACCCATTATCAACTACAGGAAACTAACCGTCACTGAAAACCGAGTAATCCGACTGATTTTCCGTCCCCCTCCATTAAACCGTTTTAATAACCTACGAAAACAACACAAAATGCCCCATATCCTTACCCACTTTACAATTCCTCCGTACAAACCCTACAAAAGTGCATCACCAATCCTCAGTTCAGAAACCTTAACCTACCCCACCACCATATCCTTAGAAATCCCCCCGGCACACTCGGAAGAAAACACCCCCTCGACATTCTGCAACTCCCTCCTCCCGTAACATAGGCCAAAGAGTGGAAACAAGATGAAACGACAAAGAAGACTTAAACCACAGACTCGCTACTGACTCACTTTGAACCCAAGACGAACACTAAATGTTCCTAATCCCTCCTACATTCCATCCCATTCCCCTCAATCCATTCCTCTCCCTTTCCCAAGCCCTCAAACCCCCTAACAAAATTACCCGTCACGACACTCACCTCGGCTCCCAATCCCCGTCCCTGTACGTGGAAGAGGGGTCGCAACAAACCAGCAGACAACCCGACATAAAAATAAAACTTCGACGAAGAGTCTCAGGAGCGACAGGCGAACCAAACAAAATACACACTAGATCCTGTCTTATCGGGGATATGGGCTTACAAATCACGTGACTGATGCGATTTCACAACCTCATCTGGTATTCAAGCTTCAGCTCCACTAATTCCATTCATTGGCCTCCAGGCGCGTTAGCATATGGACTTGGCGGAAGCGATTCAAATTTTCTTCTCCAGGAGGCGTTACCTATAGCGCAGATAAACATCTTAATTAGTTTTCATCAAGCTTCTAGACAATGTTGTCAAGCCCTAATTTTCGAGAATTAGGGTCAATCGGAGATTTTACGACACAGGAAAGTAAACCTTATCTTCTATACCGTTTGAAGTAAACATGCAAAATGTGCCTTTTGGTGCCAAAGTCGGGGTACGAAGTACAAAAATAACTGAAGACCTATCACAACTCTTAAAAAAAACAAAAGTGTGTATCAAATTAGCTAGCCTCCACCTAGTGGTGTAAAGTCTCTGCAAAGTTTGATTGGGAAACGAGCTGGCGACAGTGAGACGCGTTAGTCTAGTGTCTCAACAGGTTTTTTCACCAGTGCCCAAGTACTGTAACATATTGAGTTCCTGCTACATGGTCATTAATAACAGAATGTTACCTATTATTTGCTTTTTTGTCGTTAATTTTGGGTATCAATAAGTAACTATACCGTGCGTCTGAACACTTGGTCTCAGCAAGTACTGACGGTAACCAGTTTTATTAACAAACTATTTGCTAATTTTTATTGCATCACCTACCCGATCTTTCAGGAGACGGCGTTGGTGTAGGTAGTTGCAAAAGATTCACATCCTGCACCATAACGTTCAATTAAACTGAGTATCGAGGCTGCTCTACAGAGCGATTTAAATCGAATAGATACTCTTTGCTTTACAGAACATTGGTTAAGTCGTAATGAACTTATCATTTTCCAATTTCTCAACTTTTATCTCGCAGGCTATTATTATAGAGAAACGATTAAATAAGGGTCCTGTGTATGTGGTTACTGCATTTCCGTTAGAAATTATGTAGATTTTACCTTCTTGCTGCGGAATCTCGCGAAAAGAAGTAGTTTCTCAGTTTAATTCGTTCAGTTAAATAATACAGTGTCGTGTAATGTATAATGTAAAGGTCTTGCAAAAGAGAGTTTTGTATTTACGTTAGAAATAATATCGATTCTATGTTCTCGAGTTAATTATGTATTCCGTTGAAATGTTTTTGAACTATTTGTAGTAAATCTTCCTACGTTAAAAAGTATATTACCTTGCATCTACAAGCAACAATGAGAGCTGCAGAATATATTATGCTCTTAGAAAACTGAAGATAACACTAAAGAGTCAGCAATCGCTCTTTTGAACCCATTGTTGTATGCGGACATTTAGCATTAATTTTCTGGTCGAATCTTGCGAGAAAGACCAGTTTCAATTCATTCAGACTCAATTTAATTCATTTCTTCATTTTAGATATTGCAATAAATGTACCTATACGTGCTATACTTAATTCACAGAAAGCAATCGAGCTATTAATAAAAAAACACTATATATGAAATTGGAACGAAAATTTTACGATATAGTGACCAAAGTGTACAAATTCTTTCGATTACATCAAACATCGACATTTAGTGTAGATTGTTCACTAAAAGTAAGATAAAATTATTCACAGACTACTTGCTGCCAGAATCAAGGGACACTATTTACCATAATGTTGATACAAATGACAAATATAATTCATTTTTAGAGACATTCATTTCACTATATAGGTGCCTTCCTCTAAAAAAAAACATTTCACTAAAAAGCAATACTGGGATAACACGAGGGATTAGAACATATTGTAAAACCAATCGAATTTTTTACATCATTAAACATAACATATCTCATGATTTCCACCTCTGCTATCAAAAATACAAATGGTTGTTAAGAAAAGTCATAAGATAGGCTAAAATCATGAACACGACGAGGAAATTTTAAACTCAAATAACAAAGCAAAAGCTATGTGGAATATAGAAAATACAACCACAAACTAGGAACCTTGAAGAGAATATTGTTTTAAAAGACAATGATAGAAAAGTACACTTTCTGGCAAGAAAGGCCAGTCTCCAACCAATATTATCTTATCTTACGAAAGCTAAATCCACAAACTTCAAGTTTTCCCCAAATTTTTGATCCCATGTTTGTTTCCGAAACTTCTTCCTATGACATTCTCAAATCAGTAACTAAAAGCTAAATATCTCACAGGTTAAGATGAATTTCCTAACGGTTTGTTGAAGACTTGTGCACCTGGCATTATTTGAAGCATATTTTGTCTAATAAACTCTTTGGATATTCCGAACGTCTGAGTTGCAATAAGCTCTCAAAAGTTGGTTTAAAAAAATACTTTCTATGCAAAAATTTGCATTGTAAAAACATATAAACCCCTCAGAAACGTAAATTGTTTATTTGCAAAATAAATGAATTTATATTGTTCAGAAACAAAAAATTAACACAAAAAAACACCCAATTTACACAATTGGATCTGATATCTCTACATTTGGGGGTACTATACAAGAAACCTCAAAAAACATAGTCAAAATGTTCTCACAAATGGCACCAAAGTTTTGGCTCTTACTATATCCCGAATAGCGTAAGGACGCTTAAGAGAATGGTGCAGGTCTCATGATTGTTGAAATTCCTGATTTTTTGAAAGTTTCTAAAGTTAATTTTTTTGGCGTCTTCGTGCAACTACAATATTGAAGATACAAATTAATTTTTGTTGAAAGAAGTCTGTTCTTTAAAAACGTCATGAAATAAGGTCATGTGCAATTTTTCGAAAGTAGTACGAGGGTTGCTTTTTATGTTTCGGGATTTGGTTACCCTGGTGTTGCAATCTGGCAACTGACAGCTCTATCATAAAGTTGGATGTTTTGAGGTTATACGTACTCAGAACGTTTTGACATACGAGCGCTATTTGTTTTGTTTACAGTAACATAAAAGATTTTTCTTGGCCCAAAAATGGAATTAAATCGTAAACATTTTCGTGCGTTTATTTTATTTTTTTATTTTTTACAACTTTCGACGTGGATTAACTCAGTAACAGTGCATGGATGAACTTAATTCAATTTTTGGCGATGAAGCTCCATCAAGGACCAGTGTTTATCGATGGTATGGTGAATTCAATCGTGGTCGTATTTCATTCCGAGACGAATTTCGCGGAGGTCGTCCAAAATCAGTTGTTCCGAAAACCATTGATGCTGTGCGTGAACTGATATTGCAAGATCATGTGACCTATCGTGAGATTGAGACAACCTTAGGCATTAGTAGGATAAGCAATATTGCATGAACATTTGACTGTCAAAAAAAATTGTTCGCGTTGGATCCCACACAATTTGTCAATCGCTCAAAAAAAGGCTCGTGTCGATTGGTCGAAAGAAATGCTCAAAAAATACGATCGCGGTGCTTCGAAACACGTCTGTCATCGTGACAGGTGATGAATCGTGGATTTACGCGTATGAGCCCGAAAGTAAACAGCAGTCGACTGTATGGGTGTTTCATGATGAGCAAAATCCAACAAAAGTTGTTCGCGCACGAAGCACTTCCAAACAGATGGTCGCCTGTTTTTTCGCAAAAAATTGGACATGTCGCAACCGTACCACTAGAACAACGCAGAACTGTCAATTCTGAGTGGTACACAACGATGTTTGCCAGCTGTCTTCCAAGAAATCAAGGAAAACCAACCGCCGAAGACGGATAACTCTTCACAACAATGCGAGCTCTCACACATCGCCTCAAACAACTGCATTTTTGAGCACCTAAAACATCGATTTGATGAGTCATCCGCCGTATAGTCCTGATTTGGCACTGAATGACTTCTTTTTATTCCCGTACGTAAAAACAAACAAACTGAGAGGTCAACGTTTTTCGACGCCTGAAGAAGTGGTTTCTGCATTCAGAATGCATGTTTTGGAGATACCTCAATGAGAGTGGCAAAAGTGCTTCGACAATTGGTTCAAACGCATGCAAAAGTATATAGATCTTCATGGGGAATATTTTGAAAAACAATAAAGTGATTTTTGATGATTAATATTTGTTTTTATTCTCTAATCCTGAAATATAAACGGTAGTTAAAAAAATTTGCAGGTTGATTTAGTATATTGCGGAGACGTTACAATTAATGTAAGAATGTATGTGCTGCTGTAGCACATAGTTTAATCTCATTAAGGAGGGCGTGCCTGAGAAATTTCAAAATGAGTGAGAATAGCCGCTATTGGAAAGAGGAGTGCCTGTGTTATGCTTTGCTGACGATTTGGTGCTGTTAGCAAAATATGCTTAAAGGATGGAAGAACTGGTTGATGTTGAGGTGGAATAAATTTGGGCTCTCGGCATCAAATTGTCTGTGATTCAAATTACAACATTGATCTGGTTCATTGAGGACCCTTAAACGGAAAGGTTGAGGTAAAGAATTCCTCTAGTCAGTAATGATCAGAACTTAACATACCGGAGAGTGAACCGCTCTTTGGAAGGCTTCCTATCTAAAGCATCCATTGCGAATTTGATGGAAGCAGGGTTGAGGCTTCAGAAGGCGCATTTGAAACCCTCAAAAGTTGGCATTATATCGATGTTCAAAGAAGCTGATGATTAAAACAGAGTGGCAGTCAAACAGTTCCTACATCTGGAGTGCTGTAGATAGCATATTTTACCGGGCTAAGATGGAGGACTAAGCTTCCTGAGGATCGCCCAACATGTTCCTAGGAGAGAACTGAACGTAGGTTCACGATTAGAAAAATATGCTCATCCTGTTTGCAGATGGCTGAGGTCCGGTCGGGGTTTCTATCAACATACTAATAAAGACCACCAAAACACATAGCTTGAACTGGCCCTATACTGAACGAGATATAAGGGCTTATAAGAAAAAAATGTTCCACTGACTAGGTAGCCGCCTGGGAGCTACCTCACCCCCCCCCCCTCGAAGCACAGTGCCTCGTTGGGCTCAAAGCTTGGTACGCCGGCACGTCGCAAGCTGAGGAGAACCTTCCTACCTCAGGCTGGGTAGGGCAACCCTGGCAGTATCAGAGGTTTCATAGAGGAAAAGATGCTTCAAAAGTCATGGTAATGTCCTCGGGATCCACTTCTCCGTTGCCATCGGGGTTAGAGTCAAACTTGACCTGGTAATAAAAGGCTGAGGAGTCGCCGTGGTTGACATGACTGGCCGCCACGAGGATGGGTCTAGCCTGTAAGCGCTGGGGGGAGGGGGGAACGCGAGATGGTAGAATACTAACTAGTCATTTCCCCGGCAGCCCAACTTCATGGAGTAACCAACACCTAAATACTGTCAGTGATGTTTCGCACATCTAAAGCTATGTCAAAGTCCACAATTAGTGCCTTCAAGACGGTGGGGACCCAGTCTCTAGGCGATTTACCGACTATCTCATTAATTGCTCTGAGAAGTTCTATTAAGCTGTTCACCTTATTTCTACATTTCAATGGAGCAATTTAGCATTCATGTTAGTAAGTGAAACTCGTATTCCTCTGCGGAAGTAGGCGATTTTAAAATGCTTAAGACCTATTTACCACATTTTTAAATGGGAACCGTATTTAATGAAGCATATATAAATTGTGAAGTCAGAATCCATGTTTTGTGGGTTCTTGATACAGAAAAATCGATTGACGGCAAAATGTGCCAGGTCAACGCTCGCGCCTAAACCGTACAGACGATTTTCTCCGATATTTCCCAATCGAATTGAACGAACTCGAGGCCCTGCGAGTTCGAAACACATTTTGATTTTGGGGAGTAATTTAGTTGACGTCAAAATTTTCTCAAAAACAAGTCTTCTAATTTGTTATAAAACTTGGTCCATTTAGAATACCCAAAGTATTAAAAAAATCGTGCGAGCCTAGTTTTCGTTGAAATCCCTGATTTTTAGAAATTTGCAAAAATACATTTTCTTTGGGTCTTAGCACAACTATATTGAAGATATTTCTTTTTAAAGATATGTTGTTCGAAGACATCTTAAAATAAATACAATTTAAGTCGTTTTCGCGTAATTTGGCGTGAAATATACTCTCCCCCCTCAAAAACCGTTCTAAATTTTGTCTGTAAATATTGTTCTTGTTACAGAGCGGTAAGAAAGTTGTGATCATATTTTCAGCGAATTTGTATTTTCGAAAATTGCAAAAGTACAGTATTGATGTTGGAGAGTTTTGTTAAATAAAATGTTCTAAAAAAATTAATCTTTTAAAAGGGGCATTTACATGTTTTAAATTGTTGGTAATTTTGCAAATTCCAATTTCCCATTCTTCTTTTGGTAGAATTTTTGAAGTTATTTTGCAATACAATGCGAACGCCGCAACACGGCAGTTTGAAATTCTCAGAACAACATCTCATAACTTTGTTGGACGGTGTTTTGGGTTGTATGGAATAGTTTCGGAATGTCGAATTTGTTTTCATGTGTATGAATTAAATTTTCGAACGTACTGCGTTGAGGTTGATAGAGTTTTACAAGTAATGTCTGAGATATATTAATATGAACAGAAATTGTATAATTTTACGTAACCTTTACAGATGCGAGAAACTACTTGCTCTTATAATACGTGCTACTAGTTTTTATTTTATTCGCCCGTGTGTGAACAACATTAGTGCGTAAACCAAATATTGGATTTTCACCAAATTAATATACCTTGATCGATGTTTGATTTCACGCGGCACTCCGAATTTGAAATTTATCTTTTATGGTTAGGGAGTATTTTAAAAGAAAACTTGGACATTTTCGATTTAAACAGGCTCCAAATTGTTTAAATGGGTTTATTCGGGTGGATTTAAGGCTAAACATAGCGAAAAATAGTAGGAAAATTCAATAGATCGCAGCACGGGGGAATTTACTTTACCGATAACGTCTGAATCAATGGTCCGATTTTCGATCTGTAAACGGCATTTGACGACTTTTTAAATAGAATTTACGCTACGAAGACCATTTTCAAAAAAAAAAATACCAAAAATGAAATTTCAAATTGGTGCTTGATCTTCCGAGAGAAAAATTTAAAGTGTGGGGTTATAGCGCGATGGCTACATGCTTTCATTCAAATCGGATGAATAGGAGCGTCGTTAAGTGAAATTTGGAAAAACACCTCGCCCCCCTCCCCTTCCCCCTACCAACCGTTGCGTAATCCTCCCGTTGTGGGCCCTCTCGGCGCAGCGGCACGGCCAGCCCCGGCAGAGGCCGGCCAAACGTGCGGGACAGGACAGGCAGTCGGTTTATGCTTTCGACACTTTGCATCTCAATATATCCCCCCACCCCCACATATCAAACTAGTAATGCTGTAACAGAAGCAAATAGTCTTGTATAATCTGTAATATTAGTATAAAACTATTTATATTGTTCACTAATTTCCGTCTTCCTTCGAATACCGTCATAAAATTGTTTGAGGCATTACTGTAAATATCGCCAACATTCTACCAACCTCCTCAGCAGTGCTCCTTTGCCGATCGTCGACGTGTAACTTCGCTGAGAATGCTGCACGCTGCAGAGATTGTTTGCTCGTCGTAGATATCGCCATTTAATAGGATGTTTCTATTGCGTCTGGTCTGGCTGCTAAACGACTGTACTGAATAGTAGTAGATGAAGGTTCTACAGCTGACGGGAAAGTTGTTTGGTGCAAAGCATGCATCAATTTGTACTCTCCAAATTATATTAAAACGTTTTTTTAAAATGTATTTCGAATTTTTTATTAATGTAATTTTGTAAATGTTTTATAATTAGTGTATTTTAATATTACATATGTTACCCGTTTTACATATTTATTACATATTATTACTGTTTTCATTACATACTTATGTACATATTTTCACTTTAATACTTCATATTTTTCCGGTCCCTATAAGACATTATTTAAAGCACGAGTACTCACAAACGCAACAAATAATGTATACAAGTCGCCGGTAATGTAAATATTAAGGACGTAAGAGAAATGTAAAAAAACAACAAACAATTGTGTAAGTTTTGAAGAAAACAAAAGAATATAGCAATACAGCGTTTGTCATCGTACACGGGACAATTAGTACTATCCCTACCAAACGTTCGAAAAAGAATTTGGAGCCGTTTCTGGATAATTGTTGTTTTTAATATTTTTTGTGATTCTCATATTTCACGCAATATTACACGAAAACTACTAAAATTTTCAAAGAACTGTGCCTGACGTCAAGTAAAGAACTAATTAGAGAGAACAAAGTTCATTTGAAGAGAAATATGTATCGTCATATTGTAGTTGTGAGGAGACACTGAGAAATCTCAAACTTTTGTAACCTTCAAAAAATCGAAGTTAACAGTAAATATCTGACCTATGCCATCTTGAGAAGCATATTTCAATCTTTTCCTACAACAAATTGCAAGAAAAAAATGGAGCCAATTTTGAGAGAATTAAAAAGATGTCCCATTTAAAGTAACCCCAAATTTTAAACAATCTTTTTCGAACTCTTAAAGGTTTGAGACAGGCCAGATCGACCAGTGAATATTAATTTTCGATAAAATTCTAATACTTGTAGTTTTGGCCCAAGTGTTCACAGATAGGCAGAAGACTGACGGACGTTTTGAAAAGAGAGAAAGAAAAAACAATTTTTCGGTATCAGGGGACCCCAAAACATGCATTCGTTGAAAACTCGAAATCGATTTTCCGCAACATTACATAACTTTTTCTATACTACATATATTACTCGGCATATACGTAAGTATACGAGAATGTAAAACTAATGTGATGCGGAAAATAACGAGAGCATTGTTGATACATCACAGTCGGGCCACAAGAGAAGCGCCTGCTTGCCTGCCTCGCTCCCAGCCCGCTCCTCTTACCTCCTACGGCGCTGCATGGGGGAGGGGGCATTGTATTTGGCCAAATTTCACTTTACGATGCTCCTATTCAGCTGATTTGGACGATTGATATGGTGTTGGAATCAGGAAGCACTTCGTCATCGCACTATAAGCCCACATTTTTTAATTTTTTTCCTAAAACTATTACAAAAAAATTTCCAATGCGCATTGTTCAATTTTTTTCAAAGAAGCTTCGTAGCGTAAATTCTATATTAATTACAAATCATAGGTCATTTACTGATTGGGTGGATGAGCAATGGCTTCTGCGTACGACGTCACTATCTAGATCAACTCGCCGTCGCGACCATGCAGGTGCCTGAAGACGTTACATAACGTTAAATATTCTAATACACAGAATAATAATTACTCAGAATGAAGAATGACAGTAATAACCGAGATCAATTACTATCTAGTTTTTTTGAAAGGAGCTTTTGAAAGCGAGTGGTAAACCAGTCAAAAAGTTTCTAACAGGACATTTTCAATTGTAATTGTAATTCAATCCGCGCATATGACTTAACTTTGTTTTAATCCGTCATTTGGAAACTACGATATTACATTACATTTTATGGCATTCAATCGCCCCCAAGTTATTCCGATAAAAAATTGCAAAATACGAAAACAAGGAAAGCAAAAAATAAACATATACCTTAACTTTGTTTTCAAACAGAAGAAAATGAAGCCTCTCCTTTTTTTTGCCTTTCGCGAGTGAACTTCATCAGATCTCCTTGTCCTGGCGTATAATTTACCAATCGAGGATTCAAAGATTTTCTGTGACAAAATTTTTGCAATCTCCGTAGCGGTTACGGTCTTTGCACACACTGTGCTGTACACTGAATTGTGAAAATAAAGGTTTAAACTCTGCTCTTGTATTTTACTAATTATATGTTTGGGACAATCAAACCACCCCCAGACAATTTTTCTACCCAACATCCACCTGAATGAGAAGAAACTGTCTCCATTTGTACATTATCTATGCGAAGAGAACAATCATATGTTATACAACGCTGAGCTATGACCCAGCTAGTAAACAGCGTAGACCTTCAGTTGTACATTCCAAAGTGGATTTCGATGGACATGATACGGAAACATCTAATGTCATCTCGTGTTCTACCTCAGAGTCATCCTGTACCACCTGAATATAATAAAATTAGTTCTTTAACCTAACTTAACATCAACTTGTAAACACAAACACACGTCACACACCCGGACTCCAAAACACATTTTTTTCACTGACACTAAAAAAACAAAAAACTTTTACGTTAATGTTGAATATACTAAATCCCTATAATGTATATTTTCGGCATCACCAATAATTAAAAAAAAAAAGAAAAGAAACGCGACCAAACCACAAATAACAAACACGCACCAGTATTTCATAAGCCAAGTTGCTTAAGCTTTCTCGACCAGGGTTGCCAGATACTTCGTACAAACATCCGCCGTTAGACGGCTTTTTAGCCGTCCGCCCAATAAGAAAAAATTAAATTTCCAAGCGGGAAATTTGAATTTGCATTAAAAAGAATACGCATTTGGATTTTGTATTTACAAGACTTTGGAGATGACAAGATTTTGGAGGTAGTGACCGTACAAAATGCTTTATTTATTTATTGGTTTGGGAACATTTAATTAATAACTTACGTAGAAGCATACTTTTTGTAATAATAAGCTATATCTTAATACTTAAAAACTAGTTATGGCTATTCTTATAACTACAGCAGATTGGAGAAGTACTTTGAGAGATAAAATAATTATTTTCAAATGACTCCAGTTTATCACTTTGTCATATCACATTGAAATGGTGTTTGGATGATTGTAGCTAAAATTAAACGTACGATTCATTGTTAGTGTCCACTTCCGCAAGTATCCTGACAACTTTCACAAGATTTTCGTTTCTAGCCTCTTACAAGGCCTGTGTTTCTGGTTCGGATTCTGTTCGCAAATACACCTGCTTGGTAAAACGCACAAACATATGTTCGTTTGAAAAAAAGGCAATGTTGCAACTTGTACAATAATATGCTGGCCGTGACACCGTACTTCCAAAAGATAACTAATTTTAAATGATGTGTTCTAAAATTAACTGTAAGTACTGCCAATGTGATATTATATACTCATGTTGTGTTGTCCACAAAGACGCTATAACTTTTAGAACACACCGTATACTAGAGGTCTAAAAACTAACATTACTCACTTCTCGAAGTAAATTTGAACGAATTAACAAATGATAAGTCAAAAATCATGTATAAAGTAAAAAACTAAAAATTCAAACTCGTAGTCAATGTCGTTGTGGTTGTTGTTTGGTTGTTTGTTTTCAAATTTCGTCAGAATCTGAAAACCCGCCCAAAACCGCTCATGTTTTGATGCATTTCCGCCCATTGGGCGGTATTCCGCGAAGTCAATTTTTGTTTTTGAGAGCCGTTTTCCGACCCAAAAAGCGGAATTCCGCCCAATCTGGCAACCCTGTTCTCGACTCTGACGTCATGCACAGGACGACCAAAATGTATTCCACTGCGCAGCCGAATGAGCACTCTCTGGGATTTAAATGTGCTTTTTATACAAATGGAGGTCAAATATTCGTTAAAACATCTAAAAGTTCGAAAATTGTAAAAGTAAAAATATGTTGGGAACCTCTTCAACTACATGATTGAAGTTAGAGATATTTTCTTAATGAAATACGTTTCTCAAAATTAGAACTTAAATTAATATTGTTATTTTGTGCTAGAATAAATTCTGTAGGAAATAACTTTTGAAGACTGACGATGTTGCAGGATAGCTCTACAAGTTCGAGCAAGAACAGACGTGATAAATGAGAGACTACGGAAGGTCTGATTAATCAGATTGAAACATTGATAAAGTATGTGTAAAATTGTGAGAATTCTGTGTTATTTTAGCACCACTACGTTTTTACAAAAAATGAAACATCTATGTATTTTTTTAATATTATCTTGGAAGTAAAATCTTTCTTAAAAAACTAGGTTAGGAATGCCGAGGAAAAAAACAGTCGGGAAACTTGTTTGTATCATTCATAAAGAAAGAACAAGCGACTGGGCTCGCCAGCTCAGAGTGGGGGCATTGGCAGTGTCTTCATATTATTTTCACGGTAGAAGAAATTAGTTCACGGCAATTTGTTAATAGTTTCACATTTTTTTGGAGATTGCGAGTTTGAAATAACTGCTGGGACATTTTTTAGTTTGATCTAGCGGAATATGAAGAATGTTTTGGTGAAGGGGGAAAAGTAAACGTTTGAGTTTATATCTACAAGACTGATTTTCCCTATTTTATTCATTCACCAGACTCTAGCAGAAATAACATGAAATTATTATATTGTAAATTTGTATTGCAAATTATTAATTTTTAATAATATTAAAATTATTTTGTTTAAATTAATAATTTAATCTTTGAATCCCCAATTGGTAAATTATACGCCAGGACAAGATGATCTGATGAAGCAGTAGGGTGTCTAGGTTCTCGAGTGCGTCGGTACAGAAAATCGAAATGATCCGAAAGGCAAAAAATGTGAAATTAAGAGTTTTAATCTAATTGGTATAAGAATGTTGCTGGTGCAATGAAAGCAATAAACATAGAGTGCGATTTCTTTTATTTTTAATGATATCGTCAGCAGGGGTCCTTATTAAGGTTCTTTTATATCGGTACCATTGCAGTGAACTGCACCAACTAAGCTATGTCCCAGATCCTAGGGATGAATGACGAATACAAAAGAAGAGTGAATTTTTTGATTATATCTATCAGTCACATTCATATTCGACCATAGACCTCCAATCGACCCCTTGGTGTCATCACTGTTCCCCTTCAAAATTTCATCGACCCCCAGGGATTCCAAACCAACTCCATTGGGAACCCCTGCTCTAACACAAAACCGGGTAGCAACAGATCATGAAATTGGTTTTGACTACCAATATTCTTTCTCATGAAACTAAATATTACTCAAGATTAAGTTTGGAAACTCTGTACAGTACTGTCGATGGGGAGCCATAAGGGGGTCCACCTTGCAAATGGTGAGGTAGATGATTTTATTATTTATTTTGGCTAGAAAAAATCATAATTTTTTTTTATTTACATCAGATATTTTATTTACACTAGATTTTTTTTATTTACATCAGATATTTTATTTACATCAGATTTTTTGTTTACATCAGAATTTTATTTAAATCAGATTTTAAAAAAATTGTATTAATGTTTTTTCTACAAACCAAAATCATGAAGTGATATCTGAAGCGTCCGATGCAATAATGCCCTAACCCACAAAAATCTTTAAATTTGATGTACTTCCATTTTCTTACGCTTGAAACACTTCTCTTGTGCCCATATTACCTAATAAGCTTGTGGCACCATCTATTTGTATGATTGAGAGAAAAGGCACTCTTTGTTCAAAGAAATTTTACCAGTTTTTTGGGCAATACTGCCCTAATCAAAAAATACTTACTGTTGAAAACGAATTAATTGAAAAACTTATAACAATGTTAGGCAGTTTTTGAAATATTAAATTCTACTTAATAGTTGTCCTGTTATCAAAAAAAAATTCTGCTTTTATTAATACTCATCATCATTAAGATATACCTTAAGTGGCTTTAGCAAACATTTAAATACAAATCTAGAATTGTGGACACCATTCAAGCAATAAATGTGTTTTTCTCGAACCTAGCTCGGTGTGTGTTAGGACGGTATTGCTGCTAAATTAGTTATTATCTTCACACAAGTAAATGCTAGACAAAAACTAATCAATCATTAAATTGCTTTTTGTTCTTAGTTTCATAAGTTTCTCCACTATATTGTATTTTATTTTCTCAAAATAGTTCAGTCATGTCAAAAAGTTTATAAGAAAAGTTTAAAAGTTTATGTTTATTTGTATATATAATCAACTTTGTTTTTTCTTTAAGTCTTTTTATCTAAGCAATTTTTATTTTATAAATATATTTTCAAATATTACAAATAATAAATATTGATTTAAATAAAACATAAATTAAAGTTTAAAATCATGCAAGCCTTACTATTTATATTGTTCATATTAGCTTTAATAAAAAATACTTCGGGGAAAGTTTTAGTTAAAAAAAAACTACAATGAAATTTACAGGAATTTTAATGGTTAATCTTAGTTCAAAAATGATCAAGTATAATTTTATAATTTAGAAAATTCTCTAAAAGTTTGACTCGTAAATTATTTTTCTTTATCAAATAGTAAGAGTGCTTTAAGGTTTTAAAATTTCACTCATTTTTCCATTTTATTTGGAAGTTGCCTCAAATTACTAATGCTCCCACCAATGTAGTTCCTATATATTATTGTTGTAGTTGTATTTCTTCATCTTATACTACTATGTCTTTTATAATTATCTACATATATTAATTTTTATGAAAAATTATGGAAATTATTATTTACAACTAAATTTGAAATCTTAAATCTTGGCCATACCATATGCCCTATATCACTTGTTTCCCTCTCCACCCATCTTCAACACTTTCAGATATGAATGTTAGGAGTGTGTGTTTATATGTGAGGAAAGTTTGAACAAAGGTGACGTGATTGTGGTGAAAAAAAAAAGGAATCAAATCAATTCACAAATTGTTGTTTTGGGATTTTGTAAACTGTACTTCAACCTTGCCATAACAAGTATATTAATCCAAAATTGATTTCTGCATCAATTCAAATGGAAAGTGAGTATCAATCGGATATATCAATGGCAATTTCAAATCCCATTATTTTGTGTATGGAGAGGAGAATTACAAGTGAAATTATGGAATCAAAAAACAGACTGCCCTATGAACACAAAAAAGTTATGTGGAGCCGAAAACCCTTATTATGATTGGGTTCAGCAAATAACTCTCATTCCTAACGAGGATTTAGTCCCAGAAGCTCTATTGGAGTTTGGAAAATTGTCATTACTCTGAAGGTATGGAAAATATTAAGACCATCCAATGTGATCACATTATAATCCATGTTGTCAATCATGAACTGACAAAAATATCATTATTTTGTTTTAGCTCTTTATTTCACAGAATGTAAGATGTTTCAAGTAATAAAGTTTCCAAGTGCGATGAAGCAAATTCAATAGCTGACAAGTTACCAATAAGGATCTTTGATTTAAACTTCTTGAATACATATGTACTAACCTCTATGCAAAGGGAAAAGAAAAGAACGGGTTTTACGGTAGATATGACAAGTATCAACAATATACATTTTTCTTCCATTAGTCAATTCAACATTTTTTAGTTTTAAAGTCAGACTCAACAGGTTACAGCAATATATTTGGTATGACCGATTCAACGTTATTTAAGAAATTGTCTGCTGGTAAATATTATTTTTTTTGATACACCTGTGAATGGACTTCTACAATTGAACCTTACAAAGGGGCTAAGCCCAAAATTAAGTTTCTCAGATAAATTATAAAGACTTCTTCTTAATGAAAGTAATTCTTAATGTGACATTTACATTTCTTGGACTTCCATTGTATACATGTTAGAAATGTTCATTTGAGAATTGTCTAGTATGATATTAGGAAAATCAAAAATTAGGACAGAGTAAAGTGTATAATGTCTTTTCCTTACAAAACTGATAACTGCAAAATAAAATATGTCCCATACTTTTACTTGATACAAAAAATATGATACTGTATTTAGATGTCAAGTGTTGATCAGGAATGTAGCACTCTTTGGAGAAAAAAGGGTATTAATATTATTGTGTCTAATATTTGAATGAGTTATTTTTTACAGTGAATCAGAACACAAATTCCTCTAAAATGTTTTGTGCTCTTTACGTAAATGTGGATGGATATCAGATAACATTTCTTGTCAGCTGTTACTCTGTTGGCCAAACCTCTCAGATTAAACTCAGCCTTTCTCAGGTCGTCGGCAGTAAACCCCTTTCTGAGAACTGAGATCTGTTTCCATTGACTGGGATCATTAAGTGAATCTCTAATAAAAACAATGTCAGTGAATTTTGATTTTACACATACTCGTACTGCAGAAGTTTTTTTAATTTCTTGGATTTATATTAGCATTATTTTTAATACTTTACGTGAAAGAAAAACTGAAAAAATTTTGTACCATTAAGTTTTACAGCATTTTAATTTTATACTACTTACATCCACTGCCTTGGCAAACAATGTAGTGATTTCAGAAGTTCATTGTTGAATGACAACAATATAAGATAAAGAAATGTGAAATTCTGTTGAATTATTTTTGTTGAACATTGGCATGCAACTGTTATGCAGGCTTTGTTTTATTTATTTATATATTTTTTTGTTTAACGTGAAAAACAGAAAACCTGAGTGTAGCGTATTATGGGGAGAAATGTATTCTGTGAACGTTTTCGTAAATTCTAGTATCCCTACCCTCCTTAAACCATTTACATGTTGAATTCTGAATGCAGTAGCATTACTAAAGACAATTTGAGGAAATTTTCTTAGGTGTGAAAACTTAGCTTGCATGTTTAGACAAGTAGTAAGTGTAATTAGTGTTAAAACGAACATATTTGGAGAACGTTACAACACTATTACGTTTAATAGTTACTATTATATATTTTTCGGTCTATTTCCATTTGTTTGTGAACGCTATCCGTATGTATTATTTATTAACTTTTAATTATTTTACTTTCTCGCGTACTGCTTACGCAGAATAAGGATAAAAACGCTTTGGTTATATTCGCGAATACACTGCACACCTTATACAAGTAATTCACTGCCAGAAAAATCTTTTAATTGAAAGACTTAAATGAAAAATAGATTGGAACTATTTAATTTTTGCACGAAACGTTTCGAATAAGTTTTACAAAAAATTATGACTGAGATGTGTTAATTTGGAGAGAAATTGTGGTGTAAATAGTATTACATAAACATTACTAAAGGCGAGAGAAAGTACGTGCTGTTTTAGCAACTCTAGATCATTATCGTCGGAGATAAAATGTAACGCGCTAAGAATTTGAGAATATGAAGTATTGTGTCCGTTGCAACAGCGCTTGCTTCCCAAAGCGTATACGAAAGTTTCTTTCAAAGATTTTCATTGCCGACATGTATTTATTAAGCACACTCCATCTGTGGATTGAAGCAGAAAATATGTGTACAGCGTTTGTACTAATGACAAAAATTGATGGCTTCCAGACCACAAATGATGCGCTACGATCAATAAGATTCAATAAATGTGCTGCACATGGGATATGCATCGCATGTGGCTTGTTTTCTCTCTAAAATAATACTTTGCATCCCTTTATAACCACCGGACACATTTGCCGCATTATTGTACGATTGTCCTATGCACTTGGAAACATCTGTTACGATCTTTACATAAATAATTCAAAACTTGAGGAGCAATTTGTTTTCCAACATGATTTTCCAGTTCCAAAAATGTTAAAAAAACCTTCTACAGGCATCTGACGGAGAAACATAACTTTTTATGACGCACAGTTAACACGGGATAGATCAGGTGTTGAATCGACGGATAAACTAAAATATCCCGAAACTCATTTCATCCAAAATCGTAGATTGAACTTGATTAATTAGTCAATAAACTCTTCGACTATAGTTTTCGACAAGTATGTCACACTTCCTGTAAACATTGTGAAAAATTGTTAAATTCTGTAAAAAAAAGGTTTTAGGATAGTTTTTATATCAGAGGTATTATTACCTTTTCCATGATTTCCATAAAAGGAAATGTGTGAGGTCAAAAATGGATCAAATTTAGTGATCAGTTCTAGCAATCCCAAATCATTTCCATTATTGACGGATCCAAATTTTACATTTGACCGTTGGAAAGGTAATCCCCGTTCTCCTAACGTTCGAACGATGGCTGCAACTCATTGCAAGACATGATGCCAGTAATTGAGTTCTTCCTCGATTCGGTCCAATTCCTTTTCGTCAAGTCAAATATGCAAGCATTGCCTCTGTAATTCTGTGAATTTTCATGTTGATCAATGACAGCCTTATTACGCCAGTCTTTAAATCCGGTTACAAATCGTGACAGGATATTTGATGGAAAAAGTTTACATGCAAAATACTACACCGAACCATTTGATGGAGAATACAGCTGCCACTCTCGAGTGTACTTTTCACCATTTGCTGTCTTATAATGAAATAGATTTTAAGAGAAAAATTTTTGTTTCCCGTCTTGAAACGTCCTGCATGAGTTTTCAAATGGTCCTGAATGATGTTGACAATTTTGCGGTCCTTGATTTATGCAGTACTTCGTATCATCAGCATTAAACGCAGTCCACCTGCCAGGATCGTTAATTCTATCTTGATCAGCAAAATTTTGAATTACAGGATTATTATCGTTATCGACAATAAGCGCTTGATCCTGGATGCCTTTCATTGTTTCCTCCTCTGCCATCCTCCACACTATCAGGTACATTTTGTGAGGTTGAAGGTGATGCAGATGGTTGAAAAAAAACGAAATTAATTTGGGCAATTTATGTTTTCATCTTAGTGTCCCTTTTCCTCTGCTTTTTTCATTTTTTTAGATCCATTTATATAATGTCTTTTAATATTAAATTTTGATTATAGCCATTAAATCACCTACAATAAAATTTTGTATTATATAGATGGACATTTGCAATAGGTGCAAAATTTGATAAAAATGATTTAATTTAGTAAAAATTATTTTAATTCAAAGAATTAGTATATTGGCTAAAAGAAAAATACAACACTTTATACATTAATTTATAAGTGTTTCATTTTTTTATTTGGAGTTCAGTTCGTGTCATCCGGGGAAAATAATGGTATCACTTCCCCATAAATTCAATATAAAAATATTAGTGGATAGATTATAAAATATTTTATTAAAAATAAAAGTATATTTGCGTATGACATTTATAATATATTAACTATGATATGTAATACAGAATCTTCCTATTTCTTGATGAAACTTTACAAACAAACTTTCTAGTGCATTTTAAACGATTTTAGATACCATTCACAAGAATCCGGTGATTTTTCTGAAACATTGTACTCAAAACGGGTTCAAAATTCGGAAGGTCGTGAATTTGCCCAGGTACTTGGTAATCGTCTAATATATGCACGGGATTATAGAACTTTCTAAACAAATCCAGAAAGTAAAACTTTCAATATTTATTAATGTTATTTTGTACACTGTTATATCGTCCAATCTGTACTAACATGTATTTACAGCGACAAAAATATTTTAAAAATTACAAATATTAAACTTTGCCTTTATCTTATAAGCAACCTTATATTCACTTAGAAATATTTTCAATTTTAATTAAATAATATTGCTATTTTTTTGAAAATCAAATATCAATAAATCTCATCTTTTCAAGGGGCCCCAATTTGATGAGTGCCCTTAAGCAATTGCTTAGCCTGCTTATGCGGTAATCCACGTGGTTGCGATTACTTCTGCTTCGCAAGTAGCATTTCATCTTTGATTCAGAGTACGCAATTTCAGAGAAACAAACGCTAAGTTTGATAATTCACGGCGAAGTCACAAATACGCCAAAATATATACAAAAAAAATTGTTTCAATTCATTCAAAATATCATGAGAGCTTTAAAAAAATCATATACTTGTGTACGATCTTTTTCATTTATTTTTTTACGTCCATGGACCATGGAAAACTATGTGATTTTTACGGAGAGAAGTTAATTTGAAGTTACATTTATTTCGAGAAGCAAAACAAGCGGCCATCTGAGCATTTGCTCAAGAATAAGGGAAACTGGACGAAAACATGAACGAGATGGGGATCATTAAACCAGAAGCTGAAGTACAATACTTGTTACAGGTTCTTTCGAATTATACAATCCAAATTATAAATAATACATTAAATGTCTTTGTTAAAATTGATATTACTTTCCTTTTAAATGTTCAGTATAGTCTAATTGTATAGAATTAGTTATGCAGCAGAAAATATTTTACTTGGGACTTAAACCTTTGTATCGAATTTAATCGTTTAGTGTCATCTAGCAGTCTTGTAAAGGATGTACATGTATTGTATGTGGATTTTTTGTAATGAGCTGTTGAATATGATGTATTCTTGGCTATCCGGGATGAGCCGCGTCTTTGTTGGACTGACGTTTCGGCCATCTTGCTGTGGCCTTCTTCAGAGCTATACTGCTCACTGCTGGATGTTGAATATGATTACTACGTCGAATGTTATAGTTATAGACATTGTCGTTTGCTGAAAATATATTCCCGCCCTTAAGTAATTTTTGATAAAAACCACCAATTCATCTATCAAGATTCAATGTAATGGTGAAATAACTAGATTAATAAAGAGTGGCTTACAAGAAGACTCACGTCGGTGGGATTTGCTTATTCAATTCTTATATCGTACAATTCTTTTTTGTAATCTAAAAGTGAGAGGGCTATAAGATGTACTTCCACAGAAATGTATGTCATATCTCAGACGGGAATGAACATTCGCGAAATATACACAACGAGCAGTGTGGAGGCTAACTGAATTTGAAGGAATTCTGCAAGCATAGCATAAAGAGCTTAATTTAGTGTTCAATTCATTTAAATGGAGGTTCCATTTAAGGTTTGAATTGAAAGACCTAAAAAGTTTCTTACCTTAACATCAATGACAGGCCGTTCATTTTCAGTGAAGTGTCGAGCTATTTGAAATGGAGAACTGCATTTTAACAGTTTTCGTTTTATTCACTATTAATTTATTACGAAACCAATTTGAATTATCTGATATAGTACTATTTACGGTTTCTTTACTGCAAAGAATATTCGTATCGTCCGCGAAGACAATTGTTCTTCCGTTACTAATCTATCAGGGCATATCGTTTAGGTATAGTAAGAAGAGAATCGGGCCTAAAATCTATCCATGCGGGACTCCACCTACAATTGGCATAGATTCAGAAAGGTGTGCACATAATGTTCCATTATTCCAGTAAGGTATTTCTACTCTCTGAGGTCGTTGCTTAAGATAAGAACATAACCAATCTAGAGCAACACCACGAATTCCATACGAAGGTAATTTTGAGAGTAAAATGTTATGATCAGTGACGTCAAAAGCTTTTGAAAGATCTAAAAATATTCCAATATGTGCTTTGTTTTGATCCATGGATGAGGCGACATCTTAGGGAAAAGAAAGTATGGCTGTTTCCGTAGATTTTGATTTTCGAAACCCATGTTGGCAATCTGAAAACGCGCCGTGTTTACTAAGAAATGTCTCCATTCGTACGTAAAAAAAAAGTCTCTCTAATGTTTTTGAAAAAACCGACAAAAGAGAAATTGACCGATAATTTTGAATTTTTTTGTTGCATTTTTTGCATTTTTTGCAAAGCGGCTTAGTCTTAGCTATTTTAAAAATATATGGAAAAATGTCTGTGCATACGGATACATTAAATATGTGAGTTAACGGGTGTATAATGGCTGCCGCGCAAACTTTTGACAGACAATCCGGAAATTCATCGAAACCGCCCAAATATTTATTTTTTGTCTACTGATTAGTTTTAAAGAATTTCGTAGGAAAAAGTTTCGGAAACAAACATCGTGCCTGAAATTGTTGAGAAAACGTCTGATGCTGAATTTTGTGGCTGAAGACCCTTAGTGAGATCGGCAGCAATTCTCGAAAAGTATTGGTTAAAGAGGCTAGCTACTGTTGCCAGATCGTTCTCATTTCTATCGTTTTCTTTTAAAACATTCTCTACTAGGTTTCTTGTTGATTTGGTCGAATTTTTTACTATATTCCACATTGCTTTTGTTTTATTATTCGAGTTCAAAATATCCAGGTCATGTTTCATGATTTTAGCTTGCCGTATGACTTTTCTTAACAATAATTTGTATTTTTTAAAGTAGAGGAGAAAACTTTGAGATACGTAATAATGCTTAGAAATGAAAGAAAGAATTCGTTTGTTTTTATATGATGTCCTAATCCCTTTTGTTATCCAAGAATTGCTTTTCCGTGAAATATTTATTTTTCTCTTTCGAAGAGGAAAGCAAGTGTTAAAATGAAATGAAAGCGTTAAAAAAGTGTATTTATCGTTTGTATCAATATTATTTTAAAACGCGGCCCATGACTCTTGCAGCAAGTAATTGATGAATAAGTTTATTTTACTTTTAGTAAATAATCTACTCATACTGGTATTATTTATAGTGTCAGTGTTCGCATTTCTTATAATGGTAAGAATTTGTCCATCGTGATCTCTGTATTCTAAATCTTGTTTCAATTTCATATCGAGTAGTGGTTTTGTTAATTATTATTTGATCGATTGCCTTATTTTGAATTTAGTGTGATCCGTGTAAGCACATATATTGTAATATCTAAACTGAAGGAATGAATTAAATTGAGAAAATGCTCTTTCTCGCAAGATTCGTCCAGAAAATCAATGTTAAAATCTCCACTTATAACAATGTATTCAAAAGAGCGATTGGTGACTTTATTTAGTGTTACCTCCAGTTTTTTAAGAACATAATATAATTTACTACTATTTTTTTTAAGGTCGCATCAACTACTAGGTCACTAGCGACCACTATTGCGTGTAACGGTATAATAACTATGAGTATGACACGATATGATGATAGGTGTTTGAAAGGACGAACACAATACAACCATGCCCGAGGCGGCACTCGAACCCGCGATCCTTCGGTCCGAAATCGCTACGGCACTACTGCCTTAGCGATCTCGGCCATCCGGACCGGCGCTGCTCTCTTTGTTGGAGGCCTGTGGATGCAAAGTAATATAATGTTTAGCGTAGGAAGATGTACTACAGACATTTCAAATAATTTTCAACTGAATACATATTTAATTCCGTCAAGGAAATAGAATCGATATTATTTCGAACGTAAATGCAAGAACCCCCATAGGCAGCCTTTATGTGATCCCTTTTCTCTACAATAATAACCTACGAGGTAAAAGTTTGGAATTTGGACAATTCGAAGATCATTATAAAATAACCAATGTTCTATAAAGCAAAGAACATCCATTTGATTTAAATCGTTCTGTAGAGGTGCTTCGATAAACTCAGTTTTATTTGAAAGGGATTGAACATTAAGGTGTCGTATGTTTATCTTTTGCAAGTACCTACACGGGTGTATTTCTGCCGCATCTGACTGTAGTTGCTATACATTTACTCCATTTTTACCTCGAGTGCTTGGTCGAAGGTTCTAGTGTGTCCCGGCAGTGACAGGTTGTGATGAAACTGAAGCATCAGGTGTAGGAGAATTGGGAGTGGGAGAAACGGGAGGAGCAGAGGCGGAGGTAGGTGGGTTCGAAATTGGGGTGGGGAACGTAAGGAAGGTGAAAGGGGTGAATTTTTGGAAGGAGACTGCGTAGGACTGCAGTAGATGATGTGTTGTGCAAGCTTGTTGCCGACTGTACGTTTTCCAGCAAGGTTCATGTGGAGACCATGCCGGGTAAAGTGTTTTGCTGAGAGGAAATTCATTTCAAAAAGTGTAACATGTGTTTCTCTCAGTTGCAGTTTTAATTGTTGGTTTGCGTGCTTAATCTCGCTGCATAGTGTTGGTCTGTTGTACCAGAGGGGCAGAGTCGAGACTACAATGTTATTGTTTTGGGCGGCACTTTGTAATTTGTTTACATGTTGTTCAGGTGTAAAGTTACCCAAATCAATGTCATTCTGCCCTCTGCCCTCCTATGATAACGATTGTGCCCAGATTGGTCAGTGTCTTCGTGTGGATGTCCAACTCTGCAGTCACATCTGCAAACATCCCGTTAGGTTTAAAAATAGATGAGACTGAGTAGTTGAAAGGTAACTTCCCACTGAAAATGGAGGAAATATGGCGGCCATGGCTGTCAGCTAAAATAAGTACTTGTTTTTTAGGCTCAGTAGGAATGTCTTTGTTTTCAAGTTGGCTAGGATGCGCAGCTTTACGTGTTTTGGTTTTGACGCGCTTCCTAGTCTGTTTGCGTTGGTTTGTGCATGTATTTGTCGATGGCAGAGAACGGTTATGAGGATCAGGAAGGCGAGGAAAATCTGTTTCATAATCTAAAACACCAAATTTGTTTTGAATTGCGACTGGATATGGTGTCTGTGTCTTTTGTGCAGTCACAAGTGCACGGTTGGAAAGATTCACAGTGTTGCAGACTTGTACCTAACCGTCTGTATAGAGAAAGACCTCTTCCAACTTTCGGATATGTCGATCTAAATTACTGTTTATGTGTGTGAAGGCTTTCAGTAGGTCGGCTTTGAGAGTGTAAAGAGTAAAAAGAGTAGAACAATTAGTTTCCATGTCACGAATGCGTCTTAATGTACTTGATTAAATTGGAATAAATACAAGAAATTCAGATAAGAGCAACAAGCAGTTAGCTTAATATTTTGAAAGTGTAAGATTATGTATTCAATAAATTAAAAAAAAATGATTCGATACTAGAATGAGAAAGTGCGTTTACAAAATTAACGAAATTTTCTTTAAGAAAAGAAAATAGATGTTTCCGTAGATTTTACGTAAGGATACATTAAATATGTGAGTTTATGTATTGAATGTAGTGTAATGAACTGAATTTTATGAAACCATAGGTCCAGAACAAACAATTTCTAAAAAGAAACACACTCACATTTTTATGACTTAAAGATGCCCTGTTTGTAACCAGTTGCAGAATGTTGTAGGCGGTGTTCCTGACGATGTTTGAAGTAATAGAACTGCGTCTGGAATACTCCTCAAATAGCAGTGTGTCTCTAAAACCCATGCACCAGTTGTTAGCTTTTAAGATTTTGTGCTACAGGACATTTCAACTTGTGGTCGGCAATTGCAATGAAAATTTGACATCCACAAGATGCCGTTTGCAAATAAAAAGATAGTTTCATCTGCAATTGCCGAACTTCTATTACAGTATGTGTTATTTCCACGAGGTGCTGAAGCCTCAGCAGTAGTAAGAAAGTATTTACAACAGCGAACTTTCCAGAAGAGAAAACGAACTTTTCTTCCTTCCTTTATAGAGGCGATAGAGGGCACACACAAATATATTTCTACTTCAGTGTGTAAAGAATGCCAACAGCCTTGAAATATAGTATCATACGTCATCTGTATTCAGCAGCAGGAAACTCATTGTGACATTGTAACCAACCTCTGTACGAGGAAGTGCCGGTGACACGAAATGAGGCGTCAAATATTAGTCAATCATAAAAATGACGACCGTCTAGACCTCTTTGACGAATGTTGGTGAAATCGGCGGTAACACCGGAACTCGCTGCAGACTGATGTGCCAGTGTCTTTCAGTGTTAGTGCCACTACCTCCCAAATCGTGGGTTGAGAATAATCGTATTTCCTGGCGCGTAATCCCCGCATGTTCATTTTCATCGTGCTCCCTGTCAATTCGGACACCGTCACACTTAGGTAGGCTATAAGCAAATATAGCTTCCACTGCGCTCATCAACAATATAAATTAAAATTCCCTTTGAATTTCGTGGACGTGATAACATAGTCATTTCGATCGAAAAATTGCAAAGTGGAACCGTCGATACAGGAAGAACAGATGTGACACTAATCGAAATTCACCGATTGAGTTCCCGGTGAGATATTTGTTCCGCAAATATTTCGTCCGTGCACGTGCTACCCATAGACAACTATACAGGTGCTCAAGGGTGCTAGCTACCCTAACCACGTTGCACCTACACACACTGCAGTGACATTCATTTTGTGTGATGCGCGAGTCAAGGACTTCGCAAACTTCAAGTGTATATGTGACACTTAATTTTTAACCCTCCCAATTATCATTTACTGAGTCAAATATTACACTTTACTGAATACGGTGGCGTATGTGAATGTGCTAAGTGTTGGAGATGAATCTGAAAATAAAAATCCCAATTTTCTCCCGGTTTTCACAGGCTTTACAAATTCCTGTTTGTTTTTTTTCTTTTCGGTTTTGAAGGATTCCTCCAGGTTTGCTGGAATTGCAGGCCACCTTGCTAACATTCCTTTCGTCTTACGACCAGTTCCGCATAGCCCCACTTCCTCCTACTCTGTTCTGTTCCACTTCCATGTACCATTCTTGAAAATATGCCACAGATTAATGATTATAATTTTTTACTGTGATAGAGGGTTTAATGATTTTCTTTAATGTCACCTTCCGACATCCTTTAATGTCAACTATACTGGGCACTCCTTCGGAAAAATCTTTTAAACTAAGAAACTAATTATGAATAAATCTAAAAAACACTAATTATGATAGAATAAATCATTGTTCTAATACAGAAGTAAATTAACAAATTGCTTTCAATGTAGAAATTGCTTTTTAAATTTCTTATTTACAAATACATGTTTGGTTTCTTATTGTTCCATTCATATTATTTTTAAAATCAAACCTTGTTCTTCAGTAAACTATTTGATTAATTATTCAGATAATAACATTTTATGAAGTTTTTAATGTTTATTTTAAAAAATCCTGGCACGGGGATGGGAGTTCCAAGCCTAATTTTGCTAGGAGTAAATCCAGCTCTGCATTCACTTATACCTTGAATGGTTGATATTAACACCATCAAAACAGTATTTTATCATTGTAACACATTTGAAGCCACTACAAAGTCTATTTCTTTCTGAATGGAATGCCCACTCAGTAGCTCTACAAATTGAGGTGCTGATCTATGCTAAAGATTGTTGCTTTGAGTTCTGTGTAAGCATCTGTGGCGCAAAAGACAATGACAATCCACAGTGTATCTCCATGATAAAAAAGATAATATGAATAATTTTCGAATAATTGAATAAATAATCATTGTTCAGGAGTAAAAAACTGCCATACGGCAAAATACAAAGTAATAGTACTGTACTGAATGTTTAAAAAATTATATTAACTTCGAGATCACCCATTTTCTCATAGGGAGTAGTATCAAAGTGAGTCATTGGGAATATTAATTGAATTCAGATCGCACTAATATTATCTATAATTATATCCATCAAATTCCGGCTTTTCTGAATATCTGGTTACTATCAAACGCAATGTTCTCCAGGAGTGAGGATATTTTAACTCCTCTCAGAAGATCCAGAATGTATTGTCACTCGATTTGAATGAAGCGCGTTGCGCGCGCGGTGTTACCGAGATGCGTGTCACAGTCCCGATCCTCTAGAAAGCGCGTGAACGTCTCCCTTTGGACTGATTTAGGCTTATAATTTTTCAAAATTCTCCCATTTGAAACGGTAGATTTCCTTCAAATTGCGCATGTTGATTCTTCGAGATGCTAGCTACCAAAAGAAAAGTTTTTAAAAACATGTTCAACAGTTACTTTTCTCACAATTTCAAAATTTCAGGTCACCATAAGAGCCTAAGTTAAAATAGCAAACTTTACGGTCTCGTTACACAAAAAATAGGCAGTAAAATCGATTCAAACTCTACCAAAACATAGAAGAACCTCTCATCTTTCGATTACTACAATAAAAAAGGCATGTTAAACGTAACACTTATCTCTCTCTAACTACCTTTAGTATCGAACAGAAAAAAATTGTTTTGTTATGTGCAAAACAGAACCTGGAAAACCAATTTCAAACCAAAAGCCAGATTGCTGGCCGGCCACCCTGGTTATGATATTCTATTACTTAATTTTTTGCGTTATGAACTTCAACACTAACCATACAAAAAATAATAGTTGTGCACATGATTTTGCGGCTCCCTATAAACCATTGGAATTGCATATGGCATTGATTTTTTCGTCCATATTTCCAGTCTCAGACTCTCAACACATGTACGACATACCTTGTGTGGTTCCCAGCTTTTGTCTTGATCAAGCCTTATGCCGAAATATGCGTAAAAGGCATTTTTCACAAAACAATTGATGTTCTGTCCTTGTTTAGCAATTACGTAGCTTCCACAAATATAGCAGGACGCGTTTGGGTTATTCACAGACTTGCGTGAACGCATTTCTAAAGAAACTGCACGAAGAAAATATTACGGCACAAATATAACCTCACAACACTATAAACAATTGAACAGTTTCTTTCCTAATAGCCAGATAGATACAATTGTGCTAACTACCCCCACTCACCAAAATATTTATTTTTTACTGGCAATAAAATTTTCCTTTCCGAAAATTTACTGTTCAATGCAAAATCAGCTCACTCGATTTGCAAAAAATCTGTAAGCGGTACAAAAACCAAAACAAAAGTAATTCTGAAATCACGAAAATGTGGTCTTGTAAAACCGAAAATTATTCGATCATAAAAAAATGTTCATAATGTAATTTGATTATCTTCGTAGAAATGATGATTGAGAAGAAAAGTATGAATTTACAAAAAACAATCGAACTAAATATCGAAGTTGCCAGGTGTTTGTCCTCTGCTTTCCTTCTTTTTTTTTCTTTTCTATTTTTTCCGAGGTGCCGGAATAAACAAACCCTGTTTCTTTGTTTTACAGTCAGTATCTAAAGTGTGTTGCAAAATGTACCCAAGTCAGTGACTCAGGTCACTTTTAACACTCAACGTTGGTAGCACTGCACGTTATGTGCATCTGCTTTGCTTCATTTTTCTTTTATTTTTTGGTGTGCTGAGTTCAATGCTGAGTGCTTTTATCAAATAGTAGTGTTGTTGTGTCCGTGGGGGGGGGGGAGAGATTAAAGAGAAATTTAGAGCGAATTTTGAGATTTTCTTATAAATGGCATTAAATTCAAGTTCAAATTCCGCTGAAACTACTAGTTTCTTCACAAAAAGTACATGGCCTTTTTTAAAGAGCTGATTCTTTAGAACAGATTTTGTTTAAAGCAAAAATTTCTGACTTCAACCTTGTAATTTTGAAATGTTAAAATTTTTCTATTTTCGAAAATATACAGTTCCCGGGAAGAAAGACTAGCACCAGTTATTTTACCTTCTTTTGACTCATACGAGAAGAGAATTTAAAGAAAAAGGAGCCTCTTTGAGAAAAAAAAATAAAAATTGTCTACATTTTGCGCAAAATGGGGCGAAAATCTCATACTTTCGAAACATTGTACCAGACCTGATTTCAAGGTCTGTCTTTAAAAAACCGATTTCATCTCGTGGGATGCGAAGATATTTCGAGTTGTTATACGATTTGTGTGAAGGAAAACGTTGAATGGACTTGCTTCCAAGATTCATCCCTTAAGGGCGAGAGTCATATTTACTAACTAGCTGTTACAGGGAGCATTGTGTCTGTTGTAAACATATTAAAAATGGAGTAATGGTTTCCTTTTCTTACTTTACTTTCTCGTATACCTTGTATAAAGGAAGTTACGTAATGCTGCAGAAAAAGTAGATATTTGTACAAACCAACACGTTTTGGATTGTCATTGATACCGAATAGTTATTTCTCCCAAAACGTGTCTCTGTGAACAATACTATTGCCTAAACGGCACTCAGGTTTTTTCTTCCAAAATTGATATTCCTCGTTTGATGTAGCTAGTGTAGAGCCCCGCGAATTTATTATTTATTTAATGGCAGTCCAACTTCTCTATGAGTTAGTATTGGCCGAGTCACGTGAGAGATTGTTCAAGAATATTTTAATTTACTTTAAATTCGGGCAACCCAAGTGAAAGAATTGGTTACATTCTGTCCGTGGTGTCCCGCTGCAGTGATCCGCAATTTACTGGACTAGAGCCGAGTGCGTCTGAGTCCATGCCCTCCAGCGGGGCTGACTCAACCAACAGCGGGCCACACAAGTTACTCTCAGATAAGCACTAGACCAGTTATGCCGAGTGAGCTGCTCACTTGAGCAGCTCTGGTGTAAATGAGGCCTCTTGGATATTTTCAATTTTTTTAAAATTTTTATTTACTTATTTAATTTTCCTTCATAAATGTCTGCCAAATTTCCGTTTTTTTGTTTTTTTTTTGTTTTTTTCCCTTTTTTTTCTTTTCTTGAATGGAACAAAGTACGCTTATAAAAGTGCCACAGGACCGATACAATAAGATCTTTATAGTTATTTCAAGATCTGGTTTTAAAGAACTAATTTTATTAAGAAAAAAGTTACCAATATTGTAGTTTAAAATGTTATTTTTGTTTGCAATTTTTAAAAGTACGGAGAGTTCGCCGTAAATGGAATCCGAAGAAAGAAATTAAAGAAAACTTTGAAGCTTTTTTTTTTTTAGTTTTGTAATTAAGCATTTGCTTTAAAAAATATCCGAGAAGGAAATTCAAAGATAATATTGCATCCGTTGTTAAGTTTTTTTGTTGTAATTGCCAATATTTCCCGCAAAATTACGCGAACATTTGTTTTTAAAAAATTGTTCAATTCTATATCTGAAGATGTCTTTGAAAAACAGATTTCATTCAGGAAAAAATCTGTCTTTAAAATTATAGTTGTAGGAAGAAGCTGAAAAAAATTAAACATTTCGGGGAATATCACTTTTGAAGAAAATCGTCTTAGCAGTTTAGGCGTTAGCGTTGACCACTGAAACATTTTGACGTCAAACAATTTGATCATGAATTGTGGATAGTGATTTCTGACTTGTGTGAACTGCAATCTGTGCATGGTTTCTTTCAGATTACTTTTCAATAGTTTAAAATGTTTAATAAATTTTTGTTTAAAAAATCACATTTTAATCTAATTTAAATATAATTTTTACTACTGGTCTGCAGCAGCAAAAATGCTGCTGAACAAAACCCAACAAAATGGTTTTCCAAAAAGCAAGCTCACTGCTAAAGATCTACAAATCAAATACCATCGTTAAACCCAGCAATAAATGAAATATTTAATGCAAATTGTTCACTAATACTGCAATTACAAAATATACTACAATAGTGAACACAGTACAACAGATCTTAACGTATCAAGAATATCAAATATGTTGCCAATTTAACACGCGCCACGTGAAAAGCAAATATTTAATGTCAAGCGGCCCCTTCTGTGGTGCCTACTGCTTGACGTCAGGTGTGTCATAAGAAGTGACGCACTGAGGAAGAATTCAGTGGGTACGTGTAGTATGAGAAGAGAGCGAATGCCACAATCAGATGTATGTATTTTCAGTGCAAATCGATTATTTGTTTTTGTATTTTCCCCGAGTTCTGCGGTAATATCTAACAAACCACAGACAACTTTTGGATGACCGAATGCTACATAGTTTTCTTGCAATTTCTGCGCGCATTGAAAATCAGTAATATCGATTGATTTTGGGTGAGGAGAAAATAGAAAATTGATTGTGCAACGTACGCACGTTACAAAAACTGTAACTAACTCCTTTATTATAATTTCTATTTCTTCCAGAGTGGAATGGTTAACAAGCACACTGTCACGTCTTCCAGAGTTGTTGATGTCTTGATGGCGTTCATTGATGAAAAATCTGCTTCACAAATATACGATGTAGGAAACGGCAGTATTGCCTACTAAAAGTTGGCTACTGTAGTTTAAGGCAACAGTCATTCCTAACAACACTTTTAACACTTTCTTCTTCATCGGTGGTGAACAGTGCGGCGTCATAAGCAGTGTCGACGTATAACGACTGTGAACAGACCGTTATCATTCCGCATTCTAGCAGATAACTATTTGTACGGCCGTTGGGCGACTCGTCCCCGCTTGATGGCTCACCACCTGTGAAGGCCCCACCGCACACTGGTTGAAAAGCACTGCTTTAGAATTTCAAAAATTCTAAAGATTTTTGCGAAATTGTTCTTAGTCTTCAATAATTATGCTAGAGATGGTAGGGTTTCTTTCTTAATGCAATATATTCCATCTTTAAATCATTTCATTTACGCGTTTTTCAAAAATTAGTAAGTTTCGAGTAATTTTGAGATATGTTAGAATCACCATAACATTAAGACAATTTTTAAAATTGAGTGCTTCTGAGACACACTTACATTAAGCGCCAGGGAACGACACTATTTGTGATCATCATATTGCTTAGATTCGATAGCTGGGCTAATTTAAAAACACTTTTGTAAAGAATATATCACAATTCACAACATTCCATTGAAACGGTAGAAAGCAGTTTTCATTTAAACTTTAGAACATAAAAAATTAAAGGAATGTATAACTTCTCGCACTTGGTTTAGGAGGTGTTTTTTCGTTGTTTTCTTCTTCTTCGTCTTCTTCTTTCAAAAGAGGGCTGAGATGGACTACCATCTTGGCCATAGAAGTTGAAATATTACAATATTAGGTGACTGTAACTAATAATACAAGAACGTATGTGCTGTTGTTACACCACTAGATTTTCTTGAAACGTGGCTGAATCTTCTATGAAACATGTATTATCATTTTTTTAAATTTACTTTTTTGTATTTGATAGTAGTATATAAAAATGAAGAGTTATCCGTTGAGTATCTGGTTGGCCTTATAATTAATTCGCGGCGGCGATGGTGTAACGGTTAGCGTATTGCACTGTTGTACCTAAGTTCGCGGGTATAAACCCTATTCAATACCTCCTTTCTCCGGTAGTTGGTGAAATGAGCATAGCGAAATTTGCGTTGTCAGACGGAAGAGCGGGCCCAGTTTCGCCACGTAAATTAAGTGAGAAAGTATGTGCTTTCGTAGCACAACAAAGTTTATGTTGAAAATCGTCATTGAAGAGTAAAAAAACAAGTTTTTGGTTGGATTTAGATCAATCAAATCTAGCTAATATGAAAGGAGCGTAGCAAAATTTGCGTAGTCAGATGGAAGAGCAGGCCTCATGGCCTGAGTCTCGCCACGTAAAAGTTAACGCCATGTACTTAAATTAAATACCTTCTCCTTAAAAGATTAGGGAAAATAGAAAATCAAATTATATTGTCAATACCTTGATAGTAGTGCATTGCCTGAATTTCGCATTCCTATGTGCTGTTTACGCTATTCATATTCTCAAGATAATGATAGCAGATTCTGATAGAATAACATAACAATTTATAGTTCTTAAAATCTTCAGTCTTTTGTTTGCAAAATTGCATTTTATAGTGATTGTCATCTCGTTTGTTATTACAGCAAGAAAGTGAAATTGAAATTGTACCACCATACATGATTGGTGCAAAGGAAGCTGTGAAAGAACGCGAAAAAGCACGATGGACACAGAAGAAAAATCTCCCTGAAGTAACTCAATCATGGCATAATTATATGACGAAAAAAGTAAGTTGTGATGCTTATAGTTAATCAAGGATCATGAGACAGTTCTTTAGGAGAAACTTGTAATACATGCTTCATTTTTACATTTATTTCTGGAAGGAAACAAGTATTGTTACTCTATTGCTAGTTTATTAAAAAAAGTAGTTTTCAAAAATGTTCGAAATTAAACTATTTTTCATTTTGTCGCAACACATTTGTTTCAGTCGGTAGAAGCAATTGAGGTTTAAATGTTGTATAGATGGAACTTTTATTTTCTAAATAAAATTATATGTATGATATCTATGTAACTAAGGGTTAAATCTGGGAATTAAAATTAGTGTAATTTTACCATTAGCATGATTTGAAACATGAGAATGTTGTTACTTTCTACTTTCTGTATTTTTAAAGATAATAGCTGACTACTGTACTTGCATATTCCTATACTTAATATATCTGTGGGTCGGAGGTATAGGAAACTATGTCACATTTACTAAATTTTACAAGAGAGCTGTTTGAAGGTTGTCTAAGTGAAAGTGGACTTGGTGTTATTTTATAGCACCGTAACTTTGCCATTATTAGATGTAGGACATAGTGTAGTATACCTCTAGATAGAGGGCAAAAAGCTTGTATTATTGTACCAAAAATCTCATTTTGGCCAAAAATGGACACAGTGTCCTATTCCTCCGACCCACAGATATGTGGTGATGTCAACAACTCTAAGTCTTTGTAGCCCTCTTAATCTTCATTCATCATCAGTAGTTAAATTCAGAGGATATTAAGGGTGAAGGTATTAATAATACTTATGTTGTATGTTAACTGTGTGTAAAACACTTTATGGTTTATATATTTTGATCTTTGTGTAGGTTGTACAAGATTTTCAGGCAAGTGTTTTACAAGTTTGTGAGACACCATATGATGAGAAGACAGTTTCCTCCATTCCAACTGTTCATTATGAATTTCCAAATGGTTACCATCAGGTATGTAATTCACATTTCTATTGATGTTTTTGATAGGTTTGCCTTGTACCATTTTGTCTACATGTATATTGGTTCTCATTAACTAAAATTTTGGGAGTCATTTTATTTTTAATTTCTGGCCTAGAAAAATAATTATGGATCCTAACCCTCCTTTCACTACCAATCTTCCATCAATGAATCTTTATCAAAGTTTCATAAATATCCTATTATAAACAACAAAAATGTGTGTGTGTTTCTGTTCTAAAATACAAACATATAATGATGTCAAGAAAAGGCTATAGTAGAATAAAGGTTTCAAAAATGCCTCCAAATGTTTTAAACAAACTGTCAGGAATATGTTTGGAATGAGAAAAACGTAAAATTTCTCAATTTTCAGACACCTCCTTGTGTTACTACTCCCTCCTCTTCCCACAAACATACACATTTTGTGAAACTAATGGAGCCACAACAGCATGTACTTTTTCTCACAAAGTATTGAATATGTGATATAATACTGCAGTAGCTGTCCATTTTAACACATCTCAATCATTACTTGTAAATCACAATACAATTCATAGAACAATAGGTGCGAAAATAATTCTTTGAAAGCTAATATATCAACACAAATTCTACAATTAAATATATTTTAAGACTAAAAGTAGTAGTAGTAGTAATAATAATAATAATAATAATAATAATAATAATAATAATAATAATAATAATAATACAAACAACGCAGTGGCAATAGCTGCTGTCTACAACCCCTTATTGCCTGCGCGGCATTGTTAAAGGGTCAATGAACAATTCATTTGGCATATACGCAGAGTGAATATTTTCTTATTAAGTCTATTAATTTCTTAACTGCATCAAAATAATTGTAAATTAAAGAAGTAACTTATTCTAGAAAATTAATCTACTCTAATTAACTACAACCAAATAATTAACATAAACAAGATAAAAAGTTTAAAAAAATATATATTAACACTAGAAAATTAGGTTAAAATTTAGTATACGGGACACCCTTAGAGAAGCGTGGCGGCGGGGCTTCAGCCCTAATTACTGTACATGCTCTAATGAATAAAACTTACGGATAGGCGATTTTCATTGTTCGCCCTTCATATGCTTTGTCCCCACCGCATTGTAACGCCAATTTACTTTCAAAGGCAAGTTTTCTTGCTTCGCTCGCCCGGATCCAAGTCACGGCGAGGCTCGGGCCTTCGGCCTTCGCGTTCACTATAAACATCCTTAAGTCTATCCAACGCATAATTACCAATTCACTTTTGTAAGACATCACTTTTCAAGAAAGCCTCCAGAATTCCAACTGCCTAGTTAACGTCGGAATGGCGCGAATTGCCGGTTTAAACGACTTCCCTAGAATGTATTATATTACCGTATACTACATTTCAGCCGAATATTTAAATTTTCGATTTACATCCATGATGCCCTTGTGAAAGATACCACCTATTTCACAACTTCTTTCACAAGAAGCACTCGTCTAGAAATGTCGCCCGACAACGAGAAATTGTCTGAATATCACGTTGTAACGTTAAATTGCAACTTGATAACCGGTGCTGCCAGATAGCAGAAAAGTTAATATCAAATTATGGTAAGTTACATAAAAATTCGTACAATATTCTCATACTCAGTTTTTTCACCTTTTCTTTCATATTACATTTAAATCATTTTCAAGAGATAAAATCTAATTGGGCTAATTTCAATTAAGGTTTGCGTTTGGTTGAAAGAAAATACGTTGAGAATACAAATTGTAAAATAAATTAAAAATCACATTAAATTTGGGATTTTCAATAGTAAATTATAATTAACACAAGTCTTATTTACCTCGAAGGCAGACTTTCGCGTACTTTCTAGAGAATCGAAACGGTATCATACAAGTCGGCAACACCGCGCGCGTATCCATCGAGATAAATTGATATGGTTGGCTTGACGGGTGGAAATTACAATGGTCTATAGATAGACCCTGAACGAAACGCTCACAGCAATAAATATTCCAAATTAATCACTTCGATACTACCCTTTGAGCCAATCATTGCCAGAAAGCACCTACTTCCTCGCAATATTAGTAACGCTTACATAATATATGTGTATAAATGTAACTTCAAATTAACTTCTCCCCATAGCACGTCAACGTTTTTAATTGTTTTTGACATAAATAAATAAATATGCATTTACATTACAACTTAATATATACATTAACAACTTAAGATATACATTATCGCACCGAATGTTCTACGATACTAATATTAAGTTAAACAATTAGAAGGGATTCTCAGAATATCCAACTGCCCCCGAGCATTTCTGAAATTACTTTTACAGACTGACAACGCCTCAAACTAAGCGAAGGAAATACGAATTTACCCCTTGGATTTTTTTCTTCCAATTTTCGAAAATACAGAGACTGCGTCGAAAATGGGACCAGCACCACATTCTTTGCTACGTATGTGCAAACATTTGGAGCGTGGCTGAGAAAATAATTGTTCAAAATTTTAAAATTGCCTTTGTTTCAAGCAAAATATCTTCATATTGTGGGAAAATTGAGCATGACATTATTTGGTGATCTCTTTTTTATTAACACATTTCATGAAGAAAAAAATTGTCTTCATAATTGTAGTTGTAGGAAGACGCTGAAAAAATTTTGAATGTTAGTAGTTTTCTATAATAATCCTTTGTAAGTAATTGAAAAAACAACAAAAGTTATTTAATTATTTTTTGACAATATTTAAATTTTAAAACTGCTTAAATGTGAAAAAAGAACAAAATAGTAATTTCAGAAACCCTCAGAGGTGTTAACAAAACCAAATCTTTTTGTCTAATTATTGTGAATGTTTGGGCCATATCGAGGACTACCATGTATGCAATAGTGATTAGAATTTGTTTACACAATTTTTCAATAATAAATATGCACTAATACTAATTTCAAGGTTAATAATATTACATAAAAAATGACGAACCACTTCTGGAAAACAATATCTAAGCAGTATACACTTCTGTAATGTTACAGTAATTGCTGATACTGATTACTATTACTGAGAATATCAATTACAGTAATTACTGATGTTTTCTTAACCATTTAAAATTTCAAAGAAAATTGAAAGTTAAGTAATTTGAGTGTTTGAATTCAATCATTATTTATGATTCTTTATAACAGGATTTTGGCAGCGAGAGATTTCTCATTCCTGAGGCTTTATTTGATCCAAGTGTTGTACCAATGCGAGCAGGAATGGTTGGCAATACAATGCTTGGTGTGGGTCATATTGTCACCACCAGTGTGGGCATGTGTGATGTTGATGTCAGACCATCCCTATATGGGAGTGTTGTTGTAACTGGTGGAAATTCTTTCCTGCAGGTATGTTGTTATTTAAAGTTTATTGTGATGCAGAAATGTTATCTTCTGTATAGTATAAAAAGTACCATCATGGGAACATGCTTTTTTTTAATAATAACATTGATAATCATCTACATATGTGGTGTCATAATGGTACAGTCAGAGTATTCATGGGAGTGGGATTTTAGTCAAAAGGCTTATTTGTTTTTGATATAATAAAAAAATGAAAATATTTACTCTACATCTATTAATGATATGATTGGTGTATGGATTGAGAAGGTTAATAGATGCTGAGGAGGTTGCTGTTGCTCTCAGGATTACTTTTTATTATATTTTAATTTACTTATAGAATTAGTTTCAAAATGATAATTATTTTATGCCATTAGTAGATTACTATTATCATGTGTAATTTTCAGGGATTTCCGGAACGTTTGAATCGCGATTTATCAGTTCGTATACCATCAAGTATGAGGCTGAAGTTGATCAGTGCGAATGGATGTGCAGAACGTCGTTTTGGAGCATGGATTGGTGGTTCTATTTTGGCCTCAATTGGAACATTTCAGCAAATGTGGATATCAAGTCAAGAATACAAGGAAGGTGGAAAGGGCCAGGTTGAGCGCAAATGCCCATAAAGAGAATGTTGGTGTTCAAGAACCATATGTGTGTAATTTAGTGATTTGATGCTGTGCATTCAAAGAACGGATGACCAGTTATAAGATGAAAATATTTTTTCAGTTGCATGTATTTTTGTCTCTCACTTTAGTGCTCAGATTAGTAGAGATGAAAATGCAGTCACTTTTAACTTAGACCAATCACTGTATGTGCTGTTGTAAATATTATTGAAGAATTCTATGAAGCATCCTGAGTTTAGAACTGGATGTTCTGGCACCAGTGATGCCAAATCACCATTTAATATTTTCATGAGTCCTGAGAACTTAGTGTATACATTTAAATTTTTGCCTTAGTTATTTTATTGAGTATCTTAACCCAACTCGATTGTTTATATTTTAAACAATATATATTGAAATTTCTCCTAACAAATATGGAAAATTATTTCTAGAGTCACCAGGTTCTGTTGCATTTTTAACTTTCCACTGTGATCTAAAATAGCTGATAGTACGACATGTAATAAAATTATATAATTTTAGGTTTTGCTATATTTTAGGATGGGGATTTTTTCTTTAATATTAGAAATTGTTCTACAAAAATACTCTTGATGCTTCATAGCATGAATGTCATAATAAACATTGAAATTGTATATCTGGAATTACGAATGTGATCTCTAGGGATTGAATTTTGATTGTAAAGTATAGTGTTAACGGATATTTGTCTTGTGGGGCAAAAATTCATTTTCTATGTATGTTTCTATGTATGTGAGAAATAAACACAATTTGCAAGCTTTCTTATAAATCAGAGGGCTTGTGAACAGAATACATCCTACATAGACCTGTTTGTAAAGAAACTTAATTTGTAAATTTTGAGGAACCCTTGATAAGAGTGTCTACTTGTGTGTATTGCTCACGCAAATTTTATTGATACATGAGCCCCCTAGTTCTTAACCAGCACAGAATGCCGTGGCCCATTGACTTACTTAGGTCCGACTCGAAACCATTCCATACAGCTTGCACCTTGTCCCACAGATGCAGATTGGAGTTAAGAGGTGGAGTCCTGTCATATGCTCCTTAGGATCCTAAACATGCTCGATAGGGGAGAGATCTGGTGATGCTATTGACAAAACACGCTCTAGAGGTCGCAGCGGTAATAGGACGAGCGTTGTCCTGTGGAAATAGAGCGTGGGTGTTCACGAATGGCAATCACCGTGGTGGTGTCACAATGCTCGTGAGGAACGCAATTGCTGAACGGACACTATGGGATATTACAGCCCATAGAATCACACCAACCTCCAAAGCGCTTCTAGACACGGGCCCTGTGATTACCGTCACCTAGGTAGAAGCGGGTCTCGTCAGTGAAGATTACCCGTTGCCAGTAGCGTAATAGAATGAACTTTTGCTCGGGCTCCCTTTAAACAAGTGTAGAGCAAACACAAGTACTTTTAGTACCTTAAACAAAAAAAAATATGCCCTCTTTAATCTGGTCCGCTAGCATTGAGGGCCTTGCGGGCTCGAACGTTACGCCAGCCTACTCAGTGGCATTTGTCTTTGCCGTTGGATGTGTTAGCGCGTGCCGGACAATCCGTCGGGCCTCCCTCCCCGTGATGCATGGCGGACTTCTTGATCCTGTATGTCATGTTTGCAGGGCCGAATTTACCCTTACTATACAATTAATTCCTTCGTTATTCAAACCTGGTTTTTGCTTTGCGACGGGAACTTACAAGAAATAATTTTGACAGATTGTGTGTGTTACCTATGGAATAACCACATTTGTCACTCATAGTCCTCCGTCCACACTATCCCCCCTCTCCCCTAAATGTATGTAGTTTATAATTGTGTATTTTGAGACTTAGTAAAGCCACACAAAGAACTTTATTAGTATTTTACAGGGTCTGGTCACATATACATAAAACAAGTTCAAAATAAAACTTCTGAGAACTATAATTTGCTAATACAATCAAGAGAGAGCGTGCAATCATAGTTTCAAGAAGTACGTTCTACTAAGCAATCCGCGAGAAAGGATTAATTACAAATAATAATCAGATATAACAATAATTTTGAACAATCTACGGTTGCCAAAAATTTTGTTTGTTTGTGAAAGAGATCGAAACACATGAATCGAGTAGTGAACTGGTTTATTTACAATCATATAAAACATGGACTTTTTTTATTGTTTTAGAATATTCACATTTGTATTGGCCAAACAAACATTTTTTTAAACTTTCTCTCTCTTTGTGAAAGAGAAAGTTATGTAATCCTGCACCGGAAAACGGTGAATTTTCGGTAGAAAACTGATTGCCGGGCCTGGTAACGAAAAAGTGGATAAATCCTGTTGATGTATATAGTAAACGCGGTGTAGCCAGAATCTACGTTCTGTGGGGCCTTGACGGCAAAATGTGGTCAACTCTAGCGCCTGAACCGTTCAGCCGATTTTCTCCCAATCTCCTCAATCGATTTAAATGAAGCCGATGCACTTTTGAGTTCGAAACTGATATCTTGATATATGGGGATACTTTACATGAAGACTCAAAATCATTTTAAAAATTTTCTCAAATATTGCACTATTTTTTTTATATAAAACTGTCCGCATTCGGATAGCGGGACGCTTAAGAGAATGGTGCAGGTCTCATGTTTGTTAAAATTCCTGATTTTTCGAAAATTTCAAAAGTGCAATTTTGGGAGAAGGCGCCTTAATAATATCCCAAGGACATTTGACATCCTAAATTCTTGTAATTCTGCAAAAGATTGTCCCCTAATAATTCATAGTGGTTATGATTTCCTAGGAACCCCTATACAACAGATACGAAAAATTTCCTAGCAGCGCGTTCTTTAGGGATACGTAAGCATGACTTCGAAATTTCTATCATTCAGTTTTCTGATATCAGGCCCAATAAAAATGTCCATCTTTTGATTTTGAATCGTTAAGTTTGGGGAAAATTTCTCTTAAATACTTGAACCCATCTCTTTGTTCATCGCTTTAACAAAATTTTTCATTAGTCTTAGTTTGATGTGAAGTGGGGGTAAGAAAATACTTTGTGGATACACCAAAAGTTTGCACACGCACTTTGCTTTGCCAAGGATGAATTCATTTCTGTGGGGCCACTCTTTGGTTTCATAGTGCTTCTCTATTGCTCTGCTATCCCACATGAGAAAACAACAGTAAATCCCCCTTGAAAACCAAGTAGTAATGATATTACGTTAAAATCTGCGCATATATGCCGTTTGTGATTTTCGTATCCGATACTTTCGTATGATTTTTTTAAACGACCTAATGTACTAAGGGAATATATGTTTTCTTGTTCCCTTTGCGCACAGCCTTTAAACTGAACTTGGACGAATCTATTGTGACGTCATGAATACAGCGAACACCAACACGAGCTTTCATATAAAAAATATTTATTTACAAGGAAAACAACAAAAATTTACACTTTACACCCTAGCTCTGATAGACCTGCTATACCCTGATCGCGGGAGCGATCCCAACCCGATTGATGATCGGTTTCAATTGTGGCACTCGCCACTTCTACATCTGAAGCGCGCACAAAGCGAAGCTTCCTTGACTGGATGTCACACTGGGACCCAAAGTCCGTACCGGCGTACCAACTGATGGTTTGCCTTGATCGCAGGAGCGATCTTACCCGATGCACTCGTGGCACTCAACCACTCTTCTACTCGGAGCACGCACACAGCGTAGCTCCCACGTGACCGCAGTCACCCCAAGGACACAAAGTCCTCCACAGGCTCGTCAACACGTGACTTGCCTTGCGAGCCCTGATCGCCGCTGCACCGTCGTGGCACCAATTTTGTGCAAGTGCACGAGGTTCTTCCACTGTCTCCAGAACCCATTCAGCAGTACATTTGTGCAGTTTTGTGAACGCACGAAAAGTGCAATGCACGTTCACGCCACCGCGGTGGGACCATTCCTTCCCTTACGGGCATTATGGCCAATCCTGTAACATAGAGAGAAACAAAAGGTCAAAAAATGCTTTTAGCCTACCGGCGCGCGCATTGCGTGTTTTGTGATACTACGTTTATGCCTCAGTCCCACTTCTCTGATTCAGATTGCTCTTACTCCAGAAAGTGCTTCGGTCGCCTATACTTCGCCCTTTGATCGGGTTGGTATGAGGCAATCGCGGAGATGAGATCATTTTCCGAGTCAGCTGCTTTTTCAAAGAATTTTTTAACTATAGTTTTTATATGATTGTTTAGCAGTGGCATTGATGATTCGCGATGTAAAGTTTCTATACGAGTGTATCTAGGGGCGCAGAGGGCGGCCCTGAGACACTCGTTTTGAACTACTTGCTGTTTGTTTAAAAGATAAGTTGCTGCAATTGCCCAACTTGGGCATGCGTAGTCTATTTGCGGCCTAATTATTGCTTTGAACCCATCCACTTGGCGCTCAACTTTGTGCAGTTTTGTGAACGCACTAAAAGTGCAATGCGCGTTCACGCCACCGCGGTGTGACCATTCCTACCCTTACGGGCATCTATGGCCTATCCTGTAACATAAAAAGAGAAACAAAGGTCAGAAATGACTTTAGCCTACCGGCGCGCGCATTGCGTGTGTTTTAATACTATGTTGTTTATGCTTCAGTCCCACCTCTCTGTTTCAGATTGCTCTTACTCCAGAAAGTGTTTCGGTCGCCTATACTTCGCCCTTTGATCGGGTTCGTATGAGGCGATCGCGGAAATCAAATCATTTTCCGAGTCAGCCGCTTTCTTAAAAAAGTTTTTAACTATATTTTTAATGTGAATTATTAGCAGTGGCATTGAAGTTTCGCGATGTAAAGTTTCTATACGAGCAAATCTAGGGGCGCAGAGGGCGGCCCTGAGACACTCGTTTTGAACTACTTGCAGTTTGTTCAAATGTGAAGTTGCTGCAATTGCCCAACTCGGGCATGCGTAGTCTATTTGCGGCCTAATTATTGCTTTATAAAGCGTGAGGCAGTTTGCCATTGACAGTTTGCTCCGCTTGTGAAACAAGCTTCGCAATCTGCCTCGGGTCTGCCGCGCTTTCTGTCGCACGTTTTCTATGTGCATTGCAAATGTCAAAGAGCTGTCTAACGTTACTCCTAAATATTTGACATTTTTTGTCCAATTAATCGCGTCTCCGCATAGCGCGAGTGGCCTCGGCCGCGTGAATCTCAGTCTCCGTGTGAAGAGCACAGCTGCACTCTTACTCACATTGACTTTGACCCGCCACAGTTTCAGCCACTCCTGGATCTGTAACAAATGCTGATCCAAGTACTTCTGGAGAAGCTCGATACTTCTGGACGTGGCTATTACAGCCGTATCGTCTGCATACAAGGCGAGCTCTGTGTGAGGGTGGGTGGGAATACTAGGCACGTAAAGACTGAAGAGCGTAGGAGCAATCACGCTCCCTTGCGGCACTCCGGCCCTTACGGCGCGGCGGGTAGATTTTGCGTTCAGAAGCGTCACTTGAAACGTTCTGTCCGCGAGGTATGAGTGGATTAGGTGTATTAGGTAAATCGGGAAATTCATGGATTGGAGTTTGTAGAGGAGGCCGACGTGCCAGACCTTATCAAAGGCGCTGGCAACATCGAGGAAAACTCCACCTGTGAATCGGCGCTCATTGAAGTTGTGTCTTATGCGGTCCGTGATTCGCACAAGCTGATGCGTTGTGCTATGCCCTGCGCGAAAGCCGAACTGCTCCTTATTTAGTAGTGCGTTCTCTGAAACAAATTTTAATATTCTGTTTTGCATTAGTTTTTCACAAAGCTTCCCGACCGTGTTTAATAGGCTAATGGGCCTGTAAGACTCGGGCTTTTTAGGATTTTTTCCCTGCTTGTGAAAAGTTAAAATATGCGCATGTTTCCACTGACTCGGGAAATGCTGAAACACAAATATAGCATTAAAGAGTGCGACCAAAAACACTATGGCTTGCTGCGGTAGCTGCTTCAGGACGTCGTTAGTGATGCCGTCGGGGCCGGGGGCTTTTCTGCTCTTCAGCTCCGAGATGGCCGCTTTTACTTCAGCCTCCGTTGCGAATCTCGGCTCGTCGGCTGGCGCGTGCAAGGCCGCCATTACCGTTTGTTGTACTTCGACAACGTGCGGTATTGGCGGCGCCTCCTGGACCGGCTGAAACTGTGTTTCTAAAACATTAGCTAGGAGTTCCGCTATCTCTTTATTGGATTCCGCGAGTTATCCTGTGCTGGTTTGAAGCGGCGGCACCGTTATCGGCTTCCTGGAAAGCATGCGAGTAACTCGCCACAATGAATTATCTTCAGGTTTGAGACCTGATAACAATTTAGCCCATTTCTGATTGCGGTAATCCGCCAATTCGATTTCTACTTTGCGTTTCAATCGATTTAGCTCCCGCTTATCAGCTGGGTGTCGCGTGCTCTGCCACAATCTGCGCGCCCTGTTTTTCCTGGAAATTAAATTTACAAGGTAAGGGGTTAAGGGTTGCTCCTTTTTTGAGGAACGCTGCTGCGTTGAGGCTGTCAGTCACAGCTTCGGCGAATTTTTCTGCTCCAGTCTCTATCTGCTTCGGTCCTGACAGGGCAGATGCATCGGGTAAGCGCTGCTGCAGCTCCGTCCGGAATTTCTTCCAGTCCGTGCGCCTCCTCTGCGTCGTGGGTGCAGCCGACAGAGTTAGGCCGCCGCGCCTCATATCTGCCATCACTGGGAAATGATCAGAGGAGAGTTCTTGTATAGTGGTTAATGTGGGAGGGTAGTGGAGTTTCTTGCAGAGCGCAATATCTAAAACATCGGGCTTGCAATTCGTTTTATAGGGAAAGTAGGTGGGCGTATTAGGTGCGTATATCTCGCAGCCGTTTGCATCGGCAGTTGCTTTCAGCTTACGGCCGCGGGGGCAGGTAATGCGGGAGCTCCAGGCCGTGAGTTTGGCATTAAAATCGCCAGCCACAAGTGTTGGTGTTGTGTTAGCCTCTACTAGTTTTGCAATGTCTGCAGCTAGTAAGGCGCACGTATCCGCGGAGCGATCAGGACGCGCGTAGACAGATATAAGACGCAGCGGCCCTCGCTCCGTCTGAACGACAACAGCAGTGGCCTCGGCGTGCTGCAGCTGCGGAAGAGCTGTAACATAATGATTTATGCTGCGTCTAATTAAGATGGCGGTTCCGCCTCCTCTGTTGGCGGCTGTCGTATTCCCTGCTTGCGCCGCCCTGTCGTTTCTGTAGCAGAAGGATCCTGGAATATTTAAAGAGAGATGTGGGTTAAGCCATGTCTCCCCCAACATCATGACAGATATATTATGCCGAGCGAGAAAGCTGTGGAGCTCTGACTGCTTCTCTCGCGAGCAGATGCCGTTGCAGTTCCAAAATGCAACGGTGCCGCTATTCCTGTAAAAAATGGAGCTAGCCATTATTTAGGGATGGGTGGGATTTGATGCGGGTGAGGACGAGCATTCCTCCCCCGTTGCTTCCGCCTCTGCGGTGTCGTGTGCATGCTCAAGTAATATCGTAATTACAACTTTGAGCATGATCGACGCCCACTCGGTCGGTTTGCATCCGGTGACGGATCGCATGATCGCCTGCATTACCTTATCGGGGGCGATCCCGTTTCGGGCGAGATCGTCCACCGTCTGGTGCAGCACGCGCTTCTGCTCGCTCAGGGAGGAGGGAACAGGGGCGCTCTCCGCCGTCCGCCTGCTGCGCTCGAGGCGCGCGTCGCGCTCCTCGCGCGCCGCGTCGGCGGCCGTCGGCTGGCGCTCCCGGGTGGGGCGGGGGCGTTGGTCCAGGGCGTCCGCGTACGTCCGCTCCTGGCGTCGCTGCTTCTGCTGAGCGCGTTTGCGTTCGCGTCTGGGCGAACGCTGAGGCCGCGGTGGCGGCGTGGGCGTAGGGCTGCGGCGGCGCGAAGGTTCGCGCTCCCGCGAGGGAGAGCGCGACGCCTCCGACTGCGTGTCGGCCGCTCTTCGTTCTTGGATGCGGGCGCGTCGCTGGCGGTCCCGCTGCTGCTTCTCCTGCCGCTGCTGCTGGGCCTTGTTGTTTCCCCTGAAACAACGGCGCTTGTACTCGGGGCAACCCTTATACTTTGCGCCATGGCGTTCGCCGCTGCAGTTAGCGCATTTGCGCTCTTCTACTGCTGGGTTTTCACCCAGCGGGTACTGCGCGGCGTCGTGCAGTTCCCCGCACTTCTTGCAGCGCGTGCGGCGCTTGCAATTTCGTGCCACGTGCCCGAAATCCAGGCAATTGTGGCACTGCGTGGGCCCGCGCGGCGGGCGATACCCCTCCACGCGCACGCGGAGCCCACGTATGCTCTTTACCTCGCGGAGCGCCCGGTGGCGCTCCGTGTCCTGCAGTGTAGCTATGATAAGAGGCAGCGGTCTGCCCCTTTTCCCCGGCCGCTGGCTGACGAGTCGCTCTAATTTCTGCGCCTGAAAACCGATAATTTCAAGGTTATCATACAGGCCTTGTAGCGAGAGTTCTAGAGGAATGCCCCTCAGGACATATCTCAGCACTCTCGCGTTTCCCGTGGAGTACGTGTGGTACTCCACGTCTCTCCCGTCCAGGGCGGCGAGAACATCCCGATGCGCCCCGAGGGACTCGCACCGGATCCTGACGGCGTCGCCGGCCACCTCCGCGGTGATTTCGGCGTCGCCGCAGGCCGATCTCAAGCCCTCGAGGAGCCCGAAAATGTCCGCCACCCCGTACAGAAAGATGGGGGGTGGGCGTCGGCGGCGTTGGACGAGCATAAACCCGTCTTCGTCCTCTTCTTCTCCTGCGCTGGCGGCGGCGGCGGCGGCGGCGTCTGCTGGAGGTGGCGTCGTGGCTGCAGCGGGCGGCGTGTGGCGCGGCGAGGTGGCCGGCATCTCTCCGCCCTCGGTTTTCCTCCTGGAAGCAGGAGAAGAATTACTGCAGATACGGTCAGTTGAAGGGGAGCCAAGGCGTCGCTTCGCTCCCCTAGCACTGCCTCTTCCGCGGTTCTACCGCGCTCGCCGCTCTCGTCCCCGTGTGGGGTGAAGAACGGCCGCGCGGGAGACGACGCGGGCGTCGACATTGCTTTTCTGCCCTAGAAGGGCGGCTACACAATTGCTCTAAGTCCTAAAAAGGACTATTTGCTTCTTGTCGGCCGGAGCTCTTCCAAGACGCGTCCGTTCCCTGCGATGGTCACGGACCGAATCCCCGAATCGAACCCATCCACTGGCTCTGTGCACTTCTTTATATACTTGAAGCTCACGTGACCTGCTACGTCACGCCGCCTTCGCAGCGCACTTCTGCTTGCCTTGAGATTTGGGACTCCGTTCCCTAAGACCGGAGGACCCCAAAGTCGTGTCTCCCTTTGCCACGTGCTTGCTTTTAGGAAAAACCCTTCTCTCCCTCCTGTGACGAGGCGGTTTCCTGTTGCTAATCCCTTACCACGCATCCCCAAATAGCAGCCACGAGGTTCGCTCGCTAGTGCGTTACACTATAAAGAATCGCCATTTGGATTATACCTTAACCTTAAGTCATTCATTAGAGCATTAGTCTTTGCAATAACAGAGTGCCTACCTACATTTCCCTTACTAAAATGAGAAGAAAGTTTTTCATTTCTTTTCTTAAATACGGTAACTTTCGTATTTTCAGCAATAGGTTTCATTCTTGTAAACGTGACGCTAGAAGTTCAGCCGTAGATTTGGATAGATGAAGATCTCGAACAATATCATTGAATTCATTGTGTGGGTTGTAGTAGGTTGTAGTATGTTGCATCACTCACTACAGATTCTGCATTTTCATCGTCGGTTGAAATGTCTGTCCATTCACATGGTTCCTTAGGAATTGATAAATTTTCCCCATGTTGAATTGGATATTCTATCTTATCTTTCTTCTTTTTCGAAAAGCCTTCACTATTTGTGAGACAAAAATAAGTATTCCAGGTGACTTGTAGGTTCTCTCCATTGGAACACCAAACCGTTGATGTTCTATTCTCTTGTTTATTTAATAACTTGTTTGTTGTAAACTCGTTGACTGTTTTTTCTACTAAGGTGGTGGTATCCGTGGATAAAACTTTATGTGTATCGTGTGTAGAAATGTAAGCCTACTAAAACTGTTGAATAAATGAGTTAAATCCAAAGAATCACGTTAATCATTGACTTTTATTCAAGTGGTGCGTTTTGACCTTAAGGAACATGACTTTGAATTAAATATCGGCGAGAGTGGTAAAATCGATTTCAGTTTTCTATTGGCTTGTATAAACTTTACGAAATGGATACAACAAGATTGATAAACATTGGCTGTCTGGAAGAAATGTAAAATTGGATTACCTAGAAATATAAAGCTATTGTTTGTTTACGAGGTGTATTCGTACCTGAAGCACTTGATGTGATCGAAGGTACGTTAGTGAAATCTAAAGAGCCCGAAAGTGATGCTGATGTTACGGTGGCATACGCAACTGCAAACGCTAAGTTTCTCGTGTCTGCCTTATATATTGTTAAAAATAATATTAATTTCCTTTTGAGTGGTCGGTATAGTCTGTAATTGTATAGAAACAGTTGTGCAGCAGAAAATATTTTACTTCGGACTTACACTTTTGTATCGAATTTAAACGTTTAATGCCATCTGGCAAAGTGGTGTTAAAAATACTGTCTGTTGATACTGTCACCTGATGAATATGATTACAACGTCGAGTGTTGTTGTTATAGACATCGGCGTTTGCTGAAAATATGTTCCCGCCCTTAAGTCACTTTTGACAAAAACCACTGATTCATATATAAAGAGACAAGGTAATGGTAAAATACTTAGATTAATAAAGAGAGGCATACAAGAATTACGTGGGTGGGTTTTTGCTTATTATTCGTACAATTCTTTTTTGTAATCTAAAAGTCTGGGAGCTATAAGATGTATTTCCCCAGAATATTATGCCATATCTCAGACGGGAATGAACATTCCCGAAATATACACAACGAGCATTATGAAAGGTGACTGAATTTGAAAGAATTCTGAAAGCGTAACATACAGACCTTAACTTAGCGTTCAATTCATTTAAATGGAAGTTCCTCGACTGAATTAGAAGACCTAAAACTTTTGTTATCTTAACATCAATGGCCCACCGTTCATATCCAATGGAGTACATTTATTTGAAGTCTTTAACAAACAACCCGGAAATGCATCTAAACCGACGGACTATTTTTACTTTTACTTTTTAGTCTAAACCGACCGAATATTTACTTTTTGAGAAATTCATACGAAGAAGTTTCGGAAACGAACATCGCGTCCAAAATGTTTGGGGAAACGTCTGATGTTGAATTTTGTGGCTGAAGATTCTTAGTGAGATTAGCAGCGATTCTCGAAAAGTATTGATTAAAGAGACTAGCCACTGTTGCCGGATCATTCACATTTCTATCGTTTTCTTTTAAAACATTCTCTACAAGGTTTCTATTTGATTTGGTGGTATGTTGTACTATATTCCACATTGATTTTGTTTTATTAATTGAGTTAAAATATCCTGATGACGTTGCATGATTTTAGCCTGCCTTATGACTTTTCTTACCAATGTTTGTATTTTTTAAAGTAGAGGAGGAAATCTTGAGATTCGTTATGGTGCTTAGAAATGAAAGATAGAATTCGTTTGCTTTTACATGATGTCCTAATCCCTTGTGTTATCCAAGAATTACTCTTCCGTGAAATATATAATTTTCTTTTTTGAATGGAAAGCAAGTGTTAAAATGAAAAGAAAGACTTGAAAAAAAATATATATTTATCGTTTGTATCAACAGCGGCCCGCGGCACCTGACTCTTGCAGCAAGGAATTGATGAAAGAAATCTTAACAACAAATATGTCTGAAGATACTCTACAGAAAATAATGCGTCTAGACACTGTTCGAGATGTTTGGTTAGAGGTTCATGAATTGTTTAACGGTGTTTCAGAAGACAAGGTTTGTGATCCGTGTTTGCAATTCTTTGGGTTCAAGAAAAATACTTCTAACGGTATAGCTACACATATCTAATCTGAAGAATTTGGGGTCTCTATTGAAGGAAGAAATGGCTAACGATACTGAGAATAATTCAGAGTTACCTGTTATATTTTTTATCTGCAAAATTTTGAGAACATTGCCAGAGGAATATTTCCCATTTAAATCTAGTTGGATGCGTATGTCAAAAAATAAAAGGACAGTGGATCAACAAATCAATCATGTGCCTATGAAAAAGTTTTATCCAGCAAAGGAGATGAATGTATGTATCAAGAAGTGCTTGCAATCAATTTCAAACAGCAGTATTCCAATCAAAAAAGAAACTAATACGTTATTATTGCAAAAAAACCTAACCATAAAATTTTTTAATGTAGAAAATGGATTGAAGATGGAAGTCAACCAAAAATAAACGAAGGAAAATCTAAGAAATCATAACCTTTTAATTCGTTCAATGAAAATGTTTCAAATATGATTCTTACAGCTGTGACATGTGTTGTGATATTAGTCAAATGTGGCAATGATGGTTGGTATGTTGACAATGGAGCAACAAGTCATATTACAAATGATGACACATTGGTTAAGTCGTTCCAGCCTTTTTCTACTACACATACAGTAATTACTGCCAATGGAGATACTGTTAAGACCGTGGGAAAAGGTGCTGTTGACATTGAAACAGCGGTTAATGGAATGTGGAAAAATCTTACCCTGGGAGACGTGTGGTATGTTCCAATGATTCAGAAGAATTTATTTTCCGTTCTTGCTGGCCAAGATGAAAATCCTGATCGCAGGTATGTAATTTTAAAATTGGCGAATATGTTATATTGGTTGGTGTAGGGGAACGTTTTGGAAAGGTTTGGTCACCAAAATAAGAGACACGTGAAGACCATGCTTTCTAGAAACTTAGACGATTCTGTACTCTGTGAAAGACGTATTTTTGGTAAAGCTCATTCTCCACCTTTTGGAAATAGAAAGGTGGACAATCCTGGAGCATTAGCACCAGGAGAGCTAATTCACACATCAGTGTCTGGGTACGGTACCGCTATTTTGTTTTGTTTAAAGATGATTATATCAAATTCCTATCAATTTACTTCATTAAGGAAAAGTCAGATGCGCCTAACAAACTGACTCAGTTTATAGCGAAAACAAAAGCAGCTGGTCACACAATTAAGGAAATTTTGAGAGACAATGGAGGAGAATTTGATAGTAAGGTTATTAAAGAAATTCTTGGAAAGGAACGTTTCACAATGCCAATACTTCTGAACAAAATAGTTGTAGTGAAAGGAAAAATCGTACAGTTGTTAGATGGTTAGAGATTGACACCATGGTGATATTTGTCAATCGCTTTGGGATGATGATTAATACAGCATCATATATATTGAATCTGAGAAGTCTCCTTATGAACTTTGAGACGAAAGATACCTGGTTCTTCGCATAATAGGTTCTACTTGTTACGCTCACATTTCGAAGCAAAAAAGAAAGGCGAATTGCAGTTAAGGGAATCTTAATTGGCTACGACCATAATGAAGGGGATAGGATCTCGAATAAAGATGAAAACAAATTAATTAGATCACGTGATGTCATTTTTTAAGAAAAAACACTTCTTGAAAGAAAAACTGTGACAATTCCTGTGGATATTGATGATCCTGAAAAGCTAGATGCAACAATTGAAAATAAAGAGGGGTTTTATGAGGCTCATGAAGATGAGCTAGAAGATTCTGAAGAGGTTATGGATCATGGAGGAGATTCTGGAAACATGAATCAATAAATTTCCGCACTTCAGCTGCATGATCGTTCCATTAAACTGTTCCACCAACTGTCCTCAAATATTTCAAGATTATGTAATGGCCTCAACAACTTTTAGGAAACCAGATACTTACTATGAAGCCATACATTCAGATCAATTGGAAGATTGGAAAGAAGCAATAAATCAAGAAATGGAAGCTTATCGAGAAAATGAAACTTTTCTAGACGAATTTCCACCGGGAAAAAGAGCTATTCCATGCAAATGAGTCTACAATGCTGATGGATCAATTGATAAACTTAAAGCTAGATTATTAATTATAGATTTCTCACCAGAGAAAAGCCATTTAGCCTTTTGCAATAATCTCTACAATCAGAACTCTGCTCAGTGTTGCTGTCTGTGAGATGAAGCTTGCTCAAATAGATGTATCGACTGCTTTTCTAAATGGGGACTTACAAGAAACTTTATATGAAGCAACCTGACGGATACAATGATGGTCTGGAAGAGTGTGTCGATTGAAAAAGAGTTTATACGACTTAAAACAGGAACCCCGTTGTTGGAATGAAGCGTTTAGTAATTCTAGCGAAGTATTATTGGTTTGGGATCCCAGAGAAGTGAAGAAGATCCATGACTCTTTGTGAAACAGAGAGGCACTGGCAAGATTTTCTTTATTGTGCATGTAGATTAAGGGTTGATTGTTGCCAATAGTGATCAAGAATTTTAGGATGTCATCAGAGCAAGTTCTCAAGGGATTTAATCACTTCAAAGCCCGCATCGCTTTAATTCGGTTTCGAAATTAAAAGGAAGGTTTACGTAGCACGTGATGCAGGGTACGTGCGGTGCCCTCTTCTTGACTTGATCTCCAACACAACCAAAATAATAATAATAATAATAATAATAATAATAATAAACACTTTAATAATAAAAATAATAACTACATAAAAACTGTCTAACGCAGAAAACATTAAATTACCTTAAGAAAAGAAACTTTTATATTTTAACTCTGCACTGAGTGTTTGTTCAATTAACATCACACTGCACTGCACTTCACTTCCCTTCACTACGACCCTTTAATCACTTCTTTCATTATTTCTCTGATTTACACGGCATAACACCTTACTTCACAATATTTCACTTACGCATAGCTCTATAACCTACTATTCTGAGTTAAGTCCTTCATTTACCTATGGCACTTCCTACATTGCATTTTTGCTGAAAATGACGTTTATGGCGTAAGTCTGTGCGAACTTCTGGAAAACAAAGCTTTTAATGGAAATATGCCCATCACCACTGTATTCGCCATGAAATTTCGTGCTACGACATCGGTTTTCAGAAAAATCCGGCTCATGTCGAAAATCGAAAAAATGGACAGGTCATGGATAGTTGAACCTTTAATATTTTGAATACAAAAAAGATCCTCCTATATTTCACAAACAATACATTAATTCTTAAGGCAGTATATTGTTTCGAAATTTTATGCAGATTTAGAAAATGCCATCATTTGCCACGTTCAAACGATAAATGTTCCTATATAGTCGTCTGTCTGAAGCTCGTGTTTTTCAGGAATTTCGAAATTTTGAAAAAAATGGTCAATTTTAACTGGCTCTGTCTCCCTAACTAACCACATTACAGGTGTCATGCTAGGTAATCCCAGTAGTGGGGCTGCTACTTCACTGCTTCTGAGCCAGCAGGATTTGATATAAAGGTTTTCTTCCTCAGGGAAGTCATTTTCACCTCACCCCGAGAGTCTTCCCTACCCTTTGCGGTGCCAGTTTCGTGTTCTTTGAGTCTTCTTTCTCCTATTCTTCTTCGATGAATCCACCGTTCAGGTCCTCTTCTGGAGTACTTCTTGTATGACCCCTATCATTTGACCTGTTTGTTTCATGATGTAGGCAGAGGTGGATTTACGCATAGGCACAGTAGGCACGTGCCTACGGCGGCAAATTTTCAAGGGCGGCAAATTTTAAAAGACGCAAAATTTTCTTGATATTTACTAAAACAAATTTTGGTTCTCCAAAAACTATAACAGCATAAATCATATTTTTATTTTAAAAATGATTTAAGCGAGATTAAAGCCGGTCCCTCAACCTTTGATTTATAAATTAAGTTTGAATTTCAAATGGTGACATTTTCAATGTTACAGAATATATGAAAATAATTCGCCAACGACTTCTGATTGGTTGATTGATCAGAAAGAATTACATTCTTAGAGTAAGGAGTTTGAATTAGCCAATCAGAAATCGCTGACTGATTTCGCCATGCATTCATATTGCACTATATAGAAAGTAGCGACATCTATTTCTTCTTGAGTTAGTTCTAGAAGACGGATCTGGAAATAACCCTTTTTCTTTCTTTTGTTACTATTGTTGTGTATCGTTTATTGTAAGAGCCTGCTGAGTAAAAATGATATTTTGAAGTTTTAAAATGAGTGATTATCGAAGGCTCAGCGGAAGTCAATATGCAAAAATCTGAAAAGAAAATGAAGAGAAATTTCAAAATGAAATTGATAAGACAAAAACATAAATGAATTCTGTAAACCTATATGTGAAACTGATCATTCGACAATTCTATTACTGAGTTAGTATAAACACATAGATTAGATAACATATTTAGTTTTCAGCTTGTATATTTTTTCCATGTACTAACAACTTGTGATAAACAAATGTTAACATTAATATATTTTTAATGCAGAGTTGTGTTGCCAAAATATTCTCAAATGCAAAAAATGTTTAGTACAATGATTAGAAATTAAATATTCTTGACGTGTTGTCGTTGTATTCGTTAAAATGAACTATATCTTAATATAGAATTTAAATAAATTAGCATAAAATATGTTACTATAATTATGTTACTAAACTTTATTTTATACAATATGTAATAATACATATAATATTTTGACTCTTTTATTTATTCAGGGTTATCACTGAATCTAATAATGAGACTGCAAAGTTCCAAATAGCTAAAAATGAAATGGTTTCTCAAGCAATTGAAAATATAACTGGGATTGATTATGAGTCGACGATTCAACCTATGTAAATAAGTAAAGCATTTTTTTGTATAATTAATTAAACCTTTATGTATATAAATATTATAATATTTCTAGAATATTTGTTTATAATATTACAATACGTTATTCTAATAATTTATTACTTTCTTTTTTAATTAAATAGGGTTTCTACCGAATGTATACAACTGCAAGAACATAAAATTGATGAAACCATAACTTCGACTGATCGGTTTTGTTGGAAAAGCGATCCAGCTTTGTGGCCTATTAATGAAGCTACACGTGATTATGTTGCCAAGCATGGGTTCAAACAAAACAGAAACGCTGACTTTTCTAAATCAAGAAAAGAGTACAATGATGGCAAAGTTCGTTACTTAACGTCAAATATGTTTGAGTATACGCATATCAGTAAAGAAAAAATGCCTCGCAAGTGGCCTGTTTACTCTGAGAGCAATGGAACTGTTTTCTGCGGTGTTTGTTTATTGTTTTCAAGCAATTCATAAGTAAGAACAAAATTATCATCGGAGGGATTCAATGATTGGAAAAATGCGCATACCAAATTAAAAGAACATGAGAATTCTACATGTCATAGAAACTGTACGTCCGCATTGAAAAGCAGACAGTGGACTGAAAACCAAGTGAATAAGCAGCTGCTTGAACAAGTTGAAACCGAGCCAACTTATTGGAGGAATGTTCTTGAGCGTGTCATTTTAATAATAAAAGCTCTTGTTTCAAGAGGGCTTCCTGTGAGAGGACATGTCGAAAAGTTTGGAAATAATCAAAATGATAATTACATGATGTTGCTTGAGTTAATTTCGAAATATGACCACTTCTTAGCAGATCACATACAAAAATTTGGTTACTGCGGAAAGGGAAATACATCGTATTTATCACCACGACAGTAGAAGAACTAATAGGTATATTAGCTAAAGCATTTAAAGATGAGATTCTCTCAAGCTTTCGAAGTGCCAAGTATTTCTTCATAATTTTGGGGGCTCTATACCAGACAGCACACGTGGATCAACTCGCTATAGTTATTAGACATGTGGGAAAAGATGGTACACCAAAAGAGTCATTTTTGGAATTTCTTCCAAACACAAAGGACGCTGTTCGACGATGTATGTAATTTTATGGAAATTAACGAACGGTACATTAATAATTGTCGTGGTCTGTCCTACAACAACGCATCAAACATGTCCGGTCTTTACACAGGTCTTCAAGCCCGTATGAATGACGTAAATGCTCTAATTAAATTCATTCCCTGTTCTGGTCATTCTTTAAACTTAGTTGGTACAAATGCAGCTGAATCATGAACTGAAGCATGTACTTATTTTCTACTTCTTCAAAATTTATATAGTTTCTTTAGTGCATCTACATCAAGGTGGGACATACTTCAAAATTTAGTAGATGAAGGATCCAGTACATCCTCTTTGAAAAGTCTTTCAATTATGCGCTGGTCAGCTCGAGATGATGCATGTCAGGCTCTAAAACATCGTTAGCAAAATGCTTTAGATGCCCTTCAAATTATATCTGATAATTCTACGCAAAATCCGTCAACGCGTGCAGAAGCTAAAGGTGTTATTGTTGTTATAAATCGACTTGAAACCTCTATTATGACCGAGGTTTGGGGATTCATTTTAGACCGGTTGAATGCGTCGAACAAACAACTGCACAAAGTCGATATCGATTTAAGTTCCGTGGTTGGTATTTACATTTCGCTTGTAGAACTTTTAAAAATGAACAGAGACAATTTTGAATTTTTTGAAGAGAAGGGTAAGAGGCTGTCAAATACCGAAACGTACGAATCGGAAAACAAAAGAAAAAGGAAACGTAAAATGCATTGTGATGAAACTATTGAGAATGCAACAGAACTGACCGCACGAGACAAGTTTAAAATCGACACTTATTTGGTTATTGTTGATAAATTACTTGCAGAATTGAATAAGAGACTTGAAGCGTATAAAGATGTATATGACAAATTTAAGGCTGTCATTGAAATAGAAAAATTATCTTTGATGGATCTGAAAAAAGCAGCGATATTTTTATGTTCACAATTTCCCCAAGATCTTGAAGAATCTCTTGTTTCTGAGCTTATACATTTACGTTCGTATTTAAAAATCCTTGATGAAGATGTTAAGCCAAATAATCCTGCAGCTTTATTAAAGTGGTTACGGAAAGAAGAATTAGAATGTATTTATCCTAACGTTGACATTGCACTTCGAATCTTTTTATGTATTCCGGTGGCCAATTGCACAGCAGAACGTTCATTCTCTTGTTTAAAAAGGATTAAAAATGATTTGCGTTCTACAATGACAGAGTATCGACTGAACTCCTTAGCGTTATTGTGTATCGAAGAAAATTATCTCAGCGTTTTTGATTATACTATAATTATTGATAAATTTGCTCACCAAAAGGCATGTCGCAAAATTTTACATCAATAGACAAATTAGCTATAATTAATAAAACGTTATTTCAACTGTATAAAATCCCCATCCAACAAGTTAAATGTTATATTCCTTGTTTATAACGATAAATCGAAAATTATAAAAACTGTTACGTCGTAATATTCTAATCGTTCAGTTGTTGTAAATAAAAATCTATCATATTAATATTTAATTCAAGCTAATTATTTGTCTACTTTATTAGAGTATACCTTTTGATTTCAGAAGTATATGAATCTGAAAGAAAGGCCCGTTGACGAAAGAAAACATGTTGCAATTCTAGTTGTCACGTTTTAGTTTCCTTTTAATGTTAATGTTTTAGTGTTGAAACGGTAATAAGGTTGAACGTTACTTGTTACGAAGATACAGTTTATATCCAAAATTAGCTAATCCAAAAAAAATATACTTAATTCATGAAAACAATGTGCAAAATGTAATGTTACTTTTAAAGTTAAAACGTTCAAATTAATGGGGAATTGTTACTGAAACGTTACAATTTGAATTGTAACATTAATTTTAAATAGGGGCGGCAAATTTGATGTGCCTACAGGCGGCAAAAATATTAATCCGCCCCTGGATGTAGGGATATCGTCAAAATACGTACTATTTTCAGAATATTTCGTGCAAAACAATAAAATTGAAAATTAAAATATTTTTTTTATTCTGATCATCTCGTTTTTTAATATCAACAGGTCTGAATACTTGAGAATTGGAAAAAATTATAAAATATTGAAATATTTTTATTTTATAATTTTATAATTAAATTTCGTTGCCCCGACCGGGACTCAAACCCGGACCTTCTGGTCTACGCCCATCTGCTCTAACCACTAAGCTTCCGAGACAACCAAGTCTTTAAACAGTTTTCACAAGCGCGATTATCGCTCCTTGTATATATTATATATAATATTTATATTTTTATTCGATAATTTTAGTGATAATTGAAAAAATGTGATTCACGTATTGAGGTTGTAGAAAAATCAACTTTTTCAACGCCTCTCATACCTAATATTATCCGTACGTACAAATATTGATGTAGATTTCGTGGAAAGTGATTAAAATTTGAAGTTTTCGATTGTGAAAATCTTATCCAGACTAAACAGACCTCAACGCCTCTCAACGCGTGAAAAATGGATGCTATAAAAAATGCAATATTTGGAATTTATATTACGAAAATATTGGGAATATGTTCCAAAAATATGAATCTTAAAAAATTGAAAAAATTTGGAATATGATAATCTGATCCAATAGCTTTTTATAGAGAATGTTCAGAAGATACGGTTACAAAAACATACCCCATATTCTTGGTTGAGTTTCATGAAGAATTACAGATCCAGCTCTTCCGACAAAAAAAAAAAAAAAGAGTTTAAATGCTACTTCCGGGCGCGAAATTAAAACCTGCTGCCGCTTCGCAGCTGATACCGGCGCGACGTCTGCCAACGTTTCTTCGCGTTTTCAGTGAAACTGCCGAGTGAAACTTGCCGAACGCTAGAGTGCTTTAATAGCTTAAAGTGTTTTATGTATAAACAAAACAATAAAAGTACACAAAATGCATTAAATGTACTAAAATTATTTTTTGTTGTTTGTTCTTACCACGATAAGCAGCGGTGTAACAATGAAAGCTGAATACGAATCACGCCTTCTGGAAATGAACAAAATCCCTACAATGCTCGAATTACTTTTTGCATATCTTCAGTGCGTACTAATGTGTTGTGCTTTAGAGACACATGCGATGAATATCTCCTGCAGTTTCTTTCCTTAATATCATGGCACATACTAACAGACTTTTGAAGCTAAAATGTTCGTTCATTATTTCTGCATGCGCAATTTGAACTAATACTTTTGCCAGTTTCATTTTGTGTAGATGCAGGGCCACAATTGCATTGCTGAATATTTGCATTACACATCTCTGTGCACAGTCAATCAATCCTATGCGGTGACCTTGATTAACAATGCACTCTATGACGTGTTGATGGTATTGATGCAAAAAGTAAAAAAATAAAAAAGGGGGGGCAAAACTTATGTAATGATCTATATAATCAGTAATTTTGCGAGTAGCTCAGAGGAGTTCACTACCAAGTGTAAAAAACTTCAAGAGTTTTTTTCATGTAACTCTTTCCCAGTCATATTATTTATTGGACAAACTATTTCTTTCGTCCTACCAATAGCAGAAGAAAATAAAAATGCTTAGCTTCCTCTGAGCTTATACATTTTTCTGCGGAAACTGTGATAAAACCTCCCTTAAACTGGAAAGATAAATTTACATAAATTTTATGTAATTGGAGAATAACAAGTTTCTCCTTGTCAGTAATAATTTAAAAAAAATGGAATTTTAGAACAACGCCTTTTAATACAAACACTTTTATGTTATGACAAAAGGAAATGACCTATTTTAATGACTATTTTTTGCATTTTCCTTCGATTTCGACGACTAAGTTATTTTTTACATTTCTCGTTCATTTTAAAGCATTTTCGCTGATTTTATCGATTTTAATGGAACTTGCTTCAAGTAATATTTGCGAGATGAAATAAATATTCTCCACAGAATTCCTGAATAGTCTATTTAATTTCTTCGTTCAGATATTGTAATGTCAGTCTTGTGAGTATGACGCCTATCAGCACCATTGTCGGTTCGTCCAATTTTGCGATAACTAAACACGGAGATTTGCAGATAAGGCATATAATGTTTTTGTAAATTGCATTAATTTCAAGCCCAAATTTCGCAAAATTTTCTCGCTTTTCCAAAAAAATTCATATGGCTTTTTAAAGAACTGATTTTTGGAACAGATATTGTCTAAGGCAAAAATCGTTGTCTTCAATTTTGTAGTTGTTTTTTGCAATTTTCGAAAAAATTGATTTCGCTCTAGTTGTACCGTTCCTTGATGTACTCGTATATGATCAGAAAATTTGAAGAAAAATTTAGGAGCGTTTGTTTTTAGAAAAAATGTAAAAAATGCAAAATTGTCTATATACGCGCAAAATTACACGAAAATGACTCATACTTTCGAAAAATGTACTTGATCTTATTTCAAGATCTGTCAGATCTTGAACAGATTTCGTTTAAGTAACATCTTTATCTTCTTTATTATAGTTGTAAGGAGATTGCACTTCTGCAATTTTCGAAAAATCTGAGATTTCAACGCGCATGATATCTGTACCATTCTCTTAAGCGTCCTTTACGCAATCCGAGAACAAAGTTTAATGAAAAGAATTTGGAGCCATTTTTGAGAATGTTTTTGAGGCTTTATGTAAAGTACCCTCAAAAATAAAAATATTAATTTGAAACACCGGAAGCCGCAAGTTAGTTCATATCAATCGGGAAACATCAATTTTAGAGAAGCACGTTTAAGCGCTAGCGTTGACCACCCACGCACATTGGGATAAAATGACTGAAACTTGGCCAAAATTCTAAAAAAAAATAAATCTAATTGACCATTTTTAACTCACAGATTGACTAATCTATTGTTGGGACTATTAAATCCCGTATGTAAGAAAGGCCGGAACTTACAAGTGAATATTGTATTTGAGGTTGGATATAGGGCTCCATTGTGTTTACGGCGTCACCCAAGCTGGACGGAAATTTTAGTGCGGAGTCGGAGCCAAATATTTTTGTTTTGTGAAAATAATCAATCAAATTTTGAAACGAAACGTGTTACAAAAGGTATATACTTAATTGTAAGCCCTTGCTTAATTATTTTTTCATGTTAAACACTTTTTTAAGAGATTATTCGTGTCGGTAAATAAGAATTGTTTTTTTAAAAAATGACTGAAATGTACAAATAAGTAACAAATCCCACAATATCCCACATTCATTCAAATTTCTTGATGAAATTTAGAGTATATACTTCACGACCTTTCTATAAAATCGTGCTAATTGGCACGAATCTGATATTGACTCATGATTAAAGCGGTGGCTGCAAAATCCTGTTTTTCTAATTTTATTAAACTTAATTTAAAAGTATAAAGGACGGTCCTTGTTCATAAAAATAATATATAAATCGATATTAATTGAATATGAAGGATAATATACTAAAAAATATTGAGTAAATACAATTTTCTCTTTCAACATGTACCGCTTAACTTAAACAACAGACAATCCCACAGCAAAAAGCCACAGCAGTCTATTGTAATCTTATGAAGCATTAAGACGAAGGCATTTTGTTTTCTTTGTTGCATTCACAGATAATTTGGACATTAAAAATTGCATTTTGATATCGAGGGAAAACCAATATTACTAATGACTGTCGAAAAAAAGTTATTTATGATACTAATAGTAAAAATTACATTTTATTTTGCGAGAAAGAGATGTTGCGTCACGAGGCCGATAGACCAAGTAGCACAATCCTACGAGAAAAATAAAACCACTTTTACCACCTGTGTCATACAAAATTTTTAGTCAACGTTACTGACTTTCAATTTATTTCAATGCAAGTATCAGTAATTGGTACCATGTTACATTAACCCTAGATGACAAAGACACCGTGTACCAAGCGTTGTTACAAAAGAATTGTTGGCAGACTACTTTGGGTTAAAATAAAGGAAAACTCATTTTACAATGTAACATTAAATTTAATTCATTTAACATGTGTACTAGCTTAGTACATTTGTACTAATGTACTAAGCTAATGTACTATACATGTTAGTACATTTGTACTAACTGACGCGAATCTGAACATTCGCGAACATCTGAGCATTTGCGAACATAGCATGCAGTGCATCTAAAAGTAAATGTGTCTAAAGTATTTACCTTCTGATGGCTGTCCAAAGTAATGAGGCTTCCAAGAATCACGTGGGTGGGATTTGCTTATTATTCCTGCAATTATTTTTTGTAATCTAAAAGTCTGGGAGCAATAAGATGCATTTCCTCAGAATATTATGCCATATCTCAGGCAGGAATGAACATTCGAGAAATAAACACAACGAGCAGTACTAAATAACGCGTCGTGTTAGTACATTTGTACTAACATGTAACACATGTTAAATGAGAGTTTTATAGATACACCTAAATGACGTAAATCTACCAGCAGACACTTGCTTGGTGCTGAGCACACATGGCTTTTGAGGAGCATCGGCTGAAGTAACTCGTCACGCGATCTTTATTACGATCGCAATCGACCCGTTATGATTGCTCAATGTTCAAAACAAAACTTAAATGTTACAAGACAAGGATTTTGTATTTATTATTTACTATATTAGCGAATAAAGAACTAAAATATCACTAACGTAACTACAAAGGCGAAGTCTATTGGACGACACTTGTTTATAGGGTGTATACCAGAAATATGTATGGGCATAAAAAACAACGATACGTGTATTTCACCTGCTCGTCACACAATGAAGCTAGACAGAAATTGAGAAACGGTGAGTAAGGGAAAGGGGGTGGGGTAAACTTTTGGCATTATTTGCGTCGTCTGACAGACGACGGCTTAAGGGTTAAGAACAATTGTCCGCGAACAGACAAAAGTATTTTGTTTTTATCTGAACATTCAAACACATTCATTCACTGAACCTTTGCGAACATCTGAACATTCGCGAACATCTGAGCATTTGCGAACATAGCATGCAGTGCATCAAAAATAAATGTGTCTAAAGTATTTACCTTCTGATGGCTGTCCAAAGTAATGAGGCTTCCAAGAATCACGTGGGTGGGATTTGCTTATTATTCCTGCAATTTTTTTGTAATCTAAAAGTCTGGGAGCTATAAGATGCATTTCCTCAGAATATTATGCCATATCTCAGGCAGGAATGAACATTCGAGAAATAAACACAACGAGCAGTATGGAGGCTGACTGAATTTGAAAGAATTCTGAAAGCGTAGCACAAAGAACTTAATTTAGTGTTCAATTCAGTTAAATTGACGTTTCATTTAAGGTTTGGCCCATGGATGAGGCGACACCTTTAAGGAAAGAAAATACGGCTGTTTCAGTACATTTTGATTTCCGAAACCCACGTTGGCAACCTGAAAACGCGTCGTGTTGATTAAGAAAGGTTTCAATTCGAATCAGGATCTAATATTTTTTAAAAAACCGACAAAAGAGAAATTGGCCGATTATTTTGAATTTAATTTTTGTTGCCTTTTTTGAAAAGCGGCTTCATCTTAGCTGTTTTAAAAGTATTTGGAAAAATCCCTGTGCAAAAGGAATCATTAAATGTGTGAGTTACCGGGTGTTTGACAGCTGGCGCACAAGTCTTTAACAGACAATCAGGAAATTCATCTAAACCGGTCGAATATTTACTTTTTAGTCTACCGATTATTTTGAGAATTTCTTCGGATGAAGTTTCGGAAACGAACATCGTGTTTAAAATTTTTGGGGAAACGTCTGATGTTGAATTTTGTGGCTGGAGACCCTTAGTGAGATCGGCAGCAATTCTCAAAAAGTATTGGTTAATGAGAATAGATACTGTTGCCGGATCGTTCACATTACTATCTTTATCTTTTAAAACAACATTATCTTCAAGATTTCTAGTTGATTTGGTCGAATTGTTTTGCCGTCAATCTATTTCCCGGTATCAACGACCCACAAAACATGGATTCTGAATGCACCACGTGTTAGACGAAGTAAATTTTATGTACAGCATCAGAATTTATCCACATTTTCGTTACCAGGGCCGACCATAAATTTTTCTGTCAAAAAATTGCGTTTTTTTACCACATTACAATACTTTCTCTATACTGCGTAAGCAGTACGTGAGAGAGAAACTAAAAATGCACATACTTTCTCAAATTATTTCTATATTTTGCAATTTTCTAAAATTCAGTTAGTTGAACGAAAATTCTTTTAAGCGTACCTAGTTCTATTCGTTGTAAAAAATTAAAGAATTAAAGAAAGAAATGGCGTTTTTTGAGAAAGTATGCCAAAAAGGCATTAATTTGAAACAGAAGTTGCGCAAAACCAATGCTTTTAAAAAAAATGTACATGTTTTTTTTAGATCTAATTTTTTGGAATATATTATGTTGAAGACAAAAATCTCTATCTTCAAACTTGTAGTTTTGCATTGTTAACATTTCGCAATTTTCGAAGACACAGATAGTTCACCGGTATTAACTGTCATCACTTTCTTGCCCGTCCTTTAATACATACGAAATTTAAAGAAAAAATGGTGTTGTTGAGAAAATAATTGTTTTAAAATTCCTTAAATTTCATGGTAAATTACCCCAAAATACATTTATTTTCGAAAATTTGCACACGGATTATACTTTGCTTGAATTAAACAAAAATTGTCAATTCATGGCTTGTTTTTGAAAAAGAGATTTTATTAAAGAAAAAATCTCTTTCTACAGTATTATAGTTGTAGAAAGACGACAAAATAAAGTTTGATCATTTTGCAATTTTCGAAAAATCAGGGGCATCAAGGAAAATGTGGCCTGCACTATTCTTGTTAGCGTTTTTTACACTATCCGATGACAAAATCAATTTGTATCCATTTTTTGAGAAATGTTTGAAAATGTAATTGTGACTTCGTGTAAAGTACCCCCAAATATAGAAATATCAATTTTAAACTCAGAGGGTCTCAATGATTCCGGGCGCGTCAGCGGCTTAGGTCATGCATAGTAGTGCATATTTTACCGCTGGATGTGCTGTGATTTTCCCCCGCTAGCTGGCGAGATCCTGTGCAGAACAATGTCGGTTTGCGGGAATTGTCCTCTCACCAGCGTCGTGCGTAGCACCGCCCCAACTGGGACAAGCTCTAAGTTTTCGACTGGTCTCCGACAAGTGTAGTGTAGTGCATGTGAGTGTGAGTGTGTGCGTATAAGGATAGGACGAGAAAGAGGAAGGAACGATTGCGCGTGGTCCTTGGCTCGTTTATTAGAGTACTGCTCCGGGATTCGCCTGGTGTTGATCGGAGAAACCACAGACAACTATCGATCAGAGCAGCCGGCCGCTAGAATTCTCCTCCAGACACCGGCTGAATTCGACTTAGCTTATAGGACAGTGTCGAAAATCCTGCCACTGTCAGGCCTCAAACCCTAGGACCTACCGGTCAGGACTGCAGTGACATCAGTTGATGTCTTGAGTCACCTTTGTCAGTAGAAGGTCTTGAGACCCCTTAAATCGGTCGAGGAATATCAATGTTGAAGAAAATGGACGATTTATGCCCTACCGTCTTAGCGTACTGGATTGTTGTACCCAAGTTGGCGGGTTTAAACCCGATCGAAGCCGTGGATTTTTAAGGGCGAAAAAATCCTTCGTACGCCTTCCTTCGGAGGGGAAGTAAAGCCGGCTGTCCCATGTTCGTAGATTTACTTGCATGTAAAAGATCCTCAAGCCTAAATGACGCCTCTGAGCTAAATACAAATCGCCTGTTTCTCGCCCACGAAATACCTTCTTTCTCTGCTTGATGAAAGGAGCGTAGCGAAATTTGCGTGGTCAGACGGAAGAGCGGGCCTGATGGCCCGAGTCTCGCCACGTAAAATAAGGCAAATTCAATTCAATTCAATTCAATTCTACCGTTGATCCCAAACGTACGTACGTACGGCCATACGGGCGTTATGCCGTTAATTGATTTTTCGGTAGCAAGGGCCTACAAAACGTAGAACCCGACTACCCTACGTGTTGGAGGGAGTAATTTATATTGAAACACGTTTTTTTTTCACTTACCAGGGTTACCAGGGCCCTGGAACATGAGGTTTTCTGTCCAAAATTCGTTTTCCAGCCCACGATAATTTTGTTTTCTTACAAAGAACGGACGGGAAAGTAAAAAAAGAGGAAGGAATTCGGCTATTGTCGTACTTCACGATTTACGAATCAGTGTTTCTTATCAAATGTAACTTACCAAAATGTGAAATTTTCATTAGATGTCACTATCAACATCTCACTACAAAAAATCTTATACATCTGCATTATTTTACAATTACCAGATGGCATTAAACCATTAGAATCGATTCACAAATTTAATTCATTCAAATTTAGTTCATATTTTATAGCAGGAGGTAGCGGTGATATTCTCCCGCTAGTTGGTGAGATTAGGCTAAAGAGGTTTTCCCCAACCAGGTATCTCCCACAGCGGAGCATCGCCCAAGCCAGGACAAGCTCAAAGCTCCCGACCAGTCTCATAGTATGTGTGATAGTGTAGAGCATATAAATGTAAGTGTAAGTAAAGGCACCTTCTCACGTCACTACAGAAGCACGCTTTCGAACACCGCGGCCGTAGCAGTTTGAATGGAGGTCTTCCCACGTTCGGCGGGTTCGCGCTGCTGTGACATTCGGCAGCGGATCTTCGGCACGAGCAGCGCAGGAGGGCCACCGCTAGCAGAACACATTTTTAGATGGTGATCTTCCCATTGCGCCGCCGGTCGCGGCGTTTTACGTGCTGCGGCCCCTTTCTCCGCTCGTCGCCGAAGGGTCGGCAAAACCTACCCCTACAGAACCCTTCCTTTTCCACAGCGGGCGGAGGTGCGGCGGTGGCGGCGTGAGAAGTGTCCTGCCGCTAATCGGAAGCGCGCTGCTGTGACAACTTGAGAAGGGTCCCTAAGGGATGAGGATAGGACAAGGAAGAGGAAGGAAAGATCGCGCGCGGTCTGTGGTTCATTTGTTAGAGTACTGATCCGGCGTTAGCCAGCTGTTGATGGGAGAAACCACGGAAAACTACAGATCAGAGCAGCCGGCCATTAGAATTCTTCTCCAGATGCGATTGATATCGACCTAGCTATCATTTAGAACAGTGTTTGCCAACTCAGTGCTCTTTGACGTCACAGAAACCTGCTATCTTGCTCCGAACCGAGCCGCGGAGCAAAGGAAAGGGGGTGAAAAAAGTTCACTTGTAAAATCAAAAATTACGTTTTTTAAATGGTAATTATTATTTAGAATGATTATAATTCAATAACAAAATGTCAAGAATTATATAATATAAGGTGTATTATTACATAACTCAAAGCAATATCCGACTTTTTATCATAATCAATACTGTAATTTCACTTCCATTCTTCTATTAGATATTTTAGGACAATAATATTTTATACAATGGTATATAATATAACGAATTAGTTTGTACTGAAACAATAATTAATGTTAACAAATAGGTAGTCGGTAGGGGTTCGTGAGAGAATTTCGACCACAAGCTTGATCATTTTTTATGTACAGTTTTGTTTGAGAATGTTGTATATCCTCATAATTTCCAGTATCTTTCCCATAATTTTTAATCTGCAAATTCCTCACATGATTGCGGGCTACGTCAATTCTCAGAATTTATTTTTATCTCGCAGTTTTTTCTGGATTGCAAAGCTACCTAAAGCATCTGTAGGTTACACTTTCTAACATACTGCTGATCTTTTGATCATACTAAACACTTGGCCATTGTTCCAGTATCTACAAAAGGATAGCTTTCTTCCCAAACTGAAAGAAAATTAACGGGTGGAGATGGTTTCCCACTCATGTTGCCTGAAACATCGGCAAAGGCCCACTGACAAGGTTTTCGTCACAGGCGACCAACGTCTGCCCCTATCTCCTTCTCCCCTTTGCTCGCACTGCTTCTCCGAGAACTTTCCACGAAGGGGTGGGCGGCTCTGGCATCCTTTATTAGAGAGTTTTAGCGCCAGGCGTAAGGAGATATCCTTAAACTCTATTGATCACGTGACTACGGTCGTAATGAACAACGAACAGAAGAAGTTTAGCAATTGCGACATTGCGTTATGCTGCCATTTTGCCGCTTGTAAGAGACTCCCACAGGCGTGTACTATTTATGAAGCTATAAGATCGTCCCTAAGGTAAGACGTTATGACTTCAAGGTCCATCACGTGACTGTTAGTGCATAACGTCGCTACCTTACGCGTAGCGCTAAAACTCCCTATTCTCTAATTGGCAAACGCTGATTAAGGATATTATATAATGATAGGACACCATAATTTGTATAAGAAAAAATCATCCAGTTAAAGAGAATCATTTTTTACATTCTAATATTTTCACTACGTGTTTTGGTGTGTTAGAGATATGAAACTGTAGAGTAATTTTACTACAATGTATATTAAATAGAGTTAAATTATTTTTTTCAATCACGATTAAGCTATCCAGAAATTCATTATATTCATAATGTTTTTGATATATAAAAACTCTACCATTTAAATAATAAGTATCTAAATGCTGCTTCCATTGCTGGTCGAACATCTGGCAAATCTTTTCATATCATATCAAAATATTTTTGAGGGTACATTCATGAATTTCAGCATAATAGATATCATTATAATATAAAAATGTTTTACCTGTATTAAAATTCAATAACTGGAGGTATTTTTAATTGTTGAGGTAAGCACTTTTTTTGAAAATAGTTTGGATAGCCAGTTACTACACTAAGAGTAGGATAATTATATAATACATATCAAAATAATTAAATTTCTCCAGGTCTTTGGTAAATGGCTGTAACACCTTCAAAATCGTTTGGTAAACAGGATAACCAACTTCGAATAAACTGTGGATGATTGATTTGATTCGTTTTTAAATTGATGAGCCAAATCCATTTTTCATATAAAATTCCGTCCGTCCATTCATCCATATGTGATCAAACCTAGCGCGTAAACAGTTCTGATGATTTTCTCCAAAATTGATATTTCCCTATCGATTTAAACGAAGTGCTACTCCGCGAGTTTGAAACGAATATTTTGATTTTACTTTGTTACTTTATATTATTTTACTTTACATGAAGCCTCAAACATATTTTCACAATTTGATCCATTTTTGTTTTGTTAACTTCGTTCCAATACCAAAGAACGCTAAAAAAATTGTGTAGATATCATTTTCTTGGTAATCCCTGATTTTTAGAAAAAAGCAAAATTTTTCGGTGTCTTCCTGCAAATACAAGATAGAAAATATAGATTTTTTCGAAGACGTATCTTGAAATAAGATCATGTACACTTTCTCAAAAATTTATTTTTTATGAATTAATTTTGCATGAAATATAGGCACTTTTTAAACATTTTTTCTCAAAAACAGCTCCAAAAAGTTCTTTAATTTTTTCCTGGATAGAGCATTACATACTTAAGAAAATGCGCAGGTCCCATTTTTCGGCGAACTATATTTTCAAAAATTACAAAAAAGTAACACTGTAAAATTACAATACTGAAGATGGATTTTCGTCTTGGAATATGTTCTAATAAAATCGGATCTATTAAAAAGTATGTACAATTTTTTGAAACATGTAATTTTTACATAATTTCTGCATGAAGTTAATACCATTTCTTTTTTTAAAAATCTAAAGAAATGCTCCGATTTTTTCCTCGGATAGGGCAAAAGACGTTTAAAATGGCGCAGGTTTCACTTAACTCTCTGAATTTTCGAAAGTTGCAAAAATTAAAAATAAAGCTAGAAAATATATGCTGTTGTAGCACAACTAGTTCGACAGAAAAACTCATACACTAGTTCGTAGGAAAAGTGGATAATTTTGTTCCTATCGGCGGTTTGCAATACGTGTCCTGTAACAGATTCTGTAATGTTGCTTGTGCTGGCAACTGTGTTTTCTTGCAGTGCAGAATTATTGCTGGAAGGCAATGGTGAGTTTTGATCAGGATCTTTTTCATCAATTTTAGGATCTTCATCGGATTCTTTTTCATCACTTTGGGGGAAATCTTCTAAAGAAACACTTTTTCCAGCATGTACAGGAATCCTAAATCGCCGTTGTCTCACAGGCATTTCATCGCTCCCTCTCAACCCTTGTAACAGCTGGATTAGGGCTTGATCAACATCCTCTACATTTATGGGTTCTTCATAACTCTCAACACCAGGAACCCTGCTTATTAATTTATTTATACTGAATGATATACCACATTTTTCAAATCCAGTCTTAATGTTGCTCCCAGCAGTTTCTGCTAGTGTCATCACAAGAGAGTTCAGCAATCTTGGAAACTTGTCCTTGGGAACGGTGGTCTCCTTAGAACCAGGGCCCATCTTCCACTTCTGTAAAATATTACGCCAACTGGCCTCTAATGGCCAAAAAATGCGACTCGAAGGGGCTAAGTGAGATGGGTCGAGTTCTTTGGTAAAAATATCCTTATGCCATTTTCTTCACACGCTTTTACTGATGTCACTGATAAATGCGTGGAAAGGTTGTCCCCGATTAAGATTTTGGGACCATCTAAATTTTTGAAGGCAAAATAATGGTGGTAATTCAGACATCAAAACATTGAGAGTCTAACCACCTACTTTCACTTTTATTAAATCGTGAACCCTTGGGGGCACACTTCATCAAGTGACATACAAATGCTTAGACCGGTAAACAACATACAATGGGAAGAGTGATCCATTTGCAGCAAACATTACAGACGTTGCTGCTTTGGAGGTGTTCATGACTCTCTCGGGATAATTTAATCCCCTTTTCGTGATGACTTTCACACGCCCTGGATCATCTGCCAAATTAGTTTCATCAAAATTCATCACATTACCAGGGGGAACGTCTTTAATTTCCTTCTCTAAACATTCAAAATATACTCTAAAGGCAGCTTTCAAAACAGAAGCACGTGCTCATTTTATAATCAGGCTTAACTTTTCTGTATGTCTCTTCAAAAAACTGACAGTGAATTCGTGACCCGGTAATTTATTTTTGAATTTTTTCACTACTTTACCTTTTTTATCAAGATATCCTTTGACGAACAAAGGTAAAGTCAAGCGATCAAAGGGATAGCTCCAGTCAGCACAAATGACAAGCCTGTCGACAATTAATGACTCTTCGTCTGCGGAGAGTGGTTTGTCCCCCTTGGGGACGCAAATTATAATTTTTATGCCTGTGTTAAACTGTGTAGGGAATGTTGCAATTCCTGGCAGTTTGTCAAATGCTGCACCCTGTCTTCACAGCAGCAATAGCTTGCTCGAATTCATCCTTGCTCTTCTTTATGTAGGCTTTCCCACCGAGGGCCAGGGATATAATTTCGAGGCATTTTAATTATCCTGTAAGTTTAAACAAACAAACAATTCAAATAATTATACAGAACAGTTAGGAAGTATAATTTAACCATCTGCAAGTCATTTTCCTCTGATCCCATTCACCCCGTATCTTTAGAGAGTGTTCGTTAAAATAAAAAAAATATTAATATTGAGAAATTTATTTACCACTCACCAAAATCGAAGGAGCGACTGAATTTAAGATAAAATTCTCGGTAGAAGCACGCTCTTTGAAAATAGAGAAATCAAGTGCACATTCCACAGTGAACAAAGTTTTGAAATCTTTGTAAACATGGGATTCGCCGCCCACATGTGGTCAGCGAGCTGGAAGTCAGGGTCGCTACAATTGTAACACAAAATGGCCGTCAGTGTGTACCACAAGGGCGAAACTGGTGATTGGCCCTCTGATTTGCCACTTCAATTTCCATTCGGCGTAATTTTACGCTGTTAAAGTTTTTCGCCATATTTGATCTTATTTACCCGGTTTTACGGTATCTCAAAATCCCAAAGCTGGAAGGAGTGCGAGTTCTCGTCACATTGTTCAATTCAGTATCTTCTCACGCCATGATTCTTCTTGTTCTGGAACCACTTGTAGCGAATTCTTAATATATTTTGTAGAATGTTTTAAACAGAATTACCAGAAGCATTTAGCGCTGCCTGGGCCCATAACCTGTTTTGAAATTTAGGGTTTGTATTATCTGGTTGCACAACAAGACAACATCGTTTTTAAACACGTTTTACACCCAACGATAAAAAAAGCTGTGTATAATATTATTGCTTGCTAGTACCAACATACAAAACATCAAAAAACAAAAGAGTATCATCGGTATATCAACTTTAAACATTTGCATTCTAATGGTTGTTAATTTCAACAAAAACTGGGTGATAAGATAAGTCGTGGACTTCCGATATGGTATGCAAAACTTGTGCGGAGTGTCTCCGGCAGTGAAAATCTGGAAAATTAAAGAGTTCAAAATGTGGTGTACCGATTGTATGCCAGGAGCGAAAAATTATCACAAGGATTGTTATTTTCGTTCTGTAAACATAAAAGGCTTCAATCATCACAAGAAAAAGAACTAGGAATACCATGATTTGGAATCACCAAGGCGACTTGAGCCACATGAACCTGATATTCCCTTACCAATGTTCACCCCACTTCCTGGAATTCCCCTGTCTGATAGTGAGGGTATACAGATTCCGAGGCGTAATTCAGGAGTTGGCAGTGGCAGTGAATACATTGGAAGTGTTGTTACAAAAGTGAACTTCTTCCAAGATAAGCTCAGTAATTTAATGCGTGGCCTCAGTTTTCCAAACCAAACACCTAAACTTTTAGCATCCCGACTAAAAGAAAAGAAATGTCTCACACCGGAAGCGAAAATAACATTTTACAGGACAAGAAAGGCAAAATTCCTACCATAGTTCAGTGAAAATGGAGACTTCGACTTCATTTCTAACATTCCTGGACTACTTGTTCACATGAGTGTTTTAGAATATCGACCTGAACACTGGCGGCTTTTCATAGACAATTGCATTCGAAGTTTAAAGTGTGTTTTACGGCACAATGGCAACCCCTATCCATCAATCCCATCTGGCCACTCAACAAAAATTGAAGAATATAATAATATCAAAATTGACTTACAAAATTTTTGCTATTATGACCATGTAGATGGCTATGGCATCCATTTTGCATATATGCGTAGATTTCAAAATGGCCAATTATTTACTTTGACAACACAGTGGATTCACAAAAAGTATGGCCGCCAAGAGAATGTAACACAAAATGTGCAGCAAACATTGCAAAGAAAAGATGATTCTCCCTCCCCTGCACATAAAGTTGGGATTAATGAAGCAACTTGCGAGAGTGCTAAAGAAAGATGGCGATTGCTTCAAATACATTAGCAAATTCTTCCCTGGACTGAGTACGGAAAAATTAAAAGCTGGCGTATTTTATGGCCCGGGAATTTATAAATGATTCAGATTTCGCAAGTTCCATTACTGAAACCTTCTGCTTTGACATTGTTGTCAAGAAATTTTTGGGTACTCATATAGCAGCAAATTATGCACAACTGGTGCAAGACTTTATTTTATTTATGTCAAAAACAGTTAACGTGTGTGACGTGCTATGGGGAGAAGTTAATTTGAAGTGCCATTTATGTCCAGAAGCAAAACAAGGGACCATCTCAGCATTTACTCGAGGATCAGGGAAATCGAGGACTTGCTTTTAAACTTTCAAAATTTTCGTGCAACTATAAACATTAAGGTACACTAGCTCCATAGCCATCTAGACAAATTTCCAGAAAATCTTGGTGATGTTTGTGAGGAACAAAGCGAGCGGTTCCATAAGGAAATAAAGGTAATGGAAGACAGATATCAGGACAGATGAGAGAGACATAGTGGCAGACTACTGCTAGAGCCTTCAATGTGATTGTCCTGATTTGCCACATAAAAGGGCATCATACAATGTTTTGCAAACAATTAATTGTGATTCGTTTCAGGCTGTAAATATAAATATATTAATATTACGTATTTCAAGAGTTTAATTTTGTATAAATAGGCATATCTAGTTACATTTAGTTCAAGTTTTATACACTTTAAGAATACTTGTACTCAATAAAATAATATTTTTCGATGCAAATTTCATTATTTCAAAAATTAGAACCAATCTATCAAAACCAATGCCATATTCGGAATCTGTGCATCAAACATGGTAACTTAAGCGTCGTAACAAAAAAAAATTGAGTTACATTCATAATTTAATGTGACATTTTATGCTCTTGCGTCCTAGAATAGTGTCATTTCTTTTTAGGCCAATTTTAACCAATTATTGGCAATGTTCATACTTCATAAACATGATCCGATAATGGAATTTCGAACTTTTAAAGCGCTCTCCTGAAAAATCACCTTTTTTGAATTCAGACACATTTCCATTGGGGTGGGTGGGGGGTGATATGTTAAAATGGCTTTAAATTGTTTGGCAAAAAATGTGTGTTAACCAGTATTTACTAGGGCATTACGCCCTGAGGAAGGTCGCAGAATGGCGACCGAAACGTCGGCACCTTCGCCATGGACGCGGCGTCACCCGGACAGTAAATACTGACTCCGGCCGCGGAAGCCTACGCTTTCGTGTTAACCAGTGTTATCATTGCAGAATTACAATATTGAAGATAAGAGATTTTTGTCTTATAATGAAATCTGTTCCAAAAAAGTTATAAATAGTAATTAGTTATAAATATAAAAAGTTTGAAAATTTCAAGGGGAGGGGGTCTCGAAAACCAATTCCTTACTAATTCACGAACAGAGCTAACATGCAGAAAATTTCTACAAATTCGAAGAATGGCCTCTAACATTGCTGTCAATGTGAGAAAGTATTCAACTTCATGCTAAAAATTCGCAGGGACGTCGAATACCATACCAAAGTAAAAATATTTTGATACAATATTAGGATTTGTATGTCCCCTCTGTACTCAGATTAAAAAAATAATGCTCAACAGAATTTCAGTGTCAGTTAATATATCTGCAATCAAAGATATGTTTGAAACTGAAATCATATAATAAAATAATAATAATAATAATAATAATAATAATAATAATAATAATAATAATAATAAACTATGTATCAAATCTCAACAACAATTTTTTCCACTTTAAATTACTTTTCAAATTAAAAATTTATTTAGTTTAAAATTTTCCAAGGAGAGGGGATTAAACTGGGGTGAGGGAGGAGGAAGTCTAAATCTATGTCACTGACTGCAGAAAAAAATTCTGATTTTTCAACAGAAAAAAACACATTGAATCATATCGAAACTGCTGTTGTTTTCTTTTCAAAACACATGACTCCATCTATTTTAACTTAGAACAACACTAGTGCCTAAACAGTACACAATATTTTCACCAAAAAAGATATTCCCAGATTGATCTGACTGATGTAATGGCTCCTCAAATTTGAAACACATCTTTTAATTTTTAAGGGTACTTAACATGAAACCTGTAGGAAATTATCAAAATTTTCTTTAATTTTTTTTGCTCAATTAGAGCAAAGTACGCTTATAAAATAGGCCCAGGTTTAATTTTCAGTAAAATGTCTGGGTTTTTGAAAACTGTTAAAGAATAAAAATTATCAATGCTCTCCTACAACTACATTATTATTGAAGATAAGATATTTTTATGTTAATAAAATCTTTCTTCCAAATTAGATCTTTCAATAATTTCATGTGTTCTTTTTGAAAATACATGCAGAGTAGTTTTCACGTAATTGCGGGCTGTTGTGAAAAATAAAGAATACTTCAAGATTTTCTCTACAAAAAACAAAACAGATTCAATTTTTTTGTTCAAATAGAGCAAAGTTCACTTAATAATATGGCATAGATCCAATTTTCTTGAAAATCTCTGAAATTTCTACAATCATAAAAGTTCAAAATTTTTCAGTGCCCTCCTTTCGATATTTCTTTCTTAATGCAAATCCATTTCTCAATATTAGATCTTTACATCATTCCATGTGTCAGTTTTTCAAAGCAATAGTATTTTCTGCCTAACTTTGAGAATGAATTAGAATCACTACTAAATTAAGAATTCATTGTAGCATTTAAAATTGAGTGCTTTAAGATGCATAACATCGGAGAAAGCCTCTTATGTTAAGATCCCTAGTGCTCATGTCCAAACACCAACCTGGATAAATATTTTTTTTTACTTTTTTCCATATCACCACGTAATAATGTTGCAGAAAAAAGTGCCGATTTTTCCTTTAAGTTTTTGTAAGAGTATTCTGCACACAATACACTAAATTCCATTGAAATGGCAGAAATCCATTTTCTTTTAAACTTTCAAAATATTTAAAGTTTTTGATTTTTAATTAATTTTTTAACATCTTGTGGCTTATTTGAAGTGATGATTGAAAGGTTAGTAGGATCAAAATTATAATTGCAATATTATAACTTTACATAACCGTTACAAACAATACAAGAAAATATGTGCTGTTGTAGCGCATGTAGTTTTAATACACAATTGAAGTTAAGAGACCAGCATCTCGACTCGTGGCAGCAAGTTTGTCTAAGTGATTATTCGGATTCAGTGTTTGTCACATCCTCAGATCCACATTCATTAAATTTGTGGAATGCTGAAATGGCAGCAACTTATCAGTTGACTGTAGACTCTTTTTTATTTTTTGGGTGGACGGGACAGAACACACAATAACCATAATGAATTATAAGAATGTCAAATGTATCTTTAAATAATTATTTCATTTCATATTTATCAGATTAAATGACTGCCCCTGCCTAAAACTTCAGATTTCAAATTAAACCTGTGGTCACAAGAACAACATACCAAAGATTTCCAAAGATTTTCAATATTGCCTAACACAGGAGATTTATCATAGTGGACAAAAAATATTACAAAAATGACCATGATTTTGACTGTTTAAAAAACAGAACATTTTACAATAATGCATCACCACCCCTCGCAATGATAAGATAGACCCAGACTCTCAACCAATCTTATGATGACCACACAAACATGCAAAAGTGTAATCCCTCACCTCAGGTGATAATTGTTTTGAATAAATTGAGAAAAATTACAAAACAATATTGGCTCTGGGGTGTATGGCTTTCCTGATCCATCACTGGTAGAAAGATATCAACACCAAAAGCTGTGGTATCGTGTAACACAATCTGGCAGACAGCAGTGCTTTTGCAAATATGTTGTATACAGCTAAACAGAAGTTTCAAAAAGTCAGAGTACAGGTATATACTGAAAAATTAAGATGTATTCACAACACTGGTGAGTTATGATTGAACAATATAATTAATACAATCATTGTCTTTTCTCCAGGATTGGGGCAGCAGACCTACCTTACATGGAATGTATGTTTGTATCAGTACAAAAACGTAATGTAAAACAGGTTTAAAAAACTTAGAACATTTCTAAAGAATAGCACATTTTTATTTCAAAATGCAATGCTTTCTATAATGACTTTCCTGAACCTTTTCTTACAATCACAATGATTTCCAATATATGTTTGTCATCAGATCACCTCTCAATGTGGCTTTCATGTATTATTCTTATATTCTATTTTGTTTCCAAAGGATACTTAACAAGACATGAATGGGCAAGAATCAACATAAATGATAGATTTCATTACAGAAAATACACTTTTCTGTTTCATGCCGGTATCACAAAATGTCACCATTCACAGAAAATGAATTGGAACGTTGTTAATACTATCTGAACAAGATATGATTGTATTACACTTCAACTGCATGTCAAAGTTTGTAAATCAATTTTAGTACATAATATTTGTCAGTTCAAAGGTTATCATTTAGTATGATCCACAATTTCAAGTAAAATAAATTCATTTACAAATCTAAGTTACAGACATTTTAACAATGGTATAAAGATGAACTACCTTTCTCAAGAGCAAATAGGTCTGTGTAGTTTTATATCTACAGCACCCCAGAAATGAATGGGGACTTTACATACCATTAAAATAAAATTGTAAAATTTCAATAACAATGTTTCTGATAGTTTGAAAAGAAAAATCAGAATTTTGAAAATAGTATTTTACAAGTGCATGCATACATATGCATATTAGGAAATAGAAGACTGTAACTTAGATATTTTATGACACAGATGAATTAATTACAAATGTAGCACAATAATACTTAATATCACTGAATTCAACACTCAATACCACTACAAAAATGATAGAAAATTACATACATTTGTAAAAATAATTATTATGTAGTATAAAGCACTTGGCAAACATATGAAAACGTCAGTTTGTGAAGAATTTATCAACTCACAAAACTCCTTAAATGTCATGAGCTGCCAAACATAATATCATATTTCAACATAGCGGTACTTTCAACTACTTTTGAAAAATATCTTACACAGATTTTGTAAGCAAGTAACAAGACAGAGTACTCCAGTTACGCGAGGCTGTAATGTCAATGAACTGCTGAAACGATATGTGGATCAATATATGTAACAGTATCCCATCAGAAAACTATTGCCCGACAAAGAGAACCATGAATCTGTTGTGGTACAAGAAGACTTAATGAGGGAATTACAAGTACATTTATTTCTGCAAATTGTAGATCTAAATGATTTTGCAGAGGCAGTGTAAACATGATACTTCAAATGCCATGCTAACTATTTCATTCAATAACCCATTCTTTCACTTTCCCATAACACAAGTGTAATCACAATTATTAGATCCACAGTTCACTTTGTTGAATAATGTCATGCATGTCAATTACAAATATGACTTATAAAAACATTGTATTAAATTGATTTATGTTTTGATGTGGATAGAATATTGTTGCACATGTTCAACTATGATTTTTGTTTTAAGTTTCTTCTGAAAATAATATTAAATATCAAATGAAGACCATGTTAATGATCCAAGGTAACCAGTACAATTAAAAACAAATTAGTATATACAAGGAAACCATAGTTATCATTCCTACTTTACCCTGGCTACCTATGTAAATGTTAAACACATAAACATGGAAAATCTGAGGTTTTCGATATGTTAACATCAATGATGCCATGTCTATAAATTATATGAGATTTTTCAGAAAGGGTGAAAATAATGTACAGTAATTATTTTGTTGTATATGTATAGAGATAGAGATACATGATTATATATATATATATAAAAGCATTCTTTGTAAAACAAAATAAAATGAGCACTGCAAAACAGTTCAGTCTAAGTCCCATGGCTTTCCTTAAACAAATAGGTATTTCAGCATAGGCTGTACCATGTGTTACAATTAACATAATTATACTGCAGCACTGACAAGCACCTCCAAAAAAAAGTACATTTTGTCAGTAAACACAAAACATTAAAAGTAACAGTCAAAACCTAAGTAAATGCAGTTTGCAATGATTGTATATATGACGCATGTGCGTTTGATTTTCTTTGCATCATTTTCTAGTTTGGGAATGGCATTTTATTTAAGTAGGCACCATATAGAAAATTGCCACTAAATTTGATAGAGGCAAAACGGGCAATATCATTCTCAGAAACAAGGCTCACTCACCAAGGTTGTTCTTGTAGCTGTGTAAATTGGAAATGTTTGAATTCTACTCTTCTTTCCCAGTAACTGAGGGCACCATATTATTTCTTGAGGCAATATCATATATACCCTTTACGACAAAAAATTAAGAATCTGGTAATTTGCAACTCAACTGCATGTTGTAACATATGAAGACATTGCAAGTTATTGTCATTGTGTGGGGAGGGATCCATATACATCTACAGTATATTTCTTGTGTCATAACTTTTCACCACACTGTCATTAAAATATTGTCCCTTTAAATATGTTTCCATACTATGTTACTGGACCACACAGTACTGAAAAACCCTATTAACATACTCCTTTACAACATTTCTAAACGGACAATCACTTTGCTATCATATCCACTGAACACACAAGTTTCGAGTAGTCTTCTTTACCTCTCCTCTTGACCTGTGCTTTCATACTGATAGGTGATAATTTGCCAAACTAATGTCAGTTTGCGTAGTGATCAAAGGACCCCAAATACTCCAGAGCGGCTCGGTAACAAAACTGGTACTGATCCTAGAAATAAAATTTAGAAATCAAATTATATATAACCTTTTAAAGAATAAATAAATTCCAAATCATTAATAAGAGCATTTGAATCGTACAGCAATAAAGGAATTACTGTGAAGTTAACTAGTAAATGCTATGTTCTTTCTTTTAATAGATTACACAATATTCTTTGGACTAAATGATGTTCTGAATATGTGTGATGGAAATTAAAATTTACCTCAGTCTGAACCATAGCAGGGCGCTGAGTGCGTAAAATGCGCACTGTCTGAAACACATCCACCACACCTTCATACTGCATTCTCTCAAGTACAATACTCAGTGTGATAAACACACCTGTACGTCCAACACCCGCGCTGAAATACATTTCATTCAAATTAGAAAATATTTTCAGTTTGACATACAAATTCTTCATTAGCTCATTAAACACACCTGCAGTGCACAGTAATTGGACCATCTTGACCAAATTGCTCTTTAGTTTTGTGTACTTGACCAATGAAGTCAATAAATCCATCACCAGACTTTGGTACCCCTTGTTCAGGCCAATCAATAAATTGAAACTGTCGCACTGTGCGTGAGCTACCATCACGTGCATCGGTCACTTTAAACTCCCTCAGAATATATTGTGGCATATTATATTCTGCAATGGGATCAACAACGAAACATTGATAGCGCACAGATCGATCACTTGGCCAGTACTGGTGACATTTTTCCTGAAAAATAGAAAGATATTAGGAAACAATAAACAAACAAAAAACAAAAGAAATTTAAATAAATTAACAAAGAAACTACAAAATATCAGCAAAAACACTGAGTGTAATAAGAATTATTTGCTACAATAGAACCATATGAAAACAAATGCAGTGTAAACAATGATGGAAAATTTCACCATGTATAGATGGTAAATACACACCATTAACAAGGAGATAAGATCTGAGAAACAGAGATACATTGTTAGATATCTTTATTGATAAAATAAAATGACACTCATATAAATATCAGATGGCAAGATTTGTATCTGATTGGGCACTGAGGAATCACAACAGGATATGAAAGGGTCCTAACAAACTTTATGAAATACAATGTGTGATGTCAATTTAGCCTTTAGTATATTTTCAAGTAGAGACAAGTACAAAAATTGTTTTCATGCACAACTATATCATATACTGTTACTTCACATTTTAAATGCAACAACATAAATTGTAAAAATACTTCTCTTTTTTCCACTTACTCTGCCCATTTCTTTGAGTTTAGTTAGCATCACAACAATTGTTGAATTATGTTCCCAAAGCATTCTCCACAAGTCTTCAGTTGTATCGGGGAGTGGACCTTGAGTAGCAATATAAGCAGCACGATAACGATATCCATCAATGAAACTTGCATTAATGTAGTCAGAACCTTCAACAGCTCGCACAGGTGTGAGACAAACGCGTGTAGATTCAAATGGCAGGATATGGACCAAGCGGTTCTTATGCTTGTTGCATGCTAGGTTAGCACTGATGAATCGAGAAGAGTCTGCTTTGATGTTTGATAATTTCTGTTTTCAAATATTAAATTTACGTCAATATTTTAATAAACAAATGTAACACTCATTTATACTATTAAAATATTGATTATACCTTGAATTCCAATTCCATGCCAGTAATATTTTCACCTGGCTCATTTTGCATTAGTTTTTGGATATGAGAATGCAAATTACGAGCTGGTACTTCAGTAACTCCACATATTACAGCTTCCAGTAATGCATCATGGATAAACACATACTGGTCCTCGGTCTAGGTAAAGGAACAATATCAGAAAATGTGGCATGTAGCAACATCATAAAAAAATTTTCTTTTTATGTTGCTTATGATATAATGAATAAATATAATTTTGAAAAAAAGATTACACAGTGTGTTGTTTGAAAATAGAGCTCCAAAATTTAATCAAAACATACCTGTACCATATAATTTCGTTGTGCTCGGAGGCAAGTAACATGGCCATATATATCAATCATTTTCTCGTACTTCATTCTCTCCAACATGGAATCTATTACAATAAAACATCCTGTTCTGCCAACACCAGCACTGTGAGAATAATACAACAATATTAAATCAGTGAAGTGGAAGAGAACCAGAGTTGATGCAAAGAAGTAGATACAAAATGCAAAAGAAATAATTCTCCTACAGTGATTTCTCGCAATTAAAAAAAAAAAATAATAATAATAATAATAATAATATAATAATAATAATAATAATAATAATAATAATAATAATAATAATAATAATAATAATAATAATAATAATAATAAACGGAGATAATACTATGCTATCTACTATCTAACTTTACAATTCATTTGAATATTAATTTTAACAGTCACACATTTGGGTTTCCCAGCGAAATCTGTAAAAACACTTTGAATTACTGTTAAATCATATGTATATCACCCACAGTACTCTCATTCAGTACACCAGAGACACACTTGAAGTGATGTAATTGTAGCACCAATAATGTATCACTAATCCACACTTGTCTGACTATCTTCCAAACTTTAGGGCATCACATACAAAAGAGCTTTTAGAAAGGATAGTACACCAAAGAATAAAGTTGTACACAATCCATCCATTTCATGTCTCATATACATATATATTGATTTATCTCCAATTACTTTTGTCAAATCACATACTGTCTCACAAGTTTAATTTTTGTGACCTGCACTACAAATATAAACTAGAGCCAAATAAGTGAAACATTTTTGTTCATGAAAATTAAGTTTAGTTTTTTTCCCAAACTGAATATTCCTTCCAGAAACTATTAATTCTTATGATCTTCATCTTCATTATGGATTCATTTTTCAGATTAGCTCTTATATGTAAGAAGTTATCTTGTTTGTATTCTAAGTTGAAGAAGTTCCAGCCTTTTATTCAGGCAATTTACCTGCAGTGAACTATCATGGGTCCAGCATCAGGTGGATTCATGTTGCGAACTCGGCGTAGGAACTGCAGGAACGGCGCTGGGTGGTCAGGCACACCATGGTCAGGCCAGGCAGTAAACTGGAACTGTTTCACCTCTCGCCGCTCATTGTGGCCCGCCTGGTTGGCATAATTAACATGCACGTGTAGAGACACTCGTCATATATGCCAACCAATAGTAGAATATACTAAGCAGATCCAAGTACTTTCAGTGATGGGAGATTTCTGTTAGGATTTTCTAATATATTTCCATGGAACTCACATAAACATATGGCTCAAAAATTCATGCTCAGTAGAAATTATACAATAATAAACAACAAGTGGAAGGGTGATACATGTATGTTAAAAAAGATAGGAATACTGCAATTAATGATACTGATGTGGGTATTGTGCATGTATTGATACAGTATTTCAATTTTTCATTGACATGACATTTCCCTGCTCTCATGTTAATGATACTCTTTCCATAGTACTAAAACAACATTATCCACAATACTGCCTCACTTAATCATAACACGTAGATGTCTAGTAATAATCAATTTCAAAATGCTGGTGTTTTATTCAGTGCACTTCACTTTTCTTCAAACATAATGATCAAATGATTTGTACAATTAGTAATTTAAAAAAATTGAAGTAAAATGTACAGATGAAAACTTCACATCTGTATACATAAAATACTGTATTTGTGAAATAAGTAATGAAATGCTCAGAGTAGAAAAATGTGAAAAACTTTGGGATTATTATTCCTCTACTTGAATAGAAGAGAATTGTATATAATTAAAACATTCTGATAGAATGCAAGGAAATTCTTCCATTGTTTGCCTTGTAGCACAAGTTTTAAAACAATTATTCCTCAATTATCATTCATGACTTATTAAAATGACATGTCTTCAGTGTGTATATATCACAATTTGCCATCATGTTTGGGGTTGATCCATTTTTATAATTTTTTTCTTTTTTCTCTTTTTGTTCCTTTAATGTTCAGTCTTCCAGTCTACTCTTAAATTTTCCTTCCTTTATTCTTGGTCTTCCCCTTGACTTTCTCATTGTATTAACCTTATAAGCAAGAAATAAACTTGAAACATGAAATAACATGAAAATCGATTTAAGACGTATATCGGAATCCATAAGTCCCTTTCAATAACATCTTGAAATACAGTTAACTTCATTTCAAATTAATTTTCATTCTTGGAAATAATTGCCAGGCTTTTTATAATGATAAACAAGTATTTCACTTCCATATGGGATTGAAATATACTTCAAAATATAATTTATTTATAATATATTTCAAAATATTATTTCTTTTTGCAACACAACATTATTGCTGTCCTGTGATGGGCTTATCAGGTACAGCTCTTCCTTGACACAAAATACTGACAATTTCTCTAGAGTAGTGGCTAATGTGCCTAGCCAACAATCTGGAGGTCCATACTCAGAAGTTCTGATTCATTCCTTAAAGATCCTATCATCTAGTTTTCTCCTTAGGTTTGAGATTCAGAGAGGGGGTTCTCATGTATATAAAATATCAAAGAGCCTCAAAATTAAAAATATTAGTTAATTAACTAATACAATGACCAAGTATCACTCCTGTATGTCCTTCTAGTAAATAGAGAGAGCAATTGATTCAATATGTCATGACTTTTCAAGTTGTTACATATGAGATCATGATGAAATTATTTCACATCACACTAAATTGTAACATCACTTTCTTATCATTTAGAACAATTTGCACTCGTTTATATCACATCACTTCACAATGGTTACACTGACAATTCTTTCACTTAATAAAATATTTAAATCACTTCACTACACAAATATTGAAGAACTTTAAGAATTTCCCCAATTCAATCTTCGAAAGTTAAAAATTTCAGTTAATAATACTTTAATTTAGATATATCTTTTTAATTTAAGAATGAAATACATCAACAAAATGAAGATTCACCATCCTATTATTATGAAGACGATGCATACTTCTCCTCAACTTCTTATTTATTCATTACTACAGGGATTTTAAAGAAAAGTCTTTTTTCTTTCTTTTCATTTTAGAACAATGCCATTTAGTATAGACATTAATTTTATGTTACGACAAAAGGAAATGACCAATTTTTATGTGTATTATTTTTTTGCATTTTTCGTTGATTTCAACCAATAAGTCATTTTTACCTTTTTCCATCATTTTTAATGCATTTTTTGCTGATTTACTTGAGTTTAATATCATTATAATGGTACTTGCTTCAAATAATATTTATGATCTTCGTGCAACATAATGTTCTCCACAAAATTCATGTAGCCTATTTGATTTCTTCGCTCATATATTGTAATGTCAGCTATTGTGAGTACTCTGTAATCTAAGGTTCCTGATACGCCTATCAGCGTCATTGTTGGCTCATCTGATTTCGGAATAAAGGCAGAGATTTTGTGGTAAAGAACAGTCCGAACCAAACGTTTGCCACCTGACTTCACTTGAACGAAAGGAAGAAGCCTTGATTACATCAGTAACATTTCCAACAACTTAAATTGTTCATCTGAACTGGTTCTGACCACATTTTTTACATAATTTTTCTTGGCTTTGAGGGCATTTTAGAAACACTTTAAGAGCATTTTAGTTATCATTTTTGGCTATGTTTTAAGTTATCAAAATCTGCTCCCTATTCATTACCAAATGTAGAGTAAAACTGAATTAACCCAAAGTAGGCAATAGTTTAGATGTAGAGGTTGATGCACTTGACTGAGCCATGATTGAAAGTGTAATTAAGTCAAGTTTACAAATGGTTTTGTAGTTATGTTACCACATTTCTTTTCATTATTTTATTCTTAGTGTTCACACTAATTTATCAAACCCTAACACAACTAATAAATTAATTTAACATGATGAATGAATGCTCTGGTGGTAACACAGGAATGTTTGTTAGATGTTTCACTTTTCTATCTCTCCATTAGCCAATGCTACAGCAGTGTCTCAATCTGTCTTCAGGTTTCCTCTAAATACCTCTCTCTTTTATTCTGAAATTACTTATTCTTGTTAAAACACTTCCTTTCAGTACATTGCAATTCTTCTTTGATTTAGCTCCTTTCACTTCTTTTTTCACAGTATTTTGTCAGTTCACTTACTAAATAAATTATGATGTGCATTCTACACAAATTTACACCTTAACAACTTCATTGGAGATACCCTTTCCCCCAACCAAAATCACTGTTCTTATTCCCACTGAAAGATTTTGCCACTCTCTTTGTTTGGTTCACAAATAGTTCTTTCTTCTGTTACATACACATGTATAAAACCAAACACACACCAAATGTATCACAATCACAATGTTAGTATTAATTAACACACACACCCATATTATTCTTAAAAAGCACATAACACAGTCTTCAAAGTCACAAACATATTAGAATATGTTAAACTTAGCACAATTTGTTTGTACTCTATCATTTTCCAATGAACAGGCAAACTATATACTTTAATAATTTGATTGAAAATAGCACTTTCACTTCTCAGGAGGCCTCTTACTGTATTAATTCCATCCATTGATGAGTTTTCGAGTTTTGTACTTATGGTGAAACACTATGACTGTAACAATAAATTCATAATATAATAAAATTAATCTTTCACATGTTTATGCAATTTTCATGTCAGGTTGATTCTGTAACTAACCAGAATACACTTGATGAACTTCACACTTATTATGTTCGGACATAGTAATCGTAAATCACATATAGTCCCAGAGTATATTAGGAAGTCTAAATACTGATATCTATACTGCCAACAAAAAATGACTTCTTGACAAATTACTCTTTAACAAGAGAAATATTTCACTTCTAGTTTTAACTCTTTGAAAACAGAAAATCATTCTTACTTGATGTACTGCATGATCATTTTTTATTAAATCACGGATTAGTTTCCATTTTTGCAAATGCACTTTATTTCTCATTGATGTCAATTATGATATGAAAATATAATGAAATATCCTTTCCTTATTAGTCCATTTTACTAACTGCCATGAAAGCTTTTAACAATGACAACTATTAATCTAACATCTTTATTTAACTGATATCCATACACTTCAAACATTTTCATTTTATATGAAGCTGCATGATTTTGATATGCTACCAAATGTTTTCAGTGTTTTCTTTCTATAGAATCCACTGTGTTAAATGTATAGCACAATACAACCCGTATGGAATGAAAGGAGAATTAATTCACATGGGGAAGGAAGTTTGTATAAAAAGTTTACATTTCATTAAAACTAGCAATTCAGGGTAAAATGAAATTTAATATAAAATATGCACAAAAGAAAGGCACTTACTTTATGAATCTGAAATGTACGAATACAATAAGTAGCCAGTTCCTGAACATCAGAGCTTGTGACAGTCATAGATCCATATGTCTCTGTTCCTCTTGTAGGCCAATATTGATCACACTTAATACGGGTACGTTCTTCTAATTTAGTCATCATCACAATAGTTGCTGAACGTAATTCCCAACACATTCGCCAGAAATCAGCAAAAGTGTCTTGTAAAGGACCCTGAATATAATTAATACAGAAAACATTAAGAAATCATCACATACTTCTGTGGTCTGGGTTGGTGATGGTGCATTTGGCAGGAAAGATTGAAACAGAATAAGTTGTTCCTACAGCAATCATGGCTGATAAATATGAATTGTGAATACAATACTTTGAACACATAATGGCTAAAGACTGAAATATGGCTAATTCATGAATACACTAGTTAATTCATACCTTAGCTAGATGGTGTAGATAATGCTGTATGTGTGATGATCAATTGATCTTTTCTCACATCAACTAGTTAATGTTGGCATTAGCCAGAGGGTTAAAGCAAGGTAACTGTCCATGTGTGTGAAGTGTCTTATGTGTTTCCGAGAATTATTAAGGCACAAAAAAGTGTTGCCAATAATGCATTGCACAAAATCCTGTGTAAATTGCAAAGGCCAGAGCCTTGCAAGACCAACTTGGGAATAGCCAAGCTTCAACTGAGGAGTATAGTGAGGTGAGGTTAGGTTAGGTTAGGTTAGGTTACATCACCATCATAGAAAATTATGACTGACACAGAGGAACTTAAAATTACACCCCTTGTCTCTCACCAGCCTAAGAAACTCACTACCAGCAGTCTGATCCTTGTTTATCATATATTCCTTTTCACGTAATGTACTTCACCTACCCTGGTCAGCACGTGTTAGCTAATGTGCACTTTAACCAGCTAATGTCCAAAGTATGCTTCGAAGCTGTTTCTACTTCAAACTTTATCCATTGATTTTGGATAACAGGAACATTAACCAGCTAATTTGTGTATTAACTAGATTTGGCCATTACCCAGAAAATGTACTCTGAATAGAATCTACAAAAGTGTTTTTTCATCTGTTTTCTGAAAATGTAAAGTGCATAACATACATTGGGCCATCAAATTATAATTTCAAGGATTTGAATTTTACTCTCTTAGAAGAGAATGGTAAACATTGTGCACACAGCAATCTATACAAGAGAAACTAATTAATACTTCAGATTCCAGATTAAAAGCGTGCATGCAAGAATTAAATGATCATATATTGTCAATTTTGTAATTTACATAACATCATTCAACTAATGAGTGGATTTTTTTGAAGTATAAAAACTTGAAATTTTGATTTATAATACAATATCATTTAGAAATTATTTAGATTTTGAAAGATCTTTAAAAGTGGAATCAATAATTGTTTACAAAAAAAAAAAAAAAAAAAAGTTCAGGCAATTTTTAATAGCATAGAAGTAGTACGGAGCATTGAAAGACCATACTGAAAACACATGACCTGTATCTTTATAATCTTAAATTTTTGTATTCCCCTATTTATCTTTGTTCTGAAATTTTCAAGACCCTTGTAATAGTTTTGCTACAACAGATCTACTGCTTTCACTCTGCCGTTCCTCCTTATCTGTTAGTTCTTTAAGCAGTTTCTCTCCACACCTACAAAAACCTACAGAAATAGTAAAGCTTCATTAAAAGTGCATATTCTTGGCTTTACAAAATTTAACTTTTAAGAACTGGGGTGGGGTGATAAAAAGTGTATATGCCAGTCATTATATCATGAGCCCCTTTGGAATTACCATTCAAATATTATGAGCTCTATAGTAATTACCTGTGTAGCAACATATGCATTATGCTTTCGATAACCATCACAATAGTTTGCATTGATGTAATCACTGCCCAAAATCCCATCAATTGGCTGCAGAATTACTCGAGAATGATCATATGCAATTACATTGGCATATCTGTTCTTTGGTTTGTTAACTTCCATGTTGGAATGGTCCCATGTAAATTGTTGTCCTGGTTCAATAGACTGAAACATAATGTAACACATAAGGAATCTTTCCAGAATCTCTTTTATGTATGGAAACAGTACGAGACTCTGGTAGCAGGGAGTAGAGAAATTTATTAAATTGAATGTTAATAAAGCACTATCTAAATGTTTCCATACATGTAACATTTAACAGAAGATCACAATTAAGAGTGCAATAAAGCTCACTAACTGTAAATTCAAATAAATGAAACGGGTTTCAGTAAATACTAAAAAAGCATCAGTTATTAGTACGGGGTGGATTTTGATGACCTAAAACATTACTAAAAACGATCAATAAAATGCTCTTAAAATGCTTTTACAATATCCTAAAAACAAAGAAAAATGATGTGAAAAATTTCATCAAAACCACTTCATATGAACAACTCAAGCTGTTGGATATGTTACTGATGTAATCGAAGCTTCTTCCTTCTGTTCAAGTGAACTCAGCTTGCACACTTTGGATTTAGATTGTTCTTTAAAAGAAAATCTCTGCCTTTATTTATCGTGAAATTGGCCGAACTCACAATGGCGCCAATAGACGTTACATGAAACTTAGATTACATAGTACTCACAATGGCTGACATTATAACATATGAGCGAAGAAATTGAATAGGCTACTCAGGAATTCTAGGATGAACATTTTTTGCACCTCGTAAATATTGTTTGAAGCAAATACCATTAAACTGATATTAAAATCAAAGAAATCAGCGAAAAATGCAGTAAAAATGACATATAAAAATGGGTAATTTCGTTTCGCCATAACATAAAATGAATTTCTACCCCAAACGGCATTGTTCTAAAGTGACAAGAAAAAAAAATTACATTTCATAAATATCCATCCCCTAGATATTAGTTTATAATAGCATTTAGACATTTTTAAACATACTTCGTATTCCTGAGAGAATTTCAAGTTGTCAGTTGCTTTCAATCTTTCAATATGGTTTGCCAACTCCGATATAGGTATAGGTGGATGAGAAATCATCCCAGGAGTTTGGAAATTCAGACGACGCATTTCAACAGGATCTGAAGGTGCATGAGTGGTACCCATATCTGCTGCCATTAGAGGCCTGGTCACAGCTGCTTGGTCAGGAGCTTTGCATGGTTGTCTTCGCCTGTTACAGAAACAACCATAAAACAATACCAATTGAATTTGATGATATTATCTATAAATAATATTTCATATTTAATTATCAAATCCAGGCGGCCAAACCAGAAATAAATTTTTCTGACCTCCCAATTTCCCAAACATTTTATTATTATTATTATTTATTTATTTATTATTATTATTATTATTATTATTATTATTATTATTATTATTATTATTATTATTATTATTATTATTATTATTATTTATTATTATTATTATTATTATTATCATTGTTAAAACTTGTCTAAGAACAGATATGGCTTTAACTAGTCTACTACATTCAATTATTACTAAATGTAAATTAAAAACAATAATGTGCGTGATATCCACTGCAAAGTTTCCCATCTCAAAACAAAACTTTTGGAAAGTCAGCATTGTCAGCTGTACACATTAACTATGCTCCGTGAACTCATGGTAGTGAAGCAGCTCGAGACTGGGAACATCGGTTACATATGGCACTTACACCCTGGCCAAATGAATCAAAGACAATGGCTGCAATATTATAAGACAAAAGACGAAATTTAACGGAGGATTGCTCCATAGGCTTCCTAGGCTACTCTAAACATTTTTTTTTGTCTTTCACAATTGTTAGATTGGCAAAGGATTTCAACAAATGAAGTACATTTGCCACATAAGACTCAGCGAAGTAAGCTTCATTCCAATTTTCCTCTAGTGCACTTCTCTGTATCTCTGACCAGCACTGAAGAGAGCCCTGAGGGACAATGTATTTGGTATGTTATGAACTGTGTATAGGTCAGAATGAGCATAAGATAACCTTTCTTTATACAAATTCACATGGCTCTTTCTCCTGTAATAGAATATTCTAAGGATGTTAGAATATTTTTAGTCTTTTTTTTTTTCAGTACCTCAGTTTCTTTCACACTTATGCATTGTAAAAGAGGCTACAATTTATAACCCTAAGAATCCTTTATCATCAATTTGTGTTTGTAATTTCACAGTGAAAAAGACAAAATCAACAATTTTTACTTTCTTGCCCTTCAGAAGGTACTTCTCAAGAAGAGTAAGTTATGTAATGCTGTGGGAAGAAGCAGCGAATTTTCAGCAGAAAAACCTTTAATGCTGGACCCTGGTAATGAATAAGTGGATAAATCCGGTTGCTAAAATCAGAAAAAAGTCCTCTAAAACATGGTGTAACCAGAATCTGTTTTGTGGGTCCTTGATACTAGTTGGCAAAACATTTGTCCGTCCGTCTGTGAACAACACTAGTGCTTAAACCGTTCAGTCGATTTTCTTCAAAATTGGTATTCTCAAATGATAATCTCTATTTGCTGATATTGAAGCCCCTTGAATTTGAAACTGATAGTGCAGGTCTCATGTTCATTAAAAACCCTGATTTTCCAAATTTACAAAACTTAAAATTTTTTTCAGAGTTCTCCTAAACTAAAATAGAGCTAAACCAAGATAGAGATTTTTTCCCTTAATGAAATCTGTTATTTAAAGATTTTTTTTAGTTATTTTTTGAAAATTGGAGTACTTTTCTTGTATTTTCGTGAGTATTTTGCGGGAAATAAAGGCCATTTTCAATTTTATTTAAACAATTTTTTTCGCAAAACAGCAGCAACAATTTTGATTAAATTTTGACCTTAGATAGCCTACAGAATGCTGTATAATTGTCATGGTTCTCTTGAAAATGGTGCAGGTCTCACGTTCATTAAAAAGGTCCGATTTTTCAAAAATTTAAAAAGTGAAGATACGATTTTTTTCGTAATGAAATGTATTTGTCAAAAACAGAGCTTCAAATAAGGTAATGTTGAATTTTTCAAAAACTGATAATTTTTTGTGTGATTTGGTGTCAAACATAGTCGACTGCTTCGAATTTCCTGTGCTTTGTAAATGTAATATGAAAGGTTCTTCCAGGCAGTTGGATGCTACACAAGTTAGAATTTGTATATTTTTATATTTTTTTGTTCATTTCTTACATTTGAGATTTTGCTGTACATTTACAAATTAATCTGTTAGAAATGATTTAAAACTTATTAGATAATCCATATTTTTTGTCCATGTTGTGAGGAATATATTTGCATTCTCAGTGTGTTGATCAATTTTCTTTCAAGCAATCCGCATACCTCAATTAAAATTAGCCCAATTAGGTTTTTTCTGTTAAAAATATGATTTAAATGTAATAACAAAGAAATTTTGCCAGCCTTCAGGGAATATTGGAATGGAATACAACAATGGCATTCCACGCCGGCTGAATTTCTGTGATTTACTTCTCATCTTTGGGACATGATTTAGCTGTATGAAAAGCAGTTATAATTGTAAATTTGTGTATATTTGCTTGAAAATATTTAGTTTTTGTACCAAATGTTCTAAAAATTGTAATGAGTTTTACAAAAAATGATAACCGAGATGTGTTAATTTGGAGGGAAATTGCGGGATAAATAGTATTACATAACCATTGATAAGGGGAAGAAAGTATGTGCTGTTTTAGTACTTACGAGTACTTAACTAGTACTCTTAAGTACTAGTTAAGCAGTAATATAATATTACATGAACATTAAAAAGTGTTTCCAATCAGCAAAAATATTTTCCCTGTGCCAAGATTTGAATTCAGGCCTTAAGAGTTAACATGCCAGGCATGGTATCCCTTCACCACTAACCACACAGTCAACCTCAACCTTCCTGATGTTAAAAAAAAAAACGGATCATTTGTATTAGCAATTTTCAAAAATTCATAATTTTCATTTATATTATCCAAAAATCTACTTTTTAAGAACAGATTCCATTAAGGAAAAAATGGCCGTTCGCAATATTGTAGTTTTGCAACATTAAGTTTTGGTGGCAATATTCGAAAACCAACCAAAAATAGGACTTGTGCATATGTTTATTACTGTTTTTTGCTCTATCCAAGGGAAAAAATGTAAAGAATAAATTTGGAATTGATTTTGAGAATTCTTTTTTTTTTTTTTTATAAATTGCATTAAACTTCAAGTAGCAATTACAAGAAAACTACCATATTTATCAGATTGTAAGCTGACCTCTTTTGAAGTTCAAAAATTGATCCTTGGTTCCGGCCACCACGCTAGGGACTTACTCCAGCAGTCATTCTTTTTCAGCGATCTCGGGCTAGTCTATCGCAAGTGTGATCTTGGATAGATGATGCCAAGAAGAGTATTCCTAGAGAAGTTATCGCAACAGCTTTTAAAACGTGTTCAATCTCAAATGCCCTTGACGGCAGTGCAGATGACTTCCTTTTCGTGGACAAAAGGGACAAAGAGTCAAGTGAGGAATCTGTGTCCTCAGATGACAGCATCTGAATCAATTATCTCTAAAATGTATAGAAATCAGTGGTCTGAATGCGTTCAGCATTAAATGTGTTTCTTATGTTTACATAAATAAATTTCCTTTTAAGAAGAGATTTCATTTAAGTAAAACACCTTTATCATCAATATTGTACTTTTATAAAGTTAATGTTTTGCCATTTTCCAAAATACAGAATTTGCCGAAAATGGGACCAACAACATTTATCTTTTGCTACATCCAAGGAAACAATTCAAAGCAAAAGTTTGGAAACATTTTGAGAAAATAAATATTTAGTAATTGCCTAAATTTCATGCAAAATTTCATGAACAGCATATTTTCAAAAAATTGTACATGAATATATTTCAAGATCAATTGTTGAAGGACAGATTTTATTATGGGGGAAGAAATCTTTCTTCAATATTGCAGTTGTAGTATGACACCACAACAAAAATGAAACTTGCACCATTTTTTAAAGTGCCGTGTATGCTATTCAAGGTCAATGTTTAATCAAAAAACTTGGAGCCATTGTTGAGAAAATTTTGAAAACATGTTTAAAGTTTCATGTTAAGTACCCCCAAAAATCAAAATATCAATTTCAAACTCGCACAGCCTCAAGATCATCCAGATCAGTCAAGAAATATCAACTTTGGAGAAAATAGTTTGAACAGTTTAGGCACTAGCATTGACCACAGACAGATGGACAAATGAGCAGAAAGACGTTTTGCGATCAATCGACTTTTCGGTATCAAAGACCTACCAAATGTAGAACCTACCAAATCAGAATCAGACCTACCAAATGTAGAATTTTAGAGGAAGTAATTTACTACATATAGGAACAAATTTTATCCATTTTTTCATCACCAGGGATTCATTACTAAATCATATTGTCTGTTTAACTTATTTAATGTTTTTACATTCTGCTACACTAAATTACTATTTTTTTTTTTTTCATTTTTAGAGATGGGAGAAATTGTGTTGTGAAAGATTTGAAGGGTCAGGGTCAAAATTTACAAAAACTGAGAATAATAACTAATCTTATTTAAACACAAATTTGTTGCATATTGAAACTTTCATTTCCATGCTAAATATAAATTGAGAGCAGAAAATGTATCTGAATCAATAATGCCATTAAACAAACCATACAAAATAAAAATAAAATCTTACTTTCTAATAATGAACAGAAGCATCAAGCAGATTGAAACAAATAATGCAGCAATTATTGGGAATATAACCCAAACCATCCCTATTTCCTTCTTGTTGGGGTTCACTGACACATCATTGTCAGACACTGGATTATTGGGATTTGGTCGCCTGGGTGGATCACCCGGAGGCACTTCCCTCATATCCAGGGCCAGATATTCTGAGAATGGACTAGATGTGTACAAATGCTGAAAAATACAAACAAAATTAAGTGTGACAAAACTGAAACCTATTTTACAATTATTTTTTTCATTTTGTAAAACAAAGAGTTACCAAGGACAGCATAATTCAAATAACTTACAAACACATCATGACATTGTCCAGAGGAACACAAGAATAATTAACTTTTCTTAAAAGTTTATGGTTTTCAGAAGTTGAAATCAAAAGGTTATAATTTAATGAAGCGTAAAGGAATTTTATGTTTAATTATAAAGAAAAAAATATCATTGGAAATAGGAATAAAAATAATGGATGATCCCACAATAAAATTATACAATTTAAACTATTAATACACTAATAATAATATTTCTACAGATATACACTATAAGTATGCACGTTTATATACTTTGCAATAGTGAAAAGAACATCTTTTTAACTGTTTTGCCTTATGAATTGTAAATTATTTCACAATAATAATGATAAGTAATTTGGTTACAACGATAATGCACAGTAATTTGAGTATATCACATTACAATTTAAAACTGGAACATTTCCTAAAAGCAATTGTGCGAGGTTTCATGGCATACATAGCACAACAGGTATAATCCACTCTTATACGTACATAAGAGATTAATATATTTAAATATAAAAAGTGATCTAAATTACAATATTTGATGTACCTTTTGGGGGGTATCCACAACAGCTCTTACAAAGATTCGATACTTTTTGCCACGCTCCAATTTTCTATTTAAAAATCCTTCATAAGTCTCTCCATTTCCTAAGTGAAATGTGTATGGTATGCTGCGTTGAGAAAATTTTGCTGCTATGTATGGTGCATTTTCTCGTTCCTGTTTGGCTCCTTTATTGGCAATCATCTTAAAATTAAAAACACTATGTTAAACAGCAGAATGCTAAAATTGTTACAGAAATAAACATGAATTATCATGGCATTTCAGAAAAAAAATTGGAAGTTGCTAAGCTTACAAGCAAATCAGTATACAGATTGGATCATAAATCAAGGAATATATTTAATGGACATTTTACCACTTGATTCACTTCATTCAACTCAGTAACTGTTTTCTGTTTTCACCAACACTTATTTTCTGCAGAAAGAATAAGAAGTTTAAGAAGCATAAGAAACCTTCCAAAGGAAAGTAGAGTTATGCAACAGATGTTTTCACATAGGTTCATATCCTACTTTCCATAGATCCATATATGAAAGATATATGCAGAGGATCTGCAATGTAACTTGGAAGGAAGGGGAGGAGAGACAATTTCAGTGCCCTAACTAAATTCATTTGGAAAAATTACACTTTTTTAGAATGTGAATCTTGAAATACTGTCTGCCAGGCTACTGTATTAGGAAAAACTCCTTTGGAATGTGATGTAATCAATGTTTTGAATAAAGAGAGTAAAATTACAAAAAATTCTGATCTGTCATTGTACATGGCAAAATGGAGTGAGAGTTTCTGTGAGTCAAGGTGAGCAGGCTTGTGTTATCTGAATGACAAACTTGGAAAAGTTGCATGACCTTACAAGCCATTAATACAAGGAGAGTCAACAGTCCATAGTTACCAAAGGGAAGGACATACATTTACTTTTATTTTTATCATCCAAAGCATGGGTAGAGTTAATAGGAAAGGATTATTCTTACTTTTTCTAAGTTCCTTCATTCTACCCTATGATTAAGCTCGCTTGAAAATCTATGACCTTAAGTTTCACAGCTGCTCACTGTGGCAGGCTACCTAGGCCCCCAGGCAATAGAAGCACATTAGTTTGTCCTCTTCTCTTAGTTTATAAAATAGATAGACACTGAAAAGTTGTTTTCTTCTTTCTGATTTTTGATGTTTTGTCATCTCTTGCCATAAAGAAAGCAGTTTACCTTTCTAAACCCTGAGGAATATTACGTAAATAATATTTTTCAATATATTTTAATGCCTGTAGTTAATTTTTTTATTAATTAAAAATAAGTGAAATTAATATAGGCCTGTTAAAAACTGGTACACCAGTAACTTCTTGCATTAAGATGTACTACAGTAAGAATAGTGTCAGGTTTCTGAGAACGTATACAATTTTAGAGTGCATATGTATAACTGTATACTATTTGTGTAGCAAATTTATTTAAGCATTAAAATTAATATTACTTTCTTGTGAATGACACTCAATCATCATCATATGATAAGAGTGAAATTATCTATGCATCATTAGTCAAGTTTTATCAAATTAAATAAGAATGAGATTGATGCTTACTATATGCAAGAAACATTTTCATGGAAACTATCTAATTTAGCATAGCAATATAAGAATAATTAATAGAGTTCTATATTTGATTGCCTCATAAAAAATGTCAACCTAAATCTATTTCAATAATTCCACATCATGTGAACCATCTATAATATGAGAATGGATTACTGAGAAACTGAAATGAGAATTTATAATAGTCTTAGTCATACAAATATCTCTAATCTAACTTAAAGGTCCTATATATATTAATAAATTATACATATTTTAAAACAGATCTTACTTCTTCAGTCAAAAATTGGTCTGGATGTTTGTTTTGATTCATTTTATCTTCTGGAACAACAATGAGGTAGTAATGGCTAATAGGTCCGTATTCTTCAGATGCTTGTGGCAAGATAACCATAACAGCTCCACTAACAACACCATAAAAATCAGGTTTCACCATTGGTTGAGGGGCTATAAAAAATATTTTGATTATGATAAGATCTACCTTTACCAGGTGTACATACATAAAGAAACAACAAACAAACTGAAGAATAATTCACTTACCAGCCATTTGGGTTGTGACAGTAATTTTAGTAGGAGGGCGATACTGATGATCAGTTGGAATGGCACTAACATTCACACTATATGTTGTAAATGGTGAAAGTTCATTGATAGTATGACGACGAATATCAGGTTTTAATAAAATTGTCTGTCTTGGCACCTCCTGAGTCTGTGTAATTCCCTGAGAATCTACAAATTCCTTGACAGCATCAAAGGAAATCTGAAAACGTTACAGAAATAATATTAAAACTCGCACTTTTAACATATTTTCTTGTACTATGAAGTTCTTAATGTACTGTTCGTTTTAATTTTATTATAGACATGTATATATGTGACTATATATGCAAGAAGAATTCAGTAGTAAGCAAAACATACTTTGTAGTTGATAGGATTAAGCCGAATTGGTGGTGACCATGACAATGTCATACTATGAGTGCTCACATCATGAGCTCGAAGATTCAACGGAACATCCTCTGGCTTCACTTTCACTGTTACTTTTTCAGATAGTCTCCCTAGACTCTGTTTTGTTTTTGCTGCAACTGCTATAGCATACTGAGCAAATTTCTCTAAATTTACTAGGTCTGCTGATTCCGTGAGACCAACAGCTTTCTGCTGCCACTCATCCAAGTCTTCGACAGCAGTCATAGTGTAAAAGATCTGAAACAGTTGAATAGTTGTTTTTTTTCATTTCAAAATAAAGAAATATGTTTAGGGTATTAATTTAAAGAGGTGTTGTATATCAATGTAAATAAACAATTAAGAATTATAGTTTTCTCACCTGAGGCAATTACAAATGAATATCACGAGAGAAAATGAATAGTTTATACCTGATATCCTGTAACTTTGCCTCGACTAGGTACAGCTTCCCACCAAACTTCCACACTCTGGTCAGATGTTGCCACAGCTTGGACACTCATAGGTGCTCGGACAATGTCCCGTTCAGTATGGACAGTAATTTTTTCACTAAAAGGACCAGCACCTTGACTTGTGTGCGCTCTTACGTGAAACACATAATCAGTGTTCTCTTCCAAATTTGTGAACACAGCCTGGAAAAAGTTTTATAAATACAAATTTATGTATTTCAATTGAATTAACAATTTTTAAGACCTTTAATTGAGATCCCTTAAAAGATACTCAGAAGAGATAATTATCACAGAAACAGCTTTCATCCTGGGTACACACCATATTTTCCCAAATTTAAGTTCAGATTTTCTCCTAAATATCTCATTAGAAAAATGCAGGGTCATCTTTGCAAATTAAACCTAGTTGATTGTGATCTATGCTTTAACATTGTCTTTCCATGTCAAAAACCTCTTAACTCTGACTTAACAATAAGCTCTGAAGGCAATAAAAAAAAAAGCATATCTATAATGTATTCATGGGATTTGCCAATGGATTCAGACCAATAGTTTTGAACAGGCAGGTGGTAAAGAGAGAGAATTTCAAATGAATTGCACTGTATTACATGAAACGTGATGTGAAAATGAATAATAATTGTTATACAGATTTTATTTCACAATGCGTTTGACATTCTCAATTACATTATTGTGAGCAAATTACACATATTAGATTTATCTGCAAATTACCTGAATCTGATTGAATCGTACTTGGAGTCACATGTGAATGTTGTTGATTATGGAGGGCACAGATCTCATTCTTTTTCACAGTGCTCTGATGTTCCACAAGGTTCGAATTTCAGACCTTTACTATTTGCTATTACTGTTAATGATGAGGTTGACCTTCCATATTTTCTTATTTCTTATTTACGCCGATGATATCAAACTATTTTTGCCCATTATATCTCAACTTGACTGCATTAACTTGCAACAGAGCCTTGATAGTGTACCCGTAATAAACTCACTGTAAATACTAGCAAGTGTCAGCTAATGTCCTTTTTTAAAACATCATGTATACAATATTATTATAACATATCTGGCACTACTTTAGCGTGGGTCACTCTTAAAAAAGATTTGGGCATATTGTCTGATCAACAACTTACATTCTGGCCTCATATTGAGCATGTAATTACCAGAGCGTATCGAGCACTAGGATATCTTATGAGAACTAGCGGGAACCTAGAGACTATAACAACACTGAGAACAGTCTATTTTTCAATTGCTAGATCAAAACTAGAATATGCAGCAGTTGTTTGGTCGCCTGACAGAATTGGTTTAATTACGTCGCTTGACACTTGTCAGAGGCTTCTGCAAAATTTTTAGAATTCAAGGACAATGGAAGTTATCCAGTTCATGGTTTTGAGAATGAATACCAGATTTGGGATAAATTACAACAAATTATTACATTTATTAAAATTATTCGAGGAATTATTTATGCACCTGACTTCAGGCACCTGTCTCAAGCTTCATTTTCAATCTGTCAGTTTAGCTCTTGTTTGTTTAGTATCTTTTACAATCCTGTTTTCAGTAATATCTACATGCATAAATCTAAATTGTTCACATTAATGGTGTTAACTAAAAATTTTCTGGCTAATGGTGATGCCAAGATAGATATTTTTGTTGATTCCATTAATTCTCTAATAGGGAATATAACTAATGATGTCAGTGCCTGTAATTAATTTTTTTGTATACCCAGATAGTCCTTAAATGGGATAATCAGCTGGACTTATTGTAAAAAAACAACAACAACAACAACAACGAGCTGATTGAAGAGACTTTGTATTCTTCATTCAAATTCTCATGAGTGGGAACCTGCATTTTGCAACAAATCTAAATACATCCAGACAACTCTACATCTAGACAGAGATTCCCAAAGTAATGCTTAGCTGCTCCTTCCCACACTATCTACAGATCAGAGGTACAAAGATGAATGAGTTCGCAGTCCACAACTTGATTAAGCAAACATTTACCTTGATAATTTTAAGTTAATGTTTGTTAAAGAAGTAGAGGTCACAAAAAAGAGTGCCAGGAAGAAAACCGTGACATGGAAGAGAATATTCTTAGGTCATGTCACATGAAAGTCGAAAAATGCGAATTCAGCACACAAAATTTTCAGGGAAGTCTCAAAGTCAAGAGGAAGATCATAAATAAAGAAACAATATACATGTGAAGATGAAGATGGTAGTGGCAAAAATGATGATTATCAGGAGCAAGAAAATAATGATAGCACAAGCAAAAAGATCTCTAATTGTCATCAACAAATACAATCTTGACAATATCCACATCAATTCAACAATTTGCAATTTTATTTCACTCAAGTAGTTAGAATTAGTTAAAAATGAAAGAAGAAAAAAGAAAGAATAAAAGCATCTCAAAAATTAGAGCATTGACATATATTTGGGTAATTGTGGTATTTATAGGTTAAGTGACAAGATGAACCAACTTACACTATTCTTACTTAAAGGCTGAAGATGTTTAAATATATTTACCTTAGTTGAGGTGGTATTTCTCTCCATTATAGTTGTATGATCTACTTTTTTATGAAACTCTACATCATAACGAGTAATTTGACCATTTCGATGTTCTCTTGATGGAGGTTGCCATGTAACACAAACAACATCAGGTGTCTGAAAATGATACGATATTTCTGTGGGAGGACCACCAGGAGTTCCTTCAGGAGTCTCTAAGTATTTAATAGTCTCTTGCCCAACGCCAATGTGATTTTGGCCAGCTACATGAAATTCATATTCCACACCCCGTTCTGAAACCATTGACCCAAGATTTTTTTATTAGAAATTATGAAAACATGAATAATGAAAATTGATAGAATGTTAATTGATACAAACCCAAATCGCTAATTTTGTGATGCTGTATTGATGTCCCTTTGAGCATTTCTTCTTTTAGAGGCTGTTGATCTTTTATACCATAGCGTAATCGATACCCTAACAATTCTCCATATGTCTGAGTTGGCCGACTCCATTCTAATTCGATTGTTACAGTTGGCTCTCTTTCAAGAATTCTGAAATAAATTCAAACAGAAAAGAAATGTAAAGCCAGAAAGAACTAACTTGATCTCTGTTTTTTAATTTCAAAATCAGATGATTAATTTATACTGTTATTTATGTTATCAGATGTGTTGCCACACAGTTCTCATGTAGAAAACACTTAGATTTAGATTTATTTAGTCAAAAAACAGTAAAAAACTGTATGTGACGTATGGGGGAGAAGATAATCTGCACATGTTTTCCTGAGTTCCAGAATCCCTTCCCATCATTTTAACTATAAATAGTTGAAAAATGAATAAAAGTTAAAAACAAATTTAAAATAATAATAATGATATTTTAAAAAAAGCGTGACAGTAGCAAGCACTTCCTTATGAAGCTATTAATATACTCAACAATGTTAGTGGTAAACCATAGAACAAGAAAAAATTTCTAACATAATTCATTCCTAATTGCACAAAATAATTTAAAGAGAAGTTAAGAACTTTTAAGTCATGAAAACCAGCATAAACTACATAAGCCTACAGTAGTTGTGGTTGAAATTATTTTGAAAGATCAGTAGCAACAATGGACTAAGTGTCTGCAAGTGAGCAAAAATGGATAAAGCTTATTCAAATAAACATAGGCACAAAAGACCCTACAAAAAAGGCTCAGGAATGTTAAAAAAAAAGTTAATGAAAAGTTAATAACAACTGAAGACTTATCTTGTAACTTACGAGTATTGATACATGTGGCAAAAGTTGGGAGACAGTGCAGTCGGAAACCGAAGATGACAACAAAGCCATCATAAGCCGGCTCTCTGAATAAATCCATTAAGTTGACGAAGATAACTTCAATTATTTCATCACACGCAGATTAATATTTTAAAGTTTGTTTATCAATTTATGAACAAAAAATGTTTAAAAACTTTAATGAGATTTTAAAAAATTACTCAAAAACAGTATGCTACAATTATAAGTTTACATACTTCATTCACTTCACTCATATAATCATTTTCTTCCTTTTCTAAACATTCTGAGCAAACAATATGATAGCACTGGTCGTGCTGGACTGTGAGTCCCAATCGCTGATAATTTTGGTATCACAGCACTGATCAAACCAAAAATTATGAAACATTTAAAACAACTGTTTGTAGGAAGGTTATTGGAATCTTGTGATTCCTCAGGTCAAAGATATTAAAAGGAAAGAGAAAAAGAAATTTGGGCAGAGTTTACACATGACTACTATAAGGTTAAGGCAGATATTTGATAGATACATATTATTACAATTACAGTGTATTTCATTATCATGTTATACCATTTAGTATTTACAAAAACCGTCAATATCTAATATCAAGAAGGATATTTAAAAAATATTCTTATTCCATTATACCATTAAATATATTCTCTGTTTTAAAAATTCTTTAGCCTTTGTTAGAAATACATACTTCAGCGTAACAGTTGGTCTATTTGGAACTCCACCAGGTGTTTTAACTTGAACAGGTGGACTTCGATCACCATCTCCTTTCCGGGTTAGTGCAGCAACTTGCACAGAATACTTGGTGTCAGGCTGTAATCCAGTTACATTCATTTCTTGAGCACTTCCATCAAAAACTTCATAGCGAAGTGGATCATTCAGCAAACTTTTTCCCTATTTCAGAGAGATGAAAACATTTCATAGTCTCTATACAAAGCCTCAGTAATAAATAAAAAAGAAACTAAATAAGTCAATCATTGAATAAAAGAATTCTTCATTTTAATTAATTATTCATATATTTAATATTTATTTGGTTATTCTAAAATTAGAGAAATACCATGTACTAAAAGAAATATAGTAGAAATATAGAATATCGTTACCACATTCCATGTTACCATATTTTCTTGCATAGCATATCTGTATTTAAGTCCCAATCCCAATTCCATTAAATTACTCATTTACAAGTTTAATAATCCCACTTAGTACATATAAAGATTATTGGTTACATGTTCCACAATTCACAGTGCAGTAGCACTGCCATCAATGTGTGATCTTTCCAGGGTAGTTTAGGGTACTCGAGAGTACCAGACAGTACAGAAGGGCACTTTCACAGAACAGTCCATTTGATTATGAACCCAGAGCCAGAGAAACATGTTCTACTGTGCCTCCACCATCTTTGTTCTTTGTGTTTTTGTGTTGTCATGTTACCATGCATTACTTTGAATTTGATAGACCAAGAACGCTATTTTGTATTTATCTTTTTCCCTGACTGTGAGTATTATTTTTCATTTTTGTGTATTATTTGCATGTAATTTAATTTTTATTCATTACATTATTTGTAACTAAATTAGTTTATCTCATGTGTTTTCACATGATGGTTATATGTAAATTAGTTTGGTTTCAGGTTAACTGTCCATTTGTGAAAGTCCAAAGACAGAAACGTCCACTGACATAAATGTCCAAAACAAAATGTCCAAGGGGCAAAAATGTCTAATTTTTTGAAACAATAAAATAGTTACATTGTAATGCAAAATAACATTAGAGATGTTGCTTGGCAAATCCGTAATTCATTATATTTCATTTTAAATTTCAATGGTACAATGGCTCAAATTGTAAAATCTCAAAAAAATAAAAACATTTTGGTGAAAGATAAGAAAGTAAAGAGAGTACCAAAATTTATTGATGTTGTAAAGAAAGAACATCTTGCAATGCTAGATGTGTTATGAATGCTGATCTAGAAAACATAATTTTAATAAAACATGGAAGAAGAAACCACTTGCATGAAGCAGATTCTGTTGTTTTGTGAGTCAGAGTGACATTGAAAGAAAGAACTGCAGAAGGATCTCATGAAGGCCTGACAGCAATTGTAAGACAGGTTATAGGACATATTGAAAATGAAGAAATTTTGTCAAGGCTACCAGAATGAAATAACCTAAACCCTCAGTAAATAAGGAACAAAATGGAACATGATCTCAGAACATTGAAAATTTGGATGAACTTGTCATTGGACAACTGTATGACAAAACAAATCGAGGTGAGGATTTTCTTATGTATCATAAATGAAATGCAAATGAATGACTGCCCACAGAAAGACTAAGTGCTTTCTCTTTCTTCCAACTACGATAGCCCTGTTTTCCCACCCTGAAATCTGTGGGCAAGCAATGGGGGAGGTTCACTAAAAGTGAAAGAGAAGCCAAAGGTATTTCACGCATTGCCAAATTGTGAAAACAAGTTGTGGTGTTTCCATACATGGGTTGCGAGTTAATCTAAAGACCTGGTAAGTGAGAGGTAGACATGCGCAAGGATGCAGAAGAGCAATCCCTCCAAGATATCCACCAGCAATCTGGAATATATACCTGCCTACACTGAACAGACACCCGAGGATGAATAACACGAGGGAAGCTTTTTACAGTAAATTTCAAAAGATGGTAGCTTCTCGTCATGTGAGTATCTGGAGATTTCTTCAGAATATAAGAAATGAACAACATGACAAAGAAAGTATTGTTGTTTAAATGCAAGCAGGCCATGTACACATTAGGCCTCCCAAAAATAAAAAATATATTACAAACCAAAGAAGAGTAGAAAATACTGGGCAAAACTACTACATTTATAAGAACACAAGAAACATTAAACTCTACCTGTGGGGAATTTACAATTTAAAACTTTAATTACAACCAGAAGAAAGAAGGCAGCAAGAAGAATGTGAATACATAAGGTGGACATTTTGTTATTTGGCCCATTTTGTAATAAAATTTATGGACATTGAATAAATTGGACATTTTAATTCTGCACATTTATTACTAAGTCCTCAGTGGCCCATTGGTTAGCATGCTCACTTTCCATGGTGCAACCCCGGGTTCAATTCTCGGTCGGGACAAAAATTAATTGCGCGCTTTCCTTGCAATGTCCCAGTATCTGTAGCTGTGTGATGATGAGAAAGCTCACTTCTCAGGTTGTGAATACCATAAATTCACTTAGGGATGGCTATGTGCTAACCACACATACCCCTTAACCCATGGCCGGAAGGCGGGACGCTGCTGGTAGGCTTTGTCTCATAAAGAGCTGTTGTGCCAAAGTATACATACATTTATTACAAAGGACATTTTTGTAGTTTGGACATTTCTGCATGTGAACATTTTGTAGTGTGGACATTTTGGATTGGACATTTTAGCCCCCAACCATTAGTTTCTATTTCCTCTCACAGAGATCTGAAGAAGAAAATGTGAAAAATAAATTGAGCTTGGGGGAGGGGGGGGGGTAAGTTTTCCTGCTAGACTTTCAACCTGTTTTGGACCCTTGAAAAAAAAAAACCCTAATATGATTCCTCTTTCGCTGAGAGGCAATTGGACACCATATTAGCCAAATTAGCCATCAGAATTACAGGAAGTGGTTTTGACGATAAATAGTAGTTCATAAATGAATAATAAACACTTATGTAATTAATAAATTCCTAAAGTATTAAATTTTCAGTTTTTCATAAACTACTAAATGAAGAAAAATTTCATGATCTGATAGGCTAAAACTTCAGCAATATTTCACATCTACAACTAGTTATTCATCTCTATTCAATAAAAAAGTCATTTCATTTAAATAATGTCATCACACTGGTAAGTAATCAGAATAACTTAATTTTTTAATGAAAATTTAGTGACATCTATATTGATTTCCTCATACAGCATCAATAATATAACTGCAAGCTGAATATAATGGTTTAAATTATATTCACATGAAAAAGGACTAAGTAAATTGAAGTTGAACCATTTAGTTTCAAAACATTTTTATTTTTTGAGATTTACAGATAAATGTTTGAATTTACTGTAGAGAAAATATGGAATAATGGTAAAATATAACAAATAACTGAAATTAAATTATATGTTTGCCAATCATTTTCTCAGAGGACTTCAAACTTTTAACTTCCAAATATGAAGAACTCCAGCATTGGTACAGACACAGGAAGTTTGTAATTGTTAGATTGACAGAAAGGTAAGAAATTATAATTCTATAATTTAGAATTCAATCTAGTCATTCGATTGGCATTGTTATTTTTCATATCATTGTGAGTACAATTCTAATACCACACAATTCCAGTACCTCTTCTAATACCAAAGTACTAAAGAGATTCAAGGCAAAAATGCTTTCCCAAAATAAATGTTTGCAGAAATTTGGATAGTATTATGATAACATGTCAACTATGCCTAGGATGTGGTGTTATTTTGGACTACTAAGAAGATTCCATTGACTCCAGTTACGAAAGCTTGTCTTCATTAGATAATATTATTAGCACTAAATAAATCTGTACTTTAACTCCTTTCATTCATGGGAAAAAAGAAAAACATCTCAGAAATATGAGAGTTGTATCTATACAAATGCATCCTTCCAGAAAATTCTAAGAGAAGTGTGAGTGGCATTTTTTGCTGGTTTAAGGCACTTCGAGAAGTGGCCAATACCTCTTCAATTGTTCTCACCAAGATAAACTGGTTGGAATTATTTTTAGGTTTATCTGACTAGAGGATTCTGGAAGAATTCTACAAAAAACTGTTGGAGTGAGGGGGAGAATGTTAAGGCACTCACAGTGGTGAAATTCTGTGAATTACTATGCTACTACCTTTCCAGCAGAACAGGAATCTTTATGACTTCATACATTAGATTGACAACTTCATTCATTAGATTGACAATAATTAAATTTAATTAATATTTAAATTTAATTTTGTAACGGCAAACATTTTTTAAAAATATTTCAAGAAACTCTCATTACTGCAGGTTTCTATGCCTGAGGATGGATGAGCCAGGAAATAGTATAATGTTTATAAAAAAAAAAAAAAAAAAAAAAAAGTGATTACGAATTTACAAAGCACAAATAAAATTTTTAACATACATATTACCCTCTGAGACACCATGCAGTAGTACAGTAGTACAAAGTATCTATATAGTATTCAACTAAACAAGTACATAAACAGTCACAATCCCAGTGAAGAGTAACATTTTAAAGTAAATGCATAGTAAAACGAATAATTCAAAAATTTTAGAGAAGTTGAATAGGTAACCTACCTTCTTAATAATTGACACAATTTAACCCTACATTTAATAGGTACTACTAACCTCTTCCCCTGTCTCTTGCACATGAACATGATAGCCTCGAATAATTCCATTACGATCCTTTTCTAAAGGAGGCTGCCACTGAACTCGAATAGCAGTGGAGTTGATAGGAGTAACACGGACATCTTGAGGATCACCAGGCACTGCAACCAATCACAGTGAATTTTCATACACCAAAGTAATGGATGGCTGCATATAAAAATATCTGCTGATAATGAATTTTATAACACTCACACATTCATCAAACACACACAGATAGCAAAATAGCCTGATAAAGAGAGTGAAGAATATAAGCAAAATTATTTAAAAGCATCAAAGATAATATTCTAAGTATTTTTCAATCAAAAAAATGTTACATTTTATTTCTCTAAGTATATGCCAGTAAAGAAGTTACTTTCTCACTAATGTTTTTAATTGTTACTATCATTCAAGTGATAGGTTAAAATGAAGAATATTACTGAATAAGAGACATTCCTGCTATACTTATTTAATGATACACATGGAATTACTCAAAATTCAAACCACACTCAAAAGGTTGCCCAACTACAGTACCTTCTTTCCACTCCGTGCAATGCGAGAGAGACCAACAAATAACTCACCACCACCTTTACATTAGTTCCCTTGCTGCCTTTCGTTCAAGGAAAAATAAGTGAGGTACACAGATCTGCTTTCAATCAATAGGTTTTGGTCACCTTTCAAATCTTAAATTGAAACAATTGTTCTTCCCTTAACATTTGAATACCAACACATTTAACATACCCTTCAAGATGATATTAACAAGTAAATATGAAATCTACTGAATTCAATTTTTTCAACATGACATAAACTGATAGCTATTTCACATACCTTTTTCACTATGAATGAAAAGGGCTCAGGACAGAAAGACCAAATCTACTTCTAAGTTTCCAAAAATAATATCAAAGAAGAAACAAAGGAAATGAGAGAGACAGAGTGAGAGAGAAATGGAAATATGAGAATACTATTAAAAAGTCTACACCAATAATTTGAAAATCAAACTAGGTAGTGCAAACTTGCTAAAACTACTCACACTGATAGTCTAATTAACACAACAAGAAGTGTGAGTGAAATACTTACTGCGCTCTGCTCAACCGGAAGAACCCAACAGTCAGGGGAAAAAGTGGAAAAAATTGTAATGTAAGTGAGAAAAGTAGTTTTTTTCTACATAGCAAAAAAGTTTGTATTTCTGTGTAAAAATGTATTTGACTCTCCGACACCAGCAAAATAATTCTACAGTGGCAGTTGTTAATTTGTTTCTGCTATAAAAAGGAGCGCATGTTTCTTGTTGTTTGTAAAAATTGCTTTCCAGAGGTCTTCAAAAAACAAAATGAAAAATGAAAAAAGTGTTCTTTTCTTTTTTTCAGAAAAAATGTATTTAAGAAAAATGTTTCTAGCATGCACAAGTTACTGGTCAAAGTAATACTACTATATTCTGGAAAAAAGGATTAGAGACATAAGGATCTTTTATGAACTGAAAATATTTTGTGTTCAATTTTTAAATACCATTTTCACCACTGAAACACAAAATACCAAAAGTACCAAAGTACAAGTACCAAAAAAGAAAATACAGTTAAAATAATTTATTTAAAAGGATAGAAAAAACTTTAAGAAATAAGAAGTTAAGAAACAATTTTCACATAATAAATTAATGAGATTGAACCTGAACAGAACAATAAAAATATCTAAAATCAAACAAGAAGAAAATTAAAGAATAAAAGTTAAAATGTGAGAGAAGAAGGATACAGCTTTTCGTCTGGTTTGACAATAAGAAAAAAGGCAATTTTGTATCTGACCTTAACATGAGCAAGTTTTTAATAACTTTGGCTCGGTCATATAGAATGTTGGGAAATACAAAAAAATAGAAAAGCCAAGAGGAGAGGAGAAATCTACAAGGGAAAGGAAAAATTCCCAGAAAGATTTGAAAACACAAAAACAAATTTAACTAATACAAATATTCGAATAAAGAAATGAAAATCCTAAAAGCAAGAAATGTGACCAACATAATATCACACACACACGCAACAGTTCAAATCTGTGAATTACAGATCATAATAGCACATTCATACAGTGCCATCCATTTCTAAGAATATGCCAATTCATTAAGAAACACATAAGAGATGTATACACAGAAAATGCACAAGGACAATAAAACTCTCATTCAGTGAACATAAACACGTTTTCTACAATGTTACTTCACTTCTGGCAGGGAATAATACTTAGAGGAAATATAACACTGAACGATTTAACTTTGGGTTATACTTAATACACTATTTCATCCACAATGATTCACTTATACAGAACTGCATTTCAATGCCCAACATTAAATATATGCATATTTCTTAGAAAGAGGATAGAGCATGGACTTTAATACGCATAGGCTGCTGAGTGAATTCTGCAAGTCATGCACAAATAACAAGTGAAAAAGAAAGAAAGAGATACTCCTTCAAAATCCATAGGTTGGTTTGTTGAATGCCACTCAATGTGTCCCGAACGTGTATTGGTATTCAAATGTGATTCATGTGCTAGTTTATTAAGACACGAAATGCTCTAACAGACTATAAGGCTTCATTACAGGTACTGTTAATGTGTTCAGTACTGTGTTTTGTTAGGAAAATTTACTATGGAGATTGGATAGTTGCTACAGACACAGTCTGTGATCAACAATATAAAAAATTGTTTATTCAAACGACACACAGGAGTTTTGTGACATCCTACTTTTGTCTTGCAATGTTAAGAAACTTCATACACAGACTGTATCAATGGTGTTTTGTGCAAGAGTTCAGAGGTGAACCCACATTTATGTTAGATGCAATAAACAAAAACTGTGAATATCTAAAAATATCACTAGAAATACTCAAATACTGCAGTGCAAAGTGAAGTGTAGCTATGAATATTCATATTTACCACAATGCAGAAGCCTTCATATTATATTTTGTAACATGAAATTTGTACTCTTGAAATAACATATATAGATAGTTTTTGATATCAAGTTAATAAATAATGAACAACAATGAATAAGCAGCATACGTCTACTAACATAAATACATTAAAAATACAGGCATATTTCTTTAGACGTACACCTTCATGATATAAAGAAAATATAAAAAGAAGGCTAAACTGCGTGAATATGAATATTCATATTTCTAAAAAACACACACACGCGCGCGCACCACACACAAACGTGATTAGTACATAACAGCGAGACAAAAAAACACAAATCACAGGTGCAGAATTAATCACAGTGAAAAAAGTGCCAGATTCAATGAGTGCCTAAGTGATTCAACATGGTGGACAAAATGTGCTTTGCCTAAAATTAAGACCTCAAGATTTCAAGGAGACTTGGGTTCTTAGGTTTGACACTGCAGGTGAGTTGGCGCAATGGGCAGATGTGATGGACATTGAGGAAAAACTTTGAGCATGCAAGAAAATGTGAATCTAAGATACAAGTTGTGCAATAAAAAAGATAAAATATTTCAAAATCATAAAAAACAAATTGAAACAATAAAACCAAAATCAAAATTGGTGCTGTGTGTATTTTTCAAAAAACATTCAAGTGACTCAAAGTGTGCTGGTGAAAAGCAGGGTCATTACAATATGTGAGAGTGAGTGATTACGCATTTGTCGAACATTTACAATATAAAAAAAGAAAACAAAAATAACAAAGTTATGGGGGGAATACGTTAATTTTCGTTTTCTTTTTTTAGTACGAGAAAAGAAAGAGCACCGACAGTGTTACAAAAATATAACAAGCCATAGAAAGTGGACAGTTCAAAACCTCTCCCAATTCAGCAGCTGGAAATGCTTTTGTAAGAGAAAAAACAGAAACACAATTAGCAAAAGGTTATTTTGCACTTCAACCGCAGAGAGTCAAAAATGATAGTCAAACACTCACACACACAAAAAATATCATTTTCAAAAATTCAATACAATTCTATCAAAAACCCATTTTCAAAAATTTCTTATATTAAAAAAGTTTAATTCTTTCAAAAATGCATTTCCCCAAAAATTGTTTAACTTGAATTCAATAAAAAAAGGTGTTTCATAGATTTTGCTTAATAGTTGTGGATGGGAATAATGATTCACTGTATGTATGGTTGTCTTGTGATGGAATGAAGGATTTAGGAGAAGGATGTGAGGTAAATAATTATGAAGTGTTTGGATGGGTCTTTTAATTTCAAATCTTAAATGATCCCTAGAGTTACAAGTTATCTGCATTTCTTTATGAATTGTAATGGTAAAATACTAGTGATTACTGAATTATTATTTTTTGTATTTTATTATGATTTCTAGTTATACTTCATTTCGTTTCAGATAACATGAATTTCCAAAACGTGTGAGTAGCAAATACATATCATTTGTTAAATGGTAAATAGCAGTTAATACTTCTACACACAATAATAAAACACAACTTGTAAAAAGACTGAAAAAAAACATAAATTGAAAAGTATATTTTTCAATGCACAAACCATTATATCTTCCAAATTATTCAAGTACAAATTTATTAGAAAAATGATAAAATGAACAATAGTATATCAATGAAAATTCAAAAAAGTTATCTATTTGTGAAGACATAGAAATGAATATGAAATAACGTAAAAGTCAATATGAAATGAGGACAAACATGAGAACCATCTGAAACAATGCACTAACACAAACTTACATAATAGGATACTCTTACTACATGTTATAAATATTAAATAACAATTTTCTAATAAATTTATGCTTGAATACTCAAAATGCTACTCACACTATTCTGGAGTCATTCAATATCTCTCTAAATTATTCCCCTGTATCTGAGTGTATTTCCAGCCCAACTGTTGTTTGTTTATTGTGTTGTACGTACCGTCCTCATGAGTACGCACAGTGATGGGGAAACTGGGCGGACCATCGCCGACACTTGTTCCGGCCAGGACCCAGATGCGATACTCGGTCCAGCGTTTGAGTTCATCCAGCACAAACGATGTGGTGTTGACTGTGGTCACTGCAGCTTCAGAGTTGGATCGTCCACTTTCCACCGACTGGAGCTTGTAGTACACGATGCGCCCGTTGCTGCGTTCAGCCGGAGGCGGTGACCACGACACACGGATAGACGTCGGACCCACTGCTTCCCCAGACACGTTCTGAGGGGGCGCCCCAGGAACTGTATTGTGGGGGACACTCTTGTTGAATAAACCGGCTATCCGAACTTCATTTCCCTTACCATTTTACACTAATCTTTTTCTGCACAATATTGGCAGAAGAATGGGTACCTATTACCTACCTTTAAAGGCACACCCCACAACAGAGGTGATGAATTGAAATAATATATCCCAAGTAGGTAAGATGTATATATCGATGTCATGAGAAAAGGATGAATTTAATAAGGGATATGAAAGGAATCGGTAGGAAGTGTGTTAGATAAGATTATGAGGAGTGATGGTTAACTGTGTGGATGTCTAGTTATAAGTGCGATGTGAAAAGTGGTATATTTCAAGGATGTAAATTGGTGAATAAATAATATAATCTTTGCCAAATACCGAGTTTTCAAAAAATGTACGTACCCAAAAATAAATATATGGTACAGTACAGTATGAATTCATTTATCAAAAAACACTCTTTTGAGAAGAAAATATGTATTAGTTAGAGAAGAAAAGGTGTTAACCAAGCAATTTAATTTGCTTCAATGTGCATTTCACACGCACACTCACGCACTCTCACACACTAATACAAAACGTGTGAGTGAGAATATATAGAAAATTACTTTTACGTGGAAGTGCACTCAAAATGCACAATTAATATAACGATGCAAATTGGTGCAGTGGTGTAATAAATACTTTTAGGCTGTGCTGGAACAGTGAAAATGAAGCCATTGAATAATAATGATAAAAAAAGGATATATATCAAACATTCCAATATGAAACATGCAATGCTTGTGGATTACAATACACACACAGTGAATAAACACAACCAATCAAGTGGGCTATTTATTATTACAGTGGTGAGAGTGATCAAAAAATTACTACTGTGCTACAGGTCTGAGTAAACCAAATATAAGAGTTCTGAGGTATTGTGGTGATTTTTTATTCATCAACTTAAATTTTTTATTCTTTTTTCTTTTCTAAAATAGCTTTGTGAACGATGACCTCAAAATTCTTACTCATGGTTACTTTGCACTCTCTGTGAAGGTTGCATTGAGTGATCAATAAGTTAAGACATTTTGTGAATTTGCGAATACTGTACTTGTATTTACCAATGTATTAATATGTACTTTACGAGGTGCGGCTGCAAACCGAGTGATATTTTCTACATGTTTGTTGTTGTACTATGACTTAATAAGTGAAATGCCCAAGAACAAACATAGCAGACAAAGATGCCAGCATGTTGTAGGCATGGCCAGAGGAGTTTCTGCCAACTTACCTTCTGAAGAGAAGAGAAATTTCACCCCAAGATAACCACATTCACACTATGTTAACTGATGATACACCTACATTTGAATCACTTGCTTCCACCCCAAACATTTCATATAATGAGATATTAGGCAGTGTTATATTACAAACAAAACTGCCTACTTTTTCCAACAAAGGCATTGAAAAGCTTGCCTCAGTTTGTTCAACCTTACCGTACTGTTTGGTTCGGACAGGAATTGGGGGAGTGGTTGCCCCCTCCCCTCTCTGAGATCTTGCAGCCAACCAAATGTAGTACAAAGTGTTAGGATACAGCCCATCCAATGTAAAGCTCTCAACAGCAGGAATCTTCCGATGATGTTTTTCCTAAAATTTTCAGATATACAAAATATTATATACCAAGTAATAAAGAGAAAAGTGATACAAGAGAAATAAATATATTGCAGTTATTTCTGTTTATAAGTAATTAATTCACAAAATATATAAACAAAAGAACTAACATTATATACATATTATCTTAGCGAAAATGAAAAAGACTGAAAAAAAAATTATGCTTAAGTAGTTTGTACACATATAAATCATAATATTTCTTGTTTCTCAAACTGAAAATCTTTATCTATTATTTAAAAAGCAAATCCCAGTGTAATGCTCTTGGCTGTCCAGGTGACATTGTTTTAAAAGCTGTGATGCCATCATCTCGACCATCTTGTCGTAGTCTTTTTCGTAGCTGAAGTTGACACATCAGCCCTGAGGATGAACATGGCAAGAGTTGAAATGTTGGCATCACAGCCTTTGAAGTGGCATCACTCAGTCAGCCAAGAGCATTCACATGACTGGTTGGGAAGCCTTTGACATCAATCCAAACGTAAGCAGTTTGATGCAGCCAAATGAACTAGCAAAGAAACACACCTTTGCGTAAGTGTCATTCCAGTATAACTCGTAGCTAACAATGTTCTCGCTGGAATGAGTAGGGCGATTCCACAGCAAGGTCACTTTGGTTTCACCAATGTCGCTAGCTCGCAAGTTGCTTGGTTGGCTTGGAACTGCAAAACAAAACGTACTATTGTAGTAAATATCATCTTTGTCAATTGTAAACTGTTGTAAATTGTCATACTGGAGGGACTAATGCTAATCAGAACAAAACTTCATGATTGAGATACCTCCTTGCTGAGTTTTAACTTGAACCGGAAGTGAAAGAGGGCCTGGTCCTATGCTTGTGAAGGCTTGGACACGGATTGTATAAATAGTGTGTGGAACCAAATCACTAATAGTTGTCAGCTGGTTGTTATCAACCATTTGAGACTCCCATGATGCCATTGGAAGAGAAGGATTAGTTGTATAATATACTTTGTAGCCCTGAAAAGATGTTAATATATATTAATATTTATATTATATTATATATAAAAATATACAAATTATTTTTAATATTGCCAAAAAATATATTTAATACCACATACAAAAATTGTAGGGATTAAAATTAAAACTGCAAAGAACTACAACAGAATTAATGGACTAATATTTTTTATTCTTACTTCATACCCTCTCTTTCCCCCCCCAAACTAACTCACATGTTGAGCCTTAACTCACATGTTTCATACAGCAAAATAAAAAAAAGCCAATAACAATCAATTTACTGAATTCAAAATTCTTTCAGAGCGTTATTTTTATGCAATACATATTTCTATGTATTCAGCAACACAGGTGTATGCACAGGGTGTCCAGGGGGCTGTGGTTCCACTGAAAATTTTGAAAGAGATCATGTAGCCTTGCATAATAAAACATTTCATTTTCTTTAAAAATGTTCATTACCAGATTTTTCCCTTTTGTAACCAGTAATTTGAGGAATTATTAAATAACATGTGGGGAAGAGGCTCTGCAGCCATTTGGCAACCCAATAAATAGTTCAACACAAAATCAATTACATTTATTAATTGTATTATTAAAGTTATAATTTAATTCTCGTTGAAGTATGTTTTATTTTTTTTTTCATGAAATTTGTCTTACTTTACTTCACTTATGTTAAAAAGTTGAACAGGAAAGGGGGCCCCAATGTAGTGGGCTGAATCTTGTTTTAGGCTGTGCACACCTAGCAGCAATGCCATATATCATATTATTAATTAGTTTAGATCAGTAATAAAACAGTTCTAAAATAATTAACCTACGCATTTTTCTTTGCAGGAGATTAGCAGTGACTTTAACTTCCTTCGCAGAAAGTTGTAACAGAGATTTGCTGTCTTCAAATATGTTATAAGTAGAAGTAGCCATTTGTATCAGGTAATATATATAGAATATATAGAAAATATTAGAGATTGTCCCGCTGCTGTATATACATTCATTCTTAACATGCATCTCATCATAATTCGAATAAAACATGCATCATTAAAAGTATTGAGTAATATTTAGAAATATGCAACATACTGTCACTTGACCATTTGGTGTTTCAGGTTCATCCCACTGGATTACCATAGTGCTGGAACTCAGAGGTCGGACTTGGACATTCCGGGGAGCAGTTCCTGGTTCTATACAAAAAAAAAAAAAAGAAATTGAATGTAAACATAGAGTGATGTGTTTGGGAGATGGAAGTAATATTTCTAACATTTTTCGTGCAAAAAAATCACAAACATGCCAATAAAAGATGGAAAATGTATATGTCAAAGTTCAAAATTACATGCTTACATTGACTTTCCATTCTCGACAATTAAGGGTATTTAAGAAATAGAAAATAATGTTTAAAGGGGTTGGGAATATATAAACACAACCTTTGAGTTTCATTGCATTATCACTGCATTGAATTCAAAACAAATACTTTCTGTCAATCCAAGTGACACATTAAAAATAATCCAAATACTTTAAGTCATTCAATAAGTTTTTAATTTGTTAGCAGGAAAGAAAATATTCTTAATAGTACACACACACATTTCAATAAGGCAATGAATAGTTATAGAATCATAGAAGTGAGCAGGCAGAAAATAATCCACAAATAATTCATTATTTCACCAAAAAATAATTGTAAGCCATTAATGCTTCTACATGAAAAAACAATATCGATTTTAAGTTTTCACATCTACCATTGAATTTATATTTACATTCAACAAAATAATTACACAAAAAAATAAACAATATTATTGTAACTAAAACAGATGTTTTATTTATCTAATTGAGCAAAATCCTTTTCAAAAAGCACAATTGGGTTCTTTCTATTTTAATATTTTCAATGTTTATAAGTCCGAAATGCAAGTATGTAATTACACATTAATTTGTATTTTGAATATTTTAAATACAATTACCATCACTAACTTTCATTGCAAATCCTATAATTTTACATAAAATGTATAAAGACTCAATAGTTAATCTTCAAAACAAGTTCTCATGTTGAGATAATTACTTTACAAAGTAAAAATATTTTTGTCTCAATCTCAATGCATCATTTTGTTCGCCTCCTTAATGTTCTCAAGGGCAATAAAAATTATGCTGAGTGGATACAATACTAAGCACATAAGGAGGGAAAAAATAATGCTATTGTCGATAGCCATTACAGAACTTCCTACATGATATACTCTTTCTACTTGATACTTGCTAGTTGAGAATACTGAAATAATACTGGTCACAATTATAAAGGTATACTATAACTCATATGTGAACAATAAAAATAAAAGCAGAAAACTGTTTACAAGGTCAAGTCCTATAAACATATTTTCATATCATTTTCACTTAAATGTTTAAAAAAAACAATAAAAATAATTGTATGTTGAAAGAACTCCTGACTACTCAACTTCATTCTTTAGTATGATTATGAATCTAATTTAAATACTTCATATATAGTAAACTATTCACAACAATCCTTCTCCCCAACAAAGTTTTTGGGAACAGAAATATTTTCCCAAAAGACCATTGTAATTTAGGGCCGACTAATCCTAACCCACACCAACAACCACTAGTTTACCTCTAAAAGTAACTCTTTTTTCCATTTGAGACACACCCTCCAACTGTCTCAAAAACAAAAATGTCTAATTTCAATAAACATATATTCTTCTTAAATTTCGTGATCGAGCAGTGTGAGGTAGTAACCTTAGTGGATACATTAGCATGGTAGGCATGTAGCATGCCTAGGTGCTCCAGTTTCACATCTGGTCTACCCTTTAACCCACCATTGCTCCCCATAAGAAAACAAAATTTTGTTTTTGTGAAAACAAACACGTTTTTGCATTTATTTCAATAAAGTCAACACTTCTCAACAGAAGGTGCTGTTGTTCAAAACTTGCTTCCTCACACATGTCAGTTTGGTAACTACCCATGTTTCTTATCGTATCTATGAAATGAATTCATCTCATAAGGTGTTGATTGTTGTGCAGCTTCTTGTAATTTTTCATAAGTGAGTAATCGCCTTACATTAAAAGATAACCATCTTAAATTGCCCACAAAGCTTTCTTTCTGTTCCTTCCACAGAACCAATGACAAATTTGAGAAAAGGAAGAATTTCAGAAAGATTAGTAAAGCTAGCACCCCCATTTGCTCAAAAATAAAAAATTCTTGCACGTAATTTTGGGCTAATTTGAGCTTATTTCAGAAGAACAAAACAACAACAAACAATTCGGCTATCCCACACACCTCAGCATTCTGAATTTTAAAAAAGAACTGCTAGATGATGAGTAACATCTAGCAATCCAACTTTCTCAAAATTCTTCAACTTTTTATACCCTTTAAAACAAGCAGATTTTGAATCACTTCCAGACACTTTCCACAATTTCGAATCTCTCCTAACACAATAAAACACATTTTTCTAACTTAACACTATGTTATTTTCTGATTTTATCCACTCAAAAGAAAACAAACTATAAGGCAAGTAAGTGTAGGAGTAAATAAGAGAACAACACCCTACATGGACTAGGAGTGCTAGAGGATCGTCAAAGTTACAAAACCAGACTTGCAACTTGTTGATTTTCATGTAGTTTGTTGGCATTTCTATCTAGTTTAGTTTCTTTCAACTAGGTTGACACTTTTATCCCCAGATGACAAAAGATTAATGAAATATGCAAGAGTGCTTGAAAAAGTGTATTAAGAAAGTATTATTGTACATTTCAATTGTTATTGGCGAATGTTTTATTGTCTCAATCATGTTGGATAGTGCAGACTTGAAATAAAATGCTAAGAGATGTAACATTCCCATTTAGAATAGAGTAAATTAGGAAATTAATGGACAAATCCGCCTCGCCTCCTTATGACAACTACCCCTCCAGACGACCACTCTTCACCACAAATTTAGGGTGGTTTTCATAAAATGGTTTACTTGCACTGCATTTGCTTTAAGTGAAAGTATGCAAAATATTTTTTTAAATATTTGCTATATCAATTCATCTTTGAATTATATCATAGTTGATCAAAATTTCGGAAAAGAACTTTAAAAAATATTTTATGGACTTATTTTTTTTGTTAATTGAACACATAAGTGCATAATGGGTAAATAAAAAACATACAGATCATTTAGGAGATCGCTATATTGTACTGTCAGTCAAATGTATAGGATACTTTGACTGTAAATACACTAGATAAAATAGACACTAAATACACTGAGTGTATGGAAGACCAATATCCATCCACCTCCAATAGAAAAATCATCAGAAAAAAAGCAGAAGTAATTATTGAAAAGATACATGCATAATTTCCAACTCCAGTGCTGCAGAGCTATACACATTGCAAAGCAAATCTACAGTTGAATGTGCAAGATATAATCAGATAAATTATGCTCCCTTTGCACATGCAGCTTTATATTATATATCTATATCTATATCTATATATCTATAACTATATATCTATATATATAGATATAAATATAGATATATATTTATACTTAATTTTTTTGTGTTCCTACAAACTATTTCAGTAATTAAATAAAACAAAACAAGAAAATGTTCATCAACATTCTGAAATATGGTATGCTTGCAAATCATCGTGAATAGCCAGGAGTTATATTATTCTTTGAAATCAATACCAGTTCAAATTATTATATTTCTAATTTTAAACTATTTCTGCCTCTCATAAGTATTCTCCACAAAGTAGTATATAAAAGCTACTTAATACAAAATTTGCTTCACATTTTTTAATGTTACTGCCAACAATTTTGTTACTTTACGTTACTTTTTAAAATGTTGCATGTGAACATTTTTAAAATTTATAATTATATGATACATTCAATTAATAATAACTAAAATGTTTGATAATGCAAAAATATCAGATTTAAACTTGCAGTAGTTCATTTTCAAAAAAAAAAAAAAGAAAATAAAAAAAAAACAACAACAAAAAAAAAACACAACAACAAGAACATCAACTGTGAAAATAATTACAGTGATCATACATAAAAAGAGACTAACACCAGAATCATCACTAGAAGCAACACTTGACAAAGGAGAAAAACTGACAAGTTGAAAGTAATAATGTGAATAAAGGTTCTGTGGATTCTGGTAATAGAGGGATGAGTAAGAGTTTGTCTAAATTTGCAGAAAATATCATCTGAAATCAGAGAATCTCAAAAAATAGGGATACACACTCAATTTCTCAGTTTGTGAACTTTGGGTGCAATTTCTCTTTTAGTGAATTATTTCACTGGTTATGATTAAATTACAGTATTGGTAATTGATCTGAAGAAGAAACCATCACACATTCCAGTGATATGCAGGCAACAGAACAAGAAATACTACACAATTGGTCAATATAAACTGTCAAGTGGAACTTTCAGTGAAAAGTGCAGTGACTGAAAAACATAAAAAAGTATAAAAAACAATTATTCACATGAAAAGAAATCACAATGCTTAGAACACAAATATTCCCAAAAATTATCATGCCTCCTGAAAAAGATATAAACAGAAATAGGCAGCCACAAAATAACACAGATGACTACATCCATATTTCATCACACCTGGTACTGGGAAACACAAGAAAAACCAACATGCTTTTAAACATGACAATGTTACTTACTGGCACCTCCAAAAACAGCATCACCTGCAAACAAATAATATGCATGTATAAAAGGATCGCCTGACAGGTTATTGTAAGATATGACACACAGGAACTGCAGATTTGCAAGCTGAGAAGAATACCCATGAACAAAGTTCACATTTGATTTACAATATATTCTTCATGCAAGTTGACTGTTATTATCTTATTAAATTTTGAAGGTTACATTAATTCATGAAAAACAAAGACTTATAAAGGCTAAATAAATATGTTAAAAGTAATTGTTAGAAACAATCAAGAATGTACATTCTTAGATAGTCCTTGCACAAAGAAACATATCAGGGTATTTCAATAAAATACACAGAACATATATCTATATTCTACATTGTGTACCCAAACAAGATAAGTGCACTCATGCATTACATATCAAAAACTTAATAAATTGCAGAGAATAGTTATTTGTAAAATTGATGTTAATTATTTAATTTGCAGATCGCAAAGGCCAAATGTGTGTTCTGATATTCTTCCTAAAACTTCTCAACTTACTGGAATCAGGGATGAACACCACCCAGAAAAGCAACCAAAAGTTTAGGGTAATTGTATGATGTGCATGTAGAATCTTCATGTTCCAAATAACAGAAAAAATACTTAAACTTATAATTAATATGAAAACACCCTTTACCCTATAATATTGTAGTATCAAGTATATTCTTTTGCTTTGCTTATTTAATTTTAAAAATAAACAAAGTTTATAAATATGAATTTTATAAATATTAGAAATTATCAACGAGATTAACAAAAAAAGAAAGAGAGCACTAAAACATGAAATAAATAAATAAATTTAAAAAATTAAACAACAACAACAACAACAACAACAATAATAATAATAATAATAATAATAATAATAATAATAATAATAATAATAATAATAATAATAATAATAATAATAATAATAATAATAATAAAGGTTAGTCTAAAAAAATTATTTAAAGCTCAAAATACAAAAGTGTTGAAACATCAATGGTCAGAATAGGTAAGTACAGAATTGCAGGCATTCTGTTAATTGCAGGAATCAATGCTCAAAAGTGATCAGAAAATAAATGAACTGAAAACAATTAATATTTATAAAAGATAGAAGATACTTTACAAAGAAGAATAGATTTCAGAGAGAGAGAGAGAGAGAGCTACTATCAAAATACCCAAGATGTGATATGGAAAGATTCAATGAATTGGATGATGGATTAAATTTGGAAGAAATGTAATATTTCAGGAATTATTCATATAAACAATTAAGACTTCTTACCTCTGATATCGTATACCAATGTATATCATTACCAATGACAAACACATCCATTAATAGGGTGCAAAAGGGCAAGTTTGAGGGGAAAATAACAAAGAAAAAATTATATAAGAAAGAAAGACAGCACCAAAGCAATTTCTTCATTATGTACGTAAGATTGAAAGTGACTTCAATTTTTGGTTTCAACAAAACTGGGGGTGCATTTTAAGAACATATTCAGAGCATCAAAATGTAAATACACCAAAATGTTCCTCTCAACATCAATTATTTCACAAACCTATAACTTTTGGTCAATGGAAACCCTTTTAAAGAAATTACTGCAAAGACAATGTGATAGCTAAAAAACAGTTGAAAAACATTTCATTACTTTACTTCGCATTTCCCTGTATTTAACTGTTTTTTGATAAGTAATAGTACCTTATGAGGAAAAAATATCGATGAAGCATGCTTATTTTATTTAAAGAAGGCAAGTGCAAGAGTGAAAAGGAAAAGTGGCTACTGTGTTAAAACATTCATGCATTTGTAAATGCACTGCACTTTTTGGGTACACAAATGCACACACTATTTGATTCAATGCATGTGCAACACAATTTCCTTTGTCTGCTATTTAAAAACTGTAAATAAATTCCTCTTTAAGTTTTTCTAAATACAATTTTATTTAATTCACAAAAATACTCTCTTCATTTAATTTACAAAAATACTTTCAAATGGTAGAATAATGAAATCTACATGGTATATAAATGCATATAAAGTTGAAAGAATGTCATGAAAGCAATATGTAATTGCTTGAATACTAGACAAATGAAACAACAGAAATGTCTAATTGCTGTAAAAACACAAAACACAAATTAAGTGAGCAAAAGGTGCATCATTGACAACAACACTCAAGTGATGCTGGCATCTGATTCATGCCTGAAAGCTCGTTAATGTTCCCTTCATGCGATATGGTACAGAAAATTCTTCAGAATCGCAATTACAAGAAACTGCAGTATAGCGCTGCAGTAATCTATGCACTGTATTAAGAAAGAAAACAACAAACAGACAAATTATAAAACAATATTGCATCATCTCTCTATATGTATGAAGATTAAAGTCTACCACACACATCTGACAGACACTGGATAAGGGTGGAAGGGCTACAAAATGTGAGACAAGAGGATAAAAGAGTGCACTGGCCTAACAGCTAGGTGAAATTCACAAATCTAAATAATACTAGACTATAACGCTATCACTCATCCTGGCAACCAAAACATTTATTCTTCATTCATACACAACACATGTTTAATGAAAACTTACATTAATTTCCCAAGTTTTAGCATGAAAATCAAAAAATTGATTTTCAAAAATCAGAATTCAAAAATTGGCTTCACTTTTTAAAATTAAAAAAATATATTACTGATTTCAAAAATATGCAGCTAATGTGAAGAGTATTTCACAAAACACTTAGAATTAATTATTCATGGTAAAAGTAGATGAACTTTCACTTCTTCCCAAAAAATACGTCAAAAGAGCAATAAAATACAAAACACAAAGCAAGTTGTATGTCAATAAGTATTTCATCAGAATAGGAGAAAAGATGATCAAAACATATGGACTGTACCATTTAAAAATTTATTACACCTGAAATTGATGAATTTGTCTTTACAGAATTAACACAAAGAATTCATATGAAGATAAGAAGAGAAGTATGTTCATTCCTTCATTAAAATACAGAGCACAAAGGTTCTGTCTTTGCAAAAGAAACACTCTTACTACTGTGCTTCACTCATAATACAGCAAAAAACTTGGAATTATGTCATATTAGCAAACATATTTTCTAGCGTTATACATATTAAGGGAATCCTCCTAATCTACTAAATATATTCCCATTAAGTGATAAAAAATGAAGAGATTTGAATATCAATAATATTTAACATGGTCAGCGTGTTAGCTTTGGGTGGTGTGATCCTATGTTTTATTCCCGGTAGGGGAAAAAGAAGTGCTATAGCTTCCCATTATAATAGTGTCAGTTTCTAAATCTGTGTGATGAAAGAAAAGCTCCGGCAGGCCAAGTATGCTAGAATGGTGAAGAGAATACATTATGCTGGCCACATGTCTCCTGTAACTCCAGGTGTGGATAATAAATAAAAACAGAGCCCAGGCCTGAGAACCCTAATAAAAGTCAGATAAATACGACCCTAATATGTCAAAAACATTAACAGGTTGGCAATAAAATTGGTTTGTTGAAAAATAAAAATTAGTTTATTGAAATTGAGGGTATTTTTGAGTGTTATGATAGATATGATTTGTTTTCGTCAAAGAACATTAAAAACTGTATGTGATGCATAGGGAAGATTACACATATTTTCTTGAGCTCTAGAAACTTTTTCCAACCCTTTAACCATAAATAGTTGAGTAATGAATAAAAATACCAACAAAGAAACATTAACAACATTTGAAAAACAGACATTTTTGTTCCCGAGATATTGAAAAGTTATTTGCATTGGTAAATGAACTACAGATTTAATTTTTTAGTATTGCCAACAAAATAGTAGTTCATATCCCTGGCTCTACTCCTACCACAAGTAGCAAAAGGAGAACTCAACAAAATGTGCACATAAATGAAGTTTCATTTATATCCAGAAGCAAAATAATTATCATCTCAGCATTTGCTCAATGGATCTGGGAAACAAAAACCTGATCAAAATGGGGATTGATGGGGACTGGAGATTTGCTGATACTTATCTTAAAGAGAAATAAAATTTCTCTGGAAGTTTCTTACTGCAGGTTGCAACTAAACAAGAATCTTCATATACATGTTATAGGCAAAGAAACATTTTAATAATGTTGATTTGATAATTATTAATTACTACTTTTTATCAACATGATTCATAGATTTAAATAGGACATGAATCTATAAATTTGAATATGTTGTGATATAAATTAAAAAATGCTGCCGGGTATTGTGGGTTGCATTTGACATTATTTTTTAATTTTGTCCTTCAGCGCCATGAGTGCATGGAGTTACATCAAAATTAACAGCACATAAATCTTGTGAGTGAAAAAACATGTCAATGTGCCAAGTTTCACGGAGATTGTTCACACAGTGTCGGAGTTAATGGTTCAGAGTGAGAATTGGCAATTTTCTTCATAGGGGTATTTAAAACTTCAGGAGGGGACCATCAAAGATTGGGTAGTGGAAAAAGTACCATCTTTGTTTAAGCAACACAATTAGAATGAATTATAATAATGCTCTAGATAATGCTCTCTAATCTAATTTCTGTCATTTTGATTTTTTCATGTGAACACTTCAGGTGGAAATCAAAAGTACAGCACCTAATATGTATTGATGATTTGATGGTGATTGGTGATATGATTAATTGTATCCTTGGCAAGGAGAAATTAATACTTCTCTAGCATGGGACATCAATCTCACCAATCTCATCTCATCAATCTCATCAAGTGGGGACAATCCCCAGCATCCCCTATGTGAAAATTACATCTTGCTTTTCCTTTCTAATAGATAATTGTGATAAATAAATATCTGTTATGCTTTCACTGTTCTTGAACGTGGAATGTTGGGTTTTGCTTCATTTCATAGAAAGTCAGCTTAGGCAGCTTGAATTTTTGTTTTGGAATTTAGCATGTAACTTGGTGAACTATTAACCTTGGTGAATGTTGAGATGTAGTATCAGTTACTGGAGATGCTTGATTCAGTTATCAGTCCCATAAAACTTTTCCTTCCTCGTTCTAGAAAATTACTTTATATTTTGATCACTAGCATTGACAAGGGGTGTAAACTGTACTCTATGGATAAATCAACTTTACTTAGTAAAATTAATTAACAAAATATGCTACTGACAATAAAATATTTATGTGTAAAATAAATAATGTGTGAATTAAATAGTTCAATGATACAGCCATATTTATTCACTGATATGACACATCTTATAGAATAAATGCACAACAAAATGCAAAATAAAAATTAGCATGGACAGTTTGAAGTTCAAAGTTAGCCAACGTGGTTACATTTAAGCTTCTGCACAGAAGTATTACAACTTTGTGAAAAGTCAAACAGTAACACTGAAGGAAGCAAACCTATTCTTATCTACATATACACAATTGAATTGATAATAGGCATATCAATTTGAAACAGGTAATGAACTTGAATAATGCAAATAATCTAATTGATGATCAATTACTACTTTTTTAAATTAATAATATGGAATGGAATAAAAAAAGTACTGTTGACTTTGTTGGATAGCTGAATGAATTGAAATTTACAGTTAATGACTGAATAATATACAGAGATTTAAAAAGATGTTAAAGAATAACAAAGTGGTATGAAATGGATAGAAACTCTAATCAAATAAAATGTGAAACATAAACAAGCAATAATCCAGCCCCCAGAAATGAAATTTGGGGAAGTGAGATGCACAAAAAGTAGTAAATGACCATAAAGACATGAAATTTTTAAAGATAAGTAAATGAACTGACTCGTCTCGCCTGTGGTCACTATAGCAGGAGCACTTGGAGGTCCACGGCCGATGTTATTGACAGCAATGACGTACATCTCATATTCAGTATATGGACTCAATGATCGAACAGAATAGTACATTGTGATAATCCCTGAGATTTCGCTGAATGCCTGATTGGCATATTTGGGTTTATATTGTATCACATAGTACTGAAGATCCTCAGGTCCAGTGTACGACCAAGTAAGACGAACAGATGTTGCAGTGATTTCAGATACTCTGACATCTGTAGGAGGTCCTGGCAAAGCTGAAAACAAACCACTTGATGAAGAAATTAACAATATCAATATTTCCTGTAAAATTTGTACAAGACCCTGATATTACAAAGTAAAAATATTCAGACCTCTTTTTCTACTGAATATTTCATTTGAAATATCACATAACTTTCAAATAAAAAAAAAAAAAACAGAGAAAAGAAATATTTTTTAAGTATCAACAAAGCATAAATTAATAGACCAAAATATAATTGTTGTAATATATTTGTAAATATTTTATTTGGTCTTTTTTTAAAACATTGAAACCTGCATTTATACATTACTTATTGAAATTCAATAATATATTTTCCTACCATAAATGTTCCTTTAATGATTTAGAAGATACACACACATGTGGAAGAACAACACTTACTTTTCACTTTAACCTGAGTTGTAGCTTCTATTACACCTAAAGCACTTGCTGCAACACAAGTGTAATTTTCTGACTCCTGGATATTAGTCAGAAATAGTACATTACGACCAATAGGCAATTTGTCTTCAGGTGTTATGTCATTAGCCAACCCTCTTCGCCATTTAACAAAAGGCATTGGAGAACCGACAGCTACACAGGTCAAGTTTAGATCTGTACCCAACATCACTTCATGCACAGGCAGAGGAGGAATAGAAAACTGTGGTGGTACACGACGCACTGTAAATTGAAGGGGAAAAAAGAAGTATTTTTAAAAGAACAAAACCATGGGTGATTACATTCATTATGAATTCTGAATGGTCATATTGAAATAAAAAATATTATAATCTAATGTAATTTAAATTACCCATAACTTTCATAATTTCACTGCAAGTAAAAAGAAAATGCACTACAATTTAATTGAAAATTCTCTTTTATGTTTTTGTAATACTGGTAAACCTTATTGAAATGAATACATGAATCATTTATTACATACCTTTCACATACAGCATGGTATGATGTGAATATTCAGTTCCTACTGTATTTTCTGCTACACATTCATACTTCCCCTGATCTTCTTCTTCACTACTTGTGATTTGCAATGTTCCTGCCATAAAAAATATTCATCAGAAAATTACTGACAATAAAAAACCATAATTTAAAACTGAAAAAATTTCAATGGAGTAACACCCAATGAAGTATCACTACAATGGTCCACTTTACTGACAAAATAAATTAAGCACGATATTTAAACAATTTATTGAATAAATGTTCTTTGTTTAATTTACATTATTTTAAATTATAAAGAAAGAGTATGTACTTTTACTTTGCAGATAGTGATACACATTTAACAGTATTTATAAAAGTTCTTTCCATGAATCTCTTGTGTTTCAATACTGAAAAAGGATTTGAAACATATCTTACATAATTTATGAAAGATTTAATCTTTGGTGTATTTTACTGAAAATTTTGTTGATCTTACTATCAATAATGATAGCAAGCTTCAATAATTGCTTTATAATTAATGACAGAGCATAGTTACAATATCTGAACTATTATGACATAAATTATTTGAAAATATCATGTATAATAAGTTGCAATTTTGAAATGGCAAATAAGTTTACTTTACATTTTACTCATCCTTAAACCTACAAAGTATTTATATTTTAAAAGAAAACTAATAAAACTATAATTTGTAATTTAATTATGTTCTCCATCAACATAAGACTGAATTTAAAAGAATTGCCTATTAGATATTCAACAATCCATTAAAAAAAGTATTGGTGTTTGTAATACAACACAAGAAGCTTGGACCAACCATAAAACTGCTCTAATGGTACCCTTGCATTAAGTAAAATTAAAATTTGTATCAATTATCCACAATTAGCAATTTAAAAATTCTTAAATAAGACAAATATAACAATAAGTTAAGAAAGTATTTATGCAATGTTTTTGTGACAAACGTGATAAACTGATATTCAGTTCAAATATTCTCATTGGAAAAATTATTAAAAAGAGAATAATAAAAAATCTCAAAACAAGAAACGATATCTTTATCTTTCTCCAATTTACATAAATATCTAATCAAAAGATATTTGAAACTAATTACTTGCTGTTGATATACTAAGAACATTTTGTATTGTCTATTCTAAATTATTAAAAAGGTGTTTGTTAATAGTAACAAAATATCAAATCTAATTTGTATACTTATTTATACATGATAGAAAATGTTAATTTACATATCCGTTTTTAAAAGAAACTATTTTCAATTCTATAACTACAGTAACTGAACACTCAGATAGCAAATGAAGTGAGCACTAGCTGAAAGATTTGCTGATTAAAGACAGAGTATACACAGTGTTACATGAAATAGAAAGCAAAATTATTCATGCAGAACACAACTATGTACAAGGCAGTTTGGCAATTTAAAACAATAAATTAACTAAAATCTAGTTTTACTCTAATTACTAAAAAAAATAAAAAAAGAATAGTCAAGCTACAGAAAGAGCATATTAAAAGAAATATATAAAGCTGTGGGCAACTCACCAAAACAACAAGACCAATTGTAGTCATATTTTATTGGTCTACAATTTTTTTTAGAAGCAACAAGACCACACCAGCAGTACTATGCCAAGCACAGAGAAGAGGCAGATCTCTAGGCTGATACTATACCTGATAATTCCCTTTGACAAACTTGAGAATGTGCTTACAAAAGTGACATTTAAAATGACATATGAAGCATTGTCTTATGAATTGAAATCAGAAAATGAAACTTAAGAGGAGAAAGATGCACTCCAATTGAAAATATTGAGATCTACTTTCATCATTCAATGGTTAATTCATAAGTTTTCCTCTTGCAGAACATTTCTAACTAGAGAGAAAGAGGAAAACATCCTTTCAGTTCAAACATAAATATAACTTTATAACTTTTCAAACTATACTTTTTCATTAAGAATAAATTATCTTCCAAATTAATACATTTTGTTTTCTTTGAAAAACAACACTTTGGTTGACTAGTGGTAACGCCAATTTCTTATTTCACAGATAAATTCAATTTGTCTAGATTTTCCAAGGTGATATTCCATGAAATGAAGTGGAAAGACAAATTACAATTTTGAGCAGAAAAGCACCTGTTACAATGATATTCGTTTTTTTAAATGACATATCATAATTTGACAAAAGATATATTTTATTACTCCCATCAATCTTTAAAACGCTATAGTGTAGATTTTATCATTGAACATTTGATTTTATCATTGAACCAAAAACAAATCTTTTCAATAAATTGCACTTATGCATTACAAAAGCATAGACTCAAGTTTTTCACAGGAATATAAAAGGCATAGCCCAAACCTATATGATCTTGAAGTTAGTCAGCAGCAGCAGCAGCCACTAGCCTAACATACCTGGCATACCTGTTTCCAACACTGTGTAGCGAGAGTTTCCTTGTGTTTCTACCGGTAACATATCCCGCACCCAGGATATTTTTGGTGGTGGGTTTCCAGCAGCAGAACACAGAAGAATGGCATTATGTCCAATTTCCACAACTTTTGTGCTGGGTGCCTGTGTAATCTGCGGGAATCCTACAGGGAGTTTATCCGCTGAAAAGAAAAGAAAAAAATGATATTAAATGCAAGATGCATTTGCAAAAGCTACAATACAATACAAATATTATAAGCTCTGAAAGGAATACACAACTTCAATTTAAAAAAATGGATTTCTGTAAAAATTTAATAAAATTTCCTGCAAAATTAATAACCATTTGCAAAAAAGTTGCCAAAAATTATTGCAGAATACCAGTTCTATTTAAACATCACTTTCACACTTTTTTACTTTGGGTCACTCTTACACATTCTATTAGAAAAAGTATTCTTTCCACAACATTCCATACAGATGACACAAGTAATTGATAAACTGATTTTAAAATTTGAATGAAAATGCTTTATATCAGCGACTTAAATGAAGCACTAAGTTTTGAACAGTCTTTTAAAAGAAACAAAGCAAAATTAAAATCTTTTTTTATCTGGATTTGTTTACAAATTAGGAAAACAATATAAATTTCAGGAGAAATTTTCATTGCCACAAATAATTGAAGCATTTGCTATGAAAAATAGCACATTGCACTTATGAAAATTTTACATGAGAAATAATAATCACACGCAACTACTTCACACTCAAATTGGACCAGATATGTTCTCACCACATTTGAGATGCAAATAAGCTGGATTTCAACTACATTCTTTTGAGAACTTATGAAAAACCCTCAACTTAGCTAAAATGCAAAAAAGGAATTTTATGGATTGCTTTGAAAGCAAAATGCTTCAATTGTAAAGAGTTTGTAAAAATTCTAAGATTGTAAAGAGCTAATACATATAATATAACTCCTGAAGATGATAGAATTTAATCTTCAATTCTTTACTTCCAGATAAATAGTACCAATCCTCACAAATTCTTTCCATTGTAAGTTATTTTCTTGAACAAATCTTATTCAGAAATGAAGTGAATATGAAAATCTCAAAAAGAATAGTAGTTAAGAATATATTTTAAAATTAAACTGGCTTTCCCTGTTCCCTCAGAGAGAGTTTTTCTATCATTAGCCCATCGTACTTGCATTAAAGAAAAAATTATATTCCTATTATAATCATGGGATGGGATTGCAAAAACTTACTGTGTTATCACCAATTGTGAATGAATCATCGGATTGCCATTTTGTTTAACATATTCTACCCATTTTAGGGGATATGGCATTTTTTTTAAATCATCACAATTAATTTTTATGCTGACACATTTTTTCACATTAAAAAATTGATCAAAATTTTGCCATAATATACACACACATTTTTCTCATCTGTAAGGTATTTTACACAAGTTTCCACATTACACCAAGGCCAACATTCTGGGGGCCTTGTGTAAAATGAAAATAATACATTAGGCACTCTTTTTTTTTTTTTTTTTTTTTTTTTTTTTAAGGAGTGCAATACATTACTTAGCTGGAAAAAGAATCAAGAAAAAAGAAACAGGTCTCAAAAGAGGATATGTCCAGGAAAAAGAGGACAGCTGGCAGTCCTACCTTAACCCAAATGCATTCTTGTGTTTCAATGATTCTCCATTACATCTCAACAACTCAAGTATTTTGATCCTACATCCAACATACCCATTACATTCATCCTAGATGCAACGAACACCTACAGGCTGAGATATTGTAGGAGGTAGAAGTTCACATCATATTGTAGGTTCATCCTAGGTTCAAATTCTGAAGGCAGATTTTTCAGGCCATCAGCCAGTTGAGGCAAATAACTTTATTGTCTGGGAAAGAATTTCGGAGAGTGGCTGCCATGATCGTTTGTTTCATTAGTACCCTCTGATAATTTCAGGCTTGTGCTGAAGTACCCTTAAATTAACTACTCGCAAACCTACCTTCCCCATCCTGACCTCAACTTTATCTCCCATGTCTGCCTCCTCTCTCGTACATACACAGAAACACACATGAGGAGGCTATGGGAAGCTTAAATTGGAACTCAACTGGAACATCTGGGACGGCGTTCCTACTATGATTGAGATAAAGAGGATTTTCTGACACCCACTACACACAACATGGAGTAATAGATCAAAAGTAGTCGCAGTGCCGGCATTAAATGATATTGATTAAAAACGAACACATTTTTTTTTTCTCTTACTGTCGCTATATTTTTTCCATCTGTGTGCTTCTCGCATCAGGAGCGATCCACAGGGTCCGGATATCAATGCAAATGCATATTTTTTTTATCCCTACATTCAGAAAGTACTATGCTCAGTTGGTAAGTTTCAAACAACCAATTTCGAATCATAGGAAATTGATTTTGTCATGCATATAGTGCAAATTTTACTGTTTTCTTAATATGCAGTATGTATCTTCAAATTGCTAATTATTCAGACATTTTCCCTGAAAACTTTTATGGTTGTATCGTAATACCGATTATGTGTCTGAATTATGCAAGATATTGATCGGTAAATCATGATCGTTTCGATTAATAGGGGCTCTCAAATCAATCTTGAAAGTTGGTAAATGTTGACTAACTGCTGAACGCAACTTGTACTGTCCAATATATCACAGCAGGAATTCCTTCACAAACAAAAGAAACCGATGACGGAAGATGGGAGTCAAAAACAGAAATAAATTTATCTTTACGCGTTACGGGATACATTTATATAGGGCACGGATAAAGTCCGAAATATTTCTAATTTGCTAATTAGACCTTTAATTTTCACATTAGCAAGACGTTCTTCATTTACGTATGAATGGATCGTTTGCGATCGTACGGTTAATGCTGGCATTAGCTTAAGGTCGCTCGCTAAAAATCAGGTGATTGTCGGAATGTCAGCGTCTTGCGTGTTAGCGGAAAGTATTTAGGCATAAAAATGCCTTGGAAATTTTAGTACGTTGCACAGGTTTTTAATGATAATCTCGAAGACCGACGGCTGGAGACTCGCCGTTCCAACCCGGAAATGTGAAGCGAAGCGGCAAATGTGTATAGAGAGGTTCGGTTAGGTTAGATCGTATCGTATAAATAGGAATTTACGACTGACACAATGCAACTAAAAATTAGACATGTCTCTCACAAAGCTTTAGAAACTACCCACCATTAGTCTGATTTCTATCACATACTATATGCGCTATTCCTCGCCACGTTCTTCACTAATCCTAGCCACTTCATGTCGGCTAAATATGCACTTCATCCAAGTAAAGACTGCAGTATGCTTTGAAACTTTCCTACCTCTGTCTTAACCCACCCATGATAGATAGTGAGAACATCAAAACCAGCTCATTCGCGAATTAGCAATATTCAAGCATTAATCGTATCACAAACACATAATATGGTGTCTTTTAGAGTATAATTTCGGTTTTTATTGCTCAAATCAGAGGTTCCCAACGGAGTCGTTGAAATTTTGAAGGAGTCGATGATCAAGGTGGGATGGGGTAATCGATTGGGTTCAATAGCCGAATAAAAACTGGCAACTGATTGGTATAATCAAGATCAAGATGTCATTAATTGCAAAAGGTTCTATTGAAAACAATTGCAATAATAAATTACAAATTCGCTTGTCTTCTTTCCTAGGTAGACTGGTGCTAGGCGTAGCTAGGCTGGAGCAACTAACGCATTTCACTAGGGCCCCAAAGTTAGTAGGCTATAGTAAGAATCCCCCCTGACAAGGTTCGGGAAAGAATGAAATAAATCGCATCCCAGGCTTATTTTCTGCATAATAATGCACATTCTTAAGACAATTTGGCTTAAATTTCTTTATTTGACACATAGCACCCGCAGATAGGGGCCCTGTTTTGACTTTCTGCACCTGGAGTCCCCACTGCCTATAATATCCTTTAGGATACTTAGACAACTCAAGAAATTATTACTACCTACTTATTCCAACGTTGAAGGGCGTTTATCGTTCAAAAAGTATTTTCCAAACTGCACTAATGTAAAGGAGAGTTCTTAAAAAACTCTCATTTGGTAAACATTAAACAACAATGTAGATTATAAACTCAGCCTCTCAGAAGCTGAACCCTTTCCATGATTGAAAATCGAGATATTCATGAAAACATTGATATTCGAAATTGTTATACTTAAGTCGTTTGTGTTCAATTCTTTGTATTATGATTAAGAATGCTGGGCAGGGGGTCGTTGAAACAAACAATTCTTTTAAAAGCGGTGAATACAAGACAAAGGTGAGGAATCTCTGGCATAAATTATTCATATTTAATGCAATATTAGAACATAAATCCGATCTCTAATGATGGTATCGAATTTACACGAGTCCACTGCAGCTCCAGCGTTGTCACTCTCGTATGCCACACGTGGAGACAAAGGAAGTTCATGCGATGGAGCGCTTTACTAGCCTTCCGGGAGCACGGAAAGGGGTGATGAGGAGGCGGCCAAGGCGTAGTAAACAACACAGACTGCGAGAGTGGTGAGAAGGCGAAGACATCGCCTCGCCGCGCTCTGCCGCCGCAACCGGCCGCCCGACGGCAGCGCCACGTAGACGCGCGGGGGAGGGCGATAGGGGGAGGGGGTTCAGAGGAGCGGGAGCACGCGCAGCGGGAGTCCCACAGTACATTGCCGCAGGGGGATTTCGCCCCGTCCTCTTTCCGGAGGAGTGTTAGAGTATATTATTAATATTTACGTGAGTTGGCGCTTGGAAGCAGGGGGCAGCAACCACCTTGATGAAGGGCCGCGGGGCCAGGCAAGGCGGCCACTAATAATGGTAACAGGATTTGTGGAGGCGGGGTGCAACGGCAGCGGCGGCGGTGTGCGCTGGCAGGGGTGGAGCGAGGCGGAGTGGGGAGGGGGAACGAGGGCGTGCGTGGCAGGCGGCGGGGGAGGCGACGCAGTGTGGTCCGTGTGCGTTAACGCAGAGCCATGGCTCCGGGGGGGACAGTGGCGTCACGCGGCCGTGCCAGCTGTCCTAATAAAATGTTTCGGGGCTGACCTGAATGTAATGTGCAGAAATGGGACTCTCGTCCTCGCAGTCGGGCGGGCGTATAAAGTTAAGTCCCCCGAAAGAACATGTTCCCTAGCTTTGGCGTATATACAAGCGCTCTATGATATATGCTGCTCTCCTGTTTTATTAACATTTTTTTTCTTCCATTGAGGTTCTCGAAGTGCGGAGTTACCAGTATGGAATCGGTGCCAGTGTGGCAAAAGATGATAGTATGTGATACCGAAAATATACACACTCTTACAGAAATGAAATGAATACTATGAAAACAATGACACGAAAGTGTAAAGATTATATTGCAATGCATTCCGATGAAGATGTGCAATCAGTTATTTGTTGTTAGACTAGATTGTCATATTTCCGCTTTAATACGAAAATAATTTTTATGGCGTAAATCAGAAGTTCGTTTATCCTAGAATTCCAAAACATTCATGAAAATTGAACTTATAATTCGAACGCCACTGATTGTATTCATTTTAATACCTCTTTATTATTGCGTAGAACTTGCTAGTGGAAAATAAACGCATAGGAAGTTCTCAATGAAGAATTTACTCGTAATATACTCAATTATGAATCAGGTGAATAAACTTTTAGTTCAGGTACATTTAAAACGAGAAACTGGTATTGTAATCCAAACAATGGACGTTTCGTTGAATGAGATGCAGAAAATATGCAGTACTCGTATAATAATACAATACAAATTCAATTTCACATTCGAAATATAAATGGAAAAATTACACTTTTCCGTTAATTTCAAACACCCAAACAATTAAAAATGCACACATGAACTAACAATATCGTATTTAATTGTAACTTTCTGGCTTAATATCATTCGACACGCCTATTATATGCTACATTGCCATTAAAATTACAATTTTTGGATTTCATGTATTATAAATACATAATTAACTAAACAATGACTGAAGTTAGGAGTGTCTCAAGGCATATAAAACATTTAGTCGTAATTACAAAATGCACATATGAACAAATTCAAGAAATACGTATTAAAAGTATACTATATGACACAATAAACACTATATGTCACGCATTTGCATGTTATGCTGCATACGTTCATTAAAATCAAATACCAAGAAAATAATGTTTTAAGCAGTCTCCGTCGGGAAATCATAACGCGAATCTTGTGTAAATATATTCTCTCTCCTCCTTTTTCGGCTCGCAGACCTTCTGCCTTCAGGAAGGTTATATGCTCTTAATGCTGTCTAGCTAATGGACTTGCTTTCCCGCTGTGAAGAATGGCCAAGTGTATTTTGCGGACTGCCAGCATCGTCATGGCATTATTACAACTTGCACGATATATTCGGGAACCACTTGGCGACGAAAAACATCGAGTCTGCCCGCACATGTTACTAATTGTGAAACTCTGATTGTCACTAAGAATGTACAAATGGCATTTATCAACAGTGCCAAGTAATAAGGTGGTGATGACGAAATCAAGGATCATCGATCAAGCGACAATGAGAGGTAAAACGCCGATGAGAGGTTAAATTTCCAACGCTGTTTTTTAATAAGCCCCACTCCCGCGCCGTCATGAACGGCAGACTATGGCTTAGAATAGTTGGCTTAAGATAGCTGTCATGTACATGAATTTACTTTTTTTTTCGTTTAGACATGGGTTTCCCAACGGGGTCGTTACCAACCCCTATAGAGGTCGATGAAATTTTTAAAGGAGTCAATGATGATCTAGGGGTCGGTTGGGGGTCGATAGTCTAGTTTACCTCCGCATCTGATCTAGATCAAGATCTCATTAATGGCAACATATCGTATTAATGAAGTTGATTATGTAGTTTCTAATATTATTTCTATTATTTGTTTCCATATAATAATAAATAACTAATTTGCTCCTCTTTTGGAAATTAACATAATTTACCTGAATGAAAATAGAAATTTTGTGCAATTAGAATAAGTGATTTTGCTTCTGAAAACGTGTTTATACTTGTTAAATTAAAAATTAAAATGGCACAAAAACAATAAATAATAATAAAATAAATTAAGTTACTTATTGATTTATTATTATTATTATTATTATTATTACCATTATTATTATTATTATTATTATTATTATTATTATTATTATTATTATTATTATTATTATTATTATTATTATTATTATTATTATTATTATTATTACTATTATTATTATTATTATTATTATTATAGTATTAAATTAGTTTCCTCAAAACTTTTGTTCGTATTATTTGGGTAAATATCATCAAGCCCTCTACGAGCCATTACTTGAATTATGAGTATGCTGAATATCAAAGAAAAAAAAAAGGAGATAGATGAAGAAAACCATTCTTTTAAAAGAGGTCGATAACAGACAAAGATTGGGGATCCCTGGTTTAGACCTTTGAACCACTAGATTAATGTCAGAGCCATCCTCAGTTTTTCACGTCATGGGAATTTTTACATGGGTATTTCGGGGCAGAGGTTATCCATTACTATGACTTCCAATTACGGTTGATAACTAGAGGTACATATACACAAATACAAACGCAGGAACACCCATGCACTAGACAGGATTCGAACCCTCATAACCGAGGTAGTTACTTAGCGATTTCGGCTATCCCGAGCAGACAATATCTTGTATATTATAAAAAATAAATTCGAATTATAAATTATCATTATTTCTCCATGACTTTTAATTTATTTCGAAGGAAAAAATACTCTAGAAACCTATTCAGTTATGCAGGAGTCGAGAGTTTGGAGAAGTGATGAACTAACGAATAAATTCTAACAACCTAAAGTATAGGGGCATACCATCCACAGACGTGTTTGAAGCGTCCACTTCACTTTTAATTTAAAAACGTAATATTTGAATATGAAAATATACAGATATTTTATTTTCGCTGCACTTCCATCCCAAGTTGGTCTGTCGCTTTTGTCGAATTGAATTCTGAAAGTGAGTATTCTCTGGTGATTACTGCTGGTTCGCAGTTCAGAAACAATGTAATGTGTACCGCAGCAGATTCTAGGGTTAAGCGAACGACCTAATCCTAGCAGCTCAGGCAAAGGTCGACTTGGAGTGTTCTTTCGAAATGCTCCCTAGCTTCTAGGATGTGGAATTTTAAATAAAGGCAAGTGAGTGAAATAGTGTGAATACGCAAAACCTTATATTGCTCTGTATTTTTTGTGTTGTGTGTTTACCACCCACGTGATTTCTTTTGTTAAGCATTGTGTAGTTTGTGAATATATTATGTAGATTGGCGAAGTGATATTTCACTCTGCAATGTTTATACATTTCACCATTCGTTACTTTAATAATTAATTACAAGGCTTCTGCAGCTTTCCCTGTCTAACAAGAAGAGTTACATCGGTAGTGGCGTACCGTGACTCTTCAAAAAATTGGCGATGTTATGCTTTCCCATTCAACACTAGTGTTCAGTGCAGGCAAAGTGATGTTTTATATTAGTACTTTTTTTTTTATATAAATACTTCATCTCTTGCTTTTCAAGGCACGAGAATAGGGAACAATTTTCGTTGATTAGATCACACGCATTCGTTTCGCTAGCGCCATTAGCGCTGCATCGTTTTCAGAAATAAAAGAAACAATTATGGGAGATGTTTATTTCCTCAGAGTGTATTCCGAGCAAAGGAAGAGTTGCCGTGCTCTTCTAGATTTCTCCTGTGCCAACTGGTCCACGCTGATGGCACCTAATAAACCACATGGACCACGCGCAAAAGCCTTAACGAGCTCCCTATTTGCGTCAGCACTTCGTAATGTACCGATCGACATCGACACAGGGCGCTTCCTTTGTAAATCGCTCGGCACAACACCTGATGCGGTTCACATAAAGTGAATCTTTTCGATATTCCAGTTGATGAGGCGTGGACGCCCGCAGCTCTTCCACACTCCCTGTCCTCCCCGGGGCCTGGGACGCCCGTCACCGTGACGTTTGTTATTTATGCGTGGGCCAACTTTACGGGTTGATACCAATCGATTGGGCTCAGGGTTGATTATTGAATTGTCGCTGGCTATTAGCCATCCCCTGGCAGCGGCAGCGCGAGCGGCGCAACGGGTGGAGGCAGGCAACGAGCGGGCCAACGAGCGGCGGAGTCGTGGGCGGGGCGGAGGGCGGGGCAGGGTGAGGCGGGTGAAGGAGGGGCGGACGAACGGAGGGGTCAGGGACGGGGTGGTGCGCGATGGCTCCGACCAAAGGGAATTTGGCGGAGCGGTCAGGGCGAAGAGAAGAGCGAGAGCGGGACTGAACGAAGAAGGCGGTGAAAATAAGTGAACACAGTGAAGCGCGAGGACAGGTGCGATGGCGATGTCTAGGCTACGAGTGAATATAAGGAGGGGTAGAATGTTTACAGAGCAAGATAAATTTATAGTAATAGAGGAAAATAGTACAAAAAAGGAGAGAGGTTGGGAGTGAGAGAGAAAATGAGATCAAAAGGGATAATAAGATGAAAATGACAGCACAGAGTCATGGAGAGTGAAGTAGAGAGAATGAGTAGACACGGCAGAGTTCGGAGTAATTAACAAAAGACGAAGAAAAGAAAGGAGAAATAGATTAACACACCAATAAATAAAGAGAATAAAGAAACGGAGGGTTGATTGAAGGATGGGTTGGGGTGACTGAAACGTTGGACGAAGAGCGATTCGGCAACCGGGTCAGGCAGACAAAACGGGGAAGGATGAGTGATGCTAACAGAATAAGGAGAGGCGGGCGGCGAGTTACGTAAAATAGAATGAAGCGGGGCTGGCAGGAGAGGGTCGCGGCGAATCACGTCTGAAGAGGAGAGGAGGAGCATGGAACTTCGAGTGCAAGGGAAGAGACACTTGCAGATGGACGGAAGGGGAAGAGCAAAACCGAAAGAAGTAAACAGGAAGGAAGACGCGATTGGGAAGAGGTGAGCCAAAAGTGCGAAAGCGGGAGGAGGCGAGTGGGAAGAGGATAAATGGGAAGAGAGAAAGTAGGAAAAGGCGAAGCGGGGCTGGATGAAAGTGTGACAGGATGAGAACGACGCGCCGCGACACCGCCGGTTAGGGCAACGAGCCGGCGGCCTCAAACAGCCCGCCGCCCAACGCCAGCGCCGCCGCCGCCGCCGCCGCCGCCCAACGCCAGCGCCGCCGCCGCCGCCGCTAGCCGCCATCGGGGCTCCAGCTGCGAGTCCTCCACTACCGTCGTGGCAGCGCCTGAGCAAGCGGTCGTTTACGCCAGTCGGCGCGGCGCGTAGGGCGGATGCGAAGGGGGCGCATGCGAAGGGGGGCGGGTGCGAACGGGGGGGGTCGTAGGGGGGGGGGCGGGCGCGTACGGGGGGGCGAGCGCGTAGGGGGGCGAGCGCGTAGGGGGGCGGGCGCGTAGGGAGGGACGGGCGCTTAGGGGGGGCGCGTAGGGCGCGTAGGGGGTGGGACGGGCGCATAGGGGGGCGGCGGGGGCGGGCGGACGGACGCCGCCAACGTGACGCTGCCGCCGGGTGCATAGGGCGGCAACGTTACGTTGGCGGCGCACGTCCGTCCGCCCGCCCGACTGTGCGCCGCTGCCGGCACCGCGTTTGCACGCCTTCGGAGCGCCAGCACTGGAGAAAAGTTTGCACCCCGTGACTCCATGATACAAAACGCCGTAACGCGAGGAGTCCGAATCTTAAGTAGAAAGTAAGCCTGATACATACGTCTGACGCAGAAACACTTTTTCTAAGGGTTTTAATTAGCTAAAATACGTGTTGATTGCGTAGAGGGTGTTATGTCCACAATAATATTTTTGAGAAAAATGGGGTTCAACAGTTTACTATTATACATATTTTTATTTCTAAATATATCTCAGTAAAATGTTGAAACTTGTAGAGTAGTCATTGTACAGGCCAGTACAATATAATTCCAGTGAATTCTGGACTCTGTCCTCTTGACACTGCAACAAGTATGTGTCTTTTCTTACATATCCAAAGTTCACAAACGTATAACTCATTGTAAATGTGGCCTGAGACTTGGCTCTTTAAACCCCACAAGTAGAATTATTTTTTACATATACCTAACAAAATCTCATTTTTGCCAAGTTTACACAGATAACTTTTTACGCTGCAAATGCAGAAATACAATCAGCAAAGGAGAAATGTGGAATATTATCATTATATAAATCAATAACGCATAGAAGCGATTTGTTTACTATTCTTCTAGGCGATGGAAAATATATGATTAAGGATCTGGGGCATTTGCCCTAAGTGACGTGAAAATGGGTTTCAATCAGAATAGAAATAAATGAGGTACAAGTCGTTAAACTTTTTCTCGCCATAATTTCAAAAACATTATATTCAGAGTCAAAACGTTTGTCTGACAACAAAATGCAGTTTTTAAAGAAACTATCTTCACAGTCATGAAATAGTATTGTACAGTGTTGCTCTCCTTTGGCTTCCTTATCCCAAACCAAAGTCAAAACATGGCTATTTGGCTTCATATATTGTGAGGTTTTTTAATCTCGCAGCACCATCCATTTAAACGTCCAATCCTGTTATATCTGAGGTTAGCATTTCAACCTTCATCACAATAAAGAAATAAAGCACCACTTTCTACAGTAAAAAATGAAAAAGCAGAGTAGTTTACTCTTAAGTGGCCATTTCATGACTGCATCTTACAAGTGAGTCATTGTTTCGTTAGTCGTCTTGTTACTTCAGTTCTAATTACATATTTAGCGGAAAACAAGGCGTGTAGAGAGATGCGATGTATAAGATGAAGATCTGGAGGTACCAGACCTTCCAAAAATTGAGATATAAAACTCAAATGAAGATAAATTGCTGTTATTAAAGGTAAACCCCCGGACTCTCGCGGCCCCGCGGCGGCAGGCCGGATGATCTATCGTTAGTAAATTGAAACTAACGGTCGAGGATTAAGACCAAGAGATAAGCACAGGGCGGTGCAGATTTATAAAGTGATGTGGCGGGGATAGAGGGAATAGAGAGCGGAGGGGAGCGGAGGGGAACAGTGAGAGTGACGCGAGAGGTCTGAGTATGGGAGAAGCGGATGCCGCGGAAAATGTGATAAACAGGGGAGTGGCATAGCAATGCTGGTGCTGGAAAACGGTTGGGGTATTATGATAGGTGAAGACTATGTGGTAACTGCAGACGAAATGACACCGGCTCAATTCGGATGCGACATACGTTGGGAGGCATCAACATACTTATCAGGGTACAGGTGGCGATGGAAGTAACACTTTAAATGATATTCGAAGTACACTACTTGTGCTCTTATCGACGCATAATTCGTGGCATTGAATACTGGTTTTAGATAGAGATAGTTACATAGAATTAGCTGGTTTAGAATCAAGTGCAAAGCAAATCTTTTTAAACATAATTTTAAATGCGAGGTCTCTGAAATATTGACGATGCAAACAGCATGTATTTTATTACAGATTCCAATTCATGCCTTCGAATGATGTAATTAGAGAAAAACGTGATTGCGACAAGAGTATAAAATTGCTTCGAAAGCAATATTTGGTAAAGACAGCTTTCATCTCGCTTGAAGATATACGAAGTATCAGCGTGTTCGTAAGAGCATGGAACGATGACTAGGGTTTTCTTTATGTAAAAACCCTAGAAACGTAAGCATATTCTGATGCTGTCTTCAGTTGGGTGCATGAAAGACGTCAGGAAGGTCTGTCAGCAAGGCCGATTAAAACTGGATAAAGATTAAGTGGCCAAGATATTAAATATGCAAAACATGCCTCACCTTCGGCCGGAGAAACTACATACTAATTTTTTGACACGACATTTACCACATATTTGTAAGAGTAAGCAGCATGACCTTGCTGAGACGGAACTAAGATAAAAAAGTCTGGAAACAATAAAATAAAGTCAACAAAATATACCGAGGTCAGGAAGTCTTTCTTTGCACATTTTTCTCATAATGGAGAAGTGTTGGGACTTCTCACTCCAACACCTTGCTAGATTCAGAGCAAAACATCATCCGCTGGATAATGAGGTCGCGAAACCTCGACAACGAAAAAATGGCACGACGTAAGAGCCGAGGAGACCTAAAGAAGGATTAAAAATGTCTCGAATTACCGGACAACAAATCTGGTACCATTCCTCTAACGGCTGTTTATTTGCAAAATGAAACTTCCCAGAAGCTCTTACTTTAATCAGTCCGGTCTCGCAAGCGACTCCACAACGCGAAAAATATGCGTCATGCATCTCGTGGCAACGTTCGCGCATTGCGCTAGAGGAACGTGTACCACTCTATTTAAGTCGTCGCGCGCGCGCAATTTTAAATTATAATGCGGCTGATGCCCTAATGGCGCGCCGGGAGCCACATTTTGACACGGGCCATTACCCTTAAGCGTCGCCACTTTGCCCGCATACACTCCGAATACTTCCCCTGCATAGGCGCGAAAATGAAGCAACCTTCCTGTACGTCTCTTCATCGTTAGCGACGTCGCTCGCTTCCTCCTTAATGTGCATCCGACGACCGTCTTAGACGGCGCATTTGCGCAGGAAAACCGTAAAAGTAACCGTACACACAATGATGCGCACGTAACTCACACGTATTCATACGAGAAGTTGTACGGGAATGTAGTGTATTTAATGGCAGTACAAGCCGTATGGCTCTTGAAAGTGGAGTGTGTCGTTAAAACAGCTTTGTGCATTCATTTCCGTGTAGACATTTACATATAACTGAAGTAGCAGTTCTTAAAATATATTATATGTATCTGAGTATCATATGTAGATTTTTATCTTAACGGTATCGGTTGAAATAGAAATGATCAAATGTTATTGGTTAATACTACGAAATGCACACTCTACGAATAGTTCAGATGTGTTCTGAGGAGGTAGCAAGTCTGAGCAATTCTTACAATTACATCAGAACTATGGAGCTCAGTGAACAGTCTTCAATATTAAACAGGATACACACTGCGTTCAGTCATCAATGTGTCTGTGTTAAACATTGAGAAGGTGGCCTGTCCGGATGTCCGAGATCGTTAAGACAGAAGTGCCGAAGCGATCTCGGACCGAAGGATCGCGGGTTCGAGTCCCGCCTCGGGCATGGTTGTATTTGTGTTCGTCCTTTTACCCCCTATCATCACCATAGCATGTCATCATCACCATTCCGATAAGTGCAATAGTGGTCGCTAATGACCTACATGTTGATGCGATCTTAAATAACAAAAAACATTGAGAAGGAGAATTGTAATATTAGATCTCCTTAGAAAAGAGTTTTATCTCAGGAACATAATGTTCAGTTTCAATATTCAAATGATTCGTTCGAATACTAAATTCGCGATTTATTCTTTCTTCTTAATTAAATGTTCGTTTCAGCCTTGGTAATTGACATGCATAATTCATCGACAATATTTCCCTCGCGTCTCATTCAGCAATTTTTAAACAAGCATGTGCAGAGACCGACCTACGTTAGGGTATTCATTCTTGCAATCTTTAACACGCTAGATTCAAAAATCAGATACGGCGATAAATTTTAAAGACGTTTTTTAAGTAACAGATTGATTAGACATAATACAATCCAAAACATTGTATCATCCCGTAGAAAAACGCTACATGAAGCTGTAGCCAAGACGAATCTCTATGACACACGTAACTAACATTGAATTCTAAATACGTTTGTTAATCTGTTTTCATCCAAAATAAATTCAGTATATCACGGTTATATCTCCCACAGTGTTCCTTTCGCGCTGTGTTTCGTAGTGGGTCACATATTTACAAGTTCAAAAATTCGATGCGTCGAATATGTCCGCATACCCGTAGAAAAGCCAGGGTGACGGATATTGCTGCAGATAGAGCGCACTAGGGTGTAAAATAAAGCGTCGGCACGCACTGTAATTCAAGACCGTGGACTGCCGGACATGGAAAGATATACAGCCCGCCTTTTATTTCACACGGTTAGGGTCGACAAAATAGCACGCACTCCCACATTCAGCCACGGAACGGATTGCCAGTCAATGAATTTGCACTCATAAAAATTTGGGAGAACGAAAATCCTGCGATTGTAATTTGCATGCTATATTACATTACACGATACGTAAAAATAGAATTATGTATTTTATGCAAAGGAATTAACAACAAATAATTGAAATGTAACGAGTTTCTCATTTTGAGCAATAACACTAGACGACTTTTAGTAGTGGTTTATGGAAGGTACGTACCGCTATGTATGATCTCTGTTTTGCTCTTGTAAAAAATTCAAATTTGAGTACATTTACTCATACATTATACATGGACTGTGCATTCGCACAACAGTAGCGTTCAAATGAAAGCACATTTTCACTAAGCTACGAAATACGATAGTGAAGTTTCAGGTCAGTGTGTTTAATGACATGGAAAAAGAGATATAAAAATTAAAACGAAGAAATTGGAAATGTATAATTAAGATGAACAAGACAGCGGCATCAAGGATATATATATATATATATATATATATATATATATATATATATATATATATATATATAAAATGATTAAATCAAACGTTTTTCATCGATTAAAAAACCTTTACCTTTGGTATCTGATTTGTACAAGGGTTTTTTTTATTTTCGTTTTCGAAAAGAGTGATGCAAAATTACTAGTTTTATATAAATACACAAGAGAACTGCGTTCATCACAATGAGGCAACGATGCTAGAAGTTCGAAATAGTCTGATTATCAACGACCCTACAAAATAAAAGTTAATGAGAAATGACTAATTTTAGATATGATAAAAAGGTAGATTTATAAGAAGGTAATGCAAAGAACCTTCGTGAGTAAAATTCACAAATTGAAATATTTATTATTCCGAATAACACTTTAAAAGAATCGACATTTCTTTACTTTCAAAACACTGAATAGAAATTGTAGAACGGAAATTAATACAAACAAATTTAATATAACGTTTTCCTCATAGTATCCTCTGTAAAACACGATATTTATGCATAAGCATTCAAATATAGTGGATCTGACTTCGAGACTCTTGCTTCCGAAGCTCATCTCGAGATAGTATGAATGCTTTCACGTTGCCTACACTCTTAAGCCATTTTCTCTCTATTGATGCGAATGCAGGGCCTCCCAGAATAGTCTTGTCTTCCTAGTAAGCAATACCACGAGTTCGTTTTGAAATATTTCAGCTTTCGAATTTCAGGGTACTCACATCAGAGGTCCCTTAGGCATAGTTTCACACGCCCAACGAGCAATCTGTCACTGGCAAGTAGCACGGTATCCAACTTCCGACGAATAGCGGCGGGCATAGAGAAAGCACGGCGACAATCTCAATCTTTCGGGCAGAAGCGGCGGCACGGACTCGCCGCTCAAACGGGGCGCATCGCGAGATTAATGGGCGGCCCAGCGGTGGCAGGACGCATTTTGTACTGAGAGAACAAAGCTGCAACTGTCTCGGGGGTGGGGCCAGCGAGGAGCAGCGCGTACTGTCCACTGCACTCCATGACACCGCCGAGTCCGAGAAGGGAGGCAGAAGGGACGCTTGGCAGAGTCAGCCGAGTACGGCGGGACAATAGAGTAGGTACAAAACGAAGGTTAATGGACAATGGAATATGTTGGACGACTCGGAAGTATGGAGTCGATGAAGGCAGAAATTGAAACATGCTGAAATTCTTAGAAAGGTTATGAGAAAGAACAAAAGAACTGTCGTGGAATGGAAGAATCGTGGAGACAGAACCAGAGTACGAAATTTCCTTGAAATTATCCATGATGATGACGGACAACAGAGAATGTGCTTATATAACAGTGAATATATGCTATTACGTTAAAAATAGGTGACAATAGGAGGATGCGACGAATATCGCCGAACGACTTGCAACATCGTGTACGAGAGGGCACAACGCAAATGAATGACCGGCGTGCCACACTGGAAGGAAGCATCCAGGAGGACGTGCGGGTTCCCGAAATCTAGGGGAGAACAGTAAGGAATGCCAAGATATCACTGGGGAAGGCAGGGAATAGGGCAAAGGAAAACAAGAAGAGATCGAGGGCGCGCTGGAACGGAGGGCGACGTTTCGGAGCGGGGTCAGGGAGCGTGAGGGATAGAGGCGGTGGAGGTGGCTGTGGCGGAGACCGCGGCAGAGCGAAGGCGGGACAGGATGAGGGGGCGCAGGCGGAGAGGGCGGGGCGGAGCGGACGAGACAGTACGTCGGGCTCGGTGTCGGCCGCGAGGACCACGAGAGGCCGGCCGGAGGGCGTCCGGAGGGCGACCGGAGGGCGGCCGGCGACCGCAGCGCCACGCAGGGCGCCGCGCAGGCCACGGGGGAGCGGCGAGACAGTTCGTCGGGCGGCGTGCCTGGGCCCGGGGAGATTGAAGACGCCGGCGTGCACACCCGCCCCGGCTCCGCCCGTCTGGTGGCTGGCATTTAGCATAATTGTAAACCGATGGCGTGGCGCGGTGGTTTGTTTTGCGCGGCCGCCGGGCGTCGCGAGCCGCTTCCGCGCACTACATCATTACTGATGTGTTCGCTCATCCCGCGGCAGTAAATCACTACGCCGCAAATAGCGGGCGCGGCGGCTGGGGGCGTGGGGTGCGGCGGCGCGGAGCGGGGAGGCCAGGGCCGTGCATCGCCCCCACCGCCCGGCCGTCGCTCTCGATCCGCTGGCCCCTGCCCGCCCCCGCGGGTGACCACCCCCACGCGTGCCCGCTGCGGCTGTAGCGGCGGCCGCTGTCCGGCGTGCGGCGCGCTGAATACGGACAGCGGCGCAGGCCGCAAGGGAACTATAAAGACAGTTCTGTCACAGCGGAGAGCCGGCTGCCTCCCCTCTGCTCTCGCCGGACCACCGCCGTTGGCGACCCTCCGCCTGCTACAGCGAGAGGGCCCGTCCGGCCAGGTCCGCTCTGCCTCCTCCCGCCCACCCGCACAGTACCGCAGCGTCTGCTTGCCGCTGCTGGCGTCCGCGCGGCGCCGCACGCGCCCGACTGACGGCTCCGGAGAATGGGGTGTGGGGCTGGGGCGCGGTCCCGTGTAGGGCAACTATCGGATGTGACAGTGATGGCAGGGTTACTAATTACGGCCAATACGCTGTTGCTAATACTGATGAAGAACAGGGAGGCAGTGATGAAGCAGATGTGGTAACTCGTCAAGTAAGTTTGTGACAGGAAAATGAAATGGCAAAATAACCTGAATAATAATAATAATAATAATAATAATAACACTACTGTACTTAGATAATGGCAGACTTCACGTCTTTATGGCAATATCGAATATCCATTAATCCAATAATTAATTACATGTTACTATTCACTTATTATTTGCGAAAAAATAAATAAAATTACACCTCAAATAAGCTCAACAAATAATTAAACATTACTTATAACACAACTCAAGGCACATTCAATTTTACTTTCTAATTCAATCAGCTACAAATTATGACTTCGACCACTCAGCGCCTTCATTTTAGTTGTATCTCATGGGATCTCTAAAATGGGTTTCTCACGAAATGAGTGACCTGAAGGAATATAACGTATCTCATTATACAAAAAAATGAGCATGATAGGGGAATCCGGTAGCGTACTTCTCATTTCCAGCAAAAACGTTGACTTATCAGCTCAATCACCAGGGTCAAATCTAAATTATATGCTCGCACATGTACCTTTCTCTGAAGTACTCTGTAAATTTCACCGCGTACTGTAAAAAAAAACGAGTGCAAGCAACATTTCACTTGAAGAGAGTTGGGAAATTTTCGTAAGCTCCCACAGAGGCCCCGTGGCGTGCGGGTCGCGGGGAGGGGAGACTGCCAGGCAGAAGGGAGCGCCGGGCCGCCCTGGGAGGCCCCGGGGTGCGAGCCGCCGCCCTCGCGCTCACCATAACTCTTGTGCGGTCCACTCGGGACGGGCTCTCCGCCCTACAGATTTCGATGCTCACGGCCGAGCGGCGCAGCGCGCCGTGGGTCGGGTCGAGATGGGACGAGACGGGACGGGATGGAGCGGGGTGCCGACACGTTAGCATATCGAGGGCTCCGGAGCGTCACCCGCGCCGCGCGCGCATTAAGAAACAAGCGTCCGCTGGAACAGTTTCGCCCGTCCGCCCGCCTGCCGCGCAATAAACGGCAATAGAAAGCCGATTTTAGGGTCCGGGCGCAAGGCGCGGCGATCCCTTCCAGAAGAGGCAATATAAGTCAAGTGTTAAAAGCTCGCGCGGGTGATGCACGGTCGGCCGGCGGCTGGCGGCGGCCCCGTCGGGCGCGGGAGGCCGGCTCAGCGCCTCCGTGGTGTCGCCGCCCGCGACACGGCCCGGGCGGAGCACGGCGGCGGCGCTCTCCGGCAGGAGGCTGAGAAGAATGGCAGGCTCTCTCTCTTTCTCACACACACATTGTATGGCATTCACATTTTTAAGCACACATAAATAACACAATCCTTTTGTACTATTCGGTCAGTTCTGTTAAGAAAATAAATTGAAGTTCAGAACTCACGTAAATTGTAGCGATTCGTTATTAAACAGTAATAGAAAATGCAATAATAATAATAATAATAATAATAATAATAATAATAATAATTCCACAATATTGATTAACACAATTACAAAATGTAATATTTCGCAGCGTCCTGTGGCATTGCAACAATAGGTCACATTATTTCCTATTTAAGATGCGCAGAGGCATCGAAGACTTGCGAAGGACCGAAATATCTGCGGAATTACGAAGGGAATGGAGGAAGGAAATACGAATGGCAAGACCAAATGCATAGATTCGTAAGTTGGCAGTCCTAAATATGCGATCGTTCCAACTACCATATAGATTTAGGACAAATACAACTGTAATGAAAGTGCTCGCGGAAACCATTCATCGCAAATTAAGCGTACAAAGAGGGTATTTAATATCTGCGACTATGAACATCACGATGGCTATGAGAAGGAATATGAAGCCGTAAGGAGAATAGTAGTATGATGCGTAGAGAGGAGAAGTCTAAATTACCCGAATTATAGTTACCTATATTCAACCCAGACATTAAGAAACAACATCAAATAAAACTGGCGACGTAATATACCCCCATTGAATTTGCATTTCGATTTATAGAGCCACTTTAAGAGAACTTAAATCACAATTAATCTATGACTTAACTAAGGATTCATGAAAAGTAATAATTTAAGCATTCACAACATGTTTTTAATTAAAAAAGTACATTAAAGTAATTTCAAAGGTAAAAGCTCTCAAAACAATATTATGTTTTTGGTTTGTTATTTGTGTATGCCTGTGAATGTATGTTTATCGTTTTATAATTAAATGTGCAAAAATATGATTCAAACTCGTTACAAAATGTTTGGGCAGTGAACTATTGAATTTAGTACGACAGCCTTCGGAAAAAAAACCCTCTTTCTCATAGAACTGGACCTGATAAGTAACTCCAAGGTAAAATGCCATTTTGTCATAGCTGGCTACTGATGACAACCCACTATCAACTGAATTGAAGGCCCTCTGCAAGCGAGGACTCTCTTGGTTGAATGCGCACTTAAGAATGAAATGTGTTCCGCGTTGTTAATCAAAGAAGTTACGGGATATACATGTCAGAAAGTGAGTCAACGCAAGTTTTATGACGCATGGGATAGAACAATACCCTTTCGATGCCTGCATCCGACAATAAGTAAAAAGCAAATTTATCATAGGATATATACATAATTAACAAAAAACGACAACACAGCATTATCCATAACCGAAATGCACCGTTCTACGTTGGTAATAATACCGCGCCTTTAATAGACTAAATGTTCAACGAAGAATTGAGAAATTGATATTAACTGCTCGATGGGACACTACTGCAAACACGAATATAAATCGCGGGTAATCACCTACTATACAAATAATTTCTAGCATTGGTGGTAAGTCCCCTCATGCATATTTACCAAATTCAAAAAAAATTACACACTATGGCACATGAAGTGTTGCATTTACAATCGATTAAATAAGCATCTCCATCGACTTTGCGTTTGGAGTAATCCGTATGTCATTTGGGAAAAAAGATGCTTGGGAGCAAATCTTAGAAACAGGAATGAATATGTTCCTCTCATTAATGACCAGATATACCTGATTCGAGAATCTTCTCAGACGAATGAGGCTAAAAAGAAACTGGTTACAAATCTGCGCTCCACCAACGGTGTCAACGGATGACCTGGCCTGTGCCACCGTTTTCTTTACGGGCCGCTTGAATTAAAACATCAAAGCTTTAGAATCGTGAAGGGGGTAACTAAGATCCTTTTCACATTTCACAGAACCAAAATATTGCACAATATTTATAACAGGAAACTTTATTGAAAAATTAGAAAGGATTAAATAATTCTCCTCCACAACTGTCAACACAATTCATCCTCCACATTCGGCAACACAAAACAACAATCGCGACAACAACATAAACCTGAGTTGAAAACCGAGATCACAAATCGCTTACGAGGAGAAGACTTCAAGCCAATGGTTCACATTGCATTCACAATCGATTTTTTTATTGATTGATTAATGATTCCGGGCACGTCCACTGCTTAAGTCATTAGTCCCGTAAGTGTAATGCATGTTATCGCGGAAGGTGGCGGTGATCTTCCCCGCTGGGTGGTGAGTCCGGGCGCCGACCTACCGACGGCTAACGGAATTTCCCCTCAACCATCTTCCTCCAGCGGAACGCATCCCACAAGCTCTAGCTCCCGACCGGTCTCCCGGTATGTGTTTTAGTATAGTGCATGGTAGTGTAGTAAAGTGTCTGTGTGTGTGTGTAAGGGCGAGGACAGGAAAAGGAAGAGGAAGGAAAGATCGTGCACGGTCCGTTGCCCTTTCTTAAGGTACTGCTCCGACATTAGCCTGGTTTTGATTGGAGAAACCTCGGAAAACTACCGACCAGAGCAGCCGGCCGCTAGAATTCTCCTCCAGAGAGCGACTGACCTCGACCTAGGGCATTCACAAGTTTCCGTCAAAAGAGAGTCTGCGATTCGCAACGTGAGGCTTTGCGGGAGTGAAGACAATACCAACTGAGCACGCGTCGGCGTCAAAAGGGTCGCGCACAGCCGTGTGCTACCGCGCGTGTCAAGGTATCGCTCGCGCACACGCGTGCGTGCGTGCGTGATTGCGCATGAACGCGCGGCACGTCAGCAGAGCAGATCGGCGCAGTGGAGGCACCACTGACAGGGTCCAGCGTGGAAACAGTGTCTCTCCTCCGGGGAAGATGGGAAAGCTTCCGAAGTATGATCGCGGGCGAAATTGGCCCACCAATACACCAGTCGTTCTACTCTCTGAAAAAATGTGAATGTTAAAGCAAAATGCACTGATGGCAACAAAGTAGGGTTAGAAAGCTCCCATCCTGCAAATTTTATGAAAACGAGTATCATGTAACCAAACGAATATCATATTGAAATAAGTTTACATTACTGCACCCAATACCTGGACTAAATACACGATTTCCGACATATGTACGAGTGATATAACAAAATATACTTGTTAATACTATTAAGCTGTTTTATCTTATTGATAAATAAATGTAATGAAATACTAAAAGGACAAAATTCCCTAGCAATTTACACAGCGGTATACACTAGCCACTCATATTACATTATTACTAATGCTCTATTTATACGTATCACTTGTGTTATTTCAAAACGTAGATACATGCCTGAATAAGATATACGTACGATAAGTATTTAGAAATTCGTTTATGTTGGCTGGTCAGAATATCGCGATGCTGAAACTTTATTAAACATATCTGAATGTCAAAAATGTTATTTATAGACCGGTTTCAAGATTCATCACAGACCGTTAAGTTCAAAAGGGGACTATACTTGTGTGCACAAAAATGTCTGCGCAACCGCCAAAAATTCTTTAAAAAGATGAATAAGAATAAAATATTCAAAGCAAGCGTGTCTTCAGAAACAGTGGGAGACATCCCAGCGAATCTCGCGCGTGATGGCAACGCTTGACGCATAGGCAGGCCCGCCCAACAGAGACGGAGGATGTGAGTGTCGAATGCGGGGGTTGAGGGAAGTGGGAGCGTGTTTACTGGCGCCACACCTGCTCCGCCCCGTCGTGCCCCGCTGCCCTGACGAAGGAGCATGCGCACGAGTCTCAAGACTGTCATATCGGGGAAGCATCCAGCGCGATCACGCGCATGCAGCCGTTGAAAATGCTGACACAAGATTGGACGCTGGCAGGCAGAAAGTAGAACTTGTATAATAATAATAATAATAATAATAATAATAATAATAATAATAATAATAATAATAATAATAATACCCGTGTGAGGTTTCTGGTCCTCCATCGGGCGCCTCCCCAGGTGGCGGATAGGGGAAAGCCTCCCAGATATGGGTGGTACCGGGGAAATGAAATACCCGGGGCGGACCAAAACAGAAGCGGTCATCGTCTGTCTCCATGTAAGGAGCGGATGAACTACTACTCTGGGACTTACAATCTCAGTTTTAACCTTGGAATGGATACTAATCCTTTCCCCAACACAAATCTCAAATAACGCATGATGAAAATCTCTCTAAATAGAACTACTCCAGGAGGTACCTTAGACAGAGAATCCTCCGTCGCAAAGAGCGACGCAATCGAACCATCGGATTCTGGAGAGCCCGAATCAACATGCAACCAGCCAAAGCTCTAGAAAACACCAACGCTCAAACTCAAAACAAAAAGAGTATGCTTCTTTGGAACATTAAATATTAACTCACTGTTGAAGACGGGAAAACTGAAACAACTAATCAAGGTACTTGATGAATACAAGATTCTAATCCTGGCCCTCCAAGAAACAAGATACACAGATGAAAATATAATGGAATCAGAAGGATATAGAATCTTCAAAGGTAAAAGAGGCTTAAACCCTATGGGAAAAGGCATACCTCACCTAGGAAATGGATTTATCGTGAACAAGAAGATAATTAACTCTATAATAGACTTCTACTCACCAAATGAACGACTTGCAATCATGACACTACGATGTGCGAATAAAACCTACACTATAATAAACTGCCACGCTCCCATAAACAAAGACGACCAAAAGAACCCCAAAAAAGTTGAGAAATACTGGGAGGCTCTAGAACATGAACTCTCAAAAATACCCCCAAAAATATTAAGATTCTACTAGGCGACTTCAACGCACAGATTGGAAAGGAGAGAAAATACAAAAGGACAGTAGGAGAGTACCCTGCTCACAAAAGAACCAACAAAAACGGAGAAAGACTGATTAGAGTTGTGCAGGGGAGTTAACCTTAAATTAATGTCAACAAATTTTAAACACTTACTCAGAAAACAAAAAACGTGGAAATCACCAAACCAAAGCCTGGGAGAATTCCAGATTGATCATGTCGCCATATCATTCGATAATCAGAAAGAAATCATGAATGTGAAAGTAAGAAAAAGCGCAAACATAGAAACAGACCACAACTTAACGACTCTAAAAGTAAAATTTATTCCCCAAAAAAAGACACCAAACAAAGAGTTCAAAATACAGAGGATCAACACAGAAGTACTAAAGCTAAAGAAACAAGAATTCCAGGAAAAACTTAACATAGAATCAGAAGAATGGGAGGAAATCAAGACAAAAATAGTCAAGACGTCAATGGAAATAGCCCCGCTCAAGAGACAAAGAAAACACAGGTGGTGGAATAACCAATGCGAAGAGGCCCTTGAACTTAGGAGTAAAACCTGGAAAAAATGGCACTCAACCAAAAACAACGAAGACTATATCTTATTCAAAGAACAAAGATCACGGACAGCGAAAATTATAAGAACAAACAAGAGGAATTTTGACAAGAACCAACTACAACAAATAGATGAAGACTTTAAAAAGAACAACACAAGAACATTCTATAAAACTTTTAAACAAAACCTCCAGGGATATCGACCACCAAACATATGTTTCAAAAATGAAGAAGGAAAAATAGCACTGAATAATCAAGAAAATTGCAAATTACTAGCGACATACTTCAAAAAACTATTAAACTGTGAGGAGCCAAAAGTGAGATTCCCAAAACTAAATCCGAAGCATAAATTCGAAAACTCCAAACCACCGAACATAACAGAAATCCAACAGATTATTAAAGAACTAAAAAATGATAAAGCCCCAGGAGAGGACTCTATAGTAGCAGAAATGTGGAAAAACGTAGATACCAAGACAGTCCAAAGTCTACATAAAATAATACAAAAGATTTGGGAAACGGAGGAAATACCAGAAGAATGGAAAACAGCTATAATCCATCCAATACACAAAAAAGGAGAGAAAACAGATGCCAACAACTACAGAGGAATCTCACTACTATCAGTAACATACAAGATCCTATCCAAAGCATTACAAAACAGACTAGAGGTCCAACTGGACCCACAATTAGGTGACTACCAGGGAGGATTCAGGAAAGGAAGATCCTGCGCCGAACAGATACTAAACCTGAAACTCATAATAAGGTACAGGAGACTAAGGGCCAAAGACATACATGTGACATTCGTGGACTTCAAAAAAGCATACGACTCCATAGATAGAGAGACACTATTCAATACCCTGGAAGAATTCGGAGCCGATGACAAATCAATTGCAATAACAAGAAAAACCCTAACAAACACAAAGTCAAAGGTAAAATTTATGGGAGAGGTCTCAGAACCCTTTGAGATCAAAACGGGAGTGAGACAGGGAGATGGGCTCTCCCCACTACTCTTCAACTGTGTGCTGGAGAAGGTAATGAGAGAATGGAGGAAGAAGGAATTCCCAAAATAAAAATAGGAAGAAAGAAGGATAACCTTGAAATTGACTGTCTAGCCTTTGCGGACGACCTGGCCGTGCTAGCAGAAAACATGGAAGACGCCAGAAGACAAATCAATATACTGAAAGAGACAGCAGAGAAGGCAGGATTGCAAATATCATATGAAAAGACAGAATATTTGACAAACAGAAAAGATGCACCAAGACAGATCACAACAAAATATGGTAAAATCAAGAGGGTCAACAAATTCAAATACCTGGGAGAATTAATCCAACCAAATGCCCTGGACAAAGAAGCAGTCCTTACAAGAGCAAGAAAGATGGAACTGGCATTCCAATTGACAAAAAATATATATAATAAAAAGTCCATATCCATTAACGCAAAACTAAGACACTACAATACAGTTATTAAGCCTGAAGGCCTTTATGCCTTAGAATGCCTTACACTGAACACAGCCAGACAAATAGAGGAGATAGAAAAAAAGGAGAGAAAAATTATACGGAAAATTCTGGGACCAAAATATGAAGATGGAAAATGGAAACTGAGAAGCAACAAAGAGATCTACCAAAAAACAGAAAAAATAACAGACACAATGAGAAGAAGAAGAGTAACCTTCTACGGACATATTAAAAGAATGGACGAAGGAAGATTGACAAAGAGAATATTCAACTACTTCGATAGAAACCCCAAAACACAGATGACATGGATCAAGGAGGTCAAGAAAGACATGGAAGAAATGGGAATAGATGGAGAAGAGGTGGAGAGAAGAGAAGAATTCAGAAAAAAGATCAGAGGATTCCAAGGTTTCCAAGAAAAGGCAAAGAAGAAAACAGGAGCAAAATGGACAGAAGAGAGAAAGAAACAGCATGGAGAAAGAATGAAAGAGTACTGGAAGGAAAGAAAAAAGAGAGAAAATCAATCATGAAAAGTTATTTCACGTGGTCCATAGTAGGCCAAAATCGAAGGAGTAATAATAATAATAATATATAAATATACCAAAACGACTAAATTGCTTTAGAATTAAGCATATATATAAATTCCGAGCGGTTGCAGCACAATTCGTATTACATTTTATATGTACAATTAAGCAAATAAAAACCTTTCTCAATCAAACAAAAGTGAAATAATAAGCATTACCCATAAATGAGAAGGAAATTTTACCGGTGACCAGCTAGTACATTTAATAGTTTCTTGGTCAATAAGTCAATACCGTCAGTTGAATGACGAGCTAATCCACTTTTGCTCCGGATTGAGAAGCTGATTGGCAATGCATTGATACACATCAAATACGACACTCCACAATGCTTGACTAATTAGTAATTTGGGAGAGGAAGGAATAATACATATTTGGAGTATTATGACGAGTAATACATAAAATCCTTATAAGGAATGAGGAGTCTCATAAAGAAGTGAAGGAAGCACAGTTTATAGAGATTTTAATTGTGAGGGAAAATAGTAAGTGCAATGTTTATGAGTCTTACCTCATAAAAATGTTTTCATTTATGTTTAGAGGAACATACGTTGACACATCATAATGAGGCTTCTTAAATTCCCAGAATCAAAAATTTACGCGGAAGGAATGCGAAAATAAAGAACAAACCAAACTTCTTCACGAATTCTATCAAAATATACTATGCTATAGTGGGTCCACAATAGTCAGTAGACGAAAACCCTAATCTCCAGAATTCTACTACGAATATTGCCTTTTAATTCTTTCTTTGGCGCATAACCGTTAATTCATCCAAGATTATTACGTCAGCATGGGACTCCAGTAAAATTTCTGATCTGCTGAACATTTGGTGAGATTACGAAGAGTTCTCAGTGTCATTTTGATAAGATGTACTGTAGTTGAGCAAGTTGTAAAACAAGAAAACGACAACGGTTACCGGAAGGAAATAATTAAGGTTAAGGACTCGTTCAACTCGTTTTAGTTTCTTTAAGGCAGATAAACTTAAAGAGTCTTGCTCGTGAGCAAGAAACGCTTCCGGAACTTCAGAGAAGTTGAATAAAAAAGATCACGGAGTAAGATGATCATTCCACGAACATGATTGCAGATCATAGGTTCAGGGTGACTTAAATCGCCTTTAAAAGTTAATCTAAGTGAAATCGGGTGTAAGTCTTGATTTCATCAAAAGCAAAGCCACCCTTTAAATGCAGTTTAAAGGAAGTCGTACGACTAATCGCGTTTCAGACGCTTCTTCAAAGGCTGCACCCGTCCATTAAAACAGCACGCGTCTTTATCTAACTGAAAGGAAAAAATCGACGGCAGACAAAGGAATGGAAAATTACAAACATTCAAATGCATCGGAAGTGCAAAATACAAAAGCTCACAAACAGCATACAATGCACGTATGAAATAAATTAAATTTAAAACATGAATGGTTAAGCACACATGCATGTAAGAAATAAATCAATCATAATGTAACATTTCTTACGATAACTTAGGATGTAGCTATTTCTGATTTAACAAAAACATTTTTGAAAATGTACACGATAAAAATGGCAAGTATGTTTCTGCGAAATGGAAGAGCAAAATTATATAAATTATTCAGGGATTTGTTTGATAACAATAACAATTGACATATTTTTTTAATATAAGTATTTTACAGGTCTCCGATTTTAAATTCCATTTTCTTTCGGTAAAAAAAGTAGTATGTCCATTAGTAGAAAGATGTATAAAAATATCGTGTTGATTATTTATTTTCAAACTGCGTAAAGTAAATGCAGTTACGACAATAAACACACACAATAAAATCAGTTCTCTTTCATTTTTCAAAATGCCTCTCTCCCTTTAATATTCCTTGAAGCCGGCCACGTACGCATCGCGGAGCGGGAAAGAGTGGAAGCAAAGTGGCCGAAAAGGCCGGTACGCAGAGCACGTGGGCGGCTGCGGCGGTGCGTCATCGTACGTACGACGGTGTCCCGCTCTTCCCCGCGTCTCGCCGCGCCGTCCCGCCCACTGCCGCGGATTACCGCTCGTCGCTCCGCGCCGGCCCACGCGGATGTCTGGCAGCGCCAACGCAGTGGCCGCGGCGCCCCACCGATATGGAATGCGCCTGCGGCGATCAGCGCGGCCCGAGAGCACGGTGGCCTCGCGTCCACGGGGCGTCTCCCACCCCCCGCCCCGCCGGCGGCGTTTCCGGGAAGGCCACGCGCCGCGGAGGCGGTGAGCGCGACGATTGCTCCAAGGAATGCGGCATGTGCGCTACGAGGATTCGCTGGAAGTTAGAGGCGGGACCACCGGACAGGCAGGAGCACAAACCACGCTCGAGCTACGCACATGAAATGGTCGCAAGCAGAGGGTGCTCCTCGACCAATGAAACAGGATACATGTGTAATACCGCTGATTTAGACATATATAATGCAAAATATGAAAAACGAAAAATGAGTATGCGTTGAATATGTATGTATCCGTGTATGAATATGTATCCGTTTCAATCTATTTATCTTGTTTAACAAACTATTCAACAGTTACCCTCCTTTACAAAATTTACTTTTATTAAATATTGTCGTAAAAATACTATGCCCTAAGCAGACAAGGACACTTATCGGGTGAAGAATTTAAAAGCGAAAAGCTGGATGTCTGCGAAATAGAGAGAACTATTTTTTTTCACGAATGTGAATTGTATTGTACGTTGAAAGACGTTTGTCCTGTATTTCGAAAGTTGTATCTTTTAAAATGTCTGATAAAATCTACATAGAATTTTCTCTACTTCATGCAAATGCTCGAATCTGTTTCTGACGATAGTTAACAAAACCATGTTATTGTGGACAATGTCATCAATTGGAGATTCGCACTAGCAACGTTTTAGGTGATGCGGGTGGACTCCTTTTGATTTTTAGTTCGACCACACGCTAAATATCACGTCCATTTATTACAACGGCGAACAGCGGCAATAATCACAGCTGTTTCCCCTGCGATAAAATTGTCTGAAAGGGACTACGCTACAGGATTATTGAGCGTTTGTGTGTATGTTTCGACGCTGTTTGTGTATTATGCTATGGCCACTTCTTAGGAATGACTGACTTTGAGAGTTACCCTCTCTGCCGATTCAAGGATTATAGCAAACCGATACACTTGACTCGTTATAAAAAGCATGGAAGCGATCGCGTCTTTCGCAACTTGCCCTGTATTTCGAACGAATTAGCACCACGTTCCGCGCCAACATTTCATCGAGCGCATTTTAAAGGGCTCCTCTACCTGCCGGCGCGGCGAGATGTTTCGGCGAAGCAACGAAATACGACACCCGTACGCATGCGGGTGATTGATGGGAGTGCGCGTGAAGGAAGATACGATCGGCTTCCGCGCAAACACGTGACTTTGTGGAAATACGCGGGGCGCCGCAAGACCGCACGCGCGCCGGGAAAAGCCCACGCGTTAACGGAGAGCTTCTGGCCGGATGAGCGCGCGCCGGGGAGGCGGTGGCAGCGTTACACGCGCGCGGTGGAGCACGCAAAGCCACGCGGTTAAACGACTGCACGCACAGATGCGAGGCAGCGGTGGGCGGGACCGACCGCTGCGAGAGGTGAAAGACACCTTAAGTGATTTGCTTTCAGTCCGTCTTCGTGGACGGCAGAGGAGAGAAGTAGTTAATAATGTTCACTCGTTTTCTATCCACGAGTGATCGCCTCCAGTTTATAAGTGGTATCTTATTATGGGATTGTGAACCAATCTCCTCAACTTTGTAAATTAATTTTAATATTTACTACAACCTCATGAAAGTTTTAGAAAACAGATGAAACTAAGTATACTTTACTCAATCTTCGTAATTTTGATGATTGCATTTTTCTGTATTATTCAGGCACTAAAATATAGTATCACTCCATACTATATTATTTTTCGGAAAATATGTAGAGTTACGGATTTGGATATATAAATATTCGACGTTATACATAATCAATTATTCTTAAACCCACCAATGTATACTTCGGATACTAGGGTAAGAACTACTTTAAGAATACACGCCCTACGAAGCGAGCATTTTATAAGCTATATTTTGCTATAGTTTTCGTGAAAAACGTCCTTTTGTAGAGCAATGAGATACAAAATGAAAAAACATTCAAAACCACACGTTGGCATCACTAAATGAAATAATTATAATTATGTTCATTTACATTCACACAATTCAGCTTTCCGATTGTTGATCATTTTAAACGATTAGTTTTGTTATATTTCGATTTCCAGGATATGTACCTGCCTTACGTTGCTAATAACGTAAAATCCCGTAATCCCTTAAAAAAAAAACTAAAAAAACTTATAAAAAACGGGCAATGTTTAAATGCCATTTTTACTGTGAATAATAACACACAATATTTGTCGTGTTCCATACTAGAAGGCGAAATTCTTTTTATTCATTGAAATATGCCTGAAAATGTATTTTATAACGACAAAAATAGATGAAAACAATCATCACTGTCAAAATTGTTGTCCAGTTGTTTTTACATCAGTTGAGTCTGAGAGGTTTGTAGCGAGCAAAATGATACCGGCGACCTACGCGAGCCAGAAAGACACGCGCTGAGGATCTGGGCGGAAGCGGCGGCGGTGGAGAGGCCCGCGTCGTCGCCGCGCGAGAGGTGGTGGAGCACGACGGTGGCGGCACGGTACCTGGAGTGCAGGCAGCGGGGAACGACGCGGTCGCAGAGAGCGGAGAGCACTGGACGGGGATGGAGCGCGCTACGCGGACGAGGAGGGCGGGAAAGGGGAGAGAAGCGGAGAGGAGAGGAGCGAAGCCGACGGGAGAGAGGCGCTTGGAGAGCGGCTGGCCCCGCGGAGGGCGAGCTGTCTCCTGCCCGCTCACGTGAACGCGATCGGGACTAAAATGGATCCTACGCCATTCAGGGCGCTTTAATAACTAAGGCTTACTCCTTCCCCCGCGCAGTCACGGTGAGAATTGCTTAGCCGTATTATTGAGGGGGCGGGCGACGCCCTGACAGTGCGGGCGGCGGCGCCTGCTCTCGGCAGCCGCTGGGGGGCGAGAAGAGAAGAGGAGGGGCATCAGGGAAAACCAGCCTTCAGTAGGTGGCGACGGTGGTGGAGCACGGCGATCATACAAATGGCGGAACCGCAGTGTTTGGAACGACTGCTCATGGTGGCGGAAGGGAACGGGCGAGTGTGGAGAAAGGAGGCAAAGAAAGTGGAAATACATGGAAATAGCGAACGAAATGGTGAAGGCCGCGTGGATACCGATAGGGGTGTGTCTCTGGAAGAAGCGGCCTGCAGCCTGCGAATGCGTCTGGAAACCATAAGTATTGATGCAGTTGGAACGGAGAGGGTAGCGGAGGCAGAGGAGGCGGTGACGTCAGCAGGAGCGGTGCGGGCGGTGGCAACAGAAGCAGAATCCTGGGGAGGGGAGGGGCGCCTCCGCGTCTTCAAGGCGTTCCGGCGGGGCCAGGCCGGCGGAAGCCCTGCCGAGTGAGAAAAGAGCAGATCGCAGGGGATTTGGTGTCGAAGATGGAAAAATAATTCTTGGTGTGTGGACGTTATTTCTGGATATATAGCATTCCTCCGGGCATATTGGACCACGCGTAGATCTTACAAAAGGGAAAGTAAAAAGCAGCATATATCGCACTGACTATTTGCAACCGAGCAAGTCTGACATACACACCCGCGACAGTGCGAAAGACGATTTATATCAATAACATTCGAAGACTAGTTTTCCAAAGAAACTTACTGTTTTTGAAGGAGACTTCGAACTTAGCTACTCTTTTAGAAACAAGTTTTTACGTAATAAATAAATAAAATAGATAAAATCTGATTCAGTACAGAAATGAATCAAAAATTTAATTGATAGTAGTATGCGTCAATTAAAAGTTTCACAACGTACGCTATTGCGCGGTTTACTTTCAGCGCAAAGAAGCAACGACAAATGAGAAATAAATAGGTGTCCCAAAATTTCACGAGTTACTGCGCCTGTGTACCATCACTCCATCACAGGTGAAGCTTAAATCTCGTTAATGGAAGTTCGCAATAAACACCATCGTCCAAAATTTCACGACCGTTAAATAGTAATTTTACAGCACCGTCAATATTCGCTCTCGGCTGAAGCACAAATCGGTGGAGATAACACTACAATTAACGTGGCCACACAGGCGGAATAAATCTCTTCTTTGAAGAGCCGGCATGTACAGCAGAGCGGCCACAAGGTGGCGCGCGGCGGGTGACGGTGGAGTGGCGGGGAGCACGGGGGATGGAGTCAACGAAGGTGGGCGCGGGCGAGGGGTGGGGAGGCGCAGGCGGCGGCCGCGCAGGCGGCGAGAGAGAGACAGAGAGGCGGAAGGGCAGATCAGGGCTGCAGAGCGGGTACGGGGCGATTGAGCGGATAGAATGGAGCGGGGACGGGCGGCGAGGAGAAGATGGAGCGGGAAGCGTGAGAGATGGCGCGTCAGTCTGTGGAGACAAGGAAAGGATAAGTGAGGAATCCAAAGGTGTGATGCTGTTTTGGGTAGCGAGTGCGATCGCAAGCGGATCAAGGGGGTATACGGAAGGGGAAAGTTATGCAGTTCAGAGAGATGTGGATGATGCAGAGATGGGCAGTAAACCCTCGAATAGAGAAGAGGGAAGAAGAATACAAGGGAACGGGCAAATGGAGGGCATTAAGAGTGGTTCTGAGATCACACCGAGAAAAATATCGATGGAATGATGGAACCGATAGGAAAAGTATATGGCAGCACTGAAAATCGGAGGAAAGAGTAGAAGAGAGTGACGTGGAGGAAATAGAGTGGAAGAGAAAAGGAGCAGAAAGTGATGGTAAAAAGAACGGGAGGAAGTGAATTGCCTTCCTAGATATATGGGCGGGCAAGCGGGGACATAGGAAGTATCATGAAATGGGAATAGGATCGGAGCGGGACGAGTGGAAATGCAAGGAGATAGAGGAGCACTGTAATGCGAGGACGGATTCACAACTCGGTAGGCGACCAAGGCGACGGGGCACCTTGTGGAGGGGTCAGGAAGCGGGGACGGAAGAGGTGCGAAAGGGGGACTGCAAACCGGGAAGAGGCAGCGGGGAGTGGATGAGGCGGCAGGCCGCGCAAGCGTAAGGAGGAGGGTAGGCCGGTTGGGGCGCGGAAGGGTCTGTGGAGGGACACGGTGGGGAGCCAGAGAGGGGACGGGACGGGAGGAGACGGGGCGGAGACGGGGCGGAGACGGGGCGGGGACGGGGCGGGGACGGGGCGAGCGGAAGCCCGAGGGGCGGGGAGGCTCCGCAGGGCGGCGGCGCGTGGGGAGGCGTGCTCATCGATCGGGTCGGCCTATTGCAATTCCTGCCGGGGCGCGGAGCGGCTCTCCACAAAACTTACTGTCGCCTTGCCCAATCAAACAATCGGGCGTTTCTCAGGCGCGTCGTTGCAATGCGAAACGAATTGCGCCCCGCGCCCGCCAATTTCGCTTTTAACCGCGCTGTCGCCGCCAACAATGGGCCAGGGATAATGGCGAGAATCCAGCTTATTATTGGACTGCGCTTATTGTGTGAGAACGGCGCGGCGCGACGGCCGACACCGCCGGCACCGCCGTCGGAATCGGAATAAGGCGGAGCGGGCCAAGAGGTGGTGTGGGCGGCGAGGGAGGGTGCGCGAGCCGGCGGGGGACAAGGGCAGCTGGGGAGAGGGCGGCGGAAGGGCGGGGCTGTGGCAAAGACAGCGCGACCGGTGCTAGAGATGAAACCCACGATATCTCTCCGCACTTTCCCTTCCCGATTGTGAGATTCCTTGCCGCTCGGACCCGTTGCTGGCCCCCTTGCGCCCGCTTCCAACTTCTTTAAATGTAGGCGGAAGGTGTGGGACTCGGATGGGGGATGACTGAAAACAAAATAGGAAATGAATTGCAGGGCAAGAAAGGGTGAATAGATGTATCACGCATAGAAAATACACGAGGAGGGCGGTTACGATGGGTGGAAAATGATACCACAGCAATCTGAACCCCACTCATAAAATTATCTTATCCAGTAACCACAATATTATCATGAACGGTGATGGAATATCAGGGAACGAAATGAAAAATAAACAGAGCGAACTGCGAATGAAAATTATAGAATTCTGAAACCAGCCAGCAAATTTCTTTTGACAAACCATATATGAGGTTGAATGAATTTAAATCGTTGCACTCACATCTATAAAGGCAAGTATTTTAACCACATTGCGCAAAACATTAGAAATTAAAACATGCCAGGCTAAACGGGGCAAATATAACTGGAAACACTCACTGGCAAAATGAAAGGAAGAACTTTCAGTTGCATGTTTCTGATATTAATGAATTCATTTTAAACTGCAACTGAGCAATTTACGATGTGGGCTTTGGTCGTTTGTGCATTACTGTAGCAGCAAATGCGAAATAATTTAACATCCTGGAGTGACGTTAAGTATTTGCTGCAAAAAAAATGAAGACCGAAAGTTAAATCTGAATTGACAACACTGCTCACTCTTCTGAATGAACAGGTACAGGCAGCACCAATATATAAAGGAACAAACGAAGTCCGATCTGCTTCCGCAGTTACTCGCACAACACACAACGCACGCAAAATAAACACATTGGCGCGGGCGCCGCCCGTTGCCACAGCGCCGGGTAGTTCTCGGTACGTTCAAGGGAGCTAACCGGTGTGTGGTCGCGTGGGAGCGCGGGGGTGTGCGGGGGCGGTGGGGGAGGTGCGAGGTAGCGGCGGTTGGGGTCGGGGGTGGGGTGGGGAGAGAGCGGGAGGCTGCGCGCACGGAGAGCGAGCACTGGGCGTAACATCTAATTACAGCCTGCGCGCCGCAACACGAAACAGGGTACATATCTGCCATAGGCGGTGGCCGTTGCGGAAGTGGCGAAGCTTTTGGTCGGCGCAGTACAGTGGCACACTTTATCTCACTGGAAATAAATGCCCGTCATACAACACGCCATATGGCTCCGCTGCGGTGTCAGAGTTTCGCCTGTTGATGCGGCGTTACCAGCATCGGGGCTCCATATTTCCAAATACCGCAATGTTGCTTGTTTTACCCACTGCTGCAAAGCGTTTCCTGGCAGGTCGTTGCGGTTATCGCGCGTTGAAGGCTGTATAAAGAGACGTTTCTGAGAAGAATAGCCAAGTTCTGCAAGTGTAGGAGAATTACAATATTGTGCGTTTGTCCTACTTTCAATAACATCCTAGGGTAAGTGATATCCTGTATCGCAAGGCGGTATTTCGTGAGAACGTGGTTGATTTACTGACCATTTTTATTTTAAGTTGGCAACATTACTTAACTGTCTCAATATGAATACTCAACTCGATGGACGATTTGGTCGTGAAGCTCAATTTTAACGCCCGTTTAACTGCAAGTGCATTGTAGAAAGTAGTCTCACTTTTAGGGTGGACTCATTATCTTGTAGATATCCAAATGTGTGCTGAAATATTGTGAATGCTTCAAATAGTGAACGTAGACCGAAAAAATCACACAAAATACTTCACAAAAAATTTTAATTTTGAATATCAAATTTCGATCCTCAAATAAAATATCAACAACTTGTCTAGGAAATTTAAAAACTAATAAACGCTTAACAAAAACAAAAAATCGTTTAAAGGTTTTACGGAAATGGAATGACGGAATTTACGGAAATGATATGACAAAATGTGCAAGTGCCCAAGTCGTGATTAAAAATGTAAGAAGTCAAAAAGTAGGTTCATGGCGGTTGCATAAACACATTAACATGTATAAAGTAAAACAAATGTAACTTGGAAGTCTACTCTTATACATTTAACAACGCATCCTAGCATAATCATTGAACATACCAAAAATAAACAACCTTTCATCTAGACCAAACAACTGAATGCCAAGCTGCTATAACGAAATATTTCACATACGGTTATCCTAAAACAGGGTTAATTCCACAAACCCGTCACATTTTCATCGCATTTAACATATCTCATTGTGTGAGAGAATTGGCGTGCACTGACAAACCAGCGACGCGAGAGAATGAATACTTGCGAAAAAAAATAACGTGTGGCGTACGTATATCATTGAAGGCGCGTCCAGAATATTGTTTTAGAAGGAATAAATCTTATCGTATCTCATCGCCCGTGTCAGGAAGGGCGCGGGAACTAAAACGCAAGATAAGCATCGTTGCATATGCATGTATAGACCTTGAGCGTTTGTCTATTATTTATGAAAGTCAAACTCTAAATGCGCTGTCCGATGATGGATCACCGCGTTTTATGGGACGCTATCACCAGCATCTGCTCGTAACGTCACCCGCGCGCGGGGCGGGGAGCCACCGGTCTGCCACCGCCCCCGCCCCCGCCCGCCCGCCAACCCACCCTCACGCGCTTCTCGTTTCCCTTCTGTCATTTCGATCGCTCATCTGATAGTCCATTCGTTCTACCCCTCCTTCGGTTTACACACGTCCTTTTTTTTCTAGCACTCATATGGGGTTTCTGTACCCACTGAGTCGGTTATATCACTACAATTGCTGTCCATGTTCTTGCCTTGTAACTTCGACTTAACACATTTAATAACAAATCTTTTGATATTTTGCATTCGTCAATATGAAAACAATAAAGCTAAGAATAAGAAAGAACAAAGAGTTATCCAAGTAATAATGCACAGATTTTGACAAATCATGATTGCGGGATCTAATGCCGAGGCCTTACGTTCTTGAAGAGCTTTGCCTAACTAGCTGACATTTATCAAGTGGTGGAATCGCATACTGCAGATATTTAGGGAGTGTGAGACCCCTTGAGCGCAGGGTAACGGTTCTCAACCACCATGGCCTGCGCTCGCGCCTGTCCCGCCCCGCTCCGCTCCCGCCCTGCCCCGACCATCCGCGGGGCCACGAGCTCCTCCGCCTCGCAAAACAAACCTCTAAGAGCCTCCGTTTCTTGCGCTAGGGGGATTTGAGCTGCTTCGTAGCTCTCAGAACTTGACACCCGCTGGCAAGTTCAGCCTGCCCTTCGCCCAAAGGAAGGGCTTAACACTTCCTGCGGCTTTGCACTTCAACGGAAATGAGCAGTTCGACCATGAAGAGGAATCAACAGAAAATGTTAAGGTAATGCAAATAAATAATATTAATTCTAATATTTCCATGAATGGTGAATACAGCAGAGCAATCTAATGGCACTTAAGTTAACGTTAAAAATGATAATGATGAATGCCAAATACTCGGACCCCGAGCGTACGCGAGGGGGGAGTTTTATCACCTTCGAACTCACAGCACTTGGCCTGACTTACTTAAACAGTGTCCCAAACCTCTGAAGCACGGAGGCAGGCAACATAACAAATAAGACGTCCATATCCATAATTTAGAGATTTCATATACCAAAGATGATAAAAATATGAGCGATTATAATTTTCGTGGGCTATGCGAGAATGGTAAATATATTTTCATTTAAGGCCCTCCCGACACAATTTAAAGAAGCAAGTAAGAATGGTAAGAACTTATATCTAGGTCCACTGATCTAGTGAAAGTGAAGATAAAAGTTGGAAAATGTCTGAATTGATTTTTGATGAAACGTTTAAAATAAATAAAACGTTTTATGGATTATGTAATGTACAGCAGTGACATAAAATCCCCGTCCTTTCGGATAACAAATATATCACTAAACATTTGCAGGGTGGAATGAAAAAACGCCAAAAAATGACAACTTCACGAAGCAATGCCGAATCGAACTTCGAACATTGTGAATGATGAATGGGGACGACACTCATTTGCCTTAATTGCACGTCGCAGAGCGTGGAACTCGGATAGTTAGCTTGCCATATCCAAAGAGAGAATAGACAAATTACTCTCCAAAGCAGCGAATTCATTTCGAATTTCCAACTCGTTGGAGAGATTGGGATTTTCTCTCAACCCATTTGCTAGGCAGCAGCATGGGAGGAAAATAGAAATTAAATGAACAGCCACCGGTAGAGATTGACACACCTCACAATGATTTGAATATAAATACATGGAAAATAACATAATACATTTCGACACAATGGACTGATGTGTTGGTAACTTTTGGACATACACGAAGAACTACGCATGGAAAATCAATCTTGATAAATGAGCATTGCATTCACAAAAAGCATTAAAGTGATGCGTCCCTATGACAAGGCATATTATACAGAGAACAATGTAAATGTTGAAAAGAGGTAATTCTGAAACAAAACAACGAACGATAAAAGTTTGATATTAACTTAACGAAAGAGACAAGGTCCCGTCAAATAATCATTTCGAATTTCTTAGAAGCGTGTTGTAATTGGTACCAGGAACTAATTACGCTCTCTGTTCCAAAACTTAGCAGATTCTGCAATATCAGCTAGCTAATTGTTTCACCGTCCTCGCACTACATTTGACGATCGCAGAGATTCTGATTCCGAAGAGCCCCTGGCCCTTCAGACGCGACTAGCACCCCGGAGAAACATAAGTCGCAATAACAGACCCGCGCTGCACGCCAACGCGGCGTGAGTGGTCGCGCTGTCCTTGAAGGGCTCGGGAACGCGGGAGGGAGCTCTCGAGAGCCGCGAGGCGGCGGCAACGACAGCGGGGGCGATGTCGAGCAGGCCGCGACTGCTCTCTAAGATTCGCGAGTGCCGGAGCGCCGGCACGGAGGCACCCAGCCTCGCCTGATGTTAATACCTGGGGACAGCACTTGAAGCCCCCACGCGAGCGTCGAAGACGCGCGTAGTCGCGAGGCGCGGGGCGGGGAGGGGCGGGGCGGGGCGGGGCGGGGCGGGGCGGGGCGGGGCAGGGCGGGGCGGGGCGGGGCGGGGCGGGGCGGGACAGGGCAGGGCAGGGCAGGGCGGGGCGGGGCGGGGCGGGGCGGGGCGGGGCGGGGCGGAGCGGGGAAGGGCAGGGAAGGGCAAGGCGGGGGCGCAGCGTGGGCGACTAGAAGACAAGCCCGAGACGCCCGGCCACGGCTAAGAAGTGCCCTAAGCGCCCCTCAGTAGCTCTGTATAACAAGGTCTCCAGGCCCTCATCTCCAACTAAGCCCGCCAAGCAGCTCTTTGTTTCTCAGTCTTACAACTTGGCGCGCGGCGTGGTAGGATAGTCCGCGGCGGCGCTGGCGGTGTCGGCGGCGGTGCGGGGATGCGAAGACCCGAACAGCCCCACGCTAATTATTCTGGTAGCTTCTTGATGTGGGGAGCCCGGGTGCGGCCAGACCGGCGGGCGAGGGCGTGACCGACGGAGCGGCGCAGGGGAATGTGTGCGAGCGTCGCGGCGACGGCATGCGCGGCGGCGACCACGTCGGAGGAGGCGACGCGGGAGGACAAAATAGAACCGACGATGCTGAAGGCAGGATAGAAGACGACAGAGCAGAAGCGACGGTATAATTGGCGACGATATGGTCAGTAGTAGCTGCGCGAACGATAGTGATGGTGACGGCGAGAAAGGAAGCGAGTGAGGAGCAGAGGCAGGAATCGTGCGGATAACGGACAACCGGGCAGAAAGCAACGGCAGAGACGTGAAAACGTAGCGTTCAACTGGGATAGACCTCGAGGGCGGTGGGCGGCAGGCGGCCACTGCGGCGAAGGGAGTGGCGACGGGGAGAGGGCGGTGGGAGTGTCGTGAATCGCGGGGGGGGCGAGAGGGCGGAGAGAGCGGCGAGAGTGTCGAAGGCGTAAAGGGGAGCGGGGGGGGCGAGGAGGAGCGTGCAACGAGGGCGGCGAGGCGGAAGGCGGCCTAGAGTGACGAAGCCTGCAAGGCGGTTGAGGGCGCAGGGTGGTGAGGGCGAGGTCGCGGGAGGGACACGTAGCGCGGGGTGCGAGGGCGGCGCGGTGGCGCGGCGGCGGTGGCGGTGGCAGGGGGCGGTGCAAGGGAGCGCCGGCTGCCGGGCCTAAGCCGAGCCGCTCTGCCCCAAGGCCCCAGCTGGCCAGGATTTGGCCGTCGCGCCTCTCAGATGCTTGCGATCCCCGTGGCCTGTTTTGTTTCAATTTAGTCGGTGGACCACTCCAATAAAGAGGCGCATTTATTGCGTTTGGACGTCATGAGTTTATGTCCCACGCATGTAAACTAGTCATAAAATTACAGCGCCCGGCTTTTTCTGCAGTGTTTAGATTTCATTTCGCCGACGTATTGCTATTGCCAAACGATAAAAAGTTAACGTTGCCCAGGAGCATGGAAGACCCGTTCACTGAGACTGGCGTAACAGCGTCATCTTCCTTCTTGTTGAATGCACTAAATCTTAAAATTACTGACTATACAAAGATATTCAAAATGAAATTGATACAATGGCCTCAGAGCGGAACACATTTGGCTGATGCCCTTTCCAAAACCATGGCTTCAGTTGTACCTAAAGCGATTACAGTCGCTTCACAGATCGTAACCAACTCAAATTAAATATATTTTTATAACAGTGATTCTGACAAGGCTATTTATTTGTCAACCAAGAAATATTAAATTACTAGGAGGGCGAAATGCAGGAAAGCACTTAAAGAGAGCAATGGTTAAATTTACAAAAAGGGCTGAAGAGGAACAACCGCAGAGGTTTTAGGAAATTATTCGGGAGTAAATTACCTGAAGTGACGATATTTAGGTCCGAGGATTAAAATGCACCCACTATTAATCGCTATCCACTCAACAATTTCGTTCTGAAGATTGCATTGAAAATTAGATTCCGCAATATCCTCCTAAAGCTCGAGTCGCGGCGCCAGCGGGGCCGGTAAAGTAATTATACAAGAATTTCCTCGGAAACCGGAAACGGCGACCCGATTCCAGGGTGGATTGGAGCCGGAGACAAAGGCGACCGAGGAGGAGGTTCATTATCGATACAAATATCGCGCTGCCTACCTGCGACGCAGCCAGTCGCCGCCGGCTCGGTCAAGAGGCGGCGGAGGAAAAAGCGGAAAAAGTAATGAGGTAGCGAGATGAATGCGCGCGGGCGGTCTTGTGAAAATAAGCGGGCGGGGAAGGGCGAAGGGCGGGGAGGGGCAGGGAAGGGCAACGAGGTCTCCGACAGGCGGCAACTTTGGTGGGTGAGAAGCGGCAACGATATCGGAAAGACGAGAGCTACCGGTTGAAACGAAAAGCCGGGAAGCAGTCTGACAGAGCCGCAGCAGGTGCGAAGAAAAATAATACGAAGGGATTGGGAGTGGAAATGAGCAAATCGTTCAACAAATAAAGTAGAAGCTATGGGAGCTTAAAAATTTTTCATTGAATTATCAATAATTATACAGAAAAGACACGGATACATGAAATGTTAAAGAATAGGAGAAAGCTTATGAAGTTAAACGGTTATAGATTTCGTTTAATACGTGGGATTGTTTTCGGCTGAGAGGGAATTTTTAAAGGGAGGAGATCGTACAGAAAAAGAAACAATATCAGCGCTACAGATCTCTAAAACAAATATTTCAACATTTTCGCCCTAATTAGGAAATAATTTTATTAATCTTGGGTATAATCATTCATATTTAGAGAGAATAAATACCTCCGCGATTCTTGTTTTTTGCGAATAAAGAAACCAAGCGAATAAAGCCAAGAAGCGAATAAAGCCAATAAAGAAGTCTTCAATTTTTGTCAATATCGTTATAAAGTAAATAACAAAAATATTGTAACATCAAAAGAGAAGGCAAAACTTCTAAAGCAAACATGTACAAAAGTTTTTTACAATGTCAATGTGGATTATACCGATATGACGGCTCTTTAAATTAGTACTTATACGAATATGCTACAGACACGGTGAAATACCATTACAGTACTTGACATGTACATTTTGAGGTGCCAATGAGGTTCCAATAGATGTAGTTGCTTTTCAGGTATCGATAAATCATTAACGCACTTCGAATTCAAATGTCCAAATACAAAAGTAGGTGAATACGGCTGGGTAAAGGGAATTCATGAACAATTCACTTTGAAATATAGGTTTGTGGCTAATATTGTAATGTCATGAATTACGCTACTATTCTCTTAGTGATCGAACACGAGGAGAAAGAAATAGTCGTAAGTGGATTCTTCAACAAATTAGAGTACTGCAGTAACTCTACCAAGAAATACACGCTTTGAAATAACTCTACTAAGAAATTGACATAAACCTAAAGAGGGTCATGGAAGAACGAAGCAGATGAGGTGTAAACACAAACTGAGGGAGAAGACGAGGCGGTGGAGAATAGCTCACCCCTGGGCAGTGGGACGTCCCAGCTGCCTCCTCGCGCGGCATGCACGCTGCCTTCCGTGGCTGAAGCCAGCGCCTCATCTGCATTGAATTGCCCCGGCTACGTGGGAACATGGACGACCGCTTAGTCATAGAACCAAACCTGGGGCTGCAGCGGGGCGCTGGGATGCGAGGCGCGCACGGCTGGGGTGGGGGCGGGCGGGGGCGGTTCGCTGGGGGGGAGGAGTGGCATGGTGGAGCAACGGGGGACGGGAGGGGGAAGGAGGAGTTGCTTGTTATTTAGCACGTGGGTTTGCTAGCGGCGCTTTATGCGGCCAGCGTTTTGGTTAACCTCAATTACGAGATTTATACCACCCGCGAGGGTGCACCCACATCCCATGATTCATTGCGTTAAACTTCCTCCCCCGCCTCCGACCCTCTCTGGCACTCCCGCCCCGCGCCGCCCAGCGCCGCCGCGTTCCCCTTCGTGCGCTGGGTCTTCCTTCCCCTACCGGCGGCGCAACCCTCTCGCTCACACTTACACGCCCGCGCCGTTTCGCAACCCTCTCTACATTTCTTCTCTCATTATTAATTTCCTCTGTTCAACCCTCTCCCACGTTCGTTCCTACGTCTCCTTCGCCTGGTCCTGGCGCCTATCTCTGTGGGAATGGCTGCGCTTTTTACCGATGGAATTCCGGCGGTCGTCGGCGCCGGCTAAAGTTCTTGGGAGTGCAAACCGGTGCCGGCCGGCAGGGCCGCTTATATGCGTGTTATTGGATATGGTTTCGTTGTCTAGCCAACAAACAAATCAGAGCCACCGACCTATAAATCAATTTTATAATGCATTACGCCGCCCCGACGCAGGGAACAAATATGATACTACTGGCGTTAAGACCCCTCCCCGTAAAACGTTTTAATACTATTACGGAGACATTCAAAATGCTTTGTGATGGTATAAATCTCTCTGTCGCAAATGACTTAATAAATTCGGAAGCAGAGAAATCGGTGTCCGAGAAAATCCCCTAGAATCGCTTCAGAGGTATTATTATTACGCGTTCATTCCGCACGGGAAGGTGCGATACGACATTCAGGAGCACCAGAGGGAATTTGCAGTCATCCACAGTTCTCAAACGTATAGTAGAATTGTTCCGTAACTACGCTACTACTTAAAACAGCATACCTGATAAAGAATGCGATAATTATTTTAAATTTCACAACCTAGAGAGTATTTTCTAAACCGCCCCAATACCAATAGACCCGCCTAGAAACGCGACGGGTAGGAAGTGTATCCAGCAATACGGTAGCGCGCTCGAGACACTTCCGACACGTTATCGGAATAAATACCTTAAAAAGCAAACGGGTGGGGACGAGGGCTCGTTTTTCTCGCGCGCGTGGAGATAACCATGTGGATATCTGCATATCCCGCCATTGTGCGGCGTGGCCGAGGGCGAATTTATCTGCTGCGGGACAAGCGCCGCCGCACGAACAGAGCATGGACCACGGAGAGGGGGGAGGGGAAGGGCAGGACGGGAGAGTGGAAAAGCGGAGAGGGCGATCGGCGTTGCCGCGAGCGCACTTCATCCCGTCCGGCTCGCTTCTCCGCCCACTGCGCACCCAGCGCAAAGAAGCGGGAGCGGGGATGGGGGTGGGCATGGGAGAGTGCTGACATGGAAGGAGTTTCGGCATGGCGCCAGTCAATGCAACTAAACCGGAAACTCAGACATACAAGGTAGTTCCGCTTCATAGTTCTGTTTGTTTACGAACAAATTACAGGTAGCTGTGTTTTACTAATGTTAAGTTGAAAACTACAAAAATGTGGCGTTTGTAAGTATTTAAATACGCGCGTAAATTTGCAAACATCATATTGCTATTGTTTGAAATGAATGAAAGGGGATATTTCTAAAATATATCGTTGAAATCGTTTCAGAGAATATAAATAAGGCTCAGCAATGTATTAATACTTTCGGTTTTTCATAAACACATCAAAATCACATTCAAAATATATCAACCACGAATAGCAGGGAAACATACGCAGAAAAGTCTAATGCTCATAATCAATTTTTTAATTTCTCTCTGAATGGCATTTAACACTTAAAATATCTGACAACCACATTCCATATAGCAGAGCTAATTTTCGCATTTACTAAAGAGGTGGCATTTAGACACACAAGGCATTTCCGAGAACGCATTCAGTCGGACATATCGGTGTATAGGCGGAATTGTTCACCTGCATGATGTAGCATTAGCTGCCCAAACGGTGGAAGAGTATGAGAGGCGGGGCTAGAGTGGGTTGAATTTGTAGGACAATGGCCAGTGTGAGAGGATATTCAAGTGGGGAAGATGCAAATGGCGATTCAGCTCTGTTCGAACCTAATGCGAAGGACTTAGGCCAGGAATCGCGCGAGTGAATTTGAGCGAATTGGGAACGGGCGATGGAGACGTAGTGTTCACATGATGAGCCGCATGGCAGAGCGCTGTCGTGCGAGAAGGTACAGGGTGGGAGATGCACAAGGCGAAACAGGAGCGGCGGAGGGAGTTGTCTAAGGCGGGGCGGGATGGGTTGCGCCGAGTGGAGCGGGGAGAACCGCGCGAAGCGTGGCGAGGCGTGGCGAGACGTGGCGAGGCGTGGGGAGGCGTGGCGAGGCGTGGCGTGGCGTGGCGGGGCGGGGCGTGGCGTGGCGTGGCGGGGCGTGGCGTGGCGGGGCGGGGCGGGGCGGGGCGAAGCAGGGCAGGGCAGGTCACGCGCGCAGTACGGCGGGCGGCAGTGGCCGCGCCCACGACCCCAACCGCGCGGAAGCTGTACCGACCGTCAAACTGCTTTGCTCAATAATTTACAACACTAAATGAGTCAGATTGGAAATTCAGCGGCAGCAATACCGAACGTAAGGGCGCTTTGATGTCTACCGCACGCGCGTGCGTAAGCGTCCGTCCTCCCCCGCGCAGACTCGCGTCCCGCCGCCGTCCCTGTTGCCGACGGCGCCCGCGCCCGCGCCCCCGCCCCAGCACCGCGCCACGCGCCAGCAGCGCCATTCGTTCGCCGCATTTTCACGAGCGGATTGATGCCGGACGCACTGCGAAGCTTATCGTCATCATCGTTCGCCCATGTCCGCCCTCGCCAGCCCGCGGGTACGCCGCCCGAGAAGTGGTGCCCGACCAGCGGCTGGGAGGGTTTTTGTGGCCCGTTGAATTGCTAAACAGTGACTCGAAAATATTGACGAAAAAAAAAAGAAGTGGAGTGGTTGAAGTTTCTGTGTTGCGGGAGAAAACGTATTCCCAACATAACAATAGCATTTATTTGATCAAAAAGCTTTTTCGCAACGCAAAAATTCTCACTGCACGCGTGTGCGGCATGCAGTTACTCTGACAATGATCGTGGTGTGATCCAGACACTTTAACGTTCTAATAAACATTTGCTATATTCTTTAAAACATATTTTTTCTGATAAATTAAACCATACACGAACTTTCTGCCGACCTGGATGTTCAAAGTGACAAGAGCGCATGCCGACCCCATAGGTTGATACGAATGTTCCCTGGTTCACCGCCCAGGATATGCAGCTTTGGCCCAAGGCTTTCGTGCACGCGTGTTGTGAAGAGCATGGCGTTTTGATGATACCACAGCAGAGGAGGCAAGTGTATTAAGACTCTAAACAGACTCTAAACTCTGTACGGTTGGAAAAGCCTTAGCAAAAAATCTCATTCAGAAAGTTAAGAATACATAACCCAACTCGTGGTCAAATGAAACTCGTGGTGCAAGAACAGTGCATATCCCCTAGTATAATTTGAAACTTTCACAATTTTCGAAAGTAGGGAGATCAACGAAAATGGGGCCGTCGCCATTTTTACAAGAGCACTTTGTTCTATTCAAAACAATAGAAGAAACAATTTGAAGCAGTTTTTGAGAAAGTATTTTTTAAATTGCCTTCATTTCAAGCAAAAATTACGCGAAAACTACAAATATTTTTGAGAAATTGTATATAACCATATGCAAATATCTGTATTTAAAAAAACAGATTTCATTACGGAAAAAGATCTCCGTCTTCAATATTGCAGTTGTTGACAGATGCCAGATAAATATGGAGCTATTGCAATTTTAGAAAATTCAAGGAGTTAAACGAAAAGGACACCTACACCTTTCTTTGGTGGCGGTGGTAGTGGTAGTGGTAATGGAGGCCGTGATGGACGAGGAAGAGGCGGGGAAGGCCTGGGCGTGGGAGTAGGCGCTGGGTGCCGGCGGCGAGCGCTGGCGAAGCGGTCGGGGTCGGGGTCATTTGCGAGCGTGTGCATGGGGGAGTTCATTTGCGGGATGTGCGGGCGACGACAGCGGAAGCGAGCTTTGCGCCGACGCCCACGAACGGAAAGAACTGTCGCCGCGCGCGACACAGGCAAAGGGAAACACGTGTTCGGGAGTCGGAAGCGAGTTGGAGATGGAAAATGCCGGCGCAAGGTATACCGAGAAATTGTTTGAAGTTGTAATACGATATTAATAAATATTTAAACCATGTATAAATCAACTATTTCAGTTTAAAAGATTCTGCAGATTTATTTTCAGCATATAAAAAATATGTCATATTCGATTTTAAAAGTATGGATAAGTATATGTTTAATTCAGTATTAAGCAGTAGACGTGCGGATGTGTTGAATATAAATACAGATTAAACCAAACTTGTGTTGCTTTGTATTTCGTTCATTTTGTCTTCTTTTATCTGAGAACGTAACTTTTGAACATTATTATTTTTAATTACAAATGATGTAAAAACTTTCTTTCATAGATCTGAATGTGATAAAAAATAATTTTTACAAAGAAATAATGTTGAAGATTTTTATCGTTGGCGTACTCCGTGATAGCTTATTTACAACTCATTGAAATGTTAGAATAAACTGGTAAACAATCTGGTAGAAAGTTCTGGTAAACAAGATTATGGTACTCCATATAACAATTAATATTGCTCTAAATTGGGGATATTTTCATTTTTGAAACTTCATTTGGAAACAGTATTTGTTTGTTCTAATATCAATTTTTCCGGGACACAATCTCTGCGCCTGTGGTTCGCAGACAGACACTGACAGGTCAAAAACGTAAAAAGTGGAAAATAGGATTAGGAAAGTGCAGTATCAGATGAACTGCTGCAACACAATTGTCGAGGAAGAGCCAAGTCTGGTAGTAGAGTTGAGGGAAAAGAGGGAAGGACAAATGTGTGCGTACTAGAAAGCACGAGAAAAGAGTAGGTCAGTGTGGAAATGGTAGGCGCCAAGTGGTCTGATAATTAGAATGTGAGGGGGACACGGAGAACCAACAATAAGAGCCCACAGGATCGAGCGGGCAAAGGGAGGAACAACGGAGGATATTTCATTCCACCAACACGAACACGCAGAGTGGATCGACAGGTAGCGGGGAAACGTAAACACCAAAGAGCGCTAAGTGGGTCTAAGGGCTGGGGCTGGGGCTACGGGAACTGCAGGGTTTCAGGCTTGGGGCTTGGCGCTTAAGCGTTGGGGCAAGGGGCTACAGGCTAGGAGCTAGGTGGGTAGAGAGCTAGAGGCTAGTGGCTAGAGACCAGGGATTTGGAGGTTGGGACTTGATGCTCGGCGTGCAATGCGGGAAAGAGCGATACCCGATGTAACATCTCCGTCCACCGTAGCGGGGACGAGAAGCTTGTGACGGGAGTGGAGCGCCGCCGAGCGGCGGCGTTAGTACAAAGCAGGAAGAAGCGGGGACGAGCGAGAGGAAGGGAATTGAGGAGAGGAGTGGAATGGGATGGTGCGGGGCGCATCGGGCGACGTCCCCTCCGCGCTGACAAGCGGTAGATACTTCCCAAAGACAAACCTCGAGCAATTAAGGCGATTAGCGTTCAATGGCGCCACGAGCGTGGAGGGTCTCTGGCGACCGGCAAAGCGCGGCGCTACGCAGAGCGGGCTGGGGCGGGGCGGGGCGAGGCGGGGCGGGCCGGGGCAAGCCGGGGCGACGCGGGCTGGGGCGGGAGGAGCGGGGAGAAGGTGAGCGGGGAGCGGGGAAGGGAGCAGGGAGCAAGCGGTCGGTGGCGGGTCACGGGCCAAGGGAGGTGGGCCGCGGCGCGGGAGCGTAGCGGAGGGCTCCGAGTACTCTCGCAGCTAGGGCCGCGGCAGGCGGCGGGGGCGTCCGCTCCGATAACAAGAGCTCACGAGTTCAACAACAGCGCACACTAGTTTACAGACTGCTACAGGTAACGATTATGTAATGAGTACTAATCTTGTTTTCTGCATATCACGCAGCATACGCATGCATGACCAGCGACCTGGAAGGTGGATTATTAGCGATATCTGGATTGACAAGGAATTTAACGGCGGAATATACAATGTTGACTTAGCTTCAAGGCAAAATAGCTATTGTTAGGTAGTCTACATAACCTTTTATGAAAATTCAATGAAAGGTGCTGCAGAGATGCAAAAGCAAACGGACGATTATTTCTCCTCTTCCACGCATCCATTTCATGATAATGCGCGAACATGAGCTTCTGGCATTCGAATCTTCCGCAGTCATTATTCAACGACTGAGCCTGGATGCATTTGCGAAAACACGTTCCATCTTAACGCCACCATTTAATTTTGTTCACATTCAAAAGGTCGTTGTGGAGAGAATAGCCTCGAATTACGTAACCACGATATTAATTTCTTTTATGTCCGTTCGTTCCTAATGTCTCCGAGTGAATCGAGTTTTGCATTCGTTACTCGAGCTTCAGGCAGACTGCCCGAACAACAGGAAGAGGAACTGCCCTTTCATTTTTTTACGCCAACCGGCGGAGAAGAGGCATTTCATTTTTGTTTCCCGCAGAAGCGAGTCCTGCATACGGGGGGCAGGAAAATCTTTCAGAGCGCAGAGCACAAAAGGCCGGGTTTCCTGACAGAGTAATTAACAGGCGTTGAATGTTGCTTTTGGGACTGATTAACCGTGCGTTCGGGAGGGCCCCCGGCGGTCGGCACTGGGGCCTGGGACGATAGGATGGGAGTAGCGAGGCGGGGCCGGGAGGGCCGGGTGGGGTGAGGTGAGAAGGCGGGGCGAGGAAGGGAGAATGGCAGACGCCCGAGCTGTGTTCTCGGCCAGCACCGCAGCCCAGGGAGCGGCCTCCAATCCTGAGGAAGCGGAGTGGGTGCGGGGCGGGCGTTGGGTTAGTGGGGGCGGGGCGGCGTGGGTGGAGAGGCTTGAAGCCACATGGGATCCTGTGTGCAAGCGGAAGGGGCGGGCGTCGGGGTGAGAGCGCTTTGGGAACCGAGGAGATGCTTGTGGGGAATAGCGACGGGACATGCACAGCGGAACGGGGCGGCCCCATACAGCTGTAGGCTGCACTGGAACCCCCGGTGCTTCGACTGCGCTGAAGTACAACAGAGCGGGGAGATGTGAGTAGTCGGCTGAGGACGGGCGCTGGGGACAAAAGTAAGTGACGTTAGGCTCCCAATAACGGTAGAAAGGAATGAAAGAAAAAGAAACATCCACTTGGACGGGTCAACGGACTGGAATGTTAAGTGAGATAAGTATAAACTGAATGAAGGAATAGTGTAACGAGGGGGGATGAAGAAATTATGAAAGAATGAAAATTAGTTGGAAGGACGCTTATGGAAGGATTAAGAGAGAGAAGACTGAGGAAAATAAAGAGAACGGAGAGGGTGAATATGGAATCTAACAGGAGTGGGCAGTGGCCTGAGACAGTCAAGGGAAGTCGAGGAAGCGGTTGCCGGAAGACAACGTAGACTCGGACGGAGGCGCCTAAGGCAAGCCACGGAGGAGTGAGTGACAGGTAGCAGGGCTGCGCACTGAGGGCGGGGCCATCGTCCGCGGACGGGAGGGGCAGGCGGCGCGACGCGTGTGTATGACGGGGCGCCCCGTCGCCGGCGCCCTAGGCGGGGAAGGGGCGGACAGTGTGGGCGGGGAGGGTCGAGTCGAGGCAGGTGGAGGTGTGGAACCCGGGCGCGTGGAGTCTCGGTGAATCCAAGTGGTGGCCAGGTGGGCGGAGGGGGCACTTGGGGACGGGGGCGCAGGTGGGCACTCCCCGGGCTGCGAGCTGCCGCCATTACCACAAATCATCTCACGACAGCTGCGGATCGACCGGGCGCGCGCCGCGGTGGCCGCGTGGGCGGAGGCGGGACGCGGCGGGGCGAGGGGAGCAGGGCAGAGCGGGGCGGGGACGGGGAGGAGGCGGTTGCGGTGCCGGCGACCACGTGACGAACACGCCTAAACGGAGCAGAGTAGTCGTGGTCGGGCAAATACGATCGACCACGCATTGGAGAGGTCCAGGGTTCGATTGCACAACTAAGTTCGGGGATAAACTTCCGAATTCATAAGAGTGCTCACTGGAAACTCCAGACAATAAATAGAAACGAAAGTATAAGTCCCAAAAGAAATCTCATAAAAGCAAGGTTCGCTGATTGGTGTAAATGGTTGATAAAAAGATATACAATATTTACAAATGCTTCGAGATGCTAATAAAACACAGTTATATGGTACATTACAAGGCATAAAAATGCTTTATAAACAGTGTAGATACAATTACGGTTTGACCACAGTCAGTCGGAGTTTTTTTAGTAACTCTTGTAAATGGACTTCACCTTTAAAAAGAGAAAACTTTAGCGACACATTTCAACCTTCAAATATTCACAGCAAATCAAACTAAAAGTGAATTTTCTCTTTTTCATTCATCATTAGTTCTTTAAGAGACACCAAAGGCTGGTTATCTAAAACTTTATGTATAAAAGGAATCGCTGGTCTTGAGAACACTAAGGCCCGCTGCACACGCCGCCACAGAAGCGCTCGAACCCGCCGCAGAAGACCCTCGGGCGACGACGGACAAAGGGGCCGCAGCAGGTACCTGCTTCGGTTCCTTTCTCCGTCGTCGCCGGAGGGTGTTCTGCGGCGGGTCCCGAGCGCTTCTGCGGCGGCGTGTGCAGCGGGCCTAAGGACGTACGGGTCAAATTACGTCGAGACGAAGTCCGTGAGTTCGAGTTCTACGTTCAGCAAGGCGGTGTTTACACTTTATGAGGGTGTTGAGACGAATTTATTTTATATTTATCAATTATAAGTTATTTTTTGTTGATTTTCTTCTTGTTTGTTTGGCTTTCACATACCTTCACGTATGCCAACTGGACACCATCCCATCCTAATTGTTCATCTATCTTCAACATGGCCACCCCCCCCCCCCACCTTTACAGTGGAAGGCAAAGGTAAACCACTACCATGATCACAAGCCTCGCAAGGACGACCCTCCCCCCGCTCGCCTCCTCAGAAGAGATTTAAAAGGAATTGAAAGAAATTGAGCGGCTTGAAATGGGGAACGCTAACGAAGTCATTTATTTTGCCTCCACTAGTTCTAGGCCCTGAACAGTTAGGGATTTAAATAGTTGGTTTTCCCATTTTCGAGGCAAAAATTATACTTCAGAGAATGTTTTCCATCTGTGAGATAAATATCAAACGGTTTTTTCTTTATGATTTCGCTTTTACTAATTAGATGATTATTATATTCACAAAAAATACGGGTTGTAAGGTGTGTAAAGATGTCACGAGGAAATAATTTTCGTAACAAAAATTATTATTAGAATCCCTTCCAACATTACAACTACATTATTTTCACACTAATGTTGTTATTCTAAGGGCTCGTAGGGGCTCTTGACCGCGTCTGCTCTTCCACAATGAAGGCTGCAGGAAATGAAACACAAAGGAGCAAGGGCCGGCCACCGTCCCGTCATCCGGATTCCGATCTCAAGACGCGCGCCGGTAGACAACTTTGTGACACAACTCCAAGCTTCAATTTACCTAAGTGATCGCGAGAAGTTTTTCAGCAACGGAAGGCTGCAGTAGTGCGCTCGGAATCGTCGGCTTCGTCTTCGTCTGGGGCATCGTGGACCGCGGCGTCGACACCGGCAGCGACCGTGGAACGGGAGGAGACGCACGAGAGGACGAGAGAGGAGAGTGCGACGAGGAACGGAAGCAGCAGCAGCAGCAGCAGCAGCAGCAGCGCCAGCGTCTGACGCGAAAGGCGGAGAGGGCTGAGCTGTAGCCGTAGAGGGGTGAATTATCGATAGAGGTCAGAGCAGCCGACCACAAGAATGCCAATCATCCCCCAGCCCCGACGCGCCTTACGGGAGCGGGGCGGAGGGAAGAGGCGTGGCGCCAGAGGCACCATAAGCCGACCGCAGCGTAGCGAACCGGCAGTGTGGTGAACCTGAGAGCGCGGCCGCGAGGACGGCGGGACGGCGGCGCGAGGGACGCGGTCGAGGACAGCGGCGAGTGCGGCGTGTCGGGCAGCGCGGGAAAGCCGACGCCCCACGCGCGGCGAGGACGAGAGTCGCGGCGCAGAGAGGCGTCGGGCGGAGAGGCCCCGTTCGCGCACAAGCAAGCAAGCCAGCGCGCGGCGGGTGGGCGAGAGGGCGCGTCGGGCGCCGCGTGGGGCGGATTCTGCCTCGCCCATAGACAGCATCATTAGCAAGCCGCGCTTTTCCCTCACTTGAGCCAGACGAGGACAATAACGGCGCATTGTTCGCGGAGGCGCCGCCTCCGTCGCCTCCGCCTCCACAGCCAGCACCGCCGCTCCGACAACAAGGGACCGGCGCATCCGCTCCGGGCGCTCGTAGGTGGCAGCGGGCGTCGCTCCGCTCTTCGCACCCCGCCCTTCTCCCCCACCGACCCCTTGCGACCCCGGCGTGACAATTGTCTGCGCTCTTCACCGCGCCAGCGACATTACGGGCAAACGCTCCGAAAATGGGCGGGTCGCGCTTCGCATTACGAGGCGTCGACATTAACAATATGAAAGAGCGTATAAAACACTCTTTCGCTACTTCCGCCCGGCGGCGCGGCGCCAGTCTCTCCCCCATCCCTACTCCGTGCTGCCAACGTGCCCTAGCCGCGACCGCTCTAAGCTGCGGCTTACGTCGGAGTTTCGAAGTAATAACATTTGTGGTGGTCACAGCGCAGTTTTCGAATTCCTTCCGCCTCGTCTCGCGCGGCGCGGTGCGAGAGGAAGTTGGAAGCGCGCTACCTATAGTCCGGCAAGTTAAAGAAGATACCGCTGGGTGGGGTTCTGACGAGGAAGGGGAGGAGATGCGCCCTACTTGCTTGGCTCTACGGGCATTCGTTTGCTCTCAGCTTGCCGTACATATTTACACACCGTTGGCTTGAACTAACTTTCATATCGATTAGATGCTTTTAAAGCTGACAAGAAGCCAGGTATTTTCGTCAATTATCGGAGATCGAAGCAATGTAAAGAGATTCAGGAACCAGTGATTGCTGCGGAGAAGCGAGGTATGACAAATTTTTAACTCTCTTATAAAAATGCTTTGGGTTGTGTTACATATGTTAAGAAACTGAATTTGACACGACGAAAATCGACATATACAACTAAACAAACAACCTATTAAAATATTTGTAAACAGCTAAATGCGTCTTTTCCAGTAATTTCACACATGACGAAGGTATGTCGGAAAGAACGTGAGATAAGATATGGAAAAGAAACCATACGAAAGCAGCTGCGATTCCTACCTGAAATTAACGTGAATTTGAACGCATACGTCAGACGAGAAGTTAACACGAACAACTGCCTTACGCATCGCATTGTCCAGACAGACACGGTTGTAACTTCGGTATTCGTAAATTATTCTTCCGTGGCAACAGCCGAATGAAAACTTTACATATTTAGCACTCATACATGAATTGTGAAAATAAAAAAACATGAAACCGGAAGGAGATTCAAAGCAAACTGCAAGGAGCACAGAAAAGCTGGACCTCGCCACCCTCGTGCATTTGCAGTTGTGCTATCTTCTTTACCTCATGGGATTACAGTTCTCTCTCTCTCTGTCTCACATACACACACAAACAGACATCGGAAACCTCCGCCAGGGCAAAGCAGGCTTGAATCACGGACGCCGTTATATCTCACGACGCGCAGCTCTATTTTGCCGTTACGACTCATGCAAATACGGAGCAAACAACTGCGAAAAGTCAACAAAACGCAGATAAGCGAAAGCGTGCGCGCGGCCTGGCGGCGGGCGACGGGCGCGAGCAGCCGGCCTTGCCCACTTTTCTCGAAAGGATGGTGCGCGCGCGACCCGTGTCCAGGAGCGACGGTGCGTGGGGTCGGCGGTCGCGCGGCGCGGCACGGCACGGCACGGCAAGGCGCGCTGGTCGGCCGCCGCGTTGACACCGGCGACCTGTAGCGCGAAGGCTCCATTTTAATGAGGCCTCGAGGCCGTCGTGTACTGTGTACGTTGCACAATCGGGTGTCCCGCCACCGCTATCAGCCACGCGCCATCTTAATTTCGTCCCCTGGGATCACGTGGTCGGCGCTGCGCCGCCGCCGCCGCCCCGCCCCCACCGCCTGGCCTAGGGCGTCACGCCGCCTCGCGCCGCACTCGCCCACCCGCGCGATCTATTTGTCTGCCACTTGGAGACGTCTCTGCAGGGGGCGGAAGACGGTGTTCGGAAAAGAGGAGGCAAAAAGTGTGAAGAGACACGCGGGACGAGTGAGAGTGGAGCACGAGAGAGTGGGAGAGACGAAACTCGAGGAAGGTGGAATGGAGAAAAGAGACTTAAGAAAAGAGGAAGGGAGAGAAAACACAGCAGGGAGGAGAGAGACGGGTGGGAGTTTACGGAGGAAACAAAATAGGCCAGGGCTATGGAAATAAGAAAAGCAACAGGCCATGGTGCCGTTTATTGGCGGTTGTTGGTCCGCCTCCTTGCACTCTACACGTCCCTGCCCATGCACCACCGTTGCTCTCGCCCTACCAGTAGTCTTGCGTAATTCTCCGTGCCGCTTGCGCCGGAGAGCAGTGGACGCTGACACCGGAGGTCAATCCTTTCGCGACAACCAAAGTCTAAAGAAAAGCGCGAAAAAAGTGCAGTAAGATAAGACTTCGTCGAGGAGGAAGCGAAATATATAAAGAAGAGCCGGTACTCCCTGGAAAGGCATTACGATCGCAGAGGTAAATCGCAGATCAGCCGAGTCCGACGTCCGGCGCCCAGGAAGAACAGTGGTCCGAGGAGCGCTGGGAGGCGGAGTGGAAAAGGATTGGGGGAGCGTCTCGCTTCCGTGTTCATCGGCCCCCGCCTACGCCCCCACCCTGCCCCTCTTCCGGGCTGGCCTCCTGCTTTCTCCCGTTGCCCTCCAAAGAACGAATCACGGTTTCCGCCTCGATAAACACCAAGTCTCAAATTCCTCTCGTGTACCCCTCATGTCCTTGCCAGTCAATCTTTTTCTCTTCGGGGGTTTCATCCTTTCTGGTTCTTAAACTTATGTTGTTTCCGAAATGTACAAGTGTACGAGAGTTTCAGCAATCTAATCTACAACATAATTTGCTGCGTTCCCTCAATTCATTGATTAACTTGAGCAAAGGAAGCAAAATTAACATTGATTTGTTTTGCATGTTATTACTTATGGTTCAGGGATATGTTGCAAAATAGATTATTCTCGTAGGAGATTCACAAAAACGATAAAAAATTAAAAACCAACCGAATTTTTACGAAATCACATTATTATTTGATGATATTTAAACGACTTCTGGCAACACAATTCCGTAGTTTTCGCGGCGCAATCCAGTAATTGGAGTTAGATTTGGATTTGGGAAGGAATAGTTGGAGTGGAAAGTCTTTGAATTTTGAAAAGAAAGAAAATTCTGACAAAGTGATTCATAACTGCTATTAAGAGGACGCAATAAATAATAAAAAGAGGTAATGAACGCCTTCGTTTTCACAATTAACAAGTCAGAGCCCCAATCTTTCGACAAGGGTGTGTTTTTAGAACAACGGTTCTCTCAGAGCCATTTGATGGAGAAAACATATAGTAAAGGAATTTTAAAATGAAAAGGAAAAAACTCCCATTCCATTTTGTTCATAAGAAATATAGTGCTTTTTTATTAACGCAACCGTTTTATTTTCATCGCATCCTTTTTGACGGGTAACCACTTGTCACTGAAATAATATTTCCCCGCCCCCACTTTTATCGCTTTCCCAGAAGTTATAATTCCGACTCATCTCTGACAACGTTCTAACAGAACTGCCTTTTAATAAACGGTGTACAGATTTCTCGAAAAGCCAATGCACTCCGCCGAGCCAACGGTACTTGCAATGCGCCAGATCCGCCCTCCGCCTCCCCATCCGTCACAAATCACAAGTGTCATCACTGCATTCGCTCCAAACGCGGATTTTTCAAAGTTTCCTCAACAAATCTGCCCTTAGTCGCAGTCAGCACGCGCTCCTCCCGGCTCCTCACAGTTGTGTCGGCCGCCTCCCTGTTAGGGCGCTTCTCCGTCGCCGCCACAGCCACCACCACCACCACCACCACCATTACCAGCGCCAGGTCTTCCTACACCTTGTCCCACGCGAAACACCTCCACGCTCCGCTGCCGCTGCCGCCGCCGCTCCTGCGCCCGCGCCCGTGCCCACCTCCAGCGAAAACACCGCTGCCGCTGTCGCGGTGCAAAGTTTTCTCCGCGCAGCGCCGCATCGCTAACGCGCTCCGACGACGGCTTCCTGCCCGCCCGCCAACCTGCCTCGCCGCCCGGCACCGGGGAAAAAAAATCCGCGCCGCTCGAACTTTATGCAACGGCGCCTCTGCACACGTTTCTTCGAATGGCTAAGTAGATTTCCTCCAAACTTTTGCACTCGGTTCGCGGAGCAACAAGGAAAGCCTACAAACAGGCGCGTGCTCTTTGCAGGCGACATCCTTACGATAATCAAACCTTCTTGTTATTACTCACTCTTCTACGTATGCCATACTTATAAACTTCTTCAGTGTATTGCATCAACTTGATAAGTACCGTGCAAATGATTATTGCACTTGAAATAATATTTGCAAAAAAAAAAAAAAATAAAAAATATAAAAAAACAGTATTATTATACAATCTTGGAAAATACAAATGACATACAAGGGATAATCTATTTATTTAAAAATAATAAAGCAATTTATTAATTCTGTCATAAATAATTCAAAATTAATTAATGCAAGAAGAATTAATGCAATTCCAATGCAAGAAGCGACAACATATTTAACAAAAATAGCACAATTGATTTAATCGAATTAAAATTTCTTATGGTAAAATTACATTGATAAAAAATGTACAGCGTGCAGTACATTTTTACATACAATCGTTACAGACAGGCATTTGTGTCAAACTACTCAACGGTTTTTGGTGCTTGGCATTTGCGACTCGCTGCTCCAAGCCACAGCGCGTCCCTGGCACACTATGTAATTCGGTTCTGCTGGAGGGCGCGCCCCGTTGGGGAGAAAGGGGTGACGGAGAGGGAAAGGAAGGGGGAGAGAGGAAAACGCCCCCAACTTAATTACGCAATCGCGTTCTCCCTTCGATTCCTCCGCGGCATCCGCCTGGAGCCGATTGAGATAAACCGCAGCGAATCCGGTGTGGCCAGGTGGCCCGGCGCCCGGCACGGAACGAGACTGCCGCCAGCGCCCGCCCGAGGCCCAGGGCCGGCCGCCGGCACCGCCGCTGTCTATCTGGATCTACAACACCTCGACCCGTCCCGGACTGGACACCATCCTAACTCAACCGATAGAACCTTCCCGGCGCAGATTAATGGAGGATATGAGAAATGACCGAGGTATTCATTAAACACAGTTGTTAAGCGGGAATCTCAAAGGAGGTGTAACACAATGATAACAGAACATTTTTATACCGCATGCTTTACAAGAATGATAATGTTCTCAGTGTTGTTTTATATAACAAACATTAGTACAAATGCTTTGATTATAAGCAATAAATTACTTTAAAGGTAATTTTTCACAACTCAACAAAAGAAATACACCTCTGATGATGATGATGATGATGATAATAATAATAACAACAACATTTGTTCGTTTAATTAAGACTGTTCGCTATAATTATGTTTGAGACGAATAAAAAATGCACTATCATATTAATCACATTAATCCAATGGGTATGCGGTTTATCAAGACTTGCGAAAGTTGTTGCTTGACACTAGGTATAAACAATTCTTCCAAATAATTACGAAACCTCGTCATGGTGTCCCTCTTCAAGAGGAACTGTCAAATTGCCACAAATTCCAATCCGCATTTCTGAGTGCGCTGTACACTGCTGTACATAGCAATAACGGTTTCCCAGCCGGGACGATCGCTATCTACCCGAACTAATTAACAACTCCAGTGTTTATCGAAACCGCGAGCACCCAATCGCGACACGAGGCGACGAAAACGAACTCGGCACGAGCGCGCAAGGCGTGGGTGACTTAAATAACAGCGCTGCCGCCTGACATGCGAGAGCGGCGGCCGAGGGCGTGCCCGACGCTTCGGAAATCACAGGACGAGGCGTCGTAGCGTGCAGGGAAGGCGGGACCAGAGGTGGGTGGGGGTGGAGGGGGAGGGAGGTCGTGGGACAGGAGGAGACGGATCGGGCGGCGTGGGCCACTGCGCTGGTGTCGGCTCGTTCCCGCCCCGCTCCCGCCCCCGCCCCCGCCCCGCCCGCTCCTTTCCCCTACTCCTCGCCTCTCTGCCGCCGCGCGCACGCCGCCTCCTGAAATTACAGGTCGGGGCGTCGCGGCAGGTCCCACCGATGGCGTGACTAGCGGACACAAATTATTGTGTACAGCTTCGGCCCAACTACGCGCCCAGAGAAAATAAGTCAAAAATGGCGTCTGGGTGACACAAAAGGATAAATGTTTGGAAAACGAGGCTGCCTGGCTCCGTGCCCATCTTGGAACACTGCGACGGGCGTTGAGAGACACGAGGGAGGGTGCGGAGAGGCAGGGGCGGGGTGGGGAGTGGTGGTGACTGGCAGGCGTCCGCTCAACCCGGCGGGCGGGCTACTGCCTTTTTATTGGAGAGTGAGATTTCTATTAAGGGAATCGGTCTCGTAAAGGCAATAATGTCTAAGTACCCTTCGAAAAGACTAACAATAGTATTAACAAAACACATCACTCTAAATATTCTAAAAATCATTTATCTCAACATATCATCCAGTTAACACTAAATTAGATTTATCGAATTCTGTTTTACAAAAATGCACTGTCGCCAATGTGTAAGAAAATTTTTAACAGCTTCTCAAACAACTGTCTATTCTAATCTCTTTGTCGGTAACATAAAAAAAGTAACATGCTTCATGAAACAAACCATATACTCACACTTGATATACGAACGCCGAAAAATTTATAGCATTATATTATAATATTAAATTTTCCATCATTAACGTTATCCAGAATATCGCAAGAAAAGAACGTCCATTTACATGCTTAAAAATGAAATATGATAGAACTTAAACAGTATGTTTTGATACGTCATGTACTTCATACCGAACACAATATAAACATATCCGAACATCTTCAGGGGATACACTATTTTCCAGCATAGATTAATTCTGAGTGCAGTAGGCGACTAATTACGAAAAGTGGGCGACGTGTACAGTCGTACCGCTTCGCGGGTGGCCACGAGGGCTGTGTGGGCGTTTGTGGCTGGTGAGGGGCGAAGACGGGAGCGAGTGGGTTGGTGCCGGCGGCGGCGGCAGCGGTGGCCGTGCGCACTCGGAGAGAGAGGGAGTGAGAGTGAGAGAGGCGCGCTCGTGACGCAGCCCGCAGGCTCTAGATTTAATTATACGCCTTTAATCACATCGGTCTGATTGATGGAAGGTTTCAATCACGCCGCGCCGTCCACGTCTCTCTTGTTTTGGGGACGGCGAACACTTCATAATTAACAGGTAGCCGCCAGTCGAGAAGAAAGTAATATTTATATTGGTCGGATTCAATATTTAGTCACACACAACGGCAGGCTCACAATCATGGGCGAAGTGCTAAGCCTCAGATAAAAGAATATATTAAAAAGCGCGCTCTCGCCGGTCGATAGATTTTACGGTATGTCTTATCGTCGGCTGAATCGCAGATGGAGGCACCGTTCCGCAGTTACGCGCCAATGGGAGGAAATACGGTACAATTAATCAACGCGAGCCCACGACGGTCAACACACGCAGATCGATGGGCTGACATAAGCTGACAGAGCATCTGCATAAGAACGCGGAGAAGATGTGAAGAACGCGAAATCGTTCGGATAATCTGGCATCGTGCGCATCCAAGGAAGGAAATTTCATTCAAAGACGAGTATCATTCTAAGTTTAGTAGTGAAGGTCTCACATTGCTTCAATGGAGAGCAGCGTAGTAGAGGATGTGCTTCCATCTAATATGCCAGACGAATGTTCAGATTGTGATGATAAAACAAAGTCGAGACGTGAAAACGCACAGTACACAGTAAACTAAAAATATATAACAAAAATTCGTTTCAAAATAGTTACCTCAATTTCATATTTCATAGTCAATAAGTTCTAGTAATATATCTCCAGGTAGTTTTATTAGGCTAGTTTCTTTACTGGTCAAATCACAAAGCAAATGTTGATTTAACATCGCATTTGGTCAGCAACTGTTTTCCATGCCTCGAAATGTTAAATAAAAATTATTACTGTTATTATTTATAATTGAAGGAAATAAGTAAAAACAAACTTTCCAGGTATACGTTTTCCAGCGAAATCTGTGTGTAAGAATTCAACGAATATTATCATTATCGCAATGAACGCACGGCAACGTTAAAAGCGACTTTTGAGATAAAAACCTTATTCATGAAACAATGTGACCAGTGACTACCCAGTTAAACGAATATTATAATTGCAAAAACAAACAATATAACCTGCGTTTGAATGTAGGATATTAATGCACTAGAACGGAGAGATGTAATCTCCATGAACATTATTGCAGGTTTATTACTGGCGTTAAATTATCTACGGCGTTGACCACTAACACATATATAAGGTTTCAAAATGCATCTGCTATAATGAATTCATTTGCAATGTATTCCGATTCGATTCATGTGTTATTCAAACCATTTTATGAGGTAACATTTTGTTATTATTAGCTCTTGATTAAATCTGATAAATCATCACGGCTGATAAATTGCAACTTCAAAACGCACAGGAAGTGTCTACAGCAGTGCTACTAAAACAAAGACGAGATCAGTGGGGCCATTGGAGGACTGCGCAATGAAACCAATGCGCATCATGTTATTCAGATGGCGCGCATCGCCCCAACAAAGAGCGTCCACCGATTTGCCGCATCACACGGGGCTAATAACGAAGAGTTTCGCCGGAGGGGGACCCTATAATTCCTCATTTTTCGCATCGAATGATGTGGCATTAGCACTTACGGGCTTAAAATAAGAGGGGGCGGACTAATCCCGAGTCGACTAGGACAGCATGTATAATTCCAAACCCCGGCGAATTCAGGACGACTGTATTCGCACACACAAATTCATGCCCGAATATGCTCGGCACACCGCGTCCCGATGGTGGACCAGTTTTCCTGGAGCACCATCACGTCGATTTCACTAGATTCTAATGCTCTAATGTGAATGGAGGGTTTACGCGAATGCCATAATTATTCTGTGGAGCGAATTCGTCTGACCATCATGGGGACAGAATGGTCATAATCCGGGCAGTTGTTCATTACTTAGGGGCAGCGAACCGGTAAATGTGCCTGCAGATTCGCCCGTAAATCTGCAGAACGGCCAGTGACGAATAAATTGCTTATAAGTTTGCGCAAATGGAAAACAAATAAACAGAACGAATTTCCCTTCTTACCGGATCACATGAGATCTGGAATAAGGTAACACGATTTCTTTTTATAAGCCAACGAGCGGAGAACAGATGCAATTTGAATCATTATCATTACATAAATGAACAATACGCAGTGAATAAAAAGCATTACTACAAGACTAAAAAATATATTCGTTCAAGACGGTACTCAATCAAAACCATTACCGGAAATGAAAACGACATTACTAACCCATCAATCTATTACACGCATCTCACTAACAATAACCAGCGTAAACAATTGCACAAAGAAACTAGAGACCGCGCGGGTGGCTGCGTAATGAATGAAGTTATGCACCAACGCAATAACTCACAAAATCGTTAGTTACTACAATTGGCCGGCAAAATTCCCGCGCACAATACGAGTATTTTAATCGAACTTCAAAGAGATGCAAAATGAAACATTTTGGGCCTCTTTATTACGATATGACGAAGTCGGCTGTGTATAATCGATGCGCTCTTGACTCCGCGGTGATGAAATGGCCGGTCGCCTCCGCCCCGGGCCAGTGCTGCCCTCGCGGCCGGCGCATCGCGTCGATTCGCGCGCCTGCTTGCTGGAGCATGGCGACCCACGGCCTTTATGAATTGGTTTGTTAAAAACACATTCCTGTACGAGACGACGAAACAAACAACACGCAGCCACCGGACCCGCCCATGCCTCGACCTTGTTCGCATTAAATGCGTTTCAGGGACAAGGCAAAAAATTTACATTGGGCACAAGTGCGAGTATAATGCGGTAATTTTTGTAGCGCCAGAACTGTAAAGTGTGTCTATTTTGTTTGTTCACTGATTTTGCTCGCTTGGGAGTCCGGTCTCAACAACCACAATATTATTATTAATAATAATAGTAATAGTAATAATAATGTTTGGAGCAGTGAGAACATTCCGCAGAATATAAACAATTGTTTTAAAAGTGCAAACAGATTCATACTGGATTCCAACTGCCAACGGCTAGACCCTGAACAGTAAGTTACGGCATTGAACGTGATATGAAATAGTCAATTTAATACAACCTAGATTTCAGGATTATGCACATTTTGGATCCCCCCTGCTACAGAGTATGGATATCCAGAAGACATTAACTCCAAAAATATCAGAACCCAGGAGAGCCCATAAGGGCTTATTTATCTGCAGAAAAAATCGCAATTACCAAAAGATCACCCTTTTAATTCATTATTTTGCATTGCAACTGGGAAGGTTTCTGACAAACTGTGTTACAGAGTAACTGTACCCCATAAAAATGTAACAATGTCGAGACCACTGATTTAGGAGATAACGACATAAAAAACAAAATGTTTCGCTTGAGGAAAACGTTAAAACTCTCTTCAGGGGTTCTTGATGCACAATTTTTGTGTAATTCACGTTAGGGTCGTGGGTAACGTGAGCAGATGGTTGCATGCGCATTTTATTTACCATTATTTCATATCTGCAAACATCTCTATTCTTTCGTCTTAAATCGCTTGATGCCGGATTATCGATAATTGTTTCTACCCAGCGTAGCACAGAACACTTTTTTTGCCGATGGTTTCTTATAAATGGTATAAAATCATGATTCCGTTCCGAATCATGTCACCTTCCCAATCGTTTATAATCATACGTCAAAAGACAATTCAGTAATATAGTTATGTAGACATTTTTGTACAACTATGGATTATGTAATAGTTTCCAACTGTCTTCTACGTCATACAATCACAATGCGAAACATATTTCTCACTGGATGACAAACGAAAGGATTATGCAAACCCCATCATGCAATGCTGCCGATTTAAATAGTAGAACAAAATAATGCATTTGTCACTTTTGTGTACAAGTCACGAAGAAATGCAAAAGTTAAAAATAAGTAATCTAGAAGAAATTTCGTATCTCTGATCAAGACCGGGTAAGAAATATTATTTCAATGGTCTAATAAAGTCACAGTAAAAATTTAGTATCATAACTTTTATTTCCTTTAATGCGTAAGGAGGGAATAGTGAGAACTCGAAACAAACAAGATGCCATTAATTGAAAATATAATGGTAATTTAGTATATTTGAACCGGGCTGGATGACTAAGGAGGCTAAGAACCATTTCCGACTCAACGCAAAAGATCGCGGATTCAAATACTGCATTATCGTATTATTGCCCTTGTCTTGTGTGCATGCGTGTTGTCACGAAGGGTTTCACTATCTGCTAACCCCAGTTTCGAGGAGTTCACCCGTGCGTTAGTGTGTAGGACATGTTCTCACTTACATCACATTGCGGAGTGGAAGGGTACCATAGGCTACGGGTAGTAATTTCATCACCCCCCCCCCAAAAAAAGTTACCCTCCTTTTCTGGAAAGCAAATAACGTGCCAGTTAATGCGTGGTCAGTTACGGGTAGATGACTTCGAATACCCGCTAGAAAAAATACTAAAAAGAATTGGCTTATACGCTATAACGAGCACGTGTTATTGCAAGCTTCCAATCAGCGTATCTCGACATAAGAAATATAAAGAGACAAGAAATCCAGCACATTGACTCGACGCTCTTCCTAATAAAAACATTTTTCAACGTAAAATATTAATGATACCAGCAGCTAGGTTATCAAAGTTTCTCGAACTCAGTGTTATGATAATTGCGAGCACGGCGCTCTCCATTTGCGTTCCGTGTTATTCTCAAACAAAAGAAAACATTCCGTTTTTAACGACGCAGAATGAAAATTATTTTTCACATCTCTATTTCCATGCAATACTGCCCTCACAAAGCCACTTTTAGTGAAAATGTTATATCTACATCTATTCCGGTACGTTAATATTTGTTTTCGAAATACTACGAAACTTTCGTCAGAGCATGACAAAGGCAACACAAGCAGTTCAACGCGGCTCGGCTCGCACCGCTCGAGGTAATCAAATGAGCAACATTTGTCGCGCGAAGGGGTCATGGAAGAAAAAAACACCATTGGCTTACGGACACGCCGAGAAGACAGTTGAACAGAGCGAGGATATGAGTATCGAGAACCTGCGAGGCCCGTCGGCGGTGTGGCATCAGGCGACAAAACTCAGGCGCGGGGGACGCCCCTGGCAGTTAAGCGCGCCGTCCCGCCGGCTCCGAGCCCCGGATACCCACCCACAGAACGCCAACTTTGCTTTTTGCCATCAATACAGGAACTATGATGCGTATAGTTTATACTATCAAGCAAAGCAATTACAGTAATGGACGTCCCGGTCCCGCGGCCGGATGACTTTGGTGGAGGAAGAGGGTGTGGGGAACGGCGCGGTGCAGCGCGGGACGCGGCGTGGCGTGGCGTGGCGGGGCGGGGCGGAGGAAGGCAGGGAAGAAGGGGAAGCGCAAGGGCACCGGCGAAGGTGGCCGAAGGGGGCGGGGAAGCGGGCGAGAACGACGGCGAGCAGACAGGATCTCCTCCCGTTGTAAAGGGAAGGGAGGGCATCGAGCAGGGCGAGGCGGCGAGGGGGCGAGGGGGGTTCGGAGAACAGGAGAGAGCCAAGAAGGGGGAGAATGATGAGGAGGGGAGAGGAGAGGAAGGAAGGAGGGGATGGAGGAGTTCAAGGGGGAGGGGAGGAGAGACGAGGCGTAGAGGCCGAGCTCCGGGCCGGCGAGCCCAGCGCGCGCACGCTCCAGCTAGCAACGCGAGAGAGAACTCCCGTGCTCAGGGAACTTGACGTCAACGCCGGCCCGATAGCCTTTCTGCTAAACCGATTCGGGTCACAGCACTCGGCACGCAGTCATTTCTTGACTGCTGGCGCGCGATCTGTGTGATGCGAGGCTTCCGTTGTGCGGCGGATACATTCATATCTCAACAGAACTCCAATGTTTGTAATTGTTGCGAGCTACTTTGAAGAGGAACGCGAGTTCTTCCAGAAGTAAAAGATGAAGCACCCAAGAAAGATATATACGAAGAACAGAAAGAGAATCATTGTGCCAATAAAAGCTACGTACTTTACCCGGAATAAAAAAGAGAAAGTAATGAACGTCAGGGGGAATCGATACAATCCAAACCGTTCGAGAGCCAACTCATCTTTTAAGAATCATATATGCAGCGTTTTCATTACTCATTAAAATAACTTTTAGTAAATTGTCATCATTTATTAATAATTATATAAAACGTAAATAAAAGTTCAAATTATCAGAATTCAAAAAGCACACAACTCTAATTTTAAAGTATTGAACTACAATTATTATTACGATAATTACTTTAAACTACTCGTCGAAAAAACATTCAATGATGTAAATTTTTTTTTGTATTCACTCTGATAAAACAAGTAATACGACCAAACATCACATCCAGCAGTGATGCATTTGGCCTGGCTAACACGGATCGATCATCAACCCTGAGGAACTCCATACTCAGTGTTACATTATTTGCGATTTCTTGTGTCGCGTCGTCTGTCCCAGAACAAGTCGGCCGCGCGGCTTTGAGTAGGTGCGCGGAGTGCGACACGCCGCGCGCCGATGCAGCGCTGTTTGCGAGTGAGAGCCGAGTTATACACCAGGGGCAATATATACCGCGTGAAACACGAGTGTTCCGAGGGTTGCCTACACAGTCCACGTCACGGGGCTAACACCCGAGTTCGCAGCGTATTTACCGAACATTACGCGGGTGCCCGAGCGTTGTTAGTTCCCTTATCCGCCATTTGCACTGTAATTTAACAGAAACGACCGCTTACACATCTCAGCCTCAGGCATTCCCAGTCGGCAGAAACACTGTACAAGCAAAATGCTACGCTTTCCCCACGCCTCCAAGCGCCGAGACGTTAACAGAGGATGACGGGGAGAGATTTGCGGAGCAAACAAAGAGCATGGTAGGATAGCGTAGTTTTCGAAGACTATATATAGAAAGACAGACACTACTTCTTTACGTAGTATAGATACTTAATAAACACTGGTGTGACGACAATATAATAATCTTGTCCTTTTCACAGCAGGGCCATTTCGGTCAACTTGGGCTTCGTGAAGAACAAATACCTATCCGGGAAACGATGCGATTAGAGTCAAACATTTCGATCATACATTCAAAGTCCGTAAGTACTGTGTTATAAAATGTATGTGATATATGTATTCGTTTGCGTTGTTTTACAACTTAAAACTACAGTAAGCAATGTAGGATGTATCATATTTTGTTTTTATTTATTGGGATATATTTTGCACAAATTTATAATAATAGGTTTCGCTTTACCGTGGAAAATGCTAGTATTAAACAGAAAACGGCAAAAAGTTAACAATTTGTAATATTTACTTTTTCCTGTAATATAATTCTTATATCATATTGATGTAATCAACCGATATGCAGGTCCAATTTGTACGTAAATGTCATGATAGTATAAATATCTTCTTTGTCGCAAAAACGTTACTGTATATCAAATATTTTAAATGTTTTTTCGAAGAATTGTGAGAACATATTTCGTAATAAAAATAGTTACGTATCTTATACTTTAACGAACTTCACTATAAATATATACAAACTTTATCGTTCAACTAATAAAAGGCAATGGCAATAGTAACAAAAAATACATCTGTCAAAACCGAGCAAATTAAAATATTATGAATTTAACTTCACATTCTTGTTCAGTCTCGAAAAGACCCATAACATCGTTTAATTTTTTTTATTTCAAAAATAAATGGGTGAAAAATCAAAGAATATGCTAGGTAAATTGCAAAGTCCGACAGTGGTGACTTCAACATTAGGTTGGAAATCACAAGTCCCATGTGACCTTTCATTTGTGGTCAATGTGAGCGAATGAGGCAAGAGTTTACTCATCATGAGAACTTTCAGTGTTCATTCGTACTATTTGACTATGTTCTGATCTTTTTAATATTTTAAATAAATAAACTGTACTACAGTAAACCATAATGTTCCCTTACGCACGTAGTGTATGTATGGAGGTTAAATAGGTAATAAGCGAGATAAATTAACCAGACGAGCAAATGTGAGTAAAGTGGGACGCTCTTATCATACACAATGGTATTGCCTTAATGCTTTTTTCTGGAAAAGTGTCATTGGTTTACGCAATGAAGCTGATAGTGCTGGTGGTAGGAGAAAAGCAGAAAAAGACGAAGTGAATCGATGGGAAGTATGCGGAGGTGTTTGCGAATCTCAGTTTCGCACAACCCAAGGGGCGCGAACGAAGCGAGAAGGGCTAGCGTGGGCGGGCAAATGCAGGCGGGTACGGGCGGGCAACTGCAGGCGGGTACAGTTCAGCAAGTGCAAGAGAGTGCGGGCGGGCGAGCGGGCGGGGGGGGCGGGCGGGCGGGCGGGGGGGGGGGGGCGGGCGGGCGAGGGAGCGGGCGGGCGAGGGAGAGGGAGAGGGAGAGGGAGAGGGCGGGCGGGCAAGGGAGCGGGCGGGGGCGGGCTGGAACCGGTATGGGTGTGGGAAGGGTGTGTGCGAGCGGGCAGACAGGCGCGCACGCCACGGTAGGTGCGATGGCCGCGGGCACATGCGATGAAGCGGAGGGCCCCTAATCACAGCTGCGCAATAAAAGTCGCGGCACCCGGCCATCGGCCCGCGGCCTCGCGCCGCCGCTTACCCAGCTGGTTGCGGCACGCGAGTGCGTTGGGGCTCAAACCCCTTTGCCGGCAACGCGGCCGCCGCTGTCTGCATTTGTGTTCTGCAAGGCCGTACATTTATTAAGGGGAATAGTGTAAAGCGATTTCTGTTCTATCAGAAATACTTTCTTCCAGAGACCGAAAACAGAACGTCTGATCACTAACGGAACGCTATTCCAAGATGGGTCCGTATTTTTCGTGCACACGTGAGACGGTGAAAACAACTTCTTCCAAAGGCATTGTGAAGAAACATTGGTTGAGTCGCATTGTCGTTCGAGATAGATTCGTTAAGTCTACAAAGCGGAACTAAAATTGTCAGAGAGAACATGTTAGACCACTGAAATTCTCAACGATTCCCCGGGGGAAATGCAACTGCCTGACCGACTGTGTGGATTTGAGGACAGGAAAATAACACCAGAGACCAAATTACGTTGTAGCACTTTCGATGTCTCTGCACTCAAAATTAGGATGTCAAAATGTCAACAATATGAGTTTCGCAATTTACAAAAATATGGCAGCAATTTCAGTAGAAAGCGGATGCCACATGCGACAATATGCATAACCAAAGTGGAACAGACGGAACTATTTCTCCAAGTGAAGAGAGAAACACAATGCCGAAGCCCTAGGCGCTCGAGGAAGATCGCGGGAAGCTCCTTCTCTATTTGTGCAGGGCTAAAAGAGCAAGGCAAGTGCGCGCTAAGTAAACTTCGTTAGAAGAAAAGCGCGCCGGGGTATAGAGCTGAATATGCCAAAGCACACAGGCCTTCCGAGGTTGGAATATGGTGTCTCGGCAGCGCGAAGAGAGTCGGATAACTGTTTCAGGGGGGAACGAAGCATTTCCCCGCTCGAGCGTTGTGTACTTTCTAATTACACACGTCGAAGAAAAGTGAGGGACGGGCAGACGGGAGCAACAGCCCCGAGTGTTTGCGTGGCGTGGGGTAGCGCGCGGGCGCGGGGGCCTGTGGGTGTGTGACACGGTGCGGCCGCGGGGTGGCGTGGCGTGGCGTGGCGGGGCGGGGCGGGGCGGGGCGGGGCGCAGGAGGACGCGGGGGCGGAAGGGGCTGCTCGGGGGAAGAGAGGGCCGGCGGGACAGGAGGGGCGGCGGCAGCGATCGACGCCAACCGCGGGAAAGCACGCCGGCGCCGGGACCGCGATCGACCGCCGCTGGAACGGGTCGTTCGCCGGCGGACTCGGCAGCCACGGCCGGCGCTCCGAGCGGCGCCAACCGCTCGCCCTCCCGCGGCCGCGCGCGCATCCAGCGCGGCGGGCAGGCACCGAACTTAAAGAGGGCTGCGGACAGCGGCACAACACGCGACGTGCGAAATATTTTGTCACATCGGAAACGTGGGAAAAAAGTTTTCTAAATTCGCCTGCATTGGTTGTCATTAGAAAATGAATGTATGCAGCCCCACGTATTCGTTTTTGTTTAGTTCTAAATTAAGTTAGTCGTATTTTTAAAATGTGAGTGAAGGTGAAGTGATAAGAAAATTACTTGGTATGATTGCAGATGACTGGAAAATCTGAGAAGAAATAGTGTATGTGCTGGCATACGTATGTGTTGCTATATGTATATACAGGAAGAGTCGAACATAATTGTGGATGCAATACACAAAAATTGCTCATCTATAAATATTTTCATGAATTTCCTGGGTAATTTGTGGAAGTCACTGACTCCGAATCGCTGGTCGGTCAAAGCCCGTATCGGGCTGTCGAGCCAAAGGACAGGGCATTGACTCCGAAAATCGACATTTTTAGGAAAAACAGCTAATACTGCTTTGAATCCGGTTTTACCATGGAATCCGAGGGTAATAAAAAATAACAGACATTTTCAATTTGAACGGAAATGAAATCAATTACGTACTCATGATCACGTATGGAGGCTCTTTACGTACAAAGCAATCGTACGGTAATGATCAGAAACATACTGCCATTTTGCGTGGGTACCGAATGGGGCTTTCGTTTGAATTAATGATGAGATATATACATCATAGTAACATTTTTCAGAATGAGTACATCGGAATGAGTACATTCAGAATCATGGCAGATGTTATTTATGCCACTAGAAAATATAACATTTCCATCATTTGCAAATTTCAATCACGTTGGGAACACGCAGATTGACAGATTCAGCCTCAGTACTGAACCTGCGGGACTTTTTCATTCAAAATAGTTCCATTTACGCGAAAGCACTTTGCATGGAAGTTCGGGGAGCTGCCAATTTTATTAGACCAATGTTAAAACTAAAGCGTTTTCTCCCCATAACGCGACTGATAATACGAACCCAATTAATTTCTAAGCACTGGCTGACTCAGGGACAAATATTTCTAATTTTCCTAAAAACAATATCTGCTTAAATGAACAGATTTGGAACACTTACGAAATGTTTTTGAAAGCCTAATATTTGAGCTGTATTTAATACTTGCGATCTGGTAAAAACTGTTTCATCTTCGCATTAGAGACGCAGCCGACCGTCTCTTTGTTGACATGCAAAGCAAATTATACTCCGAGTACTGCCGTTCGCGACGACAACAGAGGCGCGGCTGGAATAGGGGCACACCAAATTACCCGACTCCACGTACTCGTTATTCCATTATGTTATAGAATAACGTCCGGCGTGTACATCCCAGCGGCGCGGCGGCCGAGGGGGCGGAGCCGGGGGCGGGGCCGGGGGTGGGGCCGGGGCCGGAGCTCCTACACGCGAGCCTTAATCGCGATCGGCCGCGATCGCCTGTCGCCGGGCGCTCGTCCGGGGCGAACACGCGGACGCGTGTCGCCGGGGCGCTCCCGAGGGCAAGGGCGCCGCCCCCGTCCCTGCCGCTGACGACAAAAAGAACGGAAGGGCCCGCCGTGGGGCAGAATGCTACGTCGGGGCGGGTGGGCGCGCGCGGGGCGAGGCGGGATGGGGTGGGGTGGGGCGAGGAGGAAAGAGGCGGAGCGACGAAGAGGGCGCTCGCTCGCGCGCAAGAGGTCGCTGCGGGGTTAGAAGCGAAGTGGAGTGGAGTGGCGCGGCGAAAAGTGCGGAATGGGGGAAAGATCGCGACCGGAGAGGAATACAGAGAGAGACAGAGCGAGGGCGAAGAAGAGAAAGGATGGTGCGCGCAGGAACGGCGCGCTCTAGGAGTATAAAGGGAATTATACTGCGAAGCGTTGCGCGCGCGCGGAGCATTGTGCGTGGCCAGCGAGGCGTACCTCGACGCGTGTACACAGTTGCGCGAGGCATGAAAAACGCATAATGGCCTCAATTGGTAATCAAGGAGAAGATTTGAAGAAAGAGTCGAGAGAATTCAAAATATGACACAGCTTCAAAAAATCAAAGGACTGACTACATTTCGCAGCAATTCAAACGAGATGAAGAACCGCGAGATAAACGACACGTCGCGCCGACGGTGCAAACGGCCCCACGTGACGCGGCTGCCAAGGACGGACGCGTGGATGGCGGCAGAGGGGAATTCCAGGTGTGGTGTTCGTAATAGCGGGCGCGCCGTCGTGCGGAGGGCGCCGGGGAACGAACGACAAACCGCAGTGCGTTGCGAGCGCGTCCGCCGACGAAAATGTTGCAGAGCGCTGCGCCGATGACGCGTGGAGCGCGACGTGCCGATGTTTATACGCACAGCTCGCCGCTCTGATGTAGCTGACACGCTTGTGGTGCCATGCCGCGTGCGCTTGGCACAAATCTCACAGAACCCAATTAAGGTACGCAGATCGTATTGCGCCAATGCCACGTCGCATATTAGAGGACCCCCATCGAAGGGCGTGGGGATGCAAAGTAGTACAAAAGAACAAACCAGCGAGTCAAGCGACACATATTCGGACTATAATTTCAAACGAACGTTATATCATTAATAGTGTAAACAATGGAAGATCCCATTTTTAATTAAATATTTTAGTAATGACCGACAGAATACTAGTCATCTTTGAATTCGTTGTACGTTTAAAGCTCAGGCACTACCTGAAGCTAAAATCTTGTTTAAACCTCAATGTAGCAGTCAGAAACAGTAACCTGTGGGCATAATGCCAATTTATTTATTATAATTACTAAAATATTACTTAAACTGAAATAATTAATTACAGATCATAAGAAAATGCAATTCATAAATATAGTACATAACGGTTATTGTGCGAGGTTGAAACTGAATATTTATGACGAGCTTAATGAGAGTTCCGAACGTCACGCAGGGCAGCTGTTCGGGACACAACGCATAAGAGGCATGTTGGAATTGACAGGGTCAGGAGGTGGACAAGTGTAGTGTAGGACAGAGACCATGAGCCCAGAGACCGTACACGCGTCCTGCAATGCCTCCAGCCCGAAGGGATCATCGCTAATGCGGCTATGTGCAGTCTTCCGAGCATCAGTGCAACATTCTGACTATAATGACGTTAACAGGTGGGGGCGCCGTACACCAAGCGACGTGCGCGCACGGCACGGCACGGCACGGCAACGCGAAGATCGTCATACGTAGAGCAGGCTACGCCGACAACGGGGCCTGCGAGTCGTAACGGCCGGGAACGCAAGTGTAATGACGTTAGTGCTCAGAACGACACGTAACAAACAAATTGCTCAGAGGGCAACCTGCACGTCACGCGAGTTGCGTCAACGCCAGCACCGCCGCTCGCGCTGCAGCAGGGCTCGGCTGAATTTGCGCGCCGGGAGCGCGCCGCCCGCACGCCGCCCTCGCGCCGCACGCCAATGGCGCTCGCCGCTTCGCAATATCCCGAGCAACCCGGCTGACCTAGCCCTACAACCTTCTTACCGAAAGCCATTGTATTCACCCTTGTGCTTGAGGTTGCAATGGCACTGAAGATAACGTATTTTTATTTTTTTCTAATTAACAGTAGCAAGGTAACATATCATGCCCTTCCTGTCATTTGGACTAAAGAAACCTGCTCCCGCTCTGCTTTAAACGTCCGTACCACGCCAACAATCCACTTCTTTTTGAAAACAGCCAAGTCGCATGACAGGCCCCTAAAGAACCACCAGCGCATATTAATAAGCGGACTCAGTTGGCTGCTTGAACTGACAAACGAGACGGCCGACGGATGCTCATCAGACACCTAATACGCTACTTGTGCCAGAGAGGGAGAGAAAGAGAGAGAGAGAAAGTGAGAGAGGGAGAGAGAGAGAGGGAGAGTGAGAGAGAGAGATTGGATTGGGGCAATGGGCAGCGCATGGTGCAGGGTCTAGTAAGCAAGGAAGAGACCTACACCGCGCACCGTTGGCGGGCTCGAGCAGAAGAGCGGCAGCTGTGCAGAAGCTCATGTGGACACTGCGGCGCGTGACCTCCGTGAACGTAATGCAAGCGAAATGATGTTATTGTCATGGACGGCGTGCAAAGATCCTACTGCAAAGAGCAGGTTGCGTCGCCCATGCCGAGCACAAGGCGCGGCGCGGCGCGGCGCGGCGCGGCGCGGCGCGGAGCGGCACGTGGAGGAGGGTCGGGAAGATCGCGCGAAGCAGTTACCGCGCACAGCGCCTCGTAACAAGCAGCTTGCACGCCACAATGAGACAAGCATCGCGAGAGAACGCGGGAAGCATACGCTACTAACCAAACACTCGGTTACCGGTTTTAGAGAGGTTGCCATTTTGACTGAAACACAAGGCATATCAGACGGGAGACCTCTATTACGATTCGAAGCCCCTAACCTTTTGATATGATTGCTTTTGATGGGTGGGAGATGATGAAATGATTTCATTGATGATGGAACAATGGTGGAATGAGAGCCAGGGGAAGAGGGAGAACCTCGAGAACACCTGCCGCGAACTCCCATTGTGCACCACAAATTCCACATTGATCGACAGGGATTTAACACCAGTATCCAGAGGTGGAAAGTAAACAGTCGCATCATTAAATCAGGGGTCGACGAAGGGAATGTCATTGTTACAAAACGGACTGATTTCGAATGAAATTGTAAAATAAATGATCGTGAAGTCGTGCAGTCTATAAACACCTACCGCCATCATTTTTGCTTCAATACAAATCCTGAACGGAGTGCATGCAATTCAGAATCGGGTACCCACACATTAAAGACGAGGACATCGGCTTCTACACTCTTAAATGTCCCCATTATTATCAAGCCATTTAAAACACCGTATCATAATTTTATTCCCTGCCCGCGGCCTTAAGCTAACTATCTCCCACTAATAGAGATGCCACTTGAACAGGAAAGAATGGGGCTCGTGACGGCGGGAGCGCGCACATCGCCTGCGGGGCGCGGGCGCGGGGCGGAGCCGTGGGGGTTCGCGCGGCGGAAGCGACCGGGAGCTCGGGGCTCGGGGCCCGGAGCTCCGCTGGGCCCCGTCGTGCTCCGCCGAGCTCTGCTCTGCTCCTCGTGCCGCAGGGTCGCAGCGAGGGCGCCGGCGGCCCCATCGACCGGCGGGGCGCGGTTTCTGTGAAGTGCGCTCGCCGACGCCGCGGTCGGGAAGTTTTTGCATCAACGCGCGCCCGCAGCGCCACCGCCACGCCCGCTCCCGCCGCCCCCACGCGCTCCTCCTCTGCCGGCGCCGAGAGAGTGGGAGCACGCTGGGGGGCGAACGGAGAGCACGCGGGGGAGAAGCGGGGCGGAGAGCAGCGGAGAGAGGAGGGAAGAGGAGAGGAGAGGAGAGCAGAGAGAGATGAGGAGGCGGCTAGGCGCCCTCCGCGCACGTCCGCCTCCCCGCCCCGCAAGACAGCTGCGCGCTGCTATATGACGGGGCGATGGTACTCGGGGGACCGCGAGGAGAGCCGCCGGCCATTACCCCGCCGCCGAATCATGAATCAGCCGCGGCGCCACCTGAGCAGGAGGCAGCCCCCGCTGCGGCAATACGTAGAACGTGACACCCGCGGTGCCCCCCCCCACCCGGCAGCCACCCACGGCGATGTAATTCCGAAGGCCGCCCGAGGCCGTGCTCGCCGCGCCCAGCGGACTTGCGTGCGCGTTCCGGATGTGCGGCCCCCGCTTCGCAGGCTGAGAGATCCCGCCTTCGCAACCTCTGGGCGCGTTCGTCCCACAAACTTCATCTTCGCTTCACTCCCACCAACATCTACGCGCGCGCGCGTACGCCCCCGAGAATACTCCCTACCGCCCACTCTCCCTCCCTCCAGGCCCACCATGCGCGCCCGTCACCTGCACACCTCCCATCAGCCCAAACGCACGCACCCTCTGCGCATCCCTCCCTGTCTGCTCCCTTCCCCTTTCCCACCCCGTCGCAGCGCTGGGGGATCCTGCCCGCTCTCCTGACCTCCAGGAAATCCTCGATACTGCACGCTGGCCGTCCCTCCAGGCATGCTAATCGTAGCAGCACTCCCGCACCTCCCCTCCAGCCAATATTCTGCGTCCAGAGAACACCCTCGGTGGCCCTCCGTACACTGTTCGTCCACTACTTATTACATCTTAGAACACCCATTTTCGTATTTCATTTCAGTGACTTAACTGCAACATTTCAGTTGTAATGGTTTTTCCTCCAATCGCCTGTCTCTCCACGCCGGTCCCACGCGCTCACTGCCACCTACAGTCTTCTCAGAAATCCGCGCGTACACATCCTCCACTACCTCCGACTCCACTTCCAAGAGCGCCTTTCCCCGACCTGGCGCTCCTGCGAGTCCGCTTCCCAGCCCGCCTGCTGCTCGCCAGCCCCCCAGGCGAATCTCCGCCCGTGCAAGCCCGTGTCGCTCTCCGGGGATCGGGTTAGTGGCGACGCTTGCCAACTCAGGCCACTCCGCGCGCACGCTGCTGCTTAGCCGTCCCGCGCGCTATCGCTCTCTAAGCCTAGAAACAGCCTCCCCCCTCAGCCTGCCCCACTCCAACCTCCCTCCACCGCTCGGGCTCGGGAGAGAAGGCTTTATAAACAAAAGAACGGCGAGAGAAGCGAACGAGCGCCGTCGCGACGCTGAACGAAAGCAGGCCGGAAGAGTGCGAGCGACACCGCTTCCGCCGGCGCTGCCAGGTATCCGCCGCCGCCGTCGCCGCCTCTACCGCCGACAGAGGTCAGGAGGGGACGTTCGCTGCAGCGAATGGGGCCTGCGAGGCCCTGCCTGCCCGTTTCCCGAACCACGGAATCGAATCTCCGTCCAGCAGCAAACTACATTACGTTATGGAGACCGGAGAGGCCGGGCAAGAGGGAAGAGCGAGTGAGGGAGGTGCGCGTGACAGAGATGGAAGAGCATTGGGTGAGGGGCGTGGCGGGGGGATGGGGCGTAGGGTTTGGGTGAGGACGGCGCGGCGCCGCCGTGCCGCGCCGACGCCTAATGTACCGGTCATCTCTTCGGGCCATCCGGCAAACTATATAGCAAGCCCATCCCGGCTCTCGCCGACGAGATTCCCGCGTTAACAACAACCCCAGCTTGGGAATTACAATGGGGAAGCCCGGAAGAGGGAGAGGCGTAAGATAAGGGAATCCGTTTTGTCTCGAAGCCTCGAACGTTTTCCTCACAGCGGAGATCGCGTCTGACGGAAGATTGATTTCCGTCCCTCACAATAACAAGCCCCTACGTCCGCCAGGCTTTAGACCATATATTAAACCCAGCGCTCAAAACCTCGCGAGCGTCGGAATATCTAACCGAGGACGAGGAGAACGTCTGAATAGATTTCGTGCATGAACACCTGAACGTGGCGCAAGGACGCTGGTGAGGATAGGCGAGCGGACGTGGAAGGCGTATGACATGCACGACCGCGTTATGCTCTGCGATGCGCGCCCGCGCATGGAGTCGTATGTATGTGAATGTGTGGGTGTATGTGAGAGTGCGCGGGAGGTTGGAGAGAAAAAGCAGCTTGCCACCAATATGTGAGCGGAAACGGCAGAAGATGGACGGCTGGTACCTTACAAGCGCGACATTCTCGGAACACAGTTTCGTTCATGAACAAAACGTATCACTATACCACATGTTGTGCAAGGAACAAACATAAAAGAAATAGAAATAAACTAAATGTTCGTAATTTACAATTTGAACAAAAGATCTACGCAATATATTGTAACGCATTTTAACGAATGAAAAAATAGCAAGCATTTTCCGAAATTTTATTTAAAGAGGGCACAAAACGTAGTGTTGCAGTGTTTTATGCAAGAACTTAATTCCGAAATAATTGTTTTTTTCATTAAGCGTACAAAACAACGCTAATTTCCTTAAAGAATTCTACTATCTTACATTAAACAAGGGAGTTTTCTCGTTTTTTTCCATAGAGAGAATTTTAATTTAAACTGTGTTGTAATTAATGAAATAGACGAACTTCTTTCGTAATCTAAAAAAGGCACTGAAATGTTCTTGCGAATTTCAGGAAAAGAAATCAAGGAATATTACAAAATATTTAAAAAAAATCGAAGACCATTTATTAACGTTAATTACTAGGAGAACAAAAAGAAGAGAAAAAATGCGTTATAGTATTGGTGACTCCCTGTGACATTAAGGAGTATTAGCTCCACTCGTATCAAGGTTTGTAGGCGCTATTTTTGATAATCATTATTGTCTTCACGGAGAATCTATCAGCCAATTCTAAACACAGGATTTTCAGCAGCCTCCGAACGTATTGCGTATCAAAATTCTACTAATAAAATAATTACCATTTTTTAAGAGACTCGACCTAATGATGCCAAAATATCCCGTGGGTGACGAGGGCACCAATACGATGCAATTAGCATACATTCTATACGAATTAAAATAATTTTCCCCGAGATGGAAAATTGTACACTGATCTCTTTGCAATGGGTCATCTGCAATACTTTTGGGCAGTGTCAATATTCTTCACAAAAATAGGGAAATGGGCTCAAGGCTTAGATAACATTCTTGAAGCACAAATGAGTCGCATTCAACCAACACTCATGTAATCACTGAAAATTTGAGCATCATTAAAAAACGCTAACTGCATTATATTAAACATTCACTCCTACCCGCCAGTCTTTTGTTATACATTCATCCACGACGTAAGTAAACGAGGCGACTGCAAACAACACCTACTTATTTCATTTCCAGCAATTTTACGAGAGAGAGAAAATCTTATCGCGCCCACATACGGACTGACATGAACGGTGTACGTTCTCGTTACGTTTTGTTTTGGTAGGAATAAGCTGGATTTGAACTATGACCCTTCATGAGGATGGCGCTGCGTTCAGAGATTAATTTTTTTCAGACCCAAAATGAAATAGAGACAGGAACTACAAATCTGCCATTTTCTCAAGTTAGAGCAATATAGCTACTGCATTGGGAGAATTGACAGCTTGAGAGAAACTGCAGCACGTGTCGCAGAAACCCAAGCGCCTCTCGCAATGTTAAAACATGCGCCGCTACCTCATAAAATGTATATTTTATTTCCCGCTTTCAAGTTTCTTACGCTTATATGTCTTTTTGAAAGGTACCAACAGAATTAATAGATTTGCCGAGCTAAATTACATCAAACATGTTTTCATTTCATATCTTTTTCAAGTATACAATCATCCACAAGGATTACGAATCATTAACATTATCCTTTAAAAGATATATTTTAAAAAATCTCTCAGTTTTAAAGATATTCTTTTTTCACGTTCATGCGATTTTTGTGTAACGAGCTATGAAAGCGCATAACGAAGTTTCACAATTCTTGGCATACAAATCTTTGAGGTCTTCCCTACGTCACCTGCGACTGCATCTGATTTGGCACGAACACTGCGCCCGGCCAGGCGCGGTGGGGCGTGGTGGGTGGCGGGGCGAGGCGGAGCGGGGCGCGCAAAAGGCACGGAACGCACCCTGGGGCGACCGCGGGGCGAGGGCCGGGTCAGGAGCCCGGCAGGACCGCCTGGCGGGGAGCGAGAGGAGCAAGGGGGCCTGGAGCAGGGTGGGAAGCGGAGGGGAGGGAAAGTGAGGGCGGGGAATGGCGGGGCAGGTCCGCGCGGGTCCGCAGAGCCCGGCGCGCTATTAGCTGCGCACCGCCTAACGACGTTTGCCGGGACGCGCACCTCCTAATACGATCTCCGCCCGCCACAAACCAATCGTCGCGCCGGGGACGCGAAAGAAGTGCTGCTGTAATGCTCTTACATTTTCACGCTGATTCTATTAATTTCTTTACAAAATAATTACGACTCTCCCTGCTTAATCACGGAGTATTATGTATAGTAATTATACCCCCATTAACTTGCCAAGTGGCTCATTCTCGGAGGTAATTGAGTGTTATACACTTCTAATGAAAAGACTTTGCTTCACTGATCTGCTGCCAACGCCCGACGAAGTGAAATAGCAAGGCGATCGACCCGCTGCCGTTGAGAAGTAGAAGATCGCTGTAGGTCGCGCTCCCGCGCGGTTCGCCCCAAGAAAGGACGGTATCAGAATTTCATTGGCCCCGCAACCGCCGCCGCCGGCGGTGAAAAGGGCGAAAATAAAGCAGTGGGCGTCGTGAAAGGTACGTTAACCTTCCTTATTAAATAAAGCTCTGCCGCCGACACCCTAAGAGGGCAGACGGGACGAGACGGTAGGGCGGCGGGTAGGAGAGACGGCGGGGCGGCGGCCCGCGCCGAAACGGCATCGACCCGCCTGCTGCCTCGAGGCCGCACGGGCCCACCGCGGCATCGCCCAGACCTAGGCCGCGGCCACTGCGCTGATAAGGAACGCGCGAAGTTCGTCAGGAATTAATTCCTCAAATCATCTACTATTTTTGTGTGTCATCCGGGGATTTCCAAGAGTTCACAGAAATACTGCATACACGTTTTTTGAACCATTAAATAGACTAACAAATACGTACAAATTACCTCTAGGAGGACTGTGAGAAAAACATGTCTCTCGCATTATCTTTATATTTCTGACAAACTCCCACTAACGCGTTATGCATGGGCATGCTAAAAACTAGTGTTTCTATGACACATACTTTCTCCATACCAGGAAATATTTAATCCAAAAATTTCATGCTACTTCTGAGAAATTCTGAAAATGTTAAAGCTTCGTTTATAGTAACCCCAACATCAATATATCCGTTTCAAATTTTGTATGGCCTCGAGTTCGCCAGATCGATCGGGGAATATCAATTTTGGAGAAATTCTTCTGAACGTTTTAAGCGCTCGAGTTTACCCCGGATACTTTGACGGACGGACAAACGTTTTTCTAAAATCAAATTTCTGATATCAAAGACCTACAAAACGTGGATTCTGTCCAAATAATTAGAATAAGTAATTTACTGCATGGAGGAACAAATTTACTCACTTTTTAGATACCAGGATTCCACAGTACAGGTTTTTCGAAACAAATTGCTACTCTCCGCTGGAGTATTATATTACAGGTTTTTCCTTTGATACGTAAGTACGTAGTAGGCGAGAAAGTAAAAATTAATTCACAGAGAGCTATTGACGTCGGATGGGAAGTTTTTGTCACAAATATTTTCACATCGAAATTGCATAAAATACTACATGCACTTTGATCGAAGTGGATTCCCAGTTATTTACTTCTAGAACTGTCTTTATAATAATGATGTTTCCAACAAGCATATTATATCTCGAAATTATTTCGCAAAAATTCTCGTTTGTGTCTCGTCTCTTTGCGCAAGTTGTAGTCACGCTTTTATTCAACGCGATTTTAATTCCTTGAAACTGGATTTCAAATATTTCATCTTGTCAATTTCCATAAATTCTACTCGAAAATCCAACATTGTAATCAGAACTTTTTCCGGAATACTATCTCTCACCCTATCCTAGTTGTTGGAAGAGAATACGTTCATTTATAACACTTCAGATCGAGTTACATAATATTGATAGTTATATATATACCTAGCTTGATTAAAAGAGAGCAGAATATAATATACACATATTGTAGAAAATACGAGAATTGAAACAAATTGCTTCGTAGGTGTGAAATGTTACGATAACACCAATATTAACCGACTATTTGTATACTTTCTTGTAACACAGTTATTTAGTAAGAGAAAATATTGTAATGCTACCGCGAAAGGTGGCGATTTCGTCAGAAAAACTGGTATTGTGGGGCCCTTAGACCGAAAATGTGAATACATCGTGTTCAAATATGTAGTAAATAGCTTCATCTAACACGTTGAATAGTCATTATCTACGTTTTGTTTATACCGAAAATTGGTTTACTTCGTCCAGGAAAATGTCTGTCTATTCGTACGTCCTTGGTCAACTCTAGCGCCAAAACTATTCAGCCGAACCGTTCAATCGCCAACATTTTTTATATTTCCCCCAAAGCGCCTCCAAATTTATGGATTCCCCCCCCTCGGATAGAGCATAGGATGCTTAAAAAGAGCACAGGTCTAATTTTTGTTGAATTACCTGAATTTTTGAAAATTGTAAAAGTTCAAAATTTGTTCGGTGTTTTCCTACAACTACAATAGGGAACACTTTCCTTAAGTAAATCTGTTCTTCAAAGAAAAATCTGTAAATGAATTCATGCCCAATTTTTTAAAATCACATTTTGTTTTTGGCAATTTTGTTTGAGACCGATGCAATTTTTAAACAATTATTTATTAAAAACGGCTTCAAATTTTTCTTAATATTTGTGCTCGAAAAGAGCAAATTACGATTCTACAAGGTGTCATTTTTGATGAACTCTGAATTTTTGAAAACGGCAATAAAACAAGAAAAAACCAACTTTACAAAACTACAATCTCGATTATAGCCATTTTTTCCGTCACGAAATCTCTTATGAAAATCAGATCTTTGATTAAAATCATGTACGTTTCTTTGATAATACAAGTAGTTTTAGCCTATTTTTTGATTCAAATAAAGCAATTTGTTAAATAATCTCAAAAATGCCTTAATTTTATTCTTTTTATCCCTCAAAGAGAGCAAAAGAAGCTTAAATTGGGTGTTTTTTGGTTTAATTCTATCAATTTTAAAAATAGCAAAAAAATTACAAATAATGCGACAAAGTATGTGGTGCTGTTGCACCACTAGTTTGTAAAAGTTAGTATCATGAAACGTCCATGGCTTAGATTGAACTGAAAATTTATTGCTAATAGCACATACGCAATAACATGCAATAGGAACGTATCAGCTCTGTAGGTAGAATCATTCTACTTTAAAAATCTGAAATCGAATAAATATTGCGCATTGCATTCCAATCGACGCTTCACGTCATAAAAGAAATCTGCACGGATCACACCAAGAAAAGAAATGAAGAAAAATCGAAAAGAGAGAAGAAAGAAGAGCATAGCACGCAATAAGTGATTCATAAATATTCCGGTCGGACGGGAGGGCGACAGCCACAGTAAAGAGCAATTTAACGGCCGATAGGTCTTCAACGTGGAGATGCCGCCGACCTGGCCCACCGCCACCACGTTGCCTCCAGTGGCGGAGCCGGACCGGTCGCGCGAACGCACAGCCCCGTCCTAAAAGCCCGCCATCCAGTGGCGCGAGTCGCCGTATAATTAATCAACTAAACATCAAGCGCCGGCCCCAACAGAAAACAAAACAGTAGACGCAACGGCGGCGACGGCGGCGGCGGCGGCGGCGGCGGCGGCGGCGGCGGCGGCGGCGGCGGCGGCGGCGGCCGCAACGCGGGCTGCGCTGCCGGGGCTGGCGGCGGGCATTGCGGCCGAGATAGCGAGAAAGCCTGGCGCCGACGAAGCGGGGAAGGCCGACGCCGAGGCGGGGCAGTGCGGTGCAGGAGAAGGCTACTGTGATTCCCGGAGGCGGAATACCGTAGCGTGGAAAGAAGCGAGTGCGACGTGAACCTTAGCTAAGGACAGAACCCGAACAATGGGGAGTAAAGACATTGCAGCTGATGAAGTCGATAAAGATTGCGGACAAATGAGCACTTGTCCAGCCGCTCGACGGACATATAGAGCGGTTGGCATAGGAATGGAGCTGCTCAGGAAGATCAAATGTTAAGGAAGATCGGAAATACTACACAAGACAAAACTGAAAACCAATACGGAACTGCAATGTAAGTAGGGAAACAAGTTAGAAAAACGAAAGGGAACCAGAGCAAATAAGAAGTAAAGGAGTGTGAGAAATCGAACAATACTATGCTACAGGCGAAGATATGTGGAAGTGAGTGTTGTTGAAATGCAGAAATAGAGAAACTACTGAAATTAGCAAGCAAAGAAAGCGACGGCACTGAGTTACACCCACCGAGTAGTCGGTCACATGGGGATGCAAAAATCATTATCAATGCTTAACACCTACGAATGAAACCGTTGATATAAGGATGTGCAGAGGCACAAGATCCCAAGAAGGTACACCAGAAAAGCACAAAAATCAGTCATACCATCACACAAAACAGCACATACGCCCATACACGCGAAGTGTGACATTTGCCCATGACGGCGGCTACTGCAAGGCCCAGGGCCCGAGGGCGGCCCGTACAGTGACGGAGATGAAATAGGAAGGCAAGAGGAGGCGTGGATGGCGAGAAGTGAAGGGCCTGGCCGTCGACCATGAGTAGATGAGAACGTCATTTGTTCTGAGGTCGGTCGCGGGAGCGAGATGCGCGTGGAGGGGTGTCGGGCCCGGAGAAACAGGGCTGAGTTCCACACGCGCCCCGCCACGTGGGCGTTAACAGACGACCGCCTCCGCCCTCACCGCCGTTGCGCGCTCAAGTAACTGGAACCGAGCGGCGGCCGGTGCACGTGAGGCGCGACGGAGCGACGAAGCGGTGGTGGCGGGAGGGGCGAGAGGGGCGGGATGGGGCGGGAGGGGCAGGGGCGGCGACGCGACTCCCGGGGCCCTGCGGCCGCGCACGAGCGCCGCCTGAATGAAGGGGTGGTCCAGAGGCGGGCAAACCGCCTCCGCACCCGCCGCCCGAAAGCTCCTTGCCGTCGGAGATTCGCCGGCTCATTCACGCCCCTCGCAACCAGCAGAATTAGAGGAGAGAATCTTGGGAAACGTAAAATAGGGTGACCTCACGCCCCGGATTTACCACGTCGTCCCCTTTTTCTCGTTGTAACAAAATGTCAGAACCAAACGTGCGGGCCTTTACCTTTGTTCGTTTGCTTGTTCTGATATGTACGACAGTTATTTTTTTAAATAGTAAGTTCTTGTTTTTACTTTTCTGTCTTACTTTGAAGAAGAGACAGTACATTAGTACGCTGGAAATCAGAGATTTGTAGTATGTTTATTGTCGAGCTCTAATAACAAAATAGGGTATAAATCTTGTTCCTGTACGTAGAAAATTACTTCCTCTAACACAGTCAGAATCCATGTTTTGTGGGTCCTAGATACCGAAAAATAGATTGAAGGCGAAATGTCTGTCAGCGGCCAGCGTTTACGATTAAGCCGTTCAGACGATTTTCTCCAAAATTGATATTTCCTGATCTATCTAAACGAACAAGAGGTCCAGCGAGTTTGAAACAGATATTTTGGTTTTTGGAGATACAGGTTTGTCCAACTGGCGGGACCGCGAAAAGTTATCAGTCAGAAATAAACAGTCCCGGGCAAGCATGTCGGGCAAGAACATTGTGCGCCTAGCGCACGCGCCCAGTGGGGGTCAACAGCCGCTTAATGTAAAAATAGGTTTAGTTTACACTTAACAATTATTTTTTCTAGAAAATTCAGAAATTCAAAAAATATCCTAGCGTATTTCCCCCTCATTATGCATGGTATGGCTTGATATCACGGATGGTTCCATTCTTCTCCCCGCCTTCCCTGTTCCAGAGCAGCCGGGCAAACTGCTGAGATCAATATGGAGAAGTCGGATGTGGATCGCTCGTGTAATGTAAATATAGTCCGCAACTATATTAAAGGTTTCAGTAGTGGCCCGTGAGGCCTTGATAGTTGGAGCTTTAGAAGAATACCCAACACTTTCAAAATTTTCTCAAAATTGGCTCAATAAAAAAAATTAAATGTTATCCTCGGTTAGCGTAAATAACTCTTAAAAACATCGCAGATCTCATTTTCGTTGAAATCTAAGATTTTTCCAAAGTATTGAAGTACAGTATTGAAGATAGACATTTTCGCCTTAATGACATCTGTTGTCCAAAGACATCTTGAAATAAGTTCATGTACATATTTTGCGAAAATATGACTGTCTCCCCCTTTAATTTTCAGAGAAATATATGCAATTTTTAAACAATAATTTTCTCAAAAAACGGTTTCACATATTTCTTTGCATTTTCTCTCAGTACTTATTACAGGTCTGTAAATAATATGATGCTGGTCCCAGTTCTAGTGAAATTTCTATATTCACGAAAATTGCAAAAAATTAACATTGTAAAAATAAAATACTGAAGTTCGATATTTTTCTTACCGTTTGAAATATCAGATCTTTAAAAATGTTCATCTACAATTTTTTGAAAAAACTTGTAGTTACCACGTAATTTTTTCTTTGAAGTTAAAGCCCTTTACAAAAAACAAAACAAGTGAAAAACTACTTTAAAGGTTTTCTAACAATTTTTCACGAATAGAGAAAATAACACTTAAAAAATGTGCAGGGCTAATTTTTGCTTAACTCAAAATTTTCGAAAATTGCAAAAGAATCATGCGGGAACGTATGTGCGGCTGTAGCATCACTTAGTTTCTTAAATGTCCAGGGACTGGGTCGAAATTAGGAAGGCACCAAACGAAATATGAAAAAGGATATTTTTGTGTTGGTCTTTGTAAATCAACGAGGGAAGGACATTGAATCTATAGATTGTACGAAAGAACTATATACTATACATTATCGATAAAATAATCTTAAATTTCGATTAAAATTAAAAGTGAAAACAAATTGCCAGCTTCGAAATTAAGTTGGAGTGATCACATGAATCTGGTTTGTCCCAGACTTGGTACATTTTTCATTCATTTGCTTCTTTCATGAGGTTTGTTGCTTCGTCGAGGGGAAAATTGAATCAGCACGATGATTCTTTTTAAAATAAAAAACGAATTTTTAGGTATTCAATTTACATTAGAATGCACGAAGAGCTTTGTATGATTTTTTTTGTTATTTAAGGTCGCATCAACTTCTAGATCATTAGCGACCACTATCGCTTGTAACGGTATGATAACTATGAGAATGACACGATATGATGATGATGATGGGGGCAAATAACGAACACAATACAACCATGCCCGAGGCGGGCCTCGAACCCGCGATCCTTCGGTCCGAGATCGCTACGGCACTACTGCCTCAGCGATCTCGGCCATCCGGACCGGCTCTGAAACTTTGTAATACTTAAATTTAGAATTTTATAAATAAAGAACGTTAACCAGAAAAGCTACGTTAATAATAGTACTTAAAATGTCGATGTATAAATCCAACTATTAACAATCTTTCCAGTATTCAAAGATCGTTATATATTTGTAAGGAAGTTTTAAAGATCAAGATAAATTTATTTGAACTGCAAATGGGCATAACCCGGTGGCAGCTAATTACATAAATAAGATAATACAGCTAACATGCAAATTATAAGATAATAATAATATTAATAATATTAATAATAATGGCACAATAATAATCATAGAAACAATAAAAACAGCTTATAAAACAACGATAATAACAGTAAATACAACAATAAAAATATCATTAATAATAAAAATAATAATGATATAAAACTGTCTAATTCATAAAACATTTAAATTACCTTAACAAGAGAAACATCTACACTCCGCACTGAATTTTTGTTCAACTGCACTTCACTTCATTTCACTATGACCCTTTAATCACTTCCTACATTATTTCTCTGCTCTACACTGCACATCTCACTTCACAATATATCACTTACGCATCGCTCTATAACCTACTATTCCCAGTTCAGTCCCTCAGTTATTTAGAAATGCCCTAAATTAATATTCTAAACTGTTGAACGCTACAAGGAAAGGGTTCAAAGGTTTTTGCGGGCAATCTATTCCATTCTTTTATCGTTCCATTTGTAAAAGAAAATTTCTGCATATCTGTTACCTGCGGTCTTAAATTTATTTTGTGCCTGTGATCCCTCCTACTGATGTTTGTAGAAATACTTAGCCGCCGATTCATTTCTTTCCAAGCTGGATACAATACGTTTTCTGTATAATACGTGAATTAAATTAGGTAATTTAGTCAATAGTTTTTCAGTAGTAGTAGATAATGAGGTAAAAATGTTTATTTTATGTACTATTCAGAATAGCGTTTTGATTAATACATTGGGAACATGTTTTCCAAGTTAACAACCAAATTTTCACAGTAAATTACTGCGAATATGCGAGAAGCGAAATTAACAAAGAAGGACGATGTAAAAGAAATGTAGGTGAGGGAAGAAGGCATCGGAGAAGGCGGCTGAGCTATGGAGACAGAACTGCGAGAAGATCGTTGAAGAAGGAAAAAGTAAGTAAGTGCAGTACCGAGAAGAAAGGAATGGGAGGTAGAAATCAATTCAGAAACGAGAACTGGAGAAGAGAGAGAGGTAAACAAGTTAAAGTGAAGATAGGGGAGAGAAAACAGCAAAAAGAATATAGTGATCCGAGGAACAAGGCGAAATGACGAGCAGAGGCGACGACATAGCTGGTGCGTGAGGAGAAGGATGGCGGATGGCGTAAAGAAACGGGCGAAGAGAGGGGGCGGGGTAGAAGGCGCGGGGAAGGGCACTGTCAGGGAGGGTTAGCCGTCGCCGCGTCTCTCACCCCTCTACTTCGTCGGAAATAAAAGAAAATCCTACACCGTAAATAATATACTTTAAAACTCATTAAAAATGTACTCGCGCCTGTGGAAGTAGGAGTGAACCAAATACCTACCAGTAACCTCCTTTAAATATTCCATTACAGTCAGATAATTAGGTCGGGGAAAATCTTGCATAAAAGACAGAAACAACTTTGCGCATTCCCCTCCCCCATATAATACGACTCCGCCACAAACGTAACCTGATATTTTAATTATTTCTTTTCTCTTCGTCATTTTGTCAGCTTTACCAAATAAGGTACACAGCATTCACTCAAAATAAAAATTGACTCCCGCCTCCATTTTAATTTCAGAGTGAGAAGTGAAATGAACAAAACCAAACAATTTATACTCTTCGGCGGACTTGGTTAAGAATATGCAAATTCCTCAGCCCATAGGCATTGGGCGGTGGCTAGCGTCGCACAGTCTGGGCGGTGCCTTGCATGCAGTCAACGTTATATTTTTACCAAAGGCCGCTAATGCTCAAGAAATACAAGTCAACGATGAAGCCGCTGCTTTTCCTAACACCCTCGCAAAAGGGAAGGAAAACGGAGGCTAAGGGAAAAGGGGAACCCCAGAGAAAAGATCACACGGGGTTCATATTTCACGCCAAAAGAAACAAGAAAACTCATCCTTAATTTAATTTACACAAAGTGAATCTTAAGGTTCCTTGGATGTATTAAGAAGTAATTGTTCCCATACACTGGCGTGATTTCTTTTTGTTGTAGAGGCACGAGACGGTAGGGAGTCCAGCATTCGTTAATTCCGCCACGAGGCGGGCGCGCGGGGAAGGGGCCCAGCAAGCGTCGGGGAAAGGGAAGGTGGCGACGGCGGGAGCCTGGCGAGTGGCGAGGCCCAGGCTGAAGACGCGTCGCCAAGCCCTACGTCGCGCTGCCGGGAAGTAACGCTGAAAGGGGCGGGGCGACGACTCAGAAACAGGGGAGACACGTGAAAAGCACGAAAGTTTACGGAATGAGGAAGAAATAGACTAACACCACGTCAAAGTTATAAGAAGATATTTTTAAGAACACCACGAGAAAGGCGAAAACGAGGGAAGAGACAATGAGAGAGATTTTCATCAACAGAAAGATGTGAAGAAATAAACAGGAGAGCTAGAAGAAGCAGTGTGTATTACAAAAAAGACAACTGTTAATAAATGATAATGAAAAGTATCAGAGGATAATGATATCTGCAAAGGAGTTAAAAATGCGACATACTTTTCGAAAAAAAAGGCAGGAAATAAGTACTCAAACAAAGGTGATATAATTGTTTTGTGCATGGATGCGTATGTCTGATGTGTCGCACACAGTGAGAGAAAAGTAGGCGAGAGAAAGGATAAAAAAATGGACGTAAGAGAAAAGTAATAAGTTCTTCTATTGTTGAAAAAGTGGAAGAGTAAAAGCGGGCAGCCGAAAACGCAAAAGAGAAATAACGAGTGGTTTGGAATGGAGGCGCAAGAGCGTGGGAGCGTGAGAACGTGCGCGCGCGGGCGGACGGGCGGAAGGAGCGTGTCGAGTTCCCGGGCGATGCACTGTGCGAAATGCGCGTCGCGCCATATACGTCGTCTGCCAGAATCGAGATGAGATTATTTACGCCCGGGGCCAGGCTGCAGCATTAAGCCTCTTCTATGAAAGAATGAAGCACAAATATTCTTCTGCAACAAAAGTTCCTTTGAAAGCGCGGAAAAGAGGCGGACGGATTGAGAAGAGAGAAAAAAAAAAGAAGAGAAGGAAGGCCGACTATAGAAATGAAAATGAGACGCCAACCTGACGAACTTATACGGACATAAATCTGAAAATCCAGGTATTCTTGGAAAGGTACTATGATTACTCTTCCACTTAAAGAGACCCTGGTTCGGGGTTTAAGAGTCTGGATTATCGTGAGGAAAACAAAACGAGTAATAGTAATTTATTTGAAGAACAGAGATTAGGCTTTCCAAGAAATGTATTTGAACGCAAAATTGTGTATTAAATAAAATAATGATCTCACAACAAATCGTTATAAACTATTAAAAGTTATTAACTCTTAATTTTTCAGAATAAAAACATCATTCTGGAATCAAATTATAACGTGGTAACATAGCCCAATATTTCATCTACAAATGAAATGAGGTTCTCAAACACAAACAGATTGTACCCTTCACACATCATTAAAATTAAATATATCCCAATGATGAAATTCTCCTAAATGTAAGATTTAATTATTAATATTGATTAAATTATTAAGTATTTTTTTATTTCGTTGAAAAAATTAAAATTACATTTTCTAAGTAAATAATTACAAGGACGTGAGATACTGAATTTTGTAACTCATCACAACAAAGTAGTTAGCAGACCTAACCAGAGAAGTCGTTTTTGTGGCTTCCATACAGTAGAAAACTGATGATGATGCCATCGAAAGCTGCTATTTTAATAAATAATATTGTTGGCAATAACGATGCATATAATTATTTCATTGGAAATGCCAACGAAAACTCACCACAATACCTATATACTAACCAGAGAATACTCTGACTTCTCTGTTAAGTGGCTACATTCTCTTCAACTCTTCCCATGGAAATTGTTTACGTAGTAACCTACAGCCTGAGTGTGCATACCAGAGTTTGAGTAGCTCCAGACCACGATCTTCAATTAGATGATCGGAAGACCAATCGATAATTTCTAATTAAACAAGAATGCACCTTGCTGTGGTAATTAAGAAAGGATTATAACTAATAAAAATTGAATAGACTTGAAAAATAATCTCTAACAATGATGTCACGGCCAAATTATTACACAGATTACAATTCATGCTAAGAAAAAAGAAAAAAAGAACAATGTTTGCAGGGATAGAGATGCGCAGATAGAAGTACGAAAGGCACTGCAGAACGTGCCATGCAGTTAAGCACGTATTCGAACATACTTGAAATAAGAGAAAAAGTCATATCGAATCATAAACCCAGCCCATAAACGTCCGCTATAATATTTTGTAACGATTCCGTTTACAGAATATTTCGCGGGCATGGCAGCGACGAGCGGCAAGACAAAAACTCTGAGTACGCAGACGACAGAGCATTCCGACACATTTTCTGTTATCACCGCGTCCGAGTAGGGCCATTTCTACGCCGCCCTGCCCGAGCTGAAGGACGGCGGCAGGCGGACGCGCTCTTTTGAAGATCTCGAGTCAACCCTCCGTCCGAAACGCTCGCAATTCGTATTCACGGCTCAAAATAGAAGATAAAAGAACCCTAAAAGGAAGGTCCAAGCGACCGAAAAAATACAGAGGAAAGAGCAAGGTGGAAGGAGAGAGGAAGGCGAGTGCTGAGTTGCCGTAATCTGTCCCAATCTATCGTCAATTAATGACTTAAGCGAGGCTCCGACGGCCGAAGGACGATTTGGGACGGAGAGACGGGCGGCGCGCGGGAGACCTGGAGCGAGAGGGTGGCGAGGAGCAGGACAACCACGGCGGCGGGGGTGACGGCGCGGGTCCGCAGCGCCGGGCGCCTTCGTCCGTCTGGCCATTTGTCAAAGAATAGATGAAAGGGCGAGTCTTCGTTCAACACGCTCGGCCGGGTAAAACCCCAGTCGGGACTGCGGCCGCTGCGCCTGCCGCGCCGCCTGCACCGCGCTGGGACCCTCCGGAGCTCAATTTGTCCACTATCGTCGGCCGGTGGACGGCGAGTAGAGGATAACGGCCTCGCCGGAATCCCTGCCAACCACCGCTGCTGGAAATGGAGGTGGGGCGAGAGGAAAGTGCCTAAGTGAATATTTGTCCCGCTCTCCAGGGGGTGCATTTGCATCCGCTTCACCAATCGGAGTATTTAGGCTCTTACGTAAGAATCGTCGATTACAATATGAAACTTCGAAAATCAATTAATTTAACGCCTGCCATTAAACACTTTCGTAACAGTTATATAAAACTAGTGGTGCTTCACCGTGAAAGTATACTTTCAATTTAACAGCAACCAATACTGACATTAATGGTACTTATAATACACTCGTTATATACGTCTAAAATTAACAATTAATGCTTTAGCATGAAAATTTATTAAGAATTATAAATAAAAGAAAACGTCATCAACTATTACTTTCAGCGTAATCTTCTGCAAACAAATGTAATTCATGCCATAATCTTAAATAACTATGTAAATCAAAGCTTTCTACTGTGCTACCAAAAATACTTAAATCAAATGCTCTGATTACTACACTACAACTACACAGGAGACGTTGGGCAGCTTTTAAACGGTCGAGTTCTACAGCTAGTACTGTAAAAGTGTAAAATAAAAGTGCTTAACAAGCACGGCTTTCGGACGGATGAGGCTCAGGACGAAAGTTTTTAGCCGCAAGTGGTTGTTGCATGGACTGCTCTCCGGCACGAAAGTTAGGAAAAGGTTCGTGTATCTCAAAATCGGACGATAGAGAATAACGATTAAATAGCGTCCATGACGTGACTGCAACAACCGTGACGCACGATCGAGACGGTATGCAGTGCGACTCAAGACAAGAGTGGGGTTCGGGGATACGAGAACGACCGCACGAACGCGAGCCCTTCCTCGAATCACAAACTTCACGGCGAGCGTTTGCCACACCACGACGCCGTCGTCGCGCCAAGTTTGCGTGAAGAATACGTAAAAACCCGAGAGACGCGAATCCATCGTGCATTTGATGTCGAAAGTTCTCGCGCGCGCTCTGTGTAGGGTCTTTGTAAAATTTTGTTCATAAACGGCGGGAATTATTGAAGCACTCTTGAAAAGGTACAAAGGTGTGCTTTTCCAGGAGGCGGTCCCCGATGCTGATCGCTTCGCGGAGGGCGAGTGGGTGGCGATGAAGCGGAGAGGGGAGGGGCAAAAGCGGGTTGGGGGAAGGAGAACGGCGAAGGCGTCGGGCAGCCGCGAGGCTGCGGCTCCCCGCGCGCTGACGCCAAATGGAACTTTAGCACTGGCACCTTCCACTTCGCCAAACGAGCGAGTAATTGCAGTTATAAAAGCGGGCTCGCTTAAGTTTAGACGAGTGCAGGCTTGAAAAGTTAACTAAAAGAAACCGTTAAGCGAAGACTTAAAGATCCCGATGTTCCAAATGAAATGGAAAGAAGCTAAACGGAAGGAGGATGAGGAGAGGAGAACTGGAAGGGGCGGCGTATTAAAGCAAGGAAAACGAACGGATCATTTGGAGAGCCACATCCACCGGGGTTCTAAGTGAACGCTCAGTACACAAAAGAGGTAGGTCTCATGATAAAATAATTGTTCCCTTCCATTTCACACTGTCGCCCGCTCTTTCTCTTTAACAACTGTTCTCGGTCATACAACGTTACGCGGAACAGAGGAATAATATCGCTGGATTGAGCCGAGACGAGTCGTCTGCGTCGCAACTTGCCGCGCGGAGCAATCTATTCCCAGAAGGAAAATCGTCGTAATTTCACGCAAATCTTCAGGCAAGCTGAGACACGATCAACGCATTAAAAGTAATTTTCGCATAAAAATTAAGAAAATTAAGATGGAATTTAAACAGACAGAATTTACTATTTACAACGCAATCACTTCAAAGTGTCGTAATTACGGAGATCAACGGCGTGTCTCGTGGTATCAAAAAATCTTCCGGGGAAGATGGATTTTCGATTTATCGGAAACAAACGTTCTAGTCCATTGTGGACGTGTGGGCGCCAGAGGACGGATGCGTGTTGAGGATCGAAGTTGACAAAGACAAACGGCGGGATAAAAAAAAAAAAAAGCGTCCTGGCCGGCGGCCGGTACCTCATGCGCCGGCCCACCAGCTCACGCTCGATGACCCTAAGCCCCGTGCGTCACTAAGTTTCGCCACGACGTTCTTGCCGCTGGCCCACGAAGCAAACAAAAATATTTACAGATAACTGGAATTTATTTTAACACAATCCAGACACCTTTAACACTCCCTTTGAATTTATGTATACTTTATTGAATATGAGATTTTTGGAAACCACAAATCGTGTGTATGCAACGTTTCAAACTGTAGGAACGTTAACTATTCTATTGTAATACGTTTAGTCCACGATCTGATATCAAACTTCGCAGAGATACGGAATATTCTCCGAATCTGTTTTCTGAAATATTCAAAGACGTACTGCTAAATTTCAGGAATGATTTGCTCGATGTACGCCACAGAATACTGATGGTGTTTAATGTCTTTTTGAGGAATTACCGATCACGTTCACAACTATTCATATAGAATTATTATATACAGTATACAACAGTAGAACTAAGTCTCCAAACAAATGATATTTCAAGAAGTTAAAAATTAAAGTAACTTTATCAGAAAATGTACACCAAATTTTCAATATTCCCGCAAATTTCCTAATATCTCTTGAGTCCCCGTGTGAAATTGAAGTCAACACTCCGCAGTAAACAAACTAACATAAAACGATATCTTTATATAATGTTTATCATTCAGAGTACTCTACGCTTCGAGTAGAGGTTGAGTAGTGGTTGGTATTCTCATTGCGCGGGAATTCAATTGCCCCGATACTTGGAATCAGAACGATTTAATAACGCGTGCCTTCTCAATTATGAGAAGCGCATTCCTTAATAATTTCGGAATGTAACTTAATACTATCGATCCATGCTCTACAATGCCACAGGAACATCGGCGATTCCTCTAAAAGGATATTCACACCTGCTAATAGTGTTTCATTGTGTTTTATTGAACTTTCGGGAAACACTTTTCCCATCCTCAGTGGGTCTTGCCCAAGCAACGTGGATCACTCCAGCAGGTTTTGCTGTTTTCATATTTTTTGACCATGTTGTGAACATTTATGAGTGTTAACTGTGTGTAATAATTAATAAAAATTATTAAACCTTTTGTAGACGATTATTTCCTTTACCATATTATGGATTACCAACAGATATATGCTACCACCACGGAATTTGAGAGACCTATTTATCAACGTAATTTTTTAAAGATAACTTAAGACTTGAACATGTCAGCCTTTAAAGGAGGGGAAACGTTTCATCTCTACTGTAAACGACTTGCCCCACTAGAGGGGGGAAAAGGCGAAAGCGAGGTAACTGTCAACAGAATAGTCAAAATAAATTTGTAAGAATGAAAAGTGAATATTAAAATTGGAGACGAGAAATTAACATACCTACATTACATTTCTTGAGATGTAGTCAGATTTGTTGTTTTCTATAATGTAAATCAAAGCGTATATCGTAGAAAACAACAGCATGAATCAACGAAACCTCCAGACAATGTGGTAATACATAAAATCGTCGTTAAATATACTATCCAATAAAACTAATGCCTAAAATCAGAGAAAACTAAGTCATTAATGCATGCAATAATAATGTACTGAAATTAATTTAAGTGAAATGCTTGTTAGAGTATTAAAAATGCTGCTTGCTTAATACAACGAAAAAAAAAGCTTATTTAAGCTTGGACGCAAGCTTACCATACCTGCGTTATACAAGCTCATCGCTCATCATACAAACAACATTCTGTCTGAATCACAATGAGCAATCTATAGAAGTAGTCTAAAGTAATGTGATAAGACTTTTCCAAAACACAGGTATACACATATGCATGTTTACATACATTTTCGATATTAACTTTCTTTATTACAAATGCCATTAGGCCGCCGCTAAAGGCGTATTGACGATCAAATTCTTTGGCTACTTAACCTAAACCCGACAACAATCTTACGCGTACTTCCAAATGTTCTGTACCGGCTAGCCTACGTTACTCGAAACCTAAATGACCGCATAGAGACCATTTCCGGCACGGGAATTCCTTGTCTCACAACGGTACGCAGCGTGTGGAGTGGAGCGCCCTTCAACGTCCGACGCCAACGCACCCCCTCAAACACCACACGTGCCTCCCTGCCCGTCCCCCTTCTCGCGTTTCGCGCTCGGCAAGACGGCGACTGCGACGGTGACGGCGGCTCCAACGGGCGGCGTGACGGCTGGAGCTGCGGCCGCGGTGACGGGTGACGCGGGAGCGAAACAAGGCGCGAGGCGATACGCCACCTCAGCTGAATCCATAAACGGCTTACACGATGTTTATAGACCATAAATTACGGCACATTCAACTGCACTTCACACAGATGTGATGGAACGTGGCAAATTGGATGAACAGAAGCGTGAGATTGCCGTATCAACACTTGCTCAAATTCTCACGGCGTCTCTTCCCAAATAACCGAACAGAAATCTATCCGCGGCGCCGTGCTTTAAAAACCTCAATTATGAGAAAAACGGCGGGAAAGCGAGAAGAAAAGACGGTGATATTTTTCGTCTTCGCACAAGAGGGCGTAAAGCATTTTCTTTTCTCCTTTCCTTTTCTTCACAAAAGGATTTCTCTCCTTTCTCTCGTGTGCACCCCAGGCCTCCGTTCGCAGTACACCCTTGCCTAGCGGCAGCGCGCAGGAGAACGCCATTAACTAAACCTGTTTAATTTATAGGAAAATGTGATTTTCCGGTCCATTGCCTCACGAAGCGCTCACCGTGGCCAACAGCAGAAGTAGAGTCACCCTGGAGTGAAGAGCGACTCGAAAGCCACAATGTCCCTTCCTTCCAACACAAGAACCATTTCCGAGAGCCGAAATTGCTCGCGGCAAAGCGGGAGGAGGGGGAGGACAAGAGAGGTGAAAAACGACAGAGGGATGAGGTACGGAAAACCGGAGGACACACGGCGCGAGTCCCGCCACATTAAGAGCCACACGTGCAGATCAAAAGGGAAAAAAGGAAGAAAAAAGACGCACTTCATGCGGAAAAGGAAGAAGAATTATTGTGGATTCTTTTTGGAAATAAAACTCTGACGCTAAAACACCCCTTTAATTTGCACTAGGTAAGTCATTTATTCTAATTTAAAAGCAAGCCACACATTACGCAGATTGCTGGGCAAGAAACAACCACGACTCACATCCTCTGCGTGCTTCTCCACGCGAGCTCCCACCCCGCAGCTGCCGCCGCGGCCGCCACTGCCGGCGGTCGCCGCCCGAAGTGCAACGTCTCAATTAAGTCCTGGAACACCGGCACGCCAGGAGACAGCGCCGGGTTTAAAAAGGCATGCGCCGAGTGGGGATTCCGTACCCGCCTCTTACTCCGCGGCACCCGGCCTTTCCTCGCTGCTGCCAGCGGCGTCACCGCCAACGCCTCAGCCGCCCCCGCGCCTGGCCCGTCGTCCTGGCAGGTCAGCAGTACGCCCGCGCCCTCGCCTGCTCCCGCACCCGTGCACGCTCCGCCTTTGCCTCCGTCGGTCAAACAACCCAGGGGCTGCGTTTCTGCCCCGTCACTTCTCGAGCTGCGGTTTATAAACCCATCGAGGCCTCGCGGACGACAGTTGGTGAAGATCAGTGCAAATAGCGCGCCGCGGAAGCCGTAATAAAAACTGTACGCGGGCGTGATGCTGGCGCGGCAAGTTTCAAGAGGGAGAGCACGGGGTTGGGTGGGATAGGGGGCTCGGAGCGACGGCGAGAGGCAGACGCGGGGACGTCCGCCGGTGAAATTTCATTACCCAAGAATCATGAAGAAACACAAACGAACTCCGCAAAAATTACACCGTTGCTCGCCTAATACTGCGCCGGCGTGCGGTTCCAGCAGAGCGCCACGCCGGGCACCTCCGCTCCGCAACGACGCGGCCCCTGCCGGTTTCTACCGGAGCTCAACCCTGCTCTCGTGTGCGGAGGAGGGCGTACTTTCCGAACGCTTCGTCCACCCCCTCCCCATCATCCCCGACCGACGCCGCCCCCTCGCCCCCTTGTTTTAATAACGCCGTGCTCACTGGCCTGGATTATTTTGAAAACCCTCCAAAGAATACTCAAAACGCTGCGTCGTAAAAATGCCAGGATATCAACACTGATGAAATATTTGTGACGAGTTTTGGCAGCTCCAAACGGCACGCCCTTCTCCCTCTCTATCTCTTTTCCTCTCGCGGAGAGTCCGAGGGGACGGTAGAGAGTGGGGAGAGGAGGACACTCTAAAAAAAATATGCCCCTCTCACAATAGAGAGAATCGAGGCGGGGAAAAGTATAAGAGCACGGGAATCGGGAGGGAGAAAAATAACCAGCACGAATTGGCAGCTTATCAAGGCGCTTCCTTTATAAACCGCGCCCCGCTCTCTAAATATGCAACCGGGGCTTCGACGCACCTGGCACGTTTCGCATGAAGTGGAATCGCCACAAAGAAACGGGAAATGTGTTAGAACTGGGCTAGCGAGCGGTGGCGAACGGGCATGCGCGATCACTCGCGCGTGCTTTTCCGCGTCTCTCTTCATCTCTTTCGTCGCCCTGTCCCTCTCGCCGGGACGCGAGTCTGCCGCCAACAGCAAATAGCGCGTTTTGAATGATTTGATGCGCCGGAATACTGTGGGCTCCGTAGCTCAATCCAGAAAAATTACGCGAGGATTACATTTGTCACTTGAACCATTGGGATTACAGGGCACGCCGGTAAATTAATGGTATTCTATAACTCAATGCAAGCCTTTACAAACCGTGACAGCAACTCAGCTTTTGTGATTGACTTCCCAGAATTCAAAGGGGAACATTAATTATACACTTTGCACGAGTGACAAATGTACGAGTTACAACCGCTATATAACGCGTTCTACATTCTTCTAAGCGGAGACGGAGAAGTTTTAATTAGAGTAATGAAAAAATTGGATTAAAAAAATCATCTTTGTACTAATGGTACACAATTTACACATCCCGTATGTGACAAAACGACAGTGCGACACTCTTTGAAAGCAGGTTGTTGGTGATACGAAACTCTACTGGGGCACGTGGAATCAAATTGTCCCATTGAAAATTACATGGGTAGATTTCGCGGAAGTTTGTCACTGCATGACATGAAAATGAAGATCACTGCACGAATAGCAGACCAATGAGGTAAATCAAAGTAGACTATCGAGCACATTGCAAACGCGTCCATCAATGACTGGGCAAAATACTGTTTCCCGTGTTAAAACAAGCATGGCAAAATCTGTCGTTATTTCTTCGGTTGAAATACCGTTTAACAAAAATATTGTTCGTAAAACATTTTTTGCAACACAAAATACGTCCAAACAGATTTGATAGGCACTGATTCTTATAGAATATCTCTACTTCATACTACGCATACGACAGATACAGTTCACGTGGCTTTTTACTCTTTACTGAATTATATTATTCTCTCACGCGAGTAGCCTGTATGTCATTAAAAATAAGCCATTTGGTTTCATTTCTTCTTCTGTGCTGGTAATTTGTTAGCAGACTAGATGGAAATTGCATGCACATTCGCTAAAATGAATGTGGTGGGGCAATGATCTGCAAACAAAATGGCTGGTTTACGCACACTTCCCTATCTCATAAATGATTTAAGTTTCAATCTCACAGCGACAAGTGACAAACAACGCTGCATTGAAGAGCGTCTGCAAATTAAGAATTCTCCTCGATGTGATTTAGTTCATCAATCTTAGAATAGAGAGACGTTTCATATTTCCAGGAGTGTGAAGTTAAATCTGCCACATCGATAGGCAATATCAGAAACCTGTACTATATTACATACTTAGAAAGACGAACAACCTTTCCAACAACTTTTCCTCTATATCTGTTACTTTTCGGGATATATTTCAGCAATACATTTCTTACAGAATGTCATACGCCCTCCCCGTATAAATGGGCAACCTCGAGAGGTCGGTCAGTCGGATATTCTCCAGGGGACTGCCACTCCATAAATCGTGGTTCATATCGCTTCAGGGTCTGCGAAGTTTCTAAAGGGAGACAACACATGCACACATATATTCAGAAATCTCAATGGCTTCGGTTCCTGTGAAACCAGATGCACTCGTAGATAAAAGCAGCAACAACGAGCATAAAACTAATGCCAAAAAATAGCTATAGTGTAATAACGACGGAATTCGACACTCTATTTCTTGGTTTCACTCCTTCTACGGGGAAATTAGAAGTCTGTGAAGCACAGTAAAGAAAATAGTCGGAAACGAATATCGTATCTTTTCGGCAAAAACGAACCAACCTATGCAATTTGTTTAATTTCAGTAAAGAGCTATAAGATGAAACTAAATTGTAGGCTCAATAACTACAATAAGGTGCTAGTTTTCAAATTAATGAAATGCGGAGCAATACCGAGTCCGATTCAATTCTAAACCTTTTTGGGTTGCACTTCGCCATATTATTCCTGTAAACACAGATTGTTCAATCACTATTGATAAGCGTTTGTTTTGTAAATGATTGAATAGTCGGTAACAAATTCGCAAATAATATTATTCACAGAGTCTGGAAGGAAAACATATAATTGGAAGAAGTAACTTAATTATGTAATACGCCTGGCATCGAACGGTGTGCTCATAAAAGTAGCGAGAATCTTATGTAATTCGTAGAAATATTTTTACAAAACCTACTCCCTCCCATTTGAAGCTTCAACCTTCGTCTTAATGCTGCAATATTATCGTTAGTTCGACATACTCAGGAAAACAAGAGTAATTACATTTTCAGAGGGCATCATTTCTGTTAACGCTCTCCAAGAGAAATCAATGTGTGACGCTATGATTTGCATGCACACTTTATTACAAACATTTAATTTTTACGAGGTAGTTTACCTACAATGCCAGATTTCACCGATTGCTTGGTTATATAAATGATACTCTGATCCACGTCCATATCTGTTCGTATTCTAGACGCGGAGGCAATCCTATGTTTTATTTACCGAACCTGTTATGAGAGCAATATGCATAATCGCTAGTTTGTGTTGAAGATTTACCAGAAGATAAAGTCCAATACTTCGGTTTCAGATACGAAATATTGCAACAAATAAGAATAACATGAAAGTTAAAAAAGCTCGAGCACGATCTGAAACAAATAAACCAGCAACGAAAATTCCGAAAGTATCACTCGTACTTCGGAAGTCCAACAGAGAAATATTAATGTTCCAAAATTCAAATTTAGTTGACCTTCGTGTTTATAACACAATATTTGTAGTGGCTATCCATGTTACTTGCATCTCAACTCTCATGTACTATTTCAATCATAGGCGTGCGCAGCCTTAAACAAGAGGTTTACAACCAAATTTATAGGCTCTTCTGGATCTCTTTTCCATTATTTTTTTTTCAACTGACATATTGTACCAGCAAAAAAATAAAAATAATACAAGGAGAAAAAAGTAATTTTAATGATACGATTTATAAATATGATTGGTTTGATGTTGAACTATTTACAGAGTTGCCTGATGTGTTCTCTAAACGTGGAGTATCGGTCTACGAATTGTCAGCTTAAAAAAGGGCAAATCAGGAATGGAACATATTTTCAGAAATAAAAGTTTTTATTACGTAGAGCTACGGGACTCCTGTCGAAATTATCAGGAGGGCACGACTCCTGTGGCCTCGCTAGTGCAAACGCCTACAATTTTCAAGCTCATTACGAGAAAAACTGGTGATTTTACACTCCGCGAAAATCTAAACCAGTATTACCTCAAACATAATACCACTACGTCTTCATTACCTGCGTGTAGCAATAGCGTCTCATCCTCTGATGTACCGGCGATGTCATACTCCCGAGTTAAGCCGGGAAATTGGCGTCCGAGTCTCAGTACCCAGCGTGCGGTTAGCCATTCGGCGGCGGGGGTAGGGTCGTCCCTTTTAGTACCAGGCTGCCGCGACAGGCCCGTGGACGGGGAGGGGAGGGGCGCGGCGGCAGCGGGAGAGGGTGAGGGTGCGGGAGGAGAGCGGGCACAGCCGCCTATCTCTGCCCAACGCATCCGTCGCTCAAAGCGAGCTCTGCGTGGGCGCGCACGCGGCAACGGGGCGACGCCAGGCGACCTCACCCTGGCCGAAGTCTCACCCGCAACCCGCTGAACAATCCCCTCATGGCCCCGCATGAACCGCTATTCTCGCTTTCTCATCGCTTCCGGCATCACTTGTCTCTCATTCGATCCCGATTCGAAGTTGTCACCTGTGCACCTCGTGTGCATATCTGAGAGTTTCCAGTGGCCTCTTCACCTTCGAAGTATTTAATCACTACAATTCAGAAACAGACACATCTGCAAACACTTCCTACCAATATTACTATTTCCCACTCCCACATACACACAATGCCTTTTTCGTTTTTAAACCATTTCTTCTACCTGCGTCCGCGATATCCCTCTAAACGTCTCAATCTCTTCCCTATTATATACAATCGCTCTTTGATCCCTAAAAACTCGTCTTCTCTTTCCATTCTAATTCTTATATATTCGCATCAAGTCATCCCGCTCTTCCACCCGCGCCCACAATCACACAGCATTCTACTCTCGTCTCTGTTCCCCCTCCCACATCCCACCGCACCTCCGACAGTCTATCGCCAGAAGAGCCGCAGCTCCCCTCTCTTCCCTCCGACGAGCCCGAAGGAACAGGCGACGCCGCTGCCTGTTTAACGCACAAGCAGCACGCGCTCCGGCGTCGGAGTTTAGCGCGTCGCCCTTGTTACCCCTCGCCGACGCTCTTGCCCGCGCGGCCCACCCCGTCCTCCACCCCCTCCCTTTCCCCCGCGCCGCACGCTTTCCGCGACGCGCAGAAAACACAAATAGGAGGCTTTTACGGCGGGCGCGCTTTGCGCGACGGGAAAAAATGGTCCTCAGATTCCTGGCGTGCCGCCGCGCCGCCTACCGGCCCTTCCCGATTGGAGCTGCGAACGGGACGTGCGGTGAGGGCGTCAAGGGGCGGAGTGGGAGGGGCGGTCGAGACCCCGGGCGGAGGACGGCAGGCGAGAGGGTGTCGGAAGACGCGGCGCGGGAAGGCAAGCGGGATGGAAAGATGAGCGAGTTGCAAGAAATGTGGAGAAAAAGGTGAAGATGGGTGCTTGGGTGACAGGCAAGAGACGTAGAGGCGACGTAGGCTCCCAGAAGACGATCGAAGAGTGAGACTACACATACATCAATGATCGAGAAGTATGCATAAAAAAATCTTAAGAACGAAAAACTCGAACGTATGGTGGACATAATTGTGAACATAAAGTATTGGTGCTACAGCAGCAGGTATTTTCTCGTATCGTTTGTAACGGTTACCTAATAGCCGAACCTATGCGAAAATTACACACGTTCAAACTCTTTTGCGGGTGCATCTTTTTGTGATCGCCTCTGAAGCAACACACGTATCTGCGAGAATTTACAAGCTTTGATGAAGATGGCACGTTAGCCAAATAATTCAGTACTTTGTGCTTAAGTCTAACAAAAATATTAAATAAAAATGTTTCACAGTTTTTCAGAAAAATCTTGAGTTTTGTGAAAACTTGTTGCTATTTAAATAAATTTCACGGAAACTACTGACATTTTGAAAAAAATCGTAAATGACAATTTTTAAATATCTAATTTTAAACAATATAATCCATACCGAAACAATGTCAATTTCAATCATGTAATTGAAGGAGTGGGTGGAATTAATTTGATATTTTGCAATTTTTGAAATTTCAGGGTATTTAATAAACAAAAATAGCGTCCACACCATTCGTAAGAGTACTCCATGTACTCCGAAAAAGTATAAAATCCGTTTCAAAGTTCGCAGAGCCTCGAATTTGGCGAGATCGGTCCAGGAATATTATTTTTGGGGAAAATCCTTTGGGCACATTACCTGCTGCAAAATGAGTATGTGGTGCAGAGAAAAGGACTTACAGGAACTTGAAGGAGCGATGAGGAGGAGATTAAGATTAATGAAGAGTGAGGATGAGAAGAGCGAGGAAGTCCGAAGCTAAAAATGTGTGATTAGGCAATAACTGTAGGCACGTGGCCTCAATACAGAAGTAGGCAGGGACAACGGAACGTTTAGAAGTGCTTGGGGAAGGACGCGGCGAGGGTGAGATCGCAAAGAAGCAAGGTATGCAGGGCCAGGGAATCAACCCGGGTCAAAGGTGTAACGTAGAATAAAGGAGCGGTGCGGTCTCAAACAACAACGGACAAGAGGAGCCCTATGATGGCGTCCAGTTACGACGCGGAGCAGGCGAAGATGGAGAACCGCGCGGCATCTCACGGACAGAGGCGGCGGCATCACCATCCCATCGTCGAAGCGACGGGCAGTAGGGGTGTGTCGTCTAGCCGTCGAGCGTTGGAACGAGAACGAAGGGCACGACCGTGAGGAGGAGGGACGGGGAGGGGGAAGGGTGAGGTGAGGGGGCGTGAGACGGTGCGAGCGACGTGGGCCGGATTACGCTCGCTCGGAGGCCCTGCAATCTTCGCGCGTCGGGAAGAGGAAGGCGAGGAGATTCTCACATTACGATACGACGAGCCGCCTCCTCGCCGCCGGAGTCTTCACACCAGAACGCACAAACTCGTCTGGAACGGCGATGCGATCTATTGCGGACGCGCCGCGTGCTCGCGCGCTAAGACTAACCGATAGATGTTTTCTGGGGCGCGCCGGGGATTCATCGAGTTCGTCTTCTCCCGAGATTTTTTTAATACAAAGCGTTAACTACATGTCGAATGGCCATCACTGCGACAGATGACGGCTGCGAGATGTGCATAGAAATATCTTGGCTTAAGGTCATATCGACAAGAACGGTAATAGAAAAATTGATCGGACTTTAAAATGAACGTTATGAAACCATATATACAATTAAGATTTTGAACAACAATATGGCAGTTTATGTTTAGAAAGCTTTACGTACAATGGTTCACGAAAATAATACGAGCAACACAGAAATCAAATGTATCAACAGGTCACATTCGAGTGGGTAAACATTCTACACTCCTAAATGACTGGTAGTTTCCGTGCTACCTACAAAAATTTAAATTCTATGTTGCGAATCGCACAATTCGGAAATTACCGAAATTATTATATCAATGCGCATGACATTGGCTGACTATGTTTGAAGTAATTTTAAGCTTTCAAATCAAGCGAAAATCATTCCTGCAATCGGATGTCAATATCACTGTTTAGGGAGACAAGATACATTGAGGCGACCGCTGCCTGGGTGCAGTGATTTCAGGAACAAAGGGTCTCCGCGGTTAAAAGAACGAATGCGTGTCAGAGATACGAGGGGTCAGACGAGAGGCCCGCCACGAAATCGTGCCTGGCGAGGCACGGCGCGTCCGAGGGCCGCGAGGAGCCGGCGATCCGTCGTCGCAGGACGTCCCTCGTGGCCCCCCTTCCTCCGACAACCCCGTCCACCGGACGCAGTGCCCTGCAGAAGCAGCAGCATCTCCCTTCGTCTCTATCCTTCCCCGCCCCGCCCCAAAGCGACGGCTGCACCCCGTCCACTCTTACTGCCTGCCTGCCAGCGTGCGTGATTGCATGCCTGTGTTGCCGGCAAGCAGTGGCGCTGCCCGGCGTCTGCTCACGCCCGTGCGTCGCCCCTACCTCTTCTCATAGCCTTCTTCCTCACGCAAGGGTATACCACTTCTTTCCAATTCGATAACTCCGATTACGCCAACCGTCACGATTCCTGCCCTCTTTCTCCCTTTCAACCTTCATATGACATTTTTGTTTCAGCATTCCTCATTCACCTATCTTTTCTTATTTCTTCTCCTATTCGCTCTCCTTTTTCGCCTTGATCGTCCCACAATAAGCACTACAGTATTGAAAATTTTCTCCGCGTCGAACTTTATTTGAGCGATTGCATTGCAACCTGACACTGCGTTGTGTTCAAAATTCGTTTCATTTCAAATAGCAATGCACAATTAATATTAAAGAAACGTGCAGCTGAGAGAACAAAAATTAATTATTGCTATAGTTTCCGAAGCATTGGCACACATTTTCTCAAACATAACTATTTTCACTATAACTAATTTCAGGTTATCTTTCTGTTCCTAGTGACGCTATAAGAAATGAACATCCGAGAATTGAATATTACAAACAAATATCAAATATCGGAACCAAACGTCCATTTTAATGCCTTACACAGATAAAACAGCAACGTGGAATGCTCATAGACGCAACAAAAAACGTTCACGTCAAAGCAAACTTTCTCCATTCCTCTATCCATTCAAGCAGCCACGGCGCATCCCTCGCTCCGTTTCGGGCGGCCGCGTCTCCGCGGGGCTGCCCGCCCCAGCGCCCCAGCGCCCCGCGCCCTCTCGCCCCCTCGCGCGGATAAAAGGCCGCGGACTCTGCGGCAGAAGCGCGTTGGTCTCATGATCGGGAGGGACGGAATTCCCTGGGCGCGGTGCCCGGCTGCTGCGCCCCGGTGCTGCCTCCGCCAACGCCGCTGCTTCTGTTTCTCTCGGTTCCGCCCCCGCTCCGCATCTCGCTCTTCTCGGTCCAAAATTCTAGCACAGGTCTTTGACATCACGTTCCGGAAGAATATGGGAAGAAGGCTCATTGCTCTACAATACAGTCACATGCCAAGACATATTGGGAGATCACTAAAGGAATGTAAATCAAAGGTAGAAATTTTAATTGAAGATAGATTTTACCCAGCGATGCAAGTCTTATAAATTATCAATAACAGTAAATTATTTATGTCAATTTTCTTTTTGAGTAAAGATTTATACATTTTATTCTTTTTCACATAGCGACTCTGTATAGACGAAATAATATAACTCAGCTGAAAATATGTCTAGTTGTCGACAGGAAAACACGATTTGTGGTGGGGGAAAACACGAAAGGTGGAATTTTCATTCTCCTTTACGTTGTATACTTAAATTCATTTTTATTGAGAATTTGATTCGAAAAACATATTTTTTTCTTTTTGCCTGATTGTGAACAACACTAGCGTGTAAATCATTCACCCGAGATTCACTAAACTAGATATTCGTTGATCACTCTAGCTGATGTCGCGGACCCTCAAAATTGAAACAGCTTTTGCAATTTCGGGGGTGGGGGGTCCTAAAAAATAACGCCTAATTTTATTTTTTTATTTTTTTTATTCGATCATCAGTAAACATTTTGAAAATTTGAAATCTACAAAATTAAAAAAAAATGTTCCACACTTTCAATCTTGAAGCTATATATTTATTTTATGAATGTTTGCGTAATTTTGATCTATCTGTTAGAATCGCCGCAACATTAAGAATTCATCATTTAAAATCAAGTGCTTTTGAGACGCACAACATCACTTAACGCATCGTAACATGTGATCTTTAGAGCTTATGGTGGAATTCCAGCCTGAATGCTTTTTCCTTTAAACTTTTTGTAACAATATATCGCAATACAACTGAGTTATTTTCATTTTAACTATGAACAATCAAAATATTATAGACACATATTCTTTCGACTCTCTTGCGCTTCTTTTGGTTAAGCATTTTTTAAGTAATGGCTCTAGTGTAAGTAAGAAAAAATGCAAGATAATGTCACGCAGCCTTTACCAATAGTACAAGAAAGTATCCGCTGTTCTGTAGTACCATAATTTTATTTTGAATAAATTTCACAAAACAAACATTATGTAGTAAAAGTTTTTAAACGAAATCCATACAAGAATCTTTACTAAGAAACTAAGCATCTTAATTCATCCTTCGACACGCTTTTTCTTCTTCTAGGGTCACAGAATAGAAAATGCCAAAAACTGCGAGAAAAGCCAACACTGCACACTCGGATATTCGGAGCCGACTAGGGTATACTCGGAGACCGGGACGTCACAATACCCACGCTGACGTCTTTCGCAGTGGGGTGCGCTCCGTCCCCAGCCGTGTTCCGCCCCGCCGCTGCTCGCCGGCCAGCGCCGCGCCCGTCGCGACGGAGCGGCCAGTCGCCGGCACTATCTCCCGCCGCCAGTGGGTAATACCATAACTAAACCCCGTACCCCCATTATACAAAGTTTCTTATTAACGGGATTAATATAACGACGTTCAAGGATGATTTGCATAATCTGGCTGCAAACACAGAGCATCGTAAGGGAGCCCCTCTTATTATATATAAACTCAGAACTGAATTCACGCTTCTCGTCGGCTACTCGGAGGCTACTTCGGTACCAAGTAAACAAAGCGGCATTAAAACTTGCCTCTAACCTTGTTAGAGTCCGCGGGGAACGTACCGTTAATCCGATAACAGGTAGACGGTCGGGCAAGGAGCTCGGGCTGTATTTCATCGTGTGATAGAGCTAGGGGGGTACGTGTCGCAATCACGCCCGCAATAAACAAAACCAGGCCACTAGGGTCGGCATGCTGATCTAAACTTTGATATCTATCGCGGATAGCGTGTTGTTTTTGTTCTTTGCATATTTCCCTGATCGCGAGCAACCGACCGACCACCCGAGCGGCCGCTGCTGGCCCCAAGTTTTTGTGGCTCGCCGCACAGAACCGCACCGCACCCCACCACTACACCGCCCCGCTCGCATGGGCCTCCCCTACCCCGCCCCGCTCCGTGCCGGCAGCGGGCTTCGGGCACGCCACGCTCGTAAGAAGAAATTGGAAGCTCGTCGATACTCCAGAACTGTGCTCTCTGCTTCGGAGAAAGGCAAAACGCTCCGGGATGCGTTTCAAATCGCACTGCGGGTGTTTGGTTAGCAATCAGGAACGTACTATCTACACTGCGATAACACATGTCGCTACTGAAGTATCTACCGTGAACAGAGCACAGTCCAGGGAAAGAGTTTTCTCCGAACGACATGCTTTTACATTAAACAACAGGAATACACCGGCGTATTTTGCACATCATTCGAGAGATAATATTAATTCTTGTACAAGATAACATATTTTCTGTAATGATCTTCTGCGTCACTAGAGAAAATCGCAGGTTACTTTCTGCACGGTATTGAATAAGAAATATTACCTTGGCGTATATTGGAGTAAAGTAATCGAAAACATGGTCTCCGCGTCCGTTTGATCGGATCTACCTCATTACTGTGTATGAGAGAAGTAAGGGTGATTCAGCTTTCCAAACTCGAAACGGCAACCATCTGAATATGATATCTGAAATTTCTCGTTATGAAAACATTTTAATTATTAGCATACACTCAGTATGTCGTTATAACTCTAAAAACATGCTCAGTCGTTACTTGATTAAGCAGTCCAGTGAAACACGTTGAAAATCGTGCCAGTTCATTTGCACTTCAACGCAAGATGACTTACTTATCCTTTCCATGCTAATATACGAGTATAAATAATTTAACAAGGTGTTCTTTCTTGCGCACACAGAACTGACAACGGCTCGACGAGATAAGGTTAGCAAAGCCGACTTACTGTATGGCGTGGTCGGGTCAACGGAATGGGAGGGGGAGTAGGAAGGGAACAGAGCAAAGTCTGGGCAGGGAAGGGTCTCTTTTGACAGCGCCGCATTCTCGTGATTGGCTGCCCGGCGCGCTATGCTTGTCATGCCGAAGGGGATGACCCCCACCTCCCAGTTCCCTTCTCTGTAGACTCGCACCGCAGAACCCGGCTGCCGTCACACATCACCGCAGTACGTCACACTGACAGCCCCGTTTCCACCGAGGGCAAACTCGACCACCGGCCACTAACTTTCATAACCTTGCTCGGTGCTATTGTTCCTTTAGCTCCTGCTACGCCATAACCGCATCTTCCCTTTTCGCACCTCCGTTTCTTTTCCAGCAGTGATCGCGTCCGTTGCCCACGGTCCTCCAATGCATTTCTACCAATTGCATCTCCTCCAATGTTGCCCTCGTCGCATCATTCATCACCATTGCGCCTTTGCCGTAACCACCACCAACTTTTCACTACCGTTTTCCAAGTCCTCCACCATCGTATCGCTAACCACTAGGATTCAACATTCCCGCAAAAATCGCTACCTCGGCCCCTCCTCCTCCATCACGTGCACCGCTCTCCGCGGCGCGGCGCCGTTGTCGCCACTGACCGCAGCGCCCTTTGCCTTTTCGCAGCCGGCCCCGCTTCCCGCACCGTCACAACTCCACCGCCAGTGGCGTGCTGCCAGCAGCCGCCGTCTTGAGCGCCGCCTCCGCCACCCCCTCCCTGCGAGGCGACGCGCGATGCCCGACGCCCAGGGCAGGGGGCGGCTCCCCCGCACGCTCCCTGAATGAGCGGCCGCGAAAGGAAGCCCGGTCGCCCGCCAGCCAGGTCACGTAGCCCCGCAAACAGCCGCCGGTATTGATTGAATACGCGATATCGTGATATGCGATACCGCAGGACCGGCCTTCATGGACTAATAATAGGCATTTACACCACCAAGTGTTCCTAACGGAACGGCCCTGGTTAGGTTTTTGGTGCTCCCGCTCCGTCCCTTTCCAAAAATATATTACGAAATGCATGTGGCATTTACATATTCCACTGAATCAATTAACTCCTACTTTAGTATGTGGAACACATCTACCCTATTACTGTCCAGCAAGAGAAAACAGAAATAATGAATAATAATAATTTTTTGATGTAAAAAATACAAAAAAGATACTATTTACGAAAGAGAGATAATGCAGAAAAAACATGTGTGTGAATAAACACGATAAAATGTTTAACGTTTAGGTCGTAATATATTGGTGCGTGGAGAAAATAAACCTACATGGATACATGGAGTCACCAATTAGGATTGTATAACACGGAATAAAATGTAAGTCTCCACACAGCATTTATAATTCGTTGCTAGTTGTAGGAACTCCCAGCTGTCAGAGGAAATACCAGTGCATTATGCGAATTTAAATTTTCATCTTATAAATTGGTTACGAACTCTACTGGAATGCCTCGCGCACAAAACGTACGTCAGAAATGAAAAGTGAAAAAGAGATTCCAAAATATTCTCACACGCACAGACAGAAGAGCCAACAGGTAAGGTCAAACAGTCAGGTTCATAATAAAGCTTTATTAACAATTTCACGATGAGAAATAAAAACGTTGCTAGTTTTTACTGAATTTTTTGAATACATAAGTAAAATATAAAACAAAACTACGTTCTATTATGTGAATTATTATATTACTTGCCGGTATATTCTCTTGAGCTGAATTCCATTTTGTTCATAATTCTCACCTTTAATTGAAACTGACAGTCTGCCAAACGCTTGCAATAAGGTAAAAATATTGTATTCTTTATATTATTTTTACAAAAGCGATGCTAATTAATTCTAAAGAATTTAAATATGAAGAATATTTGCAAACAAAGCAAACGCAAGACACCTAATTATAAATGTTAATTATAATATATAAAATTAATTCTTTTACAATACATTTTTTGTAGAAAGTTGTCTAGTAAAGGATATATATATATATATATATATATATATATATATATATATATATATATATATATATATATATATATATATATATATATATGGGCGTAGAGATGATTTAGAGAGAAAGACTCAGCAACGATAAACGTAGGGCTACAAAAAAAAAATCATTTGCATTAAACTTAAACTCGCAGTCGAGCATTCCATTACATTTCTGTGGCGAATTAGTTTTTGTAAACATGTTCATTCAGTCAAGATCATATTTTCTTTAGAATGCAATAAAAAGTTTTATTTCGCCTGCAACCATATTTATAACATAACGTTATACAATTTCAAGGAAGACTGCTGAAGCAAGTTTTTACAATAAATAGTATTGAAAGTATGCTTTATATCACACCTGCTTTACTTTCTTAATAATGGCACTCGGAATCACTTAATTGTATCTCGCTCATTCGATTCTGATTTGGGTTCATAATGACAGGTCAAGATTCACCGCAGATGTGGATCCATCGCCTGAATGCATATTTTTCAATTTCCCCCCCAGCGTCGCCTGTAGATTCTGAATGCAATAAAAATCTTGAATTCAGCGACAGAGCAGCGCAACCCGCGACCCGCCGCGGAACCGTGCTCGCGCCCGCTGCAGTGCTCACAGGAAAGAAATAGCACGGAATAAGTAAATCAGCGAACATTGAATTCACTCTTCCCCCTCCCCCATCCACCTCTTTTTCGCGGGAACCACATTAGTGGTTTCCGACATCCCCCAAATGGCACACCCAAATCAAGTTTTTAGCTATTAAATAAATCAAAGTGAACCCGCGGAATCGCGATCTTTTTAGCTCCACTTCCCAACATTATATTGCCAGGCGAGGCTTCTGCCGCACCCGTGCCCGTGAAATCCAATAAATGCGGTCTACATTCGAGAGGCCGAATCGAAGCGTCATGGAGAAGCCGGAGCTCCGAGGAACGAGCCGCGGTCGCTCGCCCCGAACTAATAAATGTTTCATACACTTCATGTTAGCTTAGTAGACAAGAATAAACAGATACATTCTCGATTTACTTTCAAGTCAGATGTATTCGCCCCACCGACCGTCATCAATCGATCGAAGTAAATCTTGGATCTTTCAGAATTCTATTGATGAATGATAATGAAAATAACAATAATTATTTAAAATTAATTCGATTTTCACGGGTTATAATTATAAACTAACAGTTAATATTTATACACAAGTACTTTCAATTCAGTAATGTCTACTGAATTGTCACGATATAATATTTAGGATTTGAGTACAAGGTAAAACTTGCTCAACACATGAAATAAATTAAAGAAACACCCCTCTTTTAAAAATTTGTGAATGCAGTGTCCAGAAAATGCAGTACTGATGTAACACCGTCAACGAAAGATGTCGAAAAACAATGTTTCATGTTGTTTTATAACTACTCATAGCTCTTACGGAGACACCAATATCAATTTGAGTCCAAAAGAATGATTTATTTCTTCACTAAAACCAATACCTGTGAAACGTTGATCACATAAAAAGTTAATATAGGAAAGTAGATCGTCCATTTATTAGTTTCCACATCCGCCGCCTAGAATATCGACATTCATCCGTTTTCCGGATGAATCAAAGCGCCTTCTTGCCGCTAAAAAAAAAGAGCGCTAGTTATGAAACGATATTCCACAACGCAACGAACTGCGATTAAAGGACAGCCCTCGTACTGCTTAACTTCTGCCATGTTGGAAGTTTCGTTCCTCACCCCTCCGCTCCTTCTCAGCCCCGCCCTCTGTGCGAGAGGAAGAGTCCCACGCTCTATTTCCTTTTATTATCCAGAAATAACAATCAGATGCCAGGAGCTTCGCAGTACGTTGGAGCGACGAACCTTCAAAAAGGCTGTCTTTTTATTACTAGAAATAACAAACTAAATAAAAAGGCTAAGTTGATTACGACTTTTCACAAAGAGATCTTCAGAAGAAACAGTTCCCCGTTGAGAGCTCTCGACTGCAATTTTCGGCTTCGGCAGTATTAGGAACACCGTTTAAGTTAATACATTTTGCGAATATCCAATAGAGTAAACCAAATAATTCAGAGGGCTGACACAAATGCACCGTCTGTCTTTTCCCGCCAGACGTTCGCCACATCCCGTATCGCAAAAGCACAAAAGATAACTCCCACGATGGAGCGCCCGTAATACAGCGGAAACTCTCAATTGGTGGCGGCTATCTGACAACGTAAAATAATATTCGTATAATGGAAATCGTTTCTGTTTAGCTTGTAGCCAAGCGAGTCCGCAAAATAAACGACGCAAAGCAGACAAACAGGGCGTAGACAAACACACGCGCAGTCACAAAGAGGAGGGACAACACGTAATTCATAGTGACGTGTTTGACAAATAGGGAGCTACCGATCTTGATTACCAGGCCCCATGGCGCGCCGGCCGCCCTCGTCGCCGAAGCCGCGACTACCGCAGCTGCGTCCGATGCAGACACCTCGAAGGCCGATCCGATACGCACGTGTGTGCGAATCGCCAACTCATGCGCGCGATACGCACTGACACACGCGTTCACGCGACGATGGAGCCGGGCACACGCTCGTTTACGATACCTGCAACGTACGTCACTTTACAAGATACCTTTTATTATTGCATGGCCTGTTCGATTGCACGATGAATGCGCCAATTAATTTATTCTTGCGGAGGAAGTGTCGTGAAAGCTGTTGAACATTATCCATCATGAAAAGAAGATAAGTCGTGCGAAACGGATTTCAACCAATTTGGTGATCATTTTTCAATGGTCAATATTTAACGTGTGAAATTTACGGCTAACCATCTCACACGTGTATTTCCATTCTATCATTTCATAAATTGAGAGCACCAGAATACTAAATAATTTTCTTGAAGCCACAATCTTTGATGACAGGGCTCAATCTAACAATATATTTAATAATACACACATGCCTTCTATTCCTAAAAGTAAATACTAATACATCAAAATGAGAAAAAAAGAATCTCCAATATCTTGGGTACATAGGATTTTGAATTATGAATCACAATGATACCGTGTGTATCAATAGAGAATATTACCTTTGTGTCTTTGGATACTATAAATATACTTAAAATAAAATTCACAAATATTAATATCATATTACTTACAACGAAGTACAAACGTCTGGCAATAATTTCACATTTAGCTATATTGCACTTGAAATTTAACACATCACGAAAGGAGCGAATCCTACTTTTCACTGCACATTTATAATTGTAAGTAGTTAAAGTCGAAAAAGCAGGGAACGAAAACAAACAAGATTACAACAAATTACAGATCCCAATAGAACAGTTCATGAACCAAACGAATTGCATTTGTGTTCTCTTCGTTGACGTAATTCTTTTAACGGCTGCAAAATCTAGTTTGTTTTCCGTCAGGGCAGAGAAAAGTGAACATCACTGAGCAATCCGAGTTCAACGAAAAGAGGACGAATTCAGGATAAAATGCACAGAATGATATCAGTGTATGCAAATGAGACAATGAAAAGTTTTCGGATCAAGCAATCTCGACAGACGGAAGTTACCTTCTGGATTCCAGACAATGGAGGAATAAAATGTCAACAGTTCATCTTATTTCTCGTATAACATTCCTGCGAACGGAATACGCATAACTTCACATTTACAGATAATTTCATTCGCAGTACTTCAAAAACTGAGGGAAAATGCATGTAGTTGCTTGTGGTAAATATGGTAGACCATTTTCAAGAATTGAAGATTGAAAGTACATATATCTGATGAAAATAAATGTTAGCATTTTCAGAAATAATTTGAGCTTAATTATAGTCATCATTGAAATTCAAGCAACGTTAAAAAATTAATAGTTCCTGATACGAAAGAGAAACATACATGTTTTTAAACGAAAATGTTATCCAAACAGAAAAAAATAATCGTGAATTACGAAAAATATTACAAATTTCGTTCTGTTGAGAAAATATTTTCATAACTATTATTATTATTCTTATTATTATTATTATTATTTATTATTATTATTAATATTATTATTATTATTATCACTGATTAGAACTGTCTTAGGGAGGCATTTTACTTAGTGCAGTTCTTGCAATACCGATAAAACATCTTCAAACGATTATTCATAAAAAAATGTAAATTTCAAATTTGTTATTCACACAATATACCTAATAGCTAAAAGTGTAAAAGAAGTTAAAATAATTTTATTTTTCCATTTTTCGTCATTGAATGAAAATCGTACTTTTACCATATTTTTAATCATCGCTTACGAGCAAAAAATTGACAGAAACACTTTTTAGCATTTTTGGGTAGAAAACGGAATGAAGAACCTCCAAAAATCAAAAGTCCGTTTAGATTTCGCTGGATGATTCTCGTGTTATTATTTAAAAATGTCTTTTTCATGATTTTGCCAAAATGTAGCCAAGTTCCTTCCAAAAATACCTGACAGTATAGTGTGCGGAAATTTCGAACCTACAAAACCACACATCATTCTCGGATATTAAAAACCACACTATCTTTCTGCACAAAATTAAAATAACAGAATTAATAGTGTGAAGCGACAACCTTTATAATACGCTCATGAATTCAACAAATTCAGCAGCGTCAGCTGGGAGTATTCAATTGCATTCCGAGCATCGTCAATGTAAAGCAATCAACAGACCGCGTGCGGTACAACCATGTTCCAAATAGCATTATTCATTTGTCTAGTTAAATAGTAGTATTGATTTAGTTAGAGAATCGCGTATGGGAATAAATGGTAGTGGGTGCGGGCACCAATTTCAAAGCATACGTGCTGCACAACAACATTTATTTCTGAGGACATTACATTTTTGTTTACAAAAGGCATTTCACTGTTTCTCCATATGGTATTTTGCCATGTGAGGTTTAGTCACGTTCCTGTAAAATGGAGTTTGCTGTGAATATTTTCCATTTCATTACATTCAGCTCTCTATGTTCTGTGTGGTATCGGGCCTATCGACAGCCGAAGCATGAAAAATTTCGACTGATTAAATGCTGAAAGAGCAGCATTTTGCGATCCTAATTCTTATATGAAGACCATAAACGAACTATGTGTGCGGTTTCATTATCGCACAAAGAATGAACGGTGCGCCTATAATTTCAAAATTGCAAGTTCACATTACGCAACTATAGTAGATAAACTTCGTAACAATAGAGCAGGCTTGGAGATTAACTCTCCATTTACATGGTATCACCTGTGCGGGTATACACTCTGCAATTCGCCTACCTAGACCCTCATGTCATTATGCGTGCACGGCGCAAACTGCACGCAAAGAAATACTCAGTTGGTTGGCGAACTCCAATACTTCACCGCAGTGGCTAACCAAAATTTGAAACCTCACATCATTTGAATTCATTGCGGTCAACTACACGCCCTCGGCTGAGTGCGATTCAATGGCACAAACATTTGTTATAACGCTCCATACCCGCACTACATTATAAAGCAGGGTCGTCGTATCCAAAAGTATTATTTTGCGTCACAGTCACAACTTTTCGGCCCTGACTGTAAACATTTTTCAAAATGTTAAATATTCGTGTGCATTCTCAAAACCTATAATTTATGATAGGCAGAATGGTAATTGCATGATGAAAGCGAATAATTAATATTGCATGTTTGGAGAAGTTTCAGATATCCAGACGCGGTGGAGACATGTTCAACTGCGGTTTGGTGGTCACTGCATGTTTCGTTTAACTGCGGATTGATCTAGTATGTACAGTGAATATCAAGCTCGATTTTCACTCTTTCTCTCGTTCAGTAATTAATATTGTCAAAATATACACACACAATTCAGAGGATAATATACGGAAAATAGAAATATGAAAATATAAGAGGCGGTGGACCGCTACTGGACAGGAGCGAGGAAACAACACGTATGTGAACTTTTCCTGACCACGTGATGAGTAAAGGAGAAGGAATAGAAAGAAAATGTAAAGAACGTCACATAAAATAGAACACAGAGAAGAATAATAAAAATATGCGAGAATGAAATAAAAAAGTATTAAAAGAGAAAATGCGTACTAAAAAAGAAAAAAATAGAGATGACCACAAAATACGAATATGAAAACAGAAAGAAAACAAGAAACAGTACGAAGTAGTTTGGAAATAGGAATACAATACGCTCCGAGAAATAAAAACGCCTCATCTAGACACAGTATGTCCGAAAATTTCTTACAATGACTTTTTGGATATACTATAACATCTCTTAACCACGATAAGAACTAAGAACTGATGGTCTTGGAAAAATGCAGTTAATTTTCCCCTCAGTATCAAATCTGCTGAGGAGAGTAACGGGCGCTTCTTTGTGTTAGTGTGATTCGAGTCAGACACTGCGTGAGAATGGAAAAACGCGCGGAGATAAAGATTTGTCCTAAAACCGTATCTGAAATATTCCAGATGATTGAACGAACTTATGGTGATAATGCTTATCTCAGTTGGCAATATAAAAGTGGCTCAAGTGATTCAGGGATGGATGGCAATAGTTAAATGATGATGCAAGAAGAGGACATCATTTCATTAGCACCATGGACAAAATTCAACATGGCCTGGATCTTCTTGTAGTTGAGCATTAATACGATACACATTTTTCACACAATTTCACAATGTTCATACAATTTGAGCCCAGCTCTCCATCGGAGCCATGTGTGGATCCTGATGTAAGACAATGCCACAGCTCAGGCATCAACGATTGTCAGTCAGTTTCTAGCTAAAATCGAGTGACAACTGCCACTTCCTCCCTAATCACCTCATCTGGCAGCAGACTTTTTTCAGCTCCCATGAAAGAAGAGCGGTATGGGTCCGTTTTCAAAGTACAAATACAATGACTAGCCAGTTAAAAACATATTTAAAAGTAGCCTTTCTAGGGCATTCCCAAAACTTCCGGAAAGGCGCCAGTGTGTTAAAAGAAGGGGGCATATACAAAGGTAAAACAATAAAAACAAATTTGAACGTAAAAGCGATATTTTTATTAAGACAATCCAGGAAATATTCCCACTCACTATGTAGATAGAAATCTATGAAGAGAGAAAGAGTTGGTGTAAGGGGAACACACCACGCGTGACGCGCAGCAGAATACGTCCTCCGCGCGTGTCGTCCCCAGTCCAGGACACAGACTAGCAACTCCGGGGATGGCGCTGGTTGAAGGGACTCCGCGACGAGCACGGCAGTATAGTGCGGATGAGGACAAGCGGGACGGATGGAGTGGAACATGACGGAGCGGGCAAGAAAGCGGGTGGGGTGGGGTGGGAGAAAGTGAGACGGGGCAAGGTGAGCCGTGCACAGGGAAGGAATAGGAAGGGAGGCAGGACAGGGACGAGCAGGGAATAGCGGATCGGCGCAAGGTGAGGAGGGTTATATGGGGCTGGGCGGGGCTGGGCACAGGGGACGGGGCACCGCAGGCGGGGCAACGCGCGCTCGCAAGCCAAACGCAAGCCCGTAGTGCTGGCGCCCTCGCCTCTGCTGGAAGTGCCTCCTCTCCTTGATGCAGAGCGGACTGCTTGCTGAAGCCCCAACTCGGGGAAGCGAAGGAACTGGGGCAAACTTCCCCGTTTCCGTCCGCACTACGCGGAAACGCATTTGGCATTCACAAACAGCCTCCCGCCCACGGTTTCAAGCGGAACGGAGCGCCAAGCACTTGCAAAACTATAATTTTTTTAAATCTCGGAAAAAGAGCGGCGAAGTGGTAAAGTGCCACGAGGTTGTTTGTTTTGGTGTCTACGCCTGCCCTCATACAGAAAAGTAAATATTAAGGTATGAAATATTACACAATTAAATGCGAGGCATTACGTATCGATGCGTCTTCAGTTTCATGGTTGAAATAAGAGAAGGAATGCATGATGAAGATATATATTCAGAACATGCGATTCACATTATGACCCGAATGTTAACTTCGGTAGTTAGATTTTATGGCTAGAGAAATGACGCAGCATTAGAAACTCCATTAACTATAACACCGGAAAAATAACGAAAAGCTGTATTTTTTACGTGAATATTCTATATTTTTCAACAAATAAGACTTTCTTATTCAATAAAGTGAATTTTATATGAAAAATAATGGACCAGAGATAGAAATACGAAAGACAACTGAAACATATTCGTATGTAACATTATACTTTTCAATTGCTTTTTTGTATGGTATTCAAATACCACCGAAGCCCGTACGGAATGAGTATTGTAAATAAAACTTTTTAGTAATAATTGATAGTGACTTGCTCATAACACGATAATCTCACGTCATGACAATGAATAATTATTTATTATTATTATTATTATTATTATTATTATTATTATTATTATTATTATTATTATTATCAGACACATATAATGGTTGTACGAAAAAACTCCTTAAGTACTAAAAAAGGTTTAAAATGAAAATATGTCGCGATGACACGTATAACGATCGCGGTGACGTGACATTCACTTGTGCCTCTGATGTGTGCGCGGTCATAGAAACATCGGGAACAATTAGCTCTCCTCGCATCGTACCTCACCCCCTTGCCCACACGCGGCGCCTGCGCGGCCCCAGCTGCTTATATGGATCCTCCCCGCCGAGTTTTCGAAGATCATGACAATCAGCAGTCACGCCAAGTACAGCGTCGCGTCGAGTAGATCACGGAGGCTTTAGATCCGCCCGCCGCCGCCTCCCGCGCCCCGCCGCGCGGACGGGATCTCATCCGCCGGGGCCCCCGCGTCACTTTGATGTCTAACGCGGCGCGTGGAGAGTCGCCTCCCGCCCCTCTCCCGCCACGAGGACGCACTGAGGCCGATATGAACTTGAGTCACAAGTACGAGTCCGCGTTCCCGCTTCGCGGCCTCCGCCAGGTTTATGCATGCCGACGCACGGGCGCCGTGGGTGAGATTTCTTTCCAATGCGCGTTGGCGCGACAAGGAGAGTTACACACGACAAATCGTCGCCTAGGTTCATTACTGTTCATTGCTGGACTGGCAAAGGCATTTGGGATAAAAAAAGAAGTATCGAACTTTGAAAAAGGTTTTTAAAGATGAATCAATCTAATATAAGAACGCAGTGATGTTTAAACGAAAACTTACATAATTCTCGTATTTTGGTCCCCAAAGTGGATTCTTCATAAACACTTTAAATGATATATATTGGGAACTTGATTTTCCTTGACACTACTTAGTAGATTTTATTTAGACTTAATGGTATATAAAGATAACATCAAGTAGAATTATGTACGTACAGGATGCTGCAATTAAATCCGGACAAATTGAACTTTGTTTTAAAATGTAATTTATTGACACAAAGTACAAATATAAAATAAAATTGTTTAAGTCAATATTCGTGTAACCTGTTAGGAGTACAATTACTCAATATAACTGCCGTTGACCTCAACTACCGCCTCCGTCCTTATCCTGTAACACCTGCACGCTCTTTATAACGCAGCGCTGTCCATATTGGCGAATGCTACTTCGATAGCGGCGCACTGAGATGCGACATTCGGGTGCCGCGACTTCCTGGTAACCTGTTCAACAACGCTCCAAACATAGTTGTCGAGGGGGTTTAAATCCGGGCTATTCGGGGGCCAAAACTCTTTGGACCAGAACATTTCCGCATTGCCTGATAGCCAGATTTGCACAAAATGGCTCGTGTGAGCCGGTGCACCGTCCTGTTGAAATCGTCCTGTCGCCAAAACATCATAAACAGTCCACCTCGGATACCCGAAGAATCGAATGATGTCGGTCGCCGAACGCCCAGCGCGAAGGCTTTCTATAATCGCGGCTCTTTGAATGTACTCCGCTCTTGTACGTAGCATCTCGGCCATTTTAAGGTTATGATTGTATACTAGATGCGTCTGTCTTTCAAGGACGCCAATCCCAACCTCTAGCGGAACTACGATATGGCGGGAAATTCAAATTCAAATTTGTCCGCATTAACTGCCGCGCCCTGAATGCTTTCTTCTTTCATATATTACGTGAGATATTCATGTGTAAACTCTGGATATCTTCTCGGACACAATACAAAAATTAAGGGAATAATGCAACTTTAGTGATCGCTAACATCATAAACAGCATTCTAAACAACATCTTAATCTATTAATTTCAGATTTATACATGAAGTTCAAAACACATTCTGTGTTCACAACAAAATGAGTGCAAAAGGTACATTATTCAATGTATTTTATTAAAATAATATTAAATATTAAACTGAGGAACACTAAGTAAACTGGAATAGGCTTTTTCAAATTGAAACAAAATAAAACATAGTGATGATACATCACTACGTAATTTCTCACATTATTTGAAACGATAACGAAATATTATAGTAGTAGCTGAACCCGTGCCAAAATTTCACATTTGATATTGATTGCATTTGTTTTCACTGTCACCGCCGAGTTACGTCATATTGAAATTGCCTCAATGAACCCACATTGAAGCGTCTGCAAGTGGTCTCAACCCACCAATATTGAAACGTCCATTTCAAAGTCCACATCAAAGCCCACTTCAAATTTTAATGTCAAGACTAAACTTCCGAACAAAATATTAGTTTTTTCAAGTTTTTAGCATATTTATTTGTGTTCGTAAATGTTAAAATATTTCAGATCCAATAAATGTTTATTCAATTTTTATCAATTAACTATATCCAATAAGTATGTCGAGATTAACATGAACGTTTTTTTAAAGGCAATGACGAAATAAATGTTTTTGTTATAATTATAAACATATTAAATAATATGTAATTAAATAAGTAAGAAATGCAATACCAAACGAAACTATTAACTACACATGCATAAATTCATTTTGTGTGGAGATTTTGGTTACAACAGCCAGTTTTTTTTGCCGTTTTACATTATAAAATTTCGATATCTACATGTATTCTTTTAACAATTTTACCTTCAGTTATTTTTCTAATTCAGAAAAAGTTTTTAAATGAAAAATGCAGGAATTCCGTGGTTCAGACTTCAAGGCTACAGAATTCAAATGATTATCCACCTTTTTTTTCAGGTTCCAAAATTCGAAGCTTTTCACTCTTTACAGGAATTCAAGGTTCGCTGTCCACCCTGTAAACAAGATCCAAAAGATATCTCGCTCGGAAGTCCATTCCAGCTACGTTCCTCGCCGCAACATTTGAACTATTTTGTAGATTCAGGCGCCCCTGTCAGGGACATCAAAGCGCCCTCCCACGCGCAGTGTCCGCAATTGAACTCCGCTGTAACGCGGCGGGCACGCACAAGGGTTTCAGTCAACTACATGGAGCACGAGCCACAACACTACATCGGTCGATTGGCAAAATATCGTGTAACTGTTCCCGTTTCAACACGACAATACCTTTAATGGCTTTAAAGTTTACCAATTCATAAATATAATTAAATGTTAGTTAATATTTAGGTGTACGAATATCCATTGAAGACCATCCCCAAAACATACACTACGGAACGTTAACTATTTTCTGTTCTTAGCCTGCCATCTACAGAACAATAACGCACGTCAAAGGTCGAGCTCATACATTAAATGCCGCTTCAATCCTGTCCAATTCTAATTACCGCTAGGTTGGAAAATAAAAATAACAATATATTATTTAGCGCACGTCAACAATAATACACGTTGCACAATGTTATATGAACGTATGAGTGCAAGTTCACGGAATAAAATTAACTGTATATTTTGGAGAATAGTAGAACAACTTACATGACTGAAAACTAGCCTCCATGGATCAACAACTCTCTGGTAACCTCCCCGTAAGGTCGATGCCGATCGCCCTGCAGGCCAAGTTGAGCGCCGTCGCGCGCCGTCAAGGCTCGCGCATGCCACGCCCCACGCCCCGCCGCCCACACGCTCCCCGCCGGCCCGCGTCGCTTGTTTTTTTCATTGCGCGCGGTCGGAAGGCCGGGCGGACAGCGAGGTTGCGCTGTGTTTATGGAAACTCTTCCACAGAGCTCGCCCTCCGTCGATTATTGGGCGCCGCTGCTGCTGCCGCCGCCGGCGGCCTCCCGGCCTTCCACCCGGGCTGGGCTGGGCTGGGCCGGGCCGGACCGGGCCGGGCCGCTCTTCAGCCGCGCGCCGGCTCGTCCTTCACAGAGCGGGCTCTTCGCCGCGTCGCGCCGAGAGGAGGGCTGCCGACTGCTGTTTTACAGGCGACCGCCACCGCCCGCAAAAAGGCCCGACGAAGCGCCCATAAAATATTTGGCTTCGGCATTAATTCGAACCAGTTAATGCAAGAGATGGGTCCGCTGACTTTGCCACAATGAAAAACACGTGTCGTTCGGACAAACGTTAAGTACGTTGACAACTAAATTTGGTTATTATTTTTTACGGCTTTCGGTAAACATATCAAGAGATTCCCACAGCCGCGCGCCTAAGTTAGCTGCCGGCCATACGCAAGAGTGTAACGTGTAGTCAATCGCGAATGCCTCCATGGGCTATTATTTGCACGATTTGACCTAAGATAATTCGTGTAGCTGCTTTGTCATGATTTCGGGCCAGAAAGGATTTTAGAAGCTACATATGAAGTAATGGGTCCTATTCAGGTAATAAGAAATACATACTTGCCGTAAACATCGAATATAAACCAAATTCAAATTACAGAACAATCAACCGCTGTCTGTATTCAACCAAGAATTCTTTTTTAAGTAAACTGGCAAAAACAAAAGGTTTTATTTTAAGCAAAGAAAATATATAGAAACAATATAACATGAAATCAAATGTTATTGGGTATAGATAAGTTACTCGAAGAAGGGATCAGTTTGATAGGTCGAGAAACAAATGAACATCATGTCGGACTACGGCGGTCAATGAGTGGTGTGCAAGCCATTTAGAAGTGGACCAAATGCCAACGAACGCTTGGACATAAATTGCAGTTATGTTGCCAGCCGCAGCCAAGCAGTGTATGTCACAGTGATCCCTTCTTAGAATAATCTATTGCAAGCATTAGCATTTAGATATATCTTCTGACACTCAATATAATTCATTAATACAATTAGTTATTTCAAATATTCCAACCCTGAATATCTTTCTGGGAAATTTGTAAATTACATATTACAGCAATATCACTGAAAATATACCTATATTATCGTGTTGAAAATAAATGAAAATTTCACATAAAACAAATTCATTTGATAACAAAATAAATATTTAATACGGCATAAATTAATCTATAATAGGACATAGTAAATTGAAGATGGTTGAGATAAATAATGGATTATTGGGCGTATACACCGAGACGTAGAAACAGAAACATATTTTGTGGAACGTTGTTTTACCTAAAGCATTGCGAAGCGCCAATTTCCAGCACATAGAAAAACACTAACGCGATAGATATAAAAGATAAAATAAGAGAAATATAACTAAATGTTCATAAAATGGATTTGTAGAAATTGTTGTTAATTAATGCACAAGAAAATGCACTGGACAGTCTTGTTATCGTGGAATAGATTGGCACCTTTATAACTCGGAACAATAAAATAAAATTCTCGTTGAATATGTCATGTAATCACATAACGGCTCTCGCGATTTCAAACAACAAAACGTTCTAATTTATAAAAAGCGAAGTATTATTAAGCTTTTCTACAATAGTTAATGAGAAACATAATTTTCTAGAAGAACCGCGCAAAACAAGTGTGAAAGCAATTCTTTCCATACACACCGAGAAGTGGAAAAAAAACAACCAAGGGTGAGAAACAGTACAAAGAATACAGGCCTAAAGTATTGAAAGCTTCCACTATCATTTGCAGATCGCAGTGTAAGTTCAGCACAAAATACAGCCCGAATTTCCCATAATAACGACTCGGCTAACGTAGAAGCGTATTTACACAGTGCGAAAAGAAACGAGGATCCTGAGAAAACAGCGCACGAGACAAAGGGCGAACTTTCCTAAGAATCCCGACAATTTTCTGCCGCAGAAAAAGAACCTGAACAAAAATGCGTGGAGGATATCACGGCGAGCACTTAATCGCGACTATTAAAGTTGCACGACGCTTGCCAGAGACAGGCGACTGAGCTCAGTCCTACCCTACCTCCCCAGCATGGATTCACGTCACCACGCCTTTCCTTCCACTCCGCCACCGCTCCTCCCCCTACGCCCCCTCAGCCCTCTTTCTCGCTGTCACGCGTTCCCGCCCTCCACTAGCACTTGTCGACTTGCACACCGCCCCTTCGCTCTCCACCCCTGCCTCCCAGACCGCTCTACTACTTCCCGCCTCCATCAACTCGTAACTGCCACTCACTCCTCACTCCACCAGCAGCAGCATCACCACCACGTGCTCGTTCCCCGCCACACCCCATCCGCCGCCATCGCCCCCGCAGTCATTCTCGGTCTTCCGCGCTCTTCCAAGTTCTCCGTGAAGCGGTTTCCTCGCCCTCTTTAGGAATGGCAGGTCGTGCTTGAACTCTAAACCATACTTGTCAATTTATGTACTGTCCTGTCAAGCACATGCACATGCACATGCACCCCAATTTTCTCAATTTTGTTTCACCCTCTTCTCACTCTCGACACGTTTATATTCTACCAGAACCCTCACCAATTTTCTATCGTTATCGCACCACTGCTTTTATAAGCTACCAAGATTCAATGACTGTGACATGTTTTCTACGCATGGCACTTAGCACCTCTCTGTACCAAAACTGCCTGTTTTCATTGCCAATCCACGTCTGTACTTCGTCAACTTGCGATCTGTCCGTATCATGTTAACTTCCCCTTCGCACTATGCTACTCACACCGTTGTCATCTATCCCTTCCCCACATCTGCGTCGACTTTCAACCTGCCTACCATCTCCCCTTCCGCACAACCCTCACCGCAATCCTCGACCGCGGCACCCGCTGTCAGGCATTCTCACTCTCAGCCGCCAACGGAGGCAGCGGACGTCTCATAAACTTTCTCTTCCGGCATTCCGCTCTCACTCCCTTTCCTCAATTCCCGTCTCCGTCACGCCCATGCAACCCCCACCTGAGGCGGCCCCTATACCTCGAACAGGCGGCACACCTCATGCATTCCCCTACTATTCCGCGACCCTTCTTAAATAATTATTCGGTCGTCGGCCACAATACACATGTTCGGAAATTTTCAACACATCACGGTTTCCGTAGCTGCTATTATGTGTTGGTTAAAAAGCCTCACGCTCTGACCTCAGTAACCGATCAGCGACCTCCTCATCATCACTTCGACGTTCAGAATCACGTTGCTGCACAAATAATCATCTTTAACTCTGAATCCTGACTCGTCGATTCTCGCCACCGGTAGTCCATTTGCGTGGTGCCACCAAACCGCCCGCTTCCTCCCGCTCGACTGCGACACCGCTTCCGTCAACTTACGACCGCCAGCCCCTCCCGCCGCCCGAGCGCAAGCGACGCGCCACCGCCTGGGGGCCATGCAGCGCCCCTGCGCGCCCCGCCGCGCGTCGCTTCACGGCGCGGCGCATGCGAGCCAAGAGGCTTCCCCTGTAACAGTAAACTGATCACCACGCCGTCATAGGTCAAAGGTCGGACGGTGCGCGCTCCCGCGGCTTTGTTTGGCTGGTGGAGCCAGCCGGCTCGCTGCTGTCGCTGCTGCCGACGCCGCCCCGCCACACGCGCCAAGGGGCGGCCGCGAGCAAGGGCCGGCGCGGCGGGGAGGAGCGGGGGGGTGGGTAGGCGGGGTAGGGGGGGTCACGGCCCGGCGTCCAGCTGAAACCCGACATGTCTGCCTCATTAACACCCCAGGTACCATTTTAAATGGGAGGTGTGTCGCCAAAGCATTTGCAAACCGGCGCGCTCGCTAGAGAGGAACAAGCGGCGCCGTATATTTAATTATTTATAGCGAAATTGTTTTCCTACAACACTCACGTATTTCGATGCCGCCGTCCCCACCTCCGCCCCGCCCCGGGCCAGGCTTTCACCCCCGCTCCGCTTTCCCCACTCCCGGCTGAGTGGCGGCGCGTTGGCGCTGCGCGTCGATGCAGCTGTCACGGTGGCCGGCGGCCGCGCGAGCGGGCGGACGAGCGGGCTGGGCGGCGCGGCGCGTCGGCCGGCAGTCCGTCGCCCTCCGGCGTCGCCCGCATTAATACAATATTTGAAAGCCACAAAAAATTGCGGCTCCTGTAGTCCGAAGTTAGCGGGTCGCTGCGGCAAACTAAACAAACACCGAGAGGGGTGGCGCGCACACCCGCTGCCGCTTTCCGCCGCGCGCAGGTTTCAGTGGCAAGTCGTTCACTAAAAGGAAATTTCCACTTCCACCCGAACGCCAGCGAGTTCGTGTAATGGCGAGCAAAGGGATGACCACGTCATTCCTATTCGCGCAACTACGCTCCAATTGGAACGCCGACCGTTAAAGCCGACGTTTAGTTTACCGATGGAGCGACTCGCATAAAAAATTCAACTAAAACGGTAAGTTATCCAATCTTTGTAAAGGACGGGGTCGCTCTATGGGATTCATCACGCAACCCGCGCGGCGGCACGTGTAGTTAACATTCCAGCGCAAAAATGAATAGTAGATTAAAATGTATAATGTGCATTCACCAACAACAGAGCACTGTGACATACCTCCAGCGAGAACAAAGGTTCACACACACGCAAAAATTGACGCCCGGCTAGAGCGTACGCATCAGTAAATAGAAGTGTCATTCATGAACGGAGCTATGTACACAGGCGCCCCGTAATGACGAGGTGGCGGGGCTATCATCTGCCGTCCATCTGGCGCGGGCCCGGAGGCGGAAGAGGGAGGGAGAGCGGGGACATGTCGCCAGCGGAATGCACAGCGCCGTGTTGGAATCGCCACATACTCTCAATAGCCAATGGATGGTCAGTGAATGTAGCCAGAGGAACTCGTGCCTGCCGCTACACGACAAATAAATGTTTACGTTGCAAAAGAACACAAAGGCTTATTTACTGACAAGTTCTAATCAACTCAGATGATCGAAAACTCTCTAAAACGACTTAAAAGTTATGTGTGTAATAATGGAATTCGAAAAACAAGTTTTTTATATTTATAATAGTTTTTATCGAAGGTTCTTTAAACATTACAACCGTAATATAAAAACTGTGATATTTCGATGCTCAGTTTATGCATCCGTTTTTATTTGTACCATAATTTCAAATAATGTCAAAATTCAACAATTGTTTATTTTATATTGTGTGCAACATTACTCGTGCATTCATTCTCTAGAACACACTCGTTTCGAACCTCGAATTTATTTCTCATAAATGTACATCCACGCTACTCGTGTCCTTTCCACACATCTTGTTCCATGTTTCGACAGATGCGGAGATTGGGAGGCATTGACTGACCGTTTAGTCACGCCGCGAATGCCGGGGACGTGAATTTCACGGGCCGACGCGCCAGCGATGCGAGCAGCAGCGAGGTGGGGGGTGAGGGTGGGGAAGGAAGGCGACGCCAGCGTCGAAGAGGAGAGCGTGACGACAGGGAGGGGTGGGGCGGGGCGGGGCGGGGTGGGAACCCAGCGTGGAGAGAGAAAGAACCGGTCGCGTTCGCGGATGGCGGGGCTGAGGGGGCAGGAGAGAAGGAGGCGCCAGAAGGAGCAAACTCAACGGGACGTCGCTGCCCCTACCGCCGTCTACTACCCCCAGCCCCACCGTCCTTTCTTCCGACCATCGCACGGCCATACTTTTTCTTTGGTATGCCCCGAAATCGTTAGCGATATATTACGACCCACCCCGACCTAAAAAACGGGGAGGTGCCACTCTCCGGGATTTAGCAAAATGATGTCCTCGCCAGTCAGTGTTCTTATGAGGGTAACTTCTGGATTCCCTGTGAAAGATGAGTCACACAGATATCTCCGCATGAATTACGGATGACATTTCGGTTGTCAGTCACACTTGCCGGTGCAAGAAAAAGAGAAGTGACGCTCTGACGTGGCGAAGGGCCGGGCGGGAACTCGCGACGGTAGGAGACGAGGATGGGAGCCCGCGTGAGAACGCCCACGCCGACGGGCACACCAAAGCATGAAAATACTTTATTAGTCGACCGCCAAGGACCAAAAAGGAGCGAATCTAAATAAAGTGAAGGAACATGAGTTTGGGACTATTGCATAGGCTCCAACTCGTACCATAAAGCCGGCTCGTGTAATGGCCAGGCCAAATAGCCACGGCCGGGGTGTAACGGCCCGTGACGTCACGCAAGTCCGCTCACGTGATGTGCACTCAGCGAGGTAGCAGCGCAGTTAGCACGGCCACCGTTGGGGCCGACGGGACCAAGCCGCGCCGCGCCGCGCCGGGCGAACGGGCACGGCACAGTGCACGGGGCCGGCCGGCCCGGCGCGAGGGCGGTAGGGACCTTTGGCACGGGCACGCACGAATACGCGTGACACTACACACGTGCAGATACGCTTGGCACACACGGCGCTCGCTCGGGGATGTGTTGGGAAGCTTACGTCCTCTGCGCTGGATCGACCCCCGCGACCCCGTACGCGATAATGGCACAGTAATGATCGTTTCTGCGTACGCACCCCCGAAGTAATTCTTTAGTGAACCATATCACTAGGGCGGGGGATTGTCAACATCGACCCTATTAATACTTTGTTCAGTGGCATTTTCATTTATGAAACTTTTGAAAAAAGAGTTAATCCGGAAAATATTAAAAAGAATTTCAAAGATGAATATCTAGAATTTTTTGAGTCCAGAAGATGTTTAGGCAAAAGGAAATTTATTATACAATTATAAATGTGTTTAAATTGAAAGGATTTTTATTATTTGCTTTGTCTTTTACTATCGATTACTGTGAAGTTATTAATGTATATTGGTTTATTTAAAAATATAGAATTTTGAGTTTTAGCTATTAATTAATACCTGCTATATTTTCGACATCCCAAACGGTAAGACTAATAATTAAAACCATAGCACATTTCTATGAAGCAATATATTGAAAAATAATAGAACATTGGCAAATTACAAAGTCAGGGATTTGTCGAAAACTCGCTCTGGGAATTCAAAATACTAATAATTCATAATTTATTAGTGCTCTTTGGCCAAGAATATAACAGTTTACTTCAGGATTAAAATTTTGTATTTTAATGCTAAATTGTATAGCAACAAAATAGCAATAATAGCAAAATAATGAAAAATAGAATTACTATTTTTATATTGTCTTGAAAATATACTACAATGCAATGAATTTGCTCCTCTCAAACGTGAGTTTATAAATCCTGAGAGTATTCTCGAGGGCAAAATACCGAAAAGTCTACGGGGGCCGCGGAACGTACTAAATAAGACCTCATTTTCCCACAACTCCTACTCTTTGATGTGCAGCTAGGACTTACAATAGTTCCTTTGTTATGCAAATCCATCAGTAGGTTACGACCCAGAACGCTTGGAGTCAAGTTAGTCTTCGTAAAAAGGTAAAGAAACCGTCCATAAATCCGCTTTTTACAGAGGGTCGTGGATTCGAATGTACTCTTCCAACACGCGTTCGCCAACCACCGGAAGTGTGTGTATTAAGGCAGCGGCGGCACCGCGGGGCGGGGCGGGGCAGGCAAGACTGGCGTCGGGGGCGTGGGAGAGACGGGAGAGACGGGCGAGACGGCGCGTTGCGTGTCGTCCGCGCGGGCAGGTGGGAGGCCGGCGGTGGCGGCGCCTGTCATTCAGAGCGCGGAATTCCCCCTGCGTTCGCCTTGCCACGCCCCAGCTCTGCCTGTCCCCCCTCCTCACCCTTGTCTCCTAGAGTGAGGTTCCCGCCTGCGGAGAAAGGGGCGGAAGACAAGCCGAAGGAAGTGTCGAAATGAAAACCGATATACCATCTTTCGTTTTCTACGCTGATCACGCGTAACTTGTTATACGCCCTAGATACCGCATTCTACAGCTATCAGGCAAACCATCTCCCAAGAGACACTTTGGGGAACTCCCCGAAATATAATTGCGAGACACAGACACTTTCCCAATGTTCTTCCCCGTTAAAAGTGACGCTCGTGCTAACGCTATCGTGCCAGAGCGTCCCCGTTATTGTCCTGCCACGCCACCTCCTCACCCCACTCGCCCCAACCCCCACGCGGAGTTCGACAACGACCTGCAGTAAACGTCGTGTCAGAAAGAGGCGACAGTTGTTCGGGTAGAGGACACGCCTTGCTCGCCAGCGTTTCATGTTCGCCTAGTTTCTGATACACATTTCATTACTCTGGTAGTAAAGGGGTTGCATGAAGCCATGATGGTTTTCACAGCGCTGGCCTTATCTTCCCATCGCCCCTCAACGTCAACGGGAACACCTCGCCGCTGAAATACTGGCGTAATACGTAAGGCAATAAAGCGACCTGATCTGCATACGCAGGTACGGAGGCGCGCGCGGTAGCAGCGGAGGCGGTCTGCGGAGAAAAGCGGGGAGCGGCGCCGGAAAGTGGAAGGGGAGAGGGATCGGTGGAAAGGGAGGGGGCGGGGAGGAGAAAGAGGAGGATAAATTCGTGCAATGCGGAGGTGGTGGCGGCAGACACAACATGGCGCAGAGACCGCAGTGAGAGGTGGAAACGATGCCGACGGCTGCGACGGAGCGGAGACAGTAGCCATTGATGAATAAGTGAAGAGAAGAGGGAGAGAGCAGTAACAGTGTAGAAAAAGAAAGAATAAAACTATAAATGAAGAATGCGAGAAAACTGAAACTAAGCGAACTAGGATCCACGCCAAGTTAGAGAAGGGGACTATGAAAAAGACGAAGACGAGAGAGGGGAGAAAAGAAACAGAAAAAAGAAGACTGACGTCGGTACAGCAAAGACTTTAAGTAGGACATAACGTACAGGCGATGAAGGGGCTACAGCAGAGAGTAAGACACTGCAACACTGGACCAACTGTAATGAGATGAAAGAGAGGCACTGAAGATAATATGGCGACGAGGCAACGGGCAGCGGAGAATTCGACGGTGGAAGGCGGCGAGGAGAGAATGAACGACGCCGGAGACCGGGAGCGCCGTGGCGCGGAGCGGGGGCGTCTGCGACGCAGGGAGCATGGCGTCAGAAGGGAAACGCGTGGAGAAGCGGGGAGACCGATCACTGAGGCTCTTCACTCGCCCTTTTCGCCGCTTTGTTACCCTCTTGATTCTCTGCCGCCGCCGCCGCTGCCACAACCGAGGATTTCCCCGGGTTGGCGTATTTTTTCCGGGCCTCCACCTGATTTAAATTCGCTGTTACAGGAGTGACTCAAACATAAGACCCTGGAGACCCGGCGTGGCAACCCATCATGTGTATTTAACATTTCAGCAGGGAAGCGCCCCGATCCCCGCCTGCGTGGGCCGTGAAATGCCCATCGTTTTAATTAGCCGGCACACAACGTAATGAAAGCTGAAAGTGAATGCGAAGTACAGCCGGCGGTACGCTGCCACTAGCGGAACGAGTTAGCGCAAACGTGGTGGTCAGTAGACCGCTGTCGAATGAGCTATAAACATCCCCAGAGAATGGCAACGGGGCAACAATTAAAATGCATACACCGATACGGAATGGGTTAATCATCGAAAATATTCAAAAAAGCTCCAACAACATTACAAAAAAATCTACGTGTCTCAGTGCATCGAACGCTGAGCAACTTTCCTTTTAGGAAGCAAGCGATAATTAGAAGACCGATAACCCACTGTCACGGGCAACGGACATACATAAAATATGAAAAAGCTATTAATTTTCGGGACTAAATTTTCCTTCAAAATGTCTTTAATTGGGCGAGAGAGGCGTGTGGCAATTTCAACACTGCGTCAGACCTGTCGCTGGTCATAAATAAAATGTCAGCGCGTTAAAATGCCAGGACCACCTTGGCGATAAAAAATGACCCGGGAGCTCTGAGCGGTTACTCGTAGCGAGACCTCAGCTGTAGTAGGGGCTTTCGAGTTGGCGGCTTCAGGACGCAAACCTTTCCACTTCAAAACTGCGTGTTGCTCTTCACTTTAGGTCAAGCCCATGCGCACGTTTACATCACCATTCCTTTTCACTTTTCCAAAATAAAACTGTGTGGGTGTACCATAACGAAAATAAAAAATCAATGAACATAAAATGTTTTAAAACGAGAAAGTATTCATAGTGTTTCTAAATCCTTTGAATCCATATATTTTTGACTCAAGATTCTCCTTGAGATTTTCGTTTTGCGTCGATCACATACTGTTCGCACGATAATATCAATGTAGTCTATTTTAGAACGCTCATCTACGGGGAATTAACAGTTACAGAATCTAACATTTTTGTACACGGTGGATCTATTGCGTGATGGTTTCATGGAACGTAAATAGTATCGTTGAGTGACACCTCAAAACCGTCTATCATATATCATTTGAATTATGCGATGTTGATTACTAGGCTCTAATGGTGATGCCATTACCCTACATTCATTATCAATTCATGTAGTAAACACTACATTTATTTACATCGAACCAAATAAGTGTAGTAAACTCTATGAATACATTTTGCGTAAGAATAACACCAACATTTCTCTAGTAGGTCGGAAAAACGTATAGCAGAATTGAATTGAATTGAATTGAATTGAATTTGCCTTATTTTACGTGGCGAGACTCGGGCATTCAGGCTCGCTCTTCCGTCTGACCACGTAAATTTCGCTACGCTCCTTTCATCAACTAGCAGAGATAGGAGGTATTTCTTGGGCGAGAAACAGGCGATTTTGAATTTAGCTCAGAGGCGTCATTTAGGCTTGAGGATCTTTTACATGCAAGTAAATCTACCAGCATGGGACAGCCGGCTTTACTTCCCCTCCGAAGGAAGGCGTACGAAGGATTTTGTCGCCCTAAAAATCGATCGGGTATGAACCCGCTAGCTTGGGTATAACAGTCCGGTACGCTAACCGTCACACCATCGCCGCCGCAGAAGACAAAAATATATTTAGCATTTGCATTTAATTTTTGGCAAACGCCACGAGAAGATGGTTTTGGTTAAATACACCACATCTAGATCAATTGTCTTCTTTACATTGAACTTTCTTTAAGTACATGATCGACACACATGAAACTCATTATTTTTGGGCGAGTTTTCCTTATGAAGACCTAACACGCCAGGGTTGAGTTGCGCGCAGAAGTAGGGCAGATTAACAGGAAGGGAAATGCAGTGTTTTACGTACGATTTTATCTCATAATAGCAGTGAAAATCCACATTCCCTAAAGCTACAGACCGTCAACTAAACGGAACGTTTATGTAAAAACAAGGTAAAAGATGTCCCCTAGAATTGTAACGGTGTTCATATGGAAATCAAATTCGTCTATGATAAAAACATTTTTGAAGTTTTTGAATTTTTGAATTTTTTATGACCTTTTGGGAAATGTGTTTTGACCTTCAAAATCACTGCTACATTAGTTTAAATATATGATCTAAATATTATAAATTATATGAATGAAGAAAAACGGGGAAATAATCATTACAACTACGAGTATGTGTTGAAATACCAACCTCAACTGCAATGGAAAACATAAATAAAATCGGATCTGAGAAAGTCTACTTGATGTTCTCATCAAAAACATTTACACATTATATTTTAATCTAGACTGATGTGTACTATTAAACTGCAAGGGAGGAGTATTTCCGTGCAAGAGGGATAATATCATTGCGAACCGCTAAGAGAGGAAAGTAGAGGATATACAATTTTTATTTACGCACATACACTATCCGTATCGAGACTTGTGCGACTTAATTACGTCGCAACGAAATTTCGTGAAACCGCATATACAAAAGAAAATCGCAATCGTATTTACCGAGCTACTTAAAAAAATATAAAAATTTAGCAAAAACAATTAGGCCAAGCAGATTGACGTTTCGAAAATAAAATTTTAAATTGTAAACGTAGTAAACGAATTGGTTGAAATAATTAATTGCATTATTAACCTTCTCATTTAAGGTAATTTAAGCTTTAAGAGGGATAGAACAATAAATTCAGATATTACTTCAATTTCCATAATTCTGTTAATTAGCAATTTTGATGTATTGATGCTAATTGATCAATTGAGGAAAAGAAAAAGAAAGAATGTCTTTAATTTAATGAATATAATTTAATTTTTTCATGAACACTAGCTATTCCTAGATACAGCAATTGTTTGAAAACAGAGATTATAAAATAATTTAAAAAGTAGCTTGAGGCTGAATATAATTTAAATATCATTTTGAAGCAACAAGCAAATTATTCTTCATAGACATTGATAAATGTTAACCAATCGATTGAAATACACAGTACTAAATGTTACCTTCTTACTCAGAACTGAATAATTGAACATTAAAAAACATCTATTCTTCCAGTTTCCTACACACAGTGCAATGCAATTTATAAAGGTTGGAGCTCTGTTATGAAATCAATGATATAATTTACGAAACAATATCTCGAAACTATCAAAACTATTCTTTATGGAAGAGCGCAATGTTTCCATTACATATCACGATATACCACACTCCCGCCATCTCATTTGCTTGTTGGCAACCGGTCAAATCGTAGTCCCGCTCTAATAAATATGTATGAAGTCGTTAATCGATGTTAAAAAAGCTTTTATTTACGAGTACACTAAAGATCAAGGCAAACAATGTCATCAGAGTTAATTTACCTGAAATAATATTACTTATCCAACGATCTAAGAGTCTATGTTTAACAATTATAATGTTTAAAGCCTGCATACAAACTATCAGTAAGCACAATACCCACATTATTATACATTTTTTAAATATTGACAGGCAATTCAATAAAGTATATTTTAATATCAGTTTTAGGTAAAATGGTCTTTCACAAATATCACACCTGATTTTTTTTTTAAAAAAGTGGTTGCTGGACGTATATCGCACGTAATGTTCTGAACGACAGTACTGCACAAACAATCGCATGTAGGCAGATGAAATGTCAGTTTCATTTTTAAAATTATGTGTACATATTCTGCACAGAAGCCACATAGGTCAATGATAAGGTAAACGTTGCATGAACATTTGCATGTTTGTTTTCCTTCCTTTTATTTAACAGCATTTAGGAAACAATTGTACATATAAAATAATTTTAGTATCACAATGTCCACAAAATTGCTACATTCTTATAGAAAAAGATAAAATTAATATTAGCAAAGCGAGAATGTATTTTCCTTTTCCGCATGCACAAATACACCATTTTTTACACGAATTGTTAAACTAAAATAATACTTCAGATTGTTCTGGATATATAACAGTGTATAAGCTATAGGAATAAACAGTGTTGTTCAAAATTCCAAATTTGAATCATAAAAAATTTAGGAACAGCTTTTATGAAAATTTATATCTATGGAATATTGAAAAATAATACCATCACATCCCAATAATTTCGATGACAATCGCATTATAACACATTTTTTTGGCAATGCGTATTAAGTAAAGCCGATTACAAGCACTTAACGCGAGCACATTACAAAGTAAAGCTAAAGATTTTGTGCTTCAGAGAATAGCAATAACATAAAAGCGTTCAAAATAAGCGTTTATGATGAAGAGAAAAGAAATGAACAGTATCAAGGCATTTTCCAAATTAGATTTATTAATCCCGAAAACAAAAAGGGACTACCTCAAAAGCTCAATACTTCCGAGAAAATTACAAAGAATGTGAATCGCGTGCGTTTGTCGTGTTGAGAGCTAATAAAAGAACCAGACGATCAAACAAATATTTTACGTTAAGAACATCAATCAAAAGGGTTAATAGATTTTTTGTATGTATTACGAAAAATATAAAGAGACATTATGTACTTTTTCTTCCATGTTTGTTTACAAAAAAATTACGTAACAGTACCAAACTCTGTGATTTCTGGCATGTACGTTACTTGAGGAAAATCTGAAAAGGCATTGTTGCGTCCAGAGTGAAACCTAAAAAAATTGTCACATGTCAAGTCGAAGGCGAACTGCGACGAAAGTTCGTTCTTCCTTCTTTCACTTTTGAATGCGAATTCAAAATGTTTTAGCTCAGCGGCTTATTTACGGAAGCGAAAATAATCTTCCACATTGGTTGAGTGACTAACTGCACCGTATATGCTAATCTCGCTGTGGACAAAAAGCTCAGCTTTCAGGGCCGCCGCCGCGCATTCGTTATAAAGGGTTAATTCCGCGCGGGCGCCGGGCCGCCGCCTGCGCCGCCGCTTGGCCACCCCCCAACAATGTGCCGCCTCGGCAATCTTGCGAATCCGTGAATCCTTTAACGACGGGCTTAGATGCAACAGATTCCCTGAACGAAGCTCCTTTCCGCGGCGGAGGTGCGCGTGCGGAGGAGGGGCGGAGCGTGGGCCGAAGCGGGAGCGGGGACAGAGAGCTGGAGGAACGGGACTGGTGCTGGGGATGAGGCGGGAGCAGAGGAGGCTGGAGCAGAAGTAACGGCGGAGCGGCTGCAGGCAGAGTGCAGGAACGCGCGCCAGAAGATGAGGCGAAAAGAGCCGGCCGAACACAACGCGGATTGGGAAGTAGCGTCAGACGCAGGAGCGCACGGCCAGAGGCGCAGAGCGGTAAGGGGCAAATGGGCGGAAGAGGCAAAACCAAATGTAAGGAGTAAGTGACACGGAGCGGAAAGTGAAGATGAAGAGACTGCGCGACGAGAGAGAGAGAGAGAGAGAGAGAGAGAGAGAGAGAGAGAGAGAGAGAGAGAGAGAGAGAGAGAGAGGGAGTGCAAAGTGCATATAGCTCAGAGTCGAACCTCGCCTCCTGGCGAATAGCATTTAGATAAGAGGAAATACATAAATCATAGGGACGATGGTGATGGAAAATTATGTTGACAGAGAAAACCAGCGAATAGATGAGTGCAGGCACATGGAGCTAAATTGAGACTGGTGTTGAGAAAAGAGATTGAAAATACTTGATTTCAGAAAACTTGGGAGAAATATTGCGAAACAAAATGGTGAAGAGAGTCACCGAAAGTCTCAGATGAACAAGTAAAACATACTCGTAGAACCACTAGCAGCAGCGTACGTTGGAGGACTAAGCTTGGGAAGACGTTGACGGCAAGACGATCCAGGGTGGATGGACGAGGCACGAAGCGAACTGAGGTCAGCGGAATTAGAGGCGACTGCGAAAGAGCAGGCGGCGAGATGATGAAGAGAGAGGGCGGAGTTGCAGACGGCAACTCGGAGCGCCAATGAGTGGGCGCTCGGGAGCGGTAAGGCCGCTGGAGGGGGAAGGGGCGGTGCGGGTTCGCGAACTAGCAGGCACTGAAGGCGCGGGGGCGACGCCGCCGCCTGCGTTTTTCGCCGGAAGGCCCGGAAGTTCAACGTAACGAAAGGGGCGCCTAGTAATTTTCGCAGGACTCCGTAAAGGGCGAGCCTCCGCCCTTCCCGACCTTCCCGCCGTCCTCGCCCCCACATCTGCTCGCCACTACCTTGGTGATAAGTCCAATAGGATAAATGTTTTCCCGAGGAAGTAGTCCCGCAACCCGCCAGAAAATTGGATTACTTCCGGTGCACTTTAAAGCGAGTCGGATTATAAGTTCCTGGAGCGCTCTGCGTTGATGGCTATTTACACTTAATTTTCGGAGGCTGCTGATGATTTCGCGAGTAATAACGTGCTGGAGGATGTTCGCTTCTCTTCCTCCCTAGGAGGCAAGTGGGGAGTCACGGAAGGCAAGGGCGAGGCCGAAGGAGAGGCTGGTGGCTGCTGCTCTTCTGGCAGCGCCGCCATTTACGTCGCAAAAACTGCTTATGCATACTTCTCTTCACATTTCCCCCATAAAATACCATATTTACAATTAACTTTCTGCAACATACAATCATTGGTTTCTTTTCCGTAGCTCGCCCAATTTGGAATAAGAAAAGAGTTGGGCTTCTTCTTTCATTTATCAGGAACACTTTGATTATATTTTTGAAACTATGTAGCACTTTACTCCTCTGGCGTAAAACGAATGTACACGGAACACGTTTCGCAGATGCTTCAGGAATCGATTGATAGATGTGTCAGGGCACGTCAACTACTACGGTCATTAGTCTCGTAAGTGTGATATATGCTTTATCACGGGGGTAGCTGTGGTTCCTTCCCCGCTCAATGATGAGATCCGATGTCCACCTACACGTCCACTTGCGTGGGATTTACGCCTTCATGTATCTCCCCAGTGGGGCGCAGTCCCAATCGGAACAAGCTCTAAGCTCCAAACTCTCAATTGGTGTAGTGCATGTAAATGTGTGTGTGTGTGTGTTTGTGCGCGCGCAAGGAGAGAAGATAGGACGAGGAAGAGGAATGAAAGGTCGCGCTTAAGCATGTAGGTAGCTTAAAAAATCTTCCAATGTTGGAACTCGAATTCTAGGACCTCCCGATCAAAGTCGCTGCAGAGACATCAACAATGCTGGCTCTAAGCTACACTCAGACCGTCTTATGAATCGAAGTAACTCAATATTATTGCTTCTCATTGAAGATATTACACTGAAAATCAAAGCATAAAGCGGCTTTGCGAATATGAAATAATATTAATATAATATAAAATTAGAAACGCAGATATAAAAATAGTGTTAAAATCAAGATGAAGCCTAAAACCACAGAATTTCCTCAACTAAAACAATTTCTTCCTGTAGATCGCTTCTTGGATCGTGCAGTTGCATGCAAAATGGGAGATATTACAGAAGCCATGCCCGAGTGGGGACGGAGTTCGGAGGGTGGGGATGGGAAGGAGGCGGGGCGGGGCGGAGGTGGGCGCAGGTCGCGTCCGCTGCACCCCTGGCACCCCCGTCTCTGTCCGGATTAACGCGGGCCTTCCGCTACAGTTGTGCCGCCATGGCCATTTGAAGCGAGACTTGCGGCACAGAAGACAGACTTGATAAGAAGTTGGAAGGGCGATTACGCGCCCGCCATCCATTGTGAGCGAGCCGTCCGCGCCGGGCGCGTCCCGTATCTGCCTGTCCCCAAGGTGGCCGCCGGCCCCGTCCTCCGCCCCGCCGCCCGCCGTCGCCGCCTAGGCCGGCCCGTTGCCGCGTGGGAGTGAAGGCCCGAAGTCGTGGGAGGGGTCCAGGCCGCCGGCGAGCCGTGGCGGGAACGGGAGTATTGGTGAGTGGGGAAGGGGCACGGCGGGGTGAGGACACGCCGCGGCGACGAACGCGCGTCGACCGTGCGGCCGGACCGGGCTGCTCGCGGGGAACCACAGAGTTCTAACCCGGGGCGACCACTAAGCGGCTTCTCAGCTGGGGATTCGCACAACACAACGGCATCTCTGTTACTTTCTGTCCTTTCAAATTAACAATTAACTCGCCGGTAGATTTCTAAGAAATATTACGTAATAAGATGAACGTATCAGATAAATTATAAACGACGTATCGCCTAAATTATTTAATTTATTTCGTAAAAACCAAAACCGTGTGATGTACTTTGGGGAGAGGTGTATTTTGTACAAGTTTTCTCGATTTCTTTCCCTAACTCATACACAATGAATTACGAAAACAGATGGAAAGGATTGTTTTTGGCAAGAATTGACAAGGCCAAGATAATTGATAAGAATAAAATAATTGATTTACTCCCATGAAATAAACATTTGCAAAGGCAAATCAGTTACAGTTTTTGATAATTATTACTTATTGAGCTCTTTATGGAAGAATCGACTTACTGGCGTGAGAACATGCAGGACAATTATTTGAATAGCTATATTTCCCACTGGTCTCTAGAAAATGTGCACATATAGTGAGGAAACATTTATGTCCAGAAATAAAACAATGTATCATCGCAGAATTTTCTCAAAGGATCAGAGAATCTAGACGAAAAATCTGATAGATATGTTACCATCCAAGTATTTACCATCCGTACATTTTAATGGAGTTTATTATTGCATTAAGGTTCAATCAGTATTTGCAAAAAATGTAGTAATTACTTTTTTTTACGAAAAAAAGTTCTTTTTTTGAGAATTGTTGACAGAATTAATAACTTTATCTCCAACTGGAGAAAGCAACCTATTGTTGATCCGTTATCTCAATCATTTGAACCTTTCGAAAAAGTATCCTGAATGCGCCTTCGTGAATCACACGGAGAGTTAGTTCGCCACGGACGCGAATTATCATGGTGCGGAATTAAGAAAATTATTAACACTTTTTCATAACATTTTATAATTTATGCAATGATGCAACAAAGAAATATTTAGTGTAACCAAGATTAAAGTTAAATAAAATTTGCATTCACAGAGCCTATCACTGACCTTCATATCTTCGGTACGCTGACGTACGAAAATTCAGACTGTTATTAACTTTTGTCCAGGCAATCTAGGTCAAACTAATAAACCTATCACTCTATAAAAAAGAACACACAATTCAGATTTCAGATTGACAAAGTTTTACGAAACATTCGGGATGTTTTATCATTGTTTTCACGAAAATTTGAGCGACAAAATGTTATTTGCTCCCGCATGCATTTGTACACAGCTCAAATGGCAAAATGCTCATTCGCTTTACGTCAAAGTAACTAAAATAACATCTGCTAGTGGGCAATGAAACGGCAATAGCGTAGCGAGATTGGAAATATTCAGGGAGAGGCGAGTCAAAACTCAGATCATATACGCCAATCACGACGGGACAATAGGCTTCAGTATTTCTTTATTTTCTATTTTTACACGACTAAAACGAACAAGCATTCTCGTTTTCTGTCCACCGTGCGTGTCTATGATGGAGGCAAACATCATTTGTCATCGTCGAAATGAATGTCAATAAATTTCTCATTTAAAATATTCAACGACATTATCTTTCACCCTGGAAGAAGGGGAATCCAAAAAATTGAAATGGTAAGACATTGTAGAGAAGTACAAGAGGAAAGCTATATTCAGGAATTTGTTCGGTATATGGAAACAATGAAACGTTGTTAAACAGGTCCTGCGAATGAGTATTTTTAAAAGTCAATTTCGCACCCAGACATGTTTTTCAGATGTTTTAATAAAATACGAACTTCACGCCTGCTAAGCGGACATGAATCGCTAATTTGTAAACGATAAAAAACACTATCTGAATAAGAATTTTTACAAAGTTCATGAAAACTGAAATTCAATCTACACATTTAATGCAACACCTAATTACTCCACTATATGAAGAATTCACACAGTATATTTAATGGGGTAATGTACTGTTATGCATTCCAATTCGCATCCATTCACAGCCGTTATTCAGTTATAGAGGCCACACAAAGTGTTTCCGGAAGACTGAACATGTTTCCGCCGTGGTGTTTGGCGTACATATTCAAAAATAAACGGTGTGAGAATCCTCAAACCCGAGAGAGTGCGCGTGCGAGGGGAAGCAAAGGAAAGGGGAGATGGCAGAGAGGGCGTTTGAAATGACGATCGCAGGGCATCCAGTTGCGGGACTTCCCCGACGCGCCCTCTCGCTCCCCTGCTCCACCCTCCAACGGCGCACGCCCACGTCCTCCACCTGCCAGGGTCGACCTACCCCTGCGAGCGACGCGGTCTCGAATTTCGCGCGCGGCTCATGTCACTCCCGCACAATACGAGCGGCGCGGCACGGCGTCTGCCGCCCCTCCGGCCCGATCGTGCGCCCTCGCGTCCACCTGCTCGGCGAACCGATGGTCTGCGTCTCCCATGGCCTTCGCCTCTGTGCACATCCGCTCTCCAACCCACCCACCCGCCCGCTCACTCGATCGGCTACTCGGCCGCTTCCATGTGCCACCCGCTCGCACACCGGCTCGCCCACGCGCTAGTCCGCACGCGCTGCAGCCTAGTTCGGAGCGGCGTGCGCCGCTTCCACCGCTTGACATTTGAGGTCAGTGAGGTCTGGAGTGCCGCGGTATTGCACGAACGGTGCGGGGCGGGGCTCGCCGCCGCCACCTCCGTGCCACCCCGTCAGGGGCAAGTGGCCAGCGATGGCGGCTCCCGTGACCCGAGCGCCGTTCTTCACCGGCCGCTGGCCCAGAGACCCGGCCTAGCTTGCCTCAGCCAACCCAGCTGGCCGGTTGGCCAGCCGGTAGGTTCGAGCCGACACCGTGTTCGGGCCAAGTCGATTCGCGCGATATTAGGAGTATAACTCTTGGATATGGCGCATGGAATCAGCAAGAGCGCGGGGTCGACCTGCAAGGGTCGGGAGCACGGCCGGGCAGGGGCCGGAGAAGAGAAAAGAGAAGAGAGGAGCTAGGGAGCGGGGCTGCCACCGCAAAGCAGACGAAGAGAGCAGGCGCGGCATGTGGAAGTCCGCGCCGCGGCAGATGCATGGGGGCGCAGATCGGGGACCGAGAGAAAAGGAGCGAAGGCTCGCGGCTGCGGAGGAAAGAGCGACGTCGGGCCGGGGGGCAGGGGCGCTCGGAGGGGAGGAGGAAACAGCACCACCTGTTCCCGCCGTGGGTCGCTTCACAAACGCATCCTCACACGAGAGGAAAGCGATTTGTAGCGGCCGCGAGAATTCGCGATGTAGTCCCAGGGGCGGTGCGAGTGCGCCGAGCGGCCGCAGCGGCTCTCGCGCCCGCGCCCGCGCAGAAACAAGGCCTCTCGAAAAAAAACAGCGCCTGCAGTGGAATATTGTCTCTCTGCGGTACGGCAAGTTTTTGCACCCTCGCCGCCGTTGGAGCTTCTTGTTACAGTGCCGAGAGCATCATCCGCAGATGTTGCCAAGCGGCCGCGTGTTGGGCCGTTACCCCACAGACCGGCCGAGCCCGTCGGCCGTCGCCCGTTGCCGCTGCTGTGGCCGCCATCGCCTCTGCTCCTTGGCCTAGCGTTCCCCGCTTTCCCTGCCGCGGTGCCTTCGCCTCGTCTACCAGCCGTCCCGCCCGATGATTTCCCGTAGGGCCGCCTCTATTTATATGGTCAATCGATAGCGACGCCGTGTAATCCTAGACTGAGGCAGTTCCCGGCGCGGGGCGTTTAAAATGATTACGTTTGATGTGGCCGTGCAGAACTCTGGCGGTGCGCGGAGGCGGGCCATACAACGCTTTCTTCGCGTTACCGCGCGCCGCCTTCTTGAATGAAACCATTAAATTAAATCCTGATCGCTTGTTCCCTGGATGGTAGACGCGCAAAGTACGCGCGCTCGCGTATGGTAGTGGTGCGCAGCGGCAGTGGGGGTGGTGGCGAGGGCGGTGGCGGCGGCGGCGGCCCGTCGTACGTCACCCCTTGGCACATTATACATTCAGTGCGCATCGCTTTTCCGTAGCCGCTGCCAGCGAGGGCCTTTTAAAATGATTACGGCCTCTCGCCATACAGACTCGTCCGCTTCCAGAAACGTTTGCGTTTTGCTCTTGCCGATGGTGCGCGCGCCCGCCGCCGGCACCGCGGGAGATACTATCCAATCCTACGCATTACGACTGACAGTATGGCTGCGCTTCTGGAATCCGGGCGCGGGTTATAATCCATCAAGTAACACTCCCTCGAGTTCGTAGCAAAAATAAATACGAAGACAAATAATACTTTTTACAAAGCTCTTGGAATATAACGACTACAGTACTCCGCCGTGTTCCTAATTCGGCTTACGAATGGAAATAACGATCCGTGATAAAACAGCTAAAAGCATTGAAATATCTTTTTACAAATGAAGTATTGCGCAATTTCGGTGCTACTGAATGTTTGCGAGTGACAAAATAACTTTTTTTTCTCCTTTCACTCTTGCCAGAATATTGTGCTTTATTTAACGTTCTACATGCAATTTTAAAATATCGTTCGTTTTATATTGATAAACAAAGACGCAAATACCGCACCCACCAATTCTTCTGTCTGTACATTCTATACTTGAGTGTTTTCAGACAAATAACAAATACAAACTGAATATAGCTAGGCAGCTTGAAATATTATTGAAAAGGAGAAATGTCATCAACACCATGCTGATAGGTGTTCGACCTAATGATTGTTGTATCGCCCGAAGTATTCATTAAAATACTTTTTGAACTATTCACACCCAATTCATGTCGATTTAGACACATTTTTCTAGCAAGATAATTATGTCTCTGCCAAGTGCATAAACGTACTGAGATATGCGAGAATTTCATGCGATGTGATAAAGACAAAAGTAACAATGAATGTTCGCAATACGCACTGCTATTTCCATTTAAATAAAAACTATTAACTTTGAAACTTTTGAATCTGTGATAGTATAAATAAATTGAATTTCTCAAACCTGGCGATAGTAACTTTTTCGATGCATACCTAACCACTGAGGTATTATTACTAACTTAATTAAAAAGAGCTAGATTGGAAACGAAAGACATCTAGATGAACACGCACATACGATAAACAGTGTATGTATGACAGAGAGTGAGAGAGCGAGAGAGAGAGCGAGAGAGAGAGCGAGAGAGAGAGCGAGAGAGAGAGCGAGAGAGAGAGAGAGAGAAGGGAATAGAGAGAAGACAGAGAGAGAACGAGAATAGGGGAAGCGCTGCGTTCCACTCTGTACCCCTACATGAACTCCGAACTGCCATCTCCGCATTCAGAAGCAATAGGAGGGGGCTTAATATGAGAGGAGGCGCTCTCAGCCTCTCAGGAATATAGATTCCAACTCGAAATTACACTTATCTTAATAACCGCAAGTTGGGCTGGCTTAGTTAAATGTTAAGGGGAACAAGTCCGTAAATTATTTTCCCGGGACGGTCGCATGGGCGAAGATACCAGAGAGCACGTTCCGAATCAATTTTCGTGCCGCCGAAGAGCATTTTCAGGATAATGGGCATCTTTTTAACATTCGCTGACTTGCATGCCATTGATACGATATGCAAAGGTAATTTAATAAACGTACAGCAAGACAAAAATTAGATGTAATTAAGATCGGTGTATGTATTATCATCTTTCCTCTCAGAATTCACGTACAAGTGCCAATGGAAAAGACACAAAGTTTTGCACAACGTGATTTCACATTCGAAAAAATATAATTTATCTCGGGATGTAATAAATTCTATGATCCATTTTTGACAGAATGATGAACACACACTACGGTTCAAAATACACAGAGGTACTTAAAAGAGTATTCTTTTTTGTCGAAAAAAGTACTAATTTTTGTGAAAAGAAGAATAAGATGTACTCTCGTTGAATTGAGTTCGGCGCCATTCACAAAAAAGAAAAACAAAATTTGGAAGAACACGACGAAGTCATGTGAAATAAAACTACACCAGTTAGGATAGGATTTCGAAACAACACTTTTCATCTCTTTTTTCTTTTACCCATTGGTGCAGTAGATTTGGAACCCGCGAACGATTGCACATCTCTCGATATATTTTATGACCAAGCAAAATCTGTGAGATTCTTCTCGGTCAAACCGTAATACTGTCGCGCGCCAGTCATGCAGTCGCAAGACCTCTTCACAAAGGGCGAGAGAGAGAGAGAGAGAGAGAGAGAGAGAGAGAGAGAGAGAGAGAGAGAGAGAGGGGGGGGAGAAAGAAAGAGAGAAAGAAAGAGCGGCACCGGCCAAGAGGGGGAGGAGCGGGGCTCGGGTGACGCGCCCTTCGGCCCAGAAATCTGACGACGCCATTCGCCGGGGGGAATCCAATTTAATTGACTTTGATTTTCTTTGATAGCGGTGTGTCCTCACGTCCTCAATTCTCGAAAGCAAGTTGCTTTGTTGTGGCGAGTCCTTCCCAAGGCCTGCGCGAAACGCGTTTCGCTCTGTCAAAACGATATTGAAAGGAACGCGCGAGCGCGGGTGCGGAGACGCCAGCCCGAAACAAAAGAAGTATCAGATCAAAGTAGCATGCATATGAGATGCAAAGGAGAAAAGAAAGAAAAAAAGAAAACATTCAGAGGGAGGAAAGATTGACTGAGGGTGACATGCCAAAAACATTTGCATGCTTGCATCGCCGATGCCTTTTTCACTTGTTCCAAAAGAAAGAAATGTAGAATGTTGGTCTTTTGGGGAACGGTCAAAAAACAACAACAACAAACAAACAAAAAAAAAACGTTTTGATTTATTGCCTCAAATAACAAGTCCGCAAAGAATACTTGCGTAAAACGTTTGTAGAGCACACAACGAAAACAAGCAAACTAGATATATTTCAAAGCGTTCCATAACACACTTGATGAACACAACCATTTTCGTCCTACAGAAGTGTCTTCCTACCACGCCGAGATGTGGGAGATGTTTTGTCGCTACTAAACGAATGTGCGATATGAAGAGCTTGTGCCCTTGAGTCGAAGACAAACAACGTATTTTAATTAAGTCACGAGATGATATTTTGCCGTTAACACAATATTTCGTTGGCTCAAGAATATATTTGGAAGGAATTTACATATGGGAGACCAGAGGTGGTTGGCAGGTGGTGTTTTTTAATTGTTTTACGCATCTTCATTTTAGTTTCGACAATTTTGATTGTATCAATGGAAACACCATTCATTAGACTATTATTTATTAGATTTTATTAGATTATTGTTTTTTTTTATTCGTGAAATTTCGATTCTCGAACTTCAAGACTCATTAAAATCAAGTAAGTTCAGATGCGCCAACCAACCTCATTTGTAGGAGATTGTCATATTACATTCGTAAAAGAGTGTAATAATAAATCAATTCCAAAATCAATCATTTTCCAATGTTTTGTTTGTACATAAATAAAAACAAGTTTATCATTGTTTCGTATTTATATCAAACTCACATTGGCAACTAGGTAGTTTCAAAATAAGTATTTATTGGACTTTTACTACTACACGAAATGTGTAGTCACGGTCTTATGTGCTACCCTTCGTGTCATCTCACAAGCGACGGGAGAGCCCACGCAGTGAGCCCACCGCGATGCCATGCAGTGGACCTAAACAGGGGCCCGTAGCACAACACCCAACTAGAAATACCATGAAAAGGGTGTTACTAAAAGGCATGTTTCTATTTTTGAAAATATGTCAAAAATGACAGAAATTTCATTCCATAAAGGTAGGTAAGAAGGTTACCACGCCTGTAGAGGCCACTTCAAGAAGTTTTTTAAAGAGCAATAAAGAACCTTTTTTGGAACTTCTTTGGTCTTACACACATTTAGAGGGAGAATATAGATTGGCCATTTCTGAGTAGAGTATCTGGCCATTTACATTTTTTTCAACTTTTATGAGGCCTCTATTGGATCCGGTTTGAAAATAAATAAAAAGCAAAACCAATTAAAAATTGACCATTTTATGCAAGAGTTCAGAAACAGGTATGCTATTTGCCCACTGAGTTTCACATAACTAAGGTCCATGCTACTAGGTGATTCTAGATGTACCTTCTACAAAAGCAAGAATCTATTTGCTGCAAACGGGAATTTCCTTCCAATCCTTTTCAATTTCTTAGACGGTTATGAAGCTAAAGTATATAATACATTCGTGAGTAATCTGAGAAAATCAACAAAAAGAAATAACTAGATTTACGAAGTAAATTACATCACGAGAAAACAAATACCATTTTATTCAACACCAACGAGTGACAGCAGATATTTACATTTTAAAACACAGACGTTTAGATCACAATGATACGTGCTACACACGAGCGCAGACAAAAACTCAATACGCACACAAACAAAGCTAAAATAAAACCCGCTGCACCGTTCAGTTTCCTTGCTTAGAATAACAGAAAAAAGTTAACAGCCAAAACACAATCGCTGCGTTTCTCATATGGTATTTCTGAAAATAAAACAACAGAACTACAACATAGACAGAGAGACCAACGTTGTTTAAACTTATTTCCTCAAAGTATGCAAAACCCACGGATCGTGAAGTATAACATAAAAAAGTTTTGGCTCTGCGTGGCACTTGATGGAGACAGACCAGAGGTGCGCTTGCAGGTATTTTGCGGCAAAAAGGCTCGTGACCTTCCACGGGCGAGTGAAGCAGCGAACCCCAAGAGCTAACAAACTCCTCACTGTGGAAACAGCTCCCTACAAAAAAGATATATTTGAATACTGATATAGTATTAAGTGACCCCTCTCCCCGCCGTTTAGGTGGGAGAACCGCAAGATAAGTTTCTAAATGAAAACAGTCAGCCGCCCGTCCTTTTTGTCCGAAGCTAAGCATCGGAACGCAAAAAGTGTTTCAGTGTAACATTTGTCAGCCGGCACCCGCGGCAAGAACGCACTCGCAGCCCGCGCCGCGTTAAGCTGGCTTTGTTACACCGTGTGTACGAGTCTTTTTTATGCAAAGGCTATGTTATGCCGCACAAGGAGCCCCGCGCGGCGCCGTGTTAGCCGGGACAAGGTTTACCTTTTGCTAGGGCGTGTCCGCGCGCGGAAAGCCAGCTAGCGGGGGCGGCAGGAGCGGCAGAGGCGACGGTGGCGGCGGTGGCGGCGGAGGCGGTGGCGTTTGCGGCAGGGCCGTGGCGGTGGAGTGGCGTCGGCATTTGCAGTAGCATTCGCCAGACGAGTACGTCGGAATTCTTGGGTGGCGTTCCCTTTACTCGCAAGAGACGTCTTGGGAAGAAGTCCCGCGCATTATGTGTTGATTTATCAGCGACAGTGATGCAAAATGAGATCAAAGTGCCTTGTAGATGCGATCAAATCAATGTAGTGTGATTCGAGAGAAAATAAATCATATTGGTATCATCTGGTAGTTGCATTAGGGCGCGGCTATTTAGTGGCGACCAGACAGGCAACTTGATTATTGAATGGTAGTATATGTATTGGGAAAAGTATGAATCACCGAATAAAGTAAAGATAAGTCACGAAATGTTTGTTGGAGAATGAAGCGGAAATGGTTATGGGTAAAAATGAATAATATCAGGAGACATTTCAAACAATAATTCGACGCAATATTCACATCACAATAAAGTTCGCAATATTGTTACTATATTACGGTAAGTACCATGGGCGAGTGAAGCAGCGGACCCCAAGAGCTAACAAACTCCTCACTGTGGAAACAGCTCCCTACAAAAAAGATATATTTGAATACTGATATAGTATTAAGTGACCCCTCTCCCCGCCGTTACACGGGGAGACGGGTAACGCCGCCGCCGCCGCCGGAGCGGGGAGGCATTGAGACCGTCGCGCGGGGCAACGCGCGTCACCGGAAAAAAGGCGCGCCGGCTGTGACACACCAGCCCCGCGCAGTCGCGCGCCATCCCGCCGCCACCTCCGCCGCACGCACACAGCTCGGGCGTTCTCACGCCCGCGTCTACATTCGCGGCGCCCCATTTGTAGACACGCTCGCTCGCTCACTCGGTCACGTTCGCCGCTTCTGTCGATATTTCCCGTCGCTGTGCCTTCGCGCCGATACGCTCGAGCAGTTACGCGTTTATACGGTCGCGACGCCTCTTCGGTCTCGCCACCAGTGGAGACTCAAGACCAAAAATCTGTTGTGAACTACAACGATGCACTGTGTGAATTTGCAGGTGTATTTATTGACAAGTCTAAACTTCTCTCAGAAGAATATTAGGCATTGCAACATGATTAACTTAACTCACATCTAGTCAAGATACCGTTTATTTTAACAAATAAGTATTTTATTTAAGAGTTCATTACGACATTATTCTTTGCTAAACCACACATAATGGATGCTTAATAATTACCTTCATAAAAAACATCTTTCTGCGATTTGTATCAATATTAGTGTTACGATTTCAATATATATATATATATATATATATATATATATATATATATATATATATATATATATATATATATATATATATTGAAACCCAGAATATGTGTTTCATTACACTAATTAAATCATTAGTGTAAGAAATCAATAGCTATTTTGGACTGCGCGGTGAGCGCGCCGAGCGCGGCGCGCCGGGCGCTGCGAGCAGCGGGCAGCCAGCGACGGTTGCCACCGCCTCCGGTGCCACCATCGCGAGCAGCGTGAGAATTTCGGTTAGAACTGGGTAGCCGGCACGTGTAAGCGGCCGTTGGGACAGTCGAACCGTGCCGCCCGTCGATGTAGGACGTGGCCGGCGTGCTCCCGGTCAGGAAAGAGTCGTTAAGAGAATCGCGAGGAGAGACGTCAGGAGAGCGGCGGCGAGTGCGGACGTGCGGCGAGAGTTCTCCGCCGGTGTATGGACGCATATAACATTGCGACGTATTTTATGTGCTATTAGGAACCGCAAAGTAATTGACGTATAAATAGAACATTAGAAGTATCAGTATAGTGAAAGATTAGTGTTGGTAGAATAATTGATGTTGTTCTTGTTAGTTGGCGCGGTGGAAACATTCTTGAAATTGCGCGGTGCAGAACTGTGACCAGTATACAGAGTAGGCGCGGGTTGTGTAATTAAACCCACTGACGGACAGTGATTCGAGGAAGGTGCGAAGCCGAGGTGTCAAGATCCTGATCGGGGAAGAATTGCTGGAGCATCAGCCGTGGGCGATACCATGCCATCCGACGCTGACGGCCCGCAGCAGTAGCAGAGGTCGACAATCCGGTCGGCACGAGCGGTTCTACGAACTTCATAGGTATTCGATCTGGGCCCCGAAGGTATGAGAAATGCATTTCACTCTTAATCTTGGTACCAAGGCAGAGTGTAAAAACGTTGTCTGATTATGTAAATAACAAATTTGATTTAAAATAAATCTTGTTTATAATTGTATTTCAATTTATGATTAACCACCCCAACGTTGCACCAACTTATCCAGGGACCCATTCACGTAAAAGATACCCTCTCTTAGTGTTATATTGCAGTGAAAATACCCGGCACCACCAGGTATGTCACAGCTGGCGCCCGAACAGGGACATGACGTATAATTAAGAAATGTGGCCTTAGGAAAGTTGGTGAAATGTTGGAAAATAATGTGCATGTAATTGATGTATAGTAGTGCAGGGTATAGATGAGAAGCAGGCAGTGCAAAGTGTATTATTATAGAGTAAAAAAAAAAATAACAATACATGTGTTAGCAAAAACATGCACAAGTTAAGTAAGCATAATGAAATGTTGATAATTACAAAAATGTTGTTGCGTAATTAATTGCGGGCTGACATACGCAATTATTTGTGTGCATCCAATATATAGTTAATATTGTAGTTACTGAGGTTATGAAGGCTATACATGTACATGCTACAAATAATATAATGTAATAGAATTCCAAATTTTGTAAGACATATTAATAATATTTGAACTGCTTGGCAATTTTTTATAACATGGAAATCAAAGAAATGGGGAAGTAGTAATAATTCTTATGAGAATATAAAGGTGGTTAATAGTGTTGTACAAATTATGCACAAAATTGTTTTTTGCTGGGAACATTCACTCAGTAGTGCATTATCTATTGGTGATGGTAAAGTGTGGGGAATTTATTAGAAAAGATACCAGGTTGGGAAATATATACCAGCAGTGTGAATGTTTGTTGTGAATATTTATATGATACTATTGAGGAAAATTCAGGGGAAGATATGACATGTAAATGTGAGTGATGATTATGTACATAATATAGCAATAAGTGTGTTGAAAAGTAATTTCAATTAATAAGGGATTTACTATAATTTGAAAGCATTTATGTAATAGTGTTAATAAGTTTATTAGCAGTGTATATGTGTAAATGGTAATAATATATGTGTTGTAAAGAGTATGTTTATGCATTGGTAGGTGAGTGGAGATTTATATGGCTACTGACCTAGTGTTATTGTGTTTTTGGTGGTGAATGAGGGTTGTTCGTCATTAATTAGCAATTGAAACAGGAGTGAATTAAACCATTCGCGAAGAATATACAGTATTGTGACGGGTATAGTTAATTCATAGGATAACTGTGGTATTGTTGGTAGGTGAGGCAAGAGGAAAATTTGTGCGGTATTTTAGTGTAGTGAGAATCGATTGGACAGCTCAAAGCAACAGAATGGAGGCGCAAAATGTAGTGCTGGACCGGGAAGAGAAGACGGATGAAGTAGGGGAGATAGATGTAGGAATCGATAATAGCATGTCATCGGAAAGCAGGGATAGTGGTATTGGAAGTCGATTGGATGATACGTCAGGGGACAGTTTTAATAAAGATGTACAAGTTACGTCAACACCGATGATTCAGGTAGCAGGAAATTCAAATCGGGGGGGGGGGGGGGTGGAGAAGATATCCATCCAAATGGAATGCAGATGTTGATGAAGATGTTAGAAGAACAGAATAGGAAGTTATTAGATGAACAGAGTAGGAAAGCAGAAGAACGGGATAGGAAGGCAGATGAACGGAATAGGAAGATGTTCGAACAACTGAATGGGAAAATGGAGGAAACGGACACGAAAGCAGAAGAACGAAATAGAAGGCTAGCTAATGAATTAAATGAGAAGGTGGAAGAACTGGATGGGAAATTAAAGGAACAGATTAGGAAGTCAGCCGAGGAGCAGAAAATATTCACGGAGGAGCAGAACAGGAGGTTAGCTGAAGAACTGAATAGGAAAGTAGAGGAACAGATTGGGAAGCTGGCAGAAGAACAGAATAGAAAATTAGATGCAATAGGGGGGCGAATAGGACGCGCCGAAGAACAAATTGTGTTAACGAAGAATGAGATGGCCAAAATCGCGGAGCGGGTAGAAAGTCACAAGCAATGGACTGCCGAAGAATTAGGGAAACAGAAAAAGGAGTTAAAATCCCAAGTACTCAATTTGGGGGGAGAATTAGAGAATAAACTATACCAGCAATTAGATGATAGAACCGCTAAGCAGGACGAGAAAATTGAAAGGATACAATTGGTAGTCAAGGAAGAAATGCTGGAGAATAAGAGGGAATGCGAGGAGAAGGTTGTGTCATTACGAACAGAGATCGAACAAATAAAAGAATGCAAGGCATCCCCAATCGCAGCAAGCGGGACGGTACCATTTACCCCTCCTAGATCACTAAAATTTTCAGGAGACGGGAAAGAAAATCCATGTATATTTATGAAGGCAGCAGAACGATATCTAGATGTTATCAATACTTCGGAAAGGTGTAAAATACAATTATTATATTTAATGTTAGAAGGCAACGCAAGGATATGGGCCGATACATTTGATAAGTTTCCCGAATCAGTAAAGGCATTTAAAGATCGATTCCTTGAGCGGTATTGGAATGAGGAAATTCAAATTAATTTTAAAATCAGTTTAATGAATAATCATTACAACCAGTCAATGGGAAGTTTGCGGGAATACGCAACAAGGCGTATTATGGAATACAAAACGCTATCCCCACCGATGAGCGATCAGGAAATAATATGTGTACTGACGAGACAGTTCCCAGTTACGGTGCAGAATCTTTTACGTAGTGTGCAGCACACTGACCTGGAAAGATTCCAGAATGTGTTAGGAGGGTACGACTTGACATTTGCAGGCGTACCAAAGAACAGAAATGAAGGGAATGTTAATATGGTTAGATCGGAACGTAACCAGGGGCAAGGGAATGATAGGAGCAACGATTACCAGAGAAACCAACGCGGAAGAGGGGGAGACGGATGGAGACCAGAGCCGGGGAACCAGAGACCGGACTGGAACAGATTTAATTCAAACCGTACGGAGACGCGAGGCGGGGGCGGGAATGCACCCGACCGATTAGCACAGCCTAGCACAAGTAGTGATCAAGGACACTATTTAAACTAATAGAGTCCGCGGTGATAGGTGGCCCCATTGCGGACGCGGAAATCGATGATGTAAACGCGGTCTCCATAAACGCTATGCAGCCGGTAACCTACGATACCCAACCGTGGCGGAGATGTAAGAACTCAGCGGTCAGAATCAGGAAATGTCCCACGATATCGATAGAATGTGAAGGTATAATTAAAGAAGCTTTAGTGGATACAGGGTGCACGACCATGAGATGGTGGCCCTGGTAGTCAAAAAATTATTGTATTCGGTAATCATAGGGACGGATTTTCTGGTCGATCACAGAGCAAATATAGATCTAGAACGGCAGGTGGTAGAACTGGGGAGCCAGGCGGTAGGATTTGACTTGGGGATGGACGAAGAATACGAAGCGTGTACGGGCGTAATGGCAGAAGATTCATTAGAAGAACAGCTGAGGCAGCAAACGGAGAAGCAGATTGAGAAATTTGCGGAAGAACAGAGCAAAGAATTAGGTAAACAGAAAAGATCCGAGGAGGAACAGAATAGGAAGGCGGAGGAACGTAATAGAAAACTAATAAAAGAACAGAACGGGAAGGTGGTTGAAGAACAGATTAAGAAGCCGGCAGAAGAAATGGGAAGAATCACAGAAGAACGGAATAGGAAGCTCATCGAAATATGCGAAAAACCGTATGGGAAAGCGGAGGAACTGGATAGGAAAGATGAGGTGCTAAAATTTCAATCATGCCATCAAGTAGATGCTAGGGTAGCGATAACAGATAGAAACGAGGGGATGACGAACCAAATCCATGAGGAAGTCAAGACAGCGGAGGGCAAAACGGTGGAGGTCCAAATCGAGACCGAGGAGGATGTTTATAAAGTGAAAGTGAAAACGGAAGAATTGAAGTTAATAAGGGAAGAAGAAATGGAAATGAAAATAGAAGAAATGGAGCGCATAGTAGAAGAAGAAATCGTGGAAAATATACAAGGGTGCGAAGAGAAAAGAGTACAAGAAGAGTTTAAACAGGAAGAAGACGGGAAAATGTCGCCAAGTGTCAAGTATGGGGTGACACCAATTATGCCTCCAAAGTCGATGAAATCTCTGGGAGATGGGGCGGAAAACCCTAAGGTAGTTCTGCGAGCAGAAGAACGGCACCTAGCATCAAACAACATATTGGAAGGATACAAGATCCAGTTATTACACCCACTGTTAGAAGAGAACGCCAGGACATGGGCAGAGAATTTTGGTATATTTCCGAAATTTTTGAAGGAATTTGAAAACAAGATTTCTGTACGAAAGCGGAATGAAGAAACCCAAATAAACATCAAGAGCGACCAGAGGAATGGCCATCACAACTACATCACGGGAAGTCGTAGTGAATACAGAACGAAGAGCGTTATGGAGCCAAAAACATTATTTGCTCCTATAAAATATCACGGAATTATTTGCATGTCAACGCGACAGTATCCTATCACCGTGCAAAGCCTACTGAGCAGAGCAGATCATACCGATTTAGGAAAGGGTTTGAAGATATTGGAGGGGTACAACTTTATGTTTGCAGATGCCCCAAAGTATGGGAATGAAGGAGATGTAGGCAGGTCAAGAATGGAGCGAAGTCAGGGGCGAGGGAAGAGTGATGGTATGGTCAACAATTGGTACAAACGTAGAAGAGGTCGCAGCTGGAAATGGGATGATACCTATCAAGATGTGTTCAACACGCTGGAAGCTATGTCCTACAACTGTGAGTTAGGAAATCACGGTCAGCAAAATGGGGATGAACTGTCGCACAAGAGACAAGACATAGTAGGACATTACAAGCTTCAAATCGGAAACCTGGTTCAACATGTATGGAAAACAGTGAAGTGTAAATAAGTGCAAGATTAGTGTTAATATAAGTAATTACATGTTAATTCGATTTTAGGTTATAAGTGTATATAGGGCGTCGAGCAATATGCAAACGAGTGCAACCATCGGCAGTGACGATGTTACTAGTGTGAATTTTTCCAGAAGCGAAAAAAATTCAGAAAAAGAAAGGGGGGTGATGAAACCCAGAATATGTGTTTCATTACACTAATTAAATCATTAGTGTAAGAAATCAATAGCTATTTTGGACTGCGCGGTGAGCGCGCCGAGCGCGGCGCGCCGGGCGCTGCGAGCAGCGGGCAGCCAGCGACGGTTGCCACCGCCTCCGGTGCCACCATCGCGAGCAGCGTGAGAATTTCGGTTAGAACTGGGTAGCCGGCACGTGTAAGCGGCCGTTGGGACAGTCGAACCGTGCCGCCCGTCGATGTAGGACGTGGCCGGCGTGCTCCCGGTCAGGAAAGAGTCGTTAAGAGAATCGCGAGGAGAGACGTCAGGAGAGCGGCGGCGAGTGCGGACGTGCGGCGAGAGTTCTCCGCCGGTGTATGGACGCATATAACATTGCGACGTATTTTATGTGCTATTAGGAACCGCAAAGTAATTGACGTATAAATAGAACATTAGAAGTATCAGTATAGTGAAAGATTAGTGTTGGTAGAATAATTGATGTTGTTCTTGTTAGTTGGCGCGGTGGAAACATTCTTGAAATTGCGCGGTGCAGAACTGTGACCAGTATACAGAGTAGGCGCGGGTTGTGTAATTAAACCCACTGACGGACAGTGATTCGAGGAAGGTGCGAAGCCGAGGTGTCAAGATCCTGATCGGGGAAGAATTGCTGGAGCATCAGCCGTGGGCGATACCATGCCATCCGACGCTGACGGCCCGCAGCAGTAGCAGAGGTCGACAATCCGGTCGGCACGAGCGGTTCTACGAACTTCATAGGTATTCGATCTGGGCCCCGAAGGTATGAGAAATGCATTTCACTCTTAATCTTGGTACCAAGGCAGAGTGTAAAAACGTTGTCTGATTATGTAAATAACAAATTTGATTTAAAATAAATCTTGTTTATAATTGTATTTCAATTTATGATTAACCACCCCAACGTTGCACCAACTTATCCAGGGACCCATTCACGTAAAAGATACCCTCTCTTAGTGTTATATTGCAGTGAAAATACCCGGCACCACCAGGTATGTCACAATATATATATATATATATATATATATATATATATATATATATATATATATAATTCGGGTATGGACTACTTACTGATAACGCAACACATTTCTCTCTCGGAGGCCTGTCCTATTCTATCCTGAAGAGATCAAGGTGTGGAAATATGGGGATCAGTATTTCGGCTGCATCCCATCGTTAAGGCAAGGTTGTTAGCCTCGAGTATCAATTAGGAGAGATATGATGTCGTTGTCATTATTATTATTATTATTATAATAGAATGATGATGAGGGTGAAAGGACTAGGATGTTGATGGGAGGTGTTTGTGGGATTTTGGAACCATCCCAGCATTCGCCTTGTGACAGACAGAAATCACGAAAACCCCCTGCTAGAATGGCCGGCCTGGGGTTCGAACCGGAACCTTCCGAATGTGAAACCAGCTCGCTACGCAATGAGCCACTTCGCTCAATATACACTACGATGAGCATGAATTAGTGAGACGAATATTCCTACCTTTATTTCTCGACGCAATAATTAATAAGAGCGGTATATGTCGTTTTAAGCGATATTCTGCAACATCTTCAGCACCAGCCACTTCATTCGGATCTCCGGCTGCGTTCCAGAGCACGCGGACCCTCTTTCGCGCCGCTCGCACCACGTGAAGGAGTGAACACGCTCACTCGTGTTACGATACGCATCGCAGCGCAGTCTCCTGTTCAATCAGGCTCGGCCTCCGTCAACATCCCCCCACCGAGCCAGCCACTTTGGCACGCCCTACGCTCGCGCACCACGTCCCGCCTCACCACGCCATGCGCCGCGTCCCGCACTGCTCCAAAATGGACCAAGAGCACACACAGAGGAAAATATCTTTTGTTCGAGCACGCTCTTGGCACGCACAGGTGTTTTGTGTCGATCTCACCGATTTCCTTGAAATCCTTTTATTTGAAATAACATACGTTTGCTTTTATTCTAGGTACAAATTTTTTGCATTATTTAATTTCAGAAATCAAAGGATAAAACTTCAAAACGCCTAACCTATAGAGAAGAAAACAAAAGCACATCTTTGTGGAATGAAACTTACCAATAAGCGACAAAATAGTTCAATTTTCAACTGCGACCCCTGAATGATGGCGTAGAGGAAAATATATATCCGTCAAAACAACAATTCTGCATGAGACTACATAAAAGAGAACTCTGAAAAAAAGATGAATCCTTTCATAAAACACTTCAATCCATGTGTGAAAAGAAAATATTACTTCAAGTGACATTCGGACATATCTCGCCATGAAAAGAAACATCGTCTGTAAACAGAAACATTTAAAAAAAGTTAATTGAAAACGGCACGTATTCATTTGATGTTTTATTTGTATTTACACAGGTTGCGCATTTTTCAGGTTTTTGTTTGCAAGAGCTTTGAAATCGTAGAAAAATCCGCTATGAGCGATCACCGGTGTCGTTTCGGCCCACTGTGGGTCGTCGTCGTCGTCGTCGTCGTCGTCGACGTCATCATCATCGTCATCGTCGCCGCCGCCGCCGCCGCCCGTTCACCCGGCCGTCGCCCACGCGCCGCGCCGTCCGCCCGCTCGCTGGCGGCGCGGCACGGCGCGGCACAGCGTTTGGCCTCGGTTGGCCTCGCCAGCCTGCCCACACGCCTCGCTTCCTCTTCCGCCCCGCTCCGCCCCTTGCGGACGCCACCGGCTCTCGCCGCCAGCGCTCTTCTGCTATCACAACGCGCAGCCGGACGAACTGCACCGCTGCACCTCGTCTCGTAGCACAGATTCCATATTTTTCCCGAATACACGAAATACTCTTTTATAATATGCGTATCTATATTTCTTTTCAAATAAATTTTACATTGGTTTACAATTGTTAAAGATCATTTCATATTTGGTCTCACGGCCGACGTTCATCTTTCAAACCTAAATTATTCATACGAATTCACCTCCAGAAAACAGTTTTTTTTAAAATTTATTTTAGGGGTTTGGGGTCCTTTGGAAGGTGAAGAGATGAAAGATAATAGAGAAAGGGCAGAATGAGAAGGGGAAACAAGAGAACTCCGAGAAATTCTGCCGAGAGTTCGCACCACAATAAATTCCACACGGATTGGCCAAGGACTGAACCCCAGTCCCTGTTGTGAACGGCGTGTGCGCTAGCCATTCTACCACGAGTCTCCCAACACAATTACAAACACTATTATATATAAATCAACAATATTTCAGTTAATATGAAAACTATAGATAATTGTTATAATACAATTTGACGGAAAAAAATTCAACGGAATCATTTCAAAACTCTATAGTCGTGTTCACTTGCCACATCGTAACTTGAAGGCAGCCTGCCCTCAATATTTCGATCATCACTACATTAACAAAAAACCTTTTACAAGTTTCCAATTATTACCAAATAATTATAAATAGTAGAAATGTATGAAACAGTTGTATAATGAAGAATAATTCGAAACAGGCCTCCTTTCTATTCCACAAAATAATCCTCCAACATTTCGTAAAAAAAAATCACATCAAACGCTACGCTTGGAAGAGAGGGCAGCGGCATTGTAAAGGCAGCTTTGAGGGATCAGCGTTTCGACCCGTGGACATTGACAGTTCGAATCACGTGATTGCCTCATACAGAGGATAAAGAGCTCGTCGCAGCATAGAACCCCCGCCTCATCCCAGGTACCCGTCGCATCTTCAAAGATCGACACCATCCATGGTCATGAGACTGAGGTTAATTTACCTTCAGTACACAGGAGGTAAGTGAGAAATGGTTGTATTATGTAATTGTGTGTTTACTATTCGCGCAATTCAAAGTCCGTTACAAAACACCTTAAAAATATGACATGGTTTTATGAGCTACGGCAATAAAGTGGAGACTACAGTTCAGATGTTCCAATCACGTTGCGTCTACTTATATTATTGTTTCTACTTTGCACGCTCTCAGGACTGACGTCTAGCAAGAACTATTTCAACGAAACAACAATAAATATCTACCCACATGCGCATTGCGACTATCGAACTCGAAACAGTTTCTAACAAGAGTCTCTGCAACCGGAATCGCTTCGCTTTCTTCCCCGGTCCAAATGCGGAGTGCAGTCCGGGCAGGAACGCGGCGTCCTACACATTACCCTAAGCAATACCGCCCAAAGATACGACCGTCTATTGTACTTACGGAGTTCTCGACCGGCGCTATTCTGAGAACGGCGCGCGTCCCCTTCCTTCGCCGCATCGCCACTCGCTCCCGCGCGCCGCGCCCGCCCCCGCCTCAGCCCGCCCCGCGTTCGGCCGTCGCCGCAGGAAAAGGGACAATCGCGGCGCCAGGGAAACGCGGGGGCGTTGTGTCAACTAATTGAAGCGTATGGCATTTCGGTCCGCCTTTGTCCCGTTAAGGAGTGGATTAGTGACACCGGCACGTAACTTCACCCATTAAACGCAATTGATGCTGAAACCTTTCGAGTAAGTCGCTTCTCCGACCACAAGCGGGCGTCGAGGGTCACGTGCACGAGGCGGGGACGGCGTTCGGTCTTCGGAGGGAGAAGGCGGGGCGCGGAGGGGACGGATCGGGAGGCAGGCCAAACGGCGAAAGTGCAGAGGAGTGTCGGGGGGCGCCGTTCCCCGCAGACACCTCCATCTCTTCAGATCCCTCCGGTGCTTCCTCCGCTCCAGGATCTTGGGTCCGGCCTCTTGCTATGCGCGCTGCCCATCCATTCCAATAAGTGAGGGAGGCCGTGGGCGGCGGTATTAATTGAATGCCTCAGATTAATGGCACGTTGGCTCGTAAGTCTGGTTGCTTTAATGAAATGGACCGCCGACCTAAAGGCGTCAATTATCATTGTGCCGGGCCGCTCCCGCGACGTTCCTAGAGGGCCGGGCGCGCCGAGCGGGCGGGGCGCGGGATTTCCAGGCGATTGCCATGCGGAGCAAGACGTCGAAATTTTCTTAAGCGGGCGGCGCGTGAGGAACGTGGCAAATAACCCCGGGCGGCCGGCGGGCTGCGATTTATTGCCCGTCCCCTGTCCGGAGCACCGCCCGCCCACCCGCGCCGCCCGCCCTGGGGCAGACGCCCTAGCCCGGTGCCAGTTCGCTTGCATGCCAGCCCTCGCTCGCCCTCGCCGCTGGCTCACTCGCGGACGTTCTCTCATTCGCCGATCGCCCGACTGGTCGGTCACGAGAGCGCGTTTCCTAACGCAAATCCACTCGCTTAGCGGCCCCACACCGGGGCACAATCCACGCCATGTCCCCGCTTCCACCCAAACTCGTGTCCTCGCGCCGTCCTCTCTCGCGTGCCATAGGCAACGCTCCCTCGTCCAGTCGCCTGCTCACGCATCCGCCGCCCAGCCTGCTCGTGTGCCCGCCGACCCCGGCCCCACCATCTGACCGCCGCGCCGGGTGATGCGTCAAGGCCCCAGGCGAGCGCCGTCACAGGCAAGCAGCGGGCGACGTGGATGCGCCCGCCGCCCACCTCCGACATTTCGAGTGCCAAATGTGATTTGGACGAGAGCGATCGCTACTCGACGTGTATTACAGGTTTTAACGGGTTCTGAACGGCCGCTGTAATACCTAATTTCCTACCCCTCTATGTGATTAAACAACTGAACATTCATTATTTCAGAACTCGTGAACTCAATGAAATATTATCGTTCTTTTCATCAAATTGTTGGTTTCAATAGGTAGGTTATAGAGTTTTCATTGATGTTTCGGTCGCTGCATTAATTTTTACAAGAGGCATATTACAGAGACGTGGAAATATATTAAATGAATAATGCTGGCAATAATTTCCGTTATTGCATCATGCCGCAGGGCGATGAAAGCCAGAGGCCAACAAAATACATTTAATGAGCTAATATTTATATAATACGCAGCGATTGTCGGCCGCAGCGGCGAGCTGTGACCCGCAGCGGGAAAGTGTTGGGGCGACCCTAATGCGAATTCCTTCCTCTAGGACGGAGCGCGCATGCGCCATTCGCCCGCCCGCACTTCCCCGCCCCAGAGCCTTGCGCCGCCCGCTCCCTGAGGCCCGCCCGCGCCATCTCCCGCACACCGCGCACCCACGCACGGGGAACGACTCGCCAGCGCCAGTGCGCAGAATCCTTTGTCACATCGACGCCGAAAATTCGTCTTCTTTCTGATGTCTGAATGCAGAGGGAGCGCGGCGCAGCGCGGAGCTGAGCTGAGGCGAGGCGAGCCGAGCGGCACGGCGCAGTGCGACGGAATGGACGGACGAGCAGACGGCCAGGAGAGAAGACCCGATGTGGGGCAGGCGGGTGGGAGGGAGGGAGGACGAAACAGGACGACGGAGCAGGTCGGCGGTGTGGAGTTGTGAAGAGAGGAGGGAGGGAGGGAGGGGTCGAAAAGAGAGGCGGCGTCCCGCGTTTCCGGCGCGCTGTCGCCGGTGAGCGGCGGCGCTAATGCGATTGCGCACCGGTCGCACGGATGAAGTGGGCCGTGAACGCGGGGGCGGGTGGCGCTCGGGATGAGGCAGGCGCGGGGTGGGCGGCCTCGCCAAGTGAGCAATGGGCCTGGGAGGAGTCAGGCGGGGCAGCGGGGAAGCGGAGGCAAGAGATAATGAGAATAAGGACGAAAGAGGCACGAGGATAGAGAGAGCATTGCCACACTAAAGCACATTCTCAATAAGGTCTGACTTCGAAGTAAAAAGGAAGGGCCATGTGAGAGAGATTGGTAACACGTCGATGATCGGGGCGCCAGAATATATCAGAAAAATTACATGAGTGTGGTGATTGCAATCCAAATAGTAATGGAAAACAATGTGATCAGTCTTGGGGAACGAAGAGAAGGAACGTCAGAGTGGAAAGGAGAGTAAATAGGATAAGTTCTCGCAAACAGGTGTGAGGGAGCATACTGTCGATGCTGCACAGAAGCGACGGTGGTCAGCGCAAGAGAGAGAATGCGAGCAGAATGACGAGCTAGGGTCATGGGTGAGGCCAGAGGGTCAAATTCTGGGGGCGATAATGTGGCGAGAGGAACTTAGGAATGAAGCAGAGGAGGATCGCAATTGAGGGGGAGTGGATGCATAAGCAGTTCGGCGGGAAGTCCAGCATAGGGTCACGCTTGGGGCAAATGGTCAAGCAATGCAGCAGGTAATGTAGTGAGGGAAAAGCTAGGAATGAGGCGGAGTGTGGGTTAGAGTTTAAGCACAAGAAGCCACATTCGAGGGCGTGCATAGTTGCCGGGTCAGAGGTGATGCGGAGGAATGTCTGAAGATGAATGAGAGGTATGTCAGGGGGAGGGGGCATGAGGTCGGCGAGGGAAGAGGAGTTGGGAATGGGGAGGTGGAGCGGGTTGAAATTAATGGAGCGGATAGGGAGTGGGGGGCGAGCGCTGGGACGGGCAAGGGTCGACGTCAGGTGGCGGAGATTGGTCTAGGGGAGCGATGGAAGAGGCCATGGCGACGGTTGCCAGGGGCGGGGTCACTGGCGGATCCACGGGCGGCGTGCGGGGGCCCACCCAAATGCAAGCGCGGGGCATACGCACGGGAAAGGCCGAGAGAGTGGTCACAGCGGGGCGGGAGTTCCGAGCCGGTGTGACAAGGGGGTTGGGCGTGAGTTCGACGCAGGGGCGGATGCGGCGGCGCGAACAGGCGCCGAAGTGGAAGTGAGGCCCGCAGCTGGGACAAGCGCCTAGTGGAGTGGCGGCGGAGCCGCGTTGGCGTGCAGAGTGCGGGGGCGGGGCCGGGGCCGGGGGCGGGCAGACACCAAGGCGCGGAGCAGAGGATCGGTGGCGCTCGCCGCAGCTACAACACTACGCTTGTCTTCCCCGGAGAGGCCGTTGGTTCGTGCCTCGGGTCGCCGGCCTCGGGCGAGGCGCGTGGACGGATTAGCCAGTCGAGACGCGCCATGTGAGAGGCTGGCGGCCATCGGCCAGTGCCCGGCCGGGGCCGCCCCCGAAGTTTGTTAGTAGTGAGCGCGACTTGCATTCGACCTTCGCAATGGAATCGGGGGACGCGTTCAAGAGGGCTGACATGTGACACCGCAAGATTTTGTAGTGATTCAAACGCACCTATGGAGAAACACGGATATTCTGACCGTCGTCGTAAAATTAGGAACATTTTGTGTTATCTTTCAGAACAATTTATCAATGTTATTTTCAACCATTTTCTGATAGTAATTGAAATGACGTAAGAATTATGTGTAAAGACGAAAACACAAATCGCAATAACAAATTACCTGAGTATTGAAGTTTAATTAGACCTACAGTAGCTTGCATGAATGATACAGCTCAGTTTGAGTTTCTGTATTCAATGATTGAAGGGTAACGTGGATGTGCAGACACAAAAATGAAGTGACTCCCGAGAATGTCATTGTTCTTCCCCCTAAATTTGTCTATAACCTCAGGTTCGGGCGAATGTGACGAAACGGTTATAAAATAACAGTACCAGAAAGTATCTCTCTGCTGGTGATTACGGAATCAATTTTCACCAAAGTTCTCTTCGAACATACTAGAACGTATGTACAGCTTCAATAAAGCATTTCACATTTATTAACGTAAAAATCTGTCTATTTCTCATGTTTTCATAAATCATGTTAAATTACATAGATAGGTGTGATGATATCAATTGGATTGTCTCTTGTGGTGCTATTAATTGGAATGCCCTAGTTGCACATGTTCTGAAGCACCGTTCCATGTGACCTATTACAGATCCAAGGCCATTGCAAGCAGCTATCACATACATGGTGCAACATTACCTCCATAGTGCTATAAGTTCCGTCGAGATAAACTGCAAGGTAATCGAAGCTTGTTATTGATGTGAAATATACGAATATATTTAACTTGAAGAGAAAATCAATGCTATTTGAGAAACACATAGCTTTTTCCTACTTTCTTTAATATGAAGAATGCTTTCCCTTGAATGCTATTCGACACTAATCACTGTGTTGAAACATTACTGAAGCACATCAAAGGGATATACTTTTATATTAAGAACTCCGCTTTGAATATACATACAGTAAAAGACGGGAGAAATGGAGTTTTGTGATTGTTCTCTGAAATAGGTAGCATCTAGCCACTTTCTCAACTCTACTAGAAAACACGAAGGAAATATAGACATACGTTCGCATACAATTGTTTTTTTGGTTCTGTGCAGGTAACCACACCGCACCAAAGTAGACCGTTTTCATACATATTAGCGACGTTGTTTCTTGTTGTAAAAAAAAGAAAAACAGATTATTTATTTGTTAATTTGTTAAACAAAAACTCTTCCAACAAACATTCTCCGACAACACAAGCCTTCTTCAGAAAAGCACATTGATGCGTAAAAGGATGCGAGGGGGAAGGGGGATCGAGACGGTTGCAAACCGCACCTCCGACACACAAATCTCGAAAACAACGAAAAGCCGACCGCCGACACGCGGGGCGGGCAGGACCGTGCCTTGTTTTGAAGGCTGATGACGGTGGGCGGCGAGTGGCCGCAGCCCGCGCGAAATACGGCCGCACATCACGGGGAACGCCTGCCCGCCCGCTCCGCCCCGCCCCTCAGCCGTACTCTTCTGATCGGCACCAGCCCCATCCCCGCCCGGCACCGCCCCCGCCCCTCAGCCCCGGCCACGGCCCCTTCCCCGCTCCTCGCGCTCACCACCCTCCCCGGCTCGCCGCCGCCGCCCCGAACGAGATCAATATTTTGCAGCGTTGTCGCAAACAACCCCACCTTCCCTCCCCCGCGGCGCGCGCACGCCGCCGCCGCCTCCCCAACCCCGCAGCGCCTGCCCCTGTCGCCGCCGCTCTCCCAGCCGGCCCCGGCCTCGCCCCCACCCCTTCGGCCCTGAGCGCGGGACGAACAAGCGGCTGGTCCGCAATGAAACACGAAATGAGAAACGGGCGTCGCGCGTATTATAAAAATCGAGGGTTCACACAGCGGGGGCGACCTCTGTTCTTTGAGAGTTGTCACGCGGAGAGAGTGGTAGAGGTCGGCAATGCGGGTGCGCATTTTTTTAAAAATATTTATTTGCTGCTTTCTACAGATGCTTGCGCGATCCCGCGCTCATCATTACGCGCTTCGGCACTGTACATGATACGCGAATAAGTTGTAGCTTAATGTTCAGAGGGACAGGAGAAAGAGAACAGACAATAACGAGATTATTGAGATCCAGTTTGATATTTCAAACTCAGGGCAGCTCAAGTTGAGAATTGTTATCGATTTATCTTTCACTAGAGAGTTGCGAACATTCCAATTGGAAACGGCTATCACCTTTAGTGGGAGAGTCGATACATCGGCCATCGAGGTCGTCGGCAGGGTGAAGGCGGAGGCGTGATCGCCGACATGGACGGGGGTGAGAGCAAACGAGGCAAACGCAAACGCAAACGACGGAGGCGATGTCAAACCTGATGATTGGGAATGAGGGATGCATCAAGGGCGACGAAGACAAGGAAGGCGAGAGACAGAAAGGAAGAGGATAACGACAACAAGTGAAACGATTGCGGGAGAAATGAAACGTAATGGGGTCGACAGATGCGCTTGTGGTAAGGGGCGAGGGAGGAGGGAGTTGGCAATAACGAAGGATCAGGATTCAGGAGCAACCGCCCGACGCGACGGTGCAAGCAAGAGCGATGACGGCCTGCGGAAGCGAGTGATAGGTGAACGCAGGCGAAAGTGACGACGAAAGTGATACAGCCGGCAGCAACGGCGAAAGGACGAGGGCCACGGGACTGACGTAAACCCTAGGGCGATGGAGGCCACGGGGGAGAGGTGGTCGGCGGGTAGTGTAGTGGGCGCGGCGGGCGCGGGCGCGGGCGCGAGAGCGAGGCAGAATGCGGTGACGGCGTCGGAGCCGCTGCTCGGCGCCGGACCCGGGTCCGCGATAGTGGCGGCTAGCGTTGCGGCAGAGCGGCGGCCGGAGACACTGATCCCCGCTGCGGCGAGGCAGAAGAGGCAAAGGCGGGGCGGGGCTGGGCGGGGAGAGGAAGGGAAAGGGAGAGGAGCCTCCTCCCCCAGGCGACTGGGGCTCGAGCAAACGCCGAGGCGCCGCGGAGCCGCCGCCAGCAACCCTCTCCGCTCGCGGCTGCGCTAGGAAAGCGGCGGCGGCGGCGGCGGCGGCGGCGGCGGCGGCGGCGGCGGCGGCGGCGAAGGGGCGGCCGGCCGCGGGTTGGGAGGGATCGCCCGGGCTAAATGGTGTGTACAGAGTTGTTAGCAGACCGCAATATCGTCGTGCGGCGGGGCTGCGGCGCGCCGCTGAGGAACGCGCGCGCCGCAGTCACCATTAGTCTAATGGCTATATCGCCCTCAGGCGCATACCTGGCCGGGGCGGGCGCCGGACGTGCGGGCGGGTGAGAGGGAGGGAGAAGCGTGGGGGTTTGGGGGGGCGAAGGAAGGCGAGCGCGGGGGAGGAACCGCCGGATGGGAGGGGAGACGACTTCCGATCTCCCGACGCCCTTCCGCTGCACTGCACCGCGTGTTCCCCGCGCCACCCCGCTCCGTCCCGTGCCTACAAGGCCACGACTCGCCTCGCCTCGCCTTCCCTCGCTTTACCCTCCCCGTTCACTCCGTCCTATTGCTGCGACCGGCATATCGGCTACTCTTTAACGTGGGGATGTTTCCTCTGTTGGCGACAGCACTCACGATGGGTGATTCATTGTATGCATTACGCAGAAAGCGACAATATAACTTCGTTAGAACAGGCAGTCATGTCAAAAAGCAAGTTTTAATTTACTTGTGATTAGTTAGATGAAGTAGGTTTAGCAAGTCTTTGATGTACGATATTTGTATATATTACACTTGAAATAGGCTTACAATTCGACTATCAATGAACTATCAACGTATTTGAACAGCCATGGGTAAACTATTTCTTAAAATACTATGTTGTTATAAAACGATTCTTGTTCCCAGGATTAAAAATTATTATTTTAAAAATCAGTGACTTCATAGTAAGCATCCCATCGTAATATATGTAACAGAACATCTTGCGTTCAAAATGCTTAAACTACACGATCAAATAATAAGTATTTCTAATTCATTTTCGTAATAAGAAAAATGTATCACGGGAGTGACAAAAATGCAACTTGGAGGCATGGTGGCTTCAAAACGCTCATAGTCATGTACTCTGTAACTTTATGTCAGTTGCAAATATATTTTAAAAGTTGCACTAACTTAATTTTCATGTCCTGATTATTATTATTATTATGCATTATAATGACCATTTTTGTAAGTACATTAGCGACGTAAAATGTTTTAGAGACGTTTACGCTTATAAAGCAGATTATATATGCAAGTTTAAAAGACTTCTAAAACGAGGACCATTTCTGCGCAGTCACGAATTTTCACTTTTTATTTTCGCGTCGCTAAAACGCATCCAACACCAGACATTAAAGAAAATACATTGAAATTAGAGCCTGAACCACGGTTAAATTACCAGACGCACAGACTATTCTGGCGTTTCGATGGCGAGGAACTGAATTTCACTCATTTCTTTACTTAATGTATGAGAAACAGACATCTACGTATGTATTTTCCGAAGTTAAAAGATGAATCTGTTAACATCATTTTAACAAAACATTTCTCGAAAATCATGTGAATCAAAAGAATGAATGAAATCAATGAAAGTTTAAATATTAAATAAACTCAGAATGTACATTTTGTATACTTTTTGAAACAATTCATTAAAAACATATTTGGTGATGTACTATTCAAAAATCTCTGTGTGAATATGAAAAACATTAGTATATATGCATAGGATAGTGCATTATGTTCGTTTACAAAAAAACATAAGGTGTGAAGTTTGTAAATGTGATAATTATATGCAACGTCTTTCATTCTACGTCAACACAAATATTTCACACGTACTTATTTACACAACAAAACTAGAAAAACTAGAAAAAGTACAATCCACTACGTGGGCATCTATTTATGTTATCGAACCTCCTTCAACAACCTGAAGAAAAGCATTAAACAGAATGATATATTAAAAAAAGATAAGTTACATCACACCAAGAGTGTTTTAAGAATTCACTGAGTTTGATACTTGAATTGTAATCACATATGTACAGTTTAACAACAGTTTATTTTACTTACATTCGAGAACTCTTGACGAACCAATTCACAATACCAGTCCTGTATTTTATCTAGTTATTTACTACGGAGAATAAATAGGATTCGATCTCTGGATTACATCTAGGTGATCTAGCGTTACGCTCCAATGCCGTCCGCCACTCTTTTCACCAAATTTCATTAATAAAAATCTAAAAACTCCATGCATTCCGAAACGAGTTTCCAACACCGTTCAACTTTTACCGCGCCGTTACTTCCCCCGGGCAAAACTTGAAACGGCCGTGTGGCGGCGGCGCGCAGCCCTCCGACGACACTTGGAATGGAGTGTTAGGAAAGGGCTTCGACGCCTGGATCACAAATGGTGAGGAACCTCCGTCGCGCATCACAAATCATCGCTTGCTCCTCGCCAGCCTTTCCCCACGGTCTTTTAATAACGTCTATTCCGGCGACCAATTCTCCGGTCGCTGTGGCGCGGCGGGGGCATAAAACTTTCCCTCGGGGAGAATCTCCGCAAATGACGCCCTTGCCAGTAGGCAATTTCATCCTCCATCGAACATCCACTAAATCATCGCGGAACAACAAACTTACTATCATCACGATATGAGTAGCTTCAAACAGAGAAGTTGGATTTGCGTTACAAATAACGGCGTACGGTTCGGGGAATTTTTAACTTGCGGTACAGCTTGCAGAGCAGATAATGTCTGCGAAAGACGGGCGTATCGAATATCTTTTACTTGCAAAAATCGACTTCGGAGAGAGAGAGATAATGGGTTTAACCAATTTACCTTTACAGCCCATAGTATATACGATAGGCACTTTTGTATAATTAAATTCGAGGGAATTACTGAATTTCAAGACGCAATGATGTTCCAATGTTTCGTGTTAGTTTAATACCTTACAAACGTATCAACGGAAGTAACGATATCTACTACATACAAATTCATTCTTCTTAAATATATACGTGTAATCGATTCTTTTTCTAAACAATGAAAACAGATAGGGATTTAAATACTATTCATATATCTTGAAAATCTGATCAGTACTGATAAATTTAGGGTCGAAAAATGTTTTAAACGCTTAATATAACAATTCATATTCTCAAATTAAATTGAAGGGTATATTTTTCAACATCAAAAGCTTCCTCTTCGAAGAAAACGTCTTGCAATAAAATTTTGATTCGTTGCTTCACATGTCATTTCATTCTCACTGCCAGAAAGATAATAAAACATTTTAACCCCAATTTATTAATTTAACTCCTAAATTGCTTACAAAAATAAAAATAAATTACGGAAAATTACTAATTTTAGATTTTCTGATGGAGTAAACATGCTAACTACGAGAAGGAAATCAACAACATTCTAAGTCACTTTATTGCTCTTCTCCAATGGCCACGCATAAACCATTAGATGTATATGATTTTTAAGTACCAATTTTCTTATTTTTGTTTAGGGCATTCAGTTCATCAATAAACACTTTCAGCCACGTTATTCACCTAAGCAGCGGTCTATTATAGGTTACTAACATATTGTAATTCAAACAGAACTGATAGAAGAAAAATACCTTTACATTTTTGAGAAATTAGAAACATCTCCCCTCTTCAGAGCTTTCATGGGCGGAGCACCATGTGCTCGTTGGGCGACGTGACTGACACGCGATGGCGGGCCCTCATTTCGCTCGCCAGCCCCTCCTCCTCGTGTTGGCAACAGCCACAGCGACTGCGGCGGCGGCAGCCGTCCGCGCAAAAAGTCCGGCTGCAAGCAATAGCGCGCGCACGCTATCTTGCACATATTGAACTGAATTTCAGTTGCTTCTGAGGGTTAATTAGAACGGCTTGCGGATCGCGCATGCAATATACAGCAGAGGAAGGGGCCCAGGCATGTGCGTGCATATTCATATCTCTGGCATTGCGGCACCTTAGCGGAGCCAGAAGTGGCTGCAAGAGGAGCACGCTGCCGCCCCCTTTCTTCGCTTCCACCCCGCCCATCCCCTCTCGCGACCCCGGCCGGTGCCGTCGGCATCGCCCCGGAACCCCACCCCCTCGCCGCACCACGCCACGCGCCGCACCGCGCTCCACGGACGCTCCGCGTGCCCCGCGATACAAGGCGCATTCACAATTCGAGGATGGGGCAGGACCCCACAGTCTGCTGCTAACGCCCCCACTTAACACTGATAAGTTACCCTGTTTCTCAGACGTGTTCGTCTCGACAAGGATCTGCAGACCTGCGGTAGACACGCGCAAGTTTACGAGGTACAAGTGCAGACACATCTCTATTCAATTTCAATTTACGCTAGAGCATCTAGAATGCAGGGACATAAGCAAGGGTAACTTTTTATGTTACAGAAACGACCGGGGTCGGGAGAGGCTGAGGGAAGAAACGGGCCCTACGCGTAGTGAGCGCGGCCGGGATGGGGGGGGAGGCAGGGGCGAAGCGCAGGGCGAGGCCCGAGTTGCAGCCGCCGACGCCAAGAGGCGATAAAGAGAGAGAGAGAGGGGGGGGGAGGGAGAGGGAACGGCAGGGAAGAAGGGCCAAGAGAGAAAGACGGCCACTCGCCGCGCCAACTGCCTACCCTTCCTCGCCCGTCCTCTGGCCGTCTTCCCGAAGCCAGCGCATACGTCCTCACGTCACCCACGCGACGGACAAATGGCAATATGAACCAAACGGAGAGACTAACAAATCTCACGTGTACCTCCTTTCCCTTCCTATCGCTTTCCGCGGGCAACCCTTCCACACAATTCTCACTCGGGAGGGGCCTTCTAAATATGAAATACGCCTTTCAATATTTCTACGGTGTGCAGGTCGACTGATATTAACTTTTCTCCGGGTCCACCCTCAAGGTACGGGGAGGGTCACATTTAATTTGACAGTCTGTAAGGGTGATGAAGTGTGGGTTCTATATAATAATAACGACTTCTCGCGCTGCAGTGGCAGCGGCAGCCAGCGCACTAGAAGTAGCAGCAGACGCCACCGCTGCTCTCACCGCCGCCACCGCGGAGCACGGGAGGGAGACGGCGGCCGCCCGCGGGAAGGGCAAGAGAAAGACAGCGGGAAGGAGACATGTTCTATACCAAGCAAGTGTGGAGAACTGATGAAAGTTAATAAAGACGTTAATTAAGACTGACACTCAAACGAGGAACCGTGTAGCCGCCCCTCTCGCTCCTCCCCTCCTTTGTCTTCGGGGCCCCTTCGCCCCCCACTCACGCGCCGGCCCGGAAGCCTTCTTTCCAGGTTATTAATAACCCAACCCACAAGATCTCCATGCCGGGATTCCCTAGGTAATACACAGGGACGCGTCACGTCGAAAAGGGGGAGCGCGCAAGAGCCTCCCTTTGGGGACGCCGCCGCCCCCGGCCGCGCCTGCGGCCGTGCCGCGGCCGCCACCCATGCACGGGGCTGCGCCTCGACGCGTCCCCAAAATGCAAACGCAGATACAGGTAAGGGATAAAACACCGAGGATTTGTGACTGGCCGAGTAAAAAAATGACCAGGTGACAAAGAGGGAAGTATAATAACCCAGAAAGGCCAGAGAAAACACATAACATACGACTATAAATCAGAAACTTGGGAGAGGAGGGCACGAAAGCGGAGGATATAAACCCTGGCGCGAAACAGTCGGGCGGAGATCCGCGAGAAGGAGCAGGCAGAGTGAGACAGGCGGGACGGCGAGTAGTTGGACGGGCCGGAAACGGGCGAGGAAGGAAGCGGAGCGAAGGCGGTGTGGGGGCGAAGCGACGCGGGGTGGATGGGTCAGGAGGATGGGCGTGGCGGGTGCAGAACGGTGGAGAGCGGGGCGCGGTGGAACGGGGAGAGGTCGAGGCGGGGCAGGGAGTGACGGAACACGGAGGGGTGGCTTGTCGCGACGAGCGAGTCCGACGCATCTCGAACTGAATGGGCGCCACCACGCTGCAGGGAACAGATATCCATGACCTTTTCTCCGGCGCTACCCCCACCCCGCGCCCGCCGGGTATCAGCAAAAATCTTCCACTCCGCCTCTTAAATGCTTCAGGCGGCGTTTTTTTTACTGAAACATCGCGAAACGAAAAAGCAATTTTCTTGCGCGCCGGAGTACCTGGAATTCTTATCGCGTCAATGGGCGAGAAATCGAAACTAAAAGAAAAAGTTGAAGTTACTATCTTTAAAACGGGTTTTATCGTCGCATCGAAGAGGAAACAAAGGAAGTAAAATCAGCCGTAGAAAGAGATTTCACAAGACAAATACAAGCAATACCAACATTAATACCGAAAGAAAAATTGACACTCCGCGGACAATTCATCAGTCAAGAGTTGTGATAATTCATCTCAGCCGTGTGAAAGGAGATTACCGATTGGAGCGCGCGAGGGTGGAGAAAAGATGATAGAATAGGTAGAGATGGAAATACGGTAATTGAAGAGAAACTAGTGTCAGAAAACACATCTAAACGTAAAGCAGTAGGAGAGGAGGAGATCGGGAGAACACAGAAAAAAAAAACGTGGAGAAGAATTCAGAGAGCAATGAAAAAAGAACAAAAAGAAAGAGTGGGAAATGGAATAATACAGAACTGGAGCAACAAAGAACAAGGTTATATGAAGTTAAAAGCAGGAATGAAAAATGAAATGACGGATGGGGGCGGTGATCAAATCGAAGGCAGAGATCAATGTAAGAGGACGAGAAAAAATAACCAAGATACTAATGGAGGGAACAGGGTTCAGAGCGAGGAGGATGCGGTCGGGAAGGCATGAAGAGCTACTGAAGCGAGAGGATGGTGCTGTCAGGGACGGGTGGAATATGGGACGCAGGGGAAGGGGAGCAGTAGCTACGGGGTTACCGAAAGAGGCAGTTTCAGGGTTCGAGCCGGGAGCGAGTCGAGGGGAGAGGATTCGACTCCCTGCACTCCATTATCAATATTGTGTTTAATGGTCTCTCCATCGGGGGCTAGAAAATATTTCAGGACCACCAAACGCCGGGCGAGCCATGATGCGCCAGCCCCGCTCGCTCGCCCTTTCGCACGCTGTCGCTACCACCGCCGCCGCCGCCGCCGCCGCCGCCGCCGCTGCCGCCGCCGCCGGCGGCTGCCCGCGCCACGCGTTTGCAAAACATTTTAAATTTCAAGAGTAAACACGACAAGGCGAGACTAGATGTCCGCGGCCAAGAAAAATACCTTGTGCAAACCACTCGTCCAAGTACAACGTCCGCGCATGGAACGCTCTTTCGATTTGGACTGGGTGGCGTCCAATATGATACAACGTCTCTACCGTGTAATTGATGAGCTCCCAGGGGTAATTCAAATGTCAGGCTGGGAGACACGGCCGAAACTGTGGGAGTCAGGTATTGGTTCACATGCATATTGTGGGGAGACAGATAGAACATACTTCAACTGTTTTTCGGGGAACTAACACTCATCAAAATTGTATAAATTCGATAATAATTAGCTTTTAAACATTCACTTCGGAAGATAAACATATTCATGATCGACATAGCAAATATTCGATTAAGTGAATGGTACGCAGAGACAAAGAAAATACGCTCATGGATATACTATGATACATGAAATAAATAAATATTGCCCTATTTGTTAAGATTATTCAATATTTCCATTAATAATGCAAGTTTACCAGACGATTGGAAGGCAGCTATAGTGGTTCCAATTTTCAAAAATGGCGATAAAACGAAAGTATGTAATTATAGACCTGTATCCCTCACTTCAGTAGTATGCAAAATAATGGAGCATTTAATAGCCGGGTACATTCGTCGCGAATGGGAGAAAGTGAACTGGATTTTCCACGGACAGCATGGGTTTAGAAGTCAACATTCGTGCGAAAGTCAAATTGTTTCTCTTTTTCAAGATCTAGCTGACGTAGTTGACGCGGGTGGGAGGGTGGATGCAGTAGTAATCGACTTCGCGAAAGCATTCGACGTGGTACCGCATAATTTACTTATTAGGAAAGTATTAACCTCAGGAGTTGACGCTAGAGTTGTGAGGTGGATAAGCGAATTTCTAAGGGACAGGAAACAAAAAGTTCGAATTGGCAATCAGTTTTCGACTACGGGAAATGTTACTTCAGGGGTTCCACAGGGAAGTGTGTTAGGGCCATTACTCTTCTTAGCGTACGTGAACGATCTCCATGTGAACATACAATCAAAGGTGCGTTTATTTGCAGACGATTGTGTTATATACCGAAAAATCAAAGATAGCACTGACGAACAAATATTACAGCAGGATTTAGAGCATTTACGTGATTGGGCTGAAAAAAATGACATGGGAATTAATGGATCTAAAAGCAAAACAATAACGTTCGGGCGGGGACGAAATTATGAGGAACCAGACTATCGTTTAGGTGAGGTAATCATCCCAAGAGTCTCATCATGCAAGTATTTAGGCATTCATCTAGATAGTAAATTAGGGTGGGAGGTGCATATAAATCAGACAGTAAGAAAAGCGTGGAAGTCTTTACATTTTGTAATGCGAATACTAAAGAAAAGTTCTGCAAACGCCAAAGAATTAGCATATCTCACGCTGGTTCGCCCTCTCATGGAATACGGAGTTGCGTGTTGGGATCCATACAGAAAGGCGCACCGGAAAAATCTAGATAGAATACAGAGAAAAGCGAATAAGTTTACCTATAGACGTAACGTAACAAAAAAGTCATGGGAACCTCTAGAAACGAGAAGAACAAAGGCGAGGCTTTGCGCTCTTTATAAATCGTACGTAGGTCAACCAGCTTGGAAGGAAATTCAGATTAGACTAGAAAAACCAAATTATTTCGGCCGAAGCGATCACACCCACAAAATTCGAGCAAGGAAACAAAATTCAGATCTTGGGAAGTTTTCCTTTTGTAATAGAACAATTAGAGATTGGAACAGTTTACCTGCGGCAGTTTTCAAAGCTTTTCCTCTCAGTGTCCGAAGTTTTAGAAATAAGTTAGAACAAGATAACAGTAATTGATATTAAATGAGTAAGTGTTGTGTAGTGCGGTGTAGTGCTGTGAAGTTATGGTCAGTGTAATTCAAAACAAAAAAGTGTAGTGTAGTGAAGTGTAGTGAAGTGAAGTGCGGTGAACGCGATCAATGCTCTTTTCAATGCTGCTTTTCGTCTTGTACTGTATTGTACGGTATTATTATTATTATTATTATTATTATTATTATTATTATTATTATTATTATTATTATATTATTATTATTATTATTGTTATTATTTTATTATTAATGTAAGTCTTGTAATTTCTGCAATTATTGTTACTTAACTGCCACCGGGTCATACCCATTTGCAGTTCTAATAAATCTATCTATCTATCTATAATCTCCGCATAACACATATTTTGGATACGTCAATAAAATTCACAATATTATGCACAGAAAGTAGTTAACAGCGACATAGATGTACCTCTTTAAAACACATTCAAAGAGCCCAGAGTGATCTGTTAAACCGATCGTTCAATAATTAGCTCACAAATCAAGCACTAAAAGATACGAGGATCGTAATACATGGAGATTGGCGGTGATGGAGTACGGATACACAGATTTCGAACAGTGCTGGAAACCAGGTGACACTGATGCATTATTAGTGCGCACCCGGTGGCAAAGTAACGCGCTACATATGGTTTTACTACTCGATGTTGATACGCGGATCATCGTTATGGAAGCGCTACTGAATGTTCCTCAATAAAGGAATTAATTTTGGAAAATTTGTGTTAATGCAAAACAGAGATGGTATCACCTGATTTGCTTAAAACTCGTCCTAGAAACATATTTTTAAATTATGAGGTGAAAGAATAGCAAGAGACAGTTCGTTTCATGGAAGTAACCATCATATCAATTTCATAATTTAATTACAAGTATCCATCTCGCAACGCGATAGTGTTTATAAAATTCGAAGATGACTATGATAACATAACTACACATTCATGTTACCTAAACACTACTCACTATAATAAATTAATAAATAAATGTCGAATTGTAGTAATGATTATTTATAAAATTAACAGTATGCTCTGTGTAATTATCTTCCTACATTTAATCATGAGAAGACTCTGTAGAAGTAAGTGTCTACAAATTCACAAAGCACAATACGCACATTGCAATGGAGTAGTAAGCTACAATAGTTTCATCTCTGCTACATTTTTTCCTCATTTTTATAACATCGCTGAGTGTTTCTTCTAATTTTAAATATCACCTACATTACAACCAAAAGTTGAAACTCTCGCTATTCTTATTCGCTATCTTCTATCTTTTTCAGAAACCTAATGTCTACTTTCCTTACCACTTTCTTTTGCAGCGGCCTTTCCTGTTACGTTAACGCCTCGGACATTCTAGTTTTAGCCCCCTTGTAAACACACCGCGCTATGCAGCAAAGCTAAGGACCGGACCGTCGCTATCTGCACCGCTACTCTCCCGCACATCGCTCGCTTCTGGTTCCTTCTACCTCCTCCTGTGCGCGCGTTAGTTCAATTTCCCTTCCCTTCCGCACAGCCGCGCGAACCCCCGCTCTCTCTCTCTCTCTCTCTCTCTCTCTCTCTCTCTCTCTCTCTCTCTCTCTCTCTCTCTCCTCTTTCTCCCGTCTCTTTCCCTCTCGCACCAGTGGCGAATACTAATTTCATTTCCCCGTACTTGAGAGCAAAATCGCGGACGCACAAACCCTGCGGAACAAACGGAGTTTACAGAATGGTGACCAAGTGGGACGATAGGGCAGATCCGGGTCACGGGGGGCAAGGCCGAAGGGGTTTGATAGTGGCCAACGTGCCGAGATTTCGGAAGTTGAAACCCGAAGGCTGTGCCTGTACTGACACCAAAAGTTGAATTGCGCTGTACAGAGTGTAGCCGGTGTGCTCTCGGAAATTAACGAAGAGCACTTTACGACCAACATCTTGTGCAATCCGCAGCAACAAGCAATGGAATCTTGGCGACTCGGTTGTACGGTAGTCACAACTATTTCTATTATAGAGCACAGTTATATTTATCTCTCAAAGATTATTCTCATTTGTCTACAACTTTTATCTAATTGTAAACAAGCAAAAATAAAAATGGAATAATTAATTTTGTTAATATACATGTTGTGTAACAAATGTTCTTACTTCCATTTGCAAAGTGAATGCGTTTACGACCACTCTTAAGAAATGGCTGCGCACTGTTGCTGACGTTTCTCTCTAGTGAGATACCAGAGTCTAAGAATCTACAAATATCAACACACTTCAATTTATATAACAACAAAATAGTAATTCCCTAGGAAACTAAAAATAATTGATACATTCGTACACCTAACGTAAATATATATTACGTTTAACAAGGCGAAATATCTACTTTAGGAATAAACATTTTTTTGTGTAAGAGTATTTCGATTTTATGAAGCAAGGTCATTTTCGATAAAGAGGAGTAATGAGAAATTATTTCTTAGGTGTCAATAGTTAATGAAAAAATAATAATTGCACTGAACAACAAATAATTTATTGTTACAGATTTATATTTTAGATAAAAGACCAGCTTTTGCGCTATATAAAAGGGAGAACATGGGAAAAATACAAAGTGTAGTACATATATATAACTACAATGGCAAAAGGAGGAATTTATCCTTACAAAATTGAACGAAGAAAACACACAGCAGACATTACAAGTCAATCTACTACTTCAGTAACAGTATTGCGTAGTTTAACATGCAACGAAATTATATGAAGTACGTGAATCGCCGTAAGATGTGCATTGTAGCATATGCCAAATTAAACTACATAAAAATGAAATGAAATTAGTCATTTCCAAAATGGGCAAATTATATTATACTAGTGATTCTCGCTGAAATGTGAGTGTCTGAATAACGTCTGACTTTCGCAAACCAAGAAAGCAAAAAGTTAAAAAAAAGTAAAATATTTTTCAGAAAAAAATTAAGAGCCGTCGAGAGCCTATTTATTTCTACGACATTCTGCACTTGGGTTCGAAGATCCACGAAGACATTCTGCACCATGGATGATAAAAGAACTTATTAGTGAACTAAAATGATCATGATAGAATGAGTAAAAAGAAACACTGGCGGAATGAGAGAACCTCGAGACACGGAATTGCGTACTTGCTTCGTCCAATCTAGATATCACATGGAGAATCCAGAACTAGACTTCTCCCCCACGCGTCATACAGTTTTAATTGTTCTTTTACGTGAAATAAAGAAACAACAAAAAAACTGGCTCTCGGAGAATCGTTAGCGATTTGGCCAGACAGCCTCCGAAATCGCCTAGAATATTTCTTGCGTCCGAGTGGCTCCCGCGGCTTGCCCTGTCTTCCGACCCGAGTGCCCGTGTTGGCCTCGCAACCGCCTCGCGGCTCAACATCGCTGACTCGTGTGTGACGCGTTGCCTGCACGCACGCCTCACCCGCCAGCCCCCTCTTTCTCCGCCCGGGGTTTCCGTACGCCTCGCGTTATCTCGCCCCCCTCCACTCCCGCTCCGGAATATTTAGCGTTCGTTCTGGATGCCGCCGCCGCCGCCACTACTGTTGTGCCATGCCTGCGTCGACGCCTACCTGCGTCGACGCCGCCCTCGGCCCCAAGGATAAAACAGGGCCCACTGTGCGCGGAATATTTATTCCCCATGTCGTGGCGCTTTACGCGGGCGTCACGCGCGTTCGGATATTTCGGAAGGTGCTGTAAACGAGGCCTAGAAACGAGCGGGATAATGCCTTCTTGTGTGTTCCGCGAGGTTATTTTATGGACCAAAACTATTTCCAATCAGTCTTTTACTATCCACACATTAATTGAATGCACTTCAATGTAAAGATTTATAATTCGTTTCAATATCAAGCTTCAAACTCTCGGCAACAGAGCATTTATTATGAGCAATCACAAAATAGCATTGTTGTAGTTGCAATCACGTACGTTTCTTCTCTGCGAAAATTGTGAGAAATTGGAGAAAATTTAAGAGTTACTTAGAAAAATGAGTCTTTTTGAAGTTGTCAATTATCACTAAAAAACTTCAGAGACATTTTCAATACAATGAGAATTTTCAAACGTTCAGCAACTACTGATTTAACTGAAAAGAGATAAAATAATATAAATAAGCTGTTTAAATTTCAAACATTGTAAAATCCAAACCATTTCATGAAATGCAATTCCAAGCACTACGTAAAAGTTATCCATCCCAGGTGGAAACAAAGAGACACTAAACTAACTCGGTTTACTATACAACGCTTTGACGACTGACAGAGAGGAACTGTAAATATGAAAACGAATGCAGCAGGCAAGAGGATTCTCTCGTCGTGCATTAGGAGATTCGTATGCCGCCTATTGCATATCTCTAGTAACGACTCTTCTTTTAACAACAAACTTGAGGTAGGAATTCAATAACTCACGAAGTTCCATTCGTGCTGCAAGGACAGCTCGAAATAGTTGGAACGAAGCTGAACTTCCCCTCCCGTCGCACTCGCCGGCCCTATCATCGTTTTTCCTTTTCTTGGCTTTTAAAATCCTCTCAAACGCTACATAACCTTTACACTGCCTTCCCCCAGCCATCTGCGGGCCCTTTGTGTATTATTTTTTGTTGTAAAACATTTCGCCGCATTCCATCAAAAAACAAACATTCCGTTTCGCAGCGTTGTGTTTATACCGCCATCACCGCCGTTCTGGTTGCCACCACCGCCTCCGCCGCTAGCTACTAGGGGGCCGTGGTCGAGCTTCTCTTAAGCGAAGCACCTCCGTGTTTCGGGCCGCCGCGCCTCGCTTCGCCTCGCCTCGCCCGCCACACAACACACGTATTTACGTGCAGTGGCCGCGAGATGAAGCCGATATCGAAATTTCTACAGAAAGAACTGGGCAGAGCAACGGCTTCGGCGGCCTGTCGCGCTGGGTGCCCCTGTCTACGCATGAGACCCCTCGGATATTCCCCTCGCTTCACCTGCGCAGCGTGAGAAAGGGAGAAAGAAAGAAGTTTCGACTATAGCTAATTAGCTAGTTATTGGAAGACACGTTTGGGGGATTTTAGAAGACAGCTTCTCTAATTGGAGGTTTCGACGGTTCTTTCATCCCGCTAGGCAAATGCCAGAGAAAAACTGTGAGAACAATTCGCGATGTGCACGCCGCCATTTCTTTCCCACTGATTCCCTGAGGGCAGGAGTATTTGGCAATTCAACGCGCGATCGCTCATTGAATCACTGATGTTCCTGGAATCATCACGTGTACGAGTGCTATCAACAATAAAACCAACACTCACCTGCGCTTCTGACGTTAAAATGATAACAAAAGTAGTGAAATCCATCCCCGGGAGAAATCAGAAACAGATATAAAGCAAGGTTCAGTTTCTCAAGTAACTCAAGTTTCCTTTCGGATCCACTCTAGCCGAAAGAATGAAATTATCATCTCGAGAAACCGTGTCGCGCAGCGACAACCATGGCATCAAAATAAACATATGACACTTCGCCAAGTCACATCAGGCTCTCGGAAAAATAGGTCGGGGCGCCAGAAAACGGAGTAGAAATAAGAGTGAAGCCCTACACCGCTTAGCTCTCTAGCAGATGTCTAGCGCCCTGACGAGACAGATGCCCGCGTGGCGCGACGGCGCGGCTGGAGGTGGAGGAAGGGAGAGGCGACGGGGGACAAGGAAAGAGCGAGTGGGGGCGGAGGAGGTCCCTCGCAGAGCGAAAAGCCGGTCGGGTGGCGACGCCATGCGCATGAGCAGGGCGAGATGGGGACGGAAGTGGGGCGAAGACATGGATAGGAGAGAGGGGCGGGGACGAGGGCAGAGCCGAGGGTGAGGGCGAGAGCGAGGCGGATCGTGGACACGCAGCGACGTCGCCCGAGAAAGAAGCGCGCGTGCGCAGCGCAGCACGGGGGCCGTGACGGGGGCGGGAAGAGTGGCCTGGCAAGGGGCGGGGCGTGGGCCGCGGTCGGGGCCGAGGACGAGGCAAAGGGGGCGGGGCGGAGAGCGAAGGCTCTCCCGACCGCGACGCAACACACTGCTCCCGGCGCCTCGAGGAAAAAGGAAGCATTAAGTCACGGCGCAGTACAGCGACCTTCTCCCCCCGGGCGGGTCTGCGCGGCGCGGAAGAAAAATTTGCGCGGCCAGGTGCGGAGGCGAGGGCGGCGACCCGTAGCCGCGGCCGCACCCCCGCAGCCCTAACGTAAATCAGCAACCGCGGAGGCGGAGGAGGCGACGTCGGGGGAGGAGGGGGCGGGGGCGCCACGACCGCCGTCGCCGTCGGCCATTTAATAGCCCACAAACTTTATCGTGTGGGTAGATGGCGCGCGCAGAGCAGCCCTACAGGTGCGGCCGCGAGGGCTGCCCCACCGCTCTCCCGCTGCTTCCCCGCTCCTCGTGTCCCTAAGCGCTGCACCGCGCACCTCGCCCCTCGCCCCGGCCCTTCCACGGCCTTGCAACTCCTTCACCCTTCGGCATAATGCGGCGTTCAATATATGAGCAACTGTTCCGCGCGTTTCGCAAGCAAAACAATTTAAGCTAAACGGTACACGGAGAAGCGGCGTGCGCCCCCGCAGGTAGAATATATTGCCTCTCGGAGCCGCAGATCCCTCTTAACGTCCTATCGATCAAAAAGAATTCGAAAGTAAACGAAGTTCCTATCGGCAGTTTATCACGAGTTCTGAAGTGGGAGCCGAGCGGTCGCTTCATCGGCGACGCGGCGTTCCGCTGATTGACATTTCAACTCGGTTCGCATTCGTCCCGTCGTTTGTTCCCGAATTCAAACCCGCTCGAGCTAACCCACTCTCCGCCGAATTCGCTGCGCGCGTTCGCATGGTGGGCGGGGTCGGGGAGGAGCAGGGCGGGGCAGGGCAGGGTGGGGCACGGCCGAGGGAAGGAGCGAGCAAGCGCCAGCAATCGAAGATCCACAAAGAAACCCGAGAGGATCTAGACAACTTCCTTTCTCGGGGGCACAGCCTGAACGGTGCCGAACGGACGGCTTATTTAGTCCGACTCGCCCGGAATATTGCGGCTGCGGCGGCACGGGCGGAGCGCGGGATATGGAGAGGGGATGAGAGGGTCGACAATGGAAAGGGCGGGAAAGGTAGAGCGGGGCCGGGGGCGGGGGAAGGGGTGGGGAGGGAAAGGGTAGGGCAGAGGGGTGGGGAGGGACTCGGCGGCGGGAGTTGGCGGAAGCATACGCCCGGCTGCGAGGGCGAGTGGGTAGGCGGAGGCGAGTGCGGCAGCACGAAAGAAAGGGCGTACGCTTGGGGCGGCCACGCCGGATCGGCTACAACGATGGCGGAGGAGGAGGAAAATACACAGGGGGGCGGCAGCGGCACGGGTCGAAAGGTACGGTCTCCGTGAAGGAGAATTCCAAGGTAAAACTCGGAACGTCCAACGGCTACGTTGGTGGAGGCAAAGGTGGCATAGCTGGGAGTAGCGGTGGTGGCGACGGCTGGGAGCGGGCTGTTGTTGCAGCAGAATTGGCAGAGGAAAACGAATCGGCGACTCAGATGGGATTGTTTTGAAGGTAGAGGCGTTCTTTACCTCTAGGAAAGTCAAAAGTAAAGGCAGGGTGTCGAGGGGATGTACGACATGGTGTCGAGTCGACGGGCAGGGCAAAGAAAATAGTGCGCAAAAGAAAGCCTTGGGAAGGTCAGGGTGCGAGAAAATGACGGTGGTGGCAATAAAGGTAAAGTTCCTTTAGAGAAGACGGGGGTGCCGAAGAAAGTTTCCTAAAAGATTATGGTAGATGCACAGTTTGGTATCTAGGAGTGGGAAAACGAACCACGGCCTTTTTTCCGAACACGTTCGGGAACGGCAAGTTTAATGAACCTCCGTAAGCGGCACTCTAGAAGCTACAGTTAGGCCAAAGGACATCGGAAGAAATTTAAAGACAATAAGATGAGGAAAGCAGGATTAGCGGCTACAAGTCAATGGCTTAGATAATGTAAAACGTATTTCTTGTATTATTTCTAACATGAACATTTTTTTGAAAATTAGACGAGTTTAACGAAAACGGAACCTGTCCTATGTTTAAACGTCCTTCGTTCTATCAGTGAAAAATTCTATCAGTGGAGCATTTTTGAAAAAATAATTGTTCAACATTGCATACATTTCACGCAAAATAACGCAAAAACTACTTATATTTTCAGAAAATTGGAAATTATCTTAATTCAAAATATCTTTCAGAAACGGTCCGTTAAGGGAAAACAACTACGAATATCTTCAATATAATAGTTGAAGGCAGACGCCGAAAAATTTTGGAGTTTCGCAATATTCGAAAAATTAGGGATTTCATGAACAAATGAGTCCCGCGCGATTTTTAAGAGTTCTTAATGCTATTCGAGGTGAAACGTTAATATGTATTTAGTCATTAACACTAGTAACGATGGTAAACAACAAAATATTTGCACAAAACAGTGTTGGTGCGAATTCTGAAAAATGTACTACTGAAGTTTATTACATTCAATTTCAAGTACAATGTACAAACCTTTAACTCATAGGGGATCTCTCTGTAAAATTTACGGAAAACCTATTTTCTGTATGAAGTGATTTTTGTGACAAATTGTATGAAAATTAACAAATCTTACTGTAATTTTCGTTAACGACCAAAACATCACAAATCGCGAAATAACTTCCAATGACTTGAGCAAAGAAACGGGAAGAAATCGTCAAGAAACGTATGCAAAATTTCTGTTACATTATGTGGAGAACCGTATGTGTTAGCAAGGACGATTTTTAGTACACCAAATGTGGATGTTTGGAAGGCTGAAGTCATTGCGTCGATGATAATATGAACGAGGAGTAAGTCAAGAACCAGAAGGAATTAATTGCAAAGCGAGGGCGAAGGTTTAGCTAAGATCGGGGCGGAGTGGCATGGCGCGACCGCAAAGGAACGAAGTGGGAAGGGGGTGTGAAGGTGGATGGGTGGGTGGAGGGTGTGAAGACGAGTGCGTGCGTGAAGGGTGGGGTGGGCAGCGGTCTGCGGCGAAGAGGTGCACAGGCGGAGAGGCAGGCGATAGGGCAAGGGACGATCAGGCGAGGCGGCGAGGGAGTCGGGCGGCGGCCAGGGCCGATGCACGTTCGGAGCTCGTCGGCGACGGAACACCCTCCGCGAGCGCCTCTTGGCCTCTTGGTCCGCGCAGGGCTGCCCAATGCGCGCCCAGGCAACCCCGCCACCGCAGACGCGCTGGCGCTCCGCCGGGCTCCTGTCAACTGGAGATGATCCGCCTTTTATGCCCCACTCTCGAGGGATATAAATTTGCGTCGCCCATACTCGTAGTGGATCGAGAAGAAACATGCACGTGCACGTTAAAATATTTGTATTTTCGAGCGGTTATAGCTTGACAAGAAAGGATGAAATCTGTAGAGGTAAAGAAGAAGATTTTCCACACTATAGTATATCCATTCTCCAGTACAGCAACAAATTCTTTCAGATTATTACAACAACAAATATATTCTTCTAGTAAATTCTCTAAAAGTTACAGAAGTTCGACTTTCTTATCTTAACAACACACGCTTTTCCTAACCAACCATTATTTGATTAAAATTTCTCTCGGATATATTTACCAAACCATCAACCAAATAAGGTATTTTCTAAATTAATGTCAATAATTTTCACGAATTACGTGAAGACATTTTTGTAGGAGTTTTCAATTGCACATACATATCTCAACAAATAGTACCAAAATGCTGACCATCTGATCTACTCTTTCAAAAGCGCTTCTCGTTATATACATATTTCTTTCGGGTTGCAATTAATGGTGCTGAACAGAGAATAACGAAGTGTAACATGATGTCGATAATTTTTGTCTCACATAATGAAATGTATATTATAAAGAAATGCGAAAACACTTTACTCACATCCCAAAACAAAATATGCATACTGTACAAGAGGGAAAAAGCTTACGATGTCTAGCACGCGGGAGGCATCTTGTGCAGCGCATCTCATGTGCAAGCATCTCATGATCGTGATAGAACTCTACGGCAATACGCTAACGACTCCTTAATTTGGCATCGAACGGCCTGCTCCGCTTGTAAGATTATGCAGCGGGGCTGTTTTGATGCCAGCGCGTTGGCAATGCGCCGGAACCTCCTCGTGAGTTGAAGGGTGGCAACCCCTGTGTCCGCTGCCATCCTTCTCAAAGCCCATGATCGGCCCTCCAGACCGTGCCCACTCCCCGTTCCCTCCCCACCTCGCTCCGACCCACCCGCTTCCGACTCCCCGTCCCTGCGCTCACGCCGCCAGCCGGCTCGCTGCTCTACCGAGCCCCGCGCTCTACGTGTCGGACCGTACGGAAACCGGGACAACTTTAGTTTTATATTTTCTACTCTTTCGGTCTGTTTACCTTTTCCCAATATAATCCGATTCCTTTCGAGTCGCGAACATTTTATCGAGTCACTCGCGCTTACGACAACACTGCCTTGTCACAAGAGAGGATACGCATAAACCTAAGCTGCTCGACGCCGAGCCGGAGAGAGCGGCACGACAGCATCCAGCCATCGCCGGCGTATTCATGAAATTATCGATCGCGCGAGCTTTATATCCAAATATATATATATACACACACGCGCTGGAGTAAGCGCCTCTGATCCGGCCTGACCCTGTGCAGTTATTATGCGAGCTGGATTCATGGATAATGCGATTGCACACGTCTCAGTTCCCTGCGGAAATAAACCGACCCATCAGAAGACGCGAGGCCCACGGTTAAATATAGCCTGCAGGCCTAATAGAATGTATGGATGATGGCATCTTCATTTGAAACCGGTTCGCATCGTCTCCTCAGAACTGAATTCGAAAGAGAAACTAAAAATGTGCATATAAAAAATTAGAAATTTTTTAATGTAAACTGGAAAACCCTATATTTACAATGTGATTTTCAAACATTAAAAAAACAATTTTACGTGCGAAACAAAATTAATTTTTATAGGCTTTCTTGCATGCAAAAATATTTTTTGAAGATATTTTTATCTAATTGTATTTGCAAAATTATTGCAATATAATTATGGTTTACATTTATGTATTTTCACTTTTTCAAAAGAAATCACATTGTTGTATATTGGAAATTACACTACCCCCGAAAATGCAACATTATTTTTTACGAAGAAAATACTAACATGCTGCAAAAATTGTGTCTTGTTCTAAACACACAATCTTCATAACACACCGTAGAAATCATTCCCTTTCTGAGCAAACTTTCTGCATCCACTACGTTCTTTACGCCTCTATGCAAATTCTATTACGTATTGTGCTACATTCATAGTCACTATTTTATCAAAGTAATGACGAATTGTAGTTTTAAACTTGCATAATCACTGCAAACAATGCTTCAAGAAATTTCAAAAATTACTTTTTTCATTATTCAACTTAACTATCTATTGCTTAACTTAACTATCTATTCTTTCTGATTCAGTCTATTAAACTCAAACGGAGCGAATGAAGAGAGTACGACATTTGTTTCTTCATATTACGGCCTGGATTGCAATTGTTGTATAACTTATGAAAACGAGTTCATGACGAACGAAGATTTATTGTTGGCCACTATTCTTAATGGGAACGACTGCGGCATATATTGTCACTGGTGCTACCATTTGTGAGCTACTAATAATTTCCCGTTTTGTTTCTTTTCTGGGGCGCTGTCGAATGTCTTTTCTGGGGCGCTGTGTTTGTCTAGGCGAAGTTTTAGACATATAATTATGGTTAAGTCATTAAATGCTGAATATTACGTTCATAAAATGTACATGTGAAACAGAAGTTTCAAATTTAATAACGGCATACGTACAATGTTTATAATGGCTTTGGATGAACATGGACAATACAGCAAATCATAATTAACAAAACCACAACTAAATGTGAAATAATAACGATGGTTTAGGTTACAATAACCTCAATGCACAATATCTTAAAATACCAGTAACTTGAATACTCACACATTAACTAATACACGTATGTGTAGATTATTTACTTTTTTTACTTTATTTCTAAACATCATAACTCATCACCAGATTTCCATAACCAGTCACTTAGGATTATGAATACCATCTGCAAGATGAAGGAAAAGATTAGTGAAAATTTCTCCCCTCCCCAAAAAGACGTGGTGTAACCAATTCACGAATTATGCAAGCTATTTGATAAATATATTTAATTAGCTATTTTTAAACACTTTTCGCGGAATTTCTGGAAGCACAATACGTGTCAAAATTGTAGGCTTAAATATGATGGCTTCTGAATCCTTAAAGTAACAGATGGGAGGCGATAATGAAGTGCCGAAATTAACAAAGGGCAAAATCCCAAGACTTTATCGGGGCATTGATAGCTAGGCGATACAATGTTCACCACATGCGCGCAAGGGTACACGTATGGAGCGACAGCAGCAGGAAATTAACAGGGAGATAAATTGCCGCAACTCTTTATTGGGTGTCATTGCGGAATTGATGCGATTGCTCCAAATCATGTACACAGAAGGGGGAATAATGGGTAAAAGGTAGGAAAACAAACATGAACCTCAAAAGCAAGATGAAACAGGAACAACGATAAGAGCAACACAAGTATTATGTTCTGTCACCGAATTTAAACGCCTCCAAATTCCGTAACAAAAACCTACCGCAATAAAATCAACAAAGTCATATTTTAGTACAAATGTTGTAGAGCAGTGCTTCTAAAGAAGATGATTTACAAACCGTTTTCATCCTGAGAAACTTAATTATTTCCAATAAGAACTCAAATATAATTCAATAAAAATATAAAGATAACACGTGGAATAATGCAAATTCATATTTATTTTTCGAGGTATATACTTAGCGGAAATACAGCCATTTAAGCCATAACATTACTTTTTAGTACTTTTACTATTAGTACATTAGTTTTAATACATTACTCTGTATATTTGTGACATGTGGTCAGGCGGAAGAGCGGGCCTGATGGCCCGAGCCTCGCCATATTAATAAAGGCATATTATTATTATTATTATTATTATTATTATTATTATTATTATTATTATTTTGTAAAGGGTGCGGCCACACACGTATAAAACCCAGAAATAACAAGCAAAAATAAGAAGATAACAGCAATTAGGAAGAAAGGACCAGATTGTTGTTCTTGCAGCAGTACAGTGGCAAATGGAGTAGTGTTCAGAGTCGTTCAGCGTCCTAGCCGATTGGGCGGGACGAGTTTACAGCCAACAAAAGGATACACAGCAACAATTAGCATTATCGCGTTCCCTCCACGCAGAGTACAAATGCTCCCGGAAACACAGCGTTGGATGCCATTGCAGCCATAGTAAGACGACCGCATGACGCGCCACCGGTTCTTCCAAAAGCGCCCGTCGCAATGAAGTCCATACACAGCGTCATCCGCAATGCCCTGACAAATGTCGCCCTCGGCGGGAGGCCGTATGACGCGACTTACCCCGGAGGAAGCGCCGCCGTCAAATGCCGCCCAGACACAATGGCCCGGCCCGTGAGATATGAGAGGCGAATTTGTCCCAGTGGGCAACAAGGTCCCTAGGGAGAGCCATAGCATGTCGGGCGGCACGCGGGCGCGGGGAACGCGTGATGTAGCCAGATATTTCACTCCTTCAAGGACTGCATGGCACCGCTGCTGCGTGCGCCGCACAAAAAGGGTGGGTGGGAGGATGGGCGCGGGCGGGGGCGGGGGCTAGGGTGGGGGCGAGCGTCGTGGTCGGCTGTGAGATTGCAGCGCGCGTGGGAGGGAGCGATGGGTAGCGGAGAAGGAATAAGGAAGCGGGCAAGGCGACGAAGACAGCGATGGGTGTATTGGTGGTTGCCGTGTGGGTGGCGACGGTTGTTTTGAGAGGAAGTAACAGGGGAGATGGAAGTCGTGGTAGAGGTGGGAGGTGGTGGTGGTGCTGGTGGTGGTGGGTGGCGGCGGTGGTTGTGGGAGGTAGTACAGGGAGTGTTGGGAGGTGATGGTGGTGGTAGGTGGACGCAGAGGTGGAGGAGAGATATGGAGGTGGTGGTAGTCACAGAAGTGGAGAAGATGGAGTGACAACGGTAAGTGAACGACGTGTCAGCGAGATGACGAGGTATGCCGGCGCCGCAAGCACGGAAGGCTTGGCTGAGGCGACGTAATGATGGCGATACAGTGTGACGGGCAGACGCAGAGGGGAGGCGATAAGGTGGAGAGAGGAAGGACAATGAAATGACGAGACGATGGGAACGCCAACGTCGAGGAGAGCAACAGGAATTGCGGGAGCGGCACAGCTGCGATAGCAGAACGCGCACCAGGCGCACGGTGGAGACGGCGGTGCGGGCAAGTGTTGACTGCGCGAGTCGAGTGGGAGAGGGGACGTGTGGCGAGCGCGATGGGATCAGCGTGGGCTGCGTTGAGCGACGGGAGGGGGAGGAGGAGGAGGAGGAGGAGGAGGAGCAGGAGGAGGAGGAAACGACGCGCGCGCTATAACAGCCTCTGGCTTTGGACACATCAGGGTTCGCACGCGGCAATTCCGAAGTCCGGCGTGGCGCGCCACCGCAGCCGTTACTGTTTATGGGACGGCGCGTGGGGAAGGGCGCGAGGCGGGTCGTGGGGAGGGGGCAGCGGCGGGGACGCGCGCGAGGCGTGTGGGGGTGGGCGCGGCGCGATTGTTCCACGGTGGCAGCGCTCAATATGAGCCGGTGTATTGGCCCCGGTTGGCCGCGAACAGGGGTGCCACGCGGGGCGGGGGGGGGGAGGAGGACGGGGTTGGATGGGAGGGGTGAGGGTGAAAGTGAGAGAGGGGAGAGAGGCGTGGGCGCCCCCGCTTCGTTTGGGTGCGGAGACCGATATATTTGCGCGCGTCACCGTTCAAGATGATTATCCGCGCGCGCACCTGCCGTGTGATTAGCGGCCGCCCGATGAGCCGAAAGAGATGTACTGCTTTCGCAATGCTCGCAAACACCGCGTGGCCGCAAGGGTACGCAACGGGTAACGGACGCTCCAACTACTAGACCGATGCGTGATGCTGGTTCTTGTAATATAATTACGATGACACATCTACAGAGGTTTAATTACTTCGTTGTATGATCGTATTCTGGATTAAAATAAAATCGCCAAGGACGAAATGTATCAATTACATTTTGCTAAATACCTACTTTACTCTTCAAAACCTAAAACAAGATAACTGCAAGAAAATGGAATCTTCTCACAGACATTATACAAGAGTTCAAGCAAATATCGATAATGGATTATCAGATAATTTCAGTTTTCTTCAGGGTCGTAGTCCATAACAACACACGAGTGACGCTGGCCCGTCCCAATAAGAAATTTGTGATCATCAATAACCCAAATAAACGTCATTTTTACACATGGGAGCCACTGGCTGGTTAGCACGTACGGTGCAACGTCTTGTGCAAAATGAAATGTGAATAATGTCCATGCAGCTGACGCCCTTATATTTCTTACATTTGGTCTTCTGAAGTTACAGAAACGCTGTCAGATTCCTTATTCACAAAGGACACGAATTTACTTCTATAATGCTGCACTACGGAAAGGACGAACGTAATTGTGCCTTGCTTGAAACAGTATGACGTAGCAACCGCAGTCATCAGTTGTCTGTGGTATAGATAATTGAAAGAGGAACGCAGAAATGAAAACTAATAATAATTCTTATATATATATATATATATATATATATATATATATATATATATATATATATATATATATATATTCTTATATATACACGAATTTCTATATTGCACAATACTTCGTATTCGAGGGACTAACTACTAAAATATTCTACATATCAGAGTTGTCTTCCAATTACATAAGATAGTCGTTTTCCCGATAGATATTGCCTATTTGAACATTTTCCTTAATTTTATTTTTGCGCTTTCCACTTATTGGAATTTTGGCTAGAATAGTAAAATAATATATAAATATTTTAGAGATCTTAAGCGTTTTCTGACTTTATTGCACGCTACGTAGGGCATGTTCCCCTTATTCAATTATGTATTACTGATTTTAGCGAACATCCCTTAGAACATCAGAGAAACGCTGGTAATATGTGATGCGAATGAACGGTCTTACCAATGCTGTATTCTCACATTATTGTTCTTCATATGGAAACGTGGATAGCGCTTCCGTGGCCGAAGCTTTCGAATCTAGAGTCGACATTTATCCTCGTTATGTCCGGTCGTTCGCCGAAGATTACTCGCAGTCGTTCTCGACTCGAAAACATTCCCTTGCAGTCATATTGTTGAATTCCATTTCACTGGTCTGAAGTCAATTGTGACAAATTACTCATAAAGAAGAATTCGTACAGCGGAAGATACATTTTAGTTTGTGTTAGTTGTGATTTTAATATTTTTGCTTGAAAAATGGAACAAATGGATTCTTCTGAGTTGTGCAGTAATGAAAACTTCTATAAATGTAGGTGGTTTAAAAAATATTTTCTCGTTTACAGAACGTAAAAAAAGGAAAGTTATATACTGGTCTCTTGCTAAATTGTTGCACTGCTATAAAAACTATCTACAAAAGTATAAACTCCAGCCGTTTTTACAACAGCCTCACGTATTTTTTTTTATCTAAAATGATGCACAATGTATTGAATTCCAAAATACATAAATATATATATATATATATATATATATATATATATATATATATATATATATATATATATATAAAACATGAGCTTCAGTTAAACAATGCCGTTTAAAAACTACCGTGAAATAACAAGATTCAACATTGGTCATTGCTGGCCATGATTCTCAGTGTATCCGCTGCATTTTCTGAGGGTTACTCTATATTACGAAAATTTTTACATCACACATTTCAAGATTCATTCAAATTACATGTTCCTTTTCATATAATAGTCAATTAAATACTTTTATGTACTCGGTGCGCTTTGGAAAACCGCTACAAAATCCACGATATTTATTTTATTCTTGCAATACAAATATGAAAATTGCAGGTATTCTCACCAAACTAAATGCACCTCTTCCTTCGGAAATTTTACAAATGGCTGCAGAAAACCATTACTTTCGAGAAATGCGTCACCAATCATGCATAGCGTCCTTCGTTTCTTCGGTAGATGAAAATCGCCGGCCACGTAATGTGTCCTTCATTCTGTCGAAAAATGCCTAGTCTGCAGGAACTAAATAACACACGAGCAGACGAAAAAGATATTATAACATTATCGTTGCTTCCCTGGGGTAACGCTTTAGATGTCAGGAATTCCCACTGATGGGGTCCTCATGACTGCGTCGCAAACACGACTGGTTTCATTCTTTACCTGATTCTTATCCTTCCGAAGAGACAGATCGAAAGTCACAAACAAAACATCGAAGAAATACGAAAAGAGAATTATCGAAATTCTCCAATACGTCTACAACTGTCACCGACGAGTTGAAACAATTCCCTCAGGAGAATTAAACATGCAATAGAAGGAATCGCCTGGTCACAGCGAGACAGGGAGGGCGGGAGATGGCACAGACTCCCTGCTACAAGGCGATGTGCTCACGAACGACGCAGACCCGTGAAGCAGCTCATCACCAATCAAAAAGTTAATTTATCGCAAGATAAACAAAACACTGCTTGATTCCAATAAACACACACAAAACATACGTTACAACCAAGTTTAACTCTAATTAATAATAAGGTATTTACGAATTTCTAAGACAACACCAATATTAATATAAGACGCGTAAATAAAAACTCCGTCTGTTTCGATGGAAAAGCAGACTTTAAGAACCAGCAATCTGTTACGTGCAAACGGCAAGGTATACGCTTCATTGCGTCTCGAAAGGGGTAAACATCACACAATAATTTATTATTGTATTATTGTTGTATATATATATATATATATATATATATATATATATATATATATATATATATATATATATATATATATATATGAAACGTTTGTGGATCTCCCGAGATGTTTAATGAGTACTTTTGGCACAAGTTAAAAACCCACATGCAAATATGTGGCCCGGAGGTAAAGGGCATTATGTCCATTTTCTGCCAAAGTAATGGGCTGTTTTACCACGCTCGATTTAGTTTATTGCTCTTCCTGGAGGTACAAAGAACTATACAAGAAATAAATGGATAACGAAGTTAGAAATAACGGAATTAACATGTCCATTTACCTACATAGGAATACATTTGTAGACTACATTCCTATAAAATTAGGTGCATGTGACATAGTGCACTTTTACCTCCGATATAGAAATGAAAATTACATATTGATCAGTTCAATTTTCGTTACAAAAAAGATATATTGCAGCATCCAATTTATTGTTCTCTCAAAACAATTATCCGTAGTAACTTAGAAAAAGAATAGATCATGTCGGCATGAATAACCATGTTGGCAGACATGTGAAAATATATGAAAGCAGATAATATTATGGGGTTGTATAAAAAGCTGAGGTGTCTTTTTTTTAAGAAAGCAGGATTATTAGAAGCACAGGAACAATTTCAGCACATAAAAAGTGAAAGCAAAAACGTTCCTTTCTGGCAATTATTCAAAAAGAGAATTTAAAAAGCAATGTTGAAGTAAAAATGTCACTCTCCACTGAGTGAAACTACGTCTCAATTAATGTAAGTTTTTCCATTAAATCGTTACTTCAATATTCAATTCAATGTACGAAATTAAATTACTGTCGACTCGTGCCCAGAAAATCAATACTTTTCGCAACTTTGTTGCCAAATTGCATAAAACTGATGAGATAAATAAATGTAGCTACAGCAATACAATTTATATAAATTTCATTTCACGCGCATCAGAAACGAAGTTATCTAGAGTCACCCAGCAAGAGCTTTTGAAATATATTTGAGCAGTTGCACGTAATAACATTTGGTAGCGTGATCAAATTAATTAAACAGAAAATAACTATCCCATTTTTTCATCAAAGCATTTTGAGAAAGAAAATTCAAATAACACACGCACATACATCTCCAAATTAATCGAAACTTAATACATTATACAAATATTCATAAAAATTGAAGTTTAGGAAATACATATTTTGGTTTTGAAAATCTGTCCTGGTGACGGATATTCGAGACGTGAGAGATTTCTTAGCGCTATTCAACTTCATCTCAATTGCAATTAATTTTTTCTTCATAACTTCTGTAACGTAGTAGGGCTCAGATGTAACTAGTCTTTTAAATTTTACCAATTATTCAATCGCATTGTGAATGGTTTTAATAGGAGATATCGAAAAATAATGTTACAGTTAAGTGTCACGCAGAAAAAACCAATGCCAATTAAAATTGGACGTTGATATATAACATAATGAATCCAAAGACAGAACACCATAAGGTATTGCAAGCTGGTCCATTGCAAAGGTCGCTGCAAAGAAAGGCTGCGCATCTTGAGCCGCTTAGAAACTAATGAGACCACCCGTTGCGCCCGAATCACGGTGGGAACGGGTGAAGACATAAGCCGTGTCAACTGAGGCTAGGCCGGGCGGCGGGTGCCGGGTGCCGGGTGCCGGGGCGCGGCCGGCGCGGGCCCAACGTCCACAATAATAACAAGCCATTGCCATGGCAACGGGCACCTGCGCAGGGCCACGGCCACCGGCCACGCCGCCTGCTTCCCACGGCAGCGGCACGGGCCGAACCGGACGGCGACGCCCGCCGGACTGCAGGTGGCTAGCGAAGACGGGGAGAAGGAGAGCTGGAACGAGGAGAGAGAAAGGGTGGGTCGAAGACAGACGGAGAAATAGATAATCGAAGAAGAACAAGCCTCCATTAATAATGGGAATAGATGAAACAAATCACATTATGATGGGTAGCAGATAAAATCGGTAAATGTCCAAGATGGTGCTAAGTATCCGCCTGTGAGAAGAATTACATGACAGCGAAAAGTGGAGGATAAAGAATGCAAGATTAAAGAAGGCTTCAATCATATGAGAGGAAGAGAAAAATAAGAGAAAGATATTAGCGGTTTGTAAGAAGTGACATTGTAAATAAAATTGCAGAGGACGACACAGGAAGTAATTGACAACCAATAGAATAGAGCGATGGGAGGTAATTGCGAAAGCTGGCAGCAGCGGGCGAGTGACAGTGGCATGGAGATGAGGGTGCACGGCGGGCAGTCCCTCCCGGCGAAATTTACATAAGCAGGCCGAGGCAAAAGGCAGCACCAGCTGAGGCCAGTGGCCGAGTGGAGGAGGAAAGGGCGGAGGCAAGGGCGGAGGCAAGGGCGGAGGCAAGGGCGGAGGCAAGAGCGGAGGCAAGAGCGGAGGCAAGAGCGGAGGCAAGAGCGGAGGCAAGAGCGGAGGCAAGAGCGGAGGCAAGAGCGGAGGCAAGAGCGGAGGCAAGAGCGGAGGCAAGAGCGGAGGCAAGAGCGGAGGCGAGGGCGGAGGCAAGGGCGGAAGCAAGGGCAGAAGCAAGGGCGGGGACGCAGCTAGGGGCGCGGAGCGTGAGGGTAGCGAACGTCCCGGTGGATGGCGCCGCGCCTTTGGCAGCGTTCACGGAGCTGGCGAGTCCGCTCGCTCAACGGCATGTGGAATTTGGCCGCGTTCCCCCCTGCGCTTGAATGAAGGCAATTCACGGCCGATCGCATACTTGCCTTTCCTAACGCGTCGGCATTGTGTCCTCTTGGACTTCATGCTTTTGCTGGGCGCCTCTTTCAACTTGATACCGTCATAGGGGCTGTTTTTCACAATATTTTCAAGTGCTCTTTCCCTACGTTAAAATACAATTTATTTTACTCTACACTATAGTTGCTAAAAACCAAAACATTACTTATCAGCGATGTAAAGAAAAATGTGTATGGTATAGAAATAGAGATAGAGTATAATATTAAGTGCTTTTCAAATAAATTATAAAATCATGGAGGTTCTCATATTCAAGTTTCGAAGACAATTGGAACTAAAGTCAAACACACCCCTTTATCAGCGTGATTTCTGATAGGTTTCAGTAACTGTGTATATTAGTTCACGTACCCGTTACAATTCCAGAGATTGGTACAACCCATATGCTCACATAACAATTACACTCCTAGGAAACCTGTATTTCGAATCGGTTCTACTTGCTTTCACGGGAAAGCAAATATTGCCTCGAAATTACTGCCTGGACTTTTCAGGAATAATATTTTTCTCGTTGACCTAATGGTGCATAAATACATACTGCAATTGCAAACCATAATTTTAGAAATACGAGACGCATAAATTCGACGAGACGCCTGAAAAGAAAACATTCGCATTTTCGAAGGAAAGCGGTTGAGACTAACTCAAATGCTAAAAAGTGTATGCGAAAATTATCTCTTTAAGAAATCACCCAAATTATTACAGAATTAAAAAAATGTGATGTGGAATAGTTTTTGTCGAACGATTATTGTAATTCGAACGAATTAATTAATTGTTTTCTTAAAAGAAAAGTTTATATTTAAAAGTGGAGGAAATAAGAAATTTATTGTTAATTTCTGTGGCATTTTCTTTCATGAGAAAGGTCGATTTACGTCAATTAACCTGAAAGCTGGATACTTCTGGAACTACGGAAGAAAATTTTCCATTTACGTTTTAAAAAATCGATACGAAATTTCAAGTGTAAAAATAGAAATTTCGAATCTTGTATCTTGAGAGATAAATAAAATTAAAATGAATAGCTGGTCATTTTTCCCGCATGGGTAACTGTTCACATAAAATCATTCACATGGATAGCATAACATTATGTGTATTATTTAAGCTTCTTAGTAAAATTAATATGGAAGAGTACGAAATATAACAATTCCATTTTCCAAGAGTTAGTTCCTTTTTAGATGTCATATTGATAAGATATTAACATCAGCAATTCTCTTACATTTTCCCGTGTTTCATAAACGAAGTATCTACATATTTTACAGCAGGTACTATCAACAAGAGAAGGGATACAGTTAGGCAAACCGCAATGCTAAGTATATGACACACTATGAATTAAATAAGAAAGAGCTATAACTAGACAGACTCCCTACTTTTTTAACCAATCCCAAATTTATACAAGCTTAATTTTTCTTGATTTCGGAAGGAGCGAAAATAATCCATCTGATTGCTCCGTCCCACTAGCAAAGCCCCAATGACGTTCCTTCGAAAACTCGAGCATGGCAAAAAACAAGAAAAAAACAAACAAACATCAAAGTTACTCACTCTCGTAGACGGTGAGGATGGCCTCGGCGCTGACGGCGTCGCCGACGCCGTTCTCGGCCACGCACTCGTAGGCGGCGTCGTCGCGGCCCGCGCGCACGGGCTCGATGCGCAGCAGCGCGCCGCCCTGCGGGAACTCGTGCACCAGGTAGCGCGACTGCGTGCTGGACACGCGCTTGCCGTTCTTGCGCCACTGGAGCGTGGGCTGCGGGTCGCCGCGCGCCTGGCAATAGAAGGCCGCCACGCCCCCAGCCTTCACCTGCTGGTCGCGGGGCCGCAGGGTGATTTCCGGCGGGTCTGCGGGGGCAACACAAACAGAGGCCGGCGCTCAATGCGGGTTCTCGCCGGCGGCGGCAGGGCGGCCACGGCGAGAAGGGACTGAGTTCCTCTCCTCTCCGTCCCCTCCCCCTCGCGCACCCCGGAGACAACGCCAGTGCCAGGTGTCAGAGGGCGTTGTCTCTGCCGGTCAGCCGCCGCCTTGACGTCTCATTTTTACTTCCTATGGATGGTTGGCGAGAGACTCTTCTGAGACTGGAAGGAGTAGGATTTGAAAGAGATGCGACTCATTTTTTAAGCAGTTGGAAGTCATGAGACAAAATTATATTCATTGTTGACGTAGGCATAAACACGATTCTTTAATACATCATGTTACTTCGTGGATGCTTGGACAGACGATACTTATTCTGATTGAGATTTGAGAGAAACAAGAACAAATTTTTAAAGACCACTCTAGAATGTTTGTCTACAAATCAACCACTAAGATTCTACTAGCAAACACAGCACATCCAGAGTAATATTAAAAATTGTGTTCAATATTTCCCTCAAATATCTTCACATTTAACCTTAGGTTTCCATCATGCACCCACGAAACATTGATCATTTTACAAGATTTTAAAAATTAAGAGTCAGTATTAATTGTTGACTGAAAATGATCGTTGGTTTTTATTTTATTGTTTTTTGTAAATTCAGAATATGTTTCACTAAGACATATTCAAACTGTCTACTTCAATCTCACATTTCTCCAGTAATTTGTCCTTAAGCAAACAACAATGCGTCACGTATTTGGCATGGTTCCGTCGTCAGAGATTTTTTGAAATCTATACAAAAGGAAGCGGACAGATCTAAGAAACGCCGTGATAATTCCTTAGTTATAGGTACACCGGGATATGCTTCATATTATTAATCTAGCTTTGTAGTAAATAATCATCTGAATTAGACTTCCTTTCGCATGCTCTCCTATTAATTGCGTTCTCAGCATCCTAGCACGTTCGCGGTCTGTCACATAATACAACGAAACGCTCTAACCAAGTACAGCATTCTACCTCGCCAACACGTTTCTTCCACCCAGCTCTCTCATTCGCATTCAGAGGAAATTAACAAAGCGCAAAGAATAATTCGCAAGAGGGGTATTAAACTTTCTTCGATACAGAGCCACGCATCCGACGCGCGCACCGCCCGAAGGATCTGACCAAAGCGTCATTCTCGAGATCCAGCGCCACTGCGACCGCACGCCAAGGCGGGACGCGGCGGGGCGAGCGCGGCCGAGCACGAGGCAAAGCCGGGAGAGACGGGGCGGGGAGTGATGATGCGAGGAGTGACGCGACGGAGAGTGACGGGGCAAGGAGTGAGGGGGCGGGGATTGACGGGGCGGGGAGAGGGCGCAGGAAGAGACGAGGCGGCGAGAGACGGGTGGAGAGAGACGGGAGGGGACAGACGCGACGGGGAAAGACGAGTCGGAGGGCGGAGGTGGGAGGGTCGTGGCAAGGAGAGCGGGGCGTGTTATGGAAAGGTGAGAAGGAGTGAGTTTTAAGCGTGTTGAAGAAAGAGCGAGGAGGAGAAGAAATGGATGAGACGGAGAGAGGACGAAAGAGGCGGAGAAGGGAGGGACGAGAAGAGGAGCGGCCGAGTTGGGAAACGGGCGTGGCGGGGCGGGACGATACGGAGGCATGGCGAATAGGGACGAGGCAGGCAAGGCGAGGCGATGCCAGGAGGTGGTTGGCGGAGCGAGGAGAGAGCAGGCGCGGCGCCGGGCAGAGCGAAGCGCGTGCGCGCAGCCTACCTGCACTCTGCGCACTTGATGCATTCAATTCTAGAAATTCAATTCTTCCGCCGGTGGATGCGCCGGTATTCACAAGCAGGGGCCTTATCGATCTGGGCGCAGGCCTGCGGAAGCCCGGCGGGTGAGAGGCAACCGAAGCCACGGGCGCGCGCGCGCACGAGCGGGAGCGCGAGTGCGAGTGCGAGTGCGAGTACGAGTGCGAGTGCGAGTGCGAGTGCGAGTGCGAGGGCGAGGGCGAGGGCGAGGGCGAGGGCGAGGGCGAGCGGCCTGCTACCGTGGCCAACACCGCCGGCGCGCTGCGTCACGCCCAGTCAACAGCAATCTCAGTTTGACCACGTCGCCTCGCCTCGCCTCGCGCGAAACATGTCGAACGGCGCGGGTCATACCTAATCACAAACGTCTGCGTCGCTTTCGGCTATCACCTGTTCCGAGCAACGATTCCGAAGCCGCAGAGGACGGTCCGTATTCTACTCCTCGCCCACGCATACGCCTCGCCATATGCTTTGGAGAGTGAATATTAGTCCAACTAAGCAAATTCTCGACTAAACTACATAATACGCTCGTCAACAACTTTCGTGTTTAACGGAGAATACCCATGCCGATAATGCATTTATTCTGGGTATTATTAATGCTGGGCTGTGAACGCTGGCGCAGCAAAGGACGGTGCCGCTGAGGGCGGTGTCGAACGCGGTGTGGACGAGGACGGGTTGTAGGGGAGACGGTTGGGGGCGTGGTCCATGGGGAGGGAGAAGGGGGCGCGTCCGGAGTGACGCGTCTGTTCACTAGGGAGCGAGACCGCGTGACCGTGCGGCGGGACCGGGGAGACGGGGCCGGAAGAGGACGAACGGCTGTCGTAAACACTTCACGGCCGTCGCCGGTACTTCTTCTGAAAGCTTATCTAAAACATCGTTTAACGTGGGCTAAAACGCCTCACTACGGTCGGCCGGCAGGCAGGCAGGGCGGGGTGGGGCGGCGCGGGGCGGGGCTGGCGACCAGGGACCGCCCCGAGGTGCGCGGTCGCCCGGAGCGGCGAGCGACTCGCACTACTCGCCGCAATAAAAAGTATACACAGGCAAGCAGAGCTTGTGTACGTGCGTCCCGGAAACCCCGGCCGCCAAAAAGAAACAAGGCATGTGTGATGGTCAACAGATATAACAGCCCTCACTACGATGTTTTGAGATAGAGTAAATATTTGCTGGGGTCCACCGTTTCAGAAAGAAAAGGAGATATCTTTTCTGCTGAGCGGGCGGAGCGAGTGTGTGGGCGGGGACGGAGGCGGGCCGGGAGATCTCCAAAGACGCAGTGCGTGGGGTAAGGGATGCCGAGTGAGCGTGGGGTGGGGAATGGAGGTAAAGGCCGTTTAAGCGGACGACCTAAATTGTTACGTTCTCGATCTGTCCAACCGAGAGGATCTTTTAGTTCACTCACAATGGGATCAAAGGAGGCTGACCCACGTTGAAGATTGGTACAAATGCGGGAAACATATCACATTTTAAAGTGAGAGTTCTCAATTATAAATAATAATATACACGCACTTTGTAGTACTTTCTATTTTTCAGTGATAATGATACAAACAAAATTCAAGTCATTTTCAATATATTTTAACAGAGAATGTTTAAAATACTACAATGATTTAGAACAGAATAATCAATTGCTCTTGAAATATGAATATCGGCTTACGTACTTCACAACGGTTGTTTACATCAAGAGATTTCTGGCATGGAGTTTAGGGGCTTCTCACGATAGCGACAAAACATTAAAAAGCTAATATGCAACTGTAATTCATGGGCATACCTTCACGGTGAAACACGTCAAATCTGTTTCCGTCAGCCGAGCATCATGCTGTGGAAATGCAAGTGCTACGATGGAAAAACATTTAATAGCGTCGCTTCGTCTCTGACAATGGTCTAAGGGCAAAAGCAAAACGCTAGGTACATGAAAACCCGAGCCCTATGGGCATACAACCTAGCTCCTTCGAGCGGGTTACCTATCTTCGTATTGCGATGTAATTTTATTACGCCTGATTTAGCGGACAAACAGATTTAAGGCTCGCCGATATTTTTATTTTCCTAGGCTGTAAACAAAACCATTCGAAAAAGATTTAGTAGCTTATTATCCTCTTTGTTTCCACAATTAATATAAAATATTTGAATTATTTCTTCATTCAGTATTATCTGGAATAAGTGAATCAAATCTCTTAAGAGTAAACTAAAGTTTTTTTCTTACCTATTGAAGAAAACAGCGTATTTTTACGCAGCTTAATGAAATATTGGCATAAAAGGATTTTCATTTTATTTCTCAAATTTTGAGATAATTCTTTCCTTCTGAATTTTAAGTGTACGGAGATGACAAATGAATACAATGCCGCTCCGGATGGCCGAGATCGCTAAGGCAGCAGCGCCGAAGGATGGCGGATTCGAGTCCCGCCTCGCGCATTGTATTGTGTTTGTTGTATTGTGTTTGTCCTTTCGCTCCGTATCATCATATCGTGTCATCCTCAAAGTTACCATATCGTTCCACACAATAGTGGTCTTCTAGGTCGCTAATGACCTAAAAGTTCATGCGACCTTAAATAACAAACAAAAAATAAAATCAAATACATTTAAAATAGTAGAAAACTGTTCTGGCACATCTATTCGAACGCGTATGTCCCATACCTTTTTGTATTCACAATGTTTTCCAGAAATGTTCATAATAATGCGACATACTTTGTATGTCATGAAATTATGGCAAGATAAATACATTTATGTAACATTATGACATGTCACAGTTATTTGTAAAATAGTAAATATTTTATGGATAATTTAAAAAGAAAATGCATACGTTTAAAATTGTTGATGTGTGTTCTGATTCAAAGCACTAAAATATTCTATTCAATGATAAAAGTAGTTATTTTTTTCGTAAACATAGTACGATTTACTAAAAATATTTCAAGTAGTAGAGTACGATTTTTATCCCGTACTTAAAATATAAAGATAGATTTTTCCAATTCATGATAGCTACATAAAATACAATCCTTTGCATTTAATATCTATTTATTAAAATTATATTTTGCGGGACGTTCAGTAAATGCGAAGACGTATTATGCGAACTGCTTTTGGCTATTATCAAGTGCAAAACCGATATAAAACACGCACAATCCAGCCATACCTGACAAGCTCCTTGACAAAGTCAATTCAATTCCGATCCGCGACCGATCCAAGACGGCGGGCGCGGCGGGCGCGGCGGGCGCCGGGCCGCGAGCGGTGGCGGGTAAACCGGCAAGCGAGGGTGCTGTCCGTCGCGTGTCGATTGCCTCGCGCAGTCCGCCCGCTTGCAAGCGCGACTGTCTCACCCGCCGGCCCAACCCTGGCCTGCCATTTCCCCGCCTTCTCCCGGACAGTGTCACCCGCGTGGCAGCTGCCTTCGAGGCGAACTAACATCGCGCGGGCGGACGGACGCACGCACGGCAGCGATACAGCCCGGCGCGGCGCGGGGCGGCATTCCGCGGGACGCGAAACTCGCTGTTGACCCCGATAGTCGGGGCATGGGCGACTGTCAGAATACGTGACGCGTCTGGATTGCGTGTCACTGACGCACGCGGGAAGGGCCGCTGCAGAGTGCGCACGCCTTGTGATATGTGGCTCAGTTACGATATTTATTAGAATGCCCGGAGCCCCCGCTGCGCCATTCCTCCGGGACTTGCTAATACAAAATGACTCTGTCATTCGCATGTCGTCCAACAGGAGCTGGGAGAACCAAAAGCGAAAAATATCAGTCGTTTGCGAGGAAAAAGCCATTACACAGTCGCCTTTATAAAGTATCTATTCAAAATCGGAAGTGCACAAACAAATTGAAATATTCTTATAGTCTCCATAATAAACAGAAACGTAATATAATTGAATAAAGATAGTGCGCTTTCAACGATCATCAAAAATTCGCTACTTCAAAGGGATCTTTATTTACAAATTAAACATAATGAACCTTATTACTAAAACTGATACTCAAAAGAATGCAATAGTTAGGGCTCAGTTCAGTATTTTCAGTGGGGATGTACCTTTCGTGAATTGTCGTTTACCCATCCTAGTCAGAAAAAAGGAACTTCTGATAATACAAGCGTATAGAAGATCGGGTAAACACACTTGTGGTTTCAAGCATATCCAAGTGGGTCGCCGGAGAGCGAATGCAAATCTCTGTACGACGTCCATGCCAAAAAACGAGAACGCACATCGCTGGGTCCGATTTAGATCTGTGAAACGGCGTCCAATCAATGAGGCCAATCAAGTGAGCACACACTCATGTGAGTTCTATCGAAAAGAATAAAACAATGACACTTCGATTTAACAAGGCACGCATATCAATCGCACAAAAAACACTTCTGTTCTCTCAGTGGCTGCGATTTGTGGATGGAAAGCAAAGTGTTTTGGGAGAGGTGCTCCACATTACAGAAGCGACGCAAAAGCGTAAGTGTAACCACGACACATCACTAAAAAAGCCAGCGGCTTTTTGAAAAAAGGGGGAAAAGTGTTAAAACCAGCAAGTTCCACTAATTCCCTTTTGTGACTGTTTTAGCGTAACCAGAAGCACGTTACAGAGGGGTGAATCGAACGCACTGGTGTCTCATCATAAAACTACCTCATTAGAAACTTCCTCATTTGGACGTTTAACTGTTTGCCAAATATACAAAGCTTTATCCATTTTCAAGTCTTTAATCCCTACATTTATCTTAGATAGCGTATATCCAGCTTGAAACAGAGCTCAAACACAGAATCGCTGCGAAGTTGACTCACGGCCGCAACCTGCCAGTGTTTACTCTATCAATACGTAAAACTGCAATATAAGAGCGGGGCGGCCGGGCGAGGCCGTCCGAGCTGGGTGGAATGGAGTGGAGCGGGGCAGTGTAGGGTGGAGTAGGATGAAGCGGGATGATCTGAAGCGAGGTGAGGTGAAGCGGAGCGGAGTGAGCGACAGCGTGACGGGCTGGAGAGGAAAGGGGCGAGAGGGGTAAGGACAGTGGAAAGAGGGGCGGAGCGGGACGGGGCGGGGTGGGTTAGGGCGTTTGGTTGGGGCGGGTAGAGCGGAGCCCGGGGGCCGGCGGAAGCCGGGGCAGGGTGCACAGCGGGGCCGCCGCTTACCTGTCTAAACGCGGCCGTGTTGATACGAGAAGCTACTATTAATTACCGACTGTGGTGGCAGCCCAGGGAGGGACGGCGTGGGGTGAGGCCGTCGAGGTGGGATGGACCGCGCAGCTGGACAAGGGGGAGTCGAGACGGTAGATGAAGATGGCGGGAACAGGGAGAACATAGGTACGATGAAGGGCAGGAAGAACATTGCGGCAAGCAAGGAATTCGAGGTGAGCTGGTGGAGAAGGCGAGGGCATGCCCGAGGGATAGTAAGAGACATGAAACAGAATAAACCAGAAGAATTTTGAAACTTAAAACTGAAACTGAAAATTACCCAAAATGGCTTTGATCACTAAGATGGGAATGGAGGTGAATAAAACCAAATATAAAAAATATCGTATTAGGGGAAAAGGCTAGAAAACAAGAGTGAACTGCAAACCCCAAAATAGCTGATGAAGGGACTGAAACCGTCTAAATAACGGGGATGGCGAAGAGCGGGAATATCGGAGGAAGCAACGGGGACTCAGGCAAGGCAGAACGCGAAGCAGGTTAGGCACTACGGCCGCGCAGACGTGGAAGACGGCACAGGCGGGCGGCGAGCGGCGGGCGGCGGCGCGGGGGCCGGGTGGGCGGTGTGCTGCGCAAATACCGACCGGATCCTCCGACGCGAGCAATCTGAAGCAGCCGTGGGCGGGGCTCACTTGCGCACCGCTGCGGCGGCGAGCGCACACGCTGCAGACGCCTTGGAATCGCAGAAACTCTCAAGACGCAGCCATTCAGGCTCCCCGGCCGCTGCCGCCTCTCCGCGCCCGCCCCCTCCTCCCGGCTTCGGCCCGCAGCCGGGCGCCTCCCTTGACGGCAGCTACGCGGTGCGCCCACCCTTAGCGCGCGAGTCGGGCTGTGCCGTGCTCGGCTGGGTTGGACTGTGTTGAGCGGACCAAACTCTGGCCTGCGCAGTTCTGCCGGGCGCCCGACAGCAGCTGCATCGGCGGCTGCCGAATCGCGCTTAATCTAGCCAGCCGACGCTGATGATCCCCGGCAAAAAGTGTGATAAATGTGGAGAACGCGTCCGGTTTTTAAATTGTAAACCGGATTTGTGGCGATATTTAATTTACGCTATGCGACGGGAAAATTAGCAAAACTAATTAGAGCAGTCGTATTCTTAACGTGAAATATTTCGGTAACAGTTTATGAAAACTGTATTATAAAATCGGCAGTCAAAACTTTTTGTTATTGTTAGCGTTTTCCAGACTAATTACCACGTCTGGAGTTGCGTTCTGTTTTTTTGCGTCATCCCCGCGCACTTAACGACCGTTACAACATTTTTTGCTGTTTGCGAGCGTGGCCAGGAGAGACGAGCAGAGAGGCATCTTCGCTTTATCCTACTCTCCTTCGCTCCCATCCGGCTTCTCGGCCCACTACTCTCTGTGCTCCTGTTTTAATTTTCAGGCATTATGCAGATGACCGTGCAGGACTTCCATGTTGCCAGATTGCATGTCATCATGGCTGATGGGTTACAGGTCTTGCCACTTCATCTGGCAACACTGTAGGCTCATCAGCCCGCGCCACACACAGCCGTCCGTCCTCCACCCTTTCTGACATCGACACAGAATACAGTAATTAAAGCTAGCACAAGAGAGAGAAAGGGCGAGCGTCGGGCACGAGGGAGAAGCGGCCGGAAGAAGAGCGCGCACGGCGTGAAGAGCGAGAGAGGGAGAGGGAGAAAAATGGAGGCAACGAAAATTGGCAGAGGCATACAGATAAGGGAGGGGGGGGTCCGCTGGCGCCGAGAGGACCGGGCGGGAGGAATGTGGCGGGCACAAAACCAAAGCACACTCACTGGACAACGCGGCCTGGAAAGTTATTAGACAGGGTCGTCGAGCAAAAATATATGCACATAAAATAAGCCCTGGCAGGGCATACACAAGCGAGCGATATTAGCAGATGCATTAAGTATAGCAAAATGTATACGGGGGGCCTGTGTGCGCCATGTAATAACGCCATACCATAACAAATAGGTTCACGACTCAGCTTCGTCGCTGCGGTTACGCTACGGTGAATCGGATTACGTTTACCAGCGCATGTTAAAAAGATTTCCGCCCAAAGGACCCCGCGGTATCGGGCGACAAATCCGTGCAAACAATGCGCAACCCACACCGAGTTGCCGAGGCGCCCGCAACCCTTACGCGAGACACTTGCGCGCGCGGAGGCCCCGCGAGTTCCGCGAAAAGGACGATAATTAATTTCGGCTGATGAGAATGCCCCCGTTGTTCCTTTGTTAGAAGAATGTCGCGTAAAGGAACTCTATATCACATTGATCCCAATGCAAAGAAGTACAACGACGTCAAACTTTCCGACCCGACGAAGGTCTTCGCACTCAGTTGTATTGTATCACCGATGTTCGGTGAGACGTTCGTGTGAGAAAATTATAAATTCTTATTAAGCTTAGGGTTGAATTACGAAGACGTGAAAGCAAGAGGAAAGGTATACTCGTTTCTGTAACCGAACGCCACCCTTTATTCACAGCACTTCCGCTCGGCAACAAGGTAATAAAGATTCGTCTCCAGCGCAAGGAGCCCGAAACGAGAAAGGCAAGCGGGAGAATCAACCGAACAAACAGCGACACAAGAAGCCGAAACTAACGGGCAAGCCACATCTTCCGTGACTGAGCAATGCCTATCTTAATAGGAAAAAACATACGACGGCAAAGGAGGGAAAAATTCATAACAAGTGACTGCAAAGAGCACCAGACAACAGTAAATGGCATTTCACAAATTCATATATAAAGCCATAATTGCAGAGAGACGGGAAGTAAAACTCTTTTAAAATTTTAATTTTATTTCATATTAACATTACAACTATCAATAGCGCACACATTTCGATTCGGGTACCAATAGCAAAATATTGAAAGTGAATGAAATATTAATAAAATGTAATAGTTAAATGCCATGCTTACCAGCTGATGTATAGAACTTTAAGAGTTTTGATATCATTTTATTGTATTAAAAAACGTACCATCCAAAAATGTTTACGCAACGAACATTTAACCTTGTTTGAAAATATTAGATTAAAAGGAGAAAGAACTGGACTTTAAAAACAATTGTCATTGTAAAAATAATTTCTAGAATAGTAATTAAAATAAAATCGACAAATCAGTAAACGATTTCAAAACAATATAGGAAGACAAACACTTTTAGAACCAGACCTTATTTCCTTCTTTTAGTAACACACTTATCATTTGGCGAAGAACAAAAATGTATTGTGCAATTTGGCAACACAACGACAGAATTGCAAATATATGTAATTTCTGCCTTGGCAAGAGACGGATGAATCAATTCGCATGCCTAAGATTGCTCAGTATTCCACCATGATAGTTTTCTCACGTCGACAAAAATAATTGAAACATTTCAGCCTCCTCGCCGTCTTTGCTATCGTTTTCTATCTTATCTCCGGTAAAACGCCCCTCCCAAGAGCGGCCTAAGTGGTTTTAGGCCTCTGCCGCCCTCGGCTTCTTTTCCACGATGCTCTTGCAACCCATAGAGCAGGAATTATTTTTTCATGTTAGCTTTCACCTCGGACAAAAGCTTCGCCATTTACCACGGGAAGAAGCCACTTTACTGAGGTTGATAACCGTATCTCAGAGCGAGACTTCTCGACTCTTTAGTGGCTGCTGGCTTTTTTTAGGAAAAAAGAAGAAAAAGACCTTCTTTTCCGGTTGCATTATTTCCCTCAGACACGCACTGCTCGGCAACCCGACTCGCATAGCACCCGGCAGCAAAGCCTCTGGGAATACAGCCAACAATTCCTTGGGTCGCCCCGCGGCCACGCACGCCGCGCACACTGCGGGGTGGGTGGGAGGGGGCGGTGCGAGGCGGGAGGGGAGTGGCGCGTTAGGGCGGGGAGGGAAGAGTGCTGAGAGCAGCGAGACCGAAGTAGGAAAGGATGGAATGGGAAGTGCCGGAAGCGAGAGGGGAATGGGGGCCACAGGGTCGTGGTTGGTGGGAGAGGAAGAAGGTAGTGAACGGGGCAGGGGAGGGCAAAGAGGCGTAGAAACCCTGTCCTCACAGCTGCGGGTTCGCGCATCAGGACCCGCTATAAAATATTAATCGATTCAGTCGGAAGATGCAACTATGCGGGTGAGGGGGATTACGGCAACGTCGCCGAAAAGTGACCACATCACATCAAATGTAACGCGACAAACAGTTTTAACAGTAAACCCAATATACAGCACCAATAAATTAAGCAACCAATTACGAGGACGCGTTTGATCACAATATTAAAACAAATTACAAACTACGCTTGGAAACACGACCATAAAAATGACCGAGAACGAGGTTCATATAACGCCTGCTAGCAGCGAGACCTATTAACCCACTGGAGTACACGTGAAGTTATTCCGAGCCTTCCGATTGTGTTATCATACCAAATGAAATTCGCAAACAGAACTGTCCGAAAAATGATACACATGATCCCTCAACAATGTGGGTGGCAGGATCTCATTAAGGCAATTATATGGGAGCACAAATGACAAATACCATCGGAATAACGACCGCGGATGTCCGTCACGTAGGGCCACTGAGTTTGTGAAATTGGGATATAAAGACCACAAGAGACCACGCATAGGAGACGGAGTAAAAATGAAATCATGTGTGTGCTATAGCATGTATACACACAGATGTCACTCTCTGTAAAATAAAGGAATGAGGTCAATGAAATTTGGGAGGCAATTCGGGACTATTGTGGACGAACGAAATTAAACTATTGAAACACAAAAAATACGAGGTTCTAAATAAGCATTATAACTCCATTCCAAAATGCTTCAAAGGTTTATAATTATCATTAGGCGTCGACCAGTGAATTATAAATTCGAGGGAGCTCGAACAAACCATACAAAACAAGGTAAATAAACGTATAAAAGTAATTTAATAACTGTTAACTATGTTTGATGGTGTGATATTGCTATGTGAGTCACCTGAATGACGTTCAGTACTCAGTAAACATTTTTTTAAGCCACGAAGATTTTGGAAGTATTTAAAGTTACTCTCTCTCTCATCTCCTCCGTCTCTCTCTCTCTCTCTCTCTCTCTCTCTCTCTCTCTCTCTCTCTCTCTCTCTCTCTCCATTATTGCCAACTTTGCTGAAGAACTGATGTAACAACTTCTAGCAGTAAACATTTATTGCGCTCACTTTACTGATTAGCCTCAATGATCATTGACCATTGCCACAGAGAAGGGTTAGTATCGCATTTTAAGAGTACTAGGTTTTAAAAGGAAGGTCGAGAAGGACCTTTAAGATTACACGAGACAATCTCACACAAATAATCAACGAATATGTCGAAATTACTTTCCAGTCATATAAAATCAATAGTCAAGACGAATGACTTATCTAGATAGAGGCCCATGTTAGAAAAAAATGATAGTGGAATGACTAAATAGAACTGAACCTAATGAATATCAATACACACATAAAAATGTTCAGATTATTATTTTAAACATACCATGTTATTATATTTGGTTCATAGATAAAAAAGGCCATCTCTGATGACTATTCATTTTTCACTTCGACATATAATTTCGAATGCACATTTTCAACAAGAATGTCCAATACACTGGTCGAGTTTAATGTTTCTCGTCGACAAGGACACGTTAATAGGGAAATAAGTTGGCAGCAACTTCGTTTCAAATTTCTATCTTTTATAAATAACAGTTGTCTGTCGAGTGCATAAAGGCTAATTTCTACTTACATACGAACCAAGTAAATTTATAAGAATACTTTATCGGTAAGATTCAACGGCAGTCTTTGAGAAAACGAGTTAGATGGAAATGGGAGACGATAAAATGGCGATGTTTCGGAATAAAGAAACACAAAGCGGTGTATAACGAGAAAGTAAAATGTTCTGGATCCTGAAAGTATCGTGTACGAGTGTCTGGCACCTCTAGGCAATCATTTTCTGTTGGACGCCTCTCCCTCGATTGAAATTCTACGAGACGGCGACGGAGAAGAAAATATCTAGCCGTGAGAAGGACGAGGCGGGAGGGGATATCGCTAAATGCGACATCGTTTACCGAAGAAACGGGGATTTGCGAAAGAATCCATGTTAATCCCGTAATCAAGTAAATAGCAGCACTTGTTTTGGCGACGTGCTTCCGAGTATTAGGACGGGAGCGCGTAGGACTGCTTGTGTAATTGATTAGACCCGAGACGGACGAACTCGCGATAAAGCGCCGCGCCCCGTTCGAGTAAACAGAGGGCGGGGCGAGGCCTCGGGAAGAAATGGGCGCACGACCGGCTACCGACACAGCCGCCGGCAAGGACGACGACAACTGCGACGGTGACTAGGTCGACGACGACTGCAATGATGCTTGACCGGACGCTGATGCTGGCGCAGACCTATATGAAGTTGCTGCCGTCGCAACAGCGACGAAGCGAGACAGCGCTAGCTTGCATCGCGTCGCGACACAGAATGAGAAAGTGAAGTAACGCAGGACATGGCGCGAAGACGAAGAGGTGAAGACGTTTCATGCAGAAATGAGAAACAATACCACACTTTCGATCTAGGGAGCAGACGACAGGGTCCCTTTTACTATTTGAGCAATGTCGTTTCGAAGGCATGGCCCTTTCTAAGCAATTTCTTTCAACACTTAAAAAATTAAGAAACCGATCTTCGAATAAGACAGCGATTATCAAATCTCTTCATGAATATTGTAATGAAAATTGTCAGGAAATTGCTGCATCCATTCTTATCAGAGACAAATTGTACAGAATTATTCATTCATAACAGGTCTTCGCAATGTTTCTATTTGAATGTGTTATCTATAGATAAGATTATGAACACTTTTTGGTCAAAATTATTCAACTCATACATTTGGGTACAAAAGTAGAAAATTACATTTTACAAAAAGCTAATATGTGATTACAAAAACTAAATATATGATTTTCTGGAAGCATTAATATTTGTCTAAAAATAATATAACATTGTGTTGAAATGCTAATTTCGTGTAGAACCACTCCAACGTTAGAGAAATACATGAATGAAGGAGACGGATTTCGCATTACACGACAATACGCATTGTAGAGCAGCTTGGTGACCAGGGACACGAGACACCAGTTCAGTATCTGACCCGTTGACTCGAGGTCGAGGCCGGCTCGGAATAGCACCGAATCACTGCTATGCAGAGCAGATCGCATTGACGTAAGCAGAATTCGTAGGCGGGGAGAGTCCCACGCATCTGACTGGAAGGTCTGCGGGGCGGCGGTTGACGGCGGCGGCGGCGGTTGCTGCGCCATCACCACCGCCCCCGCCGTGGGGCGAATGTGCGCGCCAACGCGCCAGAAGAGCGGCACGGGGCAGCGAACGCACTGCGAGGTGTCGGGCATGCAACGCAAGCGAACGGCAGGCTTGACAGGAGCGCGCGAGAGAGAGGGCCGATGCAGTGACACGCTCTCCAGAGGGAAGGTGTGATGAGTGGGGGCGTCGCGTGGCCAAGAGAGGATTACGGTCGCGTCGGATGTGAGCGCATATGGGGGACGGGGTATTGGCGGCGCCGCTGGTTAGTGCCTGAAGCGACAGGCGATCGAACGGAAACACAGCCGCGTCGGGGAAATGAAGAGCTGCTTCACGGAGACTTCGAGCGAAACGCCAACGCACATTAAGAGAGCGGCACATCGAAAGGGCATGGCTCGGTCAAGATGAGAAGAAACCTCAAGGAGAATTGGGAATTGGAGAGAATATATGCGTTGCGTGTGTGGGTTTGTTGGGTGTATGTGTGTTTGTTAGGTGTACATGTGCATGTGTGTGTGCGTAAGTGCGTAAACTAGCGTGTGAACGTTACTCTTTCTTGATTGCTGACGCATGCCGTTTAACGCCACAGACAAATAGATATCATTCATAATTGACGCTGTAAAAATAATCAAGTTAAAACTGTCTTCGAGAGGAAAATCTCAGAACGGCCTGTTTCAAATGCGAAATACACAGTATAAAGCGAAAACCTGCCGAACGCGGAAACAAAATGCAACATTCAGTCCGGCGATATCAAAGTCCCATTAAAATCATTTCTGCTGCACAACTGTTTCTATGCAATTAGACACTATACCGGGCATCTAAAAGGGGAGTAATATTAGTTTTAACAATGACATTTAATGAATTATATATCGTTTGAATTGTATAATTGTAAAGAATATGTAACGAGTATTTTACTTCAGCTTCTGGGTCAATGATTCCCATCTCGATCAGGTTTTTGCCCAGTTTCCCTGATCTTCGAGCAAATGCTGAGATGCCCCCTTGCTTTGCTCCAGGACATAAATGTAACTGCAAATTAACTTCTCCCCATAGCGCGTCACACAGTTTTTAACTGTTTTGGACGTAAATAAATAAATAAAAATTCTGTGGAAGACGGAAAACAAATATTGTTTTAAAATTATACATCTGACTTGCGGTGATGAGCCTCCATACCACGAGACACTTTACTATCGTGAGAAAGCCAAAGTCTATTTGTACTATCGCCGACTTACACAACGAGGGTAAAGGAGTGAGGCAAAGAGTGATCAATCCACCGTTCCTGTAATGCGTGGGGGTTAAGTGGTCCTTAATAATCCGTTGGGTTAAGATGTTCTAAACGTTAGTTTGACGTATTGTAGGAGTTGTGTTTATCAAGTGCTTATGATGTCGGAAGCCATATCGAAAACGTTAAAGCTACGTGAGAAAATTAGACTAATTGAAAAGCAGGAAAAAATAAACAATTATGTTAAATTTCTGATGAAGAAATTTAAAGTAGGGGGAACTGAAGTGTATGACACATTAAAATAGTGGTGCTACAACAGCTCGTTCTCGCATAATTTCTAACTTTTGCCATTTTCGAAAATTCAGTGAGTTAAACGAAAAGGAGACCAGCGCCATTATTTTAAGCGTCCCTTGTTTCATACGACGAAAAAATTACAGAAAAGAATTGGTTGATTTTGAAAAGTTGATTTTTTATAAATTGCATTTCTTTATTAATTTCACGCATAAATTACACATATATCCTTTTTTTCAAAAAAATGTACGCGACCTTTTCTAAATAAAAAATGATTACTTAAAACAGATGTCCTTGAAAACAAGAAAATTATCTTCAAGTTTATAGTTTTAAAATGTTAACTTTATGGAATTTTTGAAAGTACAGTGTTCATCAGATATGAGACTAGCAACATTTTTCACTGTCCTTTGATGCACACAAGAAGAAAATTTAAAGACTTTGGAGTACTTATTGAGAAAATAATTTTTTGAAAAATTCCTAATATTCCATGCATTATTTCGTGAAAACCAACATCGTGAAACACCTCCTTTCGAGATCTGTTTTTAAAACACAGATTTCATTCACGTAAAAAATCAGTACCTTCAATACTAGTCAATTTGTAGATATAGGAAGACGCTAACAAATTTTGAACGTTCTTAACTTTCAAGAAATTAGTTATTTAAAGAAAATTAGGCATGTACTATTCTTTAACCTGCACCTTGTTTCGGAGAACATATTCGGAACGGTTTAGACGCCGTCGTTGATCACAGACAGACGTTTTCCCATCAGTTCATTTTTCGGTATCAAGGACCCCCAAAACATGGATGTCGACTACAGAAAGTGTTAGAGGAAGTAATTGACTACACGTAGGCACAAGATTGATAAACTTTTTCGTTTCCAAGGTCCAGGAATTACAGTTTTTCTTTCGAAAAATCGCCGATTTGCGACGTCCGATTCGAATTCTTTCTCTTCTTACGAAATTAGGTGAGAAGTAGCTAAAGAAACCCAGTTTCTGTGTCGTTAATTTAAAAATAAAAGCAATACACGTAGTTCAGAAATTAGAAAAAAACAGGAACTAAAGCATCCAAAGGCTGGCTTGAGGGTTTCAGGCTGTGTACTATTATATTTTTTAATCTAGCCTGTGGTAAGGCTAAAGATGTTGATGTAAGAACACTAGAAGAATGAAAAGAGGAAAGTGCAAAGATATTTGAAGGATACCAAGCAAAAAAAATATTTTTAATGCAAACGAAACTAGGCTTCTCTTAAGAAAGTTGCATACGCAATCGCTAATTGAAAACTGGGATAAATAATGGGAGAAATTCGTTGCAGAAGACGTGTACTGATGACTTATTTTAACTAGAATTAAAAGTAAATTATCTATCCCATCATCTGACGAATTCATCTCTCCCGAAAAATGTTGAATTTTATTCTTTTACTTTTTTGTTCGTTGTTACATTAGATTTCGTATTGTGTTTCTATGATATTATTTTACTTGCACGTCCCGGAACATATTTTAAATGTAACTTTTAGATGAAAAAAATGTCATTTATATCGTAATGTTGTTTTGACATAATATCTTGCCTTTTGATACACTCAATTCTCTCTTTGGATGATTTTTTTCTGAATTAACAGTTTATAATGGAAAACTGGATAAACCGGCTGTCAAGCCAGAACAACATTTCGGACTCAAACGATTCCAGCTTAGACAGGTTTAACTGTGCGCATTCGAGCTACGAACTCGGGACGGATGTACGAGTGTATTTTGATGTTACGAGTGATGTACGAGTCTATAAAGCCGAGCACATGACAAAAAAAACCGACAAGATATGTTAGACTAGATACGACTAGATATACCGAGGGCAAATGCTAAATGTTCTGAAATGGAGGTAACTTGGGAGCAATACAGAGCATTGGACTTGGGAACATTATCTATCTTGACCCGAGCAGTGGGAATTTTCTTCCGCCGGTGCGATAACACGCGTGCGAGCGACGGTGAGAGCGCGCATGCGGCCGCTGTCGCGAAAGCCGAGGCCCGGCGGGGACGATCGCCCCGCAACGGCACGGTGTACCGAGTAATTACATCCGTCAACACCAATCGAGATCGCGTGCTTACCCTCGCGCCATTACGTGACGTCACAGTGGCAGGACGCGGGGCGCCAGAGCGGCCGGGGGGTGAAGCGGGCCTGTGGCGGAGGGGCAAGCAGGGCGGGAGAGGCCTGGCCGGGGGTGCCCCCCTCTGGGCCACAGTGGGTGCGGAGGAAACCCGCGCGGGGCGGGGGTGGCAGGGAGGCAAAGCCAAGTGGGAGGAGCGGGGAGGAGGTAGACGTGGTGGCGCAGGTGACCCGCGAGACGCGGACGCAGCGGGACGCATACACGCGGGCCGAAGGGAGTGGGCGAGATGGATGTTGACGGAGGGACGTCTAGCGAGACGGGTTGACCTATCTAGTTAGGAGTGATACGACAGGTCTGTGAGGAAATGAGAAATTGTTGAAATGGAGGGCTACGAAAAACATACGGATTTGGAAAGTGGCGTGAGAAGGATGGACTACGGTGAATGCCGAAGCCATCGCCAGGGGAATAAATAAAATACACGTAGTAAATTGAAGCGTTGGGGTAGGAGACGATCAAATGGTCCAGCGGTAAAGAAGTATATGGACACACTGAATGGGCAGGATGAGTGTGAGCAGGCGAGAGACGAGAGAAGGACCGGTGGACCACTGGCCGCCAATGGCAGCAGGGATGAGTGGGTGACGGTAGGTGGGAGGGGCAGTGGCCGGTCGGTGCGGAGCGGGGTGACGCGGGGAGGGGAGAGGGGGAGGGCGGGAAGGGTCGTCGCGCTGTGCATCCCGCCGTCCCATGCCCCGCAGCAGTCGCGGACACCTAGCGTGTTTGTTCAGGTCGCGACGGCGGAGGTCGCGAGAGCGCTCGCCCGGGGGTCGGATAGCTACGGGGCAGTGATGGGCGGCGGGCGGCGGGCGGCGGGCGGCGGGCGGCGGGCGGCGGGCGGCGGGCGGCGGGCGGCGGGCGGCGGGCGGCGGGCGGCGGGCGGCGGGCGGCGGGCAGTGGGCGGCGGGCTCGAGGCACTTGTCCAAATGCCATGGTTACGCTTCAGCGTTATAACAACCGCTAACCGTCACAAGAACACCGAGTCTCTGGCAAATGTTACAAGTCACTCACAGAAATGAAATTAGAACCCAATTGAGAAAAGAGACACGAAAGTAAACTGTCATTCATCTCTATTGTCCTTATCAAGTATTCATAGGATCATATTATTTTTAGCTTAGGTGAAGACTCGTTCGAAGAACATCTTTTAAACATCGAACATTCTGAGAGTTATTTCCTAATAATTCACCTCTATAAAAAGAAAGATAGAATAGCAAGGAATTAAATTTAATTTGCCCAGAATGTTACGATTGAAGGTGAAGCAAGGCTGAAAAAAAAAAAAAACAGAAACATCGGACTTCCAAATAATTATTTCTAGAATGGGAAATCTATTCGCTGAATAAATACATGATGGCATTCATTTACGATACCGTTATATTTAAGCGAGATATTTGCGAACGTCCTAGTGTTACAGTACATAGAAAGAAAGGGGGTATTCATAATGAGAATGTTACTAATGGCACAAATTGACATAGGCGCAATTTGAAGATTTAATACACGTAACACATGATTAATATTTTTTAGGATACGCAAAGCCTTAATATTACGAGAGTAATTATTTCACTCTCTATGAGCCAACGTTCAACGCACATACAAAAAGATGCAATGCAATTGCCATTTTAATTACGTTTGTGTTTCATCGTGAAACACGAACCTAGAAAATTATATTAACTTTGTGTAAAAAGAGTGCAGTTACTTTTGCGTCCAACATTATCAGGACATACTGTTTATTAGTTGATGCAACAATGAACAAGGCATTTTTTTTTAGTTTTGTGCAGCAATTTAATGCAACAACTGTTCTTCACAAATTAAGTACGTGTGTTTACATCGTTTCTCATTTTGTTGATCTTAGCAAAGACTTTCAATGAGATTCGGCGCAATTTTATCAGTCTTGAGTCGATATCTCATTCCTGTTCGGCGCCCAGCAAGGAAGCGCGAACAAATAATGTTAGGCAGAAATGTAATTTTCCACTGCGGGATATTACGACATTACACTGGAGCGATTCAGATGATTTGCAGCTGCGCGGATTTCGCCCGCAAAGCGGGTTGCCCCGGGGCCAGACGCGCGCACAAAGCGGGGGTGGAAACGGGTGGGACGCGCAGGGGAAAGCAAGGGAGGGGAGGTGCGGCGTGGGCGGAGGGCATGCGTGGGGGTAGGGGCAGGCGCCAGTATCATCCGCGCGCAACGTACCTGCAGCCTGTAATGATCGGGAGAGTGGTAGTTAATTAAGTGGCATGCATGCGAGTGAAGCTCGCCTGCCGCGTCGCAGCAAAGGAGACTTTCCCTCTCCCGCCACCCACACCTTTATGTTCGCGTCCCGCGCCCTCGCGAGGCCCCGCGCTTCGGCGACCTCTCGAATTAGCCACCGGAGAGCGTGACCTCGCTCTCTTTTTCCCCCCAGCTCGCTCGTACCTTCTGTTTCGTTTTCCGAAACACGCATTTCTTTCAGCGCTCTCGCGGAGGCTGGCGGGCGGCGGGGTGGGGTGGGGGTGGGGGGCGAAACGGGGCGGTGGAGTGTCTCCGGAAAGGAACAGGAACGGGAAAAGAGGGCGCGAAAGAGCTCATAAAGCCGGCTCTTCTTCACAAACGGGGGCTAAAAACGCGTCTCGCGAAAGGTGGTGAAACGTGAAAACACCGAGAGAGCACCTCCCCGGATGCGCTCAGAGAGCGCTGAAATAAGACGGCCGCCGTCGGCCGACCGGCCAGCCAGTCGCCTCGTCGGGCGAAAGCTGCGGAGCACCGCCGCCGCAAAGAGGGCAAAAAAATATTCCAACAGCTTGACAGGAGCAGAATGATAATCCCGCAACGGAAACAACCCACTTGACGCGGCGGTAAACTTTAATCCTCAGAGTAGGTAATCCGCGGAGAATAGTTTCATTATTTGCAATTCCAGCTGATGCCCTGCGCAATGTTAAGGATTAACGTCAAAACCGGAGGATTATCTTTGAATGGTTTTGCTCCAGAAAATAGAATGAAACAAGCTTAGTTTACGCACGCCACAATTTAGCGCGAATATATGACGCTTTGGTACAGCTTTAGTTATGCCACATTAAAGTTAATTAACGGGCGACTGCTAACCCACGCATTATTGGGGACAATGGCGTGTCGGTACGTCACCGGGAGCTGCTGTGGATTCGCAACTAGCGCGCTGCGAACCGTTTTTGTTTCCAACCGGCACAATCGCTAACGAGATTTTTTATTAAACTCGAAAACGTCTTTTCATTTGGTACACCCGTCGACCTGCTCTCTCGACGCTCTGATTTAACGCTAGACCATAAAAGGTTGCAGCGTTGGTGGTGGAACCTATAAACGATTCTTGTGCTCTTTCCCGTCCCTTGTGCACGTGTCACATTAATATCAACAGTTCAGAACTTTCTTCCCACCTATAACGATTAATTACAATTCATGGCGATTCACCACGCTGAGTAAAAAATTCTAATCAACTTCTGCACTCACGTAGTCTATAAATGTATTTAATAAAGAGAAATAAAATTCCATATCAAATGTATCACAATGAGAAAAGTTGTGAAATAGAGTAATGAATGTATAGGAAACCCTACAACGAGGAAATGATAGGGCCATGAAAGAAATAAAAGACAGTTGTATACCAGTGGTCAAGGAATGAATACGATCGGTCGTCGAGGAATGAAAACAAGCATTGATCATTTGGTCACATGATCATTTAAGAAAACTTTTCGTACCATTGACACGGCCGAAAAACAAGTATTGCAAATCACAAGTGTATCATTCACAAGTATTGCAAATCACAAGTGCAAATCACAAGTGTAACATAAGGAAGCAAACAACCTATTCCAACGTCGTGAACAAATGACAAAATGGAGTCTCACACAAGACATACAAGTCCACAGAACAAGACTAGATCGAATATCCTCATACGGGGGCGACGAGTAAGGCAGCGCGCTGCAACACAGTACCAACCAAACAGACCCAAACAACCACTCTGGGTAATATTAGTCACATCGCGAATCCGGCGCGGCAAGAGGGGCGCCGGGGTAGCTCAACTTTCGAGTCACGGGCGCCGGGAGGTGTCGCCGGCGCAAAAGCGACCGCCCAACTCCGAGGAAGTGGCGATGTGGCGCCGGAAACAAAGCAACTACGACCGACGCACCGCGCTGGCGCGCGCCCGAACTCGCTGGCATAACTCCCTCATTACCAATTTCCTAGCACTATTCCAAGAATTAGACTTACGTAATTATCTCCTTGAAACTTCTTTAACGAAGAATGTATTTATAAGTGCAAGACGGTTACTTCGGTCTTACCCCTTAACAACAGTGCACGGCGAAGTTATAAATAAACGATCACCATGTAAAAATAACGATGTAAGCATTTACTAAATAATCGTCTCCTCAACATGTAAATTTCTCGTTTAACTTTAAAGAGGTACAGACGCATAAAAGGGAAGAATACGTATCGCCGTGCGGATTTTTTTACAGCAATTTCTGAAAAGTGCTGCCATTAAAACTATAAAACTCTAATGACTGCCGCCGAGCACTCGAATATAAAATGTACTTAGCTTAACGTCTCAAAAGAATTCCCCAACCGCCTCGACGAAGACGGCTTGGAAGTGAGGGGGTAGGGGTAGGAGTGGGCACGGTGGTGGTGGATGAGTGGGTGGAGGCGCAACGCCCGGGCGCGGCGCGCGCAACCTCAATCACAAGATTACGCGTATTTAGGTCACGTGTTCCGGCGGAGCAACGCAACGCCCCTAGGGAACGACGCGGGGGGGGGGGAGAAGAGGTCGCTGCCAACTTACTACCCTTCCAGCAAATCAGAACTTACGTGTAAGATACTGGATGTAAGGGAAGACTGAAAAGTTGGACCCTGCAACCGAGTTCAAACCAACTTCCTTAGTTACCGCGGGCATCTTCTCAAACATGAGGAGATTTGGAATATCGATAATATTATAGACAGAATTGAATTATTTACGCGAGACGTTCGATTCTTAATTTATCATGCGACGGCGCAGGGAGCGTTAGAAGTTTGGTCAACGTGGCGTTTGAAAGATTCGTTACCTCGTGGCTGGAGCGGCGTTCTTCGAAAATAAATAAATAAAATATCAAGAACCCCATAAAATAGCAGGGCGTTCACGCAAGATGATAAGTGTACACACAATAAATGTTCACGAACTCTGCGACACGATCGCCCCCGGAGCCGCGGACCATAAATTAAGAAACGGAACACTGCGAGCGGCAGCGAAAACGTCAAGGAGAGAGCATTTTCGCGGATACTGCTATTAACGGAGCGCGACTTAAACAGAGACACTGGCCTAATGAGATCAAAGTTAGAACGTGAAAAGCTGAATTCCACTACAGCCACTCATTATTCGGACAATGGTAAGCTTTGAGCGAATATTCAATATTCCAAGAGTGTGCACGGTAAAAATTAGCTCACCGGCGTGAGGTTGTATTAACAATAACAACACGTACGTTATAGCAAAACATGGGAAGGAATACATCACATTACCTTTTATATCATACTCTTCGAATTCTGATTAATATTCATGTTAGCAATTTATTGAGACGCCCGAATAAAGAATTAAAATGAAATTACCATTCGTAATATTTATTCACAAGTCATATTAGGCGCTAATATTAAGAATTCTGGGTTCCTATTCCTTTTTGTTCAATAAGAAGGAAAAATAAATATCAGAAATGCTTCAAACGTCATTTACACAATCGGTAAAAATAGTTTCATGCTTTAGGTTTGCTCCGCAGGAACATACCAAATTTTTATAACTCATGTTCTAATAATATGCACAGTATCTGTGCTTGAGTCACGCGCCGTGAATACGCGGTTCTGCGTACAATCAGTAATAGACAAAGGGCTGAGCTGCCTCCCGCGCGGGTGTCGAGTGCTTCTCAAAGGCGAGCGCTGGGCCGCGGGGGAGCGGAGCGAGGGGCCAGACCCGGAACGCCCCGCCCACTCGCGATCCGCCGCGGGGGATAACAAGCAGTGGCGAAGTGTATGTCGCGCCCAAAACAACCTCCAGCGGAGCGTTAATTCGGAAAGAAAGCTCGCTGCCCCGCCCCGCCCCGCCGCACAGTGTCGACGGTAACCCGAGCGGGCAGCCCAGGCGCGGCGGAGCGAACGCGGGCGTGGGTGGGGGTGACCAGAATCGCGAGGAGAAGGACAAGGAAGCGGAGGCGGGAGAGGGGACGGTGCACAACGCAAATCGCTCATGCGCGATCGAACCGCGAAAGACGGTTCGAAGACGTGGAAACGCGCTCGGTTGCGACGGGTGAATGGTCTTCCGCCGCGGCGGCGGTGGGGGTGTCCGTGGCAGTGGCGACGCCTGCTGCGTCTGCGTGGGCGCAAAAGGTATTGTTCCCATCGTTCCAGCCGTCGTCACGCTGGTTTTTCGTGCAGAAGCAGGGTTTATCGTCTGACATATGTACGTGCTACGCGACGATGTGCAGTGTTCTTTCTCAACTCTTCGTGGAAGCTCCATGTACACAACATTGACCCTTTTCAGTCCCAAATGTAGCCATATGGCTACATCACTTTCTTGGCCTCATTATACCGCTTGAATATCATTTTAACCAATAACTGCGATTTGTAACCGTTTCTTGGACTCATCATTTAACAAATAAATTTTAGGATATAAGTTTTTTCTGCGGAATTATGGAGTTGTTTTCTCTTCGACGCGCGTTCAATTGTTAATCACAACACTGCAGGGTCGACGGATTTTTATAATTTCTCAGCGATGATGAATTTCTGAGATAAATGTTTCCGTTTTGAAAAATGGGGTTTGTTTATAGTACCGATAATCACAGTATATGGATTTATGTAAACGCTTGAAAGATATTTGAATGAGAAAAGTGTTGTTGCCATAGGGCTTCACCATCACATAGAGTATGCACAATCTACAAATGGAAGTTCATTCATATCTATTGGATCTGCATTTACGTAATTTAAATCAAATTTGAAGCAAAGATTTTTTTTATTATAATAGAAATTTGAATAAATGTACAAATGACAAATATACGCAATAACTTCTTTTTTGACATAGCATCAAGAATGACATAAGTGATTTGTTCTTCGGTGAAGATGACAACACTGTCGTTATTAAGGAAATATTGTTAAATTCTGGACAGATGACGAATGAAAATAATGCAAATCTCGAAAAGCACTAAAACAAACTACAAAATAGAGGGAAACGTGTGCAAAAAATTAGGAAAGTATATCACGTTCCAGAACAACATTAATATAAATAAATTCAAAATTTCATAATTTGTTTACATATATTTTCGACTGGTCAAAAGAGAACGTAAAAATACAGATATGGAATTTAGTCAGAAATAAATAAATTCTGTTAGTTGATAAAGAGAGTAACGTCTTCCATGCGCACCGAAAACAGTTGGAACAACTCTAGTTACTGTAATAATTAGCAACAAGTCAAAGTAAGAATTGCTAGGTGGCTTTTCGATGACTGAATGTTTAAAATGTTTTACGATATATATTAGAAAAACCCAGGAACTGATTTTATAATTGACTTGGCATAAAAGGTTAATTTACTGTATTTATTTCTCGAACAATATATTAAGTTCCCTATGTGACGAGTGTAGACGTATGGCAACATTTCATAAAAAGTAATATGCGGAAAATTGTTAAACACTTATTCTTAAGTCTTCCGATGATTCTCGTTATCATTTTTATGCCTTGAATATTTTGTTTCATCATAATAAATAATTTGGGATTGAAAGGGTTAATCAGAAGTAATGGACGAAGGTCGAACGCGGGGCACGTTTGCGAAGTACATTTTTCTGGATTAAAATATAAAATTAATCTCAGTTTTAAAAATTAATGTTATCGGTGAAAAATAGAAATCGCTAAACATTCCTGTAAAACAATACATAGATCAATATCAAAACCGTTGTATTCCGTAGGGCAAGGTAAATTAATATTTTAAAGAGAATGCTGTTTGATTTAGAGGAATCAACTCGACCGCAGGGTTTCCCACTCAATTGAACAATTGCAAACACATTTTTCATCCGTTTCCCACTATATTAAACAGTTTCTGTTTGAACACATTTTTCACCATTTTTTATTAATCAATGAAATTGTTTATGAAAATTTTATAATATTTCTTCAAACACAATGAAGTTCATGATTATTCGGAAAGGAATATTACTGTTACAACATTTTGTTATTATCATTTATATTGTTCATGTGAAAAATATCTCAAGTACGTTCCAAAATATGTATTTAGCATTTCAAAAAAGCATTACCAGTCTATTGAACATACATAGATGCATATGAATATCAATTAAACAACCACCTCGAAGCATAGACAATCACCTCTGCAGTCCATGAAGCGTTCCTCAATTGCGCTCACTTCACCGCACACTCACGCAACACCTGTCTTCCTCGAACACTGCCTGCCTCGGCACAATGCAGAATGCTAAGTACGCATCGCCACGTGTGGAGAAATGCGTTAGGAGTGAACGGGAGGGACCGATCCGATGCGGCTCTGGCGGAGACTATTGCGGCAGCCAGCGGCGGCGTGGGCGAACGGGAGTACTTTGATGTGGTACAGTGGGCGGCTCGCGGCCGACGCCGCTCCGCATCGTGCTGCGTCGCGCCGCGCCAGGCCGCGCCGGGCCGCGCCGTTCGCGCCGTCCCCGCTGCGCTACGGCTTAGGTCAACCGCCACAAGTATCCATTACGGTATACCGTGGTTCGCATGCCATAATATTTACACCCATTTACATGAATTTCCATCTGTTGAAATTTTCAGACGCCCCGCGTGCGGGCGGGCGAGCGAGCAAGCGCTCGACGCGGCGTGGTGCGGCGTGGCACGGAGCAGAGCGGCACGGAGCGAAGCGGCCGCCCTTCCGCCCCCGTGCCGTCGCGCGGTCCCGCAGGCCCGCACCGCGTCGCGTCTTTCACATCGCCGCCGGAGCACCGGTCACCCACGCTCGGCACTTCGTCGCCCTGGCGGAAGGTCTACGCTTGTGGTCTTCAACTCGCAGCCAGTGGCTTCATTTTTGGCAGCTCACATACAAATATTAATTTTAACTATGATGGGCCCAAGAAAGGAGGTACAGAGAGACCCGTCGTTTAAATTTTGACAGCCTGCAAACAAACACGACATTTATAAAAAAATTAAAAATTATATTTTCATTGTGTAATGTATCAAGCGACCCGCTAATGTTTCGTCAAAAAGAGAATGGTCTATAGTTTTGAAAAATGTTGAAGCGAATTCATCTCCGGAAAGACGGGGTTCGAATCGTTGCAGAAAAGGAAGCCAGTATAATCAGCATATAAACACCACACACGTGATATGATGGTGTCAGAAGCATGCCAGGCGAATTCCACAGGAATATCTAGATCATCTGTATAATCATTCAATAACATTTAAAGAAGTAATAGCACGATATCACGATATTGAAAACCCATCTAGTCACAACGGTAACCGATATTTTATCATTTTTTAATAATAGTACTTCTCATTTATATTTGACCTGACCACATGAAATGTTTATAAGTGAAATTTGGAAAAAAGCTGTCATTTCACGTCAATACATTTAAACTGGATTACTATGGGAGTAAATCTTCATTAAATTAACCATTCTTCAATTAACAGAAATGGATTTAACACGATAAAATTGAAGAGGCGGCTTTGCATTGTGGGTGATTTAAAAACTATGTTGCGGCTGCAACGCCTTGTGAACTTCGCGACGCGGCCGCACTTCCCGTGCTATGACAACTGCCATGTTCACGTTTAAGACTGTTTGGTTCTGCGCTAATTACTTTGGCAACTTTCCTCCGGAAACCTCTTCTTACAATGGTATTTAATTATGCCGAGAGAAGGGAAAACTTACCGAGTGTTGTCACAGGCTACTAATGCTGCATTTAGATTAGCTTCAGGTGATGTAAATGAAAGATGCGTCTCCCTCCATATACTAATGCAAGTCCGCCAAGTTGGAGCGGAAGAAAGTTGGAACAGAGTGCAGAGTCTGCTTCAAATAACGAACAATCGGTTGCCGGGCCACCGCCGCCGCTCCGTTCCGGCTGCGAGCGCCGAGCGGTGCTTTGGCAGCGAGGTCGGCAGCGGGGGCGGAACGAGTTCGACGCGGGGACGGTGGGGCGGGGCGGGGTGGCGCGGCGCGGGGACTGGCGTCGGACGGCAACGGTAGCGTCGCGCGCGGCCGCCGCTGTTTTTCGTGCTGCGCCGTCCGTCGCATTCAATAATTAACAGGGGTGGGGCGACGGTGGTTGAATTACCGTGAATTAATAACACGCCAGCAGTAGCACATTAAAAAGACGTACCGGCCATGTTTAACTCATCACGGGGAGATGCGCGTGTATATACTCATATAGAAGCTCGCCGTAGATACAATAATCGTGATATCGACTACATTAATGCAGCGCTCGGCGCGCGATGAAGAATGAGAAGGAATGAGACGGAAAGGATCGAGAGAGGAGAGCGCCCTCGGGCCCACGCCGGCGAGGCGCGGGGGCACAGCCGAGGTAGGGCGCGGAGGGATCGGGAGCGCGGGCGAAGAGAAAGAGAGATATATATCGGAGGAAGCAATGAAGATAGAGGAGAGAGCTGCAGGGGCGGAGGGTCGCGGCGCCGAGCGGAGATACGTCTTACCCGAGCGGGGGTGGCAGCCCGATGGGGCGAGGCGGGACGAGGGCGGCCCCTCAACGCAGCAACGCGGGGGCGGAGCTGGGACAGGGGGCGGTCCGCGCCCGGGCCTGCGCGGCTGGCGCGCCCGGCGGCGGCGGCGGCGGCGGTGCGGCTGCCCCCGCAGGGCGTCGCCGCCTCCGCCGTCGCCGCCGCCACTGCCACCATCGCCGCCACTGCCACCATCGCCGCCACTGCCACCATCGCCGCCGCCGCCGCGCAGCGCCGGGATATGGATGAGCCGTGATGTGGCCCAGTTACCAAGATTACACGGTAATGGCTTGCAATCAGTTTTCGCCAATTCTAATTGTTACGCAAATTCTCATAATTCACTACTCTGATGTAGGCACAACTCACGTAATGAGAATTGCGTCATATATGCCCAACAATTGCTTTACAGGGTGTCGCCCAAATGAATGGGATAAACGTACTCTTTCACTGTGGGGCCCACTCCAAGCATGGCGAACGCAAACGAAAATAAATATTAATGTACGCGAAACCACGTATTTGTATTCACTACGGGAAATGGGTTGGACATTAAAACACATTTTATCGCAAAAAATTAAACGCCAATCTGTAATTCGTGGGCTACGATTGAATCGTATTATCAATTAACGGCTAAAGACTGGAAAGGTTACTTCCTTGGTCTACAAATTTGAGCGAAGGTACGTGTGCACCGCAGGGATCATTACGACGCTTCGCTGGAAGCAGCCCGTCGAAATCACGCACGACGAAAATATTCGACCGGCGCAACTTTGCCTATTACTGATTAAAGACCTCTTTGTACGTCTCAGAGGCGCTTAACTTAATTGCAGTGATTAATGACTATGTCTACGGCAAGGCCATAAGTGCAGCTTTTGCAATCCGAACGTCTCATTTAGTTCATTATCGAAAGGGGTGCTTAATCCATGACATTCATTTCAAAATAATTAAAGGTGATTTGGTACTTCGAACAAGTAGCTGTTCGTGCGGGCGCTGCTTTCACCATCACACGCTACATAAGTTCATCCTTGAACACGTCCTCCGTGATTAACTGACTTATTTTTTCTTGCGGTGTAAAATTAGAAAGGGGAAAACAATTAACCTTCAGAAACAAAATGGGAGGGCAGGAAAGCGTCGCCGAAGCAAAGAAAATTGCATTGGATATTTCAGGAGCAGAACCGGAGGGCCGGACCAAGCATAGGACGAAAGCTTTGTCGGCACACCTGAGGCAGAGGAGGTGTTCGAAGCGGGGTTCTACAATTGTCCGTTGTCCTTAGCCCCAGGACACAGTAATTCGATTCCTCGCTTAGTTATTTTAAGAAATTCACTTGATTAGGTTTGTTGGGCGTAATATTAGTTACTCACGTAGGGAGATATGAATAAATAGAAATACGCTAAAAAGAAATATGTAGTAAAATACACGACGTTCGTGTGTTTGTCACTTACGCTATTACGGCAGATAAATTGAAAATTATATAAACTTCATTAGGAACTGGTAAGAGAGCTTTTGAAAAATATGACATCTAGAAAATAAATTAGTGTGTGTGTTAATATTTTTATTAGTTCTAAGTAACAAAATTTTGAAAAAATGTAATCCACTGCTGATTTAACAACTTCTAACCATCACTATTTAATGACAATATAATTGGAATAATATTAATGGAGATAAGAAATATATCTGACATTTTTAATTGCTCTACGTAATTGTAAATAATTTAACAAATTTCCAATTTCGCAGCAGAAGGTTAATGTATTTATACATATCCTGAGAATCTGGTTGTGAATTAGGTGAGATCTCATGCACCGCTTCAGCCGCGGTCTGCACAAACGCCTCGAGTCGAGGACGAACTCAGATTCGAAGTGGAGATCCGCGGGCGAATTGAGGCAGCTGGATGACGACGGAGTCGGGCGCGTCGGTGGCGGCGGCGGCGGCCGCGACGGCGGCGTCGCGACGCCTTGACGCGGGAGCTGACAGCTGCCGCCGCCGTCACCGTCGTCGCCGTCGTCGTCCCCGCTGCCGCCTTCGCCGCCCGTCACGAGCATCGGCGCCCCGACGGCTCGCCAACTGACAAACACCCGCTCGCTTGCCGCCGACGTCTCGGCACGGCATTAGACGTCATTAATTTTATAAGAGGAACGCATGGTGGCGGCGGCGCGGGCGGGAGCAAGCGAGCAGGGCAGGGCAAGGCGGGGCGGGGATGGGCGGGGCGACGTGCGGCGGAGCCGGCGCGCGGGCGGGACGCCGCCACCACCGGTCTCAAGACGGGGCTGACGGCCATGGAATTTGCGGAGGAGTCCCGAGGGAACGTTTATTGCATTTCGTTCGCCCGCTGGCGCAACCTCGATGTTTCCGCAAGGCGTGCACGAAGCTTAGCGATAGGCGCGCTTGGAGAAAGGTGATGGGACGGACAAACAAACCCCTGGAAGAAATGAACTAAATGAGCACCCCTACAGCTCACTACGATTCTTATAAAGAGACATGCCAAAATGAACGACAGACAGAAAACGAATTAAGAAAAATGCACACACTAAAACAATTCACAGTAAATATAATATTGAGTGCTTGAAGTTAAAAGCGCATGCATGCACACATACATAAATTTATGAATGAATAGAGTGCATGTTCAAAGTTAATATACACATTGCTGAAAGACATGAATATTCATGCATACCGGTACAGTGCAATACATAGCATTAAACTAAATATATAAAACGATAATATTGAGAACTGTGAACACACCCTGTCATAACTTTCAACTCAATATAAATAATGTACTTCCTAGAATATTTATTGCTACAATTTCAAAGAGTTTATAAGATAAAAGACATTAAACAAGTAAAGAGAGCTCAGTCAAAATCGAGATATTGTTAACAAAATGAAACAAGTGAACTCTTTCAAGACGTGGATTGTAGGACGTATTGAAATGCCAATACTCTTTAATGGATGCACGTCAATTTCTTGGGCACAAAAATAGAATGGATAAAACAGAATTTCTTTCACCAATGTAGTGTAAAGAAACAGAGTAATGTAATGTGGTTAGTGTAATGTAATGTACAGAAAAAGAATCGTGAAATTATAAACTTGTTAGTGACATCCATCCGGAGACATCTAAATTGACGAAATAAACATTGTGTGAAATTAAAAGTACAATATTTAAACAAAAGCACTGATCTTCGTTTGTCTCCGTTGGAACAAAAATCCTCAGCCGCAGATCTGAATATAAAAAATACATTTAGCCGCAACTATTAATCTTTATCCCGACACCTATGAGCATTGTACTGCTACGTACCGCGTGACGCGGGAACCGGGGCCCACCGAACATTTAGAAATATTCGTTGCGCACGTGCTGTGCTCTTCCGGGCGTCCGCATCGCGACCGGCACCCCGGCATCGGCCGATGTTTAAGTAACATGCGCGCACGCAATGGCGCCCCCCCCCTTCGCGCTACCGATAAAGCAGTGGGCAGTATTTTCCCCGAGCGTTCGTTCGGTGGTGCTCTTGGCAGGCAGGTGGAACCGCGCGCGCGAGGCTCCGCGGAGCCCGCGCGCTCTTCCCCCGCCTCACCCCGTCCTCCAAAGCCACATCGCATCCGTGCTGCCTGCTCTACCCTGCCTCCCTCTCGGCCTCACTAAACGTGTGACACTTGGTGCCCTCGACCCGTCGCCCGCACAAGATAAACGAGCAGACCAGATTATCGGCATTACTGGGGGATTTTAGTTCACCTGGAGCCCCTACGCTGCCTCCGAAACCTCGCCCCATCTCTCCAGTGCAGTCGCCAATGTTCAGATACTGACGGTGGCTGGGGCCAATGCACGGGCCGCGGCTCCGTAGGCGGACCAATGGCCGTGGGCCGCAACCAAAAATATACCGAACTTGTGAATATCCAATTCATTTCCTCCGTGGATATAACAAAAATTGCGATTTGCATTTGCGTTAAAAATAAGACCGAATAGACCAGATATAAATTCGACCTACGTTGTAGCACATTTTCGCCGCATGAAATTCGAGGGAATATTTCTAAATATGTCTGAATTTAGTTTTGTTTGTTCTTGCTCATCAGAGCGGACTTCCAGAAGACTCTTCTCGGTTACAGGAAAGAGGAGATGTTTATGCAAAACGCACAACAGGGAACCGTCTCTTGCGGTACTCTGTTAAAACGCAATGGTAAATAACGTAGAAGATATCAAGCGTTCCCATGCGATTTGACGCCCCTGCATAACACTGGAAAACTACTTGTGAAACTGCGCGGTGTAACGGGTTGCCTACCTCACCTGCATAACGGTCACTGGGGTTGGCAAATTAGGGGCGTTCGAAGCATGAAATATCCGATAAAATATTTCAACCACAATGTAAAAAGCGTATATTAACGAGCATCCCGCCTCTTAAGAAATTTATCGCAGGAAAACAGAGGCAGGTTTGTCTCAAAAAGGCAAAAGTGCTATTGTTATTTTAAAGTTAGTTGTAAATATGATAATTACTGTAATGTATCAAAATCCAATAAATCAACCATTTAATTATATTTACTAGATTCACATTTTCCTTCAACTTAATTAGTTTCGTTTCTGTTGCAAAACACAAATTAATTTCGTTTTCATTTTGTAACTGATTTGATAATTATTTCATTAAATATTCAATACAACCGTGAAATTTGAAAATCGGAAATATGAATATATTAATTTTACTTGTAAGAATACTGCACGTAAGTAGAATGATTTGAAATCCTGACAGCGACAATAAGTAAACTGATGTTAACTACCAAGTTAGTCTACGGTATTTGAAATATTAAGGCTGTGGATTTCATTTCGTTGTTGAAAAAATTCCAGCATTAAAGTATTTCGAAGTAACATTCATTTGAATCTTAAACACCATATATTTAATAATTTCATTTAAATTTGACTGTTTCGTTCAAGTACAAACTTGTTAGCAGTAATAAAGTCAAAAGCACCGAAAGATCAACTGGAAAACATATTTTCTGAAAATGTTTACTCTGACAAAATAATCAAAATGCCTTCAATACAAAGATATTTAAACATAAATACCTCTTAAAGAACTGTGGCAAGGAGCAACAAAGTCTGAATGACATATGTTATTATAACGTATACTGCTTTACTTCGGCAACAACGGTAATGAACACGAAAATAGATATCGAGCACTAAATCCGTCAGTGTGATTCTTATTAAAACAAATTTCATGTATTACAAAAAAGTTTAGCCATTTATTGGCTTTTAAGATAATATAGCAATTAACAAGCGTTCGGATTGCCATTACGCTTGTCATATTAGTCTGATGTGCAAGTCCACATACAAAAACGCACACAAACAGTGATTGCAGCACAATGCAGATTCACAGTGTACAGAGACCTGTTTCTGAGGTGTCGGTGCAGTGTTTCCGTACCATGCGTCAGAGAGATCGTCGACTTTGACAAAGAAGATGAAGGTCATATTGTTCTACCCGTCAAGGGTATTTGACCTAGCCCAGAATCGAGCGGTGGACATTGTAATTGACAATGCACTGCTGTCTTCTACGCAATCAACGATTGACCATCACCATCGACAGCAACTGTTTCACAAAGTAACCCTGGTGCTTGCAAGGATCTGTTCGGAAGGAATTATAAAATCACAATTAACAGCCTGGCAGACGTTGCGAATCTAAAGAATAATACACGTTAAAATATTACGTCACGCTTAGATGTTAGTGTATTCAAATTAATGCTTTTCCGGGGCGACGGAGTTGTAGACGGATGTAAAAAATGCAAGTAAAAGGCATGAGTTCAGTAACGCAAATACAATTAACGGAAGCAATATTATGAACACAAAAATATTGAAAATATATCGTTAAAAGCAAATATTTCCGCAGAGTACAACTCTCAAACGTCTTACATTAGAACCTGCTACTCCCGAAATATCTTTGTACATGAACATATGAGTCCAATGTTTACAAACTTCACTTGTATTCAAGTGAGCAATTTTATATCGGAGATCAGCAGTGAAGATGCGCGAAGAAAAAGGACACGTCCTGTAAAGTAATGACGTCTATTTGAACAACGTCCTGATTCTTCTTTCAGAAACTAATTATTCTTCAAAAAGTACAGAAATTCAAATGAAAAACATCATCAAGGGCTACGGTATAATGAACTGTAAACGTTCTCTCAATTTTTGAGCTGTCGTAACGAGTAGCGCGAAAACACAAAACAGTTACGCTGGCGCTTACGTGAGACTATTTGCGGCTTCTTGTCGCCTGTTTCTTTCGCCCAGCGCTGGGTCGGGATCGTGGCGGGGAAGGAGGAGGGGAACGAGGCGCTGACGGGCGCGCCGTTCCCGTCAGAAAACGCGGCCGCGCCGCCGGGGACGGAAGAATCTCCCAAGAGAGGAGCCGGCGCGCCCGCGATAGCAGCGGGGGCGGGGGCGGGGACGGCAGCAGGGACGCGGACGAGGGCGGGGACGACGCCGTCGGCGCCAATGACACATTCACAGTGGATGTGCGAATGTGAGCGTCTCCCTTGCACAAAAGACGAGACTTGCGACCCTCGGGCCGCTTAAGTCGTCGCCGTCTCTCCTCCTTTTGCCCTCGCCCGCTCCTTAACGTCCTTCCTTTACTTCTCTTCCGTGCTTTATAAAGAGGCTCGCTAATTACACGGGAGATGCTATTGTGGCTGCCCTATGGAAGGCATAGTGCCAGACGGCAATCGACCAATTAGCTTCCCCATTGCGCGCGTTTGTTGGCGCGGAACGGAGAAGGGGTTGTGCGGAACGGCGGGCGGTAACGGCGGAGCAGGACTCGCGAGGGGTGTGGGGCGGAGAGGGACTGTGGGAAGGGTCGAGGAGCGGCGGGGCGGGACGACAGAGCCAAGCGACGCGCGCTGGCCGGGACGACGCCACTCTGCGGCGGCGGCGGGGACGGCGTCGTTGGCGGTGGCGACGGCGGCGGCAACGAAGACGGTGACGACGGCGACGACCAAGTGGAGGCGCCGATGGCTGCTTCCCTTATAGTCTGTCTCTCCCCCACCCCCAGGTTCACCAACGCGACCGACTAGCCAGAAATGGGTGACTAAATGCCGCATTTCGGAGGCCAGAGAGCGGAGAGCAGTAAAAGGAAGAAACGGAAGGAGGTGGTGACACGGAAGAAAGAGTAAACGTGCCGTTAATGGAGACTGAGACATTTGTGATGATAATTGTGGCAATAGCAGCGAGGGAGTCAACGCGAAGATCCTTGTGGTTACTGAGTTACACATTCAACGAAAATTACTGTCATAGATCAAATATATGTGTATTATTGTTGTAGACGTCGAGGCAGGCTGCATAGAGACGACGAAATAACTAGTTTCGAGTTGAGAGTAATGGAATGGCCACTGAGAGAATAAGACAAACGTTTGCCGTAAAAGAGTAGCGATCGTCATACATCTATCGCAGATTTTTGAACTTCCCGTTCAGTGATTGTACAGATGATGGATAACACTGTAGGCATCAGTGTAAAAAGAGGGGATGTTCCAGAGGATCAGATACGCGGAGCGTGTCCAAAAGAATGTAATTTAAGAATTTGTTACAAATATGAAACCGACAGTGGAAGTTCAACGGCAACGGCAAGGATGGATGATAGCACGAGAAGCCCAGGACCGCGCATTACCACTTTCCGGATGCAAGGCGGCGAGAGAGGCAAAGGCGTCAACGGCGGAGGATAGGGCGGCAAAGGAGACGAGGCGGATGCTACAGACGTCCGACTCAAAGCGGTCGTCTGGTGGTGGCGGCCGTCTCGTCGACGGACGGGGCAGCGGTGGCGTGTGTGTGGCCGCAGAGGGGGAAGTGGGAGGGACGGCGCCGGCGGAGGTGGCGGCAGAGGCGGCGGCAGCGGGGGCGACGCCGGCCGGGCTAGAAGCGCTACCGGAGCCTGCGTCGTCGTCTAATTGCAAGGCTTCGTGAGCGAGCGCCAGCCTCTGCGGTTCCTGGGCTGGGAGGCCCGGCCGTCGAGGCGCTATTTGCAGCATGGGTAGCGTATGGGCCTCCAGGGGCCTGGCGCGAGCGTTGGTATGGCTTCCTAAACATACTGCGCGGGTTCTAATTATGTAAACCATTCGTAAATTAAAAGTTGCTTCTTTTTCAAGCCCCTAGTGCGCTACATATCCCGCTTTACTTGGTGGATATCGCGGGGCGCGGTCCGCGCCAGGGAACATAATTTTCGTGTAACCGCGTTCGTACCTCATAGTTACCGGGTTACTTTTAAACAAAAAAGATGCTGCCGTAATAAAGAAAAAAATGTTTACGAAGTCGACTCCTCGTCAGAAGCGCCCTTCACCGAGATTCCCTTCACTCAGGAGCAACAGAATGAATATTTAAACGCGAAGAGAGCGATGGACAACGCGGCGGCAACGCGCCGCGCCCCCAAGGAGCGGTGGTATCGTATCCCGAGATCGGCTTTTCTGACAGATGGTTTTTTGTTGTTCCCTGGTGCACGGCATATTGAAAAGAGAGCAAAGAAGAGAGGATTTTTATCGTTAAACACTTCTTCTCCTCCTCAACTCCTGGGTAGGTCGTCGTCCCCCAAGCGCTTTGACCTCCGATCATACTTAAAAAGGTGATTACCTACTAATGATCACTGACATTATTTTGTTAACAACACTAAAAGAATGAAAACTTTTTGTTATGCCATTGGATGAAATTAAGCGATCGTTACTAAATCACGCTGAATTCAAAGGTTAAGTCCAACAACATGCGTGACATATTTTTTTACACAAAACAAAAGAAATTACCAAAAATACAAGATTATAGTATGTGCACTTCTGTATTTCTTTTACTCTTCAATTATATTTTACAATATGAATGTGTGGAACTTGTTAAATCCGTAGTAATCTATATATGAGTTCAAACGGTATAATTTTTCAATTCAGCAATAATACTCACGTTCCTCACCTCCGCCGAGAAAGAACGTTAAAAGACGGATACATTCAGGTTTGTAAGGCATCGTTCAGTAACACGTCTGTCGAATCTTTCCTCATTATCTTTCGATTGTAGTTAAGTGAAAAGTGTGACCATCGGCTTCGTATTTTTTCCATCGATGCAACTGTCTGATGACAAATTTTCAAATACTCATTATAAGCACTATATTTATTTCAATATAAAAAATAAACTAGATGTGATAGCGCAAAGTACCACAGATCAGCGCGTGAAAATAAACGAAGTTTCATTTTCCCAGTAGCCAAAGGTTTAACTGTTCATCAGCATAATTTATTCGGATAAAACTACAAAGAAATAAGTAAATAAATGTATTGATATTCTTAAATTTCAGCTATGTTATTCAAATCACATTCAAATATCGAGGAAAATTATATAAAAAAGACAGTCTTGAATTTCAAGATTGCGATTTCTTGGAGTCGAAACGTACAGCGGCCAACGATCGCACCAAAAAAACAATTCTAATTTACATCGACCTTTCTTACGTGAGTTGTTGCAACACCTGTAAAAAAAAACCAACAAACTACACCAACACAATGACGGCCTTATAGACAACAGCAAGGAGGGAAAAGAATCGCCGTCACACGTGGCATTTTCGTAATTTATGTTTGCACGTGGGAGGTAAAATTGCTAGTGGTTGGAGAAGCCTTTGTTGCTAAAAGGTGTCGTGGGCTTGAAAGGCGACGGAGAGTACTAAGACGACGGGGGCGGGATCGAATGGGGGGAGTGGTCGGGAAATATAAGCGATAGCGCCGTCGCTGTTTTTCCGCTGCACTCCTTGACAAACAAGGAGTTGTTTGCGGAGAAGGAAGATCGCCGTGCCGCCGCAGAAAGCTCAAAAAAAAAAAAAAAAAAAAACTTTTTACGCGCCTCTGTGGGTTGGGAGCGGTCGTGGAAAACTTGCGGAGGTCGCCACCCGCCACTCGCCATCGCGTAACATTACGCGGAGGGCAACAGGACACGAGGTCGCCTCTCGTAAACTGGACGACGGCCTTTGAAGGACGAGAACGTTGACTGTACTGGGCGCGGCCGGACTGTTTGGTGGGCTTGGTGGTGCGTCTGTGTCTGCGTAAGGTTTCCACGTGTTTTTTGTAATGTGATGTGTGAGAGGTGCTACTGTATGAAGTTTTGCGACCATGCTTCAAAAAACTGACCCAGACAGAACAAAAGGCACTCATATACTTGAAATATTACGCATGTTCTTAAAAACATCTCACCATCTCATTAGAGGTGCATTTTCAGGTGCCGAAGTTTCAGCTCAAATTTAAGTAAATGATGTTCCAGATCAAATTTAAGTGAACACAATTAGGTACTGTTCTTTTCATTCACTATCCGATTCTGGAATCATTTGTTTAATGGATTAAACTAGTCATTTTACACATCTCTGATTTGTTTAACAATTTATCTAGCTCGTATCTTTATCGTTCTGTAGCCGCAATTTAGAGTTAAATTTATCCTCATCAGACAAATCATTCATAAAAAAGGCAGAAATATGCAGAGCAATGTAACATACTATTACCGATTCTCTTCTGTACATACAACCAAACCAACCAATGATAAAAAATGTGATACAACATTAAAAATTTAATATTATTATGCTGAATGCAGACAATGAAAATTATGATTAATAACTTAACAAATACTAACATTTAAATCTAATATCAATTTTGAGATTGACCATACATTTGAATAATACGCAAGGGTACCTTTATATCTGTATGAATCCTTTATGTATTTTTAAATCATTTTTAATGAGACAGCATAAACATGACTTTGAAACTCGTTAGTGAATACCTGTGTATAGTGAATTACTTCCCCTCAGCCATGAATTGAAGTTGCTAATAAAGCAAAATTATGGAGATGTTTTTCATGAAAACAGACAATGCGTTTCATCGCAGATCCCCCTTAAATGTTCGCAGAAATGAACGTGGTTTATTTTTATAACAGACTTTACAGAAAACATTTTTAATGTTGTGCATTGTATTATTTAACGATTCGTGAATACAAACTTCATGGCATACAATCACGTCCGTAATGTATTATCACCACAAGCCAATGATAGGCTGGTCGCAATCATTCCTTCACGCCCACCTCGGGTCACGCAATCTCCATCACGGACCTTACCTCCACGTCTAATGTCGCTAAGCCTGTCTCAACAACCGCGAGGGCCGGCACAAAGTGCACGGCGCGCATAGACGTTCCGAGAGCGTAAAACTATCCCGGACACACGCGAAATTAAAAAGACAAAGAAAACAACGTGCGCCGCGCACAAACGACACATAAAGACGCGCACACACCGTGAAACGTCCGCGACTACAGCCGGGTAGGCGACGCGCACAACTCGGAGAGAGACGGGAGGCCCGCCCCCTTGGAAGGTCGGCGCGGCGCGGCGCGCAGCGGCGAGTGGGGCGGGTGGTGTGGGATGGGGTAGGGTGGGGTGGGGTGGGGCGTGGCGTGGCGGGACGTGGCGGGGCGGGGCGTGGCAAAGCGGGGCGGGGCGTGGTGAGAGAGTTTCTGCTTCTCCGCGCCTCCCCGCCCTCCCGCCACATCTCTGTCGCGGAGCCCAGCGCGAGCCAGCCTGCTGGGAAAGCGGACAGCCGCGTCTGTATCCCGATCTCCGCCGCTTGTCTTCAAACTCGGCGACGTGCTTGTTTTTCAGCGACGGCATCTAATAGGATTACAATTACTATTCCACTAACACTGAGAGATAAATCTTGTTTCCCAAACTTAATTGCATCAAATTATTAGTTTTGTAACTGCATTAAAGTTAACGCTTGCTTTGATTAACTTTACTGGGTTTCAAACTAATTTCCAATTAGAATTATCGCTACTACACTAGTTGTGTTCTCCAGCCTATGCTTTTCGCTGCCTATAATCGATTCTTCAAATTTCGCCAAGGAAGATGTTTTTCAAATGCAGTGGGGGAATGGGACGATATCTTCTGGAAGCGACAAAGGATGCCCGAAATTATTGGTTCAAGATTTATTGTTGCGTTACGACACAAAGTACTCCCACTGTTATGCGTCACTGGCGGACGTATGTGTCGCTTTGTACGCGTTGGATTGTTTCCACTTCTACATGCTCCAGCATTGACGTTAGCACAAGCCACGGAAGACACCGCAGCACCCACAACTAGTATGTGACCAGTAGTTGGAGCGTTTTCAGTATTTGTCGCTACAAACTTTTGAGCTGCACAGTGACAGCTAAGTAATTGTGAGGTTTCGAAGTCAAATAAAAGAATATGGGTGTGTTTGATCACAGCCCATAGAACTTCATTCTAATGATAACACATTTGGTTTGTAATGTCTGTTACAACTCAAGTGTCAGATGCGATAACAGTGAAAAAAGCTTGCATTTGTGGGAAACGAGATTGAATATTTCAAATGGAAAGTAAAAGATGAACTTTAGAGCAATAGAATATGTCACGATTTACTAACGTTTTGAGATTGTTATTTATATATAGAGAAACATTTCGAATGTTGTTATTTCCACCGATGCTGCTCTTACAAAGAAAGCAAATCTGTTATTTTTGCATTGAATATTCACGTATTTTAATCTAAAAATTTGAAAAATACAATTTAACATGCCTCAGAATTATGAAAAACAAAAAGATTCAAACATCGTGTCACATGTCACTTCCTGATTGTGATTCACGTTCTTCATCAGAAATGTCATTTTCTGTACATTTCAAAATCTGACAAAAGCACTTTGCACTTTCAGGTTTGAGGTGGATCTATTTACCAAAAGGACACCCGCCTTCTTCAAATATTTTATCCTTGATTGTGAATATTTGGCAGTTCAAATAATATTTCTTCCACCTTACATTTTGAGCTCCAAAACTGAAAGGGATAGTACACTAGAGTGTAAGTTTCTGAGCATCCAATAATGTAATTTAAACGTACAAACTTTTGTACAGCTAATTCTTCATCTTTTATCATTTTATCATCTCATCATCAATAATCTTTTATCATAATACCACAACCTCCAAATTTTTATAACACCGATTATTCATAATTTAGCCCTTACTCGACTGCGCATTCTTCAGAGCACATCTATTTGATCGTGTTCCTTCCGTTTTGTAACACTAGCGTTGCGCACTAGAAGCTTTTACGATCTCTCTCATCTAGACAGAGGATATGAACAAATGTTTCGACGCGCACACACCGTGAAACGCGACTACAGCCGGGTAGGCGACGCGCACAACTCGGAGAGAGACGGGAGGCCCGCCCCCCTTGGAAGGTCGGCGCGGCGCGGCGCGGCGCGCAGCCAAAGAAACAAAGCTTCAAACCTTTACAAAAAGTGTTCTCAACAATAACAGAATTAAACGACTAACTCAATTGATCTCTTTACACTTGGTGATCCGTTAAAATTTACCACTGTTATCAGATTGTGGCTATTCGCACACCTTAGGCTTTTCTTCCAGAAGGCGACCAATTACCTTCAGGGAGTAATTGAAAACATTTTCCCAAAAAATATGAAAAATTCTACTCTAAGCATTTTCACATGATATTGCATTTATTTCTTCCAGACCAGTGAGTGCCAGAGTAAAAATAATTTGATCCAAAATTTTGTCAAATAGTATATACAGATGATACTTTTTGCTTTAATATCAGCAGTAGTGACCTGCACGGCAGGTGCATGTATGCTATAGATAAATCAAAAATCTTGAAAACATATGTGAATTCCATTGTTCAGTTCAGAGAAATACTCACTCGCAAGGTGACAGTAATTTGCAAAACATCACAAAAAGAGCAGGTTCTAGAAATGCGGCTTTAATTTTGCCATTAGTTAAAAGTGATAACTTCGACGAGTCTTTCTAGGTAAACTCAGTAAACAATAACAGTAAAACCAATAAAACATTTTAATAACTTGGTTTATGATATAGGGTTTAATAACTTAATAGCATTTACCAGTATTTCAAACTCGTGGAGGGGTTAAGGCAGAATGTGAGGTGGGATAAGCGTGGTAAGTCTAATAATAATTTACTGTATAATAACACATTTTAAAAATTTATTTTCCAAATATTAGTTTGCAGTATGAATTCAGAAAATCAGTTTCACACGAAATCTATAAAAATGTGAATTTTATATTCTTTTTGGAGAATATTTAATGACCTAAAGTAGTCATCATAAATACTAAGAATGATTATGTGAAAAAGTATTCCCATATTACATTAGATCCTCGCGATCAGCACTGCAAAATGGACGCGACAAAAGTGTGTTTTAATCTAAAAATCCATTCCCGAATTATAACTTCGTAGACAGTTCGGTATTACATAACAGAAACATCATATTAATTCCCATAGTGTCCGCTCATTCGGGCACTTCACAAAACGTTTAAACGATTAGAGTGCTCAGCATAAAACAACGACACTCATTACTACAAACAGTTGATGTAAATAGTGAAAACACTTGCAAACACCGACATTTCATGTAATATTGATGCAGCCAAACAAATGGGCCCTAAAATAGCACATTGGGGAAACCAGTTTACGTACTCTGTCCCCAATCTTCATACATTATGTTTTAAAAATGGTGGCCAAATTGTGATATACAGTAAGCCCATACAAGAATCAAATAATGAAATAAATTTAATTCTTTAGTCTTTCTATACAAATTAAAAAGCAAAGAAAGACTGTCTACGTGTAATCTAAAAACAATATCTGCACAATTCAATAATTTTTATGACATTTACTTTCCTGAAGTATAGCCGTCCTCTTTTGCTTGTACAGCCCCGCACATGAAGGTGAATAACATTGCTGTGTAGAAGGTAATGAAAAACGTCCGGAGACGCCGCTTCTTGCGTCATGAAGCTAACCGCCAGGGCCAGACGGCCCGTCGCCGCCGGGAGCAGTCAACCTCACACAGAGGGGAATCATCTGATGAAGACAAAGCGGAGTTCGCGTGCTTGAAACCGTTAATTTGGAGAGCACCTCCGTCCCGCCCCGAACACAGTACGCTCTCCCTACGATTAGCGGAGGCGCGCAAGACACAGCGGACTTGAACCATGAGATACCCCACTTAAAACTTCTACTTTACTGTAGCCCTTTTTACTGCGCAAGTGGTCTGCGCGCGCACGCGGGGCCCAGACGTAAAGTAATGATTTCGAAACTAAGATAGGTCTTTGTTAGACCCTCGTCCTCAGAGAGGATGACAAAAAGAATAGAACGTACCCGGTCATCATCAATAAGAAAAAAAACAACAGAAAAGTGTTAATGCCTTTCCTTCAAGGACATAATGGCATATTTTAAGGCGCTACGATTGCAATCAATGATCATCACTGATTTCAATATGTAGTATTACAACTACATTAACCATTGAATTTTTATGACATAAATAGCACTTTCAACACCTGGTAATGTTTTGTGTTATGAGCAAAATTGGGGATGTGAAAGACGAAATCAGTTCAAGGTGGAATTACATTTTTCATAGTAATTTCCATACATTCATAATCATTAAAAGGCCTCATTACCAAGGCCTACACCAAATACTCGCTTTCATTATAAAAATATTTCACGTCACAGTGCAATTCAAAATATCGCGACGAGCACAAACACATTTCTCTTCAGTGTGAGACAGAGAAACTTTTGATTTGACACAATCAAAGGTCACTGTTATACAGAGTAGTTACTTCAAGAAAAGGAAGTGTAAGGATTATCATATCACTAATTGTAGAACATTTAAACCGAAATTAGTGTGAGAGCAGCATCATGTATTTATATTTATATTAAATATTATCCATATTCCTGAAGCTAAGAGCTCGTAATTTTAACATTAATTTTAATATGTCAATGAATTTACTATAAAGAGTAAAACAATAAGGTAATTTTAAAAAATCAATGGAAAGAGTCCTATGTTATTTTGTCATTGGCCAGTAACTTATCAAGATTTATGACAAATGTTTCTCTAACTAGAGATGGCAAAATCGTATTTTCTATCCAAATTTCTCAAAACAAGAACCAAGAGCAGTAGCATGCCTAACAATATCTGCACAGAATACTAGTTTCGATGGCCACGTAAGATATTTTTAATTAGATAATCACATTAGAAGATAAAATAATGCGAACCCATAAATTAACATCTATTGTGCTAGTGAAGAGATCCTCATATTAAGGAACATTATGTGTACGTCCCCGTTCAGATTCAGCTGGGTTAATCTAATCACTACCAGTTTTACAGAAATTGTAATAGGCAATAGAAGTTGTCCTAGTATAAGAAAATATCGATTAATGCTCGAGAACAACTACGAATCCGCAAAGAAACACGTTCCGACTCGACCCCGTCACCTTCCACGCGTGTCCAACACACTAACCTAGACTCTGAGCGTACTATCTAGGGAGATAGTCGCGGGTTCTATATACCCATGCTCCGCTCGAATCCCGCGAAGCGACATAAACCGAATCGAGTGACCCCTGCGGGGCGTAAAAGGGCCCAACTCCGTTCGCCCTGAGTGTAAAAAAGGTGCGTTTCTTCTAAGGGAGCCCGATAGGCTCGTTATCGCGTCGTTCTGGGCCACCCCGTCGATCAGCTTTTGTGTTTAAAGGAAAGCCGTGCACGTGTGTCAGTGAGCCGTGACGTGCTTACTGCCCCGTCGCCCAGCCGTTATGGTGCAGGGCGAAGACAGAGAGCGAGCCGTGTAGCACGGAGCCGATTTGGATATCAAGACCAGAGGTCAAGGAAAAGTCGCGTGCAGCGGCCAAGTTCGTTTCACCGGCACGGCATACCACTATTACCGTGTGCCGGCGGTGGGTGCGGGCTCCGGAGGAGGTAACGGCTGTAGTGGTGGTGGTAATGGTGATGATAGTGGTGGTGGTAATGGTAATAGTGCTGATAAAGATAGTAGTAGTGATGATGGAGATTGTGGTGGTGATCTCGATCATGCTGATTATTTAGTAGTTTTTTTGTTTATTTATTTATTTAGTTTACGTCAAAAGAGGGAAAACTGTGAGGTGTACTATGAGGAGGACCGTATTTCAGGTTTGGAGAGAAGTAACTTTCCGGGCGCTTCAATTTACTTTAGTTATTACTCGCGTATGTTACACCCCGGAAAGTGGAGGTGATCTTCCCCAACTGGTCCAGGAGATCCTGCCCTTGATATGTGCACCGTCCCGGCCGGCACAAGTTCTAAAATCCATACATATGTGGTAGTGTAGTGCAGGTAAGAGTGCGTAAGGAAGAGGAGGTGACAAGGATGAGAAAGGCAAGAACGCTCGCGATTCGTTGCCATTTGTTAGAGTAGTGCTCGGGTATCGGCCTGGCACTGATCAGAGACACCGCGGAAAACTTCCGATGAAAGCAGCCGGCTAGTACAATTCTCCTTTAGACTGATATTGAATTCAATCCAACTATGACGTGCTGATGGTAAAGATGGTAGTACTTGTGGTGGTGAAGGTTGTGGAAATGGTGATGACAGTGGTGGAGGTGGTTGTTCAGTTAATCGTGAGGATGGCGAAGATGGCAGTAGTGGTGGAGGTGATAGTAAAAGTAGTAGTAGGTTGTGGCAACGTTAAGTTCACATTGCATTCCAATAATTGCGGCAGAGGGATGAGGTTGTGGAAATGTCATCAGTAGAAGTGCTGGCGTGAGCAGTTGAAAGAGCGAGGGAATCAGTCACCACGAATACTTTGCAGCGAGAGCGGTTATGGCTATAGCAGGGGGGGGGGCGTTGAGGCAATGGAATCTGGGAGTTAAAAGGGGAGCACAAAACGCGCAATTCTAGCGACATGGAAGGGCAAAATCAAGACACCGCTAACAGCTGCAGTCTCGTTTGAAGTTCCGTCAGTGTCCGATGAGCACCAAGTTTTCTGCCCTACAAAATAAATTAGAATATTTTCCAAAGATAAATAATGTGATAAATACGATAAACGAAAGTCAAATATCTCAACTGCTCCAGGAATTTTCAACTTTGAATAATGAGTTAATTTATGATTACTTTGAATTAAAGCATTGTTGAATTCACAAGTAAGTAATGAAGCATTGCGGTTAATCTGAAAATGAGAAAAAATCTCTCAAGAGAGCTTTTTGAATTTTACTATAAACATGTAAAAATCTTAGGCTTCCAAGCGGATACCTTTCATCCCTCTTCTTTTGACCCACTTCCTTCGATCGATATGTATTAATTCATCTCGGAAAATATCGAAAATATGTCTTGGTGTTTTGAAATATACGTTAGGACGAAGCCAAAGAAGAAGTTCAAAGTAGTCGGCAGTCAGACAAGATTGGAAGGACTGGCAGAATATATGTACACGTGCACAGAAATTCCACCATGCTTCATTCTGATTCGCCTCTCTTCTTGCGTTTCGAGAGGAGTGCCCCTTCGACATGAAATACGTGAGAGCTTTGCAGATGGCATAACGTCGACGCTGTCGTCACATGATCTCTGAAAGGCGTCTAGGGAATTTTCCTGTAAGTTTCTCCGTGTGTCACGAACTCAAAATGATACTGTCAGATTTACTGGAAACATTTACATTTTGTTCATCCTTCTTTCCAAGAATCTTGTCTACACATCAACACTTAATATAAGTAACATTTTTTGCAAGGCATTACTCTCTCTCTCTCTCTCTCTCTCTCTCTCTCTCTCTCTCTCTATATATATATATATATATATATATATATATATATATATAGAGAGAGAGAGAGAGAGAGAGATTATCATTTTGACAGTATCATTTTATTTCGTGACACACGGAGAAACTTACAGGAAAATTCCCTAGACGCCTTTCAGAGATCATGTGACGACAGTGTCGACGTTATATATATATATATCGGTGAAAGAGACAGACAGAGAGAGAGAGAGAGAGAGAGAGAGAGAGAGAGAGAGAGAGAGAGAGAGAGAGAGAGAGATTTAACAAAAAGCATGAAACGCTGAAATTCACCGACACGTCTTTCCCTAGCTCCTGTTATCATACATTTCGCAGGCAGCGACTTTAACGAACACGCATATTCACAACCCAGGCTAGTATTCCAGCCACTGCGTCGCGGATCACGAGTCAAATAGGGTGATTTTGATCTAATTTTTTATCTAATAAATCAAGCAGCAATTCAGTGAGCGGAAAATTATGCTTTTACACTTACAGAAACCACGTAACCAAGTGACAGAAACGGATATGATGAACCCAGAGATAACGTATGACTGTTCACATCTACGCATGAGCAATGTACGGCATTTAATTCTTTTTAATTCATCACAAAAAATAGTAAAAAGAGCATTTGGTTAGAAAAGAGAAAATAAATAAATACTTTCCAAAGATAAAAAAGAACATGATACCATCTGATTTATGAATAAACGATAAACACAACGAAAAATCACAAATGCAAAATCTAAAATGTACAAGTCTCATACATAAAATTTAAGATCTTTATCCCGTATATGATTCTACGTTTCATACAGGCTAAAATCTGCACGAGGGAACATGTTATCATGAGGATACATAGCAGTCTTTATTTTTATGAATAATCCTGACGATAAGAACATATTTTCCGCAAGTTGGCAAGCAGATATATATATTTCACATATTTCCCGATGTAGGTCAATACCCATTGAATTTACATTAATTCCAGCATGAGCAATACATTTAGAAATTGAATTGCTCTTACATTCTTCACATTTTACTCATATTTCCATTACATTCCCTGACAAAATTTGGTAGCTTTTGTTTCAATTAGGTACTTCGTCAGACAATTATTTTTGTTTTTCATGGAGCATACCACGATCATGTCTGAGGAAACCTCTTTACATTATGTACTACAGGTTTCAGTTTTCTTGGCAGATGGAACATATCAGCTGAGAGATTTTCTTGACATTCATTGACTGCCATTTGCTAGACCAACCTTAACGGAACTGTATCTCAAAACTGCCCGAGTGTATCTTGTCTTTCGTCGATGCCTTGAATTATTGGTTTGTTTTTAATTTCATTCGAATTGCCAATACCTAGATGCGCTGCTCTCGTATTTTGATGGGAATGAATTTTGGAAACTGTTAATAAAGTTCATTGACAATTTATATACACAGGAATTTTGTTATATAATTACACAACTATCCCAAGAAATTCCAAATCGTGTCAATTTCATGACAACTGAAGATGCTGTATTTGCAATATCTTTCTCCAAATCGAGCAACTCCCAAGGAAGACGGAATAGTCGCGGTTAAGAGATGTTACAGTCCAATTAGAGTGGAACCAACGCGACTGACGGTCCTCGCCGCTGCCGGTTCCGTCGCCGCCATCACGCAGTCACAAAAACGCGCTCTACTCCTCGAGAGGGCTGCGTGCGCGCGATGCAGAGAGACGAGGCCGGTGGCTGCACGTGCAGGCAGCAACGGAGACGGAGCGGGGACGGAGGCGAGGGCGGGGTCGGCCACGGCCACGGCGGCGAGGGTGGCAGCGGCTCGGGGCCATCTTACCTGGCGGCTCCCTCGCCGGTCTCCCTCGCACGCACCCCCACCCCGACCTCCGCTCCGCCGCCGCCTTCCCCGCCGTCCTCCGCAACGTCCCCTCCTCCTCGGTGTCTCGCGGGGCAAAGTGCGTACGCGCGGCCAAGGCAGCGGCGACCTCGCCGCCGGGAGGAAGGGGAGGGAAGGAGTGCAGTTCACGTAATTGATATATCGAGCCTCCGGGAGGCTTTCTCAGGGATTCGCGGCATTCCCGACATCTATATAAGTCATGTTTTATGAACTGATTATACGTGCCGAGCTAAGCAGTAAGAAATAAAATATTTATATGTTCTGCTGAAAAAACCGGGGTGTCCCACGTTAAGGGTTCTTAAAATGAAATATAAATCAGACGAGAGCTTAAAACTGTGCCTAAACTTTTGTAAAAGGTCACGCGTGCTAAACGAATGCATCATCCCGGTACTCTGTATCCCATTCGCCTATGAAATTGTAAAGTAACAACTCCCATAATTTCTCCAAAAAATTCATCGCATACTGGTACGTTGTAAAACAGAAAAGTGATATCCAAAAATTTAGTAGTACAACTACAAGAAAGGAATATGAAATTAAAAACAAATTCTGAAATTAAATTTCTCCATCTAATAGCGTTCGTATCTACCTTATTTCTAGAACAAGCAAATATAAAAAAACAAGTGCACTACTTAGACAAAATCGCCATGAATATTTTTGTAATGTTGAGAGGTAGAAAACTTGTGGCATTTTAACTGTGTATTTTGAAAGGGACCAGTAAGAAATAATTCGATCCACCATTTTATTTTCGTTCATTACTGCTACATCTTTCGTTTTGTTTGGCTGACATCGGAGCTTCTGCTAGCTCCTAATTTCCCGGGTATAATTGGATTATATTGAAGATCTAAGATTACTTAGTGGACTCACCTTATCTCAGGCAAGATAAGGGGAACATGGCTGCTTCGCGTGCAACCCTTACATCACACATCACGTGACCCGCGGAACCTGGAGGAGGGGAGCCAGGAGTCGTGTTTTTTAATGGGAGACCTGGTCTCAAGAGGGCGCGCTGGGAGGGGACGCAAAGGACACGCGACCCTAGCGGGACAACATGGCCTCCAAAGAGCGTGATAAACGTATCCTAGTGGTGAAAAGTAGTAAACTCGGCGGCGTCCTGTTGTTGCCACTTCCACCACGCTTCTTAACGACACAGCCACTGATGACGGCCCGAAGACAAGTACGCAAACACTAAAAGAGGGACGGAGACCGACGAGAAGGTACCCAGAATGGAAAACCAACAACGCGGTCTACTCGGTGAGGTCTATTCTACCAGTTTTCGTCATTAGAACACTGGCAAGATAACATGAATGAAGTCGAAATTACCAACGAGCCTTTATTCTACGAAAAGTAATAAACAACGAATTCTTGTACTCGGTTACGACACAATTTGCAGAAATATAAAACAAATATGACGAAGACAATGAAAATTTTTTTCTGATAAAAATAAATTTACTTTTGGTCAACCAAATTGTGTTTTCAAATATGTGTTTCGAAACTTGTAATCATATAAACGGAAAATTTTGTCCCGAAAATCAATTTCGTTTCAAATTGCACAAGCTCATAAATCGTAGCACTCAGAAGGCAGTGACGGCGAAGATGCTACATATGAATAATGGCACGTGCACCTACAACCTGGAAGCGAAGAACAATTCAATCCCTATTGAAAATATATATCCCTAGAGAAAAAAATATTACACAAATTCTTATGAGATTATGATACAAACACTACACTGCACACTTCTATCCTACATTAATGTATTACGCTGATCGTCCCTTGACACATAAAGCCAGTCACGGGCCGCCCCTCCGCCGTGATCGACTCTGGATAGGAGCATTTAGGCTGTGACTAATTATGGAGTAATTACAGAGTTTATCAGAAGACCCACAGTCATGTTAATATTCCGCCTTATTATCGAGTGACCCAGGGTTATTACACGTTCACGTCTTTAAGCTCAATGAATGCCAATGTGCACAAACATTCCGAATTCACGTACGGCGTTTATTTGCTAACCCCTAAATAAAGTTAGAAGACGCTGAAATGATTGATAAACATCAAAGAGTATAACCACAAGGGCTAATTTAGGACTCATGTAGAGCTCTGATAAAAACCCTTTTTTAAAAGTTTCCAAGTTGTGTACCAAAAATTCGAAATAAAAGATCAAGAATGGGCGTCGATATGACTATTTTGTTACCAAATACTATCATTATGGATACTTCATAGTGTATAGGAATAAAGGTGACCCGTCGCATAGTCCGACCACTCGCTTCCACCTTTGGATACTGGGATTTAAATCCGAACCGATCACTATGGAAGTTGTGGTGGACAAAGCGGGTTCACTGCAGAAGTTTCGGGGTTCTCCCGTTCCCTAGTATTTCAGGCTACTAGTATTAGTATTGAAAAGTGACTGATTAAAAGAAGAAAAGGACATAAGTGATTATGAATAAAAATACTAGTATTACCATTTAATTGTATTAAAACATTTCTGAGTATTATTCGAACATGAGAAGTATGCTCACGGTCTTGCTAACGTGACAGTGATGGAAATCGAATATCATTTAACTAGCAAAAACATCAGTTTTACGAAACTGTTTGAATCATTGGTCATCTCGGAAGCTCAGCGGTCAGAGCAGCCGGTCGTAAACCAGGAGATTCGGGTCCGATTCCCGGTGGAAATTGCCATTATTTTGAGTAATTTAGATTGTAATGAAATGTCCCTAAGCATTCCAACATGACAAAAACATTTCTGTTTTCGTCTTTCGCGAACTCCTGTCTGCTGATGTCTCATATGGAGCGCGTAAGCGCGTGAGTGTTCACGGAGTCGCACACGTCCCACCCCCTCACTCTCTCTGCGGGACGCGCGCGTCACATCGTCACGTTCGACGACGACGACGACGCTCCCCGAAAAGCAGCCCCGCCCCCTTTCGCTCAGCGTGTCATTCCAGGGCGCGCGCTAAAAAAATTCAAAATGGAAGGCCGCCTCCCAGCGCGGCTCCACCTTGCGCGGCAGCGCTGGGCGCAGCAGTGACGACGGGTCGATCACACATCTCGTAAATCAGGAGACCGTAAATCACACGGTGGCACGCAACAGCGTGTGCGCTTGCGCCCGCGCCCGCAAACTACTCGCACTCTGCCCTAGCACGGCCGCCGCCGGCCACATAACAGAATTTATGAATGCTGTTGCGTCATTACCAGAGATGATATCTGCTTTGTCTGTGCCGCACGAGTGTGTTACGTTATTTACACTTTATTTTACTTATTTACATACAATAATTTGCCTGTCGTGTAATTAAATGTTGAGTAAAACGTTATGAGGCGGGCAACATTCGAGAACGTCCTGCTACGCGAGAGGCAGTTGTGAAAATCGATCTTCGAGTTCTGTGTTGTTTTTTTTCGTTCTTTTTTTGGCCGCAAAGCAATGGCAATGCTATTCAAGAGCACGATGGCTTTGAACCGTGCATATGGAGACTCAAAAAAGGATAATCAAATTGGAAGGATTACACGTCGATAACCGGTCAGATATGAACAAATGCGGCTGGCGCTCTGCACTTTTATTTCGCATAAGCTCTGGTGCAAGCATGACTTCCCCAAAACACAGCCTACGTGGTCATAACAAAGGCCTCGCGCGGGAGAGGCATTTGGTATGTTATTGGCTTTTCCATTCAATAAGGGAGCGGAGATCGATATATCCAAAAGCCATAACATAGCCAAAGTTGGCTTCGTCGGCCGCGCACGCCGATAGCAAACGGATTCGCGCTTCTGTGTTGGTGTCAAGGTACCCTGCGCGCTTCGGAGCTTAGCTATGGAATTCAAACATAATGTGCGGAAATTCCTCCCGGATCGGCCTTCCGGCACAATGGGGGTGAATTTATTCTCATACACTTGGATCGGAGAGCTCGGAGGAGCTCGATGCGTCGCGTTAAAAACTACGAAGAAATTAGTGCGGAGACTTCGCGGCCCCGCGGGTGCCTCCACTACGAAAGCTGCCAGCGGCGGACGGCGCGGTTTGGCGCGGTTTGGCGCGGTTTGGCGCGGGGCGGCGCGGGGCGGCGCGGGGCGGCGCGGGGCGGCGCGGGGCGGCGCGGGGCGGCGCGGGGCGGCGCGGGGCGGCGCGGGGCGGCGCGGGGCGGCGCGGGGCGGCGCGGGGCGGCGCGGGGCGGCGAGGGGCGGCGCGGGGCGGCGCGGGGCGGCGCGGGGCGGCGCGGGGCGGCGCGAGGTGGCGCGAGGTGGCGCGGGGTGGCGCGGGGTGGCGCGGGGCGGCGCGGGGTGGCGCGGGCCGGCGCAGTCGACGGGCCCGGCGGAGGTGTCCAAAAGAGCGAAAGAATGGGCGACGCGCGCGCCGGCAGTGCTGCGGACGGAGATGTACAATGGGACACGACCGAACGACTTCGTGCTCGACCGTGGAGTTTACGGCCGCCGGATGAAAGGGAAATAAGGAAAGCACAGACGAAAAAAGTCGCTTTCACAACACGGAATAAATACTATACTACTCGACGGCTGCGGAGAGCGTATGGAATTATTTTTTATTTCAAAACTGTTCACAGAAATCTCGCAGACAATTCATCGAATCCTGTATTTAACAGCGCATTTTACTGTCTGAAGAATATAATGCCCAATGTGGTCGAATACCTACTAGTTGAATACCCTGAACGTTTATTCGATACAAACAATTCATTCAGTCGTGTAGCATTCTCTGAAAAGTAACGGCGATCTAAAAAGAATTGGAGAAGGTTGGAGAAATTAAGAAAGTTAAATAGAACATATTAAATGAGGAAAACAATTTGTGGTTAAGAAATTAAGAAAACTGCCAAACACGGATATTTACGCAATTTTTGCGTAACTCTCAAGGGACTTCATTGCCTCTTTATCTAGAAATACAAATAATTTATTCTTCAGGGAATTAGTGAAACTCAACTTATACGGAAAACAGCGCGAATCCTCTTTAGGATCCTTGAGAAAAGCGCAAGTAGAGAGAATCCAGCGTTCTACTAACGATCCGCTAGCCGTACTGTAAATATAAACATCCATTTTCCACATTCCCGCTTCTTAGCAGGCTGCGTCATAGCTCGAGGCGAGCGTAAGAAAGAGAAACAGCTCGGCGCCGCCGAGGGCAATGTCGCGATCCTAACGAGAGCGCGCCCTCGCAGCTCTCGTCTAAACATGCTCTTCTTAGGGCGCCATATTGCGTCTCGTGTCGCGGCTCCGGTTTCGTCGAAGGCGACGTCGCATGAAATGGAAGCGCCGCTGTCCCGCTACCTCGCCGGCTCCTCGCGCTTCCTTCTCCCCCCATTTCCGGTACCCGGGGGACGCATTACCTTGCCCACACGCTCCGTGGAACGAGTTCCTGCGACAACGGTTATTTCCGCGGTGTTCTAAGTTTAGTGGGAAAAACAGCAGTTTGCTAATTGTGCTCAGAAGAAAATATTTTACATGGCTTTTAGAAAGTAAAATAATACGTTTTGAACATTCAAAATTAAAGCATATAGTTTCGTACGAAAATAAATTCACAAAACATGATATCTCAGTTTATAATTGTAATTAGATCTACGTGTTCGGCTCAATAAATTTCAGAAAATCTGTCGGTCACTCAAAGCCAATGAATTTCTAAAGTTAGCCATAATTCTATTTCCAGTAGCTCCGCCATGGTCTCTTTTTTGTATTTGTTTTACCACAAACTTGGTACTAATCTAAGCAAATATTACATACATCAACGCATTATATTGCACAACATAGAAGAAATCTTTCCTTAAGACCATGAAGTACTTCATTTCCTCTACTTGTAGATGATATATCAGATCGTATTTACAAAGCACAAAGTCTATTCATGATAGATACCAAGAATAAATCTCTCTTCGTAATAGATAAAAGAAATCCAAAAAAATTAAAACCCAAAATTGACGGAGAAAATAAATTGAAATATATTAGAAGAATATAATGGAACTAGAGATATACAACTGTAATAACTTGTTGTCCAAGACTAATGGACTCCAAGATAGTAAGTAAACAAATTAAATACGCAACGATTAAAAATATGATAAATAATACACACATACACAGGTATTCACATTTTGAAGATAAAAGTAAACTTCCGCGGAAGAGGCAACGACTTAGCAGTCCGTGTTTTTGGAGACATCGTTTATTTCGAAACTGATATTCGATCTTACTTCAATTGTAGAGAAGTAAAATTCAAGCTTCTCATGGTCTCCACATTTCAATGCACTATCACTATGGCAAATACAAAAATGTTTTCCAAATGAATGAAACGTAATGTGTTCCAACGAAGAGCACCGCGGAGACTTCTTAATCAAGAAAAAAAGGACGTAAACCCACATAGCAGGTCTCGTCGCCCTCGCCGCCCAGCGACCGGCCAGCGCAGCTCCCACTCCTTAGCTCAGTCCGCGAGTGCAAACGGCCCCGCGCGACGCAGCGACACTATTGAAATACCTCCGGCCCGACAAGCCCGCAGTGTCGCGGCGCGCGCGCGGGGCGACGAGATACTTCCACGTTGCTATAGCAACCAGTTTGGATATAGATGTGCCAGTACGCCGCAGCCGTCGCCCCCGCCGTCGCCGCTGCAGCAGCCGCCGCTGCCGCTGCTTGTGTGGAGCAAAAAAGTACGTATTAATAATTCAGCAGCAGCTCTCTATCCCGCTCGGGCTGGCCCCGACAACTCGCGCGCGGGTCGTCCGGACGTCTCAAGTGCCGGCGGGGCGTCTTTCAAGCCGACGCAACGCGACGCGCCCCGTTCGCAAACACCCCTCTTCGCGCCGGCCACCCGGGGCGCGGGTCCCGGGGGCGGTTGCTGACCGACCGCCATCTATAGGCGCGCGATTGGCCGGCGGGGAAAGCGCGGGTGGTGGGCGGCGGGCGCCGGGCGGCGGGCGAGCGGCGCCGTCTAAAGCTGCTGTGGCGAGACCGACGAGGGAGGAGATGACTACGACTTCAGAAACGTATGAGAAAGTCACGTGCCATCCTGGGTTTGTGACATCTAAAATTATATAGATGTAGTACGACACGTGCTATGCAAGTATGCATTTTTCAATAAAAAAATTCCTTATAATATGTTGTCCAAGTAGTATTATAAACTTCAACGTAAATTACACAGGATCATACGGGCGCGACATTTGGTGCAATGCGGTAACGATACTGCTTTTTTTCTCTTTGTATCTAGATCACTAATTTCTAATGCGCGCACAAATTGAAATAAAACTATCTAGCCATGTGAGAGTTTATGAAATCGTTAGATACCTACAAACTTGGGAATAATACAAAAAAAAAATGAAACAGTTTCAATTTTTACTGAAAAACACAAATATATGATGGTACGCGCCTACCGAATGAATCATTTTTACTCAGTGCATCATTGCTTACTAACCTCTGAACCTCAGGGCGCGGTGTTCGATCTCGGCAGAAGAGCATGGATTTTTGAAGGGCGAAAGATCCCACAGTGGCCACGACATGCTTTTGATATGCAAAGGAACCCGGTTAGATGCTCGCCAAAATTTAATCCCTCCGACAATTTCCCGTCATAACGCGATCTCACCTTCTCCCAAGCCCCCTTCTGACATGGTTAACTGAGACCGGCCTCTAGCGAAAAAAGTGCAAATCAAGCCCGAGTGAATCAGGGGATGCCGGCGAGATTCCTGCACGAAAAAAGATTCGCTCGACTAGCGCTGGGGTTATTTTTTCTTTACATTTGCATAAAAATGTCTGATTTCCCTTTACTGAAATCGTATTTTACGTATTATGTTGTATTTAAAGATATTCCTTCTTATTTATACTTTTTTCATACCAATTATTCTATGTACTATTGCATATTTGGAGGGTACTTCTTAGTTTGGGTTGTCAGAAACTTTTGACGTTGCGTTCCAGTATGAAGTGCGGAATGCTTGCACAAGTCCATCTAGTAGGTACAAATTCAGACAGCAGTAATAAAAACTCGTAAATTAAGCATATTTCTTAGGGTTTTATTCTCAGCCAGAAAACAATACAGAACGACAGAGAGTGTCAGCACAAACATTCAAGAGTTTGCTCGGCACGCTTGATTATTGCACTAAGCTACTAGTACAAATGCATGAAAAGTCGGAATACTCCCTGCATGTCTCGCCGCCACTTTGACAATACAAATTTCTGGTGTTATAAAAGCACATATTTTTCCGTATTATCGATAGCGGTTACGTTATAAAATATTGTTCTTTCTATCATGCTAGAATTCAGACATCATTTGAAAAGCTCCTAGCCAAACGTAGCGGAAGAAGTTAAAAAAATACATTTTTAATTATTTTCAATTCAAAAGTTTAAATAAAAATTGTTTCCCGCTAATGAATTAAGGCATTGCGCGATATATTCGTCCAAAAATTTAAAGAAAATAATATTCGCTCCAGCTGGAATTTGAACTCGAGCACACATCCACCTTGAAGAAACAGGAAAATTCCCTCTACCCTACTGTTTCTTGTGTAATACGATATCCTTCAAATGCTACAACGAATTCTTAATGTTGTGTTGTTTCTATACAAACAGTCCCGATATAAGTGAAAAATTCTGAGAAAAATACTAATACTAAAACAAACGTAAATGAAATGATTTACAAATCTAATATTGAGGAATAAATTACAAGAAGAAGTAAATATATATCTTTTATGGTGGAGTCGTGGGAGATGGAAGAAAAAGTATTGAAATTTCAGAAATTTCGAAATTTCCGAGATATAACTGAAAATCGGACCTGCCTCATTTTTATAAGCGTGCTTTGTTCCATTCGAGCAAAATATAAAAAAAAAAAAAATGGCGCCATTTCTGCGAAAATATCCTATGGAATTTTGAAAAGTACACTCAAAAATGAAAAGAGGTTTCCCAATGAAATGAAGGGATCCCAACATTGCTCGGTTCGATCGGGAAATATCTATTTTAGCGCAAATCCGTTTTAGGGTTCAGGCGCTACTGTCGTTCCCAGACTGACACATTTTGTGTGGAAAAACATTCTTTTTATATCACGGACTCCCAAAAATTGTTTTTATTATTACTACGCTCACGAGAAAGTTACTGCGTGTAGAAGAATACATACCGTGTATAGAAGAATTCATTATCAGGCACACAAAATGTGTTTTTCTGTGAAATTATCAGAACATTTTCCAGCAGTATTGAATAATTTTCTCTAGATGGAGTATAGAAAGGAAAAGTGAACGTGCAAAAGAATTGAGCCGGGGGACGGGTTCTTTGCGATGATTGAGATTTAGCTAAGGGGTTTTCTATATCTTATCACAGACTCACAAATATTTGTGAAATTACCCGATACAATATAGTACAACAAAATTCATTTCAGGAAGACGAAGCGAAAAAGACAAAAAATGTAAAAAAAATGTGAACTATAAAATTAACGAAGCTTTCTTCATTTTCATTAACTTTCGAAGTCTCCATGAGCCCTGAGTTGAATAACACGCATGGTAAAAGCTGCGACGTGTCACCGAATATTCCGAAGGTGGGGGAAAAGCGTCGGAGGCGACAAGTACGATCGCGCGGCCTAAAGCCGCGTGATCGGGGTCGGGGGCGGACGCTGCCTCCAGAATAAATAAAAAAGTAACACTTTTAAGACTTTACATGATCAGCTGTCGGCTTATGAACGCCGGCAAACTCCACTCTCCACGCGCACAGGCGCGCGCGGGCGCCGCGAGGTTTGTTGAGAGGGCGGTGGCGGTGGCGGTGGCGGCTCCGCGTAACTTTTAAAGGGAGGGAGTAACTTCCACGTCGACTTGGCACGCAACTTGCCGTTTTATTTTCCGCACGAGGTGGCGTGGCCACTCTATAATGCGCGGAGGGTGGAAGGCCTTCCCGCCGTTGTCGCCTTTCCCCCCTCCCTTTACCTGCCTGGACTTCGATACGTGCCTCAGATGATATTTGAGAGCCGGCGCAGATGTCGCGAGTGGCGCCAGGGAAGGCGACGCGCCACGTGTGCCGGACGTCTCCCCGCGCCCAAATGCAATATCCGAAAAACGGCCTGACACATACACTCTGCGCGATATAATTTTACATACTTAAACGTGCTGCTCTCGTTTGTCACGTAAATAATACGCAAAAACCGTTCGCCTTGCTTGGTTGTGCACTCGCTAGAACTGAGAGCTGTTGGAAAATCGAACGACATTCGGTACACAGTAGTGTTGCCTAAAATAATACACTTCTTGGAAATTAACTTTGCAGATAATTTGACATTACAACATAAAGACAATATTGTGTCATACACGTAAAACGCACTCAAAACTCGAACGTAATTCCAAAAAGATAGTATAACTCAGTTGTGTGGAAACGTATGTTAACTGTTAACATGGAAATGTAATTTTGCTAGAAAGAAAGTAAAATAATCTAGAAACTATCCGAATTAAATAATTAAATATTCTAAATAAGGTGTGACGTTTCGAACGAACTAAAATTGAAAGTGATTTCACAATCATTACACCGAAAATATGAGGAAACAATGGTTCTTTTTAGATTAATGTTGGGAGGTCCAGAATTGTTATATGCAGTTAAAAATGTATATTCAGAAGTAGTTCAAACATTTCTGTTAATAGATTAATTATTTAAACAAATTTAAAAATATTTTCGTAGAATCAGCGCAAAAAGCCATTAGGAATAACGATAACATCCATTTACTACACACGTAATCCAGTTTTCCTTAATTAATAAATACATAAGTACACACCCCAACTCTTGAACACAACGAAGATTGTCAATGGATTCACAATTCCCCACAAAATTAGTAAATTATTATCTTTCCACTGAATAATTCCGATTCAAATTCCGACGCAGATTTACGCATCGAGATGAAATAAATACTAGATGAAAGTAATCGGAACTCTCAACATCACATTGGACATAATTAAATATTCCTTTGTTGATGTTGATATTTGTGAATTTGCCAGAAGTCCCTTGCAAAAGCCTCTGTGCAAGTCTATCACGGCAGTATCACCACAAACAATAGTTTGTGCACTTCACTTTGTTTTACACGCTGAACGGCAATATTAATTTAACTTAGTCTGTGAGGTATTATATAAAGAAATAAAAATTAGGAGTGTACTACATTCAATGCATTTTTTCAAATAAGTCTAAAACAAGACACCCTCTTAAATACGTATAGAAAAATAATATTTGTCTTTTCTGTAGGAATAAATAAACTAACATTTTGCTTTATTTCTTCCTTCTTACTGAAATGCAGCAGTATTTTGCCGGCAACATTGTTATTTTTTTCTGGGAGATTCGGATCGGAACAACACTGGGATCGAAAGAACAGTAAAATCAGACAACTCAATATGTTTTACGACGGAAAACAATGTCAAGCACCGACACTTTCCATGCGGAGAGCTCCAACCATTCCTGACTAAGAAAACGAATTGCTGAGTTCGCGCAACGTACGCCGAAATTTCTTTCGGCGTTCGAAAGGATCGACGATAAGCGCTTGTGTTGTGTCAGCAACAAGCCTATGGCAAATGTGCTACCATACGTTGGTTTTCATTTCCCTTCCAAGAGTCAGGGCGATTAACATGTCAGGACGATGTCAGCATATTTTGTTTTCACCAGCAGGCTGGCTACGGGAATATAAATATTTTTTTCGTCCCATAAACGTCCCGCAGAAACGAATCGCAGCATAATTGCATGCTTGCATATTTCCGAAATCCTTTTCATTAAAACGCGTTGAAGAGCAACAAGAATATCATGTCACTATGAATAAAATAACTCAATAAGAAAAACAAATAACTTCGAATGGAAATGATACTTCCAAGTTACTTAATATGGAATGAATATCTAAGGAATCAACCATGTACAATTGGCAATATATCTCCACAAATATATCACGAACATCTATAGAGGAAGATAAAGTAAATTATAAATGCACTAACGCTTTCTACATACAATATGTTAAATACCGGTTCCCTATTTTCAAGATAATAAAATACTTTACAATTTATTGTCGTTAATAATAGGAAACATTAGGTATAATTGAGTTGCACTAGTTATGGCAATGTGCACACCTCAGATGTATAACATAATCTAGAAGCGCCCCGAACTATAGCATTAAAAACAACAGTTGCATCAGTAAAAAAGCTAGGGTTAAATGTCATAATTACAATTTTCGTATGCAAATAACAAATATTCACCTACGAATGTATTACGTATCAATGAAACGAATTTCATTTTTTTCTGAATATACTTCATCTACTAGCAATTTCACTTACACGTCAAAAGAGAAACCGGAAATCCTACAATTTGAACAGAAAAAAAACACAATAGTAGCGCCAACTGTCCCTCTCCGCGGCGGGAGGAAAATGTATGGCTCTGTGGACGAGTCGCGTTTTATAGTGGTCGTTGACGTTCTCGCCGCAATTCGTCAAATTCCCGTAGAGCGCTGCAAACGCAGAGTAAGTGTAATTTCGATATTCGTCTTCGTGCACCTCGAGGCTCGGCCCGGTGGGGTAATGCAGTGCGGCGCCCACTGGTGCAAGGACCGAACCATAAATTCCCCAGACAGGAGTCTGTCGTCCTCGCGTTGCGGGAGGGATATTCATATTCATTTCACTAGTCACACCGACTACGCATGTCCATATGCGCGAGAGCATGAATCGTGGTTACGGAATGTTCGGTGGCAGCCTCCGCATGCCTGCGACCCGTTCTCAGACGGCCTCGTCCCCCCTCCGTTCGCTCTGCCCCCGGTACATGCCCCCCACCACCCCTCACGCCTACGCCCCGCCCCGCCCCGCCCCGCCTCGCCTCGCTCCTCGGGCAGACGCGCAAGCCACCGCGCGCACGCCACGCCGCGCCGCGCCGCGCCGCGCCGCGCCAAGCCCCCGCTTACATCGCGCTAGTGTAGTTTCTGAAACTATTTGTTCGGAGGGGCGCAGGCATTCTATTCTAATATCCAGCATTTCCGCGCCGGAATGCTTCCGCCCGCGCCGGCGCGGGCTGATAACAAATGGCGAATGCCGTAAATAGGTGCCACTGTCATTCCGGCGCCGCGTATCGATGAGGAGTGGTCCTCCAATACGCAAAATACGATACGCGTGCGCGAGCTGGGAGCGCGGAATGCTGTGCGTGAGGCTGGAGTACGCATTACTCCTTTGGGAGGAAGTTTGACTGGCCGCGCCGCTCCACTGTTCCGGTAAACAAACGGTTGCGCAACAAAGTACAAATCGACAAAATACTACATTCACATAATAACAGTCTCTCTGGTGCATCAAATCACGCGTGAAATCTAATCCTTACACAATAATCACTGGATGTAAATAATAACAGGATGAAACCGGATATACAATCATCGCTCGCCAGAAGACAAGAATTTTAACAATTCACTAGGGTACTAAAAAAATTTAAATTACATTCGACCGACAATAACGTACAACCGCGAACTTCATTCAATCGCAATGCATCAACATTTATTAGTAAAACAGAGTATTCAAACGTGTGCTGTGTTGTGTAATTGCAGAGACCGAAATTAGTACGTATATATGTGTACACGCAAATATGAAGGTCTCATGTAAAATCGAGATATATTATTCACCACATATGGTATCACGTGTCCTTCACTGAAATCTCGCATGTTTTTTTGAATGTTCGCATATTATCGCAAGGTATCGTCACAGTTTCATCTTCTAAAGTCACATAAAAACTACAAAATCTACGCGACTCTCATTTAATATGATCTTGGAGGAGCCGCCATGCACGTAGTTAATTATTTATCATTGTGTATACGCAACAGATTAATAAAATAAAATGTAGTGGAGGGAAATGGATCTCGCATAATTCATACAATCTTCAACTTCGGCGAGAACTTTCCCCTCCTACATATTCGCTGTATTCTCCTTTGATAACATTCATACAATGACCTGCTTTCGGATGTTTGGAGATCAAGTCGGCAGTCAGCACACCGCACGCCAAATGCAAAACGATTGGCCTGCCCGAAAGTGAACCAGTTGGCCGGCGCGGCAACGTGCGCGCACGCCCTGCTTCTGCGCGGGGCAAAGCCCGGGGCACGCACGGCGAACGCCCGCCCGCCCGCCCGCCCACACGTGGAGCCACGGGGCGGCGCAACAGTGCGCATCGGCGGGAAGAAGTACGCGGTCGGCTGAAATAAAGTGTTTCCCCCAATCAGCGTCGGCGCGGAGACGAGGAGGGCGGGTGGGCGGGAGCGAGCGCTATCGACCGCAAGGAGCGTGGATACATACGGGGATGCCGTGGTCGGCGCGGAGGCGCAAGGGCGGGGGAGCGGGAACGGGGGCGGCGGCGGCGGCGGCGGCGGCGACGGCGCTCGCGCGAGCGGGGAAGGGACCGGGAAGGGCGCGGCAAGGGCAAGGGCGAAGCAGGGGGATGGGAGGCCAGCGTGGAGCGTTGGCGTGGGCGGCGCGGAGGAAGCGCAAGGGGCAATGCGGAGACCGCGACATGGGCTTGGGATGGTGCGCGCGGCGTCAGGGGAGGTGACGGCGGCTAGGCGTTGTGAAAGCCGTAGAGAGGGCCACGAGTAAAAGGTTGGCAAGCGGGCGCAGGTAGAAAGGACACTACGGTGGAGAACGATGCGGGGGAAGGAGCAATACCACGTGGGTACTCGAGGCGCGGTGGAAGGGCGGGGGCGGGGCGGAACGGGACGAGGTAAAGCGCGGTCGGCAGGATCGGGCGAAGTTGGGCGGAACGGAGATGACTCCATGAGGTGGCCAAAGTCGGGGGGCGTGGCGGGAAGGAGGCGGACGGGAGCGTCCGGCTGCGCGGGCGCGGGAGCCTGAGCGAGTGCGGGCGCAGAGCGCACGCACGCGGGAGAGGCGACTGACGGAGGCCGGAAGCCCGCCACCGAGAGCCGCGGCGCCGCACTGTTGGTGAACGAGCCGGAAGCTCACACGGGGGAGACTCGCTCCACGCCACTCCACTCCACTCTGCGCCACGTTGCTTCTCTCCGTGCACGGCGGGGGAGCGTCGCCCCGCTTCGCCGATCTCGTGTCCAGCGGGCGTTTCGCTTTGGCCCGGAACATATGTAAATATTTAATGCCCAACAATTCTGGCGTTCTCCGAATATCGAGGCAAACAATGACCATCGCACTGTTACAAGGAAATCCTGCTGTCGCACCCCGACTGAACGGCAAGGCAAACAGTTGGACCGTGGTGAAAACATGCTAAACTATTCGCGGCGCTCGAAAGGACCCTTCGAGAGCCGCAGAAATATTCGATACACACTCTCCTGTATCTCGATATCGAAAAGGTAGAGGGAACGTACTGATGATGTTTGCGAAAATGACGCAACATAGATGCACTCGTTTACAAAAGTAACTGAAAAGTGAGATTTATGACATGGTCTTACAATCTACTTATCAGTTACGAGAATAAAAACGGTTTATAACCAATAAAAAGGTAACAATTACATAAAAAAACATTACTTGAATAGTGTATATGAGTTTCAGAGTCACTTCACATCTATACTATGATAGAAATAGTAAAGAGGTCAAAAGGTCAACATTCACACAAGAACTATACTACGTTCTTCGGTTTCCTGGAAAGCAACGTTTCAAAATTTTTAGATATATCGTCTACCTAAGCCAAAGACTTGTTGTCGCCGCTTTGACTCCACGGAAAACACTAATTTAAAAGACGCGCGTCCGGAAGCAGTCCTGATAAGTTAGCCCGTACTAGGATACCAACTTAACTTAGGCGTTACTTTTTGGAAATTGTTATTTAAATTTTAATTGAAGAATTAATAAAATAAGAACTATGTACATTGCCAAAAAATCACTATAAATCTCTTACTCCGCGCGCACGCGCACACACACACACACACACACACACATCAAGTGACGAAATTTGGTCAGTAAATAAGAGTAAATTGTGTTGAATGCCTGAGGAAGGCTAATTAAAAGAGAAAATGTTTGCGTTTTAAGAGTTGTTTTCTTTATAAGATTACACGGTATTTCCTGTTCGGTTTATTTTCACTTCATTTACATTATTCATTTTACCGCGATGAAAGGTCAATATTTACGCCCTATGGAAATATTATATAAGACATTTAATATTATGTTAGTATGTTTATTTACAGACATCTTCGAACGTAATATCCCCTTTGTCTTTACACATAAAAAGAGACAAATGAAACATTTATTATTCATAATCCCTATCTAATAAAACAGCAGCGCGAAAAAGAAAGATAACTAACAAACATGAAACGATGCAGATACCAAGTAAAAAATGAAACGACGCGAATATAAAATTCGTTCTCACAATCCCAAAGAAATCACCAGAGAAAACCACCAGGATGAAACACACAGCACACGAGTCGCCAGGGTCCCCAAAACAGTTGCGCACAGCACGATTTTTTGGGTGGTACCTAAAATTCTATTTCGAAACTTGCGGTCGGGCAGGGCTCAGCATAGCCCGCGCAAACATAACAGACCGCGAGATAGGTAGGGTGGTGGAGTGTGAGGTGGGGCGCGAGACGCGGAAGAGCATCGCTGTGGCGGGGCCTGCGGGGCGGGAGGGGAGCGACCGTGTCGGCGGCAGCGACGCCGGTGGTGTGCCGATTCAAAAAGGATCCGCGCCGCGCGAGGTGTCCGGTTTAAGCTCCGGGGAACTCGTCATCTGCGCGAGCTTAGAGGTGTCTCGCGCGGCGTCGGGCGGCGGCGGCGCCGCGGCACCGCCTCGCCCCCGCGCCGCCGCCGCCCGGGATTAAGTGCTCAAGCCGGCGCAGCGCTGTGGTCCCACCGCCGCCACCACCGCCGTTCCCGCACCCTCCTCTTCCAGTTCCACCTCGGTCCGACCCGCAGGCGGTGCCTAGCGACCGCTAGGAGCCCGCGCCAAAAGAAACCGTTCGGCCCGACGCGACGGCGCTGCTGGCAGGAGGCGGCGAGCCCTTCGCTCTGGCTTCGCCGCTCGGGTGGCGCGGCCCCGGACCCCGGCCGCAGCTGTGACGCGCCGGGGGACCGCGCGCATTTGGAGCAACGATGAAGGATTCGAGGGTGGGTAGCTGTTATGTCACGGCTGTGGGGAAACGCCAATGGAAAAAGAGGGTGGCGAGGAAGGTTAAGAGGAAAGGAACAAATTGTTTTTAAGGCACTGCCGGCAGATATTCGGGAGCGAGAAGAAAGTGCCCAAAGAAATAATTGTAAAAAGGGAAAACGCTGCATGGATGTGAAAATGGATAGAACGAGTCCGAAGGGTAAACGGGGGGTAAAAAGAAGGGTAAAAAGAGTAAACGTAGGCGTAACAAAATACATTTAAGTGGGGAACCATATACATTTATGTTAGATAATATCAAAATAACTAAGTAGAGATAACCTCCTGATCTCAGATTTTGCAACTACTGGCGGTTTATGCCAATCGTTATTTCATACGGTTCCCGGGCATGGTTAATAATAATCTCTTGAAATTTCTTCGGGATCCACACATGAAAAACTTTTATGAGACAACACCTATAGTATCCGTTGTTCAAAGCTAAAGTTAATGTATACGGCCAGTGGTGCACCCAAAAGCGTGTGTGTGTGCGTCATTTAGCTTCAACCTTGTCCCCGAAAAGCTAATGATACCTATTCAAAATTATAGCTTTTGCTAATTTTTTACTCCAATGAAAGTCATTGAATAGGACAATTATTAACATTATAAATCTTGGCAATAAGCCACCAACTAAAACTACATTTCATATTCAGCATCGATGAAAAATTCTTTATAAGAAAACATCAAGTCGGCGGGACGATGTGCGCTTCTGCATACGGCTTTCGCTTTCAATTCTTAAACGACCTTTAGGAAAAAGACAATTCCACCTTCGCCAAGCAGGAGCCCGCACGCGGTTGGCAGTGGGAGGCGCGTACTGAGATAGCGAGGAGCGTGGCGTGGCGTGGCGAACGCGCAGGGCCACCCCACCCACCCGTCCACCCACCCGGCTTTCCACCAACGCGCGGCCGCAGCGGTGGCGGCGGTCAACCGGGCTGTGGCGGCCGGGCCGACCGTGGCGCGTGGGGACGTCCCTCGCGTCACGCAGGCACCCCGCTCCGCCCCTCCCGCGCCGCGCCGCGCCGCGCCAGCCGCTGTGTCCCCGCTCCGCTGGGACGCCACGCGGGATTTAATGCGTGACAGTTGCCGCGTTCTTGCGCGGCGGACGCTGCCGGCTGCTTGGCGGCGACGGTCGGAAAGAAGCGGACGCGCGCCTTCTTCCCACGCGGCCTCGGCGGCCGGTGGCGCGGGTCTTGGGGCTACTGGCTTTTCATCGCCGAGAACGGAAATTACAATCTTGATCAATATGTATACAATTTCATTATATTCTGGAAAACGACGCTAATCCAAAAGAGAACTGACTGGAAAACAGAAGGTTACGGACTGACAGCATTAGGTATATACACTACGTTTCTTCCTGTTTCAAGCAGAAGTGTATCAAATGAGTTTACGTTTCACTAAAAAATATAAACACTTGAGAGTTGTGTCTGTTCCCTACATTCCACCGACTCCACCCCCGGTATCTATGACCGTCCCTAATTCGGCAGAGGCATGGATACTTGCTGAAGCACTTGGTAACATAGCCTCTTGTCTCCGCAATCAGCTGACGGTTCGTGAGTCCATGCCAATCAATTACGCATTTTTCGGTACCAATGTAATTGTAAAGTCGTGGGTGCTTGGACTACATTCAGTGATAGGGAATAAGTTGCAAATAGATAACGTTCACCGAAATTGCCCGGAGGTCTGTTGCGTCTACCTCAATCTACCATTCTCACGTCCATTTATCGGGGAAGGGATTGGAAATTAGGGGACAGGCTTGAGATCAGGGGTGATTCTTGTGTATTGGGAATACACGCCGACAGTCGAATGACAGCAGAATTCTATCAAACTTGTTACAGACGAGAAGTTTCTAAAGTGCTCACATTTCTATTGTCTCCTTTCACCTCCTTAGTTATGAAGTCACCTTATTGTCATTGTTACTGTTGTTATTATTATTATTTACATATAATTTATATTATTATTTAATCACGTGCCATGGCTTAACACACAAGGGAATTGACGGGTGGCAACAAAACATTAGAGTGGAAAATATTCTTGTTGCTCTAGAAGACAACGTGGTGCTTCCAATAAAAAGGTTTGGCGCGTTTGAAGGGTTGTTACATTGTTAATTCGGTTCTCCGATTTGTCACTTAAATTCTACCATTGCCATTTCTCTTGTAGAAACAATACTAGTGGCATATGTTTTTTAAGCACTGCATGGGCTCCAACTTTTATTTTCACGCAAACCATCAATACCTTTTTTGAGGGTTTAAAAAATAAGGTCAAGGTAAACATTGTTTTTATATTGATGTGGCGACAGATTTATCTGAGGCAAGACGAATGTCCAGCAGTAGCAGTCGGGATATAGCAGTAACAACACCGCATGCTTGTAAGCGGTATATATATATATATATATATATATATATATATATAAAGCGTTCAATTTATTTTCTCGAGAATGTTCTTAAAGAAATTGAAATTTCATTCCCTCTCATGAACATTTACTCATATTACTAAATCTATGTATATTATCTGTGATTTCGAGTATAGTATTATATATTCAGTCTAGTAATCTTTACAGGATATAACAACAAAATGCGTAAACATTTTTATCGCTTTTACCGATAAACTTGTATTGCATAAAACATCTAACACTGAGGTTTGCGGTAAAACTTTCTTACAATACGCAGCAATTCTGTTAAGGTCAAAGTTTAATTAGCAGTTCTCAGAAACATGCCGACGTGTATAGACCGGTAACATGGAATTCTCGAACACTCATTTTGCATATGTAACACCTTGAGCATGAAACCTGACAGTATTACATGATACGGCATCTTGAAGGTCACAATGAGTTTTAATTTTACTGAGTTATTTTGCCTATTTCTCTTCGACTAATATGTCAGGTGACAAATTATCTGATTCCATGCGAAATACTCGTAAGTGGATTATTTACAAGATAACAACATAACATTATGTTTCCTAAAAATAACAGATAAAGTCATGATGTCCATTGTCTCCATTAACACGACTAACACGACCACTAAGACAAATATACGAAGAAGTAAGAGGGTACTTTATACAGAGAAAGTCATTCAAACTTGTAACGCATTACTTGTAATTGATACAATTCGGATAGAAGACATTTAGATTTGGAAAGAAACTCCCGACATCAAATTATTGAGCGCACATGATAATTTAATAAAACCAATGACTTATTGTAGATTCAAATAGTTTTAGAAACAGAAACTAACGGAAGCTTCTCAATGGTGATATTTTATCAACGAACAACAAAGAATATCTACACGTGAGACAAAGCATTTTTTGATTAAACAGTTTCACTTTCCAAATTAGAATGATATGAATTCGATGCACTGTCTTGATCTATATATTGTGCAAGTGCACTCTTTATCTTTATATTTTGCAAGTGGTACAAAGAGGAGAAACACCTTTCTAACATGAAAGGATATTTCTTTTTGAGGTTCAGTGCCCATTGAGGGTGAGCAATGATATTTCTTAGGGTATGTTCCGACAGTTTTCTATGAGAATGACATGTTCTCCTTACTCTGAAATGGAAAAGCATCTCTCTTTACCGACAATACAATTTTTTTTTGTAAAAGCGAAATAGTGGAAATAGTAATTTAAACATTTCTATTGCTTTCCATCGATAGACACTGATGGAACCAAGTTAAGAATATGCTGCTAGGCTTCTCAACACAATCACCATACAACGCGCAGCGTATATTTATTCACTGCTCATATTCACCTGAGACATGGGATATTTTCGACGAATTGCTTAGACATTGCACAGACTTTCGGACTATAGATATCGACTGTAAGTATAACGTGTAAGTCATCCTCGGGACCATTACCGAACGTTGCCGGACTGAAAATGTTGCCAATGCCATTAATACACATTTATGAATCGGTAGAATCGGTAGATTTGACCAAGTGAGATTTGCTTTAATGAAGGGGGCGTATATTGATAAAATTCGAAAATTCACACATAAAATCCTCGACGTTCAATTTCCATTCGTCAAATTTCAAAGTCAACACCATAACATCAGAACACTGTTTATAATTCACGTATAATTGTTGACATTATTTTACCAGACTATATTATATATATCACACATATATTCACAATATATCGCATCAAATAAATAAGAAAGAAAGTAAAATATTCTAGGCTGCATTATTGTTTCTACAGTGATAGGGAATATATTGACTTACACAAGCCAAAAATTACTTGATAGAACATGTTGATTATGATGGAACGATGGAATGATGAACTGATTTTTAACATAATCTACACGTCTAAAATATTTGTAATCATGTGTCGGCATTAAGTTTTGTGCATGGTCTTCATGTTTTACATTATTTTTTAATTATTTTACAGTTTTGTACATCCATCACACTTTTCATCGTTTTCATGAAGGTACGTTCTTTATATTGTTGTTTATACATGTAATTGCAAATAAGGTCACTGGTATAGAACTGAAATCTACCCCAGCTTGAAATGTCAAATCTCGATTGTGCTTTTCGTACAGTATTCTAGCGTTTCTGAGAAGGAATGCTGATATGGTTCACAGCTTTCGAACAATAATAGAGTTTTGGTCTCTAAAAAGGTTATTCACATTTTAAAAACATGGTTTTTAATTCTGATTAATACATTATTATTATTATTATAATTATAATTATTATTATTATTATTATTATTATTATTATTATTATTATTATTATTATCATCATCATCATCATTATTTTTATAATACATATAGGTATCTGAAACAAAGAAACGCAAGGGTAACCAATGCGAGAAAGAAATCCTATGAAAGTCAATATATTGCGCCCGCTATGAATAAACCCTTCGTGTTATTTTTAGAGAACAGCTTCGCAGAAATGACTTTTTAAACAGCTCGTTCAGTGGACGATACGAAAACGTAATTCAAAACTCGCATATTTTCACCCATGATGAATCTCGTTAGCGTTTCATTTCTTCCTTCTATTATACATATAATACCACCGGTGTAGATGTTGAAGTTAAACCAATAAAATGCAGACAAGAAGAAAACAATGTTGTTTTGTACCATACATCGCTGTTTCAATAGCAAACCTAAAAACTACTTTTCGAGCCGTGCCAAGTGATTTCAATCGATTCAGGTTAAAACGGAATAAAACTTTGTAAGATTCACGTAATATAATATGCTTATACTAATCTAAGAAAAATCCGTTTCGAGTTTCAAAAAAATATTCTCACGTCGTTCACCTACCAAAAAATATCTGAAGGAATGATGGCCGACTTGAACCCATATATCTTTCGATCGGTAACTTTAATGAGCACCACGCTTCGATGGAAACCACGAGGGAGTTCGGTGTTCCATAAATCAGATCAGAGATCGACCGGAACCACATCTTCGCACGACTTGCTTTAACTTTATTTCACTCCGAAGTGTATCAAAGAATTCTCAGCAGAAAGCCGAAAAGTTAAAACACGGAAAACAGAATCTGGCTGTGCCTTGGATAAAGAAAAACATTTGTTGGTGTATCAGTCACGAAAGTAAAATTACATTGCGACCCTGAACTACATGTACAAAGTCTACATAATCACATAATCTCTTAAAGTTTCTCGTAAAATACTAAAATGCAATGATTTCTGACTCACTATGATAAATATGACTCGATAACTGATTCATTACGGTAATTTATCATCTTCAGTTATACGCCTATTTTACGCTGAAAAATATCATATTAAACGTCATATCTAAAACAAATCTAGTAAAATATAGAGACACGTTTGGGAGAAATGTAACAAAATGCAAAGTCCCAGTTAACAGAAATGTCAAATTATCAACTTAGTAAATCAACATGAATTACGCCGAGGCTTTAAACCAGTTTGCTGGTAAACCTATGTAAATAAATATAGTGGAGTTGTGGGGGAATGGGAGGAGGGAGAGACCCGTGAAAACATGTCGGGAACGCGTGTTTGACGACCACAAATTGTACGTTGACCGGGATTCAAACCACGACCCAAGAGGCGAAATGTGAGTACGATGGTGGCCATACCACGAGTTACCCTTGTTGGAGGGAGGTAGCATTTACGAGAATTTAATGAATTCTATCCGTCTATATAACTATAACAGTCTTCGTAAATCATTAGGAACGCAACTGTGTATGCATGAAGCTACGTATTAGCATACAAAAGAAAGAATGCGGGAATATTAAAAAAACAAACAAAAGTTACGACATTTCACAGGTTGAGACTTTCATAGGATAGGACTTTCCAAGCAAACACGAAATGTCAGAAGTAATAGGCGTTGATCCTCATGGCCAACAATGGTGTCTTACGAAACATTTGTTGACTGATTATATCATGTTTTCAGGCGCGTCAATTCCGAAGGTCATTAGTGTAGTGCATTTTATTCTTCCGGAGGTGGCGTGAACCCCCTTCCCGCCGGATGGTGAGATCTGACCTACGCGTCGGCGGAGTTTTCCCCAGCTCTGCGCTGCCGACTGGTCTCTCGGCATGTGTGATAATGTAGGGAATGTAAGTAATGGTGCACGAAAGGGAGTAAGTAGGACAACGAAGTGGAAGGAAAGATCGCGCACGGTCCGTGGCTCGGGCTAGGGCACTACTCTGGAGTCTGCCTGGTTTTGATCGAAGGAACCACGAAAACCTACCGATCAGAGCAGCCGACCAATCCAATTCTCCTCCAGACAGCAGCCGAATTCGACCTATCAGGCTTGTATCGAAAATCCTGCCACCGTCGACAACTCGACCCCTAGGACTTCGGACCCTAGTCATAGGCACTGCAATGACATCAGTTGATTCCCTGAGCCACCTAAACCGGTAAGAATCATTTGCACGAACAGATTTGACAACACCATTTCCCCTCGCACACAGCAACGAGCACGGATGGCGGGCGCCTACGCCTGGGCGGCAGCGCGCGCAAGTCGACCTGCAGGCAGCCGTGCCGCGGCCGCGCAGCCAGACGCGCAGGCTGTTGGTAGCCGGGCGTGGCGAGGGCGAGGCGGTGGCGGGAGCGGGTGGTGGCGGTGGTGGTGGGCGGCCGACCGACGAGGCAGCCCGCGGTAATTGTCGCAACTTCGATCCGACGCCGGCCGCTGGCGGCGCGCTGCCTCACCTCGCGTGCTCGCCAGGCGCTGGGCGCCGCCGCCGCCGCGGCGCTGCGGGTGTGGCGGCAAGCACGCCGCGCGAAGGCGTCGCCGGGTGAGAGGAAGAGGAGGAGGAGGGGGGGAGGGAGGAAGGAGGGTGACTTGCGAAAGCAACCCGCGGCTTTGTGTGGACTTCTCTGCTCCGCAAGACGCTCTCTCTTTGTTCAGTGATTAGGGTAATGAGTGGAAGACGAGGCACGTCGCGGAGATATCTAAGAACCGCACAACAATTCTCTTCATTATTTCGGGAATTTAATAAACCATGCAAGTATCTGGATATTACACTTAGTATGAACGAAGCAATTTACAGATGGATACACGATCACAAATCAGAACTTTGTTTTGATAGCAATTATCAAGTACAATAAACAGTTCAAACGTGTTCTATAAATATCAAATGTAATCAATCGATGGGGCTGAAATAAAACCAAGTGCTAAAACTACATTATTCATAATGAAAAATTACAGGACAGAAGGGCTTTATAAAATAAAATAATATTAGGAATTCCTTACTAATATATTTCCTAAGGCTGTTTGGATTTCAATTGAAAAAAAAAATTATAATATGATTATTTTAAAAGATTGTAACGGTTTGAACATCACAGTTATATTTAGACACAGACATCACAGTTATATTTATTCACGGGTGAAGGAATTAAGAGAAAGAGCAACAGAAAGTTACGGAGAACACGGTCGGTTAGTCGTTGTACGAAATGCCATCAATTGATTATTTCCGTTTAGCAGGAATCGCCTTGATGGGATTATAGTGTTTCTCAGATATGAACAATAAAATTTCTCGTTCTAGGAAACGGGACAATGCCGCAGAACGGTGAAAAACAAGCCTCTGATATGCCACTGTCTTCAAGATTTATTTTGCAGTCTTGGTTTCTTCGAAATGTATATAAATTTCCAATGACTGGCATACTTCAATTTCCAGTAACAAAGAGGTGCAAGAAAGATAGAGAAATAACTTTATTATCAGGGGTATGGGAAAGTGGAGCTGGTTGGCATGTTGGTAGTATTTTATCTTTTTTACTAAATAACGTATTAGTTTAGACAAGCTCGAATGTATCAATGGAAACTACGTGTATTTGGGTACTTGATAGTATTTTAATTCCTCAACGTTTGCTGCCATACTTTTAGACTCATTAACGTCATCACGTCAAGATCTATCGATAAGCCCCACTTGTGGGGTTGGTTGGGACAGGCCTATAAGTTTGTTCGCACCAGCACTTTTGTGCGTCAGGAGAGTAATACATTAATGTACAGTTAATCAAATTCCACGTTTTATTCACAAAAATAAATGATACCAAGATAATCACAAGTTTGGTCTTTCAGAACAGCCTCACATTGACGACTACAGCAGACTCGTTAGTGTCAAAATTAAAAATGTAAAAATCAGTCTTTAATTTGACTTAATCTCTTACTAATATTATTTCATCTATTTAAAAAAAAATAATTGCCTTTTTTGGAATCCAGAGTAGGTATCTACCAATCAACCCTTGCGCCAAATACTCTCGGCCTCCCTTATTTAAAAGTGAAGGCGGAAGTTTACAAAATACACCCCGATACTCAGTGACAGCGTTCTTTTATAAAGACTGGAACATCCTTGACGTGAAACGTCTGTCTTACTAAATTAATTTATGTAATCTGTTACACTGACTCAAATAACGTAAAGACAAAACTGAACATACCGCAAAATGTCAACTGCGAACGTCATGAAAGGATTCATTTCATTCAATAATTTCTAAATAAATAACCTCTGTCTACTATTCACTGTACAACGCATTGTTTGAAAACAAAAATATCCCATTGTTCACCACATATTAACGACAATGGATTCAATATCTATCTTATTCCAGTTGCAACAAATCTAAAATGGTATTACCATCTTTTACAGACGAATTTATTCAGGAATACCGTACTTGTACACATGAAATAGTACTTTCCTGCCTTATGATTAAGATGTACATACTGTGATGACGAAGGCCACACGCACTTCAGTGATTCAACGCGATTAATGTTGTATGTGCATATATAATCATTGGGAACACAGATATCACAGACAGCCGTATTAGAAGCACGCAACGTTTGATCAACGATCTTTTACAGAAAATAAAACGCCAAGGGAGGATTAGCATGCTGTTTGAGCCGATGTCCAGGCAAGGGATACAACACAACAGTTCTTTCCTCACAAGGTTCAAGAAGTTCAAGTGTTGAAGCAGCTATTACGATAATGCATCTTCAGAAAAAAATATTCAGAACGTAAATAGAACCAGAATCGATAGAAAAAGTTAAGAACATTTCCTACGAATCGCAAAAGACATTCATATATATATATATATATATATATATATATATATATATATATATATATATATATATATATATATATATATATATATATTTCTAGGATGTATTATATAATCAGTAGTTAAATAAACTACATTTGTCCGTACTTTATCATGGAACATTTGTTTTTCTAACTTGGCCCAGGGCAATATCTTTGCTGCTTGAAATTCTACTGGCGTCCTCTGCGGGAGCGCTTGGCGAGCGGCTGCGGGGAACACAGGCCGGTGGCGGATAAACAGCAGCCAAGTCGAAAACACAGCGGTGTGCCAGCGCGGGCTGGAAGCGCACAAGGAAGCAGAAGGACGGAGATAGTGAGGGGCGTGGCGGGGCGATGAGGCTCGGAGAGGGGGCAGAGGATTGGAGGCGGTGGCGGCGGCAGGTCACAAAGGGGGGCACCGGGCGCCGCATGGCTGATCAAGCCGATAGGTCGGGCCGCAGGAAGCACGGGGTGAGGTCCTCTGTTTAGGGAATGCTGCCAGCTAAAGCTATTAGTACAGAAGCGGCAGCGCACTTCGCAAACTCGATGAAGGAGGCGTCGCGGGCGCCAGCCGCGCCCTGCGCCGGGGCCCTCGGGCGCCCTCGAGCGCGCGGCGCCAGGGGAAGGAGGGCACGGAGCGGCAGGGCGGCAAGGCGGCGAGCGCGCCAGATGGGCGGGGCGCTCAGGGCACTATGTTGGGTACCACAACACTGCGGAGACAGGTAAGCAACACGACTGGAAGGCGCCTAGGTGAACGCAGTGGATTCAGAGAACGGCCAGCTTACTGAATGAAGCGGTAGAACGAGAGGTGCACGATGGTAAAAACAAAGGCTATGTGGGAAACCGAAATGAATCTTGGTGAATGTTAATGCATGGCATTATTTTTTAACGAAAGAAGCATGTTATTTAAAAGTGAAGTTCACGTTTAAGTGAAATGAATTAATAAATACTATTATACATTTTCGAATACTATGCTAATTATAATGCATTTACAAAGATATGTGAAGAATACTTTACGTATTGCTACAACCAACTTTGTTCAAAAAAATGCCTTTCATCGCCCAGTACACACATCGTCAAATAGAGCACCACTTTCTAAATGTTTCGTTCTTATTTCTGGCAACACGAACATCAGGCGAGGTCACATGGAATTCAACGTTCCGAACTCAATAATATAATACGTGAAACTCGAAATACGTTCACGAATCATTATTTCGAAGTTCAATTGAGGATGGGATAATTTTTTAACAATTAAATGAACCCCCCAGCTGACCTACACATTTGGGATAATCGCACGTTTAACCGCATATTGTAAGTTAAAAACTGTTTGGAATTGAAACCTTCATTTCCGCAAAAGTACATTTCCGCATTCAAAGTAAAGAACAAATAACGACTGCATTCACCTATTGCTCCGTGAAAATCCAAGGAAATTCCTGTAGCAAGAACTAGAAAATTATTTTCATTAACTTGAAACTAAATAAAGAAATATGTGAAGTGCATTTTACCAGAAATGGTAAGTTGAAAACGGGCAAAAGGGGGGTTTTGTAGGGTGCGAACAGAGAGTCAGGCCACGGATGACAGACGGCGGCGAGGGCAAGACATGAGGCACTGGCGTCAAGGAGGGAGGGAGGGAGGGAGGGAGCGAACGAGCAGAGCGAGCAGAGCGGAAGCGACGCTCTCGCCGCGGTTCATGGAGACTCGATTACGACGCACAATGACGCAAGGGGCTCCGCGGCGCGAGCTACGCCGCCGACGTCGCCGCCGCGATGCTGTCCCGCAGCGCGGCGCGGGGCGACGGGAGGCGTTCCCTCGCCGCGCTTCAGGTACACACACGCGCGCGCGCTCACGCACCAACACATATATGCACACAAACGCACGCAAGAAATTCACGTCGTGCTGCGGAGGGGCGCTCCACTTTGCGAGAGCAGGATGTCAATTTATGCGACGACGCGGTCCCGTTTTCCGGGAAGTCGTCGGTGACATGACGTGACGCCCATTGCGCGTCTGTTCCGACGAAATCGGTTGCGCAGTTTGCAGCATGGAGGGGCAAGGAGATCCCACGATATCAGTGTACTTTGGAATTGGAACGGAAAGTACATGGATACAGTGGGATATTGGCAAACGTCAATGCCACGATAAACGGTGCCAATTCTCAGAAAACACAGATTTATAATACAAAGTCGGCCTCCTTCTGGAAAGTATGAAAGAAATCATGGTAAGGTGGTGGTGGTAGAAGTCATGTGCCATGATGCCAATGTTTCCTCGGATGTAACAAAAGACGCTTAAAAATGTCGAATGTTCTCTGAATTTTCAGAAATTCCAAAAGTTACAAATAATGCGAGAAATCATTTTCTATTGTAGTACCACTAGTTTGATATCATGACCCCAGAATATAAGCTTTCCTGATAAATGTTTTCCCCCTTTTTCCACATCATTATAATAATTCTTCTTTGAAACGTAATTACTTGGTATGAAGAGAAAGTAAAAAAAAATATCATAAGTGATCTCTCTGACAAGTTCACATACACGCGTAAACGGAAAAAACAGAATTTCCCCGATATTTCCGGGTTTTCATTGATTTTAATTAGTAATTAGTATTTCAGATAACAATTTCTCAAAGAACAATTGAATTTCCGGTGTAAACTTTCTACTATTTTCTCATCCATTAATAGCTCTCTATATATAAGATTTGACTTTACTAACATTACCTAGTACCGTTCATATATTTCAGCACTTGCGGTTGTAAATTTAGAAACGATGTCTTTCAGAGGTTAATTAAATAAACATTTCGCAGTGTGTACAGACGCAGGCCCCTCCACGCGGCAAGCCTCCCTGTGGGCAGGTTGAGAGCCTGCATTTGCTTCATCAGTCCAGAAAATGAACCACACGCTATTTCTTATACGCTGGGGCCTGGGAGAAATTTCGTCGCCAACTGCCGTGGAGGTGTGAGAAACGCAGATAAAAACGCAATGGGCATCGAGACCGAACCTAAGAGAACGAGGTCGTTTTCAGGTTTTTAACAATTACCGCGCCTTTGGCATCCATGTACTTAACCTCTGTAGAGTGATTTGGCACAGAGTGAATTTTCAGATTCATCTTCTAAACGTGATATACAAAAATTGTAACAAGCTAAATATTCCACATCACTTCCCGTTCGTAAATAAATACAGTTCCTCCAAATGTCTTTAAATATTGCGGAGCTATGAGTTCGAGAGATCGTTGCCTCCACCATCGCGACCACAGACCAGTCATATATGCGGTACGAAAACAAAAAGAAAAGAAAAAGAAAAAAATACGAGAGGCGAATGCGAAACTTTTTATTCGACCCTTCCGGCTTCAGACGTCGCTGCACTTGCTGTCGGTCCGCCTGCTTCTGCGTCTCGGAAAGCCGCTCTTAGTTCTCTTCGGAGTTTTGTAAACCTTCCTTTGCGCAAATCGTCCCTGATTCTTCGGAAATTTGAGACTTCCTCAAGCACGAAAATATTCCGTATGGAAGAGGGAAAAGTGAGGGAAATTCTATTCCAAATATCAATTCACATTTCCGGAAATTAGTAAACTTTTTAATTATTAAATGTACAATTTCAAACCAATTAATGTTCATAGCGCAATGAATATAGATTAAACTATTAAATATGCAGAACAGAAATATAATTACTTGAATCATTATGAGAGGAATGTTGTCTTTCCTGAAAACATTCTTAATTCCACAAATCCCTTTGGAGGGTGACAAATACGATTTTTGCTTTATTCCCCACGATGTTAATGAGATAGAATGGGAAAATGCATTCGTTTTTATTCCTTAAAATTAAAAATGCATATAAACAATTTCACGTTGATAATTTGGCGTAAAATTAGATACTGTAAGGACGAAAAAATTATTTGCTTATTTTTCTCTTTATGGTAATGTACATCATGGTTAGGATTTTACTTTATTTCAATAGTTTGTGATTATAATAGTCTTTCTACACACAACACCTTCCACAATACACAGGATATATAAAATAAGATCAAGCATTCCTTTTACAATACACGACAATCATTGTCTCACGAAAACAAAGACACATTGGTGAAGAAAACGTCATATTAGGTACGACTCAAATGAATATCATAACAGAAACATGATTCCGTGTTTTCTCATTCTGCACAGACTCGAGGAAATAGGCCACGTTTGATTAACGTATGCAGTGCAAAGTGCGACGCGCACATGAATTCATGACGGTCGGGAATATCGAATTGTGTTGTTAATGAGCAAACGTATTTGGTAGTGAATGTGAGTTTGGCATTGTTTCCTGCGTGCTCCCGTTCATTCTGTAAAGCGCGACATGGAAACGCAAGAATATGGCTAGTTAGTCGGAGTTTTTCAGTATCCTACAGAAGTCGCTCAAGTCGTAGGTCTACAGACAATAATCTGCCCAATGCCCGAAATAGTCTTAGGCACACATGATGCATTCAATCGAATGACATAAACATCTCTTTTGGAAATTCGTGTTCTAACAAGCGTACTGTATGCACAAGGTAATTAAAAGTGAAATGTGACAAGCTCTGATTTATCTTTACAACTACACGACATGCTGTTGGAGAACGGAATTAATCTGTTGAAATTATAGTATTCATTTTCATTTATTTCTTTCATTTGACCAAAATACTCGAAAAAGTAATTTTCTACAATGGTTGAACTTCCCCAGAGTTTCGCATAAAACGACTTCACAGTACTTCAAAATATTCGTTGTTTCATTACAAGAAATTATGTTTTTTACAGAATTTTATTTTCCAATCAAAGCCATCAACAAATTTTTTTATTTACTCTGATAAAAACATGTATAATGTATAGAGTTTGTGAACGGAGCATAATCGTTTGGAATCTATTATAGTATAGGATAATATGTGTCTCAGCAAAGAAATTACATTCATGGCCAGCGACGGGTTACTTCATTTGGGAATCACCTCATTAACGAATACATTCCACTGCGGGAGCTCACAACTCATAAAAATAATTTTTCCCGTCTGGGCACTGAATTCGGGCGTGTAGGTTTCCCAGTGCAACGCGCAACGCATTACACAACTACGATCGTTCGTCAGTAAAGCGGTCCCGGGACTTAAAAAATAGGGTCTTTAATTTTTGAATATTCAAAAGTTTTAATCGAAACGTCATTTGTGCCATAGAAATATGAATATTTTGATTTTAAGTGGCAAAAATTAAAAAAAAATGGAGTAATTACAGAAAAATTTTTGTTAAAGAAATTTTTACAAAACCGGCACCATATGACTCAATATTATGAAAAAAATATTATTAAGAAAACTGTACGTAAGACAATTTAAATATTTAGTATTATAGAAAATATTTCATTAAGAACGATGTTTGTAACATCAACAAAAAATAAACTTTTGCAATTTTTGAAATTTTCGATTTTTTAATCAAATTCGGATGTAGATTTAAGAGTAATTTTCTCTCCCTCTCCTTTTCAAAACGTTCTATGATGTTTGCTTCCATAGTGCATAATGGACCTCAAACAATTACAATATTAATTTTAAAAAAGGAAGGACTCTATTTCGGTAAGAGTTCGTTAATGGGATATCCATTTTCAGGAAAATCTTGCAATAAGTTGGACAGACAAAACAAATGATGATAAAATCTCGACATGGAATATTTGCAACATTAAACAACTTTCTCTACATTACACGTATGAGAAGGTAAATATAAACTGCTGAAATTGCTGACCTAAAGACATTCTCAACAACAAAATACACAAATAGACTGCAAATACAACTGATAAATCACAAGAATTTACACCTTGAGAATTATACTCTAAAAACGAATATTAATCCGGCAATACATTTTTTGTGAATTGCAAAGCAAACGAGACAAAGGTGTTTGACGCAGTATCACAGGAGAGAGGACCGCCAACAAGAATACAAACTAAAGAGCCCGTGCTCCAAAGAAAAGTTCAAATGAAAACAGCGGCAAACAGTCCGCGTCGGAAGACAATTTCACGCTTGAATATTTTGCCCGCTTGCGGATACGATCAGCTGAGAAAACAGCTGAATCTTCTTACTACCGTCCTGTCTGAAACGACGGCAGTGCAGAAAACAGAGGTGATTGCGACCAGGGTGAGGCCACTCGGCGTGCCACCGCTGCCGTCGCCGCGCCGCCGGTCGTCGCCAAAGCGCGACAGCAATCGCCGGCACGGAGACGCGCGCACTGTTCCCTTCCGGTGCCGCGACGCAGTCGCAGGCGTCCTACTCGGAGGCGCCTGCTGCGGCGCCCCGCCTGCTACAACGCGCCACCCCGCAGCTCGTACCTCCACCCGGTTGAGGAGGGCGCAAGCCCGCACGACGACGTATGGCCCACGAGCCGTGTGCGACTCGCTCGGCATGTTCTCAGGCACGCAAGTGTGTCCTGACAGGGCTAAACGAGCATCCCGTTATTCTCCAACAATTTACTTATTAAACCCGCAGCCCTTTCTCTATTAATGTACGGAATGCATACTTGGTAACGCAGCCCTTTCTCTATTAATGTACGGAATGCATACTTGGTAACGCAGCTCTTTATATAATAAAAAATTACGACGCACACAAATACAACGATTTTCAAAGATTCTCAGTCATGTTTGTAAATTAGAACAATGCGCTTACTCTCACAAAAGGCAAAAACATAATCAACCTTTTTTCAATGTAAACTTCTTTACTAAAAGCCGTACAATTTTGCACGTCACTGCTACCAATACATACTTTTAACTGAAACAAACATTTTATAACCCGAATGTTACAATTGGTAACAGTTTCCTTATTTACTCTCATTATGTAATTTCTTATGTTCAAATCGTATATATTAATATGTGAAAAACAAATTCCGATTTTGTCGAATTTATGAAACGTTATCATGAGAAAACCCCGTAAATTGGATAGGAAATTACTTCCTTGGAATTCATCAAACAGAAATATAACGAAAATTTAAAATTGTGTGAATTACGGTATTAAGAAATCTGCAACACACTGTACGGTATCTCCGTAACATTCATCGTCGTTCTCTTAGAATCCAGTTTTCGGACGACCATCACAGAAAATTTTGAGTTGTTATATAAAATGCCACATCCAGGGTTGGAAAGTGCGGAATTGGATGAATCTCAGCGAGAAGGTAGTCCTTTATGGCGAGTTTACGTATGCGTATTCCTAAGGCACAATTGCCATGCGTTTACAAAAACAAAACAAAACGGGTGAAAACATTTTCCGCGAACGGCAGGTCGTTCTGGGTAATTTGCACGTTCTATGAAGTTGGCTGGTAGCACAGACTGTAACAAGCTCGGCTCGAGTGCTGATTATTTCCTGCTGAAATAACAGTTGCGTATTTTGTCAACTTGATATTAATTATAATATTCTGGAAAGTGATAAGATTATGCATACATGAATTTGGTACGAAAGACTAGCTTCACGGCGAGTTTCGTATAATTAGCATTTCTGAGTTCCGAATAGCTTCGTGACTACGTTATCGTTGTAGACTATGAAATGAGACCCTTTTTCAATTTATGTTAAATTTTTGAAGGTCGAGTTTCAGTAATTTATTTAATATTAAACAAAAACAGTTAAAATTTGACTGAAGTGCTGTGGGGAAAAGTAAAAGTTCATTTGAGTTCTCCCAGTTTCTACCACGGGTGATTTCATGGAAAATTTCGAAATCTATGAAAAATTAAATTCACTATTTGATATTCAGTGCGATTTAATTGGACCTACGTATTTATGCTTGTTAAAAAAAAGCTTAGGAATATTCGAATTTTGACGTACGCACGTATCAGTGCCTCGACGGTAGAAGTTGGGTTACAGTGTGAAGCTGCAGTAACTTTTAAACAATGATTTGAAAGTACTAATGAATAATTCCTATATGGATTATAGTTAGTGTGGAATTTCTGTAGACGCAACTTGTAGTACCTGATCAACAGAACTCAGGTTTTTCGCGAAGAAGTTGTCTGCTGACGACTATTCCTAAACTTGAGTAAATCGAATATCATCTATGTAGCCAGTGATATTGAAATGGTGAAAATAGTTACATGTGGAACTAAAACAGAAAGTGAGTCTTTGGTGTACGGATGAAATATTAAAGTACGAGGCGGTATCAGGAGCCTAGTTCAGCGCTTCGAACGAATGCGGCAAAGACACTGCCATAGGAGTTACGTACATTAGTTTTAGTAATTCATGGAAACTTACAAGTGTATAACATTAAGATCATTCTTAATATGCGAGGCGGCAGCCATGCTGATTCATGCCGCCCCAGTGTTTACTTGAAGCATCCAATTGTTTTAGTTGTCAATGACTTCTTCGTGGTACCTATACGGCGAAATACTTTCCGATCAACACCCAATGAAGCACCCATAGCATCCAAAGCACGAGTGATGAAAAAGCCATTCCCGAACAGGCTGTTTTCGCTGTTTCCGCCTCGTTCACCGCGAACGCGTGCGCACGCGCACATACTGTCGGCAAACGGCGCACGCGCACATACAAAGCAAGCAGTGGCGCGGGGTCCGGTGGCAAGAAGCCACGCAAAAGGCGAGGAGGCTTTCACAAGAATTAGAGGAGCCGGCAAAATACTCTGATTAGATCGCTAAAAGGGTCGATTGGTGCCAGCGGTGATCGGCGATTGGACTGACCCACACCTGCGCGCACACCAGAGCACGGCGCGGCTTGGCGCAGCGTTGTACGAAATGGCATCGCGTTATGCCAGGCCGCATTCCCCATCTTCTTCTTTTTCTCAGTAAGGCTGAACAACGGTATTTGCTAATTGTTTGCGCTAGTTCAATTACAGATTTCCATTCTTCTCCGTTCTACGGTTTAGCTGTTCAGTTTCGTATCTTCTGGATCATGTATTATGCTATCTTTTCATTTTGGTTTTTGGTCTTTCATTTGCTCTGGTTGCCATACAGTTGCTATTAGGTTAACCACGTTCAACGCTGGCAGTAGAGAAGCAGCTCACAACTTACGGAGCCATATACTTTGGAACGCGATGTCAATTATAACACAGAATCAAAAAGAAGATGTCGAACATTCTCTAACTACTTCCTCACAATGAACACCAAGTTTTGACGCGCTTACTTTCGTAATTAGGCCCCTGAACCCGGCCCATTAGGCACACATGTTAATCCAGCCACGATGCTCAATTTCGCCAGGAGCGCTGCGAGTGTTCTGTCGCCAAGAACAGCGCTCAGCTGCAATTTCTAGTCTTATATACACATGAAACTCTGAAACGGTTTTATGTTGAATAATGAATGGTAGCACTTATCGCAGATAACTTTCTGTGAGAAGCAAAAAATAATGTGAAGGGTTCTGCACCTGGCTTTCCTTACTTAAATGCATTTTACGGACTATGGTGAACTCTAAGACGGGGTAAAAGAGATCTCCCTCTTCACTTATGACCAGAGCAGTGTCAGAAAGTCAAAGCTATTTTTGTTACTTTGAGAGTTTCAAAGATCTTTTCGGTTAAATGAATATTATTGTATTGTCATTGGTGAAAAACCATTCAATTATTAGCAATTTTTTTTAAACAACGGAACAATATATCTATACCGTTTGTACAATTTGTACCTCGAAGGAAACTAATTGTACCCGACGGAGATAGGTAGTCTAAGGCTGACTACCACATACACACAGTCAAAGTTTGCCATAAGTTTACCATAGTCACAGTTTACAAAGACGGATCATAAAGCAACCCCCTTAATGATTTAGCTCTCTTCCAGAATTGTAAAACGATATTAAAGAGGCTTCTTCTGAGCTAGGAGATATATCAGTCTCAATTTGTAGTCGCTCAGAAAGTTGCAAGAACGAGTAGATTATGAAATAGTATTTCTCAATCGAGAAGTACGTGAGGCACATTTTCACTATTGCATGTTAATATCTATTAATCACACAGATATATCCTGAAACCAAATAAACCTCCACTGATGCCGACACGACAGGAAGCGCGGAGTGGGCCGACTGGCACGCGACACGCCAGTGTCGCGCGTGGTTGCCGGTACAAAAAAATGACGATTAATAATAAACCCACTAAGCCCTCACCGCGATGCGACATTTCCGGATACACTTTCCATCCGTTGAAACAATTTCAATTCGTTGGCTCCGTTCATGAATTATGAGAAACAAATGTAGAGGAATGTTGAAAATAGAACCTCTTTTCGTTAGTCTCTTAAAAGGATATATTTTAAAGATCTTATTTAATAATGCATGAATATTCTTGGGAACATTTGAAAAAAATTAAACAATGCACAACTGTATAATGACATCTATTTGCAGAATGCCATCTTACCTATTCTAAATTAGGTCCAGCGAAAATGTAGTTATCTACCATTCGAACGTTCCATTAATTTAGTTTTGTAACCTGACTTATCTTGAATTATTACAGCTCGTACATAAATCTCAAATTTATTGCTCGGAGGGTTTGAAAGCATCTGAACCCAACCATTACTCATATAAAACCACTAAAATTATATAGTTGTACAGACACTTCTGAAAGCAAGAAATCAATTATGTTAACGTTGCAGTAACACCAATGGAAAGCATTACTTTCTCATATTATATTGAGGTATTGGACAATCAGATTATTTTCGATATCCTTCTGAGACGAACAAGTGAAAATTTTCATAAAACGCACAATCTTGAGCTTTTCACAGCTCAACTAAGACTCAATTGCATTGATTAGTTGAGTACAGTTCTTCAAGAGCATGTACGGGTACATAGGGAAACGAGGAAGGTATATGTAAAAGGGAAGGAATATTAAAGTTTCGTAGGCTTCAAACTGCTTCAATTCAAACTGGATATGTGGAAGAAACTCCCGCGCGCGCGCACGAAAACTTTCTCAATTGAGCAGGTCTCGAACCCAGGCCCTCGCGTCTATGAAGGGGGCAACAAGCGCACCAGCTGCGGGAACTCGTGCAGTCGGTTGCCGCGTTAGCGACACTGGCCGCTGATGCCCGCTTAGGATTCCCGGCGACCGCTCGCAGTGTTATGGAGTACAGGGCGTCGCCCGCGGAGCACCGGGGCCGCCTCCCCACCCACGTCGCCCCTGCACCAGCTCCCCGCCCACGCCTCCGGCTCCACCGCCGCCGTCGACCTGTGCGGCGCGACGGTGCGGAGCGGGAAGGGGCGGGGCCGGGAGAGAAGGGCCGGGGAGGGAGGACCGGGCTCCGCCGGGCTGTGCTGGGCCTTCCGCGGCCACCGGCCGCTTCGCGGAACTTCACAAGTTCGCCCGTTGAAAGCTCGGCCGGGCTTTTGGGTAATTTTATTCACTGGAGGGGAAGAGGAAAGAGAAGGTTTATAAAATTAGTATGAAATTAAAAGAAAATTAGTTCCTTCTCTTCTTTCCCTCTTCCCCTCCTTTTCTAAAAAACCTCATCCCCTGTCGAGCGACGTACAATTCGTGCCTAATTGGGGAATACCCGAAACACCGTCCGCTCCTTGGTAACTTAAAAGACAGGTCTCGTTTCGCGAATCTTCTGGTAAGGTAGTGACCAGAGTGTAGAAAATCTGTATTGTTTATTTCATCAAATTTTAATAATTCCATATACCTTGGGTTTGATAAACGAATTAGTCTTTTCAATGCCTCTCACAAGCATTTACGAGAAATCAACACAAAACACAGCGTGCAGAAGGCATATCAAGTTCAAAAACACGGACGACGTTGCAAATATGAAATATAAGTAAACAAAGCTGGTGGGAAACAAACACGAACGATGGACCTGGTAGTACAAAATTGAAAACAGAAACTTTCTGAAGCGCTCCAGCAAATATGTCCATATCAGATTTCAATATCGAAAAGTAACAATATTCAATTCTAAGAAAGGCATTCAAAAGTGGCCTTGTACAGATATCGACAAGAACAATGCGTATTTTCAACTGGGTTGGGCTGTACGTTTGGGAAATTTATCTTACACTCGTAAATGGTAATTTCATTATCTGTAATTGGATCGTATTTATGTATTTGCAAATACTGCACTACAAAAACATACACAACCAACCTTAACGCAATGTTAGCACATCAGTACCACATTCTGAGGGACTTGTCTATACTCAATATTCTCAGAAAGGTTTTCACAAACTTTAAAATCGATGACAACAGGACGAAATAGTGATGCAGAGATTCGTTTCATCGTGAGGAGCAGGAATCGAGGCTGAAAGAGAGGAACAACACAACAAAAATACTCCTGTGATAACCAGCGATAATAACAGATAAGCGGAAATGAAGGGTAAAATCTATTTGTCTTAAAGAATTTACGTAACTAGGTTGGCCAAAACTACACAAAAATAAATAATTACGTTGTTACCGAAAATTATTCAAAATAAAATTACATTTACTGCCAAATACGAATACATAACATATTTTAACACTAACTCCAATTCTGATTGACTATTATGACACACAAATTGAAAATTGTCGTAAATTGTGGATGGTCAATAAAACTGAATTCATCACTATAACGTTTGCCTGGAATTAATTAGAAATAATACGTCCATTAGAAGATCAATACCATGTAACCGATTTAGAGGAATACATGTTTGGTGTGCCATCCTGTACACAAAATCCGAGGATTATCTCACGCTGAAATTACATATCAGGAAACAATGTCGATTCAAACTGATAATTATTCCTCTTTAATGTAATGATATTAAAAGTATTTTCCTCGAGTCGTTCTAACACTATTTCGGGAATACGTACAGCCTACAAATGTAATAAATAATAATAATATAATAATAATATAATAATATAATAATAATATAATAATAATATAATAATAATATCGAGACACTTTGTAATAGAGACAGTCTGTACCTGAAAGAACGACAAATATTCATGACTATAGCCAGGCTAAAATCGGCCAACTCTGACACTGAAACATTATGCCGGCACTCGATACAACCGCTTCCACTCGAACCACAAAGTTTAAATCTATATGAAAATTATTTAAGCTGGATTTATGTAATGCACCGTAATAACCGACATTTTGCAGTGCGTCACAAAATGACGAGTACGAGGACACATATTTAATTTGCTAGCTAATGACATCATGACAACATTCTATCCTGATTTTTACACGTTATAATAGTCTTGTAAAATAAAGTAAAATATTCCACGAATACTTCATGTCCTAAATTCATGGTATACGGAATGTGAAATTATCAGTGCGTTTCGAAACAACAGTAGCTGTCTGGTACCACGTGGAAACGGAAGGGACTGGCGGGCCGAGGGCGATCTTGTGCGGATCACCTTCCACCGATACCAGGTGCGTTAGGAGAGGCAAAGTCCGCGAACGTGAGGAGCGGCGAAAAGGGGTTCGTTAATAGGCCCCCATAAATAAATTGAAAAGAGAATTCGACTAAAAACCAGCGTTGAAGTGAAGAAACGATAGCAAATATAGCAATGGTGTCAAAAAAGGACGTTATTTTTTAGAAGACTCTTTCCTGAAAACAAGCGCTGCAAGCACGCTGAAACCATTTTTACTCTGAGATATATATATGGCAGAAATATATTCCCAGAAATGTTAACATATAATTAGGAACGATAGGGAAGTGAAATAATTTTATTGTAGATTATAGTTTTGGTATATTTTTTCTATGGAATGCTTCATTCAAAAAACCTGCCTCAAGCCGTTGACTACACGGATGTCATAAGTGTTAAACAATTAAAGTTCATTTCAACAAATGAAATTCAAATAGTACACTTCTTTCGAAAGAAACTATATTTTCACGACTGAAATATTGCTCCATTTATTACTCATGCTGGGTATAATCGCAACCTCGGAGAAAATGAACGACTTCCTAGCAAAAATGAACGATTAGTAAATGGCGACCGTGCCCTTCTAGAAGATTTCCCGCACGTGGTCCCAAGCGCAAAGTAAATAAGTTCCACACAAAGACACGTCTCGAAAATACAAAAACGCTGTATCTTGCAACAGAGTTTAAGACGCGAGAGAGCTTTCGGCTACACAAAAAGACTGGAAGCGGCGGCGGCGGTGGTTGTCGGGAACGGTTGCGACGCCGCGCCTACCGCGTTCGGATCGCGTTTCCACGCGCGGAGGGACCGACGCCGAGACGACGGCTACGAGCGTGAGCGGCTGCGACAGGGTCGAGGTCAGGCATGCGCTAAAGGAGGGCTTTCTAAGCGCGCGCGGGGCCCGGGAGCAGCGGCGGAGTCCTTCGCGCCGCATGCATTACCGTCGTGGAGCGGAGATGAAAGATCGGGGCGAGGCGGGGCAGTGCAGGTCGGAGTAGAACAGGGTGGAAAGCAGTTGGACAGGGCATGGGGAGCCGTGCGGAGCAATGGGGAATCGGGCGGGCGATGGGCAAAACTGGGTGGAGCAGACCGGGGCGGGCCAAAAAGAGAGAGAGCCATGGGAACGGGACGGGACATAGCCGGGCGTAATAGAACAGAGTCGAGCGGGGCAATGCAAAGACGCTCGGAGGGGGGCGGGACGAGGTGGGGTCGAGAGGAGTGAAGTAAAGCGAGGCAGGGCAGGGCGGGAGGGGCGGAGTGGGCGGTGAGGAGCAAGGCGGAGCGGGGCGGGGAGAAGCAGAGAGGAGCGGAGTAGTGTGGGAGCGGAGAGGGTAGGGCGTGGACGAGCTGAGCGGGTGCGGGGTGGAGCAGGGTGGAGCGAGTGGACGGGCAGCGACGCCGGCGCCGCGCGAAGCGACGCGACGTGGTGAGCGTCTTCCCTCTTAGGCCGCGACGCCCGAGAGGAGGTAACGGGCTTCGGGCCGGGTCCTCTCTTCGAGAAAGAGAAACTTTCTATCCCTTTATTTTTCTGCCACGCGCGGAATAAGAAGAGAAGACGTTGCGGCGACAAGGAGGAGTGCTTTCCGAGTGCGATCGCATACGAGAGCAGACGAGTCGCGCTGCAAAGGTCGTGCCATCTGCAATACATTCAAGTAAATAAGATAATTCTCCGAGCGCTTACGAAGTATACGGTTCCGATCTTTTCTTTATATTCACGTCAATGCATTGTAAAAGAATAAAGTAGCGCTTCGAGAACAATAGGAGTTGAACTTGGTTCCTTTCTAAGCGACAGTATCTCTAATCTTATGTTCATGATGTGAAAATAATGGTAGTTGGTAATGACAGAACTCAATTCCTATTTCTCTCCCTTCAATTCCTGGAGAAAGGGTCTTACGCACCCCACAGAATCTTCTCACACATTACCTTGACACAAGAAAACGAATTTGCTTCAGCTACGTATGTTTTTTATAGAAGCTTCTGTAGTTAAAATATACCAAAAACGTACCAGAAATGTACGATGAAGACAAAATGAGTTACTAAACTTTCATTTTCTAAGTTTTGCTTTGATTTGTTCGAAAATATCAGAAAATATCAATGTACACATCAGCGAGCCAAAGAAAAGCCTACAAGCAACGATTCAAACTCTTACTTGTACAATAGAACGAATTTTGTTTACAGCTCGGATGCTCTAAAAAGAGGCTTAGAAATGCAATTGTAAACTAGAATAAATTTTTACAGACTTGTAAAATAGAAAAAGGCGTATACTTATGAAGAAGAGGGGCGCCGTAGTATTAAAGAATTTGTGGGAAACCTAGCTGATCAGCTTAGTAAGAATATAAATTTCTGCCCCTACAAATTCTCTTTGACTCTCATTAGCCGACCGGTCATACTCAAACTCCAATTGTAATGCTCGCAACTGATCATCGGATGCTGCAGTCACAGACCTCGTAAAGTAAGATTCAGTGTTTCCATCGTCTTTGTCTTTGCTCCGTGGATAACGTCAGGCTGGAGTAAGACGCTCAGGGACGCAGAAGGTCATAGCACAGAAACCTTTATGCGTTGAATGTTTCAGTCTGAGCACGCACGTGGTGGTTTTATGGGGTCGCTGCCCGGGCAGACTAGCTCTGCCCAGCGTCCGTCCGCTCTCACGCACAGCCGCACATGGATGCCCCCCTGCAACTTCACGGAAACTAGTGGAACAACACCACGTACTCTCTCGCATTATTTTTCCTTTTGCAAAAATTTTTCGAAAAATAGTGTTCAATGAAAATGATACCTCTGCTATTTTTAAGCGTCCTTGGCACTAGAGAAAGCAGCAATTTAAAGAAAAAATCTGGAGTAGTCTTTTGAGAATATTTATGACCTAATTTAAAGTCAATTATTTATAATAGATTTCTTTAAGGAAAACGTGTTAATCAATATTGTAGTTTTACAACCCGCGCCGTTTTTAAAAGCGTCCTCCACTCATTACCATAAAAATGTTTAAAGAAAAATTCTCATCTGTTTGTGAGAAAATAATTGTTTATGTTTCATGCAAAGTTAAGCAAAAACTACTCACATTTTCGGAAAAGTGTACATTAACGTATTTAAAGAAGTATATTTGAAGAACATTTTATTAAGGAAAATAAATTTGGAGGATCTTCGATTTTGTACGTAAAGGAAATGCCGGAAAAATTTCGAACTTTTCAAATTTTCCCAAACTTAGAGAGTTGAATCAAAATAACTCCTGCTTTAAGCCTCCTTTCACTCTATCCAAAGAAGAAGTTTTATAAAAACAGTTGGAGCAATTTTAGAGAAATTGTTTAACATGGCGTTTGAACTCTTAATGTTCAGTACCCTCAAAAATAAAAATATTTGTTTCTAATACGTAGGGCCTCGAGTTTCTCGAGATTGATAGACGACCATAAATTTTGAATCGTCTGAATGGCTTATGCGCTACCGTTGACTACAGACGGACGGACAAGGCAGTCGAACGGGAAATAAGACGGACAGAGAAACAGACGGATGGTCGGACGGATAGACGTTTTGCCTTAAATAAATTTTTCGGTATAAAGGTACCACAACTCGTAGATACTGACTATGCAACGTGATAAAGGAACTAATTTATTAAATATAGAAAAATTAATCCACTTTTTGCTTACCAGAGACTCCATAAAATGCTTTTTTTTCTGACGAAAAATCGCCACTCTCCGCTGAAGAACTACACTTTCTCTGAATTCCATAAATACGTTGTGTCGTGAGAAAGTAAAAACGGACGCTACAGTAAGTAATATGAACTTTTTATGAGACATGCAAATACATATTCTCCCCCTTATCTAAGGAACAACACACTATTTGATGCCATAGGAGCACCGCACACATTAACTACTAATGATATACGTACGGTTATAGTACTACCTCATTTTTTATTCATGGAATTTACACAATAAAATGTAAACAGCATCCGAACTGTTTGTGCAAAATTAATCAGTACTACAATGAAAGTCGCGTTTCAATGTAAAAAAGTTAGTAAAAACGAAAGAGGCTCACTGTTTTAATCGCAGAGAATCCGTTCACACTTCGAATTTTATGAACACCAAGACAGAAAACAATAAACTGAGTCAGCTCAATCACGCACATGCCGCCAAATGAAACAAGATGATAATCAAAAGTGGACTGAAAGCAAAAATTATCATTGTATGCAAACCTCGTGGATCCACTTAACGATAATATAGCTGTGTTAAAAGTGATTTCCACCGTGCTCGGGAATTAATGATTAAGTATTTTGGAAGATTTTAGCGTTTTGTTGCTTTCCACGCCTTACATATCTGGGTGGTAAGTTTTGTAAAATGCATCGCCAACTCTGCAGTATGAGCAAGTGCTGGAACAATATACAGATTACCAGGATACATTGCACAATTTCTGCAAACCTCCGAGAGAAATAAACACATTAGCGTACAATAAAAATATACTATATCGAAATCCACTTAATTAAACCAAGTACAAGGTGACCCGTCTCATCGCAAAAACAGAAGTTTCACCAGATTTTATACTTCACTTATAAGCAATGTACATTCCCAACGAGAGAAAGTCATTCTACGCGGACGTAGCGTTCCATTTCCTTTAGTGCGGAGTTTGGTGTGCAAATTGCGGAGGCGACGCATCCAGCGTGACTGTGTAGAGAAAAATTAAATGCATGGCGGTGCGCTGGTCGTAAAATTTGCATCGGTATACCCGCAAGCGACATCCTTCGCATAGGACGTAAAATTCGGTAAGTATCCAGAGTTTCGTTTCGTCTCTGGAGATTAACCACGAAACGCCTCTTGGAAGAAGAAACCTAATTTACGGTCGCGCCAGTAAGAAATTCTTCCGCTATTCGTGTCAAGGACTATGTGTTGCAGCTCGAAGCGTATGTCACACAGCGTCGAATCTGCAAAGCTGTACCCAGAGCTTCTCTCAGTTTTCGCAAAACATATTTTCTAGCGTTCTCTTGTTATGCAATCCGGCTCGACCACAAAAGCGCAATTTCAGGCCTTAATTCGGCTGCGTAATGCAAACGTTGGCAAAGATACTTTCATGGATCGAAATTAAAACGAGAGAGAGAGAGAGAGAGAGAGAGGAAGAAAGAAGGGAATGGAAAGGAGGAGGGAAGAAGAGAGCTAGAAGGCGGCAGAAAACAACTCGCGAGGCTTCAGGTTACGAGAAAGCTACAGTAGACCCAGGAGTATGCGGCATCCACAATCTGCGGACATTGTCCCGCGTGCGCAAACACGCGCCCCATTACGCAGACGTATGATATTGAATTTTCGCGGAAGGGCAGGGGAAACTGAATTCTCTGTTTTAACGCTAAGTTCATTACTCCGGCACATACAACCTCCCTCCTTCCTAGGTCGCTGCTAAACCCGGCGTCTCTAGGCCGCTTTGTTTCCGCGGTCGCGGCGATGGCGCGAACACAATAGTTGCCCAGGCGTAGATGGCGACTCGGGCCGCAGCCGATGCGAGGATGGCCTGAGCGGCCTCCGTTGCAGACGCTACCGCTGCTACCGCCGCTACCGCCGCCGCCACCCAAATAAATGCCGTCCCCGGATTCACAACGCGCGAGTAGAAGCTACGAAAGCCAATGAAGGAGGACCAACGCGAAATGGCGAGGAGAAGCGGAGGGAGAAATAGAGAAACAAAAGATATCAGGCCCATGAGGCGTCAGTGAAAGCGTTACGATGACTATTGAGACGGGAGACGGAGTCGGTTGCGTCAGCAACGGACAACGATTGCAAATAATAGTCCAGTCACAAGGTGATCGGGGGCAAGTAACGGAGGCCGGCGACGAAGCCGATTCTCTGCTAGAATGATAGGGGCACGAACCGAGGGTGGAGCCATGACAGAGCGGTCGGCGTGCGCGTGGGGATGATCGTAACCGTTGCTGGTTCTGGTGGTCTGTGGCGACGGAAAGCGGGAGCACGCACACGTCAGAGGGCCAAGCTCGTACGTACGAGCAAGCGCGCACACAAAGCAAAGGTAATGCTGTCGGCGAAGGCGACGGCGACGAATACTGTGGAGGAGGAGCGGGGCGGCCGAGGATATAGGAGGCGGTGATTATCATGAAGGCGAGATTGTTATGGCAACGGGAGGCCGCGGGGAGTGAGGGCGAGGCAGCAGACAAAGCGGCGAGACAGGATCAGCGGGGGCGGCGTGTTTGGCGCGGGCAGGCGACGGGGCCGGGGAAGGCGGCGACGATGCAGGCCACTGGCGGGCGAACCCAACGGAAGCTGGGGGAGAGGCACGGGGTCGCGAGGCCTCGGCGAATTGCAATCGCTCGCGCCGCGAAAGCGGCCCGCACTGCTGCGCCGCTTGGCCGCGCCCCGCCCGTCCCCGCCCCGCACTGCTGCGCCGCGTTGGGATGCAACCCGCAGTCCCGCCCGCCGCCAGAGATCTTGCTCTCGCGCCGAGTGCAGGACGCACGAGTTCTACAACGGATTGCCTGATTCGTAAGGCGGATCAATTCTCTGGTCTTTAGACCAAGTCTATGTCAATTACAATGTCACTCATATTGTTGTCGTTCTCAAATCCACATCCTCTGCATAATACGGACAGCCTCAAATACGGACACTGCTAAGAAGCCATATAAATAAAAAAAACAAATATTTTTTGTTATTAGCGACCACTATTATATGTAACGGTATGGTAACTATGAGGATGACACGATATGATGATGATAGGGATGTGAAAGGACCAACACAATACAACCATGCCCGAGGCGGGACTCGAACCCGCGATCCTTCGGTCCGAGATCGCTACGGCACTACTGCCTTCAGCGATCTCGGCCATCCGGACTAGCAAACCAACGATTGTACACACTTTAATAACATTATCTGGCAGAAATTATTAATTAGCAGATAAATGTCTAACTGGTGTCTTTCAAATTTTTTGATACAGTCAATTATATTTGGATGGAAAACATTCATACATTAGTTCTTCATTTCTTCGTCCTCAGGCTTTGTAGTTTAATCATAATTAAAAAATATAAAATTGAATGTTTGTATTTTAAGCGATGGGCAAGTCAAGTTTCGGGCGACTTGAGTCGCAAAAACATTCGCCTTATCCTAACTAATACCCGACCTGTTCGATGGTCTCCACAATTCCTTGCCAAACCAACGTAACTCATTCAAGCTGCTCAACTACAAGGAACATTCTCTCAACTCGACATTATACCAACACATAAACAAGGAGGTTCTGCCGCATTTTTAAAGCAGACCAAGTCCTCTTGCCAAACGTCCAACGCGGGCCATCCCTACTCTACGCGACGCCACGCCACAACGCCGAAGCCGCCCACGGGGCTCACAGGGCACATTGGGTACGCGGGTGCCCTTCGGCGGGCGGCGCGCGCGTTCGCCGTAAGCGAGGCAGCGGCGGTGACGGGGCGGGGCGAGGCGGAGAGGGGCAGGGCAGGGTAGGGCGGGGCGTCGAGGCCGGTCGGCGTGGCGTGGCGTGGCGTGGCGTGGCGTGGCGTCGCGCCGTGCCGTGACACGCGCGCCGTCGGTGCGAAGGCGCGTGGCCGAAAGGGTGGGGGAGACGGCGCTGAGGGACCTCGCACTAGCGGGAGAGGGAGAAAGAGAGCCTCGAGTCCGCCCTCCCTCGCTCGCCGCCCTGCCTCTCCTTTCCTGTGCCACTCTCCCTCCGCCCTTCGCGCCCGCGCCCCCGCGCGCGCGCGCGCGCTCGCTCCCGCCCGCCCGCGCCCTGCCCGCGCCCGCCCCCGTTCCCAGCGCACGATCGATGGCCAGTCCTACGCACGCGGCCTACGTGCGTTTCTTCGCGCAATTACAATTCCACGTTGCCAGCGAGGCCCAAGCGCAGAGAGCCCTGCGTGAAACCGCAGACTTAGCTTTAGACCGCGCGTAGTATGACATTATTCCTTATGCAACACACACATACGCTCCCCCTTGTTCTAGAAGGTGTAATCACGTGCTGAAACAACCATAAGACCTTCTAAGTCGCAATTCAATCGTCGTAATTTCAATCCAAAATAAACGAGCTCAACACACAAAAAAATCAAGAAAATCCTTGATTTATGAGCGGACCCCACTTTGTTTTAAGTTCCTCATAGAAAGTTAGGAAAATGTTCTAAATGAGTGGAAATGACTCTTGTGATTTCTTTGGTTTCTCATGTTAGACGGGTACCTCACTTGCTCCTATACTGAATGGAGAACAAGGTTCTGTTTGAAAGAAATGACAACATAAAACATACTACTAGTAAAGAGAGAAAGAATCACAAAGCAAAAAGGATAAATTATTTCCTCTTGAGAGCTTCTAATGATTTTATGTGCGACACGCTCGTTACTCGCGAGAAAGTGGACAGAATCAAACTCTAAGAAATCGAAGGTACGAGAGATCAACAGTTCTACATGACGAATGAAATACGAACTACTCTGAAACGTTACATCAACACAGCTATCATGGGCTATTACCACGCATTTCTATGTAAGCAAATGCTCGTGGCCACCTCCGGAAGATCAATGCATTTACGTGACGTCGCGACCAGCCAAACCTTGAATGGGTTGCTAGCAGGAAACAAGTGGCGATGGCAAGGCATTTCACGATGTTAACAGGATAAATGAAAGACTTCATGGAAGTGAAAGAATGGAACTTTTAATTATTGCTAAATAAGCTTATTTTCGAATAAACTACTTCATATGCCTCCACATTCAGTCTTTCAAAGATTAAAATCTAAAATTTGGATGAATGTGCTCGTTTACATTACTAAATCGACCTTTGAACTACACGCGTAAAACATTTACAATGATTTTCTCAACTTTCCAAATTTTGATATCTATCTTCGGATTATCATTTTACGAGTGGCACAGGACATATTAATTCTCGTAAGTTGCCAAACGCGATTGGGAATCAACATTTACCTGGTTATTCGACTTTCCGAAAAAGGAAAACTTCGAACATAATGACACAAAACCCCTCGGTTATCAGAAAACGAGACTAATATGGACAGGCGTCCGCCACACAAAGGCAGAATAATGTTTAAAACCATCGAATTACAGGAAATTGTCCCAAATCGAGGGCGTTCAAATTGATGGGCTCCACGGTATTTAAAATCTAGGGCAAATATGCGCGACCGAACTTGCATGGACTGGGCTCCACGCCAAGCCGAGTGCGACGCCCTACGTAAGTTCCAAGACTCCGCCTCCGTCGCCATCACGTTCCCAACATCGTCACCGTCACAGCCACGTGGTGCGTTGAATATGGAGTTGCCCTGCAGCGCGTGCGTGTTCGCGAGGGCGAGGGCGGAAGCACGGGAGAGGGCGGGCGGGCTAGGCGGCACTCGGCGGATTTCGTGCCCTTATCACACGTGTGTCGTCTCACCTTCATGGTCTGGGCTTATAGCAGGGTAAACACACCTACGACAAATCTTCCGCTATCTACGAAAATATTTGCTTTTTTCAAGTCGTCAAAACTAATTTACAGACACGATTTCAAATATTTTCATTTCTACCACTTTTTTTAAACAGACACCGAGCGTAGTGGCTCAATGCATAGGGCGCCGACTTCGCAATCAGGAGGTCCCGGGTCGATCCCCGGGCGGGCCATCCTGACCGGGGTTTCGTGGTTTCTCTTGGTCATAATGCGAATGTTGGGATGGATCACAAATACCACGATCGAGGTGATCACATCCTGCTACCTCTCACCACCATTCCTATTATCTTCACCATCACTTCATGCAGCATTCCCTGCAAAAGGCAGGAGGCCCTAGCCTTTATTGAGATCTTAGTTGGTTAATAATAATAATAACAACAATATAATAATAATAATAATAATAATAATAATAATAATAATAATAATAATAATTTGGATGAACAATTCTTTATTCATCTTTGCCGGCAGCCCTAGAACGAGGGAATTATCAGTGTGATTTATTACTATAAGACTGGAATTAATAAAAGCTGGCAATTTAACTTTTTTCATTGCAAAAGGCAGATACATAATCCTCGATTTTTAGTGTATTTTTAATATTAATTATGAACTATAATGGATATAAAAAACTTTATATTAAATGTCTAATAGTTTATGCGAGACCATTAGCGTATTTTTTTCTTTTGCTTCATTTATAGAAAATATAGCTGATGTTGCTGTTGCACTAGTACAAATGGCTTTGGCTTGGTAGTATTTGGCTTGGTAGTACTTTTGATAAAAGGTAGAGATGCAATGCAAGCTTATAGCACAGAAACATTCTCGATTCATAAAACGTTTTTTTTCTGATCATATTTCAACAGGGCTTTTCTCTGTACCGGTAGTTATCATCTTAACATTACCGAACCCGAATACACATAGCGTAAATTTAAAGCTCTCCGACCCGCATATTTTTTTATAGAAGTAAAAAGAGTTGAAAAGGTAGTCTGGGTCAGGGAAAGGTCAAATGATGAAGAGCAGGTGTGCTCCGCCACACGAAGCGTAAATTTATCACTAGTTCACTTTAACGCAGAGGCAATTAGCGACATGAGCAATGCAGTGTGTTCTTAATCTAGTTGACAAACTAATATCGGTTAACGATTCTTAACGTATATTTTACAAACTATGTAATTGGTGTGAGTTTAAAAAATGTTACAAAAACGACATAAATTTTACTGATCCAACTTTTCGAAACAAAAATGGACACTGTTAATGATGTGTTGCAAGTTAACTCTAATCAATTCCTTCCAGAACGTTTATCGTACTTCGCATACAGGATTTATGAACGCCAATATGAACATTTGGAGACAATGTTATGCATACATTTTCACCCCCACACTAACGAATTCCAAACATATTTCGTTCCCGGTTTAGAAATATTTGCTGGACTATTTGCTATACTATTTTTATTTTTTTATAGCAAGATTACATTTAGCAATAGCAATGAGGATCAGATGCAAAAATCGAGGATTTTCAGAAAACTTTTAAATATATCGTCGTTGAAGAAACAACCGCGTACCTGACTTTAGGCAGTTTTTTTTTCTTTTCGATCCCTGATGCCAAAGGCCATAGCTCTTTTCAATTGATAGTGTCACAAATACAATATAACTCATAATAAGTGTTGAATTACATTTAACGTGATATTAAATGGAACCCGTAATGTAAGGTATGCCAAGATATCAGGGGTGTCACAGATGTCAGTTACACAGTATTGCTTATTCAACGACGATAGTACAAGAGATTGGTCTCTTACAGAGTTGTCAGAAGATATCTTTCCGAACAGCTCACGCTCAATCAGAATTGTAAGTATGCTCAGCAGAAGTAAATGAGAATATTTCACTTCGGCGACGGTCTAAGAGACGGACAACAATCGATGATCCAGGATGAGAAGTAATGGACACGTGGAAGATCATAAAGGTGCTACTGTAGGTTCTTGGTGCAGAGATTCTTGACGAGACTTTACCCTCCATATCGTCAGATCAATAACCATGGCTGCAAGAGATTTCAAATGAAAGGAGGAACAAGTGGAGTTTGAATCGTACAAACATTTCCTTCCTAACGAATGAAAACGTGGAAATTGTAAGCGAAATATTCACTCAATCGAGCCAACACAGGAAGCCTGCAATCCAAACCCGTCGCACTCTCCGAATACACACAGCCCGGGTCGGTCGTTTTGAATCGGGGGCGGCGGCAGAAAGACTACTCTGCGGGCCGGGCAGGCGATAGAGCAAAGCTTTTTACCAAGTTAGAGAACTGTAGTCATCCCATTAACTTGTCTCTCCTCGCCACGCTGGCCGAGCGCGCGCAAAGTGCTGGGCAGCCGGGCCCGCCCGCCGAGCGCGCTCTGGCCACCGATACACTCAAGACAGCCGGGCGCCCCGGGCAGCGTGGCGGGGCGGGGCGGGCCCCTCCTTGGGACGTGGGTCAGAGGTCAGCGACGCGCAACTTATAACATTTCAGACTATAATGGAAGAAATTGGTTTATTAATTTGTTTTGTTGGAGACAGTCCTGGCATTGTTGGGAAGAAGCTACACATATGGTTACTGCAACGTTAGTAACATATTATAAACATTTGATCACATGAAATAATACAAAATTAAAAGTCTCCATATGTTTCTAATTATAAAACATAATTACCATTTAATGAGTATTTAAGAAAACGAAGTCTTCTAAAATGTAAAGCGATCACATGTTGGGAACGAGCCTATCATCAATTTGAAAACCAATGCACTATGAAAGTGATCCTAAAAGATGGGTACAAATAGGTTTTCATTCAAATATATTTTGTGAATGTCAACTCTACAAACTACAATGAAGCCAATTTAGGGGCTTCCAGGTACATATGTGAGATGGGAGGAGCGGGGCGTGGAGAAGCGGGGGCGTGGAGGAGCGGGGGCGTGCAGGAGCGGGTGCGTGGCGGTGCGGGGCGTGGATAGCCGAAGAGCGGCACGTCGTAGCCTGGTGAGCGTTGGAGGGCGGGGAGGAGAGACGCGGCAAGGGACAAAACGCGCCCGCTCGTTCAGCGGTGGCGCGGGCGCGGGAGGTGGCGCGGCGGCCCCCGGGTGTCCTCCTGGCGACCGCCCGGCTGGCGGCGCCGCCGCGCTGGAATCTTCTGTTGGCGCTAGCATCGACCGCGGCGGGCACGTGCGTCCGGTCAATATGCACGCCAGCTCTCCAAAGCCGACTCGGCGGCTTTTCGGCGCCCGCGACCAAAATTCAGGCTGCCGATATTCAAATCGCGATCGATGCTCGATAATGAATGGTATCGGATTATATGAAAACATATTAGTGCGCACAATTTTCCTTGCTCTATGGGCTTGTTTATGGATCTTTTCGTATAATGGATTTCCTATGCAATTGTGATAAGATAATGAATCGGGTGACACAATAGAATAATACTGCTAATGCCAATGTCTTCCGTGAATACTAGAAATATGTCTTTTATGTTTTTTACGACCTACAGCATATTTAATAATCAAGTACAAGTGTAGCTAAATCTACATCAACATTAAAATAATCCCAATATTTATACCTTTGGTAAGGTTCATTTCCTGCCATTGCACAACATTTTGCTATCTATTCATATTGAATTGTAACAAAAACAATGTATATTTTATATTATTTCCTTTTCCGCCACAGAATAAGAATTTTATCTCTAGACTGGAAAAGACTAGGAAAGAAAAAACATATAAAGAAAATTTATATTGTAGGTCGCGCAGAAAGATCGGGTACGAGTAATGCTCTTCTCCCAGGAACAAACAAGTAACAAGGATACTCAGAGCCAAAATATTTTCATTGAAACAAATTTTATTTACTATATTATTTTCCCAATAATCCCTATTTACAACGAATTCTGATTACATGACAACCATGAGGATTGAAAATTAACTACACATTTGTCTCAGAGTCTTCCCTCTTGATACAACTCATTGCCTATCTGCCCCTCTGCCTATATTATTGTTAACGCGACCTATCTTAACACCAAATATTTTAATTCTTTCGATATTCACCCAAGAAATCTACTTCAAATCGCCCGTCTATTTTCTGAATATTGCCTTAGCGCTCTGCACTCGAAAACTTTCGTAGGTCTATCACCTCGGAACGTAAATTTCCAAAAGTATCGCTCTCTATTTACCTGTGTCCTAAATTTTATACATATGTTCGTGATTATGTCAAAGGGATTGCGGGATGTATTTACCAAACTCGATTTTATAAATTTTATATATTATATTTCACTCATTCGTAAATCGTAGGACAAAGATTTTTTCACCATCTCCAATGCATGGAGTAATTCTGACACAAGGAATAGTTATACTCTGAAGTACGTATAATTCACAAGGCAAAGAAACCCTTGATACGTTTCTAACGTAGAGCGTCTACAATGCCTGCTTATGGTTGGTAATACAGCCTTTCAATAAAGAAGTTTATTCTTTTAATGGTTTTACTGCTGTGACGTGATTGTTGTGATACTTTTTCAGTCCCTTAAAAATACGCATTATTCCATGTTAAAGGTTCTGTACATTTTGTTAGAATTAAAATGCTCTTGGGGAGAGGGTGTGGTTCAAAATAATTATGGGTGATTTTTTTCTGATTCGTATTATGAACCGTGTTAATCTTATGATTTGCCAGTTCTCCGAGCGCCCTGACATGCCAAGTACAACGGAGGTGGATTCAACTCGTTACCGTCTGAGGGGGTTCGTTGTGATTCCCGCGTTAGGAATGCGAAGACCGCGCGGCGCTCGGCAATGTCGCCTGCGGCCTGCGCGGACCCCGACGGCCCCAGCATCAGCAACGGCGCCTGCGGTGGTGGTGGTGGTGGTGGTGGTGGTGGTGGTGGTGGTGGTGGTGGTGCTGCTGCTGCTGCTGCTGCTGGCAGCGGCGTCGACCTCTCGCTTGCGGGGGAGGCGTTATGGACTGAACGCCGGCCGAGGGAATTATTGCTGCGAGCGGAGGAAACGACGCGGTGCCGCGACGAAAAGAAAGAGAGTGGGGGTGCAGAGGGAGGAAGGGACTGCGAGAACGGTTCGCGATCCGCGAGTTGAACGAAAACGACAGTAAGGGAGGACTGCAAAGAACAACAAAAAATAGGTGCAACAACGACACATCATTTCCCGTATTATTTGTAACGGTTACGTGATATTATATAACGCTGCAACTCGTATATATTATTACACCTACCTTTCGAAAACATTTATTCACCAAACTAAACGTGGTAAATTAAAAAAAAGATAGTTTTGGGGAATATATTGGATTAAAAAATGTCTGGTAGCAATATTGAATTTGTAAAGTAGGCTAAAAATCGAACTGCTACATATTTCAAAATTTCGGAGGTTTTAATGAAAATAGGTAAATATACCATTTTTATAATGGCACTTTCCTCCATTCAAGAAAAAAAATGAACACCAAATTTCACACTTAAATTGAATGTGTTCTATAGGCTTCATCCTACCTCTAAAAATTATAAGATCCTTTTCAAGTCCATTCGACTAGATCGACTGAGGAATATCCTTTATGGGGGAATCCTGTGTACGGCTCAGACGCTAGAGGTGCTCACAAGAAAAGGGGTGGGAGGACGTTTTGAAATACAAAACTTTTTCAGTATCAGGATCTCCCCTCAAAAACACTATTTCCGTCAAAATTACGACATAGATTTTTGGTATTATTACATAACGTTATTCGTAGAGTCCACACACACACACACACACACAAACTATGCATATGCTGCATACGAGTAATTACACACACCTCATGCTCTAGAGTCCGAGAAAATAAACGGTGCGAGAAGTCGAATGTCAAATGCCAAAGGTGCGTGAAGAATAGGACGTGATAATAGCGGGGCCGGCTACGTCTGGGAACATTGGAAGGAGAGGAACCGTGATACTCACGGTTCGCAATGACGGCAAGTGCGGCAAGCACAGGGTGCATGGCGCATCTAAAGGCTACAAGGGCAGGAGGCATCTAAAGGCTACAAGAGCAGCGAACTCAATTCTACTTCGGTGGCGAACGACGTGACTGGGGAGAGGGGAGAACGCCGAGAAGAACAGGCAGACACGGGAGTGGCACAAGTGATCGCGAGGGCGGACGAGACAGCAGGGACGCGGGAACGGAGGGAGCGAGCGTCGGGAACAGTGTCGCGGCATCTCCAGCGGGTCCGGTTGCCCGCCTTCCACTGCACCGCTGCCTCCGCCATCGCCGGCCCACATTTATATTCGCGCGCGCTCGCGCCTTATCCCGGGGATTTCGCTGGCTCTCGGACGTGGCCCGAGATCTCATTCGATTCGGGCGCACCTTCCCGTGCTTTTTCGTGCGTCCAACTGTCACTTCAATTCCATATCGACTGAAATGGGCGCCACTTTTCACGATGGTTCACACCCGTGAATCTCGGGGTATATTTATTTCTTTTCCTTGCTTTTTTCTTCAGCGTTGTTTTTTCTCTTCACTCTTTATTTCTTTCTTTCTTTCTTTCTTCTTCATCCTACGCCACCCGACGCCGACTGCGACTGCCGTCGCTCTCGTTGTCCTCCTTATGAACGTTCCTTTAATTTTAACTTTCCAGAAGCCCGGACGTCCTGTCTGCGCGAATAGAGGGTACAGCACGTCTGATTTCTTGCGACGGCCTGCAGCGCGCAGTCATTGCCTTTTCGTTCCTTCTGTAGGGCAGCAGCCTATGAAAAGTTGCACTACAAGATTCCAAACTGATGTGCCAGATTTCTTTGCGACTTACCAAAGGAAAATAGTACAATAACGCGTCAAAACTAAGAAGAAATGAGTGGTCAATAATAAATAAAGTAAACTCAATTCCGTACATTTAGTGTAGTTATTCCAAAACTAATTTTAGAAATACATGATAGTATTTCATTTTATCAAAGAATTTACTTGTATTTTGAATGAAAAGTGTGCTGAACATGCATTAATTATCGCGCAAAATTTATTAACATGACAGAAGTACTAAATATCGTATATATAGTAACTAAATCGTTTCTCGTTACCCGCTTTCCATGAAAAGGCATTCTTGTATAATTATACTAATATTACCATGATCCAATGCTTCTGCTTTTTTAGTGTCGTGAAAATTACTATAAAATGAAAGTACTATGACTCTTGTTAATTTTAAAATAATTGGCATTTACATACAAAGATCTATATATTTTAGAATTAGTGTTACATCTGACTTCCTGTGTATCACAACCATATAGCGCGGACTCGAATATCATACCAAGTAAGATAGATTAATTCTTTCCGGCGCAAAAACCCATACCAGAAGCAGTTCTCTGTAAAATAAAATATTTCTGATTACACAATACTCCGATAAGACCGAGTCCATGAAAGAAAAAAAGCTGGTAAAGAAACGAAAACCAACGACAGCAAATGGACTGTCGCCGGAACAGGTTGCAAACACGTCCATTTGACCCTTAACACAGAACCTGAGAGAACAGTTCATTTGACCCTGACAAGAAAATATCTCGTATCTTGTCGAATCCGCCGGATACCAAAAACATCACAACAAACTCTAAGAACCCTCCTTCGTTTTATCTACAACGCCGTAATCGAAATAAGTCGTAAAACATTCACGACAAGTCGCCGAAGCCACGTTCGGCTACGCATCGACGTAGGCCTTGTTACCATTGTTCCAGCATCCCCTGTCAGTTCCCGGGGTCGACAACCCTCGCCGGCTGGCCACCCTGCCGCCCTCCGACCGAATTCTGCAAGGACGTTGATGCCCGGGGGCAACCTCTAAATTTAACGGGCCGGGGGTCCCAGAGGGGCCGGATGCTCGAGGCTCGCGAGATGGGCAGCGGAGGCCGGCGGCGGCGGCGGCGGCAGCGGCGCGCGGTGGGGCAGAGGCGTGGGTGGAGCGGAGCGGCGGGGCGCGGGGCAGGACGCGGACCGGGGCGGTGAGGCGCGGGGCCGGCGCGGTGGCCGAGGAAGGCACGGGCGGGGTCGGCGGGACGAGGATGTGGTCAGCGGCAGGCAGACAAGTCCCGCAAAAGGATTTTACCCGGGCACGGGCGGCTAGTAATGGCCACGGGTGGGGAAATCAAAGATTCAAACGATCCCCCTAACCGCCGAAGCATTAAACATTCAGCACGCCTGTACGCACAGGCCACAGGGCGAGCGCGGGCTCTCGCTGGAGAGGATTATGAGGGCGAGATTCAAGCTGACTTGGCCGAGCAAGACAAGTCCGAGCTACAGACGCGCGATGCGCGGGCGCTCGCCGGGACGACGAGGGGAGAGGAGAGAGGCGGGAGACACGCGAGCGGTCGCGGAAGAGGGATAGGTCGCGGGTCTTATAGAAGAGGGGGGAGGAGAGAGGCGGGAAATAGGACGGAGAAGGGAGGGGCCGTCGGGAGTGGGCAGCGTGCGACACACAACTGCACTTCCGCGGCCCCGGGGCGGGGCGTGTCACTCAATCATTTACCGGGTACGCTCGGACCCAGTTTCGTTCCGCTGCGAATAGCTCTCCCATGTGATGGTGACTCGCGTCTAGGTACGCTGGGCCAAGGGCCTCGTACTACTATTACTACAAATACTCACGCCAGAACAAGTGACCCAGTTGGACCCCGAAGAAATAATCATTAGAAAAAATATGTTTACCGTGATCAGCATGTACTCGACTTTTCTATTTGCATTCTAGAAAAATAAAACAGTGTTTAACAAGTCTAGGAGACGAAAAATGCACCCTGTATTCTTTTATAGTAGATAAACAAATAAAATGCAAATTAAGAGGTATACGAGGTAAGTAATAGAATAGTTCTCTATCTGGTCTCCACCTGCCGTTTGCACTGAAGATCCCCGTAATGCGACTGGAAAAGCTTTATGCACTAAGTAATTATGCAGAAACTGCGTATAAGTCTTCTATTACTGAAAATATACAGCTAGCACCACATCCTACTATACACGCGAAAGAAGTAAGATGTTTTTCACTAAAACTCAGTAGGCCAAACATTCGTGACTCTCAATGTTTCGCTAAAAAGGATTTTCAGCATCTTGCGCAATAATAAACTTTGTTCAAGCAATTGTCAGAAGATGTACTATATATATATATATATATATATATATATATATATATATATATATATATATATATACACATATATATATATACACATATACATATACATACACACGATATTTGGGTATCTTGTGACATTAAGAAACGCTCACATTAAAAACTGGTAATGAAAACAAAATTTCAAGAAATATCATAAAACAGCATCCGAAATAGATAACCTTAATCAAATGTCTGCATTGGGTAACATATTTACGCATGTTACGACTGTAACAGACGCAGTTTCACAATCCTTTTTTTAATACCTTTCCTGGAAAAGAGCAAAACCATCTTAAACGAAAAAAGAATAGAATTTCATCCCGGGAAAGGTCTCTACCCGCTTTTGGTCATCGCGACTTACGCGCACATACTATACGTTTCACCTCCACCCGCGATTGTAAGGAAAATAAGCGGTATGAAGGATTCACGAGATGCGTTGGCAGAGAAAAACACTTCAACATTTTTTTGCGTTCTTCTTTCTTGATCTTCTTTGAAGGATTAAGGGATAACCTCCTCTGGCGGCATCTTTCCATGAGTGGAAAAGAGGCACGGGCGGAGTCAAAGCAAAACAACTCGAATGCTATGGGCAAGAAAAAGGATCTTGTTGCGGAAGTTTTCACTATAAAGGTGTTGGATTCCGAGACGTGCCCATACTGTCGCGTGGGGATTCGAGAACAAAAGACTTCGTATTTTTAGGAGCAGGAGTTACAAATGCGTCCACATATCTCATTCCGCGCGCAGCAAAGAAGTGCAACCTGTGTGCGAGGAACGAGCTTTACCTACGGCTGCGCAGACACTTCAAATTATTTTAGACCTGAAATCCGAGCATGAGGTGTGACGGAGAGACGCACACAGGACGAATACACGCCAGATTGTCTGGGATTAAACTAATTATTTGTTGAGGAGGAAAATTATATATATCCAAGATGAGTGTTCATTATAATAAACTAAAATCAATGTACCCTGGGTTGCCCAGGTATTTATCAATCACAATCCTCGATTAGACTGAAAAAGGAATAAATTCTATAAATGGTGTACTCCCGCCTTAAACTGTTCTCATCCTCCCTAGGCTGTACTGCTACGTACCTTCCTCAGGCGTGCCTTATCCCACCGGTCCTACTCCATGCTGTCACTCCTCACCTTGCATCGCCCCGTCTCGCTTTTCCCCAAACCGACCTGCCGCGTTTACTACAATTATCGTTACTACAACTTTTGTTGCTGTGGGCAGCCCTAACAAGGTACATAGTTGCATTCTCTGAGCAAACTTCGAATTACAATTTTGACATTCAATTGATATTATCTCAATGAATAAAACGCATTCCATAGACAATTTTAAAGTCACGTCGGTGAATTTCCTAAACGTTTTCGAGACTTGGCATGAAACTGAAAAAGTGCAAACTTAAATTTACGCTAGGAACGAGAGACGGGGTAGTTTTACGAAATTTCATGAAAACTACAACTTTTCTTCTTTTCAAGGTCACAGGTAAAATATTTCTGTAAAATCGGAATACAAACTGTAGATTTGTATGCAAACAAATCTCCTTTATGAAAGAGTAAATAATAAAACGAGCGGTGCAACAGAATAGCAAAAATATATTCTCGACTACTTAGTTTTCTAACTTCTTCGGTCTGGGCTGGCTTCACGGTCTTGCTCCACCCTCTTGCCATCTGCCATCTATCGCCACCCAATAGTCATTTTTTGGCGTTTTCTCCCTTTTTCGGTTTCATAATGGTAAATTTAAGATATTATGCATATTTTCGTAGAAAAATCTCAAACAGTTTTTAAAAGTTAATCGTTTAAAGTCAAGTGTAAATGCGAAATTTGAAGCTCTTTTTCACAGGAATATTTCGAGATATCGAAAAAAATCATTTGAAGTCATTTTAAGCACTTCCACTCCCAAATGCAACGCTGGAAACATGCATATTAACGGCGTGGGAGATATTTAAAAATATAAGTCTATTTTTGAAAAACAAGAAACGAATACACCAAAATGAATTTTATGTCATCTTAAACGGTGCAATTAGCACTATTCACACGAAAATTTTGAAAAAAAAAATTTCGAAATTTTTTTGAGAAAATAGCGTCTGATCATTTCTGAAAATGCGGAATCTTGAGCTCGTTTTCACGGAAAACTTTTGAGTTTTCGAGAATTTCCTCTGCACACTAAATAACTTTCTCTGTACTTGCTCCTTATACGTCCGTGTACGAGAAAGTAAAAACCTTATCCAAAGCATATGCCCGACAAAACACACTACCTTTTGGTAGAAACTGCATTGAAATCGTTTCAGGCGTTCCCGAGATTACCCCGCACAAACAAATGAACAAAAACTGTAAAAACAACTGATTTGGTGTTTATATTAAGTAAGCTTATGGGGTTATGAAAAGACACTTACTTTGAAATCACACTTCAATTTTCATTATATACTTTCCAGTACTAAAATTTCTGTAACGAAATAAGTAAGTAATAGAATATACTAAGAGCCTGCAGGAGCAAAAGTGCTGCTGAACAAATCCACACAAAATGGTTTTCAAAACAGTGACACTCACACTGCTCAATAAAAAATAAATATTTGCAATTTCAATCCAAATCGAAACTGCTTAATTGCTTTTAGATTTTACCCGAGTTCCTGGGTATTTAATGCAACCTTAGACATTCCTCAAATTGCTGGAGGCTTCATAGTATTCTTTCAATTTCTGCATACATTTAAATTAGTGAGAGGTTTTTGTGTTTTTCCCCAGAGTTCCTGGGTACCTTACGAAGCCATAGTCACCTCTCACATGGCCGGAGGTTGCATAGTTTTCTTTCAATGTCCGCGCGCATTAGAAACTAGTAATATACATACATACCTACTTATCCCAAATAAAATTAAACCTTTTAGGCAACAATTCTAGTGAATGCCTGAATAATAAATATTGTTTAGCCCAATACACTAACGCAATTGATTGAATTATTATCAATTTATCATCTGGTCTTTTGCCCGAGGAGTTAATCGGACGAGTTTAGCTCAGAGCCAGCATTGCCGTTGACTCTGCAGCAACTCTAACCGTATCATAGAGTTTAAGTCCTGATGTTGGTGGATCTTCGACTCTCAATTCCCCCCACAAGCCGACGTGTACGTCGGAGCCGGATCTCACCATCCAGCAGCGATAGAGTCAACGCCACCTCCCGGGTTAAAACACTCACAACACTAACGGGTTTAATGACCATAGTAGTTGACGAGCCCGTAAACATCAGTAAATCAATCGATTATGGTGTGATTTCCCCCTCACCCATTCGGCGAAAACATGTTAGTTGTGTAGATCACATACACGGGGAAGGGAGCTAATGGGTGGATAGGGAGTTTTTTGGGAGATAATAAGTGTACCTTTTTAGGGTAACGTAGAGAAAATTACTGGTGTTTCATTATTTTTTCTGCAAACGTATAATATTATTATGGAATGTTGCTGAAACTCAAAAATTGTTGCGTACCAATGACAATTTAGAAGACACGCAAACAAAAGCAACCCCATTTTCAACTCATACTATATTGCACTTGTTATGTTTAGAAGAAGAAAAGTATTAGTGGATCCGTCAAAAAGCAATTTTTTTACACTAGGCCATTTCTCTTACGCTAAAATCACATAAATGATCATGTTCGTAAAAATGATCAATACATGATTAATAAATACGTTTTTTGTACTTTCTTAATTTAAACTTTAAGGAGAAAAAGTTTATATTTTACTTGCAGCGGAAGAAAAAAGTACGAACCTATCTTTCCTTCTAACGATTTTGAGAATGAATGAGAACGCAGAAAGTCTGTACTTATTACATGACATTACAGTTCAGTGCATTTGTCTAAAAGCAGCACAGAAAAGAAAAAAAAGGCTAAATAACGTTCATTAAAATTTTCAGAAAATTAAATCCTATTTTTACAACAATGAAAATGTGCTGGCACAATCCGGTGCCGTCTAATTCGAAAGCTCAGGATACTGAACTTCCAGATAAGAGAAAGCGACTTTTCCCTTTGTAGCTTCAAATACTCCCTTCATATCCCATGCCCAATGTTAATACCGAAACTCACTTTTCGTCAAAAATCGTCGACTCTTTCAAAAGCTCAATCTGTATGACACCGGCCAGAGACCTGCAATTGCGTGGGCGCCAGGACCACAAGTTCCAGAGGAACTACAAATAAAGCTTGTTTGGTCCCGTTCGCCTCTGGTGCTTTCTATGACAGTGGCCGGGAGTATTGCGGCAGATTTAAATTAGTTTCCGGGCGCCCGCGCGACCGCCGTCACCTGTGCGCCGGACGTCCGCACAAAAAATACCATTTCGTTGGCGCATCTTTGGCGGGACGTGGCGAGCACGTGGCGAGAGGGGAAGGGGGGCGGCAGAGGGCGGAGGCGACGTGGGCAGCTATCGGTGAGCGAGCCCGTCAGGGGCCGGCCGGGAGCCTATAACGCGGGGCTGTGACGGCTCGTCCCCCGAGACAGCCAGAGCTGATTTGTTGCTTTCTGCTGCGTCTCTCGCAAGCGACCACGCCCTGCGCGCGCGGGACGTCCTCGCGCGCGTCATTTCGGAACCCATTCCGCGCGCCCGCCCACCACCCCGCCGCTGCAGTCCCCGGCGTACCATCCACTCCGCCGTCATCGCCACCCAAAAACTTTTTCTCGGTGGCATCCCTCACCGACCGTGACCTCTTCTTTATTCCTTTCGTTTCTATCTGTTCATCTCTCTCTGTTCTTTTCCTTCAACTATCCTTTTTTTCTGTCTTAATTTGCCGCTCATTCCCCCTCCTCCTCCTTTCTAATTTCTTCATAACCCCCTAATTCCCACGTACGTCTCACCTTCGACGGCAGTTTCTATATACATATCACAATATAAAATAATAATATATCACCACTTCCATTATGCTGTCATAGATCCTTCGTCACTGACCTCCAGTCATTTTTTTCATTACCCTCCTTTTCTCATGCTTTCCTCTCTCACCCTTCCACCTACACTGTTGTTTCAGCTTGCAGTCCCCTCTACTCGCAGTGGCTTCGCTCAGTTCTCCCGCCATCCCCGCTTATTTCTCCCACCATTCCTCTCGCCACCTTGCAGATTAATTCTGCCTCGCCGCGGGACTATGTTGTTCCTGTAATACCTCCGCCGAAGTAATAACGAAACTTCGCCATATTTATAATTTTACTATACGGTTCGGTGATAAACGTGATTTGTACGTCACCGTTTAATAATTAGTTTGCACAAGTTAAGACGCGATTCCGAAGTGAGGTAGTTGAAATCATCTTTTCATTATATTCCGCCTCCCGTTAAAGAAATATTAAATTTACAACTTCTTTGCGATAATTTTGAAAGCGCGCGAACCCCGAGCGCGAAATTACCATAGTGAGAAAGCAAAAAGGAATCGATTCCCCCAAAGCCGCGCTACAGCACGGGCACTGCCACGTTAATTAAAAGAACCTTTATTTTCTAGTTTTTATTCGTATAATTAAAGCTCGCCTCCGTGCTTTGAGAAGCTGGAACGGTGCTTCCTCAGCTTAGATGCCGGACACCGGCGAATGGACGCCGACTGTTCACATCAGCACAATACAAATGCTATATACGCCAAAGACATTTCTTTCTCTTAAAAAATAGCAACACCATTGTAACGTTCTCCTCCAGTAATTCAGAACTGCCTGACCAACACACGGTTTCCTTTGTACCTCCCTTTGCTGCTTTGATCATTGCGCGAAAGAGTGGCGTTCTATTGGTTCCAGTATTTCTGAGCGCTAGCGGTATTTGCCTTTTCAGTCGAAATGTGTACGCCGTTCCACTAAAAAACAAGCGAGCAGAGGCCGCCAATCACATGCGTTACAGTCGTCTAGGCCAAGCAATTCCACATGCTTCCACTCTCAGCCCCAGATGCTTTGATCTTGGAGAGCATTAAATGAGTTGGTCCATACTGAGCGATAGTGTAAGTGAGGGCTAGTAGGATATTCTTTATACTATATATTGAGAGAGAACAGCCTGTGCCATTGCGTTATCCGCATATACAGAGTACACATTCGCGTTGTTTGGTGGAAGAAACAATGTAGTATCGCCAAGTTCTTCTGATAATCACTTGTCACGTCAGAGCCACTGTACTGAAATGCATAGGTTTCTGTTTTTGTGTACAACGTAAAAACATGGTGTATTTTGCGAAAGGTACAATGAAACAATATTCCAGCGTCAGGATAAGTAAAACATATCCGAATGATATTCTAAGGAAATTATAATGAAGTCAATTTTCACAAATATTCATGCCTCTATTATGTTCATACTTTATCTTAACGTAAATGTACCTTGGTGCGACTGCAATATCTGACTTATTCGACTGTTCACTTAACACGTTTTTAACACGAGTTTTCATAACACTAGTTTTAAGCAAATTAAGCTTAAAACTAGTTAATTAAGCTCTTAAGGTCTATTGCTTTGTCTTTGAACATTCAATATAGATTTCCTGCCAAAATTTTGAGTACTTTTTTGAAAATAGACTCAAAGGAGCTTTCTTCTTTAATACTGAACACAGCTGTTCAAATCGCCTGTTTCTCGCCCAAGAAATACCTTCTTTCTGTGCTAGATGAAAGGAGCGTAGCGAAATTTGCGGGGTCAGACGGAAGAGCGGGCCTAATGGCCCGAGTCTCACCACGTAAAATAAGGCAAATTCAATTCAATTCAATTCAATTCAATTCAGCTGTAGAATGTAAGATAGGTAGTCTTATGCTGATCGTTTGCCAACAACTAAATATGTACGTAGGAGGTCCAGCGAATCACGAAAATGTACACAAATCGGAGAGTTGACGTTTCCAGCAATTTACAAAGCAGAGTTTGCACTATTTGATATGGCATTTACTGAACATTGAGAATAAATCACCGACAATATAGGCGAACCACGTGAAGATTCTACACTGTTCTCGATCTAGCATGTCAGGAAGTTATTTGCTTCCCTAAAGTTTACGCTTTTCATTTACGCGATAGACACAGCGCTTTTATTTAACGTTTACCTGGTGCGTGTTAAAAATGCGTTAAAAATTAAACAGCGATAAAACAGCAGCTAGGGAACGCAAATAGGTATAATTTATCCTTAGTATGTTAGTACACGACTTGACTGCGAGTACGCCGAGCTTCTCATTATGCGGCATCCCCAATTTAATCTACACGATTCACTGGTGCAACACATGAAACTCAGCATGTACTGAACGCAGAAAATATCCCGAAACGAGCTGCAGCATGACTCGTTCTCGCCACCGCGCACGTCTAATCAAGCGCAGAGAGTGGCAAGTTGTCTTCAGAATGCTCGTCTCGGCTACAGATTACGGACATTTTCAGAGGTTTATGAATACATCGCGTTTAAAGCGCCTAGTTACATATACACGAAAATAACATAATATTCTAAATTAATTAGAGTACTCAACGAAACGACTTCCGTACAGCCGAATTTCCATTCTTCGAGCCATGCGTGGAATCGTGATAACCTGCTTTTCTATTTCAAGAATTCTCATATTCATAAATGAAATGCTGATAAAAATGATTCTTTCACTGCTTGGTTTAATAGCAGAATATTTATAAAACTAACTCAGACGATAACATTCAAACAATAATGTTGATTTCCGGCGCACGTTTACAATGCTTTCTTTTCTCACGAAACAAGACGATCAAGTTAAAATACTGAGAAAATTATACCGTGGATTTCCAGCCCAAATTTCGCGAAGATTCTGAGGATACACCACTTCAAAGAAAACTACAGAATATACATGAGAGTTTTAAAATAATTTCTTTTGTCATACTCTGAAGTCGTTTTCCCATTCGGGCATGTACAAGTCTGATTTCCTGTAGAATATTCTTCAATCAGAGCATATTTGTACAGAAAAGAGGCTAATTGTTTGTTACCATTTGCAATTTTTGTATTCAGCTTATATCCGTTCTTAATTCCAAATAATTCAAAACCAAAAATTCACAAAATTCAAAAACCAAAAATTCAAATAATTCAAAGTTCAGATTGCGTTCAGAAATCTATTCACGGTAACAAAGCAAAACCGCCCATGTAAGAACCCGCATGTGAAAATAATATTTCATATTCAATATTACACTTCAAAAACTGCACCGAGGTAAAATTACATACATTAATTCCTTTGACTTTTGGTAATAGTTCCGTCATTCATTAAATATCAAACTTACGGTGATTTGACAAATGAAGCACATGAATAATAAACATGAAAATGAAGATAAACGTCAACATTTGTTGTTCCACCTTTACTAAACATTGGATAACGAAAGCCACGAGCACTTCCAAAATTATTTCGTTTTCCAAAGAAGTTCAAAAATAGTTTTCCGCGCGATCCACCATTACCGTAAGAGAGAAAGGCTTCCGAAATAATCTTGTTCGGAAATTCCAGCGTGTGTTTTTGCAGCGTTGCAGAAACGTGGGTGCCTGTTACAAGCAAGCCATCGATTGACGAGGATCAGCCCGCGGCGCGCCCCGCCTGTCCGCCTACCCACCTGTCGACCTAAAGCCAACTCGAGTGACTTTAAAAGGAAAACCGTGTCGGAATTCCAAGACGTCAGCCGGAGAATCGGGGCGGTCGGGCAAAGCAGCTGCCATTGGAATTGTCGGTCGCGCGCGCCCGCGCGGGGCGCAACGCGGAGGCACTGCCCGGCCTCCGCAGTCGTCAAGGCGAAGAGGTGGGGGGTGGGATGAGACAGGGCGGGACGCGGAAGGGCCGAGCGGAGGGATTGGGAAGGAAAAGGGTGGGCAAGGAAGGAGAGGTGGGGAGGACTCTTTCGCTTCGTCAGATCGGCAGCTGTCCGTTCGAGTGCGGCGGAATCTCCGGAACAGGTAGCCTGAAGAAAACGGCCGATGCGAAGTGCAACGGTTTCTCTATGTCCACACGACGAACGGATTGGTCTTAGTTGTCCCGGCCCGCAGAAAGCCTGCTGCAGTTCCTCTTCATGGACGCGACGTCCCCCGCGGTAAACAATGTGCCTGAGTTAATGCAACAATATTTTCCAGACCATCAGAGACTCCAAATACTTCTTCGTCGTCTGTTGAAATCGAGAACCACGGGCCTCTCGCGCGGAGTGCATTCTCAAAATAAAATGAAGTGGGAAGAAAATGAAATAAAATAATGAAAGTTTTATGTTTTCTCTGCATACTCAACACACGCATTGTTATTTTGTGTCACATACACAAAACTTAAAGCAACATACCACTACTACTGAATGGTGCAAAACATAAGATCTTTAATATAAATCATTCAGTAGGAGAGTAAAATTATTTCACCATAACACACGTTCCTCTCCATTACTCGTTTTCATACATTCTAGTATACTCAAAAGCATTCAAAGCAACAAATTAATACACGTTCGGTGAATGAATTTAACAAACTTCAGAGAATAATTAAATTTTAGATAATATGTCTGGAAACATATGACCCTCACCAGAAATGTTAATATACGTTGCTTTTCAAAATTTGTTATTACAAATAACTAAATGAAATACTCATTGCTTGTTTAACGATTCAGTAATTGTTCGTCGTCAATGTGGTGCAACGATGCGAAAGGTAATGATAATGATATTAGTAATACCATTATTATTATTTAATAAAATAATTGTGTTACTTTTATTACAGGAAGTTAATTCCCATAGAAACCGAAAGAGAATGCAATTTCAAAGTTTGATGGTAATATATTGTGCATGAGTGAAGATAGGGTAATGCGAATGCGCTCGTGAGCGAGTCAATAAGTGAATATTTAGTGTTTCCGGACTTGTCTACAGCTACTTTGGCCATTAGTCCTGTTAGTGTGGTATATGTTACAGCCAGGAGGAGGCGGTGTTCCTCCATCCCACTAGAACGTAAGATTCGGTACTGACCTGCTCGTTGGCTTGCGGGATTTTCCCCTCTTACAGGTATTCCACAGCGGGACGCCGAATGACATGGGTTACTTAACGTATTCCACTCCGTTCTGTGCCCCCAACTGGTATCGCTACATGAGGTAGTTTAGTGCGTGTAAATGTGTGTGTGTATGTAAGAGGAAGAGAAGGGGACAATGATACGGAAAAGAAAACGGCTTGCGTTCCGTTTGGTAGGGAACTGCGCGGAGGCTTTCACCTGGTACTGATTGGAGATGCCATGGAAAAGTACCGATCAGAAAAGCCAGCGCCGAAATTTTCCCCCAGACTGTCTGAATACCACCTAGCTATGTTGCCATTGCAAAAAAATGCGCCACCGTTGGGACTGGAACCCTAGGACCTCCCGGTCAGCGACGCGCCAGCGGTAATACATGACACTGAGCCACTTCAGCAGGTGTGCATTCACAACGACCACATTTAATCATATATCTTCGCTGCACAAGTTTCTTTCCTTCATCTTCCAGTACTGAAACGATGAAGCGAAGTGCTAGAGAATGGTTCAAGCTTAGATATGAAACTTCATCTGCACGTGCCCGGCACAAGAAATTGGTTGTATAAATTACTAGCGAGAAATAACACATTAAGTCACAGAGAATGCGCTCTATTTTTTAAACGTCGTTTAATATTACACTTTCGTTCCAAGAAGTAAATAGCAAGGGAAATATTGTTCTTAACAGACGAAAGAAGCAGGAGAAATTGTGAAAAGCAACACGCATTTCCACTATCCGGTAAACAACCCGTTTTACATTGTTCTTGGAAATAGAGAAAGAAGGGAATTCTACAATCTCTGCATTCCTACGACTGTTTGCATACTTCAAAACGCTGTATATTACATGTAAGTAAATAAGATACTTTTATATACACAAACATTCAACATTAAAAACTTATCTTAGGTATGAACTTCTGTAAAATTACAAATTACAGAAATGGTACAATTTAAAAGTAAGCATTCAATGCCAAAAATAAAAAATATTGTATATAGTTTCGTCAAGCCGTAAACTCATTCAAAATGTGCGCAAGAACATATTGCGTGATGTGTGGATGAGCGGGAGGTGAAGAGCAAGGTCTGTTATCACTAAATCATCACGGTCATCAAGATCATTTCCACTACCGGACGGCTTAATTCCCTTGCCTGCTATAAAGCGGAACACTAATGAATGATGAGGGTTCCTTTACATATTCCACTCAGCTACTAGACTACCCCTTCTATATACACAAACACATACATTCACAAACACACAGACAGCCTCAGAGAAATGTGCTAAATTCAAGTTGTCGTGAAGGTCGCGGGCAAATTACTCTTCCTTCTGTATGCACAACGTACTGCGGATGATTAGAGCAACACTGCCTCACGCCTACTGCGAATGTTCTCACGCATACTGATTAACGTTAGAGACATAAACCAGACATATGACGCTGGTGCTCTCGAGCTAAGACGCTGAGTATTCTTAGTATACTGAAGCGCACACGTCTTCCTAGGAGTTATTGTTTAATAATGGGCAAATTGATTACGCACAAATAAAAGTGTACGACCACTACAAAACTTCCAACCTCGAATGAAATTCAGTACTGCATGCAGAGAGCATCAAGATGTCTGATAATTCTTCACCTAGATATGTCTACAAGGAATCGTTGAAAGAGACCGATTGTATCACTAGTATTATAGTGTTCCGCACCAATTTTGATGATATCTGGACACCCTTTTACACAAATTGGGACCTCGCAAAAAGTGAGAAGTTGCATCTCCTGACAAATTTAGATGAGACTATTAAGCTGATAATAATAATGACAATAATTAGAGAGAGGACTTTATGCCCAAAAAATCTGGAAATATGCACTTTAATATGCAATTAAAATTAACAATAATACATTTCCTGTACAAACCTTTCTTGATAAAATTCAGAAGAAACATGCTTGCAAAGAAAATATATACTTTTGTACAAAATTAATGTAACCTAGCTTACTTGGCGAGAGAAATAATTGAAGTAAATATGCAGCTTAGTGAAGTACATTGTATGACTTGTTTCATTTTTCTGTCTGGTTTAAAAAAATGATATTAAGAAATATCCTACATTTGCACAAATCTTTTATCTATAGGAAAGAACAAAAAATCAAACTGTACAAGCGCTTTATAATCAATGAACACTCACAAATAAATAGATTTTAAGGAAAGATGAAACGTTTTACAGATAAGTCTCTATTTTAATGAAATATGCCAAATATGCTCATGTAATTATACGAATATGCACCGCCAAGAAAAAGTGGCCAAATATGCACAAATATGTACTAACATATTAATTTATATAGCATCCAATTCAAACCAAATGTCAAGAAATGTCACTTACCTATGCCCTAAACAAGCGACGAAATTATTGAAATCCGCTCCCTAATAATAATAATAATAATAATAATAATAATAATAATAATAATAATTAAAAGTAATAAAAATAAATAATTGTAATAATATATATATAATGACATTGGGAATGCTTATTGTGTTAGGGATAAAGAAAAATCAAATAACTGTAATCTTTTCATAGTTCAAAATTCCAAATTTCTTTTAAAAATATTAGTATCATCAGACGTTGACTTTCACGTCTAGTACTCGATCATGAAAGCAAGAAGCAATAGGTCTTGAAATAAAAGTCTTAAGCGCACTAATAGAGAATATTTTCCAATACTTTACATACCAAGGTAATATAGCGATAGAATCTAGCGATATCACCGAGGTCACTCAAAACCTTCCAACTTTTTCAGGCCGTCAGATTCCGAACTTCAAACACATCGTTCTCTCGCCTGCCTTAGCTTCCCCGCGTCAGCAACAATCCACAACCCACCGCAGGAAACACGTCACGGCAATCCGGGAACGGCCAGGGCCCGGCGCTCTCACGCAAACGCACGCGAAAAGTGCAACTCCCTGAGGGAATCATGGCGCGTCGGGTGTATCAACAATTACTTCGGCGCGTGGATACGGTGGCCTCAATATTGTCGCGGATGCTCTGGTCGCTACGTGCTTTATTTACAAATATGACGATTCCCGCGCATCCACTCGCATACGCATTCAGATAGGGGCCGCCCAACGCCCGCGCCGCGCTGCACCCGTGTACAATGGGGCCCGCGTTGCGTCGCCCGGGCCGCCGTCGCCGCCGCCACCACCACCACCACCAGCACGCGTGCCCGCGTCGAGCTCTCGCGCTGCAAAGCCGCTGCTGTCGGCCAAATCGAATCGAGGAAACGCGCGACACGCTCCGAGGGGGCGGGGACAGGGACGACTGCTGGAACTGGCCTGGACAATAACGTTTTGTTTCGCTACCTTTCCTGTCCTCGCCCACGAGAAATTCAATGGTGATCTGATAACGGGGTGGCGCGAGAATGAAGGCGGGCGGTCTCCCGCCCATGCGCGCCCACACACGCGCGCGCAAACGAGTAGTGAGTGAGCCAGCGAGAAAGAGGGAGACTGGGATTTGGCGCGGTCGGCGCTGACGCACGCCGCACAGCGTATGGTTAACGCGCGAGGGTTCATTCACGACTCCGAAAACTGCATTAGGTAGAGAAAATAAAGCTATCTATCATGTCAATACGCGGGGACGATTTGAAATAACAAGGATGCAAATTAAACAATCCGTTAGATATTACAACACTCACCAAAACTCGCGGATTGAGAAAATACCCCACAACATGGTATTATAACCTCCCAAATCTTTCAATGTGTAAGTTAATGTCTGTGTAAACGTTTTTTGGTTTATTCATTTATTTGTAGTTCCTGGAACAATTTCAGAACATGCTGTGATTTCTACGCTAGCACTAACTGTATTATTCAAAATATTTTCTCAACCTACGTATCACACAAATAGGAACCACGTGCGTTATTTAGTGAGTGAGCATAACCAAAAAACAACGTTTATATCGGTGATGAAAACAGAAGTATGAAGGGAGCGAAAAACCTTCGTATACTTCTCTTCATGTTCAAAGTCCGCTGCGTTATTTACTCACTTGAAAGAGTGTTGAAAAGTTCGAGAATATTGTTTTCTGAAATTTCTGAAATGTACTCTTCAGCGTTTTGTAAGCGTTCATTTTTTCAGCGTCAAATTGAATGACAGCACTCATATGGTTGGAACATTTCTCATTCTTTTGAATTCAACAAGGTCATAGTGTCTTTTTCACGAATATTAGAAGAACGTCGACACAAATATACATTCCTTCTAGATCATTTGAAACAAAACTTTCTCCCGCAAAATAAAAAAAGCAAGTAGTTGGTTCGAACTTTAATTCAGCGAGCATTCACAGAAACCATTTGATTAATAATCAATCAGAAATATTCTACAAAGAGGCAGATGACTATTTCTAAAAAGCGATATCTAAAGAGTCTGTATAGAACATGAAGACAGGGTGAAGTTTTTGGAATAAATATTCAGATTGTTACTTCTTTTTTCGAAAGCGTTTTTAGATGTACATAAAATATTTCTATTCACAAAAACTCCTCCACGAACAAATACGTGAAGATATCAAATACAACATCAAGTACTATCCACTCACTCGGAAACGGCGAAAACCAGCCCGTCTTTTCATATCCTCCTGCGCAAAGAAGTCCCACTTAACTCGGTCTGTTGTTTCTGCGATTACATTTTAACAGATTCGGTAGATTAGACTTGAAATAAGAAGAGAACGTAAAAGCAGCTGCGTCTCCTGAAAAGGGTCAAAGGAGGACGGGGGAGAAGGCAGGCTCTCGGCGGGAATTCATCCGTTGCGAAGCGGCTCGTTTTTTACGAAACATCTCCGGCCTTTCAAAGAGCGATCAGGAAACGAAAAATCTCTCCCATCTTGCGATACGCGAACGCAACTGAAGCTGAGAGAAAAGACGATGTTTTTCTAGGCTCGCAGTTTCGTACAGGTATGCAGGCCGCTTTCGGTGAGTTTCATTTGTCCTGATCAGTCTTGTTGAAAGGAACAAATCAAGTTGTGCGAAATATATCCAAAGGGTTTGCATCGTTTGTTAAAACATAATATGGTTTCCAAAATTCAACAATCGCTTTTAACTTCTGATAATAACTGTAATAATTCTGTAGGAAAAAAGAAATTGAATTATTTCACGGTTTCTCTTATTCAGTGTATATTGAAAATATTGGTCTTCCGTCCAGATTTTATGAGCAATTAGACTATAAAACTTTTCTCATTATTTATCATGATTTATCAATATTTTTTCGATCATTGAAAAAAACTTAAGTGACTCGTTAATATTCAATGAAATTACATGAATGCATTCAAAGGAGCTACTTCTATTACTTACAAAGAAAACAAGAACCAGCATCAGAGTACACGACGTGAAGACGAATTCAAACAAGAGATTTAGATCAATACAGTGGTGACTTCTTTTTATCTAGCGGAAACGAATAAGTATGTCATAAAATAAACACACTGACTTCCCTTTACCTGCCAACTTTGCTATATTTCCTTTATCTCTAACTGCTACCTTGCGGGTCTCGTTTACATCAGACTGCGAAGAGCAAGAAAACAATGAAAATCGATTATATCAGCCAAACTCAGGATACAATCTCATTCCGAGTGTCGCAATCACAGATCTCTAATTAGACACAGCTCGGTAATCAGAAAGTTTGTTAGTCAGAAAGTAAATAAATCATATATTTAAAAACGATCTCACAGAATTCGAAAGCCGAGCCTTGCCAGACGTGAGAATATCGCAGTCGGACCCATGCCTGAATGGAATCGACCAAAAATCAGCAGCGGCTCCGGCAGGCTGACACGCGCGAGAGACAGGCAGACATGAAGATAATTAGAACGCGGGGGCGAGCGGCGGGGGCAGGTGAGCGGCCTCCTCGCAGAGCAACTTCATCGGCGCACGCGGCTCGCGGCGCCCCGCCCCCTCGGCCGTCTGCGGTCGCGCCACCCGGATGTTCCCGCCGCGACGGTGGCGAGGGCGAGAGCAACGCTCATGGCAACGCTGCCTGGGTCGGCGACGGCCAAGGCGAGGGTGACACGATGGGCAAAAAACAAAGGGCAATGGTGAAGGTAAGGAGAGAGCAAAGGCAAGGAAGAGGGCGGTGAGGAGAGAGCGAGCAAGAGAGAGGGACGGAGGGAGACCAGAGAGAGAGAGAGAGAGAGAGAGCGGGAGAAAAGTTGAAGATTGAAGTGATAGCGATGGCGAGGGCCGTTACAATGGAGGAGACGAGGGAAAAGGTGTTAACTAGAACGAGGTCCAGATCATGGAAAAGAACGCGAACAAGGAAAGCGGTAAATGTACAAGACTTACAGAACGAGGGAGGGGTGGTGAAAGTGCTAACAACAGCTGCGCAAAATGCGGTTGTGAGGAAAGACGGAGGTGCTTCAGGCGAAGAAGAGACGCCAATGGTTGACCGGAGAACTGAAAATGAGTAGACTTGAAGGTGGGAAGGTGCAGGGAGATGGAAGAAAGGTACAGTGTGGTGGACACGCTGACATAGAAATATTCGTAGTCTAGTATTGTGATGGTCTTGAAGGCAGGTGGAGGCAGCTGCGACCACGCAAACAGCAATTATTCAAGATTGTGGTATCAGAGAACGACAAGAACTGAACTTGGAGGTACGCCGAGGGGACGAAACCTACGGTGGCAGGGGTAGAGAGGAGACGGTAACTCTGCTATAATATAAACAATGGAGCTAGGTTGGACAAAAAAGGATACGTGACAAAACCGAAGAGAGCTTTGGAAACAATCCACGTGGAAAAATAAGGCTGATAGTTATGAGTCGGACGTGGCGGACGGTATGGCTTCGCGGGGAGGTAGGCGAGGGGAGCGCTGGCAGGAGCTGGGCGGTCTGCGGGGCAGCGCGGGCGCGCAGCGCCACGTTGCTCTCACGCGGGGGCGGGACCGAAGGACGCGAGGAACGGCGGGGCGGCGCGCGGTGTGGCGAGACGGGACGAGACGAAGTGAGGCGAAGCAGGGCGGAGATGGGCGGGATGACACGAGACGAGGGGGGGGGCGAGGCTTGGCGGGGAGAGGAGTCGAGGGGTAGTGAGGGAAGGGACGGCGGGGAGGAGCGAGAAGCAGGGTGGGGTAAAGCGGTGTGGGAGGGCGGGGGTGGGGTAAGGCATTGCGGAGGGCGAGGAGGAGCGGAGCGGAGCGTCGCGACGAGGCGAGGGGGAGAGCAGCGAATAGAGCGAGGAGAGGGGACGCTTCGGCGGCAGCGCGGCTGCGCGGGCGGCTGCAGCGGCGGCGGAGGCGGCTGCGCTGGAAGAGGAGGAGGAGGCTCTGCCAGCCGCACTTCCCGTTCGCCGCGTTTTCGGAGCAGCGCCCGCAACCCACGACCACGCTGGCGCGCTCGATAGTCAAACCTACATGCCCACGAGGCCCAGGCCCAAGAGGCCTTTCTACAGAAAGAACTCGGAATCGAATGGCATTTTTCCCGGCATTTACGCAGTCACAGAACGAAGATGACCACAAATAACTATTCTGCAAAGACAAAATCTCTCATTCAGGAAACAAAAATTTACTTGTATAAGATTTGTGGAAACAATAACGCAAATCAACATATACCATGCACGTTCAAACGTAAAACTACACTACTGCGAATAATGAAGCATGTTACCATGTCAAAGCGGAAAGTGTTCATACACTCACGTATTTTCAATTTCAAACCTGAACGTTTACATTTAATACATACACACGAAATATTTACTCATATTCGGCAATTCTCGTAATAGAAAACCTAATAGTGCAGCGGTTTCAAGAAACCCTTTTTAGATACATGCAATTTTTATTATATACTTTATCTTTTAATATTTTCTTCGGATATTTTAACGATTTATTCTATATTTCGTTCCCTACTCGGGCGCAAAATTCAAGATGATTTTTTGAATTGCAAAAAATGCAAAACTAACACGAAACAAACAAATGTACTAGCTATTTTAACGAATTATCATAGCATATTTTCGAATTTGTTGCAGCAGATTCCAACTGCGTGCGAGGCTTTTGAAACAGAACTGAGTACATTGGAATGAACGTGCGCAGTACCGGTACGCAACATTAAATATTAATCTTCCATGTCCGCAAAACATATATACTCCAATTACAGCGTCTACATAATTCGAAATTGCATCAACAACATACATACACAATCAATGACCGCTGTATGAATATAACAAACTCTCCTTCATATTTCATAATTTGCATTATGCAGGAATAACTGACTTTTTAACTTTTAAAGGTTTCCATATAAGCGTATTCCTGTTGAATGTAACCACAAGAGAGTGAACATTTGCAAAATATAATTAACGAATGGCCGGTAACTTCTGATATATAGAATATGAATTTAAAAAAATGAGCTTTTTAATTTTCTCAGATTACACTATACATTTTGTTGCATTTCACATCAATGCACTATATATATTATTCATATATGTAAAAGAATTGTTTCTACTTTGATCATATACCAGCTTATGCAGGCCTAAGAACAGTAATAACGTAAAAATGAATTGTTAAGAAAACGATTTATTCTTCAAATGATTGTGTTTAGCTACTACTATAGTTTATGTCCACTTATTTTGAAAATCACAGGAAGGTCATGAAACTATCATCCACATTAAAAACATAAGCAGAAAAATCCAATTCTATTATAAATTGTTTACATTCATATTGTCAAAAATAAATGGATATATTACATAATTCTTTGTACATAACAAATACTATACATACTATATATAAACCTAACTAATAGTTTCCTGTGCATTTCTGATTGTCAACATAAGGGGACATAAACTAATGTATTAAGCCAACAATTACATTTAAAAACGATGTTTTTAGTGCACGGAATTAAGTAAATAGTTGTAACGTTCGCATTTCTAGTGTTTTTACCTTGTAAGTACTGATTGTCAGGTTCAGCGTTTCACAACAAAATGTTAAGGAAACAACTAATTCCAACCCTTTGAGAGATTTTCGTTCAACAATGTTACATACTGTACGTATTGATAAACATAAAGGCTTCAATTGTGCAGGAGAAAATTATTTACTAGTTCATGAAAAATTCCCAGGAAACCAATTACTCCAGCTAATAACTCAGTTTATACTGAGTACTCGAGCATATAATTCGAAGTGAATGGAAACGGAAGAGACGCGCACAATACTAATCCTATTGATAATATTCATTAATGATTGACTAAGGTAATATTATGCTTAATATTTTCGAAAAGAGAATTTTGATCGTACATCAATATACTCAAGTATTTAATTTTAATTTAATTATGAACATTCAGTTATTGACAAAAATTTCGATGAATAGACAAATGGGCGTGATAGTCTCTTTGTAACGTAGCCGGTATTTAATGTAAACAATAGTGTATATTCATAGATAACCAATCGAACGTTATGCAACATTCTTCTCTGACGGTACGAAGAACTTTAAAGAAATATAATAGTTCAAAATAGCAAAAACACTAGTCATAATTTCAAAGTTATATCAATAAAATACGATTCTTTGCTGCTGTGCGAGATATGGCACCATTGCCCAACTGTGGAAAATATACATACAAAATATTATTACTGAATTTACGAAAAGTGTACATTGCAAGTACTAAATTATTCGCAACCATGTGCCAGCACAAAACTGCGACACCAACGAGTTTGTGAAGTGAAATTCCCTTTATAATTGCGCCAGAAATATTCGAAAACTACGCAATCACGACACTGCAGCTATAAAGTAAAACCGTGGATGAATATCGAAAACACATTACGGAGATTCTGTACAGGGTCTGTTTCATACAAAATGTCGAAATTGATTCTCTTTTCCATAAAAAAGCCAGAGCACTGGCAATGTACCACGGTAGAATGCGCTCTAGGAAGCGAACTGCAGCAACATCAAACACGTTGTAGTTAATCGAATTTGCACGATTTCTTCACTAGATGCGTCACTAGATCGTAAATTCCCGCACAAAAAGCACGCAATACGATCATTGACATGAGAGCAGAAGACATCTCCTGATCAAACGAGAACATGCTCACCCATTTATACGTTGTTTAGAGAAGGGCTAGTAAAAAAATGCACGCAAGAGCGACATTTAAAGCCCGACAGCTTACTAGCATTCGGACTAATTTGGCTCCCAAAGTTGTATGAATACAAATGACCGAGGACACACTGTGATATCTTCCTCGGCGCCGTAAATCGTGTACCGGGCACCGCCAAACAGTGGTCTGATAACGGCATAAAAAAATCAAACAAAACACAACAAAACGGGACAAAAAAGTTCGTCCGGGCGACGAGGGAAGCAACGGGGGCAACGCGTTCGCGGGGCCGATCGGCGGGGCCGCGACCCGCCCACTTCCCCGCTGTCCTCGCGCCCCCTCTCCTGCCCGCCGTACAATCGCGGGCAGACACGCCCGCACTCGCGCCCGACGCATGCGCCCCCCTCCCCGCAGCCGCGTCCACGGGATGACTACACACGCTCGTTCTTTCGTGTGCCCCGAACTTCTCTGTCGCGGTTCGCACCACGGCGTGGGCGATGCGCTTCTCGCGTTGCCGGCCGACGCCATACAAACGTGTCCGCGCCCTGTTTATTAATTTACATCAAGCACGGTAAGAATATTGTACGGGTGGGGTGGGGGTTGGAGGGTTGGCGGATAGATATTGGGTCAGTGGTTTTGGTAAAGAGACGTGGAGCCTCGAGTGAATCAGTTGAACGCAGCAATCTCGATTCTGTGATTCGGACCCACAGTAGGGCTGCCCTCCGAAACCCAACTGCACACGTACTGCACAAAATATTTTATGCCTTGGTGACGGTATTAAAAATAGGAGCTTGTGTGCTCAAGCGGTGGAACTGCGAGCGGCCGGCAAATCCCTAATGGCCGAGCCCGAACTAAGCTCTACACGATTTTTCCACAATTATCTCACACGTGCCGGCGATTTTCCGGTACCGGCACATGCCTAACAGACAGCTGACTGCTTCGGATAAATTGGTGCCATGAGATGTATTTCCAGAACAGTTTCTCTCATTTCCACTGCGTCTTTTTTTATTACTCTCTCTCAAACACACACACACATACATACATACATACATATTTACATACATACACACCTATCTATTATATTGCCGAACATCATGTCTGCTTGACAAAAATCTTTACTTTTCTTCTTGCTCGTCTCCATGTTCTTGATGACTCCATTCATAGCCACACAACTTATTAATTTTCGTACTTTCGTATTTTATTATTCACGAACCTCTCCATTGTAGTCCACATCAGTATCAGTTCTCACTTGTCTGCAATCCTTAACTTTGGAATACCTATCCCAGCTAAATTTTATTCATATTATCATGTTTTCGTTTTTATTTCAATTGTATAAATTTGATTACGTTCACCCAATACACATGTCTGTTGAAAAGGTCCGATTAACTTACATACATTGACTTCCACACCCCCATCGTGATTGGTCTTCTTTTTATTCCACTAATGTTTGGCAATAGCTTATTCTAGCTTCTAGATGTTTTAATGAGCAGTCAGAATCACTACTGATAGTTTGAAATAAACAGCGTTTATGCTGTTCACGTTTGAATTCCAGATTCCCAGACGCAATTCATTTTCACTCATTTTCACTCACTTATCGTTAGTCTATTATACACGCACACATCATATGCGGGTGTATGTGTTTACACTGTTGGTTATCCGTTTGAGTTCTACTAACATATCGCATCAACGGGCTACTTTCCCTCGCCTTAGATAAACCTTCAGAAGACCGCTGCTGATAGCACTTTGGGTTGTAAGCATCTCCAAAAAAGGCCATCTGCCAGGTTTCTCTATTTCTTTCCAGCAAGTTCGGGGCTATTGTTATCCCTTCCATTAGCATGGTTTACCTCTCATTGGAACAGTAGAGATCTATTCTACTAACATTTGTTTTTAAATTTTCCCCCACTCAATCAACCAACGACCGGTCCACCGAAAACAATGCATTGAGTACAGATAGTGGTTTATTTTGCAACTTGATTTCCTTCACAAAACGTCAGCATAAAACGCTGCGCCTGAAGTCCTTGATTTCCCGATATCGTTTCCTTCATTTCGTGAAAGCTATCGGAACAGATAAACTGATCTAACTGATCTAATGAAGATCCATGATACGTAGTGTCTCTCGGCTCCCTGCATGTACACACAAACACACATTTACCTGAAAAATAGCATCATTGCACCGGTCCACGCGCGGTCGCCTTGGACCGCGCTCCGCAGCTCCGCTGTTCCGGCGCTTCCTGTTCCGCAGTCCCCTCCTCGGCCACGCTACCCTACTCAACGGCAGCGTGCACGCGCGTGCCGCTCGCGTCGCCCCGCCTCGCCTCGCCCTCCCCGTCCAGCCCCGGCCCGTCCCGCGCCACGCCGCGCCGCCGCCCTCCGAGCGCCGCTGCGTGTTTGGACGTTCTGCTGGGCTGGAAGGCCTTTTGATGTGTCCCCGCTGAGCGCCATGCAGATGGGCGAAGGGAGAGCGCGCGGGTGGGCGGGCGCGGGCGGGCGGGGCGGGGGCGGGGGCGGGCGCGGGGGCGGGGGCGGGCGCGGGGGCGGGCGCACGCGGCAGCGCCGACGTCGCCCCGGTAGCGCCACGGTAAAAGGGAGGGGATGCAGCTAACTTGACTACCTCCACTTGCCGGCCCTCTCTTGTGCGCCGCCGCCGGCTGCGGCTCGCGCTTTGGGTCCTCCCGGCGCGGCGCCCCCGGCTCACCGCGCCGCCACGCGCCCGAACACCGGGCCAAGCGGGAGCACGGCGCCGAAATCGTTGCCTTTCCTTTTGGTTTACAAACGTACGCCCCTTTTCAGCGACACACAATCGCGAGCTTTCTGCTTTCGAGTATTTTGAAAATGAAATTTAGTCATGTGTCTCATGGTGGTAACCACAGCAATTCTAAAGTATGTTAACATTAATGTCAAATTTCTTGTTTAGTTATTACGGAAATTTATAATTTCATTTATTTTCACATAAGATTCATTTTCGAACATTTAGGCGTATACCACAATTGTACATTTAGTACTATGAACTCATTTTCAATTTGGAACACTCATTACAAAAAATTACAACTTTTTGGATTTTATTTGACCTTTGAGTCAGTAACATGCAGAGAAAAGGATAAGCAATTCATTAACAAGCAGCTACTTAGACAACACACAACACTCGTGTAAATAGTCACAAATCCATTTTTGCTCTCTTTCGTTTACTTTACCAAACGAAAAAATTAATGAAAATTTGGTGATTTTCTCCTCATTCCAATAAACACTCTATATCACAAAAATACTTCATAGTCCACTCACAAAATAAAACCCAAAAATATTTATGAGTTTTCGATTAAAGATAATCAGTTCCAAAAACGCACGGGATGCATGACAATGCACAAACACAATATTTACGTATTTACGCGATTTATCTGAACACAAACTGCTCTTCTTTAGATTAATTCACGGGCGGTATTAGCATTTAATAATTTATTTTGTAATTTCCAACATACGTTCAAAATTTGGAAAATTTTAATTAAAAGTGTTTAAAATGTTTATTACAATATAAAATATTCCACTACGAAAAGTTATTAATCCTCCGTTAACGTAGAAAACCAGCTGGACGAATATGTTCAGCTGAAGCTGAAGCCGCTATTCAGCAAGGTACGAACTACTACTGGCCCATCCTCAAAAATAGCTTCGATAAACAAATTCATGAAACCCAGATGTACTGTCCAAACGTACGGGCCTTCACGTCGGGCATCGGATCGCTCACACAAATGTCACAGGGCAAACGGATACATCTACAAATGCCACACGACCAAACGCCACTAACAGGTCGTCTCGCGAGAGCGAAAAGGAGAGTGCGAATGAAGATGGATTGTTTGGTATTAGCTATCAAAAGTACTAAGCAGGATGATTCCAACTCTTCACAAAACACAAAAAGATAAACATGTTGTTTTGTAAACTCGTGGAAGTCGTCCGTGTAGTTTTCGGCAAACCCTGCACCCCCCCAAAAAACTACAGAGGAAGCAGACGCATTAAAATAATAAACGGGTTCAAGTTCCACCGGCGCAAGTCCTAAATGCAAAAACTGGATGCGGCACGTCGCGGTAACAAGAGCGCGGCGTGAATTCCATTGACAGGGCGGCCGTAATCGCGCGCGCGACATGGTTAGAGACCGCAGCCATAGCGGGTCCCCACCTCGAACACCGCTGTCCCTATTACCCGCCGCAATTCCAAGCCACAAATCTCGGGCACGCCCTGTAATGGCGCGAGCGGGGTCGCCGCCGCCAAGCACGCCGTCAGCCGCGGGGCGCTATGCCCTCGGCCCCCCCGGGCGGCCCTGCGGGCGGTCGGATGGGCCACGGCGCCACCCTGAGCGCCCCGCCCCCTTCCCACTCCCGTCCACGATCGCCCGCCCCGCCTCTCGACCCTCGCGGCACCTCACGCAGCCGAGCGCGCGCCCAGCGCCGTCCCTACCTCCCCGCCTCCGTCTCTGTCCCGCTCTGACCCGCAACGCCTCGCCAGATGCAGCAACGCTGCTCTGCAGGCCGATACCTCCGCTTAGTCCTATCGGACTACAATCTTCCACACTATCGTGACATCCTTTGATCCGTTATTTAGACCAACGCATTCCAAGATTATCACTACACCGGTCCAACAGTGTAACAAGCACTCGTGTTCAATATTTTGGTTGCCTCTCCCATCTTCCGGATTTATTTCTTTTTTTTATAAATGTTTCGTAGCCATCTACCAAGTCGTCATTCACGTCAAATAATCGTGTCATCTCAAGCATTCCCATCAAATAATTTGGGCATAAGTTTCTCTCCATTCGCTAATTATTTTCTTTAAGAGTTCCGCAATGCTTGCCACCGCCTCTCCCAGCATTGTTCTCTGTAGCTTGTTATTCGCTCGTCATTTCACGCTCGCTGCGCCGTCTGTCCGTTTTCGCTTCCGTATGTCATTTCCATAGAAGTCCGTACCACTCTCATTAGCCTTACCATTCCATAGCACAACGTATGTCCCTCTTTCCATTCCCTCCTCCCCCACTCTACACGCCGCTGTGCTGCGCTGTGCCGTGCCGTGCCGTGCCGTGCCGTGCCGTGCCGTGCCGTGCCGCGCCGCGCCGCGCCCACCCTGCGGCCACACTCCTATCTCCTGGCACCCGCTGCAGGCCCTAGTGTATTCCCGCCACATCTCACCCCGCTCCCCGCCACGGGTCGTCTCGCGCCTCGGGCGTTCGGGCGCAGCGTTTCCCCGCCTGCTCGATTTCCCCTCCGTGCTGCACAGCGCCGCGGGTCGGACAGCGGCGGGCCTTCCTGTTCCGGGTGTCCCCGCCTCGAGTCATCCTCCCCTCCCCACCCCGGTGGTTGCAGGGGTCGGGATCGGGGTCGGGGTTGGGGTCGACGCCGGGAATGGCGGCGGTGGCGCCGAGCTCTGAGCCGCTCGCTTCGCGCTGCGGTTGTCTGTGATACGCAGTTAGTGTAATTGAGCGGTGGCAGATGCGTGATCTATTTTACGCATCGCGGACACAACGGCGCCCTCACGAGTTCCGTCAATTCAAACAAGCAGGCAGTCTACGATAAGTATTTTTATTCGTACATGACGCAAACGAGTTTGATATATCGTCTGTTTTACATACGTCACTGCAATTGTCTATATCAGGAACATTATGCAGCACATCTAGTCAACATCAACCCCTCTGTCATATTCGAAAAATTTGGCAAGAAAATATGAAGAATATCGCAACTGCTCCTATATAGTACGCTGTATATGGGGAAAAATTGTATAGTAAAGTAATAAACTGAAAACTAGTCAGTAGATGCTCTATAAAAACACGATGTGTGCCAAAGTGTTATTGTGAAAACTACCGGTCATGTCGACGTATTTCATTTCCTTTTTCTGAAAAATAACGCATGAAAATAAGTACACCTTAAATGCCAGAATAAGCAGTGACATTTAACCCACTACATATTATTCTGAGTGAGAATTAAAAGAACGAAAACCTATCTTTGAACAAAAATATCACTTATTCATCGATCTAGAAAGGTACAAATGACCGCGTGAAAAACGGGCCAGAATATGAAAACACGAGAAAAAAAAATTCGTGCAAGGGACATGAAAACAAACGTAGTGTTTTATGCATTGCACCATTATGAGGATATTATGCCTTGATGCTGATGAGAACGTGTGGAATATCAGATGAGTATTGCGTGTCATTTGTCGTTTCATTCGCGTTTCACTCCGGCGCTCTTCCGCGCATCCACTAATTAAAACACAACGAAGGCTTCTCGGCGCGCGTCCCCGTCGCGTTTCCGTCAGCGTCAGAACGCGCCACTGTGAGCCGCAGTGCCCCGCTTTGCAACCCCGTCAGGGCTCGCGATCAGCGGACCCGCGACTCAAGGTAAGCAGGGAATTATACAGCAGTCGCACTTCAACAATTTTTCATGCCACGGTAATAATTTTATTCGGGAATGATTCGAAATTAGAGTGTGCATTTACAGAAAAAAGTTACGGGAAAGAAAGAAACGGTGTCTGTTATCCGTCATTCAACTCTTCTGGAGTGAAAAAAAGGTTAGATATTATTTTTAAATGTTGCAGTATTTCTTTTGCACCGAAATACCGTGTTCTTGTGTGGGCGTGATGTGAAGATGGCATCCACTTGCAACAACATGCCTATACTCCTCGAGGGAACCTTGTAATGTATTAAATCAAAACGCTTTTCCCTCTCTCACAGCTCAAAGTTCGCCATTTTAAGGTCGCTCGCTGTTTAAAAGTCACCCGCCGCAAGCCGGCGGTATAGGTGGCAGAATCGATTCTCTTCTTAGGCTGCGTGTCGGCGGGAATCGATCGATTCTATTACGGCTGGGCGGCAAATGGGACAGGGGGCAGGGTGGGGCGGAGCGGGGAGCGACTCGCGGACGGGTGGATGGTGTGGTGGGGGACGCAAGGAGGGAAGGTGTGGGCAGGGGCAAAGGAAGAGAGGGGCGGGAGAAGGCAGGAAAAAGAGGGGAGGAAAGAGAAGAGGGCGGCTCGAGCGTCGGCGGCAGCCGCGAAGGGGCGCGGCCGTCAGTCGCGTGCTCGCCAGCGGGTTTGCCTCGGGAACCCAAGTTCACGGGTTCAACCTCAAGCGGAGGAGGCACCTTGTCTTTTGGGATGCGAAAATCGAAGGCACGTACGTTTTACTGCTTTACGACATGTAAAATAAAGCAGAAGTACTATTTGGATATTGTCTGCAAAATTAGACACGGCGAAGTAGATCGTCGAAACGGACTTTGCCGTTTTATAGTTATATATTAATTATGTAACATTTCAATAATTTCAAAACTGTTAACGTCATAAATATTAACGAGTATGAAAAGTGAATTTGTTTACCCCATGCGCTATCTGGTAATCGAGCAAATTTACCATCGGCATCATTATCACTATCATTTTATCATCACCATCACCACCGTCATCATCATTACATTTGCTACACAAGCGGTTCCGTGATCGACAGCAGTATAACACGGTCGTGAGAGGCACAATGCGGTCGTATTTGAGTGCTTTAGTATTGCGATATTGCGTGGTCCCAAGGGGATAAGAATGCTTGCGACTCAACGGCGGGAGGTTGTGCAACTCAACGTCTAATAGATAGCGTGAGTTGTCACTTCAGCTTTTGGATGATCAGAGGATCGCGCTACTCCTAGTAAATGGGTGTATCGATCGTAGTACACCATAAAGCGACCTCACTACAACTATTCCACAAATATTCAAACGCGTGCTACACAAAAAACTCTTAACGAACGTTCGACAAACTTTGTTTAGCAAGTTTCACACAGCTTCAAAATACTTACTTGTGAGCTATTTGTTTCAATGTCGGAAGAAGGCACGGTCCAAGAACTTTAAATTATGATATAGCATACGTTTCCGAGTAACAACACCATCATAATACACGTAGTTTATTAGTAAATTCAGTCGAAGAAATCAAGAGTTTAATACGACTTGCTAAACTGCATAACTAAAAATATATTTTCGTATTTAAAACTTAGTAAGTTTAACTTCTTGAGTATTTCGAACCCAATAATCTCTTCAACACCCCAGTACGTGCTGCAAATCCCACGAGAGTTAACAATAGACAGCTATCTTTTGCCTCTACTATCCACGCCGTCCTTTTATCATGGCACATGTGCAACAACTATTAACTCCCGACACTGGAAGCACGGGCGTTCAGTGCAGCACGCTAGTAGGGCGAGTGCTTCAACATGCAGATCGATACCGGGACATCTCACGATTTTACTCCAGAAGATGGCGTGATTAAACATCGGGAATTTGCGCGAGTCGTCAAGGCATCGCGTGGGTCGACGTCAAGAGGTCACGCAGCTCGTCCAAAGGTCGCGAGACTCAACACGAGGCTTGGCAGCTCCGAGCAGTGCACGGGGCCCGCAAAGAAGAGAAGGGAAGAGAAGGAAAGCAAAGCAAAGGAAAGGAAAGGAAAGGAAAGGAAAGGAAAGGAAAGGAAGGAGAGGAAAGGGAAGGGAAGGGAAGGGAAGGGAAGGGAAGGGAAGGGAAGGGAAGGGAAGGGAAGAGACGAGACGAGACGAGGCGATACGAGACTCCTCGGGCACGTTCTAGAGTAATACTCGCAACACGATTAACGCGGACCGTACAAGCCTTGAGTGCCGTTACACTCACTGCAGTGGCGTACGTAGTTAGCATATGACGTTAAATTTTTGTGACAGAAAGATATTATCCCGTATATTGCTAAGCTCACTTCACAGAATTACATTTTCCAAAAATTAAAAGTTGGTAAAAATACTAATTACGAACAAGTGTATTAGGGAATTATGTGCTATTGTGATTCTTATTTATACAGAATTTTATTTCTTTATACAAAAAAATTATCGGTTCATAGGAATTACATTTATGGCCTAATTACAAAACTTTCATTTAATCAAGGAGCGCACATTATCATTAATACGAAATTTCCGTTTTGACTGGCATGACCTCGCACCTGTTTCGAAACCCCAAATAGACCCTGGACGTGTACCTGCGCGAAACTCGCGATCGGTGTCCTGGGCGCGTCGGAAGTGCATTGCGCGCGACCGCTCCCCGACCTTCCGTCTGAGTGGGGCGGGCAAGGCTCGCGTCCGCGAGCGATGTAGCAGCAGCAGACGGCCTGCTAGCGCGAGGAGACGAGACGGGGAGCTATGTCGACTCATCCGCCTCGTCCGGCAGAATCGGCGTCAATATTAGTGTTTGGGGCTCCACCCTCACCGAATTCATTAACAAGACAAATAAGGGGCGTGACCCGCCTGAACTCGTCGACCTGACGCGCAGCGAGCAAGAGAGAGAGAGAGAGAGAGAGAGAGAGAGAGAGAGCGGGCGTGCGGGCGGACAGACGGACGGGCGTGCGTACGAGCGTGCGTGGGAACGAACGAACGAACGAACAAGCGAGCGAGCTGGCGCGAGAGCGGGCGAGCGCGAGGCCAGCGCACGCGCGGAGCCGGTCGCCTCCGCCACCCGCGCCGCTTCCGCTACCGCCGCCGATGCCTCTGCCCAACCCCGCCCCACCGCGGCCGCCGTGTTGGCGCTGGCGTTAAGCCGGGCAAGACACCGCCGAGACTTGAACGCCGCTGGCTACACCGCGTGGGAGCAACATCCCAACTAACACAGATATTTGCATCCCGGCTTCCCCCCCTCTTCGACCCGAAAGTACAGATCGCGCTGGATAAGCATCTGGCTTATTCTCGAGTTCACGAGGTTTCAGATTAGACGCTTGGTTGGGGCTGGATTCAACGTAAGTAAATTAACTGGGCCTGTAGACAGGTTATGTCATTAAAGGCATCGAATGCTTCCTCCAAATACCTACAAAAATTCGCCACGGATAAATAATTATCTTCATTTACGTCATTTACGTGCAATTGTACTCTTACGTTGTACACATTTCTGGCACACACAATCAACGAGTTTTTGAAATGAAAAAAAAAGGGAAAACTGCCTTTTACAGCAAGCATTTGCAGCAAAGCAATTTGTAAATAAAGATCTATTAGTGTAGTAGCTATGACGTCAATCTTGACAAAGAGCAGGTAGTTAAGTCAATATGTCACAGGATATGAAAAATAGACATAGAGACGTTCAAATTAAAGATCTGGGTAGGTTTGCATGATAAAGTTTAACTAATACTGGTCTGTCGTGACTACAATGAAGTAAAAATGAGGAATGACGAGCATAACATTGCCACATCATCACTTGCTATCAGTAGAATTCATCATTAATGACGGCTGTGCACTAAAACATTTATGACACTTTTCTGATAAAATCAGTATGGTATGTAAATCAAAAGGCTGTCTGTTCTGTTATTTTCGTGACCTGTCCCCAATGTAAAAAAATCAATAAAGATTGGATAATTTTAACATTCCGCAATACTTCTAAATGAAAAAATTGCCCATCTGCAATCCAGTGTCACAGAACATGCGCATTAGAAACGCAAAAATAGCACAAAGTGTGAGGTCAATTTAAATACTTATCACTGCCAATACGGTTAAAGTTAAGAGCGGTTTGTAAATTATGGTTCACATAATTATTGATTGAAAATCGAAATATTATTTTAATGTTATTATCATTCCAAGCTAACGACATACCTAAATCGTCACAAAACAAATAGTATATAATTTACTAGTAGTATGGAAACAAGAGAAGCATTATGAAGAATGTAACCCCTTCCTTAAGGCAGAATACTTAAAAATCGACTGACATCGGTAAACGACTGACTTAACAAATTATGAAAGAAACTACTTTTACATGATTTGTTCTCTCCGTCAATGAATCATGGAAGTGACGTCCAACAGTAAAAGCGAAACCAAATGGCACAGAGATAATTCAATAATTCATAAAGAATTCAGTAATTTCGAAATGCCGCGTGCAATCCAAACGCCTCCCAAGCCAGCCTGGGGGAGGGGCGGGACGAGTTGGCGTTGACGCCCCTGCCCACTGGAGCGGGCGCGGGCGCAGGCGCAGGCGCGCGACATGTGACAACTTGCGTCTTCCTAGTGTGCGGGGTGAGGCGGGGATTCGCGGGGCGCGGCGCAGGTGAACGGCACACAGCGGCGAGAAGCCACCGACGCATCCGGCCGAAGAGCGGGAGGGCAGAAGAGGTGACGAGAGGAGAAGAGGTGGAGGGGGAGCCAGCATGGCCTCGAGTGCCGTGGAAGGCACGACAGGGAAGTGAGATGAACAACGTGGATGATGAAGCTGGCCGATTGTGGATGCAGTTTCACTGGACAACAGATGATGTAATAGAGTGAGGACCAAGAAAAATGGAGCGGCGTGCCACGGTTCTCATCAGAGAGTAGAGAAAGGCATCCATCCAAATGAACTCAACTAATGAAAAAATCGTGAATCAATTATAAAAACACGTGCATAATTTAGTTTGTGGCCTAGGTTTGAAAAGGGGAATATGTCTGAAGTTCATATAACATACTCATTAACATAGATTTTATAAAAAATAAAATTATTATCACTATCCGAACTTTCGTCCCCCATAGGTACACGCTGGCTCCAGAAAGTTGACATCGTAGCGGCGTTTGTTTCTCGCCTAGGTCGCGGCGACTTCTGAAAATCTTGGATGTTTATTTCGTAGAATGAAAAAAAATTATTCTTCATTATGTACGTCTTTATTTATATACTTCAAACTATTTATTATCCGTAATTTATTCAAATATTTTAATACGTATTTAAACATTCTAATCATTTATGTACAATTTACCAAAGCTTAAAATATTAAAGGAAACAGCTACTACCCGCCCTCCCCAAAATGTGCATATACGGGAAGGCGATGTGAAAGAAACGCGGATAGTAACACGTGTATGTGTGTGTGTGTGTGTGTGTGTGTGTGTGAGTGAGTGAGTGAGTGAGTGAGTGAGTGAGTGAGTGAGTGAGTGAATGAGTGAGTGAGTGAGTGAGTGAGTGAGTGTGTGTGTGTGTGTGTGTGTGTGTGTGTGTGTGAGAGAGAGAGAGAGAGAGAGAGAGAGAGAGAGAGAGAGAGAGAGAGAGAGACGACCACAGCAACAGCCAATGTTGGTATATAAAAACAAGAATACGTGAAGGAAGGAGACGAGAACAATGTGAAGTCTTGCAGCAAAACGCAGTCACCAACTGCGGAAAGATCTCGGAGAGAGCCAGCAGGTCACACGAGAAGCCAGCTAGCTAACGCCGAGGCGAAGACGGAAGAGAGACTTGAAGCGATGGAAGGGAGAGGCACCGGCGGGCGGCGAGGGTCGAGGGCGGAGAGCGCCGTCAACGCGAGGGCGTCTTTTCCGGCGAGAGCTCTGACAATATTTACCCACATGGCAAATGGATACAACATGTCGCAGATTCATTTTATACAAAATACCAACACGAACAATCGAAGTTTGCAGGCATATTGTGAATACAACTTCGTATATAACGGAGAAGTTGAGAGTGCTCGTTCAAATCTAAACGTTTTGACAGTAAGCAAACGACTAAACGTCAGAAAGATTCTTTGAACAAATTTCACTTTTTTAACTCAATATATGGTGAAAATATCTGCGTTGCGTATGATAATAGTACAAGAAAAGTTTGATTACCAATTTTTTGTGTGAAAAATGAATATTACAGTACAATATGTGAAATATTTCTCCGTAAATATATCTCCATCCTAGATCCAGTTTCCGCGATTTTTTTTATTTCGGTTTCTTGAACCAGTAAAGCAAGAAAACCGCCTGTGCATCCCAACTAACCTTGGAGACCGCCCGGAAGTAACAAGTCTTGCTTACGAAGCCGCGAGGAGTTTCGCAGAATCACACCGTAAAGCAACAGAAAACTTCACAAATTCTTCTCCTCTCGCGTAGGCGTGTGTTTTCTCCACGACGCCAGAAACTCTCCGTCTCCTCCCCCGCGTTTTCGCAGTCAGTTGGCCTCTTCGCTTTCTCGCAAACAACAGCCAGCCTGCTCACTCCATCTCCGCCTTGCGCATCGCCCACGTGCCGAGGATGCCGCTGCTGTCGTCGCCACCGCCGCCGCACTGCGTCTTTGGGCGTCTTGCGAAAAATTCTCCTCTAAATTTCCGGAAGGAGGGCATGGCATGGATATCGGGCCACTTCCGTGCGCCATCAGGCCCCGTCAGCGGTGTGGCGGGGGAGAGAGGAAGGGAGCAAAGGAAGCGAAGAGGATGAGTCGTCGACGACATCGCCGCCCTCGCTGCCGTCGTCGCGTCCGACGTTGTCGCCGCCTCGGTCGTCGTCAGTGGAGGCGTCAGCGTCCGTGACCCGCGAGAAGAGCTTGCCCCACCGTCACCACCGTCGCAGTCAGCCTCGTCCGCGACACCTCGTTGACCCGGCGCGGAAAAGTAACCAGAGTCGCTGCATCACAGCAGGTCATTTCCGGCGTCTAGGGCCGACGTCGGGGGCGTGACCAGGAGTAAGGCCGATATGAAGGCATGTCAAAGGCAGAGTGGGAGATACAGTAGAAGGGAAAGAGTTTCAGGGTGAAGCAAATGGCGGGATACTGACACAGAAGGTCATGATAGCAAAACATGCGAAAGTTTGAGACGAGCTGTATGTTCTGCGGACACGGCAACGAGATGTCACAGCCTAATGCGAGCGAGAAATGTTCAGCAAATGGCAGAACAAGTAATGACAGGTAGCAGGTAAGTCAGAGGTCGCAACAGCGTTAGATGGCGAGGACCGCGATGTCAGGCGTTTGTGGGTAGGCGGTCCTGACGGCCCGAGCTCGCCTTATAAACAAAGCCGTTAACATGTCACGGGCCGGCGATGGTGGCGGCGATGGTGGCGGCGTGACGGGTTTGTCGAGGGCGTACGTATCGAGAAGGGCGGTGGCAGGAAAGCGAAAGTACGAAGAGCGTTGGCGGGTGCAACAGCGTCGACGAGCGCGTCTCGCCGGAGTTGCACTGGGGGTGAAGCCCAAAGCCCCACGCGCGGGCCGCTCGCCCACACTCAGGGAGGCGAAATGAGAACGAACGACGGACCTGATGCTGGTCCCCTTGACGCAACGCCTTCCCCTACACTCACGGCTACGGCCGCTGCCAAAATCGGAGATGGCCTACAGGAGAGAGGGAAGAGAATTATTTACACAATCGGGCAACGAAGTACCAAAACACACAAAATGGAAAAGACGAAATGCACGACGCATTTGGGTAATTATTCGATTTGTAGAATATTCGCGATTGTTTGGATATTTTAGAAAACATATTAACACTTTTCGATGAAATGAAGTGGATTAATAGATTCTTGGCACTGGGATTTAAAAAGTCAAAATTCTTGAAGTTTATTTTTCTAATGTGCATATTGTTTGTACATCGATTTGTAGTTTACATACGAATTAAGTGATATAAGGAAAGATGTCAGCGTTCAAAAAAATTACGAAAGAGTTTTCCTCTCACACTGAAATATTTATTTTATACAAATGGCATAAAAGGAAAACAATATGAAATTACATGATGTTTTCAAAATGCACTGCAAATGAGTCATAGAACGATTTCGAAAACAATGAGTAAAGAGCTGACGGCAGTATTGGAATTACAGAGTATACCGTGCAAGGAATGGGCGAATTAACATGAAAATGGAGCATTATTTTGACTTACATTAACTCTAGCTAAACAACGTTATATTTCAAAGCCATCTTCAAGATGGGCATTTGAAATGATTCTATGAATAATGCTCGCATTATGACCATTTTGTAAACAAACAAAAGAGGTTTTCTTCACATTTATTTCCACAAATTGAACGCAAGTGATACTCATGAAATATTATTATTATTATTATTATTATTATTATTATTATTATTATTATTATTATGTGGTGCATGCATACATTATTGAACTGAAGCATGTTTCATAAACGGCGAAACAGCAAAAAATATCTATAATGCCTTAATTGAGAAAAAAGTAAAGAGTCCGTCTTTTCATAGAATAAAGAGGGGCTCAAGTACTTTCGAGTAATATGAATGGTAGACTAAATGACCCGATTACATGTTTTTTACGGGTAGTTCTTTTATTTTATTCTTTATTATAAGTATTCTAAATGCATAGATAAGATTCGCAAGTCGGAACGTCAAATGCTGGGTTTACTTTGTAGTGTGATTTACGTTACCACTGTAGCCTAGTTTACTCGGTATTCTTCTCAAAATTCGAAGAATCTATCATCGGAAACGAAATTAATTTGCATACGGTACTGCTCTAAAGCCGTCCAATATTGTTCAGTTACCGGGAATCATCAATATGAAAGGTGATATGCGGTCGAAGGAAAGTTGTTTTAAATCACATAATGCACAAATGCCATTTTTGTGATGAAATTTTGCGGAACTTTCTCCTGTCATTCCGCGATGTAGGACGAACGGCGTATGGCTCTCTCCATATTGGATAAGGGACGAACGGGCGAAGTTGGCTCGTTGGAAAAGATCTCCCCCTCTGCTCCCACTACAGAGTTATGGGAAAGACATCAACTCATACTTCTCATTTTTTTCCCGTCAAGTTTCCTTCCCCACGTACACTAAAGAAGTTGCTGGATCATCGCATCTACGTTGTTGATCAACAGTTACATCTCATCATTTTTGTAACCGCAACATGACTGAACACATTAAGGTAAGAAACTTGAACTTTGACAACACTTTCCCAGAATCAGGGACACCTGAAAACGTGCATTTCCGTTAAACTTTACATACCCATTGATGCAGAATTACAGACGTTTCTCTATCTTACGTATACAAGAAAGTAAAACTTGACACAGCAACTAATACGCGGTATAATTATAAAATAAAAAATGGTACTTTAAGAATCATGCGTTCAGTGGTCTACAAGCATCATGTTGATACATCGGTAGTGAATGTTCATAACAAGGAGTGTTATGACACTACTGTTAAAAAGTTTTATATTTGACAAACGGAGTTATATCCATCAAATAGTCATTGAATCAATTCTAAAGTGTACGTAAAAATTCCCTTTTAATTCGAACACCTCTGTATTGAGCCTTTCCCGCGAAATCCAGAGAGTACAATTTCAAAGAACCTCGCCGTATTATTTCGTACTATATGGAACAGTACTCACTCTTAATACATTTTCCACCAAGTTCGTATAATGCAGACGAAATAATTAATGATCATGAAAGTCCTATGATTTCACTTTAAAAAATGTGACTAGTTAATCTATTTAAATAATCCTCTTCGAGGATTCTCTGTTGCGCTAACAATTTGAAGTTGTTGAAACGACACAATTATACTTTTATGCGGATGAATTTTCCCAATTTTCTATTTAAAGAGACTTTTGTGAGTCAGATTTTCACTAAATTACTCCTGGCTAATGGCGTTTCATTATTTTCGTGAGAAAAACCTAGAATAGCTCTTATGTTACATTACACTAGACATACTAGACAAATACGTTACGTCAATAGCCAGAATGACACGAGAACTCCATTATCAACAAACAACGGGAAATGAATGCCTGATGCCCTGATAGAGACAAAGTTTCACAGACAGACGCCAAAGAGAACTGGTACAAAAGTGAAAGGAAAAAGAAGCTTTAACGATCTGCAGAATTATCACGACACACAAAAAATTTATACTCAAACACTTAGAGATTTAGAAGAAAAAGATGTGATAATCAGTAACGCAATTCAACGCGAGATCATGAATTAAACTATTCAAATATTACTTAAATGTATACCTAGTGCTCCTCGCTAATGTACAGTAATTTCAGGAAGGGTCATAAATAGGAAAAACCGCCTTAACCCAAGTCCACCCAAGCTCCCCTGCTCGGTTCGATTGATCAATGAAATATGTTGATAGAAAATCCCTATATTTTCAATTGACATTAAAATAGTAAACTATATAGGGATAATTAATAAGAAGTATCCATCATAAATACTAAAAAATATGACATTTGCTTTTTTTACATGGCAAACCACACAGCTATTAAAATACTCGTAAGAATAGTAAGCATGACTTCAAATTTAAAACAAACGTAAGCCTCACTGCAAAGTATATACGTTCAACGGTGTACTTAGCGTAACACAATGTTCCTGAAGAGAAAAAATTAAAAGAACAATGATTACGCCATGAAGGCGTGCACTCCACCTACCCCGACGTGTTTCTGTTTAAAAGCATGAATCAGAGGCGAAGAACCGCCAATACCCACAGCTCTGTCAAAATCTCCTAGGATGGACGCGATCTGTTAAAAGTGTTTTCACCCCGCCTTCTCGACCGCAGCGACGGCGGCGAGGGCAGTGAAGGCGGAGGCGTTCGCGGCCACCGGGTCGCGTGCTTCCGCGCCATAACCGCGCCTCGTTCCCTCCCCCCTCGCCACACCTCACTGCCTGCACGTGCTACAAAACTCCCCGCCGAGCACGGCGGGGGGAGCTCTGACGGCTGGCGGGAGGGCAGGCAGGCCAGACGCGGGGCGAGGAGGTAGGCGGGCCAGCGGCTGCCTGGCTAGCTGGCTGACTGGCGAAGTGTCGTGCTATAGTGAACTGTACAGTGGCCCGGTAGCCAAGGAGGGCCGCGTTGGGAAGTCGAGAGCCTCAGTAAACCCTCTTGTTGGCAACCACTCTCCACCGAACAGGCGCGAGAGGACGGTGATGAGTCGGCGGACATGATATTTGTTTAGATAACGCACGCGTGTGCGAAGCGACAGCCGTCACGTGCGTGTCCCGAACAGTGCCACTCGGAATATAAAATGCGAAGCGGTAGAACAACAACTGGATTGGACCAACGCGTCTTGCCACAAATAAAATAACAATTAAATCCAATCGTACTCGTCATGTCCAATCCGCAAGCGCGCCCCAGGGTCCGACACGAATCGTGTTCTCATAAACTGCCATATAAAATACAGAATATAGTTTATATGTCCGCCCCGAGCATTACTATGCAAAAGCTTCACAGTCGATAGTTTTTGGTGAAAACCCTCTGAAAACATCAAGTGTTACGCATAAAATACTAATTATCCCACGTTTTATTATGTCCTGTATTCCAATTCGGTAAAAAGCTTACATGATGAACATTTGAACCATGAAGAAAAAAAAGTAATGATACGAATGTAAAATGGGATACGTATGCAGTACTACTTCAACGACTCGTTTTCAATTAATTCAAGATATAAGGAAGTCAATTCATATACAGAAATGTACAAATTTCCCCGTTTATGAGATAGACAAATCTGACCGTAAAAATAGAGAATCCAGTAGGTGTAATTCTTAAAAATTTTCTCTACTTCCAACTTCGTACGCAATATTAATTATGTACTTCTGCTCTATCAAAATTGCGTCCCCCCTCATGAACACATATTATATTCCCAACCATCCATCTGGTGGTTACGTAAGTGACATCTGGAAAATAACGAAGTGTGATGTAATGTTCGTCAGATTGACAACTCGTCTCCCTTAGATTACAAGCATACGCTTGTAATTTTTAAATAGTCAACAGTTTATTAGGAAACTTTCGAAAATAACAAATATACGAGTGTGCAGTAGTATCCTCTAACATTGAAGACAATAAGGTCAATTCACGTTCTAAAACAATTATTTTATTGGCATCTGTGCACTAAAATCAAACCGTTTCGCGACCCTATCTAGTCGCATCATGAGTTGTTTTGTAATACAATCGGTTTTAAAACAATTAAAATGTTTCTTTCATCGTAGAATTTAAATTTGGAATAACAATACACACAAAGCGAGAAATAAAACTAGACTTCCAATTGAAATTTTATTTGTATTTACAATTTATTTGTAATCGTGTTATTGAGACTTTAAATATGTTGCAGTTCATTTCAATTCTTAATAAACTATCGTTGAACATAGGTGGAGATCAATAACGTCTATGTGCGAGTTCTTCAACGTCAAACCGGATGGATTTCCTAAAAATTTCAACTTGATATTTCCAAAGTCATTCACTATTTTTATCTCGTGTTGTAGATATTGATAAAAAGTATTGAATACTACATTTTTTGTTTCTTTTGAATGTCAATATTTTTAAAAATATTGTCCAGAAGATTTTACGAAGTACGGTATGCCCAGAGACTTTAAAGACATATTTCGCTTTTACTACCGATAAAAAATTGTTGCTGACTTTTATTAAAAGCTAATATAGTGTAATTTATTACAAAAATATTGTAATATTGTTTTACAATATAAAATAAACAGGAAATGTTTGGATTTACTTTAAAATGTCCTCTATCGCAATGAGTACTACGCTGGACAATTCTAAAACAAATATTAGATTTGATAATCTCCCCAATATTTTCAAACCAAAATCAAAGTTGAACTCAAAGTTTTCTCATCACCAATTCATTAAACAACAAACGTATACAGTATTTTGTCTCCTGACTTGCACAACAAGCCATAGAAAATTCCTCAGTTTCTACGGTCATTATCAGATGCCATTCACAGTTGCAGTGCCGCATTTTCAAAACGAGATGCAGCATCACAAACTTTCTCGTGTTATTTGTAACGGTTACGTAATATTATAATAGCTGAACCTGCAAACGTGTTTTGAACGCGCAAAAAATCTTTTGGGGCTGGAATTCGAACTTGAGCACACAGGCTCCGCGAACAGGTCTTACTTGTTACACTACTAAAGTTTGTTAAGTATACCAACGCTTCCGACACTTTGAGAAGGAAGTTTAATTTTCGCACGTTTTGACGTTTCAAATGTTTTAAGGACAATCGGTCCTAAGACATTATTAAAAGGACTTAGATTCATTCCAGAAACATATTTTTTTTAATCTGAAGCCTTATTGGAAAACATCTTTCTTACGATTTTTTTATTATCACAATTTCACTGGAACTTCACACGAAAACTACTCATATTTTTGACAAATTTGTACAAGGCATTATTTAAATGTCTAATTTTGAACATTAGATTTATTTCCGAAAAATCTTATTTAAAAAACTTAATGTAGAAATATATCGAAAATAATTAACCTTACGCAATTTTCGAAAATTCGAGGTTTTAATGAAAATTGGACTTGCGCCATTTCTACATGGATATGTTGATTTATTGAAGCATAAAATAAAAATGTGAACATTTTGAAAATTATCCACAGACTTCATGTAACGTATCCCCCAAAATTAAAATATCCATGTCAAATCCAAGGGTCCGTGACTTAATATGGGAATGTCCATTTTGAATTAGATTTGGTATTTTCGTGGGTAATCTTTCTAAAGTTTAGGCGCCAATGATGTTCACTTACCGACTGTCGGACCGACGGCCGGAAAAGACATTGTGAGAAAAAACTTTTTTTTCGGCGTTAAGAACTTTCAAACATGTATTTTGACTATATTATGCTTGCAAGAAAGAAATACAATACATAGACTTCAAAGAAAAAAACATTTCCGGTATCTGGTACACATGAAACGTGATTTTCTAGCAAAATATCAACACATTTTCTTACACTATTACACACTTTCTCTGTACAAAATATAGGAAAACGCAATGTAACTGAACTTTCGAGTGCACACCATTGCCTTTCATCGCAAGCACTTGCATACTCAGGTATCGAGCACAGCGTCGCTAAACTGTCATTAATTAATTATTACTATACTGAGAATTCCAGAAATTCTGGGAGAAGTAATAAGTGTAGTGCATTTTTTATAATTTTTTTTACAATTCTTATGCTCTGAGCTAGAGTCTTGATTGGAATTTATGAAATATGATTTTAAAAAATAACTTTATTTTTAATGTGTATTGAATTCATACGTAAGATGAGAAAAAACCAAAACCAAATTGAGACAATAACAGATTTTTTATAATATACAAATTGAGAAATATGTTAATAAAAGTTGAGGCGCGGTTTTCAGAAAAAAATCAATTAATATTAATTTCCAAATAATTGACACTATTTGCTAATAAATATCACAATTATGCAGTTTTATCGAGAAGATTTTGTAAACGAAATTAGGCGATTTAACGAAAGGGCCAGTTTCGTTCCTGCTGGATTTGGCTTGGATTGTCTCACGTGTCACATTCGCTTACTCATCGCTAATCACAAAAATGCCTACTATTTACGGCGATAACGATTTTTAAAACTCAGTAAGTGAAAACACTGCGGTAAAAAAGACTACGTTTCGGGCTAATTACGGATACTGAAAGGGTTACAGTCTGTCATATGAAAATGAAATGCGAATTACTTTCGCTTGTACACTATATTTTATGTGTATACGTTTGCGCTCTTCAATGAAAATCGTACTTCAATGTAGCAACAAACAGAGCTCAACAATCATTTGTAGTACTCTTAAAATTGAAGACGACGATAAATATAATGCAAATTAATATATTCATTGAATGGTTTATATGAAAAAAAGCACACGTACCGATCGCATAGTATGAACCGCTTGGTCATTTTGCAAAAGGAACATAAATTTAATGACAGAAGGACTTTACCATGAAAAATGTCAGCCTTCTAGTGTTAGCAATTTCAAATAATCTTATATTCAACAAGTGCCTGCAAATGGATTCTCCTGTATAGAAAATGGGGACCGTGTGCGGCATTTACAATTCTATTTGACCCTTCAAATTTATCGAACTACATTAAATAAAAGTTCGTGAAATAGCAGATCTTATACACTACACAGAACACCAAACAAATCCAGACGCTTTTCGGAGATGTTCTTAGATACATTGGGTATGCTTCATATGAGAACAGGAATTCAGTCCCCGCTCTGTCCCAATGATAGGAATTTGGGTAGGGTGGAAAAGGCGTCGGCGTCCGCATGGAATTGTTGGTAGGAAGCCTCGAAAACGACCGATAGGAGCAGCCGGTTTCCCGATTTCTCATCCAGACAGTGATCCTCATCGACCTAGTTACAAAGCTCGTGACAAAAGTGTGCGCATCATCGGAACACAGGACCTTCCGGTCGACCAAACTTCCGCAGCAGACACGCAACTTACGATTTACAGCATCATATCGCAGTCGATACATTGAAAGTTAAGGACTGATTGACATTTATGGGTACGTCAACTGCGCTGGTCACTCGTGTCGTTAGTGTAGTGACTGTTTTGTTCGGGAAGTTGGAGGTGATTCCTTTCCTGCTGGTTGGTGAGATTCGGCTCAGACCTATTCATTTGCTTACAGGGTATTTCACTCTCCAAGTATCTCTCATATGGAGTCATCCCCCCAGACGGGACCAACTCGAAGATCCCTACTGGTCTCTCGACATGTGTAGTGTAGGGCACGTAAGTGTGCACGTGTGGGAAGATAAACCAAAAAGAGGAAGGAAAGTCCGAGTACGGTTTGTGGTCCATTTACTAGGTACTGCTTCGCAATTCGCTTGGTTCTGATCGGAGGAACCACAGAAAATTGCCGATCAGAGCAGCAACCACTAGAATTCTGTCCCGAACAGCGACTGAATTCGACCTAGCTATATAGCCGATATCGAAAATCCGCCAACGTCGGGACCCTACCCTACGATCTCCCGGTCAGAGCCGCTGCATAGAGCGTCACTCAGCGAGTAGAATATTTAGGAGTTTATCGGTGTCACGTTTTAATTCCTAAATTTATAATTCCTATTTTCGACAATTTATATTTTCGTCGTTGAAATATCTTAAATTTTCCTCTAGACACAAGACAAGCATTTTAAGTTGGTTAATTAAAAATCACAGACAATGAGACATATTTGCCCGTACAATTATAAATTACGTGCCCAAAACAAATTAATACACAAACGGAAAGGATGTTGATAAATACATTTATTATGTGGGGTATCAATACAGCATCATAAACCAGTCGTGTTCAACAACAAATTATTCCAAAAAAAGAAAATGGAATCGACGTACAAATTAAAAGGTACTTCATCTACAAAAATTTGCGCAACGCAGTAATTCATTATGTTGATGGGTATAAGAAAGGAAACGAATCAATCGTCCACTGGACACTGCACGTACAACACCAACGCGAATCCCCTAGTAAATAGCAGCAAACGATCACACGGTTGACAGATCTGCCGCCACCACAGGTCCCCGCAACGTGGAAATGCCCGGGACGTACAGCTGTGCTACGTGCGTGGGGTTTACTTTATTCGTTTCAACAGAAATATACATTTCATTGTTTTTTTTGCTTGGGGTTGGGCACTGAAACTGCGAGTTCAGGATGGAAATCTCGAAAGTGTACGTATTGAATGGAGAATCCTTTGGAACCATATAGCTGTGGTCGCACCTCAGAGACCAGTCGCACCTACGCCCAACTAAGAGAAATATCAAAAATTGTAATTGAACGCTTTCTAATATAATAAATTTCCTCATAGATTCATTTAATAAGAATATCCACATCATATTATCTAGAAATCAAGGATATTATTGCTAATATCGCAATTTTTTGGAACGGTACGTAAGATACTTGTGAATTGATTTGTCGTTGAATAATAGCGGGTTTTAGGGAAGCAGCGGATCAGCTGGGATTGTGCCGGCAACAGAGGCGGCGGCGTGAGTGACGCTGTGTGTGTGTGCGTGTGTGTGTGTCTGTGTGTGTGTAGGGGGGGGGGGCAGTCGCCCCTTGTCAAGGAGAGGCGGGCCGAGTGAGGCGAGAGGTAATGTCTGCGACCGTGACTACTACAAACGTAAGAAATCATCGGGAGCAGAAAATATTGGGAAATCATTGAGAGCCGTTTCTTTCCATTCTGACCACCCTACTCCCATTATAGTAATAAAATAGAATACATAATATTTAGTCATCACCCATCTCTACATCAATGCACTATTTCTTTTCTTTTCTTAATATAAACTCCAGTACATACATGTAAAAAATATAATTATATTTATTTTCCCTTTCAATTATAAATACAAATATCGTGATCCTTGATGCTAAAGGTCCCGAGAGAACGCTAATACAGAAAGTGACTGTAGCAGCGTCAGGCAGACGAGTAAGGGCTTGTCTCCCGCTGCCGCAGCAGCGAGAGCGATTGCCATAAAAACAGACGCGCTGTCCGCCACACCCCCTCCCCAGGCATTTCGTCCGGGTGGGCGACAGCACCGGGACTGTCAGATGCCGCGAGAGCCACCGACTCCACTCCGCGGACGTGAAACGTTGCCTCGCGTTGCAAGATAGGAAGGTAGCATGCTAGCCAGCACTATCACAGGCACTACAGGCCCCACATGGGAGCGAGGGGTAGACAACATGGGGAAAGGGGGAAGGGGCAGACGGGTTCACGTAACACACGAGCGCATTACGAATGAAGGAATTAGATATTAAGGAAGGGCCTTGGTCGATCAGTTGAAAATTACAGAGAGAAAAATAATGACTTATCAGTAGCGTATATGAAGAAATCACTGTGGGACTTACTATTACTTGTTTTTCTAGCGAATTCTCAAAGTAACTCTTTCTGCTAGTATTAAGGATGTGTTATCACACATTAAGAGTGAGACCTTTGACAATAAGAATGTGGATATGCGTTTTTAAATTATTCCGAATTTGAGCCTGAAAAACGTTCTCTTCAATGCTTTTTGTGGATTTCAATTTTGATCAATATTAAAATACAACAGACTCCTGTGGGTGTCTTCACAATTCTTTTTCTTCATAAAAATAACAAAAATACACCAACTTAATTTAAAATGTAATATTATGAAATGTCGTTCTAGCTTTAAAACCAGATTTACTTTTCCATGTAAAATTTAAATGAAGAAACTTTGTATTTTAATGGTTTTTAATTTACTTTCCAATTGTTCTGATATCATTGTCCTTTTGGATTTTTTATGGAATCCCTTTTACTATCATCCAAAATGTTTTTCAAATTGTTTCAAAGTTCGATTAACGCAAAAGTTATTCATTTAAAATTTCAATTTTCTTCAAATATTTGTATCTGTGATACTCCAAAATCAGATAATCCTAAATAATTTCAAATTTTGGAGAAGAATGGGTAACCGACAGGGATAAATTGTATAAAGAGGGAGAGAAATGCACATAGACCAATGCAAATAAGTACTTTTATTTTCATAAGGGGCCTGCTTTCTAAATCGTAAATTGTGGGCTTCTTGCACTTCTTACGTTAAATAAATTACATTTACTTACAAACCAAAACTTTCATGTAAAAATCGACTGTTGAGGCAGAGACATTTGAGATGAATTGCAGGAGTGGTAAGAGTGATCAAAGCAACTCCGATGCGACGAGAAGCGAGGGTAACAGACCTTGAGGAAGCGGGAGAGCTAGAAGCCAAATGAAAAGTGGCTGAACGAACGGCGGAGAATGGAAGATGCAAGGTACCGCAAATGGGCCAGGTGGCAGGGCAACATAGATACCAAAACTAAAAACTGAGATAAGATACCAGTAGGCAAGCCTGGCGGGGAAATGGGTGGATAGAGGTAATAGGGGCAGCGGATCAGCTGGGATTGTGCGGGCATAGGAGGCGGCGGTGGGAGCGACGCTGGTTGTGTGTGTGGTGGATGGAGGGGGGCAGTCGCCCCTCGACAAGGAGAGGCGTGTCGAGCGAGGCGGAAGTAGTGTCTACGACCGTGAACAACGTCGACAGGCAGCTGACTTCTTGAAGACCTGACGGCGGCGTCGAAAGGCGCGGATATTATCGCCTTGTGTGGGAGAATAGGGTACGAACCGGGGAGCCCAATCTTTGACGCCAGCCTTCCATTTATAATTCCCGGGAAACAATAGAGGACTTGCCATCTCTCAAGCTTCCACCCTCTCATTAATCAGCGATTTTAACAATCGAAACAAATGGGTATTATTCTATTATAGCCTCCCGTAATGCATGAAGATTTCCTTCCATCCTCATTATAGAACGCCTCATTATTGAGTACAGAAAAGTCAGAACTGTGTTGCGTAATAAGAGTGGATGCAAAACTACATTTATTTTATGCCAGTACAACGGTAAATTTCTATTTTATAGTTAGTTATTCCTTTTTCAATATTAAAACGTGATTTTCCAAGGACGGCGCCAAAAATAAAGTCAATACAATGTTTTCCATTTCCATTTCGACGAATTGTGTGTAAGAAGACGTTAAAATGTTGTATAACAAATAATGATGATGTATGTAGTAATTCTGAACCTAACAAATAATGCTATCCTGTAAAGCTTGGTGCTGATGGGGTGAAAAATATGGTTTTCAAATTGAAATATTTCTGGCGGGCTTATTAATTATTCTACAGCGCTAAGGCCGTGCAGTAGTCAGACATGTATAAATTGTATGTTTTCTCTGAGGATATATACTAGTGATAACCGTTACTCAGAAATATCACAATGAATGTCACATAGATCCTGATATAAATCAAAATACTTGGCTCTCTAGGTAGTATACACTCATATAGCGACGTAATTCTTTAAAAGTAATCGTGCTTCAAGTCTTCTGCAAGAATCAACAAGATGGAAAGCCGTCCCAGTTTCGGTAACAAGTCTAAAATCGCTTCGATCCTATTTGCTTACACTCGCTTGCGTGTGAACCCTCAAAGATAACCTCTAAGGTTGGCTTGCAAGATCGCCTGACTAAATCTCGCGACTTCAACCTACTTTCCAATTCACAGCATCGAAGGAAATCGGATGACGTGACAATACCAAACTAGTCCATTCGTGAATTTTCATATCGCATTACACCCCTGAACAAGATTGCCTCGATGTCTCTGACTTTATAATAGAAATGCTAATGATACAAAATACTTTCCTGGAATGGCAAATATAATTGATGAAATACAAAATCCAATACATAATTTTTTCGATATTTAGGTGATTCTGAATATGACAAATAATACGAAATACGTAATAATCATGATTTTATTCACTGATTCTCAAATGGAAAATGACAATACAACATTCGCGTAATTCGGGAATATAAAGTTTATGGCAGTAATTTTGGAAACACATGAAAATCAAATATCAACACACTTAAATGTTTTTTTGCTGCTGCACGTAGAAGGTTTTAGTTTTGTCATGGAATAACTCTTAAGAATGCAAAATAAAAGGTATCATTGATTGTCAATTTTATTTACACATCAACGTCAATATTTGGAGACGCTAGTATGCAAGCCATGTATAAAAGGGAACGCTGTAGCTGTATTTGAATGAACTACATAATTCCGATCTAAAATTCTATAACACTATTTCATGGATTAAGAAAATAAATTGTACCCACACCTTCAGATTGCGAAAGAAAATTAGTCGAATAATGAAAAAAATGTTATCCGCGAATTTGTAATATTTGTCAAAACTGATTTACTGAACGGTGGGAACATATATTCATGCAATACTGATATTTATAATTACAACACACGTCGTAGAAATCACGTTCATCAAGTGTCAATATGAACAGTGCACTACCAGTAATCCACTGACAATATACAAATATGTACTTTATTTATATATTTATGTAAAAAACGGTTAAAAACTGTGTGTGACGTGCTATGGGGAGAAGTCAATTTGAAGTTACATTTATATCCAGAAGCAAAACAAGGGGCCATCTCAGATTTTTCTCAAGGATCATGGGAACTGGACGAAAATCTGATCGAGATGGGAGTCATTGACCCAGAACTTTACAACGCATTGCAAGATGACATTAAACAATAGAAATCGATACACAAATTTAAGTTGCAAGTTAAATATTGTATGCTGCACAACTGGATCCATACAATTAGAGACTATCCTGATCACCCAAAAGAAAAAAAAATTGTTTATTTTAACAAAACAGTGATATATAATGAATTAGTTTACATTGTATTGTATTTAAAAAATACTTCATATGCTTGTAACAAATTATGCATTTCGGCTTCCAGGTAAATAATCCCCATATCGATCAGGTTTTTTCCAGTTTCCCTGATCTATTCAGCAATTGCTGAAATGATTGTTTTGATTCTGGGCATAAATGTACCTTCAATATACACAAGTTTTGTTGAACTCTCCTCTTTCTTGTAGTTGTAGAAGTAGAAATAAGTGCTAGTTAATATTTTGTTAGCACTGCAGTAAAATCAAATCTGCAGTTCACTTACCGTTGCAAATAAGTGTTCTGTTACTCGGGAACGAAAATGTGTAGTTTTTCAAATTTCTCGCGGTTTTTTAAATTTTATTATTTTTTATTTATATTATTTTTATTTATTTATTTTTTAAACTTTTGTTCATCAATAAAATATTTTTAATTAAAATGATAGGAAGGGATTGTAGAACTCAAGAAAACGTGCGCAGATGACTTTCCCCCCATTCATCACACACATTTCTTTACTGTTTTTTGACTAAATAAATTTAAATATAAACGCTGCACTTTCTCGCAACACATCACAGAGAATTCATTGAAAGAAGAAAAAAATCGACAGCAAGCTTATATAATCTAATCAAAATTGTGTAATAGTGGATGAAGTTGTATGGTCGCCTTGAGGTCATATTCAGTGCTTCAATTAATAAGTAATAAATATTAAATTCAAAATAAAATGAAATGTTTAAATAGGTACTATTTTAACACTTCTTGATGCTACTGTTAATTTAATTTTATATTTCTTTTACCATATTTTATTATCACAAATTTCCTAGACGTTGAAACTCTGAAGATAGCCGCAATGAGACCAAAAACGCTATGAACCATTTAACAATTGTAATGAGACTACACGTGAGCTTACCATTGAAGAGATTATTAGAAACCTGTCACGACTTCCTACGTTTTGAAAAACAATCGATAGAGTCCTATTTGGAAATATTTTTTTTCTGCAAACTATTACCACAATCAAGAGTGCCGACTGTGAAATAAGTCGGAAAGCAATGGAAAGGAAAGGCAGGTGCTTGCTCGCAATCAAACTTTTTCTCCGCAGGATTCACCAGAGTAATTGCACGAGAATTTGACGAATGAAAAAATGATTTTTAAGAGATGTCATTTTTAAACTATGCGTTTTCACGCAATATTATCTACTTCGGAGGATAGTGATACTACTTCTTAAACGTGTCACATTCTTCATACTTCAAAATGTTCAGAAAAATATCGAATTATAATATCGGAATTCCCGTCCAGGTATCTTCCCCTCAGCAGAGCACCGCTAGTACCTAGGCAAACTCTAAGCTTCCAACTGGACTCCCGGCACGACACAGTAGGGTAGTTTCTGTGGCGTGTGTGTATGTGTGTGCGCGCGTGTGTAAGGGAAGAGGAAAAACAGATCTCGCGCGGTCTGTGGCCTGTTCGTTAGAGAAATGCTCCAGCATTTGCATGGTGCTGATCCCAGTTATCAAAGTATACTACTGATCAGAACAGCAAGCCACTAGAATTCTCCTCCAGACAGTCAGTTTCTGGGTAGAGGATAATTCTAGCTTTAAACTAGCATCGAAGTATCTACAGTCGTAAATCCCCCATCGTCAGGACTCGAACTTTAGGACCTCCTGGTCAGAGTCACTGCAGAGAGACTCTGGCAATGCATTCCCTGAGCTACCACAGCCAGCGGTTTTTTGATTGCCCAACAGTAATACAACTCTTCGTTCACAGAACAAATTCGAGTTATCCTAACAAGTGAATACGAAAGATGTAAATATAAATGAATAAAATAATGATGTAATATTAATTTTATACAAAATGAATTCAGAACGAAGAGTACTAAGCTACGAAGGTATAAACTAATGAAAATACTATACTATACTATAAAGCCTACGCTCTCACTTAATGAAAATACCTTGTTTCTCCGTTGTGAATTAAAATAAGACCCGGGATTCATTTCACTTGGAGAAATAATGGAAACATGGGAGATAAACATACGGTGTAGAATAAAAACTAAACGTTTTATTCAGAAACATTTACTGAACAAAGCATAAAACCGGAACCCTGTTGTCTGAGATTTTTACGGAACAAACTTTGTGCCAATCGCTTCATTTCTGCCTCCGTTGTGCGGATTCGACTGAAGATCGCGGATCATCACTTCCTCACATCGATACTTTTGTGGCCGATGGCATTTTTTGGCCGGTATAGTGCCCAACATATTCCTCCGTGATAATACGTTTTCGTTGGCACACAGAAAAAAACCTCAAAGCCGCGTTCGTGATTTAAGAATCGAGGTCTCAATGCCCAAGTGAATATCAGAGCCCGCGGTCCGAGCTCACTGGCCGAGCTGCGCGGTCCCGGTAAACAGCAGCCGCATCCGGCGCCTTCTGCCCACTCCGTACGGCGCGCGCACCGTCTCTCCTCTCGGGACCGTCTCACCACGTCCCAGCTCCGCGTCGCGCCGGGCAGCACGCCACGCTACGCCACGCCACGCCACGCAGTCACCAAGCCGCCCGGCCCGGCTAGGCTCAACCCTGCCCGGCCCGGTCCGTGGAAAGGCAGCGCGGCCCCGCCCGGCCCGGCCCGGCCAAGCCCAGCCAGCTCTCTCGCGAGACCTGGAAGCCATTGCTCCGCGGTAGCGGCAAACTTGCGACCGTCGAAGCGTGTCGCCTCGCCTCATTTGCAGCACAGCCGCCCCCGTCACCGTCCCCAGCCCCGGCCTCACCCCGGCGGGCGGTGCGGAGAGGAGCGAATAGCGCCAACTTCCCGCGGCGGCGCATGATGCCCTGCTCCCGACTCCGAGCCGAACAACGATGGCCGCCTTCATCTCCATGAGACTTTTCCCATAACGCTTCGGATAGAAGGAATATCACTCGGATAAAAATCACAGAAAACAAAGAGTAATGTAGAGCACATAGCATTTAGATAAATGTTGTACTAAGACATTCTGTTAGTCGCAACGTGTTCATTTCAATGTCCCCCCTTGCCTGCGCGATGAAAAACGAGACCAAGTAATTATCCAATTATTTTTACAAAACTTAAGTGCTTATAATTGTACCAGTAATAAGAAATGTGATTTCCACACACGCTGAAATGAAGGTAATTATATTATGTCAAAATAGTCTATCATAGCCGGTCATTAATTTAACACATTCGTCAGTAAGGTTTCCATTTTAAACTTAATTTTTCTATTCACTCCAAATTTCGATGGGCCTCTCCATCCACTTCAGGTTCCAGACCTAGTATACTAATTTGCCAACTGCACCCATCTTCGATACGTGTGTGATGAAGCCAGCAATGAAACTTACAAAAAATCTGAAATGTTAAGACTTCTACATACTAAATTGCGATATAAATATACGGCAAAGAATCGTGTTGAATTGCAACGAGAAATTTAAAAGAAAATTAATTTGAGTTTTATCAAATACCTCATATCTGATATAGCAGAATAAATGAAACATCAAATGTTTCATTTGATATTTTGTGACATCCGAATTAAAGTTAATCACATAATTTAATATAAAATACTGTTGAAATTGTAATCCATTTTATAAGAGCGTGTAATTAAATGAACACTTGAAGATTGACAAAACTTGGTGATCTTTCAATGACGACTGACCTTCATTCATGACGTGTGCCCATGATATTCGAGGGTCTAAGAAGAAAAAACATATTAAAATATACGGAGAAGAAAAGATAACCCATGAAAACAGTGTACGGACTATTGAGATATGTTGCAGATTCTGTCCCAACAACTAGAGCAGAATTACAGGTTGTCGAAAACTAGCGTTGAAAAATTTCGCACCATCAGAATCCCCACAGAACCCTTTTGCGGCACGGTCAAGGAATCACACACTGACAATTCTTGAAACGTAAAAAGAAACGTATATACTAAAAACATAGTAGAACTGTCGTGATGTAAGGAAAATTGCAAGCTTATATATCTGAACAACATATTTGTTTTGTTTCTTGTTGTTTCTTAAAGATTTTTCATACAGGAATGTAGAAGAGGCACCCGAAAGTATTTGCATTATTAAAGCCACATCCTTAGTAGAGATAAAATAAGTCAAGACATAATTTTACTTTTCGCATGAACACAGTAAATGTGTGGAAATATAATTAGGACCTAGATTCCTCCGACTCAAAAGAAGAAAATGCTACCTCACAATGAATGGGTTTAACGTTTTTATTTGAAGTAGTTTTGCATACACCAAATAAAAGAGACTAAAGAATTGTAGATCATATTTAAAACGTATTTACTTCCTTACTTTAAAACCGCCATTCTAACGTTTTTTTCCAGTTTTTCATAAGACATGAAACTGAACACGCAATGTGTGTAAAAAAGTCTAAGCATGATATTTTTTTAAAAAATTTCATTCTGCAAGAAACGTGTTACATTTTATCTACCATTCTTATAGATAATGGTTATGGAAATACAAAACAGGTAAAAAGTGGGAGCAGTGTTAAAAATGTAAAAAAATAACATTTCTATCCTAGGTGTCCCTACTATCAATGGCAATGAAAAATATTAATCGATGCCAAAACAGGGCACGCTCCATAAATAATTTTCTCCGGTATTTCTCCACACAAGCAATGTATATTAGAAATAGAAATTGTCTCAACATTACTGCTCAAAACGCAAAATTTTATGACTGATTTTGAAAATAAATTGTACAAGGTCTATAATAATGCCGTTCAAAGTAAATGTACTAATACCCTAGCTATTTATGAAAAAGAATCATCAAAAAGACAGTAATACTTCCGAATTTCGCTAATAGATAAATGAATACTACTGTGATGGTGTTTTGAGTGAACGTTTCTTCGGAAAGAGACAATTTCTTCGTTCTGTGAAGTGACAGCCGCCTTCGTTCTGTGAAGTGAAGTGAGCGCCGAGAACACTTGAAACAGACAACGCGTTTGAGACAAATAGTCGCAATCAATTAGACCAGTAATTCGTCGACCAGTATCAGACGGTTCAAGGAGGCGCCCAGAATGCTGTGACGCAAGGCTCACAAATCGATAGCCGCGCTCACCCAGAACCAACGTGCTGAACAAACATTCACTCAACGGAAAGGTCCCGGACCGATCAGAAGGTATCTCTACGAAATATCGATGAGCTACTTTCTTCCTTCGAAAAAGAACAACGCTTTCGCGCTTTAAAGAACTCGTTTTGATAAACACATTTCCAAACGAAATAATATAGGCAACCTGACAGAAAGGTGTGTTCACATAATTTTCCGATACAAAAAATAAAGTGAATTAAGAAAGCAGGATGCTGGTAAATACGCTACGGCAGGAGAGAAATTGCCATGCTACATTACTGCCGTCAAATACAATATTTTATATTTCAGAGACTGAAGTTTCACAAGCAATTTCGAAACTAATTTTCATATTAAACTAGCATCGCCCTTAACGGTACAGGTCAGCGAACTACTACAACAATAAAAACTGTCCATTCCTGTATACTCGTCTCCCTCCATCTCTAAACAGAAATTAATAAAATGTGCCAGTATACTAGAATGACATATCAGAAAATGAAATCATCTTTCCCCCCGACAATGATTATATGGAATTATTTGTAAAATGACAAAAAAGAAATAACTATTCAATCTTATAGAAACCAAGGGTTCAAAAAATGTTTTTTTATAAACACACTTTCTTTCTAATATTAAAAATCAATCATCAAGAAGAACCATAGATATGTTCACCCCAAACCAACAATGAATTTAATATTAGGATCTATTATGAAAGTCATTCAGGCACAACTAATAAAAAAAGTAGTATCTGGACGAGAAAAAAACTAACTTATGATTTGCAAAATTATTAATAATTTAATGTAAGATCCCGACTATGATGTCCACGTCAAGGATATTAAAATAAGCTACACTTATTAAAACAAAATTATCTATAAAATATAGAGATTATGTAATCTATATGAAATAATAAACTTCCGGTGTGAAGCAAAATATATAACTAAAATTTCAATAAATGAAATGCGTATGATATAAAATAAATGAACAAGTCATTTCAGCCATGGCTCAGACTGTCGGGTCATCAGGCTGAGATGAACGTTGTGCACTTCATCACATTAGTTAATTCATTTGGTTAAAAAAACGATAAAATCAAAGGTAGAAAGCAATACATATTTGTCATACAAATAAACCTCATTGACCACTAGATAGAGCATTTTCCTTTTCATTTGTGTTCTATATTTAAAACCTTGATGCTTGTGTAAACCTGCGTCAAATCATTGATAGAGATTGAAATGTAGAAATAAATAATTGTGTATACTTTAAGAGAGATATACAAACATAATACGCACATGCCTGAAATTTCATGTTATGCAAATATAATTTTCAAAAATCAAGACACAGGCGATACATACGAATCATTGTTCAAGCTACTACCAACATGCAGCATCACCACTATGTGGCGACCCATCAAGGTCAGCAAACAAGCAAAGCCATAATCCATTCAGTCCATGGGTACCCCGCGTGGCGGTCAGAGAAGTCCCAAAGGGGCAGGGCGGCAATGAGAGTATTGAACCCGGAACCGCCAAATTAATCACAACCAGATATTTTGGAGGGAATGAAATAGTAACCGAAAACTTTATTAGTCGAAAAAAAACGTAAACAATGATTCCACATTCATTTAAAATCTGATATTGTTCAATCCCCTGATGTCAAAATTGCTCCCAAATGCAAAGGATTCATTTTTTTCCATTTAATAATAACCATTAAGGAGCCCAATGTAATCATAATAACACTTGTTTCAATTGCCCAAAAAAAACTTTAAAAATCCTCAATCTATTTATTTTATGCAACGGTATCTACAAGCGCACATATGTACAAAATTATAGTCCGTCACCCCATTCACATCTAAAATTAGGCGAGGAGATTTTTTGTTATCTGGCGTAATGAGTGATTCTGGGTTGCGCTTATAGTGTACACAAACATTTAATTCCGAACGAATGAGAAAAATGCTGAACCCGAAAGAAAACTATTTTGAAAACTAAAACGGTTTCCATGAAAATTTGGAAACGCAAAGGAGCGAGAAACGACGCGGAGGGTGCCTTGCTAACCGCGTTTGGAGCGGCGACAGTGCTGCCCAACCTAGGGCCGTCGGGCGGGTTGCACCCGGGCGGGCGCCGCCGCCTCCGCCGCAGCACGCGGGCCGCGACGCGGCGCGGCGCGCTCAAGTGCAAAAGTACATCGAGCCGCGGGGGCGACGCCAACGTGGACGGCGGCGGGGCGATGGCGGCGAGGTGATGGCGGCGGGGCGGCGGGTGGCGGGCCGTGCACGTCCACAGCGCTACGCCACGCCACACCGGCACCCGAGTCGCGCCTCGCCTCGCGGCGCCTGGCCTCGCGGCGCGGCGCGGCGCGGCGCGGCGCCGCGCCGCGCCGCCCGGCCCTGCGTCATGCCCGTCGCCGTCCCGTCGCGCCCACGTGCTCCATTAGCTTTTTGCGCCAAATGAAAATTCTGACATCATCTCCTACCGCCCAGCCCTTTGTGTTTCGACCGGTTTTTCCCTCTTCCGTTTTTTTAATTTTATTTTTTGAAGGGTACCTTACGTCAGACACGCCACGCGGACATCCATCATGCAACGTGCAGCGCGCGCGAGGTGCTCCACTTTTTTATCAAATTAGGAAAGGGTCAACTTACCATCTGCTGTTGCTCGATTTATAATCAAACACAGAAGTGCAGCGGTGAATAACAACTGGCAACGCTGCATTATGCTGCACGAGCCTTGGCAACTCTGCGCCACCTAAGTAAAGACCAAAAAATTATCTAATGGAAAACCATTTTGAAAACAAAACCCGCCGCCGGTTCCTCTTCTGGCGTGGCCGCCTCGTGCTTGTTGACGTCGCTGCCACCGCCGCCGTCGCCGCTGCGCTGCCCCCTGCGATGCGCGCTGTTGATGAAACAAAGCGGGAAAATGAGTGTTCCTTGTCGACTGTACGCCCGCTGCGTGATCACCGGTGCACTGTCGGCTTCCGCACAACTTCCACAGGAGTCTCTTTCTTCCAATGTAAGTTCGTTAGTACGGATTCCTTCTGTACGCAGATCGATGCTTTGATATGAAGAAATTCGTCGTCGATCTACAAGGAATGCTATATGCGCCCTGTGTGTGCTTTCCACAGTTCACGTACAATTAGAATAATGTATTTCAATAGGTTAGGAAAGTCGTGAATAACAAAAAAGATCTTTATTTTGAACAGAAACACATTTCACACGATGCTTTGACATGCGAAAGCAACCGTTCAAAGCTTTGTAGGCTATGCAGTACGAGTCGAAAGAACTTCGGCTATAGAAATTAAAAATATGGGGTACAAACTTCCACACATTCACGATAAGAGTTCCACACGGATCAGTTCTAATTCGTACAAGTCCCTTAGTTCAACAACAAGTTTTTTCACTGACAACAATAATATAAATTCTATTATTTTCTTCCTATGATTCCAACTGTAGTTGCTACGGCTCTGGTGCACCCACGGAATCATTCCCAAAGTTTTAGTCAACAAAAATATTTAATGCAAGGTCAAGTCACGTGACACCCTACGGGTTGAGGAAGGTAGGTTTACCTCGACTTTGACGTTACGTACATACTTTTGTCATTTTAAAAGATGGTGAACTAACCCGCTAATAAGGGAAGGGATTTCACGTAAAGACAGCAGGGACGCCTTGACACCAATGAACGCCCCCAACACATTCTGCCACTCTAACGCAGCGATCGACATGGTTAGAGCAACGCACGGAGGACACGTGGGTTGCACAGAAATCTATATCCAATGCAGGCTATATTCTCAGCTATCGAGACGGTCATTGTGTTGGCACAGCACACAACGCCTGGGGAGTTTTGAGCACACGGCAACGCTATCCGAAACTCATGGACAATTTATACAAAAGTAAGAAACCTATTGCAGTAAATTTCTGATGCAATAACAAACGCAGAATATATGTATGTAACAAGTAAGACGACCAGCAGAAAAGGTGAACCAGATTTTTTTTCTAAACAACAGCGGTGACAACTCTTCGACTCGTCATGTCGTGTAAATTTCTCCTCTTAAACACAAGAGCAAGTTGTCACCGTCTACATACAAAAGCTAAACTAGCGCTCTTCGACACGGTGAGAACGCAACAATCCATGGGTCCCGCACTCGCGCCGCGCCCGGAGTCGCCACACAAGCGAACACCTCCTCCGCGCACTTCATTCCATGTCGCACACCGCCGCTCCGGGAGCCGGCTAACAGCGTCTGGGTGGGCAGGGACGGCGACGAAGCCGCTCGGAGCTAGGGCACATCTCTCGCCGATTCCGAAGCGCGCACTGACAGACAGGAGGGGGCGCTTCGGCCGTCGCGGCGCCCGCCACCGCCGCCACCGCCGCCACCGCCGAGCCGTGAGACCTCTAACGGCAAACTCGCGAACACTAGCCTAAACCCTCTTGCGCGCATACTGCACAGGTGGGCAAGGTGCGGTGGGAGGGGCGTGGCGAGGAAGGGGCGGCGGTGGTAGTAGAGGAAAAGGGTGGCGGGAAGGGCGGGGAGGGAGAGAGCGGGCGGGAGCTCGAGAAAGAGGGAGCGAGCGTGCCAGCGGGAGTGCGGTGGAGAGGGGAACCGCGCGGGGCGCGAGCGCGCCGCGGTGGGGGTGGCGGCGGCGGCGGCGGAGAGCGCGCGCGCGCCGCCGCCGCCCCCGCTGCCGCCACCGCCTCCGCCGTCCCCGGAGCGCGGCCGGCCGCCAGCTGGCGGTGGCTGGCTGGGCTGTGCACGCCCGCGCCGTGCGAAATGACTGCGGCGCGCTTGCTGGCCAGTGCCGCGCCGTCCACGCTCTGAGACAAAGGACGCGTCGCGACGGCGTAGCGTCTGTCAAGGCACTGGAAAGTGGAAAGAAGAGGCTGTGGATGTCAAAGCATGGAGTTTGCCCAAGTGCACTAAACTCGTTGCGGTTTCTTCTAAGTGTTCTGCCATTCGAATTTTAACGTTTGCTTTTGAGTTAATTAAAGAGATTAGCATTTGCGTAGCTTGACGACTCTCTAGACGCCGGTAACAATGTAATGTGATGTCAGAGACTTTAGATATCTTACTAATTCAATTCTAACGATTTATTAATGAAAAGGTTCTTCCCATGTTTTATGTGTAGGAGGTAGCAAAGAATTAAAATTATTTAAAAACTTGGGAAGCAGTTCAGAAAACCAAAAAAGTAAAAATTAATTACCATTCGACATGAACAATAACAAACTTAATTTGCGGACAGTAAATTGGCTTTGGCAACTTTTGCAACATACTTACAAACGGAAAGGGTTCAATCAAATTGTTTAAGCCCAAAAAAATTGAATTGAAAACAAAAGTATATAATCAGTTATCATAATGAAATATTCAATAACTATGTTTTTATTTTACAAAATATTTTTGATACTATAAACGAAAGGAAAACATTTCCGTTTCGACAATGTTTTAAACGTGAACTTACACAATAATTATTAAGGTTACGAATTAATTATTGTCAAAGTTACTTATAAAGTGATTTAGCAAGACATTCAACGCACGTGATAACTAATTAATTGTTAAACAACATTCCGCGTTTCAAACTTCTCGCCCCCAAACCGAGAAGACAAGGAAACACGAGGAACCTTAGGAGATTTCAAGCAACGCAGCAAAGTGTTACGGGATTGCATACCCACACTAACAAGATTTTTCACGACAAACTGCTTTTAGATATTATCTATAATACTAATATTCAAAGTGTACAGAAGTTGAAAGAAAACTATGCGGCCACTGGCCAAGTCAAGGGTGTCTATGATTTCGTTAGATACCCAGAAACTCCAAGAAAAAAAGAAAGAAAAAGAACTGAACACTTTCAGAGATGGCTGAAAAAATGAGAATACATTGTGTGATTAAGCGCATTCTCACATTATGCATACGTAATGAATTCCCATACTCGGTACATCACTGCTTATAACATGTTGGCGTCCTGCGAAGGTCACGGTTTCAATGAAGAGACTGCACGCCATTAAATATTTGATATTCACGTTGTGTTATGAAACAGCAACTTATATGATATTCTCGGTACGTAAAGAACTGTTGTACAGTGTATCCATTAGGCTACTGCAGTATTCGTGAATACGGTGTTTGTTAAAACATTTAATTTATTGAAGCGTTTTACGAAGGTATTTTATTTGTTGATCTTGCGCAGAATGGGTGCTGCTTTCTGAAAAACTATTTTGTAGAGGTTTGTTCAGCAGCATTTTTGCTACTGCAGGTCACGAGTCCATAGCAATAGTGACCTGACACACAAAGAGTAAAATAACATTTTTAATACTGTTTTAATGTATTGCACGTCACAAATATTATCAACTCCATTTGCTTCTGACCCACCTGAAGAGAGATTGCTCATGGATCATGAAATCAGAAATGAGAGAAAAAGTCAAGACCTTAGCAATGTATTCTTCTACACAGATACACATACGTATATTCGTACGTACTACCTACATAATCATACCTTCGTAACACAACGAATTAAAATTCATACAATGTGATTACAACACTACAAAACTTGTAACTATAAACTTATATTATAGTAATGTAAAAAATCAAGGAACTTGGGGAATCATGATCGTCTGCAATCCATATAAAAATACATACGACTGGTATTTTTTACTTTTTTACTAACTACATATACACGGAATAAGAGAAAGTGTTGTAATAATGAAGAAATATCTAGTAGAAGGAAAACTGCAACTGAAATTTCAATTGAAATTGGTAACTGACACGAGACAATAAAACAGGCATTTAAAATATACTTTTCCCTCCAACTGTAATAAGGTATTACCCTAGCACCGTATTAATTCGAACTTGTTCTCTGTTTAAATACAAATAAAAACACCTAGTTGGTCCCGATTCATTCCCGCCATTCGATGTAACAGCAACAGAGTGGAACAAAACGTCGGTCATGGATTCAAATGCATTCGTGCATCCGTTTTCGCTATTTTTTCCACAAAATTAAATAGTTAATCGATACTCGTTGATCATACCGGGGACAATTTTATAAAATCACATTATCTAATCTCAGGACCGGCATCTGTACAGTATAAATAGTCAAAAATACTACATCATCATTTGTTTGTACACTTTGTCTATTAGAACACCCAACTTGAATACGAAAATATGATAAAAAATACAAGACAATATGTTAAAGTATAAACAAATATGCGTCCATCCATGCTGTTTTTTTACTTCCTCGCATACGTACGTATACACGTAGTATAGAAAAAGTTATGTAATGCTGCGGAAAATAGTTTTCGGGATTTGAACGGAAATACACGTTTTAAGGACCCTTATACCAAAGAATTGGTTGTTTTTTTGTTTTTTTTAAACGTCCGTCCGTCTGAGAACACCTCTAGCGCCTAAACCATAGTACGATTTTTTTTTCAACATGGATATTCCCAGGTCGACCTGGCTCGAGTAGAAGCTTTGAGATTTTGAAAAATATTCTTTAAATTTTGGGGGTACTTTACATGAAGTCCTAGGAACACTTTCTGTATTTGAGAGCGTAGGCTTCCGCGGCAGGAGTCACTATTTAATTGGCTACCCGGGTGACGCCGCGTTCATGGTGAAGGTGCCTGACGCGGGCACCTGACAATTGGCACCTGACAATTGGCACCTTTGCCATGGACGCGGCGTCACCCGGACAGCCAATTAAATATTTTCTATATTTTTTCAAAAACTGTTCTAAATTTTTTCTTTACATTTTCTAGTAAGAATAGAGTAAAATACACGTACATAGGTGGCATTTTCGAACATTGCAAAATTTTTCAGCGTTTTTCTACAATTACAAAATTAAATAAGGAGATATTTCCTTCAAATGAAATTTGTTGTCCAAATTCACTTTTTTCATTAAAGTCCTGTACATTTTTTGGAAATTTCAGTAGTTTTCGCGCAATATTGCATGCAATATTAAAAAATAACAAAACCAAGAATTTCTCGAAATCTGCTTCATTTTTTTCTTTAAACTTTTGGTATGGATAGTGATAAATATGCTCTATAAGATGACAATAACGCCACATTACTGTATTCTTTTGTTTTTTCAAAAATTACTAAAAATATAATTTTTTGACTTGTCTCTCACATTGTTTATATTTACATTAGCATTAGATTTTTTCATATTATTGTATTTATAAGTACATGTGCTTTAAGTAATGTCATAAAGTTCCTCGAAAACCTAACAGTTTTTTGTGAAAATGAGCTCAAATTTCGCAATTTTTGAAAAACTTAAATGCCATTTTTTTTAAAAATTGCTCGAAATTTTTTATTCAAAGTTTCGTACGGATAGTGCTAATTGCACTGTTTAAGATGGCATAAAATTAGTTTGGTGAATTCTTTTGGTTTTTCATAAATTACACAAATGTAATTTTTTGAAAAATCTCTCAAGCCATGCATGAGGAAATTGCAAGTGATTTATAAACACTATGCATTTGTGAGTTAAAGTGCAACAAATGGCTTCTAATAACGTTTTTCGAAAAGACAAAAATTTTCTGTGAAAAAGAGCTTCAAATTTCACATTTACAGTAACGTTTCAACGCCATTTTCTTTTAACACGACTCCCAGTCTTTCAATAAAAATTACCATTTATGACGAGGTTTCACTCTTCTTTAATACTCTTGAAGAAATACTTCCGTTCTACAATTAGGAAACCTCGCAAAAAATTGAGAAAACTTCACAAAATGTACTTTGGGCGGCGATAGATAGCAGCTGGCAAGAGTATCTGGCCGAGCAAGTCGGAATAGCTAATCCAGGCGAAATAATATAATAATATACTTTTGTATTATTAATCCAGAATGAATGATACATGGATTAAATACATTAGGGCACTTGATTGCAGTGACTTCAGAGTGGAGATATACTTTTGTGAGCTAATCATTCACTTCTTGGTATTCTCTGTTAATCAGAACCTAACAGGGATATTTTCCGAATGTTGCCATTATCAAGGAAGTCGCTTTATTGCAAAAGCATTAAAACATTACAAGATAAAATCTGCAAGCCTTTCCAGCTGTTAATATGGGTAATGACGCGCTTCAAGAAACGTTCCGCACGATCGCGCGCGCGCGCACGCACACGCACAAACATCCACAAAAATTTAAACAAACCAAGTTTAACAACAACAAAAAACTATTAAAGGAATGTTTTCGTTGAACTGAGATTAAAAGCATTTTCATACATTATCACAAACCATTTTCTCGAGTAAATGGAGTGAGAAATGAACCGGATCCCTTTTGAATATCATTGGCCCTTTTCGACCAACATTTAAGTATATCAAGAGAGATATATTCATTTCTTTCACTACAAACATGCGTTACAAGACTACAATTTATTTTTATTATTTCAAAATAATTTTATGAATGCTACGAGAAAATAAAGCCATTTCCAACTCTCTTCGCTCAGAATATAGAAGTCACGATGCGTGCACGTCCTGGGTGTAAAAAATATAAAACCGTGCGTGCCACGTGAGTAAAAACGTTTCGAGGACACTGGTAGCAGAGAAGTTTGTTTACATGGGTGATTCATTGTAGCGCATAAATAATGGACGTAATGGGAAAATCTGATATCAACCAACTCTCCAAGCATGTTTCTCGACTTTCTTATCTCAGATTCCGGATTGTTAGTAGTGTTTACTGAGAATATAAATTCATATTTCTAGAGCATACATGTTCTCCATGTACCTACCAAAATATTTCCTCTACAATTCCTCTACTTAACTAACATTAATATATACAATATTTAGAAAAGTTATCATAGTATCTGAAATAATTGTTACACGACATTTCTTTTTAAAGTTCCAATGAACTTTCATTTTCTTTCGCCATTCCCAATCTTCCTTATTCAATCCTTTTTTTTCTTTATTTATTTTTTTTTTTTGAATTTCCCCAAACCATGTTATTTTAGACCTTCTCTCTCTTCCTGTAGGAAACCACGTAATAATAATATGCGTGAACATATACACTCGTTCGTTCGAACATATACACTCATTCACATTCGTTTCAAAACCAGTTTTCTGAATGTTATATAATCGAAAATAGTAGGAGTCTTACTAATTTCATCCTAATATAATAATAACAATAATAATAACATTAATAATGCATTTGGATCATCTGTTGCAAACATTACAGACATCATTTTAATTTACATCCGTCTCCTTAATTTCTAACATGGATTTCAAAGCGATGAAGAAATTATATTGCACGAATTGACTTCATTCCAGGGTAACATATGTGTACCTATAAAAATAGCTGAATTCTCAAATACGACTATCAACGTATTGAAGGCACAGAGGAACATTATTTTGTATCTATGATTACATGACGAAACTCAAGATTTATATTTTTACATTCAATACACACAAGAGTTCCTTGTAATACAAAACAATTAGAGAAAGTCTAAATGCGGATCGTTGTAAAAATAGCTAGCAGGAAATTTCTTACAGGAGACTAGTCACAAGAACGAAACAAACTACAGTTAAGTTTTCTGATGAGGAAATTAAAAATGTTGTTGGCTACATTTAAATCGGCTCCAAGTACTGATGTTGAATCAAATGTAGAAAAAAATTAAAAGACAAAATCTAATGGATTCATTAGTTTGGAAGGTGCGCTTTTTCCCATCTGCCATTTTTAAAAAGAAAACTTTCACGATGTAAAAACTTAACTTAAACACGAGTCCAGAATATACAAAAAAAAATTGAGATACTAAAATATTCTTCCAAATCCATACTTTTTTCTTATTCCTATACCGGACCCTCCGGTCAGTGATGTTAGTAGAGGTTACTGGCTTCTACCCCGAAGTTGAACTTTCGTTCCGCAAGCTTGAAATTCTGAGTGTACGATGCTGAGCACAAGTATCATAGTCATCAGTTATTAGTGGCGTTTGGGATTCGAGCAAGATGAATCGGGAAACATGTGAAAACCATCAATTAGATTTCAACTCTAACAATAATTCGGCAAAGTTTACCTCCATAAGCAAGCGGTAGATGGGCGCTTGTATTGCATTAAACATATACAGAAGAGTTTAAATATTCTAGAACGGTATAGTGAGACATGGGGACTAAAAGTAAATATTCAGAAAACGAAAGTAGTAGTCTTCAAGAATGGGTTTATCTGGGGTAGCAAAGAGAAATGGTACTACGCTAGGGAAGAAATTGACCGCGTCAAAACATTCACATATCTTGGTGCAAAAGTTTCCATGAATGGGGGATGGAATAACCACATATTGACGGCTCACAGCAAAGGAAGAATTGCGCTCAAAGAAATCGTTTGCGCAGTGCGCAGGGTTCCGGAATTGCCGGTAAAAGTATGCGATACAATGTTCAAATCTTTAGTTCTCCCAGCTATGAATTATGGAGCAGAAATCTGGGGAGTGGGTAGGATAGATCGACTAGAAAGCATCGAAACAGATTATTGCAAATTAATTCTAGGAGTTTCTAGGTGCGCAGCAAATGCCGGAGTCTTAAAAGAGGTCGGTAGTATAGGAATTTGGAGAGATTTTAAAATGAAACCTATTAAACTCTGGATTAAATTAGATGAACAGGCCGACACACTTATACATAGGTGCTTTAGAGTGCAATGGCAGGGAAGCGACCATCGCTACTGGGCGTACAAAATTAAACGGTTACTTGACCGCGCAGGGTTGGGAGACGTCTCTCCGGAAATGGTGGGAGATGGGGGAAACCGTGAGATAGAAAGGCTGATTTCCAATAGACTTGCGGATATAAAAAGGCAAGAGATCTGGGCAGCAACGGCTGTAAAACGTTCGTTGGTAGCTCAAATCCATGCGAGTCCGTTATGGGGTTGCGAAAGTTACGTACATACTCTCGGAAAGGACGCAAGAGGGGGATACGCTTGGTTCAGGGTTGGAGGGTGGATGCAGCGTAGACTAAAGGACGCAAGTGGTAATGGCATCTGTGTGCTTTGCGGTGATAGGGAAGACTGGATCCACATCCTCTTAATTTGCTGTCCAACCGAAACATGGAGAAAAAAATGGATGGGAAAGGGAAATTACTACTTCCTAAACAGGAAAGTAACGCTCGCCCAAAACATTTTAGGTGACAAAAGATCTAAATTCATGAAAGAATTAGGAACATTTTTAGGAAAGGTTCGGACCATTAGAGAAACTGAAATTAGGGAGTGGGAAAACAGCACCGGTTAGCTTGAGCGGAGCCTAGACTGGAGAGAAATAAATAAGTCAATAAGCTAACAATATGTAAGTTAATCAGTAATTTTATGTTAAGTTAGTAAACAGTTAAGAAATAAGTCATAAGTCGTAGTCAATTGGTAAGTAACAGGTCAATATAATAAATAAAATAAAACTGGCATAGTAATAAGCACATTAGGGGGGGGGAAGGTAAGGGGGGATCGAAAATATAAGGGCAGAGGCGCTGGTGCGGACGATCTTCTGTGGCGCTGTTTGATTTCAGGTGCTGAGGAGGCCAAGCACTGGAAGAAGACGGCGGGACGCACACGCCAGAAACTAAATAGTTAAAATAAACGTCGGATAGATTAGTATGTATTCGGCTTCTGACGGCAGGTTTTTCCCCCTTCAGGGGTTTTTTCCTGAGCCGTACCTTATGGTCTCTTTTCCGCGGCTTTGATGCGATGGAGAGACCATTTGGGGTGAATACCAGAATTCGAAAGATTAGAACGCGAAAGGATGTAGGTATTGTAATGGCTTAAAGGCCTTCGGCCTAGCCACATAGGATCAAGTAAACTAATTTGTTTGTATTAATTACCTATTAAATAAATAATAATTAAACCCATCACTATCGCATGTTATATTATTATAGCTCCGAATGTTAATATGTTTTAACTGTTGAAATAACTATATAGAAATATGATCTATTTATAATTAAAGCAAGATAAACTAGGAGTTCAGCCGGTCCGGATAACCGAGATCCCTAAGGTAGTAGTGCCGTAGCAATCTCGGACCGAAGGATCGCGGGTTTAAGTTCCGCCTGGGGGAAGTTGTATTTGTGTTCGTCCTTTTACCCCTATTATCATCATATCGTGTCATCCTCACAGTTACCATACCGTTAGACGCAATAGTGGTTGCTAAGGACCTTAAAGTTAATGCGACCTTCAATAACAAAAAGAAAAAACCCTAAGAGTTCGATACAGATATATCTAGAGCGTTCTCCTTTCAGGTTACTATGGATATCTCGCGGCAGTTTCCTTTGTCTCGTATAGATAGTGGATGCTATCTGACAATTCCTAAAACGGCCCAAAAGTAAAAAAAAAAAGTTCTTGAGTAAAAATATCGATATTATCATTATTTACTTGTATTAACCGATTAACAACTTGTATCTAAAGATCAAATATTAATTTAGCATTCATAACAAAACAAGAATGCAATATGTTGGACTTGTAAATTCTCACTAGAATGAATATCACACTACATTAACATCACTATACACAAATATAAAAAATACGTAACAGGACGAATGTAATCCATTATGATGCGCCAATTTAGTACATATTCCATTGTATGTGAATGTACGTTGTACGTTTTTCTCTGCTTTCCAAATCTTACATGCTCCGTTAAATCCTCCAAACATCTTCATTCAAATGAATTGCAAGCAGAACAAAAGGATAAGACACTACACATAGATAACTTGAAAAATATTTTTAAATTTTGAAAGTTGTATACAAGGAACTGCATACTCTTATTTACAAGTTTCATAAATTTTTAATATATTTCACCTTTATTTATGATTATTTTTCAATTATAACGTATTTAATAATGCACTTCGTCTCTGGTTCATCTAATAATTCTTTAGACTCTGGGACAGAGATATTATTTCATGTGTTTTAAATGTCTTAATAGAAGAGATACATTTAGTACTGAAAATAATATAAATCGACATATGAAAATCCAGGCAGAGAAAAAATGCTTCCCAGAACCCTGACTTCTGAGAGCAGCACACACGTCTCACGACTGGTGTATACACCCAATTTTCTATCTGTATAAGAAGAGGAAGGAATACACGCAGAGACTCTTATACGAAGAACCGAATTAAAAACGAGTAGAACCAAAAACATGTATGTCACCCAGATAAACCGATTACCTCCAAGACCTCCTGGGACATATCGAAGAGTTTCACCAAGTGACGGTTTAGAAGCAAAGGCATAAATGCCGACAGTGTAACTTCCAATAACAAACCAGTAGGACGCTAAAAACTCATCGGAAACAACAGATCACTCGTCCATACAGGGAGGGAACCCAATTTCTGACGCTGCAGTCACTTCATCAACGAAATTTCAAGCGGGGCCGTATGCATTTGAGGGCGAGGCCTGGGTGATGGCATTTCTCAATCATCAAGAGGCACACAGAAGGGGACACAAAGTCGCGCTGAAAATAGCGCTTCGACATGAAAGAACAGCGGAAGAGCAGGAGGAAGAGGCTTGCGGACACACAGAGAAGAGGACAGTGGAGAAGGAAGTTGATTGGAGGGAGGGGCAGGAGGGGGAGGGGAAGGGGGGCGAAAGAGCGGATGTAGCTTCCTGGCGGGCAGGTAGCACGGTGGCGCACGACCAAAGGCATGGGGAAGAGTGGGGACAGGAGCGCATCTGCGCTGTCCGCCCAGGGCAGCCGGAATGAAGTCCAGCTTTACAAGCTTGGGCTCGCAAGCGCCGACCTCGCACCAGGTGGGGAGGGCGGCTAAGACTTTGATTGCCAGGCACAAGGCTCAAAAGCTCGGATAACGCCCAACCACCCCCGCGCATCCTGCCTCACCGTCCCCGGAAGCCACCGCCCGACAAACACGATTTACATTACGGCCACTTGCTAAAGGATTACACCGGCTATCGTTACTTAAATAAGGCCGCCAGCGTCCTGGCAGCCAGTTAGGGATAGTCCCCACGATCTACCCCTCGCCAATTGCCAGGCCGGGGTCACAGTGAGAAGAGGGGTTTGGGGTGGTTTCCTTCAAATATCGCGATGTCGTACTTGAACGGAACGTTGCCATTGGGGAACGTACGCAGCAATATAAAAGTTAAAGCCAGATTCGGTTTTCCGAAACACCCCAGTCACTCAGTACGTTATCAACATACTTAACTTTGAAATTCCGTATTTTACAAGATTCATGGATTCCTGACATAATTAAAAGATCGATAATTAATTAGTCTTGTTTTAAAACATGCTTTTCCGAAAAAGACGGCAAAAGTTTTACAAATGATATCAAGAAGACAAATCAGAAACAATGAATGACATTATAATCGGCATATTTTGAATGCCAACTAAAAGTGTATAATGAAAATAAGAGTATTCACACAAAAAAATGCCTTGTATGTTTTAATGGGTATACAGATATATTATGAATATATATTTTTCACTAAATAACCTCATACTTTTGAAACTAACACAAACAGATGACAAACAAAATCACCGATTAAACTGTTTAAGGTTTATTAGTACTATTATTGACAAAAACCATAATAGAAACACACATCGTCGAACTGCGTTACATCGTGTATAATTTGTCATTGAGAAGTACTGTAAAAGCTGGGAGTGATTGCAATATCGCGTTTACAAATTATTGTTGTAAAGGGTGCCGTTTTCTGTAATTCTTTTGTTATAAAACGCTTCATGAAGCGTACATTTTATTAAAAAAATGCATGTCCTGTAATCATAAAATAAATTTATGCAACAACAAACTACTTGCGAATGTCGTCGAGAGCAACGCTACATGAGAGAGAACGGCGAAGATCGCACGACAATAAACTGCACCATATTTGCGTCTGTGCATAATTTAGGTTAGTTTTCTCGAAAGAGGATAAGTAAATGAACATCGAAATGACAACAGCTGTTGATTAAGCGTGGTCGACGGAAGCGTGCTTCCAGATGAATATCAGAAGTACCCTCATTGGCATATCGTCCACGTCCCTTTGTATCAATCATAATGCAAGATAAGCCGAAATGGTAATATAGTACACACATATTACATGACGGTCCATCAGTTTTACGAAAAATTTAACCATGTATAACACAGTTATTTTGCGAAACGTTTTATAAAACATTTTATGTAAGTTTAATAAAACACGTTTGATAAAAAGTATAACCGTGTACAACATGAATTACACAGTTATCGACATCATCCTGTATTTAAAAAATGCAAGTTCACTACCCGCAAAGAATCCTGATAAATAACCTGTCATCCTAGTGTACAGTAGTAAATAATTTCAATAAAATTTTTGAAAGATTGAAAATTGATATGTTTCGAAAAATAAAAAATAATAGAATCAAGGCAAGGATAAGAACACACAGCACGTATAATACATAATACCAATAATACGTAAGTCCAAAGTAAATATACTATATTTTAGTTTCACATTCCCTGCAACACACACATTCGACAAGAAAAATTAAGTTCTGTAAGTTGGATCACGTTTCCTCTACAAGCAGTTCCTCTTGTCATGCAAGATCAACGTTCAATTGCGGATTGTACACTGACATTTAGTGACTCAATCATTCCTGTATATATATTGTGCAGCTTGATAAATAGCACATTTGGGTAATTGTAAATGTTTGTACATCTCTCGGAAACAGTCGATATAGAATATTGAATATAAAAGATAAAAATTAAGACATTCAATGAGTATGCGATGAAACAACTATCAGAAACTTAAAACATTATACTTTAAAGACGGCTATACAGAAATTTAATAACGATTCAGTGCATACATTTTGAGTAAGTGGCAAATTTGCAAAGCAATAATAAGCTGATACAAAAAATTTTCTCAATTCTCTCCAACAAAACACATTCAACTGTGGTAATATTTAATTTAAAAGACCTACAACAATAATATAAGGAAAGAAAACGCTTGACGTCCGCCTCAAGCATCTAGAACGTTGTTGTTTTCACAACTGTTAGCTTCACAAGATCTACTTTTTCTGTTCAAACACGTATGCGTATTTGCACAGGTGTGAATGCTCGTGGAAGATTCACGTAACACATAATGAAAAGGTTACTGCAAACCCTATGAGAGAAAAACAGAACGTTTTCTATCACGTTGAAAAAGAAATTAACATTTCGCACCCACTAAAGAATTAGATTCCTCTTGTTTTGTCAGCACTCAGCTGTCATGCATGGAAACTAGATTTTACGCTCATTGCTTATTGATCCGGAAGTGTCATTTTGAAGAACCCGTACGGCAAAATCTATTTTACCGTAGGTGTACAGAACGTACCATATAAAACAACCGAGTACTGCAACACACTGAGGTAACATGAATTAACATCGCTGCATTCGCACCCCGCATATTGCAAATGATCGCAAGAGAATTTGTAAGCTTCCGTGTGTTCGCACTAAAAATATCGTACGCAACGCTTACGAAAACGTGTTCGGCGTACTCGTTTCTCGCTTCGTCCTTAGAAATGTGAGTTTTAGAGCTCTGCTCGAAGGCAGGTGGGTACGCCTTGCGTGGAGCGATTAGCTGGGCCTCTAAGGCTTTACCAAACTATCAGGCAAGGGAGCTCGACCTAGAGGGGAATGAAGACTACCGAAGGTGGACGACTTCCCCGTCCGTCAACATTTCATTCGTAAGCCAAAAATTCACCTTCACCTACTTACCTAAATAACTACTTCATACAACGTCGAAAGAAATTTCGCGGTAGTAAAAAGTACAGATATATTATCTCTGAGCTTGCACGCGAGCAGATCCTAAATCTAATGAAGCAGGAAGGTGGTTGGAAAGAAATATGAGCAACAGAACAATTGTGCATACGCTTCGTCAATGGCAACGCCTTTTATACATAGATGTGAACTGGTTATAAGATATTAAAGTATTTAGAAGTACTGTGTCTGTTAAAAACTAGTAATCATTTTTTCACGGCTACCGAAACACATCGTGGATTTGATAAAAGACAACACAGAATTAGAAGTCTCTGGCAGCTGTCCCGACGGTCACACTTAAAACAAAAATTGGAACACTTAATGCAAAAAAGTAAAATTTCTAATCAATGAACACAGATGTAGATCATTCAAGAAAATTTTTGAATCAAATTATTCCCGGCTCACTTTCATTATGAAATATTATCCAAAAAAAAGGTTACCAGGGATAAATCTAGAATACCACCATTAAAATCGGACACCAACACCCTCTATACAGATGAAGAAAAATCAAAGGCTTTCACTGCTCACTTCATAAATACATTTAAACTCAACCCAATAGTAAACCATATGTTTAATGAGGACATTTTTAACAGCGTAAAGTAATCTGTATACTCCATGTGCGAACAAAATTAATTTCCCCCACAGAACTTATACACAAACTAAAAAGGCTCAAAAACAGAAATGCGGCTGGACACGACTTAAAAACGACATACCTGATGCCCAATTTGGCTTTAGAGCAAATCACTCGATTGAACACCAAATTTTAAGAGTTACGGATTTGATTGCGAAAGACTTTCATGAGAAAAAGTACGGCAGCTCTATTTTTAGATGTTATTAAAGCGTTTGACCGGGTCTGGTACACAGGACTGATACATAAATTTCGCCATCTAGGCATTCCCAAATGTCTTCATTCAACATCCCAAACATCAAAGAACATTTAACCTTGGCCGTACAGCTTATGCGCCATCCAGGATATTGTCACGCTTTGCAAAAGGTAGCTTAAGGACGCCATGAATTGCTGGTATTAATGTTATAAACATTATATGTGATAGTAATAACTGTATACATGTATTATCTACAACTGTGGTATTTATTGCTCAATGTTATGTTTTTGTATTAAATGTAAATAGGAACTGTACATGGACTAAAACATAAGCTCAAGAAACTGTACTTGTCCCCTGCTGTCATGCCCTGCTGTAACTGAAGGTGACCTATGTTCTTCATGTAATGTATATTTTGTAAATACGAGTAAAGGCTTGAAAGGCCGAATGGGTATTAAATTAAAAATAAAATATTTATTTACACGGCGTGTTTTTGTTGTTGTTGAAATTAGTAAAAAGGGGAAAACTGCCGGAAAGGAAAAGACCACTTAAGTGAATATCGAGATAAATATGCAAGGAAATAGCCAGTAAATATGCATGCTTTTGGAGAATGCATACCTGAGCCGAACGAAATTGTGATTTTGAACCTTGACTTCCAATTGGCAGTATGATGTAGTTAAGTTATTCAAAGCTGCTAATCCAATACATAAATATGTTGGAAAATACATTAATTACACTGGAGACATAAATAAGATAATGCAAGTTAGTCGAATTAGATATACATGTATCAAATGCATTTTGAATTACTAAGGTACTTATTGTAACAATTTTGGGAAACTGCAATAATTCAAGTAAATTAATTACGAATGCAATAATTAAAAATTATTATTATATGAAGATTTTTGGATAGCGTTTTATATTTCTAGGCAAATTTAAAATGTATACATTGAGAACCGCGAAATGTATACATCGAGAAATACCAAGGAAAATATACGAAAAAATTAATTCAAGAAACTAGTGGATCTGTTTTATAAATTTGAAAATAAAGGCCAGTGATGTTACATAAAATACAGTAAACTTTTGTTAACCCGAATTCCAAAGGACCGAATTAATCAATGTTCGTGTTATAAAAATCCGTCTAATCCGATTTATTTACACACATTCGCATTGCTATGTTTGCTTGTCGGGGCACAAATTTTCTTTGGGTTATAGCAAATTCGTGTCACGCGAGTACGTACTAAAGAGAGTTAACTCTATTTACTATCACGTTAATGACAAATCATGTCACAACTACAATAAGTCATACATTAGGTTCACCTTAATGGTTTCATCGAAAATCTCTGAGACACTGCTTCAATCCGAACCGTTATTAACACATCAGGCACCAAAATCTCCTGTTAACATACAAACTACACATATCGTTTAACTCAAGAAGTAAACACAATAACGTTGCTACTGAAGGCGTCGGCTCCTCAGGTAACGCACATCTCCAAATGCACCGAAACTAAAGGCACAAATGGCAACTAGTGGCTGCGAATCAATGAAACGTGAGCGTTGAATACGTGAGATAAACGAACAAAGAGGGAATTCCGTGCAAATTACGCACTTGAGAGCGCGAGGGTCGGGTGTCCGAAGAGGTAAATACTCAGTCCTGTCGATTCTGCAGATACGGTTTGAAAGCTTACAGCTGACTATCTGACTTGTGTCTCGCAGCAAAGACATCACATACCGCCAGGTAATTAACCGTGGGTTGTGTAATTGGAAAGGAAATAAATTGTGAACATCTATTTCTGATTCGCAGTTCCATGTGGCTGCGACATGAATAATATCAATGTTTCGTTACGATATGTATTATTTTTACGTACGTGGCATTATAATAACTCGTATAAATTGATTATAAGTTGAAACTTAAAATATATCTAATTATTTATTTTTTGACATTTATATCACCTCTCTCCTTTTCCCCGTTTTTTGACTAAATAAATAAATCTAAATAAATCCCTCGCCCCTCGCAAATTAATAAAGCCACAAATTAGATATGAAACTTGAAAAATAAAATTTATATTAAACATAAACTAATTGATGCGTATGTATATGAATTAACAACTTTATGTCTACGTTCGTGCGGACATGTTCTAATTTCCGAATCGCGAGTGTACAAAGACCAGATTACCCCTTGATTCATTATTGAGAACTCTCGTTAAATGATCATCATCATCAACTGCAACAACAGGAGCAAAAATTTGACTTCCTTTGACTAATCATTGTGTCCATGTTGTAAAAGTGGTCCCTTCCAATTTCATGAGCGGTCATCACTGTTTCGCTTTCGTAAACAACTTATTTATTCGTAAATTTTATCATTGATTACATACGGACTAACTTGCAAAATAGATACTTACGAACTTATCTAAATCTCCTTTGTCTTACATTCTAACCTATTTTGTACACATGGAGAACAGAACAATATTACCGAATTCTGTTCAGTACGTAAGTCAACATACGTCGCCTTCCATTCTTTCCACACGAACGATACATTTTAGGCATTCACCTTTAATTGGTAAAACGCATTGCACTGTGTCGGCTCCTCTCCACTCCGCACAATGGGCATGCTCCTTCGCCGACTCGCGCGGGGGAGGCGTCGCGAAGAAGGGCGCGGCATCGCCACCAAGCACCTGATGACGGCGCGAGACAGCGCGCAGCAAGCCCCGGCGCGGGGGATGCGTAGATCCTTCCCTCCGGGTCGCTGGGAGCCTTGTTGGGGATTGATGCAGTGTTGTGGAGATGCGCCGAGGCACAGGGGCCGGGGGAGGGACGGTGTGTGGTGTTAAGGGTGGACTGAGACAATGCTGGACAACGAGGCGCGTCAGGGAGTGCTCGCGGATCGAAAAGCGAAATCAAATAGACCTACTACTAAATACACCACAGGGAGATAATAAAATATACGAGTACTACTATAAAATGTGTTGATTATTAGCATTCTCACAAAGTACTAGGTCAGAAGTTACGAAACGTTCTAAAGAATTACGAAGGGTTCTAGGGAATTACGGAGACAAAAATTTGAAATATTCGAAAAAAAATTGACCGATAATGCTGAGTATGTCCTTTCGAACATTTGAAACTATCTGAACTAAATGAAAGAGACTTGATAGTTTTGAATATTTGCTAAAGGGAAGGGATATTACGTAAGTGTACACTTGGTATCTAAGTAAACCTGTTAATGAAACTCGTGTGATTTATTCAATATTTGTTTACACATAAATTAGTATAAGATATAGAAAATTGTGAATTGAGGGAATTTACGGAATAGAGATGCAAAAGTGAGCATAATATGAAAGGAGCAATATTAAATGAGTAACAGGAAAATATAATCTTGCGAAACGATAATATGCTATATGATCACACTATTAAGATAAGAGGTTTATTTGAGTCGATTACAAACTTTCTCTCCACAGAACATGTTAAGTCTGCTGTACCAGATACATTTATCTATACACGTATGCATCTACATTTTTGTGAAAAACGACTTAAGAACTTATTTATTAAGAGCATTCTCAAATTCTGGATAAATATTTAAGGAGCAAGGAGACGGCATGTTGGCCAATCAAATGACATTAGTCAGTAGTTACATAGAACAGGTCGAAGCCTTGGAAAAGTTCAGAGTAACTTGAAGTTGTGGCGAGAGTAGGGTGAGAATACATGGAGCGTTAAATAAAACGACCCAGTGTGATGTGGAGCGAAACAGAGCATTGCGGAGAGGTGTGAGATTGTGGAAAGGTTGAGCAAGAGAAATAGGTGAGAATATTGGGCAACTGTGGAAGCAAAAACCTATCCGGCGTTAAATCGAAGTAACCAGTTCGTAATGTAGAAAAGGGGCTGCATTGACGCTCAGTGTCCATTTAATCATATACAAAAAATACAAGAGAAGATGGTGACTAATATATACCGAGCTCTGCACCACGACGGTTTTATTCGGAGAACAAACGCACGGCTTCATTCACTGAGGATATTTTCACCATTTCACTTACGGTTGTTCTTTAGTGAAACTGACGATAAAATATTTGATCGAAAATGGACTTTATTTTTGACATATAATATATTTAACATTTTGAGTGATACCTAGGACTCAGAACCATTTGTATTGAATACTCTAGACAAGCGACGTACTCGTGTTTCTTGCGTGTATACACAAAAATTGTATTTTCACGAGCCCTTCTTAATAACAAAATTATATTGAATTCCAATTATTTTTAACACATATAGAGCCTCTGCGACCATTTGCATTAGATTTGGGCAATTTTTTGTATTATACTTTTTACATACATTTTAATTGCAGATGTTTACCACAATAACAATGTAAACAATCTACTTTTATCAACATTTCACAGATTAATTTACACGTGAAATACTCTGAACGCCTGACGTTTGCTAGAGGGTCTGTTTTTTTTGATTCGCCACACAAAATCAAATGTCCTGGGCGAAAAACATTTATCTTTATTTAAAAGTGCTCGTTCAGCATGTCCGTGCATACCTCAAAGTTAAAATCCTACTTCCACATTGCTTAAATAAAACTTCTCTCGCATAGTACATCACACAGTTTTTACCTGTTGCTTAACGTTATAAAAGAAATAAAATTCTTTCTCCGACCAGACGGCAATCACGGCAGACCGTAGCTTGAGGTCCGAGGGCCACGGTTTGCTCATCCCTGGCCCGGGGCGAAGTAAAGCGCGGCGGTGCGGCTGGCGCGAGGCGCCGTGCGGCGTGGCGTAGCGTGGCGTGGCGCGACGCAGCCCGACGTACGGCAATGGAATGGCGGAGGGGGAGTGGGTGTTCCGTCGCCTCGGGCGGCGCGTCGGCAATCCGCGTGTGCGCTCCCGACGGGGTGGGCCCGCGGCGCCCCGGCTCCCGTTACCGCGCGACAAATCCCCGGAGCCAGCTAACGTTACAGTCGCTGCTAATATCGCACTTCTAATGCATGCAGATTACATTAAAATCCAGCGCAATGTCACTCCGTGTTACATTCAATAATCGGCAGACGAAAGGTTGAATCGTGTGCTCCCTCGGCTGCGTCCTAACGTGCCTGATGTATTGATTAAACGAAGTCGATACGTATCCCGGCAATCATTACCGCGCCCACGAAATGATTCATCGAACCCAACAAACGAGCGGGGCCTGCTCGGCGCGCACCAAGGGCTATTCTGTGCGCAACGCATCGCATCGCCCTCCTCAGTGAAGGGGACGGAGCGGCGCGACTCCGCCCCGCACGCCTCTGCCGCTCGTTCCGCGCCGCCTCGCCGACGAGCGCCGTCAAATAGTCACCGGAGACGTCGCCCTGGAAACGCAAGTAAATCCGAAGAGGTGTCTAAATATACGCAATGTACGACCGCACGACGCCTTTAACGAGGGCAGGAGTCAACCGCCGCGCGCGACAGGAAAAGAAATAAATCCAACGATAAGTGTGTTCGGAGGGAAGTATAGAACGGGGAAAGTCCCTCGGAAGATTGCAACCCGGGAGTGAGATAGCGAACTTGATAGGTTCGAGGTGAACAAATAAAAGAAGAGACGGATCGCAACCGGGGGTCGGAATAAAAGGAAGGCAACGAGAATGGAAGATGAGATCGACAAAAAGATAAACCGCATGATGTACAAAAATGCGACACAAGGAGAAGGAAAAGAAGAAAAGGGAGGTTTTTTTTTTAAACATATAACTCAAAACGACTCGAAAGAACCCAAGCGAGGAGGATTCCTGATAATCTTTATGGCTTCAAGGAAGTGCTACGGTCCGTCGAACTTCTGGCCAGCGGAACCTTCAACAGACACGAAAGCAATTTGGTAGGGTGGAACGCTGTGATTTCTTGAAATGGAAGATGACTACGTATTTAAGACTGTCTGTTGGATCCCGACAAACACTCGAATCCAATGCTGTTTCCCCCTTGTTACAAGTTCGAACAACAGTAGGGATTGATATGAAATTCTCCAACGCTTTTTTGTAACATGTAGTATTTTGTTCTCTAATCAGATAATATTCAGTCACAACTTGATATAATAAATGACTTGACAAATGTAAAGGGAAAAATGGCACATACATTTGAGACGCATCCAGAAAGAAAAGTTTCCCTAGGTAGTAAAAAATATAATAATAAAAAATTTGAAAAACACAGTTCAAACATAATTCCACAAAATCTTTTTTGTAGTATATACAGCACAAGTTGCAATATTTCCCCACATAATCATTGCCAGAATTACCAGAGACATCTTACAGTGGGTTTAACATTTAAATCCATGTATCGTATATGTCGGCCGCTTGGGACAGGTACCAGTGTTTACTGGCCAGCTCTAACTCCGTGTCACTGTGATACGCGTAATGTATAAAAAAATATGGCAATAGCTGGGGGGGGGGCGACAGCTGGACTAAACGGTGGATAGTTATACGTTCGGCCACACACGGCTCACAGATCTTCTACAGCAGCTACGCTGTGAGGTAGTTGACCTGGGTCAACTACCACACAGCGCAGTCTTTTTAGACCCCGGGATTCAAATGCTGATTCCGCGTTATGACAAATTACTCAATTTTTAATCATTTTGTAGACGACCTCGAGACTCCGTACGTTTCGGATGCCTGGTACGTTATCTTGCACAATTACAAGATGATTAATTAGTTCATGATATTACGTTTTCCATCAAGAAATATGAAGTGATATGGAGAAGTTCATTTGCGACATACTCGATAACATGTATACATATTCAATTTCCGTTTTCTGAATGATCGTGATATACAGCGAAACTTAAATGACAGTGAATACACTGTTAAATAAAATTATTAGAACACAAATATCTGGGACGAAATCCTCAGGCAAATTACGGGAGCCTTTCTCAACAAAACCTTTGCACCAATGGAACTTCATGTGAAAAATGAAGTATGAAATAGTCCTAGTGTATTTAAGGTGTAAGAAACTATTATTTATAAGCCGAAGCACCGAACTCTATGTCCGAAAAGCCCAACGAGTTCCGACAGGAAACGTCTGTTCGACAGGAGCATCAAAGTCCGTCTCAGTTACAGAACAGATGACGCTAATGCCTGGCGCGAATCTCTCATGTATGTGTATGTGCTGTCATCATCATTATCATTCCATTATCTGGCACAAGCTGCGTGGGCGTAGAGCACGTCCGCGGCCGTCTCGCCACCTCATCGTTTATGTATCATATAGCGCCTATCTAATTTCCTCACGTCTACGCCACTATAATTGGGAATAGAGACACTTTGTCGAGGCCAGGAGCTTCGGTACGGGCGCCTTAAAAAAACGGAATCGCTTCCGAGAGCGATTTAAGAAAAGTAAGCTACAAAGCGGGATAAGCTTGAATAAATGATTAGGGCTACGCGAAACTCCGTCTTCTGTGTTAAAAAGAGCTTGGAGAGACGCCATCCGTGGGGCGAAAAGTGTTAAAGAAGGAAGCCAAGAAAAGGAAGCACGCAAGCAAGGAAGAAACGAAGAAAAACGGGACAACCCTGCCGAATACCCGGTTTATAGAAGCTGTTCCTGGAGTTTCACGTCGACAACAACGTACGCGCTTTATTCTCGCCACGATATTTAAAAGTCCTCATAGGGATTGCAATACTTCGGCCGCAAACTTCCACTACTGGCGTGAAAGCGCTGCTAGATGTCCGTTCGGAATGAACGTACGCAAAACAGGAAGCAGATGCCTGCAGATGTCGTGCCACACCGGCAGAAGCAGCTAAGATGCCAGAAGCGGCGAAATTGGTGAGATGGCATCGACAGCGGAGGCCACGTCCAAGGAGCCAATTGGACAACGGAGGTGGACGTCAGATCATTCAAGATGTTTCAAATCTACTGTAGCCGAGGTCTTCCTTTTTCATTTTAGCAATTCTTCAAATGAAATAAAATGTGCACGTTAAATGAATAATTATCTGTTTATTAAATTATTATTTCCATTTTTTTAATGGTTAGTTTTTTTTCTTATTGGTTATCTTCTCTGCACATTAGCTGCATTCTTCGTGACTCTAACTCGCGTTTGATCTCCAGGTGAACCGATGTCCTTTGGTTATTTATTACCTTTCTTTGAGCCATTTCAATGTGCTATTTCTGTGAATTATTTTACCCGTTTATTTATTAATTTAAATTAAAAATTCCAGATTCGGTTCTTATTACCTTATATTATTATTCCCTCTACCTTTCTCAAGAAAGAATTCGTGCTGATAGTAAAAATTACTTTTTCAGGACTTCTCCATAGTTTTAGCATTTAGAAGGCAATAATTTGCTAATATACAAGTATTATATCATTCTACATTCAGGCCGATGATTCCCTGTTTATTACTTTCTTCATTCTTATTCATTCTGGCACAAGTACAAGCATCACCTATACTGAAAATAATCACCAAAGCTTTTCGAGGATTCTTCCATCGTAATTTCTGAAATTAATAACAACGTCTAAAAATAAGTCAGTGAACGTGAAACAAACATTTCAACGGAGTCCACTTAGCAGTAGGATATGTAGAATGTCAACCACGCACTATCAGAAGCGGCCCATCGGAACCAACTGAGAAGGAAGCAAGCTTCGTCGGCGTCGACGCGGGAAAGGACAGAGAGGATGGGGGCCGTCGTAGAGCGCAGCCGGAGAACGAGGCGCTGCAGACAGGGGATTAACCTCGCACAGATAGAAACGGCCCGGAGATTATGCGAGTTAAAGGGGTGGGGCAGTGGCAGGGGGCGCAGCGTGGAGCCGGGAGGGAGAGTGGATGGGAGGGCGTGCGGGGGTGGACCGCCGCCTACCCGCACCGGGGTGCGAGAGCGAGACGCAGAAATCACAAGCTACTCACGCTTTTGTTTCGGCTTGTCATCACATCAAGGGTGCCGGCGAATAACTTTGAAAAGCCGATGCGACAACTTTGTTTACAAACACAAAGTGCAGCGCGGAATCCGGACGAGAAGTGAAAGCGAGACAGCGCGCGCCGCACGTGCGTCCGGACAGGAGGTCGAAAGAGACGGGAAGTTATCAAGCAGAAGTGAAATGAGGGAAGCGACAGATGGAGGGGAGAAGGGCGAGCAGGGGAGGGTGGGGAGGGCAAGGGCAGACGGGCAAAGCTAGAGCGGAACAGAGTGACGAAGAGGAACGCAGAAAGGGATGACTGGAGCACCCGAGTTCAATTAGCGGTCCAGGCGAACCATGAAAATCGTTCTATAACAGGACAAGCTAAAACTCAACTCGGTGCAATGTACCACCGGTGCACGTAGTACTCCGCTGGCAGCGCGCTGAGATCGGGTGGCTTGCGCTCGTGAGAGCTGCTCCCAGGGCGGCAATGGCAACGGCGACGGAAGCAGCAGAGACGGCTGAGGCAGTGGGGGTGGCGGGTGCCGCGAGGGCCGGCAAGCGGGAGATGGGCGCGTGTTTCCCCACGGAACCAAGATCCGAGCAGCACGTAATTTAGAGGGAATATCTATCACGAAGCGGAAATTAATACGATACGGAAATAGAAATCACGAGCAGAATTCCTGAAGAAGGAAGCGTATTAAACAACCACGTGAAGACCGAGATCAGATCATTTAATTTAGCGTATCCGAGGCACGGAGGCCGGTGAGACTCACCGAGTTAAATGGTTGGAAAGGTGCGCGTACAGTCCCGAGTTCGGAATGTTACGAAAGCAAATTTTTATGTTCCAAAAAACGAAGCAAATTCTAAAAAGGCATGTTCGTATTATACCGTTTATTTTCGTCTATTGTGGTAGAATTCAAATTCAATTTCTTTGTAGGGATTTTGTGCGTTTGAAAAACGCTGTTTTGTAATTTCGCAGCCAAGGTAACTCCCCGAACTACGCACTAAGAAGAGAAGATAGTCGATTAAAATAATACAATCTATGATCATTTTGCATTCTACGAATTGCGTTGAAAGAACTGGGTACGAGTAATAAAATAAGGGTACATTATCAATTCAAACATCTGCGGGAAATTATCAATTCAAATAAGTTCATCGACCTTATCAGAATACGTCCGAATAAAGCTAGAGGAAACGTCTCCTTTTACACCACTTCTTCGAGATAACTGTACTTGTAATACTTGTCGATGTGTAGTTTTCGCTTCCGTGGAAAGGTCATTGGATTCTTAGGTGCCAGATACGTAACTATCACTACATACGGATATTTTTAGAGCTCAGGAATTTGTTATATGCCACTATATTCTGGAATCTATTACATCAGCTTGTCATCTCCCTAAATTGCGGGTTAATTGGTTAACATTATAATTAGTGACAGTTTATTATTGTTTCTATAATAGTTCTTTACTGGATTCGTTCATAAATCATGGCAGACACAGGGGGCGTAGTTGCGGCGGCAGCTTTGCATCGGTGGTGGCCGCTACGCGCGAAATGAAAGGTTGCGGATTCGGGACCGGCGCCAAACATGGGTGTTCGCATTCTGTAATTATATGGAAGCGAAATGCAAATCGCCACATTACTCATCAATACATCATCGCGTCATTTGAATTGCTTAGTATAGTAAACCAACTCATACGCTGCAGGATGAGACCACAAGGCATGTTCGTGTTATATATTCTATTTTATGTAAGGATATAATATTGAAATGATTCACGTATTAGTTTTCTATGTCTGAATATACGCTATTATTTGTAGTGACACAATTCGTAGTTTCCAGAAATGACAAAGCAACATTGTTATCTAAGATAGAAACTGTTTTTTAAACAAATTTCCTTGATTTTTCCGTTTTCCATACTATTTAAAAATGTTTTATGATAAAATACGTTAAGTATTTAAAGAAAATATTAAATTGCAACACAACTAGGGTACTTATCCTTGTAAGCCCTGAGATTTTGTCGTGAAGATTATAAATTTGTCAATAATACCATAACAAATAAAAATTATGACAAAAATATATAGTTTATAATGGTCTAAAAAATTCACCCAATTAAAGATTTATGTAAAACTTCCCTGATTTTTTCAGATGAATGAAGTTTTGTTTATTGCTCTCCGTTTTTTTCAGAAAATGGTCACTTCATTATTTTACGGACATTTACAAACGAAAGGCCTCGTTCGCTTCATATTAAAACCTTGATATACCATATCCAAAATGTATTAATTTCCTCCTTTAGTCTTGTAAGATTGAATGTTCGCGATTTCCTTAACCGACATTAGTACACAAGTCTCCCAACCTGCAAAGCCAGGAGCACATTTCCTCGCGACGCGACGAGATCTACCTGCTTTCCCCACAGCGAGTTCCGAGCCCGGAGCGCGGACGATCGTCCCAGGTGCCCGCAAAGCCTCCGGGCACAGCGGCGCGGGCCGGCCGGCGCCGGGTTGCCGCCACCGCCTTCGCCAGCGCCGCCGCGCGATCGACGACCATTACAATACGGTGGTCGCTCGCGGCGAACGCCGGAGAAGTCCCGCAAGAGGGGAGAAATCACGCAAGATCAAGAGCGCCTCCACAAAAGACCGTCCCTCGGCGACGACGTCGCGCTACGAGAACCAGGCGCTCCTTCGAAAGCTGCCGTCTCCGCCGCCGCTCCAAACACGCATGTTGACTCGAGCGGGAATGCCATTCCCGCAGGAAAGGCGGAGGCACCGCCACCGCCGCCGGAGGAGAAGATATTATATAGCTCACAGAAGCACCGGCAACGCACAAACGAACTTAGAAGCAAAGATACCGCAGAAGACAATGAAGTGCAGTAACTAATACAGCGCACGAATCCCAGAGACCATTTACCAAATGAAAGCGGGCCTGCTTTAGCTGTTCGCGGTGCCTTTGTTCTCGGAGGAGAAAACCGCAAAACAAAGTGTAGAATGAAAACAAAATCCACTCCAGTTACAAGAAGCGCTCCCCCAGTAATACCAGAATTGTGAAACTGTTTCTTCTAAACTACCTAGATTTCGTATTGGGGGAGATCTCGGTTTGGGTCTAATGAGAACGAGAACGAGGAGGAGGGGGGGGGGAGAAATCTAGAAGTCACATGCTCAAGAAAACCGAATTGAGGACTAATTCAAACAAACACATTCTAATATTAAATAAAAAGGGGTATTCATTCATAAAAATATTTTTGGACAAACGTGGAACAATGTTTTACAGTCATATTAAAGAACTGTGTAAGGATAATAACAGAATGTATTACAGAATGTAATTTTATCATTTCAATAAAATAATAATATTTGATTTGTAGTCATCCTCTTTGCTTTAATACATTAATTAAAATAAAACCTACATTCATCTGAACACGTTCAGAAAATCAAATAAGCAATATGTCTTCTGAGGAGCAAATCCCTAAAATGCCCAAAGCAAGCAGAATGTATGGAAGTGGGTATGCGAATTTCGGCGATAAATAACGCTTCCCGTTTATGGAATTTCTTTTCTTTTCAAAAAGCCAGAGAGTCGCAATCGTCCAACACACATGGTATCGCGAGAAATATTTCGAATGTTTCGTCTGCAAAATATACACAACTGAGTCGCCGAATGCACGAAGGGAAAATTATTAACTCGTATGAATACACTGAATATAAATGAATACGTAGCCGTGTATTTAAACGAAATATATTTCAATCTGTATTACATTGAAACAATGTTGAGCGGTAACAAAAGAAAATATCACTTCCTGTTTTAACATCATTTATGTAATTTACGTATTTTCGCGATTCGTTAAATTACCCGAGCAGCTTGATGTATACAAATAGCCGACAAGTTTTTATACTTGCGGAGCAGATGTACACGAAATTAGATCCCTCGTACTATTGCACACGCTCAATTATTATTTTCTAATATAAACTTAAAAATGCGTTGCAGTAAAAATTGCAGTTGCAGTAAAAATGCATTCTAGTAAAAATAAAAAAAATGGTATTGCATTTCAAGTTCTGCTGCACTTTGATGCTGATAAATAAAATCAACTATGTTTGAAGAATTGGCGAATAAAATATTAACATGCGAAAGACGGTGTGGTAAGCTTTTCTTTCCTTTAAATTACATGTCAACAATGTGATTCATAAAATCGTCTTAGAATTTCCTAATTTGCCACACAGTGTTAGTTGTAACCGACATCACGTTACCTTCCATAATATTTAAGAATCTAATAAATCAATAGCAAGTACACGTAGTTGCTGATCGCGCCTTCGAATATTACACTCGCAATGCATTTCGGTAGCACGAAGCGTAGGGAATAAAGAAAGGAAAAATATTTATTCATGGGGCGCAGTTTATTCTCACAAATCACGACACGACTTCTCTCTGGGATAAATACGGTGAAATGGAAGTTCAAACGCAGGGAAACAAATCCTGACGTATGTTTTTATCGTACAATATTTAAAAGGGAAATAGAAATTCTAATTAGCTTGTGGCCACGTTTTGATATTTTCCAAGTTTTACGGCAGGGGCTCATAAGAATTAATCCAAAATACTTTGGGATAAAACACAAGGCCGATGAAGGGAACCCTGAAATTAAATGCGCTGTTCTCTTCCTTCTTCCGCAACCCTTTGCGGGCTATAGGGTTAACGAATTCCATTATTCACTCTCTCGCATAGGCCAAGAAATTACCGCGCGGTTGAACAGTATGAATGCGAGATTGTAGAGAGCCGCAATCACAAAGACAATATATTAGAGTGAATATGAAGGGCATAAATAGCAAAAAAGGTTACAATAAGCCGGGGATGAAGCACGCGCACCGACGAGAATAATGAAATACCGTGAATATGCAGCGCGCGCGCGGGTGCGAGCGGCCGGGCGCGTATGCTGGGCGTGCGGCAACGCCACACGGCCCGGTGAGGGCTGGGCGAGGGCTGGAGTGAGCACACGAGAGATAGGGAAAGTAGACAAGTGCGAAAGGGGGAATGGGAGGGGGTGCTAGCGAGGGCGGGCAAGACAGGGCGAGTACGGCTAAGTGCAAGTGCGAATAAGTGAGGGTGAGAGCGAATAAGCGAAAGCGAGTTCGAACAAGTGAGGGCATTCACTTAGCTAATTATGCCTACTTTGAATAAGTTAATGACGTAGCATTTAGAGATTTCAAAATGAATTAAACTTGGTCAACACATGAATGAATAACAGAAATATGGAAGGATTTAATTACCAAGAAAAGTATACATATCGTACGCAGATTTAATTACATTAATAAAAAATATTAAGAGATATTGCTTTGATTCGACAATGCGCTAGATATTCAATTAGTTGGTTGGTTGTTAGTGATTCCGCGCACGTCAGCTACTGAGCTCATTAGTCCCGTAAGTTTAGTGCACTTTTTTTGGGAGGTTGCGGTGGATGTTCCTCGCTGGATGGCGAGATCCGGCGTCGACCTACTCTCGGCTAGCGTGGTTTCCCACAACCAGGTATCTCCCACCAGCGGGGCACCGTACCAGCCGGGACAAGCTCCAAGCTCTCGACTAGTCTCCCGGCATGTGTAGAAGTGTTGTGCATGTTATTGTGTGTGTAAGGGGGAAGATAGGACAAGGAAGAGGAAGGAAAGATCTCGCACGGTCCCTGGTCCGTTTGTTAGAGTACTGCTCCGGCATTCGCCTGGTGTTGATAGGAGAAACCACGGAAAACTACCGATCAGAGCAGCAGACCGCAAGAACTCTCCGGACTCCGGACCGCGACTGAATTCGACCTAGCTGACAAGCTAATGTCGAAAATCCTGCCACAGTCGGGGCTCGAACCTAAGACTTCCCAGTCAAAGTAATGCCATCAGTTGACGCCCTGAGCTATTTCTCCCGGTGCGGGATTTTTGAGTTTGTGATACTGAAGTCATTAGAAACTAATTTTCAGGCAGATTCGCTCAAAAAATGATAATTTAAATACATAGAATAATCCATTCAAAAGGAATATTTCATCTTATACGCAGTAATTATACAGCTTTTGTAAAAACGAACATAAAAACATCAGTTTGCATTACAATAATAATTTTGTATAGGAAGGACTTATGATACGAATTATAAAATACTTGACAGCCGTTTTAACTACAACGAAACTGACAACGAAATTACAGATTACAACAAAAATAATTCTACCAGAAATATTTCCGCAGCAGACTCCACGTTCTCACAGGAGAAAATTAAAGTAAAAGAAAGTGACTGACGTAAAGAGCAAAAATCAAAATGAAACAAGTCCAAAATTATAATGGAATACACAATATTAAAGTCAAGGAATTTCATCTAATACTAAACTGACTTCACTACGTCATTTCCAATCACCCGAAGAGAAATGTGGTGAGAATGATTGATTCAGTTGCGCCGTAAACAAGCTACAACCAACAGTAGATGTATGTAAATTTTGTCAGAATAAAATTACATACGAAACCCACGCGAAAAGATTGTTAAGGTATCGAGTAACAATTGCTGACAAAAAGAATACAAAGCAAATTCAAAATAAACTCTTGAGACTAGCTAAGCTGTCACCTTGGTTTATAAAAAAATACTCTTTTCCCTCCGACATAAAAAACAGTCTATCCAAAACTAAATACACTCCCTACCTCATATCTTAAACAAAATGCAAAAGGTCACCGGCACCTTACATTTACTAGCAGGGCCAATAGATTCCCCAATGAGACACTTGCGAGACGAGAGGTAAGGCGAGAAGCGAGTCGAAAGATGAGGCGAGATGCAAATTAATTGGGGAGACGAGAGATGAGATGAGAGGCAAGTCGAGAAGCAAGACGACAGAAGACAGGACGACAAACGAGACGAGAGGCAAGATAAGAAGCGAGGCGCAGCAGGGCGAAAAGCGAGACGAGTGGCAGGGCGAGAAGAGAGACGGGAGGCAGAACGAGATGCAAGACCAGAGGCAAGACGAGATGCGAGACGAAGCGAGCAGAGCCCAAAACGCCGAGCGCTCGCCCGCGGCGGCGCGGAGGCCGTGAAAGTTTCGAGTTTTCCCTCCTTTGCGCGCCCAAGGCTTTGCGGAAGGTGAGCCGACGCGGCGGCTGGCCGCGCCTTTGCCCTCCAGCAGGGCACTACCCTCGCCACGAATAAAGTGGTATCGCCAGTGCCGGCACATAAATGGCGTAAATGAAAAACATTAGACGCGGAATGCGGGCTTACAAGAAGGGGTTTCTGAACGGACACTCAACTTCCTGTGCAGACAAATAAAGACACCTGTGTGCAAGTAAATGTCTACGAGAATTAATGCAGCCTTTGAAGAACGTGTTTATATCCAAATAACACGTTAGAATAAAAACGATATTATAAAAAGTATTTGAGTTAATTACATACTTCCCTACAATATTCTTTCTACGAAAATCTGGAAGTTCGATGTACAAATGTGTTGTTTCGTGTCAAACACACAGATTATTATCTTTCTGTGGTAAATGAAAAAAAAAAATGATGTAATACATACTCATATCTGACGCCTTGAAAATTACAACAAACTTTCAATAAATACATTATTATGAAAAAGGGATGAACGGTGATGCTCGTATACTAAGCTTACCAATGGTTTTCCACCGACGCGCTGGAAAGTATTCTACCGTATAAACCTGATCAGATTCACACGAATATTCACGCATTTCAGTCACAATAATTTACACGCCAATTATCTCAGTTACTGACGGAACACAAATTCTATTGCATTTTCTTATCAAAATTTTTCCGCCATCAAAACGTGAATGATGCCGAAGATACATGTGCACCAGCGTGGACGAACACTTTTACGGTTGACATCAAAAGTGCTACTATTTATTTAAACAATCATTTCCTATTTTATAAATGCACGTCTTTTTCTAAGTATAATGTTATTCACGAAGATTTGTTTCAATAAATATGTATGCTATTTACTGTAATATCTAAAAGCAAAATATGCCAGTGAGCAACTGTAAATATATTATTCCATAAATATTATCCCTGGTTCTAAAAATTTAAAAAAAAAAAAACGGATGCTCAAAATTGATACAAAAAAGGACAGGTAATTTCAAAGTAATGCGCACTTAAAATAGGATGTGATAATACAATGTTAATCCCAAGAGTAACACCGCCAGCCTCAATTATTAATAACACAAGAGATTGTCGGCAAAATACCAATCCACCAGAATTATCACAGTCTACCTCTAACTTCGGCCGCCTGCCCAAACAATCCTGTTATGGTAGGTAAAGATACCGCCGCGAGTTTCACGCTCTCCAAACAATTAAGCGAGAGTCGTCGGAGAGAAACAGCGAACTGCAATAATACGTCACGAACACAATGGAACGGGGTGGGGTCTTCCTTTGAGGGGATACTTCTGAGAACTATGCGACGATGCGACGGAAAGTCAATAGCCCAACAGTTCCGACCGGGTCCCGGGACCGGCGGGGCGAAGAGGAGGGGCGGGGGAGGGGTGGGAGAGCGGGTAGTCGCGGCAGTACGCGGCCGGAGGACAAGATAAACACACATCTGGCCACGCGAAGGCCAACACCAGATGATTACCGCGGGTCCGACCGTCGCTTCATCATCGCGGCAGATTGCACGACCGCGGGCCCCGCGCGCCGTCGACCTCGCCGAGTTGGTACACAAAGTTGGAAATTCCGATACAAAGTAGCGAATGGTTCGCCGTGCTTCGGCCGAGACCTCGCAACACGCTGTGCACCAGCGTGTAATCGCACCCTCCCCCTGCCGTCCGCGCTCTCTCGGTCCGGCTGTGCCCCCAACCCCCATCCTCTCACCATCGTCCTCGACCGCCCCACGCCCCTCTTTTTGGACTTCCGGAACGCATACTCGCTTTCCCGTCCCGCTACCACAGTCGGCCTGGCCCTCATTCCAGCTGCGGAGCTTCTCCCGCCCCCGCCGTCCACCCCACCGGCCGCCGCCACGCCCCGCTGCATCGTTCGCATTTCACTACTCGCGCAAATTGTCTATTTTTATGTGTTGGCCGAGGCGGGCGCGGAGGGGTAGGACGGAAAAAGGGGCAGGAAGCAGGGACGGGGAATCTGCGCCGCGTGAAGCGGATGTCTCCCCGCACAGAGAGGTCTATCGCTGCGCGGGACGGTCGCGATTTCAATTAAACATCTTTATTGTCAATCCACAATGGAAGCGCAATCGGTGGCCATGCTGCCTTTCAGCATGCCACAGAGCAAATGCTAGTTCCATTCTTTCTTTTGGACGATCTCTTTGAAGTTTCCTCACACTTCTCTGACAGATTGTTTCATACTTCACGATCTTAATTTTGTTCTCGAACTTTTGTACCTTATAATCTGTATTTAATTTACATCTTCATTAAGACAAAAATGATCACAAGAGTTAGGTCGACAACGAAAATATTCGAATATGAAATACAAGCGATTTGCGGCCAAACGATAGAATATCGATTATGTTTCATTTATACGGAAACACGTTTTCGATAAATTGCATACTGGAACAGTATGCTGTAGTACATTAACAATTTAAGAAGTACTATTTCAACAGCAGATAAAAAAATCAATAGTCAAGAGAAGCAATGTAGATTACCGTACTACCCAGTCCACGCAAAGTTCTGAACGTTTTATTAGATTATCTAATATTATCTTTCTGATAAACGCCAAATGAAAAAAGAGGTCGAGTTAAAATAATGCCGTATGTCTTTTTTTCATTTCACACATTTATAGTTTTCAATGTACGTAGTTACTCTTAGTTAAATTATGCACTTTAAAAGCTCGGATAGTTTCACATGTTACTGATCGTTTGAAGAAGCACCCTTAAAACATAAGAAGCCATACTGTTCAAAAACAATTATGGCCAATTTTCACAGATTGTGTCGGTAACCTACACTTACTGAAAATTGCAATGAAGTGCATCTTTATGGCCTTATTCCTCATTTGTGTTTAAGAAAAACATATATACGTTGGAAATGTTTCTTAAGGAACTACGTTAGAAAATAAAGAGAGAATTTGTATAAAAAAATCTGGCAGCAGGGTATATAATATCCTGAGAAAATTGGCAGGTTATTCGATTCACGGAAAGATTTAAATAAAAAAACTGCAAACATTGTACAAGCTGGTCTTTGAGGTTCGTAACTTTCCCCTTCACGTGAGTCCCAAATCAGACTCAGGTCTATCGACTAATCCAGTAAGTTTCTGCCGTTCAAAATATTACAATAGAAAAACTGCAAAAAATTGATACATAGCGAATAGTCCATAAAACAGTCTGGAATAATTTAAGGTTCAGGCTACACCTCGCCGTTTATGGTCAGTACTGATCGCAGCGAGATAAAGAGAGATTTATTGCACGCCGCCAGTTTCGTACTAAAGAATACAAAGCTCGCGCTCATAATTCACATTAATGTTAACATGAACGTCCATCGGCTAACATAATTTCTGGTTTTCCCATAAAAGAGAAACATACAAAAGAAAAACGTGTGTGGTCACTGGGAAGTTAACATGTGCTCCGCACGGAAAGTAAATGACCACGCAAGTTGGCAAAACAGCTCTCGAATCGTGCCAAACCGAAGCACTCTCAGAGTACGACAAATTGATTCGGCAGTTTCACCGTGTAACTCACCAATGCCACCATCCTAGAACACAGATCACAATACAAACAGCTACAGTGAAGAGCGACCACAAAATGTGTCTATTTTGACAGTGCATTGAAAAGTACATTTCAACTTACAATGAAAACTAAAAATGTAATAAACCCTTTGATTTCAAAAAACTACAATTAGAGATAAACTTCAAGCACATATTCATTTTGTTCTTGCGAATCTTTGAAAATCGTCTTTCTATCTCTATTTTAATTTCAAAGAGTGATGTCGCATCATCGTTATTCTTTTGCCACGAGAAAATGCGATCATCTTTCACAAAATACATAATGTCTTTTAAAACCTGCAGAAGAAGAATTAAAAAATTACAGTTTCAGCCATTTAAACACATCAATGTTTTCTTAGATACCAACAAAAATAAAACATAATTAACATGGTTTTGAAACAACTGCTGAACTTAAGTGCAGCCTTAAAGAGTGTTTACAATTGGTTCGATAAAACAGTAAAATATATTTCCCACATTTTGCGAAATTTTAAACTAATGTTTTGTAAAAATACGAATTCTAAAATGAAACTATCTTAATTCTTGGAACAAATTGTCAGTGATTGTAGCGTGACACAGGAGAACAAATGCCCACTTAGTTCCAATACTCTACTATGGCTTCTCATTGTAGGCTTTCCTGATCTCCTGATCGGCTTTGAAGAAAGTCTTGACATCTAAATGGGAGCACTTGACACAGTAGACTGGATAACTATCATTAGAATACGAAATCCCTAAAAACAATATACCACAATAACTTGCAATGCGTCTTCAACCATGTCCTGCCACTAGTGTAATGGCAATATGAATTTGCGTTCTGTACTGGGCGAAGTTGTTTCTTTCTTCAAAAGACACACTTAACACACTAAAGACACACGTGACACACTTAAGCTGTTCTCCAATGTTAAGTGTAACAATATTTCTACGATGATAACTTGACACATTTAATGTAGGTTAAACGGTTTAGAGAGAAGTGAAACAATTTCTGCATTGGACGTGTTTAATGATATTGTCCGCACCAAAAGTGTAAGAAAATTTAAAAAAACATGCCCATTTACATTAAGTCACGAGACTTTCATCGTCATTCTTGAGGAGAAAGACAAACCGAACTAATAGTATGCTTTTGTATTTTGGGAGCTCTCCAATCTCAGATTAAAGAAACGAAAGAAAAACAAAACGCGACTTCAGGCCATGTTTTCTCCTCGAGGGAGCGATATAAAAACGAACGACTTTCCAACTTCTACCTGATATATCGGCTGCGAGAGGTACTTTGCCATCATCGATCGCGTTATTACGAAGCCCGTCGCGGTCGCGAACGTGCCAGTCTTACTAATGCATGTGAGCGGGCAGCAGGGTGAAAAGTCTCGTTATCGCTTCTGGAATTTGTCACTTTTTGCTTTGTTTCCTGGGGACTGCAAAACCATCTGACAGTGCACACATAATTTGTTTACGATGGAGTTTAATCAATAACCGCAGCTCATATTTTCTCTTAACAAAATTGGCTTTGCCGAACACCACGCGTGCCACCCGGGCGGTACGTTTGTGTGTCGGTCGCTCTAAAAAGCGGTTTATCCGCAAGCAACGCATGAATTCATTATACGGCAATAAAGCGTCTGGTGCGCGCGGAGGCTGAGGCTGGGAGTCGGACGAGGGAGGAGGAAAAGGAGGAGGGGAATCGGGCGAGAGAGGGATAGGCGGCCTCCCGGAGAAGCGACGAGACCGCGAAGGCACATCCATCGTCTTGCGCGTTTTGTGGAGTATCGCGGCGCTGCTTCTGTGCACACTGGCAGCCGCGCCAGTCGCAGTGGCAGCGGCAGTAGCATGGACGTGGCAGGGACGTGGCAGGGGCGCGGCGGGGCGCGGCGGGGTGCGGCGGGGCGCGGCGGGGCGCGGCGGGACGCGGCGGGGCGAGGCGGGGCGCGGAGTGGCGTGGCGTGGCGCGGCGCGGCGCGGCGCGACGCGACGCGACGCGGCACGGCGAGGCGCGGCGAGGCGAGGCGAGGCAGGGTAGGTAGAATGGGGTGGGGTGGGGTGAGGCGGGGCGAGGCGGGGCGAGGCGGGGCGAGGCAGGGCAAGGCAGGGCGGGGCAAGGCAGGGCGGGGCAGGGCAGGGCAGGGCGGGGCAAGGCAGGGCGGGGGCGGGGCGGGTGCGGGGTGGGAGCGGGGCAGCTGCGGGGCGGGTGCGGGGCAGCTGAGGGCGGGTGCGGGGCGGGTGCGGGGCAGCTGCGAGGCGGGTGCGGGGCAGCTGCGGGGCAGCTGCGGGGCGGGTGCGGGGCGGGTGCGGGGCAGCTGCGGGGCGGGTGCGGGGCGGTTGCGGGGCAGGTGCGGGGAAGGGTGGGGCGAGGAAGGGAGGGGCACCGCGCCGCTGCTCTGGCGCCCGCATCTGAAGACCGCATAACGTTTGGCGGTCGCTGTCCATCGAATGCGAGGAACGTTGATTCTCTGCGCTTTCACAATACATTTCACCTACTCTGGACTAGCGTAGCTAAGGCGAAGTCGAGAAAGTCTCACGTCTTCTCGGGTTTGTAGGATCTATGTATATCTTCGAACAAAGAGATAATTATATATGCAGATTAAGAGTTAAAAGAGGCACTAGAATTATACCCAAAGAGCCTTTGGGCTCAATATGATGATGATGATGATGATGACGATGATGATGATGAAGAAGAAGAAGAAGAAGAAGAATTTTAACATCTAAAAGTAACTACATGTACGCACATGTAACGATTGTGATTTTTAGTACACCTAATAAGAACTTTTATTATCATTTTTAATGTATTGAGAAGCTTTTAGCCTTGTTTTCGAAATCAAGCACCGGTTCAGCACGACAGAAGTCGCACTCTAAACAGAAGGTGCTGGCTATATATCGGTGTTGAGTTAAGAGAGAGCTGTGTTAATTGAAAAGCAGTAGTGAACATTATTCCCAGTTAATAATAGATATAGCTTTCCAACCATTTATATCCCACTAAATTTTTCAGTTTTACCACACCCATTAAATATGTGTTACTTGAAAAATAAAGATGAATTATAAGTGAATAACAATTCAGTTTTTGCCTTCACTGTATCATATTCGTGACACACCCAAAATGATGTTTAAATAAGCAGGCTGAACCCATCAAGATTTTTCGTTTTGCAGGAATAAATAATGAAACAAAATACAACAGAAAATATACGTAAATTTCCTGGTACCGGTACACAATTCACGAATAACGTTCTCATATTACCTCATTCTACTGCAGTGCTCACACATTTAAAATCAGTAATCATCCCCACGTTTCCAACTGCATTTTTGTAAGCATTCTTGATCAACATCCGATAATTATGCCCATGATATCTCCTCCAATAGTTCAGACGATCCTATGTCGGCAGTGTAAATAGAATAATATAACTGATCACTACCGACATCGTTCAGGTGCGTAAAATCTAGGAGAAATATGCAACACAGTATAAGCATACAGTTAATTGCAATTAGGTAATTCCAATCTTAATGTGGCATGGAGCATCACATCTATTGAAAACTGGGTGGTGAAAGCTGTGGTGGCGATGGAATAAAAGTCATCAAATAAAAGTATCGTAAAATAGAATTTTTTATACAAACGGAAATTATATATTTTATGATATGGGCGTTAAACGTGATAACACACGTTACATGTTATTGCAGGACAATTAAAACGCTAGTTATAAAACTGATAATTATTTAAGCAGGGGAATGACTTTTGAAATGATTAATATACAGTAAACTTAACAGTAAAAATGAAGTGTCTTATTGACCAAAGATGGCATTAAAATCTATATACTACCACTTTCGTTTTCATACAGAGATGAGTAACGAGTTACTGCCTGTATGTATTACACAGAAATAATTTTATAGAGGAAATCCACATAAAGTAATACACATATAATTATTAGACAGGGATTCAACAATATGCTGAAGAATAAATTGGAACCAGTGTTTCTATTAATTTAATAACAAAAAACAGTTAAACACTGAGGGATGTACTATGTCGAGAAATGCAACTACTACTTGGAGATTAGTGCAAGCACCATGTAGTACTACAATGGAGTGAATACAACTACTATGGAGAGAAGTGCAAGGTGGGTGACGTTCCACCTGGCCGTCCATGACGTAGCTCTCGTTCTGTCGCTTATCGGCGCTGGCGTCTTACGCCGAACAGAGCCGTGCGTCGATGCCTATCTCACACGAAAATATCTGTACCGAAGCGCCAAGTCCTACATTCGGTATCAGGATCGTAGTGAACACCGGCTCTCGGACACGAAGGTGTGGCTCACGAACACCATCTACGCGTCCTCTGGGCGCACGCGTGGTCTTGGTGGTCTCGGCGCAAGAAAGCTCTGAGCACAACTTCTACGGCAGCGTACTTTTGCTTAATTGATGTAGCCCCGTTTTTATGTAAGCTACCATTAAGTTTTAGAACAGCACCAAAAGAAATGCCCATGTGCCTAATGACTGACATTAAAAACTACAACCCATAATTATATTATTTTTTCTTCACTTGATAGAAAAGAAGAAAAAAATCACGTCTGAGTTACACTTCCTGACAAAGCACAAACACGCGCAGCGAAATAACACGAATCTCTCCACCAACTTAAAAGAAGGACCAAAACTCTTTTCCACTGTTATGAATATTATCAACTCGCAACTGATTTCCCTCAGCATAAAATTTACATTACCGTTAATGTTGCTGAATTAGCAAGCGAGGGGAGCGTTACACAAAAACCTATAGAAATGCAAAAGTTACAATATTCAGATATTCGGGCGCCGCGCTCCCATAATGCTCTAATAATAGCACTGAAGCTCAGGTGACTTACGGAAGAAGGGGGAGAGAAAAGGCAGGCAGGAAGGAAGGAAGCGCGCAATATCTATAAAGCGGGATATTGACCCCCGTCCCCGACGGAGGGCTCGTAGCGGCAGTGGGGGCAGGGAAGGGGCCACGGGCGGAGGCGACGGAGGCGGCGGCTTTGGAGAACTAATCACTTACCTCGCTCCCCTCTTTGGCGCTCGTATCTCGCGGCGAAGCAAGCTCCTGTTACCTCGCGAGGGACGCGTCGGGGAGATATGGTGTTTGATGTGGTTACCAGGTGAACTAAGTATGTAATATAGGCTGCAAGTGCGTGAGGGCATGCATTATCCAAATTACTTGCGACAATGAAAAGGCGAGCCGGCAACAAGCTACGTGAGTGTATGCGCGCGGGTGGGTGAGCAAGCGCGCGAGCAAGCGGCGTCCGCTGAGAACGAGGACGCGGAGGAGCACGTCGAGGAAGGCGCGTGCACTTGCTTGTGAGCGAAGGAAGCGGCGACGACGAGGGGGCGGGGGAGGTGGAGGAGGAGGGGCGGCAGCGAGTGCTGCAGGGGCAGGGACGGCGCTCCTCGCGCTGTCGTAGCCACTTTCCGCAGGCCGAGGATTACGCGTAGCCCTTTACTTAGCGATGCCAGAGTTCGTTTTGTGGAACGCCGGAAGTTGGGGGAGTCCGGGAGCCAGGGGGACGAAGGAACACGTGGGAAAGGCTTGGGGGCAAGGTGGAGAGACGCAGAGAAGGAAGAAGGAATGAGAAAGTAACGAATGACATGACGAGCAAGAGATCGAGGAAGGGATTCATGAGATGGGGCAATATGCGACTGTACGGCAAGTGGACTGAAGAAGAGGTGTATAAAAATTCACATTACTGCCGGATAACGTAAAATGAATGTTATTAAGAACAAGTGTTAAAGTATACATAATACAACATGTGGGATATCATAGGATATCATAGATGTACAATACAATCCAAAAATGAACGAAAACGCCTGATGAAACGACAGAAAGAGTGAAGTAATCGTATAGCGCGATGTTGCAGGGCAAAATTACAAAAGATAAGGCCAAAAAGGAAGAAAGTGTGCCCGGGCGGGCGGGATGCCAGAAAGGCCGGAGAAGAAAAGACACTGTAGAGACATCCGTGGCGGGGCGTGTGCGAGAGGCGGTCGCCGGGAGCAGACATTTTTCGCAACCAGTTTTCGGCAGGCAAGAGGTTTAGGCGCGGGCGTTCCCTCACCACGCTTTCGCGGCGATAAAAATAATGCTGACGGGTGCTTCCGTCACCACCGTAACCCTCAGGCGACTACCCACTCGCCCACCCCTGCGCCTCTTTCCCCTCACCCCTTCCCGTGTCACCTCTGGCGGCATCGGTGGTCAGGGCGACGCATCGCCCGCCCGCGCGCCGACCGCGGGCCCTCTCACCCGCACGCTCGATATGCAGCGACGGACGAACACCGGCGCGCATCCCGGAACCTGTCGCTCAATAATGGAGCGCCGCCGCCGGCCAGCTTCTTTTCAATAAACAAAAGCCCTTCCCGTGTCCGAAAACTCGGCATTGACGTTCCGCGGAACGTACAATGCCCACATCCGGCCAACGTTGTCGGGATTTACGTTTCCCGATTCCACCACATTAAGAGAAGCGGCTTCGTAATACTAACTCCAAATCGGACGGTCAAGGTATAATAATGTCATCATTTGAAAATGATCGATTTGACGTGTAAACGTGTTATGCTAGCGAAACGCTAACGGCGGAAGCCTCAAATTTACATGGGAGGGGATGAATGGCTTCATAACGCAGTGACGAGCAGGGGCAGCCACGCCCGGCCGGAGCAGGGGGGGGGGAGCGAGGGGTGATGGGGAAAGTCCTCCCACGCCCTCTCTGGGGTTCGGTAAAGGACGCGGGACTGCAGCTACTAACGCACCCTGATGACTGACCCTGCCTCCCGCGGCCAGCTGGATTCTATCCCTCCCAGTTCGATTACAGCATCACTCTGCTATCGTCGGGAACTGATCGCCATGATCTATCTCACAATATATTTACTTGTTCGCATCACACTCGCTGTTTAGTCCTAAATCGCATAGTTTATGAACAAAATGTAGCTGTACGATGTGTTTATATAAACAAGAGTTTATTTCTACATTACTCCGGTATGTGAAATCGGATTGCAGCGGCAAAACTGCATAAAACGAGACGTCCTCTCTCTCACATTAATACATTACTAAAAATTCAGTTCTCACAATAGAAGCAGAAATATATATTCTAAATGTACTACGAAACAATGTACAAATGTTATGTACGCCGCATTCAGCACACAACACCAACCCTAAGTCTAATAACCGCAATGAGCAACCTCGGCATTATGTGGTATATTATATGCATGAATTATGAGTTTATAAAATACAAACATTCCGAATTTTTCACATTGTTTTCGAGTGTATCAACCAAATAGTCCAAATTATAGCAAAGAATATCCCACCGGAGGTGTTTTTGTGGTAAATCCCTCTCCATGCCAGCCTGACTGCACATACACACGAGTCCTTGATTACAACCTAGCAATATACACAGCTGCAAAGTACAATTCGCCGAGCTTCCAACTGGAAATCAATTTTCACATAAAAATTACTATTACAACACTGCCTCTCACAATTGGTAATCTGAATGAGGTGTGTGTTAACAAGAGAATGTTGTGAACCATGCGCTTGGTTCGGTTCACTACAGCAACCTCCCACACAATCAAGTTTATTTAGGCGAATGCATATTAGCTCCACCCAGACCGTTCTGAATGAACGAAGTTGTGGCACTCGCAATTTGAACACGTGCAGGTCGAGATGCGGGTCATATACCTAGAGATTTTTTCATAAGGATGCATAGATAAAGAATCACTACTTCTAGATAAAAAACATAAAAGAAATCTACTTCATCTATAGTGTTCCTTCTTTATTGACATGCAACCGCACAACCGGTAATATTTAACGTTTCACATTTTGAAGAATAATAAACTTAATTAGCAATATATTAAAGCAAAGTTGCCTGAACACCGAAGCAGTGTATTTTTTAATAATTCCCAAATAATTATGCAACTCAATCTAGAGAGAATACAAACACTGAGTTTACTGTCGTATATACTTGTACTACTTTCCTCTTTATTTCAGATGGTCTTTATGGGACTTAAATTTGAATATATAATCAGCTTACATTAAAAACTGACGCCCATAACACATTTCTGCGTAGATCATACATTCCCACAACTGCTCAATGACGTAGACGGGACAGCAAGGAAACGAATATGTACCAAGGTTTACCGATCCATAAACCCACTAATACCAAACACAACACGAAGGTCAGTACCGGTTCGCGGATCCAAAACTTAATGGAATGTCACAGTATCACGTAACGAATTTACGAATCAACATTTCCATAATACCGGCGAATTTTGAATACCGTAAAAAGAAGAAAGAACAGCATCGCTAATATATAAAATCTGGCAGCCATCATTTGCACCAAACCTCCTTTCTAAATCGTACAGACGGCATTTTAATTGCAAATGCGCCTTGAAAGAGGTCGAAACGCCGAAGACGCTATAAAGGGTATTTAAAACTATTACTCACTCGCTTCGAGAGTGTGAGCACCCAAGGAGCGAAGTGCACCGCGGCAGGTAACGACATTATGGAGGGGAATATATTTGTAAGCCAAATACTGGCCTGTTGACCGGACGCATGTGCAAAGATCCATTGCGGCCTTCCATGTTAGTTTACATGCATATCGAAGTGTGACGTTTTGAAATATGCCGCACCCCCGTGCCATATTACAGCATGTACTCGTACAAACACGTTTTGCCGGTGACTGGTCACCGGCTTCCCCTCTGCATCAGCCGGGCGCCACGTTCCGGAACACATTCACCCCTCCCAGGCCGCACCGCGCAACCAGATGCTTCCCCGCCGGCCCCGCCCTCTTCACACGCTCCTCCCTCCCTGTCCCGCCGATTCCTCTCCGCTCTGCCTGACCTCCTTCGCCTTATGTCCAACTCCCTCCCACCAGTCGCTTCCACCTCCCTCTACGCCACTCCTCCATCCTCCCCCTCGTTCCGACCGTCCCATTTCACTTCATTTTCGCTCATCCACTACATCTCACCCTCTTATCGAACTAACTTCCCCTCCCCGTTAATTCGGTGCGATCATCCCTTGCTACCCGCCCCTTTTCACCTCATCCCTCTCCAATCTCCCCTTCACACGCTACTCCACCCACAGTACGCTGTTGCCTGCGAGAAGCTGATTAATGATTTGTTGGCAAAATAATGGCATACATCGAAAGTTGATTCAACAGTCAGTCCAAGGGCATTACCCTCACTTTAAATCGGATGGGCTGTTTTCGAATGCGCATAAAACACAACGCGGACACAGCAAGATTTTTTAAGCTGATTACTGGCGATATAGTTGCTCTCACTAAAACATATGTGAGGCTCGAATTAGTGTTTAGAAAAACAAAATTAGGTAGGGATATGCGACGAATGAAGGGCAATGCAAGCCGACGTTCTGTGACAGGGCCTGTCGCTATATCGGGCAGCGGTCGGAGCGGCGACGGCGGGGGCGGAGGGGGAGCCCACACACACATATACATGCACCCACACACGAGCAGGCGAGGTCGTGGGGGGGACGGGGCATGAGGGGCGCATGACAATTAACGGCACCGCCAGTGCCGGGGCGCTCGGGCGCAGGCGCGGATCCGGATGCAGGCCACGCAGCCCGCCTCGGCAGCTGAGGCACGATTCCGCATTACGGAGGAGCCGGGAATACATACGGCGCCCCGCCCTCGCCTCCGCGCCCTGCCCCGCGGCGCGGCCTGGTGCGGCGCAGCGCGGCGCGGCGCGGCGTCGACGCGGAGAGTGCGGGTGGGAGCTGGGAACGAGGAGCACAGGGGCGAGCGCATCGGGCAGCAGCAGCGGTGCCTCCAGGACAGCGAGGTCACCGGCGCGGCCCGGTGAGGACGGCGAAGATAGCGAGGGCGGTTGGAACGGTGAGGACAGACGCGAGTGCGAGCTGGAGGTGTCCCGGCGAGACAACGCATTGCGAGACTGTCGGAATTCTAAGGGCATACCTAGACGCTGGTGGAGTTCTCGGATCGAAGAGCCAGTGAAGGATGTAGGAGAGCAATGGCGTCTAGAATAGAGACGGGAGGCAAGGACAGAGGAGAGAGCAATGCTGTCGGCGAGGAGAGGCATCACCAGGCGGTGAGGACGTCCGGATTACTAGAGGATCTGGAACTTTCGAGACGCACAGCGTCACACACTCACACACACAAGTTTCGCTATCTTTCATCCCGTTCTCAACAGCTGCATTGACACAGGAAGAGTACCGGCGCGGCGGTGTCCATAGTAAAGCAAAGACGCCGCGACTTGAAGGGTCACACTTGGCTGCATTGCTCGTACTCCCGGTCCCTGAAGGGGACGATCGCACAATGCGGGGTTGAGCAGAACCACAAGAATAGACGTAGGAAAACGCGCTTCTGATCTGGAGGAAACCTAGAAATGAAAGGTAAATCGAAAAGTTGGAAGAAGAAAGATAAAATTTGAAATAAAATAAAAATAAAAGCGATAGGGACATGATATTCGATAACAATAAAACTACAAGTCAGAAGGATATCAAAATGAAAAACGTTTACGAGATGACGACAGGAAAAACAGAAAAAAGGAAAATATAGATACGAAAATTAATCCGGAAGAATTGACGTACAATAGAGAGATTCACAAAGGATATCAATAAACAACAGAGAACACACTGAACATCAGATCCATGAGAAAGGATACTAGTTACATTATTACATGAAAGGTGACGGGGGTTATAAGCCACCACTGTGCGTCATTCCCTCCGCAGGTCATAGAGAATCCGGTAGGACCGACCGAGCATGGGCCCGGTGGCGAGGGTCCACGTGCACAAACCGCCACCACCGCCGCCGCCCACGCCGTGATGCAGCCAGCGGTCGCACCGCTTCGCTTCGCCACGCTACGCCACGCCACGTCACGCCGCGCCGCGCGTCACCGTGGCGACCGACGCGACCGCGGCCGGCGGCAACGCGATCCAGCCACTTGGAACTGCGCTCGCGTTCACACGTATCCCCTTCACAATTATAAACGTTTGCATCGCCGGCTGTTGGCGTCCCGTTGCGCGCCGCTCGCTGCTCGCCGTGCCCTCTGTATTCCGATACGACTCTCCGTAAAGCGAGGCCTGTGTTGCTGTTGCCGTCGCCCGGCGAGTGCGGACGAGGACGCACACGCGTGCGAGGGCATGCGTGTGTGCGCGCACCGGCGAACAGCGGGGAAGAGGGCGTGGGAGGAGACGAAGGGGCGAGAAACATTTTGAGAATACGACTCACGGGAGCGGGCGCGTGCAGAGCGCGGCGTGCGCGGTGGAACGCGTGTCGTCTTGCAGGCGTGCGAGGGAGTAGCCCAGTGGGCCCCGATCACGCTCTGTGAGCCACGACTGGAGGTGGTAATCGGATGGATGTTGACTGAGAAAGATTCGAGATCAAAGTGCATCTGATAATTAGGAACCTACGATGTCACCGAAGTGACATATGCAGCAGAGCTTGCACAGTACTATGTGCAAATGTGTATGTGTGCGTTTTTTCAGAAGAATATAATTAGTAGGCTAATGCAATCCCGATGCAGACTAACTATACGAGTACCCTTTATTTATTATACAATAATTAATGCTCAGTAAATACTTTAAACTAAATAAATGTTTCATTTGAAAGACAATATACGAATTTCTGGAAAATTGCATAAAATGTTTCAAGGATAAAAGATTTCCCTAATTTCCCCTGGGGATCGGTCCACGAAGTGTGAGAAAGAGAAAAAAGGAACAATGTATAGACAGAGAAAAAGAAGGGAAGGAGCGGTGAGGATTAGCATGAAGGGTGAGATAGCTGGCATTAAACTTTGGCAAAGATTTATGTTAATAAAAATAAATGCGCTTCTGCCACTCCCAATATATATATATATATATATATATATATATATATATATATATATATATATATATATATATATATCAATTTCAAATCTCTGGAGATGACGAACATTCGCATTATACAGCTGAAATTCAAAGCGTCTTAATTACGTTGAGGTCTACTCAGTCATGTAAAAATTTAAACATTGAAGTGGACGAGAGTTGCAAATTCAACTGACATAACTCTATTCCTGGAAACTGCATTAAAATTAAGAGGTAGGCAAGTTATATACAAAAATGCACGAACTGCATAACGTGGAACTGATAAGAGTAAATGCTAAAAGATGTGGAATGTTTCGTGTATGTTTGCGATGGATTTTTGTAATGTATTTCAAAAACTAATGTACCAACATCACGTACGAGTACTAGGATAATACCAATTTTAAATTTCATATAGTTAACGCAGATATAGTTTCAAAGAAATGAAGGGTGCATTGCTTTCCAAAGCATAAATGCGAATAATTTATTTGTGATTCTCACCATATACCCGTTCTAATATTCCAGAAAATTTCTTTAGCTCGTCAAAGAAACCGAGATGCAAAAATAGTTTTTTAATTGAGCTGCGAAATCAAGGCGAAACATTTGAATTACATCATGTCAACGCGCAAGTAAATGCGATATTAGCGAGAAACCATATAACAGTAGAGTAAGCCACGAGACGCGAGGGATCATCCAACAATCCTAGCAACCAAACGACGCTTATCTATTCGCCATTAACGCTAGCGTTCGTGGAACAACAACAAGGATGCATGCCAAGGCGCAGTGAGACGCAGTCACGATCCGGGCCACAGACGCAATAGGCGAGGACGCGAGCGGGTGGGCCTGGGCCCAGGCGCGGGCGCACGCACAAACGAGGAGGCGCGGGCCCGTGCACGTGTGCATGTGTACATACGGGGAAGCGAAGAGCAAGCCGACAGGATTCGCACGTGCGACTGCCACTCGCTTCCACGTCGGCACGCGCTGCTTCGCGCTGGGAAGAGGGGGGGGGCGAGTCGTCGCAACGTTCGCGTAAAAAGAACGTTCCCCTCCTGCCTCTCGCTCCTGGCCCTCACGTCGGGGTCGCCCACATTTTCCACGACGGCACTGGGCCCATGATTCACGACTTCTACGTACTATACGGAATGCACTATTTAAGTTAACTTGTTCGTATGATTAGAAACATGCTACATTCCTTTGTGTGGATACGGGAAATAGATGATGCCTGAATTTATAGGCTAATAAAATGTACTTAACGAGCACGCAATTTTTGCATCTGTGTAGCGGCGGATTCGCCGTAGCTTTAAGGAAAATTTATTTTATAGCACTAATGAAAACATTATACGAGGAGTTTATAGTTTACTCAATAGGCATATAAGTGTTGAGTGGTAGATACACTGTAGAACAATCGCTGCGTCATCGGCCGCAGTACGAATATTTTGAAATGCGAATCACTATCAGGTCACATATATAGTCATATATGTGGGGAAAATTGCGCAGAGTGAACATAATTCAATAAAGAAAGAAAATATTATCTGCAATTACTTGTAACTCTCGCAACTTTCAGACAATTGAACGAAAATGGGCCTTTTTAAAGCGTCTTTTGATGTATCCGAGGAAAAAGGTAAAAAAAAAATTGAATCCGTTTCTGAGAAATAAATAATCTCCACTACAAATAAAGTTATGCAAAAACCACTTATAAAGATCTAATCTTCTAATATCTAATCTTTAAACATATTTCATTGAAGAAAAAATATCACTGTAGTTGTGAAATTTCTTTTCAAATTGCAAAAATTTAGCTAGTTGGTCGAAAATAGCATTTATGTCATTTTTATAAATGCTTTACTGAATCCAAGGAATAAATTTAAAGAAAATATCTGAGGCTGATTTCGGGAAAATATTTTTTCTATGAACTATTTCTCACAATATTACGTTAAAACCATTAATATTTTCGAAAAATTGTTCATTACTTTATTTCAAGGATCTATCTTTGAAGAACAGATTTCATTAAGGAAGAAATATCTATCTTGAATATTAAAACCGAAAAAATGTTGAACTTTTGCAATTTTCAAAAATTCAGAGAATTTAACTAAAATGGACCACCGGTGTCTTTAGATGCCCTTTGCTAAATTCGAGGTATAAAAATTAATCAAATTATTTGGACCCATTTTTGATAAAATTTTGAAAACGGCTTAGCCGCTAGCTTTATGCAGACGGACAGACATGTTTTGCTGCAAACATTTTTCGGTAATAAGGATCAATAAAACGCGGTGTTTGTCGAATGCGAAACCGTTATTTTATTTATTCTGATAGTGCGCGATACATTACGAAGCGTGCGCATAACATCTTTCCACATGGCGTGTTAAAAATAGTATAATTATGCCACACGTGCGCGAGATGAGCCGCGCACACATTCAGCCCACTATGCTACGTTCATGTCAGACTCATGGACACCTAGCGTTGAGAGAGACAAGTGCTATCGTTCATTATGCCCGACGGAGAAAATTCAGCAGATAATTTAATTATTTAAAAAAATATTTTATTTGAAAGTTACAACCTGCGAGGTTAATGTCTACAACACACAAATGGTTCACAATAGCTACATTTAGTATCTGCCAGAAAAAGTACATGTCTCAATGTGTTTGCAAAATTCACTTCAGAAACACGCACGGGAACGTTTATCAAATATTATAGTAAAGTCCCTGGTCGGATCTTCAACAAGCAATATGCTTAAGCGCGTTCCAGGGTACAAAAATAAGGAACTATCTCCATTGCAATTTTCTCTGATTGCCTTTCTTTTCTCATATAGCAGCTAACAGTTTATATTAGTTACCATAACTATCACAATTTTTTCATGCTCCGTGTTATTAATTTCCGCCGCCTCGCAATGAGTTTACTTCCCCAACAAATATCGCGCTCACTAAAACTTTAAATGTTCCGCTCCCAACAACAGAGGCCGCAAATTACAAACGAACAGAGATCCACCAACGAACACAGGAAATCCATTTCACACAAACATTGCAGTACACAGTAGTAGCCATCGTGCTTTTATCCCACAAATCCGTTTCATTTTGAAGTAATTTTTCCACCTTTCAAAGTAAATCGTAAAAAAGATGAAGCATTAAAAATCATATTTTCCTGCGGGTAGCTTCCTCGGCAGAACTAAAAGTACGCACGTGCGGTGACGATCCACGTTCCCGCTCCCCTTCCCACGAAGTCCCTGCGCAAGACGTGGCAGACGCTGTCGCTCCACCGCAGATTTTTTTCTGCCTCCGAGATGAAGGAATTAAAGAAACATCTATTTCATACGGGCGTCCTTGCCCGGGGCCGCCCGACCCCGCGCCGCCCTCCTCCGCCGGGACGAACCAGCCGTCTTTCATTTCACCTGCTTCTAATTAATGAAGCAACGGTGACCTCTGGCGTCGCTGCACCGCCTGCGCCGCCCCGCGCTCCCAGCAGGTAAAAACGCTACAAGCTTCTCTGGCTGCCAAGTGCGTGGCCCGCCCCCCGCCGGGGAGGTGGCCGGGCGGATCGGGGCGTGACGGGGAGGGTCGGGCGGGGCGGAGCAAAGCGGCGGGGTGGGAGGTGCGTGAAGCACGGGCCGTCGAGCAGCGAGAGGAACGATAGGTAACGATATGGGTGAATTAGACTCCCGGAAAAAGAGAGAGCAGAACTTCCTTTCGCTAGAGCCGGCAGAGAGAAGGTGGGTGGGGACCGATGAGGCCATACGATGACGGATGATGATGAGCGGGCGAGTGGGAGGGTGGGTGGTAATGGTGCGTGGGTGGTAGCAGAGTCAGCGGAACAGGCATGCTGGGGTAGGGGAGTCACGGACGCGTGTGAGTGGCGATGCCAACAGGAACTATGGAGAGCACGCGCTACCGGGAATTGCGGCGGTGCACGGGGTGGGGAAGAGAACGCGGTGGCAACCGAAGTAGTGGGTGTAGGTGATAGCAATCGGGTGATTCTTAGAACATGTGTTAGAGAGTGGTAGCGAGTGGGTATGGCAAAAGGGGTGGTGACAAGCAGACGACGCCGAAAGGGGTGGTATGCGGGAGTGAGCGAAGGGTGAGCAGGGGCGAGGGGGCAGCGGGGTGGAACCGCGGAGCTTAGAAGCAGAGCAAGCGGAGGGAGGGCGGTGCTGGGCGGGGAGCATCGCGAGCCTTCGCCTGAATGCTATCTCTCGCGAGGCGGGTCGTGAAAAGGCGAGCCGGAGTGCCCGCCGCTAACCCCTCTATCCGCTGCCCTCCCCCCGCCCATACCTCTCCGCGCCGAAACGCCGCGGCAACAAGCGTGAGCCCACATTCACAGATTATAAAATACAACCGGTACTACACACGGGTATTTTCACACAATGTAACAAACGCCAAAGGGAAATGCATTTAATTAATTGAGACGGTTTCATTTCAAGTTACGGGCACGGTCAAGAAAAGTCTTACTAGCCATAGAGAATCTCAATTAATTAAGTTGCTACTAAAAGCAGTAATGTTGTAAAAGTTGCCACGGCTACTATATTCCATCGTAAATACACGCTGCATACGCTGTGCCTGACGGCACATCGAAGCAACGAGATTATTAGTTTTCGTGGTATTCTACGAGCAGTAATTTTGAGGCAAAGAGGGGTTACGAAATTTCATTGAAATTCTCAAGACGCGAATCTAAATTAAGAACATCAGTTAACCCTTGACACATTTTCTTGGAGAGAAATTGAATCGTAGGAAATTAGTTACTATGAATGAACCATACATAGAAACACCTATGCAAGCATTCTAACCAGTGTAAATCTGTGTGTTCAATGAATGTGGCGGCAGCTTCTTGAGTAAGTACCCTGCAATTTCACATTGCATCTCAATTTCATTTGGATTTTCTCATTTATAATAATATTCATCTTCAGTAGATTCTTTTCAAACATTGCTCTACGTCCACTAATGTTGAGAAAAAATTATGAAACACGTTTGGTTGACCAATGTTTCAATACATAATTAACACACTATGTGGTTCGATTATTTGATTTTACACTACGTCTTCTTAAAATCGTATGACCACAGAGCTCTATAATTTTGTAACAAACAACCCCACTGTAATACTTGCAGCAGATCTATCAAAATCGGTTTATTATCTCAATGGATATTATATATATATATATATATATATATATATATATATATATATATATATATATATATATATATATATATATATGCCGATTCTAAAATAAATGCCACAGGAATATTTAAATAAATAATTTACATGCAACTGTATGGTGTTCACATCACTGGCCATTTGCGAGTGTGATGACAAATGATATCGAAAAGAAAAGAAAACAAACAAACAAAAAAGACAAAAGAAACATAATGGATGCCGGAAGAGAGATGTCGTAGCTTCCGCAGCGTTGAGCGACGAACTCTAAACTTCGGGTGGGTGACGTATTGAAACATGAGGTCAAAATAGACTCTTCTCTTTCTCTGGCGCCTCGCCGGGGCTACGCTACGGCAATATATGGTGCACCCGTTTTCCACACCATTTATATACTACCTTATCATTTCAGCGTTTCATCACTACATTTCAAAAAACGCGGCGGCGCTGCCGCCAAGAATTTCAAGAATCTGGCAACGAGGAAGCTCTGTGAAGAGGTCTTTGCCACAAAGGGAAATGTCGAATGCAGAAGCAGAACTCTCTCGCCGAAATACAATGGCGTATGATTCACGAATTTTGAGACGTTCGATACAAGCTTATTGCCCAAACGGAGGGGACGATAAATTTTAAACATTATGTGTTTTTTTCTGTTTTGGAAAGCTTCTCAAGAGTTCATGCGTGCCTGCACTAGCAATAATGTTCTAGAGAAGAAGTGATTTGCTGCGTTAACGCGTCCAAGAATATCTCAGGTATTGGAACCAAATTCTAAGACAATCCTCTGTTGTTTTGCTTAGTGACATTTCTCTCGTAAATAAATCCTACATATTTGTAGGATCTTTGGAAGAAAACAGTAAAACCGTGTTTATGAAGACATGCTTATAGGAGAATCCCGCCAATACAGGGCAAAATGAGCAGTCTGGATTCCTTATGTATAAATCACGGACATTTTCTTCTCGCATGAATCAAACCCGCTAATAAGAGTTTTCCACTTGAAATAGGATATTTTTTCCTGAAGATTTCTTTCCCGCCGAAGTCAGATATATAAACGACAAATTTCCAAATACTACGTTAATGTTCTGATCGTATTCTGGCGCACGGCTAGAGTGTAAGGTAACAGCGCAATATTTGACAAGGCGTAAGTTTCGTGAGCTTTCTTTACCTTGTAACGAGTTTTTCATCATCGCGGGGTTATTGGAATTGATCGTTGGTGAATAGTGTTAGTGAACTTTGGGATGTAAGACGACGTTTCGATATGGATTTTTTTTTCAGAAGATTCCAATTGAAATTGCTCTTAAAAGGAACTTCATGTCAATATCGAACAAAACTTGGCATCAATGTGAAGCCGAGAACAGCGAAAATTTAAGATAACCTTATGTCAAGAATTATTAATTATAATATTAGCGTTCCTGCTTATAAAGGTTTCCGCCTATGAAAGATTGTATATATGTTACCAGATCGCTCCTATAACTGGGTTCTACAATATCAAGCAGATTCCAATGCCTTACTTCTTGCACAAGATAAATAGGTGTGGATTATTTCCGAGCCACAAGTTGCACAACAAAAGAGACGAGAAAAATAAATGAAATGAATGGAAAAAAATTGAAAGCTAGATGCAGTTTCTTCTTGTCTCTCAATATTTTCAAAATATAAGTATTGAATACGAACTGCCCATGTGCTCATTTAAGGGTAGTGGAATCCATGACGACATGAAATTAAGCTAATGAGGTGGACAAAGAAATTTACTTACAGGTAGAAAGTTTAAGTTTTTGTATTTTGCCTGGCAGTTTTGCAGCAGACTCCCGCATTACAGATACATTTTTTATAGCATAGTAAGGCGATCGGATCGTAAACATCGAAACATGGCTGATTTTATAGCGAAATATAGGAAGAAAATTCTAGTAAAATCTTAAAAAGTGCTTTATATACGCTGTGCCTGAAAGTAACGTAAAGTGTTGTAAATCTGATTTTCTCTTCTTTAAAAGTGAAGACATTGGTCAACAGCATAATGCGTATATCGAGCAAATCGTATATCGAGCAAGCAAAATCGAGCTAGCGATTAATGGGAGATTGTATTTGTGGGTACTTTAGTTATTCAGTACTTGGTAACGGGGAGTATTCAGTCGATTCAATATCGGTAATTATTAATACACTTACATTTGCCACACTATGAAATCATGAACACATGACAAACGAAATACAAAAACAAATACATTTTAGAATGGAAATTGTAAATATTGCAATGATAAAGGTACACCTCACGTCACTTCACTAGGTAAAAGAACGTGTATTTGAGGATAATAGGATAGAAATAATCAAATTTAAATCTACGTACAAAGAATAAATCCACAATATATTTGATTCAAAATACATGAAGAAAGAAACTAGTACAAAGTAGTAGCACAGTAAATTAGAAAAGAAATGAAACCAAGAAGAAGTTTGTAATTCTCATATCATGGGCGAAATGACAATCTATTTCTGAATCGTTTGAAAAAAATAGAAAATGCTAATATTTTCAAATTCATATAACAGCGTATTTAATCAAGAACATACTACTACTGCATATTTTACACAGAATATTATATTATAATCAAATAATCAAGAGGCGAAGTAATTTTCTGTTCTGCTAAATAAAATAAAACCATCTTGCCCCGGGACAGATAACGGAACACATTTCCGCTTATAAATGCCGAGAAAGTGTAACGTGTATATATCACTAAATTTTTAATTTGCTTAATTACATGAAACTTATAAGAATATATAAAATTATTTCTGAGTAAAAAATCTCGATATCAGCATTGGAAGGTATATTAATAAATATGGTGAGAATTCTACAGCTCTTCAGCTATTAAATAATAGTTTCATTGGAGAAGGGTCAATAAGACCCGGCAGTCAATTTGGGCTAAAGCAACAACTCGGTAGTCTTGACCCATCACGAAGGTTTTCTCGCACGCGCAGGGGGACATCCGAAAAAGAATACCCGCAGCATTCCTTGTAATGGACGATCTATCATGAGAAAGTCGCCGGTCGGGAGCCGCAGCTTTCATCACTCAGAATGACATGTGATTCAACAGCCGCAGACAAGCGCAGCTGGAGAACGGAGCGGTGCGCCATCTGTAACGGATGTAAAGCTGACGGAGAATAAGCATTCTGCCGGAGAACGGTCGGGGGCTATCGGAAGGAATAAACAAAATTTGACGTTGAAGTAAGACAAAAGACAGGGAAACACTCACGGCAAACGATGTTTTCATGAGATGATCACTGTGGAAACCGCGAAAAACCGAACACCACAGGCATTTACTTCCCAGTGGAAAAAATTTCGCTCTGGGTAACGGGATTGATTAAGTTGTACACGAGTATTTTTCGTTCCATTTTGTGATGCAATTAATTAGGAAGGATGATAATTAATCAAATAACGCAAAGTAAATTATTTATGTTGTAATACACACGTTGACGCACCTAAAAAAACAAACGGAGGAGAGACGATTGCAAAAAAAATTTCATGATCCCAGTCACCAGCTAATATTTTGACTAATGTTTCGCAGTCTTTCGATGGATTAACAACAGATTTATCCGTGTGCAAGTAATAATTAACAAGGAAATTAATTTCACTCTTGAATTTGCAAATTTATTTTTCCTCTTGCACACTCAAAGCTTCTGAATGTATTACAAATAGCAATAAAATCAATGTCACGACAAAGCTTTTTGAATGAATTGAAAAAATTCGTGGAAAGGTATTTCGTCAGTATAAAACCCAGTTCCTACGCGTATTATACAGCAACGACGTCGACTAGGAAACGAGATAACCAGAAGAGATACGTAGCCAGGGGTAAAAGAAAAGCTCGTTATTTTCTAACGCTGTATCCCACAGAATGGAACATCCGCTGGCAAATATATTACTTCTCACAACTGCACAATAAGAAATACTGAAGCATGTAGGTAATGCAAATTGAGATGCAGAAGTGATATGATCATAGGCATGTCAGACTCTATTGGGGATGTAAGCACGACTTACTCTCGTCTCGACCTTATGCTGCGCTTAACAAGAAGGAAATTGCGAAGCTCTCGTGAAAGCATGCGCACAAAGGGCTGGACGCCCATTGTCGCTACCGAGTATCTCATGTATACATTACTTGCGTTTCATCCCGTTCTGCGAACCACACATACGAGGAATACTCGTACATCTGAGTTTTATATAGCATTGACGCAAGCATCAGAGTTTTGATGCTCTGAACCATTGATGGAAGGCAGATTGCTAGCAAGGGACTCACTCGAGAAAAAGACCGGATACTATCGTTTCTTCTATAGTGCACGCTAGCTGTTACTGAGATTTGTGGGAAAATACAAGAGAAACATATTCCCGTAAATTCGTAATAGTACAAAAAATCTAACACAGCGCTCTACGATGCACTTCACGCCTTAAGGAGCACAGCGTTTGGTTGATTGCATGGAAACGTTACTGTGCCTTTTGAGTGTCAATCACCTGTGGATGCATGGAACATCCAATCATTAGATAAACAGAACGGGTACGTCAGATGTCCAATGAAGAGCATGCAAGGCTGGCGACGACGGCTGCACTCTAACCGCTGCTGCGATTACGACTTCGACGATTTCCACTGCGACTGGGTCTGGGTTTGCGACGGGGACTGGGGCTGACTGCGACTGCAACTGTGACTGTGACTGGGTCTGGGTCTGTCCCTGCGCCTGCGATGCGACGGGCAGAGAGCAGAGGGAGGTGCCGGCGCCATTGGCAAGCGGGGCGCCGCCGCCTCCGGAAACACAATCCCGCGACGCATACGCTGGCTTCCGATGCCGTTCGGAGATCGTTTATGCCAGACGCGGCGCGCGGGAGAAAGCCGCCCCCGGCGCCCCTGCCTCCCCCGCCGCCACTGCAGCAAACACCGGGAGAACTGCGGCCGGTCACGGCAAACGGAGCGAGCGCAGCGCACACACGGGGAGCGCGCCGGGACGCGGTCCACTGTCCGGGAAGACGACGCAACACGGAGGCGACGTGCAGGACCCTGGGGGACGGGCATGAATATCGTGAAACCGACGGGACGGAGGACGTCAGCATTGAAGGAAAAGGTGTAACTAATCCGGCGGGACATAATTATATTTTAGCGGGCAGACGTCATACGGAGAAACAAAGCAGTGGGGAAACGCAGGCAGATGCATGATAAAAATGGGAACAAGTGGGAATCAAGGCAACCAGACAAGTTGTAAGAAGAAGAGCGCCGGAGAGTTCACAGGATACATTGGATGATGCACTGAGGTATGCATGCATCACATTGAAGACATACTAAAAGGGAAAGGAAATAACGAAAAGGAAAATCTGATGTTGGGATGAGTCAGAAAATGAGTTGCAGAAAGTAGCAGCGACAAATGCAGTGCCCAGGACTCAATACCAAAGTACGTATGCCACATTTCGCCAAAGAAGAGTGTGGATACGTTTGCAGAAGTGGGGCGCAGGAACGGACGAGGGACGTGTGAAGGGGACGAAGTGAAGGAGTGAAGAGGGAGGCGTGAAGTGAGGGAGACGAGACGAGAAGGGCGGCGTGGTTACTGTGCCGGGGTCGGCGAGGGGACGGGGGGGGGGGGGCCGTCAGTCCGGGAGAGGGTACCTGGCTTGGCCGGCGGCCACAGCGGAGCGGGCACCCACCGTGACACAGTACTTAGTAGAGCGGAGATGATTCACACTGGGCTGAGCTAATTCACAATCAACGCCCCGTCCGGCTGTCGGGCCAGGCCGCACGCGCCACCGACGGTGACGGCGCCCTCCGACAGCGTAACGTAACGACTGCGCGCCCAGGCGGCACGCGGGGGCGACTACGTCGGGGAGGATGATGGCGAGGGGGTGAGTGCGGGAACCGCCTCGCGGAAACGACGTAGGAGCTGCTTGGGGCACGCCACGCCAAGCTATGCCAACAGGGATGGGAACCGAGCTACGGGAGATGCAACACAAGAGGGTAGGTAGTTGACACCGAGGGGACATTAAGAGATTTCTCGGAGAGGAGAGGGGGAGAAATGTGAGACCTTGAGGGGCTTACAAACGATGTGATGAAACAGTATGTGTGCAAGGAATGGTAACGAGCAAAAACGAAAATTTGCTGCAGGGAACACTTAGCAATACAAGCTCAAACCGCACTAAACAAGAAATAATAAATGAAGTTGCGTTTAGTGAAGCAAACGCACACTGGAGCTATAAAAGACTGGGACTATAAAAGAAGCTGTTTCCTTTTATATAAATTAAATTAAAAACGATAAGCTTCACTCCGCTCAATGGAGAATAAGGAAAAAGCACCGAGTTCCGAACCAGGAGGCCAGAGGTCGAACCCCTTACTTGGCTTAAAATGTGATGTATTACAACGCACGGCATACGACAAATCAAAATGGAAATCTCGAAAACAAAGCAATTATCAGCAGAAGGTACGTAAACGACAGCTATGGTGGCATACTGGCTTAGAGCGGCGTCCATACACACTGAACCACAGACTGAAGGTTCGATCGATCGATTGATTGATTGTTAGTGATTCCAGACGCGTCATCAACCAGGATCATTAGTCTCGTAAGTGTCGTGCATGCTTTTGCTTGGGAGACGACACTGATCTTCCCCGCAGGATGGCGAGATCCGGCGCCGACCTACCGTTGGCTAGCGCGGGTATTCTCAACCAGGTATCTTCCACCAGCGAGGCACCGCCCCAGCCGAGACAAGCTCTAAGCTCCCGACCGGTCCCGGCATGTGTGCTAGTGTAGTGCTTGTTAGTGTACGTGTGTGTAAGGGGAGAGGATAGAACATGGAAGAGTTACGAAAGATCGCGCGCGGCCATTGGCCCGTTTGCTAGGGTACCGCCCCGGCATTCGCGTGGTATTGATAGGAGAAACCACGGAAAACTATCGATCAGATCAGCCGGCCGCTAGAATTCTCATCCAGACAGTGACTGAATTCGACCTAGCTGACAAGCCAATGTCGAAAATCCTGCCACCGTCTAACGTAGGGCGTACAGGTTAGAGGGATTGCAGTAATATCAGTTGATGCCCTGAGCCATCTCTCCCGGTTTGACGTTTCGAGTCGTTCGTAAGGCATGGGTGTTTTTACCATGTAGTTGGGGATGGTATCTCACTATAATCATACATTCATAATCATACTTTTCTCATCATTGTTCACACTTCAAATCATCCCTACCGTCGTCCACTCAGGGCAAGGCAATGATAAACCACCACTGCCATCATCTTCCTGGTAAGAGGAGAGAAATAAAGGTGCAAGCCTTCTCCCATACCTGCTTGCCTAGCAACCTTCCAAGTTCGAGTTGAAGAGATCATCAGTCTGTAAACATTCCTTGTGTTCAAGATATCGTCCTTAAAATAGGAAAAAATACGAAAATAAGAACAATACATCAGTAATCGTGATGTGAGTGATTAAAGAAATGTATTGAATTGATGCCTTATTTTACGTGGCGAGACTCGTGCCCGCTCAGGCCCGCTCTTCCGTCTGACCACTCATATTTCGCTACGGTCCTTGTACCCACTAGCGGAGAAAGGAGGTATTACTTAAAGGAGGATCTTTTACATGCAAGTAAATCTACTAACATCGGACAGCCGGTTTTACTTCCCCCGAAGGATTTTTTCGCACTTAAAAATCCACAGTTTCGATCATCGGGTTAGAACCCGCCAACTTGGGTATAACAGTCCGATACGCTGTTACACCATTGCCGCCGCAATATACTGATATTTCTTTTTTGCTATCAGGCAACACTGGGCGGTGTGTATTTTCGACGCGTCATTTTTTTTTTGTTTCTCGCATATTATATACTTACATAGTACAGAAAAAGTTGCTATTGAAATGTAGCAACGGAAAGAAGTGATTTTTCGTCAAAAAAGTGGATTGCAATGTGGGGCCCTGATATCGAAAAAATAATGAATAAATCTTGTTACTATATGTAGTGAATTACTTCCACTAACGGGTAAAAATTAACGTTTAGTAGGCACTTGATGCCAAAAAACTGATTTATGAAAAAATGTCTGTTTTATTTTTTTGGTTGTTGGCAAATAAGTGGGTTACGGCAAAACATGTCGGTCCTTCTGTCTGTCCGTCTGTCTGTTTGTCTACCCGTCCGTCTGTGCTGCAGTTACCATTTTCGATGAACTTTTTACATTTTCGAAAATCGCAAATTATTAACATCGCAAGATTACAAAATTCATAATAGATTGTTTTAAGAAATTTGTTTTAAAATTAGATCTTTCAATAAGACCATGTACAATTTTTCGAATATATGAGTAGAATATCGCGTAATGCTTACTTGAAGGGAAGGAAATATAAAAAGCACTATTTTCTCAAAAACTGCTCTATTTTTTCTCGAGCAGAGTAAAGATATGCTTATAACTATGGGGCGGATTTTGATGACCTAAAACATTGCCAAAAATGATCAAAAACATGCTCTTAAAATTCTTTTAAAATGTCCTAAAAACAAAGAAAAATGACGTAAAAATTGACAAAACAGATGAACCATTCAATGTTACTGACGTAATCGAGGCTTTTTTTAATTTTGTTCAAGTGAACTCAGCTTGCAAACTTTGTATTTGGACTGTTCTTTAAAAGAAAATAACTGCCTTTACCGCAAAATCGGCCGAACTGACAATGGCACCGATGAGTGTCATAGGAACCTTAGATTGCATAGTACTCAACGCCTGACATTAAAATATATAAGTGAAGAAATCTAATAGGCTCCTCTAGAATTCTGTGGTGAACATTTGTTGCACTTGTTAATATCGTTTGAAGCAAATATCATTGAAATGATATTAAAATCGATGAAATCAGCGAACAATACTGCGAGATGAGGGCGCGATGAGGGCAGAAAAAAGTATATTTTGGACGGGTTAGATGTCTTTCCTTCAAAGGACATCGCTCTATTGCATCCCGCGGTCAGGTTCCCCTCACACTTCTCACTTTCACTTTTGACTACCTCACAAGGCATAACCCGATTGCATCCAGTGTTTTGGAAGGGGGAAGTAGGATGCAGTTAAGCCAAGTTCCATTCATGAGTAACGCAAATATATGTTCTCCTAGAGAGGTGAACGTGGCAGAAACTGTGTATTTTATCTAATCAAAATATAGTTATTTTAATTCAGTATTATACAAGGTGGTTCAAATATGACCGGGACTGATTTTTTTTACGAAATACTTTATTAGCAAAAATTTATTTGTACATGTCATTCTTCAAAGTACTCCCCTCCAGATTCTATACATTTTTTCCAACGTCCTGGGAGCATCCTAATGCCCTTTTCATAAAAGTCTTTTGGTTGTCGGCATATCCACTCCCGAACACTGGATGACTGCATCATTATCCGCAAATCGCATGCCTTGCAAATGTGATTTAAGCTGTCCAAAAAGGTAAAAATCACTTGGGGCCAAATCTGGACTGTACGGCGGATGTGGTAGAAGGTCCCACTTCAATTTGCTGATGGTTGCCATGGTTGTTTTAGCAGTATGAGGCCGTGCATTGTCTTGAAGGAATGCTACCCGTTTCCCACCTCTCTTCCGTTTGGATCGGATCTTTTCTTTGATTTCTGTTTCCAAAAGTGCTGAATAATAAGCTGCATTGATGGTGTTAGCTCCTGTAAGAAAGTCTACATGGATAACACCCATCCAGTCCCAAAAAAATGTTGCCATCACTTTTCCCGCCGAACGGATCTTCCGCGCTCTCTTGGGTTTTGGAGAAGAGGCGTGTCGCCATTCACGTGATGCCTGCTGGGACTCAGGAATAAAATAGTGAACCCACGTTTCATCAGTGGTTACAATGGACTTCAAAAATGCATCTCCTTCATTTTCAAACCGCATTAGAAGAACACTGGCAGCTTGCATGCGCATCAATTTGTTCTCGTCCGTCAAAGTGCGTGGAACCCACCTAGCATTCACTTTTCTATATTTTAGGTGTTTTTTTTATCATGTCTTCTACACTACCCACACTGATGCCAATTACTGATGCAACTTCTTTGATAGTGATGCGCCTGTTCTCACAAATAACCGCATTAACACGATCAATGTTTGTTGGGGTTATGGATTTTCGCGGCCGACGATTATGAGGTTCATTCTCAACGCGCTCTCGTCCCTCTCTGAAACACTTACACCATTCAAACACACGGGTCCGTGAGAGGCACTCTTCCCTGTACTGTTTTTTGAGTCTCTGCAAAATTTCCGACGGTTGAACGTTTTCTCCAACGAGAAATTTGATGATAATGCGTTGTTCCACGCACCGCGGCACCTTTTGTTCACTCATCGTTCTAGCAAGACCCAGACTCGACTGAACAGGTTCTAACCTGCAAAGGAGGGAGGTGGGGGGTTGTGGCTAGATTCTCTCCAGGTGGCGCAGTTAATGCGTATGTCGGGGTATTTGAAAAAAAATCAGTCCCGGTCATATTTGAACCACCTTGTATTAGGGAAGAACCATGATCCTTTTGTCCCAGCTTGGAACATCCCTGGGTATACGCGAAAATTAGTTTAAAAAATTAAGAATACTCAATACAGTTTAAATCCAAAATAGCACGTATAAGCAATAAAAAACGTCAAAAACAGCATTATTTATTACTTTAATTTTTCATTTTCTTCAAATACGAAAAAGAAAAGGCGATCTTCGAAAAACTGTTACACTAGCCTACTCTTCATTGAACTCCCAACGAAAACCGAACGGGATGCATTTGCTCTATGCATTTTTGGGGAGGTAGGTAAAAGCCTAAGAAAAGGTGACCGCGGGATTCAATCGGGACATGACCACTTCGAAGAGATGATTCATATTATTTCAGATTCTAACGAACAACGTCTAAGATTAGAAGGTGCACGTTGTTTAAATGTTCTTAAGATTAGACGACAAAACGCATTAGAGAAAAATTTGCTTCTCAGTTTGTCAACATACTGACCTTGACTCAAAGCGTTCCCAAAGCGCGATAATGAAATCGAAAAAGGCTCAGTAATATATCGGAAATGCATATTACGTTAATTGAAAACATCTATTGGAGAGAAGATTCAACCAGGCAATTCTCTTTAAACGCATCGAATACTACTTCGTACTGCTCTAAAAATTAAAAAATTATATCATTAAAATGCTAAACTCTGAGTAACACAATGGAACAAAGGACTAACAAAAACCCACACACGTTACAAAAGCACCAATCCCAGAAGTAACTGTATGGGCTGTCGAACTCCCCAGTTGTCAGCCTCCGCATTTATATACTGGATATTCGCTATTTTTCATTATTTTTATTGTTTCATTGTCCATTCTGTTTAGCATTTTAATAGCGTTATTTACAGTGCTAAACCACATGTGCTATTCAGTGGCAACTTGTACCAAAGCTGATTTTGCTTCCGATTTCCGACGGAGACGTTATGACTACGCGTTTCTGATTTAAAATTGGTCTCTGTTGCATATCACACACTATTCATTATTTCAAACACTGTAAACTGTATTACGAGACATACAATGTTAATATTCAATATTTTGACAATAATAACCGGGGTTGTCCGAGATTAGAGTACTTCTATTTCAAGTGCAATACTTAACGTTTAATATGAAGTAATTTTTTTTAAAAAAAGACGAAAATTTAAAGTAGAACATTTAAAATGTAAATTATCAATATAAGTGAACTGAGGAAGGTTATCTTTGAATGAATTACATATTCAATCACTCATTCAATCAATTATCCAACAAAAGTTAAAATCACCTATCCCATTTAATATTCCAGTATAAGATGCATATGAAAAACCGGACTTCGAACGACAAAATTCAGAACACAGCCTCAACTGTGCCCAATTCACCTCCTTTGCAAGGACGGATTGCTCCCATTCCAAACAAAGTCCTTTAGAACCGAGGCTTCATACCGCGAACAAATCACATGTTCTTCGAACACCGAGGAATGCAACCAATCGGAACATTCCAACGCTGGCCGCTGTCACATTCTACAAATAGCGTGTGGAGCCCGCAGAAAGGATGACGCCGGCAAAACGTTTGGACAAGTAACGCGGGGCGGCCCAGCGTCTGGCAGAGCGCGGCCACGGAAAACCTGGGCACGTCGCCCCGCGCTAATGTGCATTCACGCGGAATAATCCTCTCGAGCGCGGGTGTACCCAATCAATGTTTGGAAGGAAGTTAATAGAAATCGAACACAATATCGTATCGATTGGCGCGCTCTTCTCCCCGCGCCAGCCGCCTGCCACCGCCGCCTCACTTCCGGAACTTCCACGAACTAGCACGTGCGTCTTCGCAATACAGTCGAGCCTGTTCATAAAGGAACCTCGCTCGTTACGAACGTTTCGCGAAGGGAGACCCGAAGTAGAAAGGGGGCTTCTTGGAAAATGGGGGCAATCTACAGGCCGTAAAGGGAAAGTCAAGTCACATATGTATGTGTTATGTAAAGATTTTTGCTGAAAGAATGAGAATATAGAGAATTATCTAAACAGAGCCAATGTTTATATTATTTTGTGAATGATTCACGAGGCCATTCATTCCTAAAATATACATCTTTATCTACAAAGAAACAAGCTAGAAAGTTGTTAAGACATTGATGCCATTCACATTACATTTTTCAAATAAACACAAGGAATAATATTCATCTCAGCAAACAAATTACTGACACATGAAGTTACAGTTTTTGGAATTAAGAGCTTAAAGTAAAGAATTTGTAAGTAAAACGCTGCATTTCAATTCCTTTTTAAATATATTTATAGAAAGTAAGATCGTACGAGTATTTTATTGCGGTTCCTCAATACATCTGAAATTGTGAAAGTTCTGTGAAATAATTATGAAAATTCGGTTACTGCAATTCCACACACCAAAATATTACTCGCCTTTGGAACATTGGATTATCAAGTATTGGTATTACAGACAAGCAGTGCACAAGTACAATGATCTACGTGAGATGTGTTGTGTATGGATGCTGTTCTATGTAAATCGTTTTACCCGCTACATGCTCTTATTCAATTACAATTCACAGCCTGACTGTTCTCAACTTCAAATAAACGTCCAATTCAAATATGTGTGTGTTTCACACTTAAATTCATTCGAAAAATGCATAGTTTACAGAAACTCAACTATATCATTGCAAACTAATATATCGAGTAAACTCTGTTTCACAATAAGACAGGAGATAACCCTACAAATTTTTACAATGAAGGTATTAGATTAAAAACATTTTGAATCATTCCCACAAAGAATTAGTGGTACCGCTGCAACACTGCCTATCTGGAGACAATGAGTAGCAGTTTGCATGTAAATTCCCTGGTGTTAGTAAAGCCAACACCATTACTTCTTTAAAAAAATATAAGATCTAATACATTTAAATATCAAAATTGTGAACCGGAAAATACTCATAAAGAACTCCAAAACTGAAACCGTACCACTAAAATTCCACTTTAATTTACTATCCAACTACTTACAGTATCCGATCATGTAATAAGCAGTATCCCTTTTGCAAATTGAAAAAAAGTCATGCTACAACAACGCATACTTCCTCGCCTTATTACTTACTTGCAATTTTAAAATAAACAGAGATTTCAAAGAAAATGAAACCTCTATTATTTGAGAGTCTGCACTATCCTAGAAAAAAGTGTAATATAAATATAAAAAAAGTGGAGCAATATTTGAAAAATTTCAAGGCATCTCACATCAAATATCCGTTTTGTACCTCGTAGGTCCCCGAGTTCGTTCAGTTAGATCGAGGAATATCAAATTTGGAAAAAATCATCTGAACGGTTTAGGTTAGGGCTGTGCAACTGGCGGTCCACAGTGCCATTTATTGAGGCCCGCGAAAGATTACTACACAAATGGTAAATCCCCTTTCGTCCATGTCGAGTGAGAAACATTGCGCGCCTAGTGCATGCGTTCTGTCGGCATCAACACTCCCTTTGATAGCAAAATAGATTAAGGTAAGATTTGAGGAATTTTTCAATTTGTCAATGTAGAAATTCAATATCATTCCAATGTGTTTAACTGTGTTATGCATTGTATAGTACGATTTATTTAGTCGTGCACGTGACGTAAAATCAGCTGTTGCGGTTTCAACCAATCGGAATCTTATATGTCACTCAAGTGATGTCACTATGGGCACGTTCAACCTCCCGATTGGACGGAACCGTAAACAGCTGATTTACGTCACGTGCACTCTTAAATAAATCCTAATGTAAAGCCTGATATCACGCATACTTTAATTCCTCTCCCTGCTCGGTTCAGAGCATCCGGGCACACAGCCAATATCAACAATATGGGCTCAAGTGTGGAACGGCTAATGAATGAAAATATGGTATGCAACCATTTCAAATATTTTAGTTGTGGCCCTTGGGGCCTTGGGCGTTGGACACCCCTGGTTTAGGTTCTCGCCAGGGCCCTATAACTCCCATATAACGTGGTGGAGACCATTACGGTGGCGCGCTCTGCTGCATCACCTTCTTTACATGAACTGAAACACGAACTGCTGCCAACGATACTTTAAACGTGCGTGGATACTGCGTGAGTTCGCGGGTCGCAAGCAGGCCCATAATGTTGCAAATAACGTCTATGTTCGCGCATTCTTCAGAGGTTTCTTAGAAGTATAGATTATGAATAATAGTACATTTATAAGACACTTTTCGTATTTCTCACAAATTAGCCAATTTGTATGTGGGAAAGTTGGCGAGCCTAACCTGCAGCTGCACCCGGCGACACTAGCGCTTCCTATAGTAGCAACCTCGAGCTTTGTCCCCAGTTTTGATGGAGAGTTGCCGGGCCCTGGTTCTCGCGTTTACCACAGACAGACGCGTTGCTGTCAACCAATTTTTTGGTATTAAAGGCCCACAAAATGTGGATTCTGTCTACACAAGGTGTTAAAGTAAGTAATTTACTGTATATAGAAACAAGGTTTAGCCACTTTTTCGATATCAACATCACAATACTCTCTTTTTATTACGTAATTACGTAGTATGGCGAAAAAGGAAAATCAAGAGTCACCTTATTACATTATTACTAGTAAAATGTGGCGTTGTCGACGCTGTAAACCGTTCTGAAAAACGTTTTATGAGTTGAAAATTTCTTTCACACTTCATTCCTTGTACGTCCAGCTTTGTTCAAATATGTTTCAGTATCTGGCATTGGAATTACCAATGAATCGTAGTAGCTGATAATGTTATACTCACGTTCAAAAGTTCCCAATGGCATTACATCTTACCTCCATACGAAATATTGTAGCGATACCGATTTCCTCATGCCAGGAAAATTAAATTAAACAAACAGACTCGGCCACCCTGAGTCCTACTGAGAGGATAAACAGATGGCGTTGCACGTGCAACCTCGCTTATCGGACAGCTATTTGCGCCCCCGGCCCATTAAGAAGGTCGTTAAAAGGGTCAGTTGTCGAAAGATTCACTCAGAGGCACGTGTTCGTAAGACCAGCTGCGAAATTTCTAGAACGCTCTTGAAATCGTCATCCAGGGAATCCCAGAGCGATAAATTCTTTCACGGACAACGCCTGCCTTGTGTAAGCATGGCTGATGTTCTAGAAGAAATAAGAAAATTCTGTACGCTCACAGTGACGCAAAGAGTTGAAACTTCCTTCACTACTCCCGTCACGATTGGTTGAAATAGCGTAATGCGCCATTTCCTTTGGCCAATAGCGACGCGACTATTATAAGGTGCTCGAACATACGAGAAAATTGGGTGGGGGCAAAGGTTAACTTGATGCGATTTCGACTGATAGAATACCAGAAAGTGCAGAGCATCAGACGGGACCAGATCATTTAGACGGGGGGGGGGGCAGTCGGGAGAGAATCTTCTCTGGGGGGTAACTATTCGTCGGAGAGAGACCAGTGTGCCTCTGAAAAAACTTATAATTATTCGTCGGAAGGAGCCTGAGTTCTAGGCTGAGGGCAGTTGGGAGAAAAACTTATCTGGGGTGGGAATTATTCGGGCGAATGTGCCTATGTGGGACTTATGTTATTTTGCTGCGAGTTTTGAGCATTGAGCCGGCTGCAGTAGACAGAGAAAATTCTCTGGGGTGGGAATTCGTCGTGACGAGAGGCGAACGTTTCTCCGAAGGATCGCTGAACTGTCCGAAGTTGTGTTCGACAATTATTATAATGAGAATCAGAGGTACGCGTAGTTAATTACTACGTTCCTGAGATTGAGATCGCCCGGCTACTCCGAGTTCTACCAGAGTACTACCAGTTACTACCAGTTCCGCTCCGAGTTCAACCAGACTACCAGACGCCGTTACAACGCCGCCACGCGCCACCACCCCTGGGTGACGTCACCAGACGGCCGACCAGCTGACGTGCGTGTCTGAGAGGGTGCAAGGGCATCGCCCCGGCCGCGCCCTCTGTGAAGGTTGCCGCCGCCCCCTCGGCTGCGCCGCGCCCGTCTCGGGTCCACAGAAAAAACTTTCTTCCAGGCTGTATTATTCAATGGGCATTCGTCCCGTGTAAAAATTTGTAATGCGGCGCCGCGCTATGGCGCATTGACTTGTAACTTTTGTTTTTTTTTATTTTACCATAGTAATGTTAATTATAATTCTTCCTAGTTTTTAAGCTTTACTCTGAATACTAACTTTTCATCTTCTTTTCTTTCCACCTAATTTTCACATTTCTTCATTCTATTTACAAGTGTAACTTCCCTGGGGCATTAGATTTGATTGCCCAGGAATAAAAGAAATTTTTACCAGTGATCCAAGTGTTTCTTTCATGTTACCAGTATCTGTTTAACGATTCCTTCCATCACCGACTGAGCTACAAAGGGCCGCTTACCGGGCGTTCTCTCACGAGGCGACCGGGGGGTGTTACAATATGAACTGGTCTATTGTAATTTCAAAATTATTATCGCCGTAACATGTGCTTGCAGGTTTTGATGCCAATAGTTAAATTTTAGTACAGGTATGGTTTTACGCTTCTTTGCTAATAAGCACAAAATGCACATAGCACATTTGCATTAGCACAAATGTTAAATGCAAAAATGCAGATCATTCCCAAGTAGTTCCAAAAATTCGGTCTTTTACAACTACATTTGATTCATCTCCGTATTTCCCTAACGCTTCCATATTTTTCTCCTCTAATTTTTTAAGATATTAAAACTTCACAAACTTAAGTCTAATTTGTGTTCATTTGTTATATTAATTGTGCAATTTAATGCAATTGTTATATTAATTGTTTTGTATGCGAATCTAACATTAAAAGGCGACTGGTTTGTATTTTTATGTGAATAAGGCGATAGTTAAGTTTACTAAGAATAAGATGTGAGTTACAATCTTTCGAAAATAGGCATTTACACACTTACGTAAGAACGGAAAAGTGCGAAGTCGAACATCAGAACATTCATTCTTTCTCTAGCATTACTCACATTTTTGTTTCATTTCTAGTCTAATAAAGTTTAATAAATTCAGAAGCAATGCTGCTCGTAGGTTTTTGCAAATTATTTTTTTTAAATACGATAATTCGAATCTAAATTGATATCAAACTGCAGAGTGATTTACTGGGTAATTCAATTGTTCACTTAAAGATATCAACAACAGTGTTGCCAGCGTCGTGAAAGAAAATTATGGCGTATTAAGTTAAAAATGCCTGGGTACTAGCGTTTAATCAAAACCACCCAACGATAACAAATCAGATGTTTTAATTTAAATCAGATATTTTACATTTAAATCAATTTATTTTATTTAAATACCTTTTTTTAAAAAAAATATATAATATGCTTTTACTTTAAACCAAAATCTTCAAGTGATTTATTTATCCTTAATTACTTTAAAAGCAGAGAAATAAAATTATTGTAATTTTATAAAATAAAATAAAGATACTATATATTTGAGGGGTGCGCTGCAATATCGCTCTAACCCAGAATTTTTTTTAAAATTTGAGTTACAAATAGTTTTGTTCTCTTGAAACACTTTTCTTACGTTCACATTACTGAATAAGCTATTGGCCCCATCTATTAGCAAGATTTAGAAATCAAATCATTCTTCGTTCAAAGAAATTTTACCATTTTTTGTGAAATAATAATCAAAAAGCACTTATTGTTGAAAACAACTGAATTAATCAATAAACTTATAACAATGTTAGACAGTTTTTAAATATTAACTTCCATTTAATAGTTGTCCTAGTTGAACTGAAAAATATGGGGTATAATGGTTTTTACTTGCGCGCTTTCCCATGAACCCTTTAACGGTAATTGGAAAGTATGCTTCCCAAAAAAAATTCCATTTTTATTGGGTATTAATAAAAGTATTAATAAAAATTCCATTTTTATTAATACTTATCATTTTTAAGATGTATTTCGTTGTGGTTTTAGCAAACGTTTTAACACAAATCTAAAATTATGGACACTGTTGGAGCTTTTTTAAAACTAGCTCGGTGGGTGTTCAGGCGGTATAGCTGCTAAATTAGTTTTATCAACAGACAATTAAATGCTCAATTAAAATTAACAGATCATCTAAGCCTATTACTATATATCTCTACTACAAATAGTTTATTCTTCTTCGTTTCTTATGTTTGTTCATTTTATTGTATTTTATTTTATCAAAATTGTTCATTTCCCTGAAAAAGTTTACAGATAGTTTAATATATTCTTTATATCAACTTTTAATTGACAGTTTACAAATGTTACAACAACAAACATATTTTGCAATATTTCAAATAATAAACATTGATTTAAATCATTGATTTTTATAAAATAATCATTGCATTACATTTTGTAATTTTTGAAAAAACAAAAAATACCCCGATAAGAACTTTACATCATATTAAAGAGTGCAATTAGCCCTATCCGTTTGAAAAGTTTGACGAAAAACATTTGGAGGCGTTTTTGAGAAAATTTTGAAAATGTCCGGTAGGGCTTCATGAAAAGTACCCCCAAATTTTGACGAAAGTTTTTCGAAGTCACAGCGCCTCGAGTCGCGCCAGAACGATCAGCGAATAACCATTTTGGGGAAAAAAATTCTACGTATGGTTAAGGCGCTAGTTGTGTTCCCAGACGGACCGACGGATGGACGTATTGAGAGAAAAAAGGGAGTTCAGGTGTATTTCCACCGAAATTTTGAAATCGATTTTATGCAGCATTACATAACTTTCTCTAGACTAAGTATAATACTCCGTATATACTTACGTATACGGGAAAGTAAAAGCGAAAGAGAATACATGTCAATGTTATTTTATTAAATGTGTCTATAATTAATATAATAATAAAGTTATTTCCGCAACATTCATTGGGTTTTTTGGAGTTCAAACGTCACACTATTTTTACCAATGTTAATACAAAATTTAAAAAGCATAATTACCTCGGTGTATCAAGGTGACGCGAGAACGGCCAGCTGAAAATACGCATATTTTTACGGGCAATATTTCCTCCTATTCTTCCAGCGTTGGAGGAGTGGGACGCGAGAGAACACCAGGGGCTCCCGACGGTGGCACGTCAGTTCACTCGCAGGGCTTGTTCTCGTTTCTTGTAAATTTTAAAAGAATATCGCACATCCGAAGTAATACTGTGCGGGACAGTGGCTCGCGACAGAATAAGATAAAGATATTTAAGAAAAAAGAAATTTTAGAGCACGTACAGTCTCGAGCAAAAACCGGTGCCTCCGAACAACGCGGCGAGTTATTTTTATAGGCACTACATATCTATTGTAGCGTACTCCGTCTGTGAGTACATCTCCCGAGCAATATCCGGTCACAATCCAATGCAGTTGCGAACTTACAATTGCCGAAGGACATCAGCCTGCCGGGCGCAGCGGTTGGCGGTGGGAGAAAAAACTGAGGCGTGCTGCCTATCTACGAACGCAGCGCAGCAAGCGAAACATGCAATTAGCCGGAGAATTTGAGAATGTAACACAGACAACAAAACGTTTTTTCTCTCGGGGCGGTTCTTTCCCGTCGGAGCGGGGAAAGAGGTCCTCGTGGCAGCGCGAGCTTGGGCGGACGCGGGTGCGCGGTTGGGGGTGGACTGGGCGAAGAGGGACAGGCAGTTGGCGGGGCCGGATGGAACGAGATGGAGCGGAGCGGGAGGGGGCGGTGTGTGGCGGTATGGAACGGGGTGGAGGGGAGTGGTGCGGGGTAGTGCGAGACGGGGCGGGGTGAGTGGGTCGGAGCTGAGTGGTAAGGGATGGAGCGAGGAGGAACGTGGCTCGGGACGAAAGCAGGGGCGTGGGTGGGGTGGGTGGGTTGGGTGGGTTGGGTGAGTTGGGTGTGGTGGGTTGGGCGGGTTGGGCGGGTCGGGCGGGTCGGGCGGGTCGGGCGGGTCGGGCGGGTCGGGCGGGTCGGGCGGGTCGGGCGGGTCGGGCGGGTCGGGCGTCGGGCTGCGGGCTGTGCGCCCCGCGCGGATTCAATGCCGCTGGCAGCCCGCGCGCTAGAGGCCCGGCCAGAAGGAGACAAATGGGCCGGTGCTGCCTGCCTGCCCGCCTGCCTGCCTGCCTACCGACACAGGGAGGCGAGGTGTGAGCACAGAGTACAGCACGGTGCGCAAAAGCCCTCGTGGCGGAGGCGGCCGAGAATGCTACCCGCTGCAGTAGTGTGTCTTTCATCCACGCAATCTTAACTGGGCGCTGGACAGCAGTGCGAGGCTACGCTTATCTATACGTACAATGATAATCTGAGAAAGATTATCAGTAGACAAATGTGAATGTTTTCATAAAAAGCTGAAAAATAAAGTGTTCACGACAATATCACCAGTTAGAGAGTTCATGTTCAACTGCTTGAAATATCAACTTCATATTATTTAAATTGAAGAGCATAACAAACTTAGCGCAAGTAATTAGACGAATTAAGTACATCGTTCGATGCACATCGTGGAATATTAGTTCCTAATTATGGAATTGCACATTTTAGTTTCAGCGAAACCACTAAAATAATAATTGCTGACACCAAGTTAAACAAGTTTCATGACATCGTACCAGTATAAATTGATAAATCCCTTCGTCTCAGTTTTTTCCCGCACTTCCTTTGAATGTGTACTGATATATTTATATGCATATATTTTTTTTCGTTAATCGGCCAACTAGGACCACGCATGCAAGCATCCTGCCTTTACCGTGGCTCAGTTTTTATTTATTATCGCGGTGGCAGGTGCTTGCAAAAACTTTTTTTGGGGGGCCAGCATTTTTTAGCTGGATCCGATTGTTATCCCCCACGGTTGTTAGCCCTGGGGGTATGGAAGATGAAATGATGATGATAATGGACAACACATACAGACATACACAAACACAAATACGCCCATGCCCGAGGCGGGACTCGAACCCGCGATCTTCTGGTCCGAAACCACTCCGGCACTACTGCCTTAGCGATCTCGGCCATCTGATCGGCGCATATATTATTATTATTATTATTATTATTATTATTATTATTATTATTATTATTATTATTGGCGTATAGGCCATTACTGACCGCGCTACACACGATTAACGTGCGTGTAATTCTTCCAGGATCAGCTTTTCAGCTGTATCCTTGGAATACGACAAGGTTGTTACGCCTTGAAGTGTGAATTATGAGATGATAGGAATGGATTAGGAGATGATAGGTGATCGTGGACTTTTGGAACCATCCCAGCATTCGCCTTTATGACCGAGGGAAACCACGAAAACCCCGGTCAGGATGGCCGGCCCGGGAATCGAACCCGGACCTCCCGATTACGAAGTCAGTGCGCTACGCACTGAGCCACTTCACTCGGTATTATTATTATTATTATTATTATTATTATTATTATTATTATTATTATTATTATTATTATTATTATTATTATTATTATTCTGGGCATAGTAGTACACCAATTCTTAGCCCAAAGTATAAGAATCCAGTTATAGATGTTACTGTTACATGCACTAGATAACGATATCATAAAAGCCTAAATGAAAACAAAAAGAACCGACACAGTAGTTCAAATAATTCTCCAATAAACCTTGCACACGATGGTGGTAGAAACGCGGTGACAACGAGAGGACGTGGATGGCGTGAGCGGGGAAGGGGCTGCGAAGGGGCGGGGCGCCGGGACAAGTCTCGCGTCGGGGGCGTCGGTAAGGCGCTAATGAGGCGGAAGGATTGGGCGTCCGGATGCCCTGTTTGCCTCTCGAGGGTGCGGCGCGGCAGCGGAGGAGGAGGAGGAGAAGGCCACCGACAGAAAGATTGGAGCGCAGCCGACTTAAGGTTAGTTTTGGATAGCCGTGAGGAGTCTCCGCACAGCGACAAAAATTCCGTTTCAAAAAGAATTTACAGGCAAAAGACATGTTTGTTGACAGTTTACAAGTCTGCGGGCAAATTACACACAAACCAGTTCGAATGATTTTAGATTGAGACTTTTACTAATAATTAAATTAACTAATAGTATAAAACAATGATTACAGACATCATTTACGTATTACAACAATGCATAACCAACGTCTTGAAATTACGTAGTACAAGGGCTCTACCAGCAGCGGAGTCATGCTAAAATAATGATTTTCTGTTGAGATATCTCTTAGTAAACCATGCAATGTTTTTAACACAGTACATTATTATTATTGTTATTATTATTATTATTATTATTATTAACAACTTTTTGTGGGGTACGTATTTGGTTTTCCTTTTGAATTAAATTTAAAATACTTTATACATAAAGAGCTACCAGCAAGGATAATCTGAAAAAGTGCATCGAACTTGGCGGCAGCTATTCCTCCTAACGATTTTCTTCAGACCTACCTTATTCGGAAAATGAGACTTTTGAGTACACGGAAAGTTCGAGGAGGAAGTACTACAATTAAAATAACTAAATACAGCTCATTGAAAAGATACTCTTACTTTAAAAACAGAGGTCGCCAACGCCTACGGCGCATGCAACCAACGTAACGCTTTACCAAACTAAAAGGGTTATTAAAGATATGCCAGGACACCTAGCGAGCAGAAAGAAAAAACGACTCCACTTTCCAACGTGATCTCACTCTCGGTGCTCCGTCTCCACTATGCATCATCATACACAACAATTGTGGTTCGTAGTTATCATTAGATGGTTAAATGATCTGGTGGGTCAGAAACTTAGCTAGCCGTATATAATGGGATCAATTAAGAGACCATTCTTTACAATGGACCAATGTTATCTTCACCAAACAAGACTCTCCAGCAGCTTTGGCTGCATCAGCACGGACCAGAACATTATCGCCCTCTCGTCCAAGAGTTCATCTCTTATGATTGTAAATTGGTGCTCCGATAAACGTACATAACATTATTCACCTTTGACCTGACGTACATTACATAATTTAGATGCAGAATGGAGGTATTTAATTTCTTCATATGTGAAGAATATCTAATTCTAATTCCCGTTTTCAAACAGCAACCACGAACATAAAAAGGTAGATTAGTTGCTCGGCTGAATTTGTATGGTGCATTTGAACTCTTACGTGAAACAAATTGGCGCAGTACATTTAGAAGGTTGACCACCTCTCCTTTAAATTATTTTCTTGAATCCCTTAATCCTTAGATTGAATGTCTTTGCCTCAAAGCCCGAATGCTACCGGTTAGAGCGGTAATCGATAAGTTTAAAGAAGCATTATAATCGATAACATGATCGATAAATGATATATTTAACGTGAGCGCAGTCAACGACGCTGCTGAATTCAACTATTATCGCAGCTTGAGAACATGCTCTTCTTTGCCAGAGTTTCGCCAGGGGAGAGTTAGGACGCTAGGATCGTAAAAGGCAAGTTCCTGAAAAGTTTTGAAGTACCAGCTTTTGCCTGAGGCAAGCGCTGAAAACCCCAGTGGGAAAGCACGGCCGATTTGGCAAGCCCACTTGTAATTATTCTCGCCCGGGGTACAAACTGGAGAACTTCAGAATCTGCGTGAAGCGCACAATGGAAATGTGTGGGAGCGTTCGTAATCATTTTACACGATAGTCGTACAATGACATTGTTTCGTTTCAGAAAAAAACGTAAATCGGTGTCACAGGGAGGGTGGGTTAATTAATTAACAAGACTAAGAACGTACTTATGCCCCCCGCTGGATAGGGGACTAAATTTTTAAAAAAATGTTAGTTCATAACTATATTCACAAATATTTTGTTGTTTTTTTTACTGCAAAGGTTATATTTTATTTTCATTTTAATTTTGATTCCATATGTTCAGTATTTCCATACTTTCAGGCAGCTCCACAGCTTCTTCATGCTTAGTGTTTCTTCGCATATTAATAAGGCCCTAGTTATATAGTCATGTCATGTAGCTTACAACGCGGCTTATGTATCAAATCATTGTCACTCTACAAGGGATTTTTAATTAACCCAACAAAAATTTTCATTGGCCGAATCAAATCATGTTTTCATAGAAATAATAACACTCACAAATACAAATGAATCAGAACGCGCTGTATGTCTCGCATAGTGATTTAGAAGATTTTATTAATTTACATTATTTTGCTTTAATGTCTATTGACTCAATGTTGGTAGGTTTTCCAAGGCATTACTTCACGAACGACGAATGGTCGCGAAAAGCTGCATTTAATATTCGTGACTCGAAACATAAAGGGAAGAAATTCCAACTTCAATAATAAACACATTTAATGGCATCAGTTTTCAAAGGACAAACCAAAAGCAGTTCAAAGCAAAGGCTGCTAACATCAAAGACAGGTCATCAACACGATCTCAGGAGCATGGAGTCGGGTGGGAAAAACATTAACAGAAAATTCCATGCCGCAGGAGCCCCAGCTCTCGAAGAGGCCTTCTGGAGGAGGACAGTGTACAAAGGCTGCGCATGCGCCGTGTTATTGCTGTGTTATCCGATAGCCTTACAGCGGAAGAAGGCTGAAGGGCCACGTCTGGGATTACAAGTAGATTCCTCCGAGAGGTTAAGGGGAGAACGACGCAACCCACAAGTTCCCAGCAGCCAACGGCCCGCCACCCCGACCGCTGCCCTGCTGTTGCGCCACGGCGGCGTAACGTGCCGTGCCGTACTGTGCTGTGCTAGGCCGACAATACGCCAGCGCACGACGCGGGAGGCAGGCGCTCGGGAAAAAGTCACGTGACGCACGCAGAGGTACGGTAGAGGGCGGCGGTGATGGCGGTGGCGGCGCCGGCAGCTGAAGAACGACGGAGGTGGAGCACGAACCGGCCGGCTGACGCTGGGTGCGGCGACGGAGGGGCGGGGTGCAGAAGTGACGGGGCAGGCGAGAGCGAGCGTGAGATGGGAAGAGACGACGCAGAGCGGGGAGAGGGCCAACTTGGCGGTATCTGAGAAAAAGGCTTGCAGGTGTGTCCCGAAGGTATCAGCAACATTATTATTATTATTATTATTATTATTATTATTATTATTATTATTATTATTATTATTATTATTAATATTATTATTATTATATTATTATTATTATTATTATTGTTGTTGTTGTTATCGTAATGTACGAATTATCATTCGAATATTTAGTAACTTTTGTTTGTTACTCCATACGATATTACAAAAGACCATTGCGAAATAATTGTCTGCAGGTCTTAATCCCAACTTTTCAAATTAATTTCACAAGATCACAACGCTTAGTTTTCTATAGTCTTCGGATATGTGTGCTCCTTTCTAGTAGTCGTAGTTTGTTTCTTCACTGTTGACGAATTGTAGCAATGGTTCATGTTTTTTTGGGGAAATTCTTGAATCTCTTTTGCAACAGTTTTGATGTTTAAGTCTTTGTGGATGTCTTTGTTCCTTATGCACCGCTGACCATTAACAAAAGTCGCAGTAGTTTATTTTGAAAGCTTTAAATAATGTTTACATTATTTCTTCTTGTGCAACCCTATAGTTTTATAACGCAGGTCCAAATTGACTGCAGATCGTGTTTATGTGCAACATTGTATTGTACATGGAAAATTGACAATTCCTTCCCTTAAGCAAATCATCAGCATATCAGTGCAAATGTTGGCGAGAATAAGGAACCGTTGACTACGTGGGAATAAGGAGCGTTGGGACCTCACGACAATAGGAATGGGAAATTGACAATGTTCGGTGGAGGAGGGAATCGAGGTAGCAAAGCTGACTGACGCAACGACAGCGGAGAAAGAACGAGATGATTTCGGGAGCAAAGGCAATGGTAAGAACGAAGATGCTGGCGCGGGAATCAGCGACACTATGCACGTGGTCAGTAGGGCGGAGGGGTGGACATAGCACAGAAAGATGGACATGGAGCCTGTGGACTAAGGGATTGAGACTCGCGGCTGCTCGCACGAGGCGGCCACTAAAGGGCGGACGGCGCACCAACGAAGGGGGGCGAAGCGTAGTCTAGCTCCGAGAGATGGGAAGGCCGGGCAAGAGGGCGGCCGCCAGTCGGGCGGGGACAGCTCAGCTTGCATGGCCAGAACGGCGGAACACCGGGAAGCGACGGAAGGCGGCAGGGGGTAGGCGGAGGCGCCGAAGGCCACTGGAAGCGATGGCCGGCGGAGGCGAAGAGCAGCTGCGTCGGCGGTGGGTGTCGGCGCGGGCCAGGCGTGGCCCCGCCCCTTTGCACAGCGTTCGCCCCGCCCGCTCCCAGTGCGGCAACGCCTACACGAACGACCGCCGCGCTACGTTGGGTGCATCCTAGGATGTGTCGTGCTATAAATTTGCGCTACTATCGTGAACCCGACTAGAGACATTTGGTGGCTAGTTTTCCTTCTTCACTTCTTTTAGAGACATTCGAAGGGCTTAGTGGTACAAGAGACTATCCCACATTAAACCAGTTCTAGATACTGAGTGTTTTGCCAGAACTTTCATTATATCACTCAATATACTTTTAAAGTCTTAAACACAGCACACTTGTATATAAGCCCACAATGGATTAACATATCGTATTTCACTAAAAGAATAATATTTGAAGTTTTATTTAATGCTAATAACTCAATTACACAAAAAATGTGGGATGGTCACATTTTCTACTGAACCTTTCGTTGAGTAAAATGTTTGGTGGTGCAGTAAGTGAAAATTTTAATTTGAGTAAAATTAGATTCATTACTTTTTTAATTATAATTATTTAATATAATCTATAATATGCTAACTTCAAAACTGTTATATTATTTAATCGACAACCCTTAATGTAAGAGATATCCCGTTTCATAATTTTCATCGCTGCTGCTTTGCAAGAGAGTAAGCTCTTAAACATCTTCAGAATAGACAAATGAAGGTAAATAAGAGTAAACGGAGAAACGATAATAAACACAGTTTACAAGCAAATGTAATGTTTGCTCAAATGGAAAAACATGAAAAATTTTAAAAAGCAAATGCTTTTACAAAAGCAAGGTCTAGAGATGTATTCTTGCTGTCGTAAAAACAAGCACTATTCATTACCACAGCTACGGTCTGCCCTTGGTAATTATCATAAGCATTATGACGAATGGATATTAAGGACACGGATATAAGGACACACACACACACACACTATATATATATATATATATATATATATATATATATATATATATATATACATATAGAGAGAGAGAGAGAGAGAGAGAGAGAGAGAGAGAGAGAGAGAGAGAGAAAGCTGCAAAATATTTTCCATGAGAAAAAGCTTTGTTTACAATAATTGTAAATTACCTCTTGTAATATTCAATTATGTAATAACAACTGTATGTAATAATCAAACAATTTTTACAAATAAATGTAATTATTGCGCCCATGTCTACTGGGGGAACGTGCCTACCACCTGTGCTGTGCTTAGGTTCACGTCTAATAAGGACTACAACATTCAGAATCGTCGGACAACAAACATCTACGCAAAAGAAGATTTTCGAAGATATTACGTCACGTTCGACTTTACAGAGGCACCGGATGCCGTCCTGTTTCGGGGCGGCAGCGGAGGCTCCGTGAGTAGGCAGGCAGTCACGAGGCCCGGCACGCGGGACTGCGATTGGGCTTGCATCACATGCCGTCGTCGCGCCCCGTTCCGCGACACGCTCACAATCGCAAAATATTTTCAGTTGCGTATAATCGATACTCGCCTTCCACCCACCCCCGAAACGAAAAGTGAACAGAAAAGGGAGAGGCGCGAAATTACACGGGGCGTTCAATTCAGTACACAATGAAGCAATTGAATCTGAGGAAATTAATTGGAAATTGCCAACACCCCCGCGAGAAGCACGGAAGAATAGTCAGCTAAACCAAATTAGAACTCTAAATGATTTTGAGCTATAAGCAGAGTTTAAGAACTAAACTTTTCAATTGATTTTAGATAACTTTTAAAATCCGCCGAATCATAAACATATATCTTCCTTAATCCGCGCGGAAGGGAATGCTGGCGAGAACGCGCGCGCGCGCGACTAATTGGCAATGCATACACAAACGAGCGTTGCTCACAGGGAGAAACAAGGATTGCTATTGCGCAGCAGCGTCGCGTAACTCAACTATCGTGCGGCGGAACGTCTCCAACTACCGGCCGGGTCAGTAAGATTAACCCCTTCACGGCGCGCATGTCAAGCGACGGGGTGATAAATAGGTTATCGTGACACGGCGAGGCCAACGCGTATCCATCCCCGGCGGATTTGGTCGGATCCTGCGGGACTGGGCGGGCGCGCCTCCCCCGTGCCACGTCTCACCCCACTCCCTTCCTGCGCTCCTTCCCCGCGTGGCCCCGTCCCATCGCTTCCCCGGGCGGGGCGGGGAGGGAAGGGGAGGGGCGGGGCGGGGGTTTCCCGCCTCCTCGCCCCGCCTCCGCCCCCGCCCATGCCGTCGTCCGCGCGTCACTCACGCCGCCGTGGATGCGAGGGAGCTGGCGCGCAACACGAGGGTCTCCGACACGCGCGGGGCGGCCGCCAACGCCCCTTCCCCGATTCGCCTGCCCGCCCGGCGCTCGGGCGCGCTTTCGAAGCCGTCGCTCGCGTCCCGACAAGACAAGCTCGCGCGCACGGAGAGGCAGGTCACGCGGAAAGGGACGAGGACGAGAAGGTAGAAAAAGGACGAAGTGAGAGACGAAGCGCTGCGCGAGCGGTCACTTCGCGCATTCATTTGCCTTCACCTCCTATTCGCTTCCTTTCTTTTCGTTTACCAGTTTCGGTGCAGAGAATTGTCGCGCGGAATTGGTTGATCGTCCCTTCCAGATATATCATGCCGTGTTGCCTTTCTATCACTTGGTGTCCGTTTTTCTTCGACATTCCTCTGGTTTGCATTGCATTTCCTAGCCAGTTGTTTACATCATTGTCTCACGCTTTCGAAATTCCTCTAAACTCGCACACATTATTCCTTGACCCCTCCACTTTTCTCGGTATCTAGTAATCATTCTTTCTAGATTTTCCAATTATTTACTTTTCTGTATTTTCTCAGCAGTTTTAGCCATATTTTGTCACTGAATTCATGGACGCCAGATTCTAATTACATGAAAATCTAGCTTCCCTTCAACGCCACACTTAGGATCTCACCTCATTTAGATCTTCTACCCTATCACATTTGCCTTTAATCTCCACTGTTTCAGAGTTCACTAGTATAATGCTCCCTTCCTTTGCAAAAATCGCATTCCCCATCGTGCTCTTTGCCCGTAATCGTCTAAGATCTCTCCCATTCTCGGCGTATCTGCATGGGTTTACATTTCCCATGGCGAATCAGTCGGTCTCATCCCGCTAGGCCAAGTCCGATTCTACTCCGCGGTCTTTCCGCCTGGATCTTGCCCGCTCCGTCTCGCCTCGCCTTGCCCCGCCTCACACTGTTCCGCCCCGCCCTGGTCGACCCCACACTGATTCGCCCCGCCCCGCCCAGCTCAGTTCCTCACCGCTCCGCCCCACCCGGTCCCTCGGTCGCTTGGGCCACCGCCGCCGGCGCGCCGCGGCGCCAGCTCTGGCACTGTCGCGTCGCTCTCCCCTCTCCCGCTCGTCGGACCTCCTAAATCATGCTTCCTATTTGTATAACCTTAATCACGAGCGCAGCGCGACCACCTTCGTGTCTGCCCATCGATTTCTCCGGGACGTCGCTTCTGCTGCTTTGCTTCTCTTCCTCGGCGCCCGCTCCTCCGCGTGCCCCCTGCCAACGGCAAGAGAGCGGACCAAGTGGCGCGTGCATTGCATGCTACCTTCTGGGACGGCAAACTGCAGTGGAGGTCGCAACCAAAACAGCACCGTGGATTGAAATGATGTCCTAAGTACAGTAGGAAACAAACCGAAATGAACGAACCTGAAACGGAATCTAACGAGAGTACCTGTATTACTAAGAGAGACCAGTACAGTCTCTCGTCATGCGAGAGGTGTCTATGGTTTCGTTAGATACCCAAGAACTCGAGGAAATCCAAAACCACTGAAAGTTTCGATTTTAATTCAAAAATGAAATATTTGGAATGTGTTATTCCGCTGTGTCACTGCGCGTACCGACTGATTTCGTGTATTCAGTGTGTTACAGTTTACGACAGAGCAGACGCCATGAGACAGTATCTCAGGAAGAAGACACATTTTAAAAAAAATTTAATTTTAGAATATTTCTTTAGAAACTTCAATTCTGCTCAACCTTTTGTAATGTAGTAAATAGAAGTACCTAATGAAAATTATTCTGAAATTAAAATATGCTCAGTAATGGAGTATGCCAACAGTGTGTGGTTTCCTAATAATGTGCTGTTCCCTATGAGATTGGAATGAGAGAAACGTTACGCAACATGTACGTACACAATATAGTATTGGTATTTTAATTTCATAAAATATATTCTGGTGGATTAAGTAAATCTCTGCACATAAATCCTTATATTTGTGGTATCCTTAATTTTGTCACATCCACTCTAATACATTATTTGGTACATGTCCTATTGACTTTAACAATTCTGCAGGGAAACGTAAGGCGTGGAAATGAAAAGTAAGACGTTATCGTGAAAGTGGGGAATAATAATGACAGATGATCATTTTGTGCGTTCCAAACTAGATACGGAGAAAAGAGGCATTAAGTTGTGGCAACTTGTCAATCAATCTCTTAATAAAATAATATTTACAAGTCTGCGAATAGTATTAATTTTTCTCTACATTAATGCAATTTCATAAGTAATAACTAAATAAACCGCATGAACATCTTTTCTATTCAGTATAAGTCACTTTAAACACCAAACAGAATTCAGATAGACTGCCGATTCTACTTGGAACGTCTTCCCCATCCCTTGGAACGGGCAACAACAGAACATGAAGGTCATTAATCATGTTGATTAATAAGAGCTGTAAAGTCTATATCCACATTCATATGTAGTACTTCACCGCAAAGAAAATGAAGCGATAAAGCCTAATTTATTTTCCTCTCACACACCACTCACTGAATTATTCCAGGAACATAGGAGAAAGATACTCCTCTAACCACGTAATTGGAGCATAACAATTGAATTATAGAAGTTATTTTGGCATAATACAGGATTCCAACAGAGGAAAAATACACTTCAAGCTGTCAATTTTAGTTCATAACAACACGAACTATTTTCCATTGCAATTAAGCCTCTTGTTGATAAACCAATTAGGGCGAACTTATGAGCGATACATTTTATTGTAATTTTACACTTTTCCCGAAACACCAAGAGAATGTTCGGTAGAGACCTTCATATATCGTGTTATACCTGCTGTTAACAAAATTAAACTCCCCCACATGTCACTTGTTTTATTAATTTCAGATTCATTATGTGACCTATCACTAATCCCGTCACGTGATAAATCGATACCAAAAAATACCAGAGCGTGTTCGTTCACTTCGCTTGCTTACCTAATATAAATTTTACGAAGCAATATAATATGCCCTGCAATTATGAGACGAAATAACTTGGAAACAATGCATAAAGATAAACTCCATGGTTTAGACTAAAACATGGATCAAGATAAAAGTGTTAAAACATCGTCAAACAAAATTAATTCTATAAAAAAATAAATAATAACATTTTGAAAGTTTCAGGAACACCACACAAGTATTGCAAATAAGCGATTCTTTCATAATAAACATTTGCTGTCATGCACGTAAATCCGCCGAAAATCCAATACGAATAGTTACACAAGAGAAAAATCAGCGGGGTAACGTGCATCACATGAAAATACCGATGCGTATGTACGTCCACCACACAAGAAAAATATTTACAAAAGAATTGGACCCTGGTGAATCTGAAAAAATTGTTTCAATAGCAATGGAGGGGTGAACGCGTGAGTAGTATACAACATGAAACATTTATCACATTTTAAAAATTAATAGATTATATTTATGAAAAGTATATTGAATTTCAAAAGAAATCTTTTGAAACCCATCATGGTAGCACATTATTAATTGTGATTTCTTAACGACTGTCTTTATACTATTAGCAATTCACTCTATTGAACCCGCACTAAAATGTATTTATCAAAGGGAAAGCTGCATGTGGAGCTGCTAAATCGATTCGCTGCAATAAGATTAATGTCCGACAATTATACATCTCAGACGAACGAGAAAATATATTATTTAAAAATATTTTATGAAGATCTTTATCAGCATATGAAATTAAATTGAAGTTGAACTGGTACGAAGTAAAAGGATATCGACTTAAAGGATATAGCTTTTAGAGTAAATTGGAATACTATACACTTCAACTTAGTATCTCTGTGATAACTGATCGCACATTTTGAATCTGTGCAATCAGTTATTTCATAATTTAAAAAAATATGTAAAGATGCGAGAAGTTAATCAACGAGCAGTTAAATAACTGAAAGTATACCACAGAAATTTTAACAAACCGTGAAATTAAATCATACGGCAATATTTTAAATCTGTGCTAAGAGTAAAGTAGGCATTTTACAAAAGGAAGACGTGCACTGTAATACACAAGACGTCATGGGCGAAATGCGTATCTCTAAAACATTACTCAAAGGTTGATGGCAATAAAATCAAACCTACAGATACAGAAGGGAAACTATTAGAACAACGTGAAAAACAACTTCGTGGCGATCACCCATAGTTTTCCATAGAAAGAAAAACGGGGCTGACTGGACACACCCTTCCCTGTCTCCGTCAATCACATTACCTTGAACCAGCATTAAATTCATTTCAATTACGATTGGACTGGGCGTGACAAAGCTTCAGGCGAAGTGCTCATTTACAACGTTAAGGCGTAAGTCACGTCTTCCTGGCGATGCCTCATGATCCTTGTCGCTATAACCCGTGTATTACGCAAAGATAAAATCACCATTTAATTTGAAATGTCCGTGTTCCACCCAAACGAGAAGAGAAAAAAACGAAAAAAGGGAACCCGGCGATACGTAAGGGAGAAATGAGGTTTCCGTATTAAAAGACGAGGCACGAAGATACTGTGAAGCGACGCTCGTAGAATTAGTATGCATCGCCTCAGAGTGATATATTATCATAGGTCTGCACCCCGCCTTTTACCGTGTCCGGTCCAAGAAACCCAACTACTTGCGACTGCCAGGCGAATAATGGCGTCTTGCAGTTGGAAATGTTGGAAGATATTAATGCTGGGCGAACATGCCGCAGGACTGTACTACGACCGGAATTTCAATTTCGTAAAATTATACGCTATAATGTCAGACTATGACTTTTTGTACATTAAATGTTTTCCTCTTTTTTTCTAATTTATAAGCATTCGCGTACAACAGTACGTAGCTGACAAATTTTCAATATTTTCCTCGACAAGCATAATTAACCACCACGAACCAACATATTTTAAAATAATTTTATAATGCATACATGACAGAATTATTAAAAAAATGTGACACGGTTTCACACAATTCTCCGTTGTCTTCTTAAAATTACTATATATTTTTCCAAAAGCCACAAAATATTCTAAAAGATACGTAGGAGCTTGTGTACTATTAGCATCTACAACACAACACTTCAATTCACGGTCTAAACTGCGATACGCAGCATAACCGGTTATGTTGTAATAGTTTACCTCCTGAACTTCCCTGCAGTATCTCACTCCGCTCCTGACAAGACGTCCTTATTAAATTCTCCCAGCGCTGTTGGCTATAAAGCGTATCTATCCGTTTTATTAAATCTAAATATCATCCTGAACTGAACGATAAAAGCTCGTAAGCAGCTTGCCATCTTTCGGCCTGAAAAACGACCCAATTCTTCCGGCCTGTGGAAGCTGGGACTAGGTGTGTTTGCTTATTTTTACGGCACGATCATTTTTACAAATTTATAGTGAAAGTTGGCAGGCGAAAAATTAGGATTTAATGATTTAAGTTTTTATGATACAGTAAATTTAAAAAAACTTCGATCAACTATCGACAGTTTGTTCGAATCTTTAAAATTTTAATATCAGCTTCAGAAGGATTTACACACAACAATTTAGCGACGATAAAATGGTGGGTCGAGATAGTGGTTCAGCTTCTCTGGGTTACCCAACAACAGTGCATCCACGGGATGAATTCATGAAAAGGGTAGTTGTTCTCAACTTTCAGATAAAGTTGAAATTGATGATTACATTGACTAACCCTTCTGAATGAACCTGTTTCTGAAGACTTCAACTTAGGATTTATGAAAATTATTAATGATAAATATTGATAATTTACTATCGATTCATCCAATGTCAACGCATTACATTTGAACTATATATCAAATGTTATTTTGCGAATAAAAGTTTTGAATATGGCATTGCACATGGACGTAACTTTTGCAACTAATGTATATCATGACAATTATATAATTATTGATTAAATATTATAGGAAAATGGATTTACGATTATTACACATGACAATGAATATAATAATGGAATGTACCGAGTCTTCAGATTGCTGACCTACTATACTACGTTCAGTACTCAAAAGTGGACTCTAAGAAGCAATTTTTTTTTCTAAAAACATTATCATATTTAGTAAATACAGCAGATCAAAACGAGTTCAAATGTTTATTATTTAATAATAAATATGCAATGAAACAAATGGTGTACGAACAAATACATAGTATTTGCAGCAAGTAGGATTTTACGAAATTAAAATACCCGATTCCTATCAACTTCAACTAGCATTTGCAACTGGCACGACCCAATTCAGTTTTGTGCGGTCCAGGGGCTTACGTATCTGAATGCAGGCCCGGGAGACAATGCGCGTGCCGGTTCGAGTGCGGTTGCGAGTGGGAATGCAGGTGCTGGTGCGGAGAAGAGTGCGTCTGATAATATGCATGAGAGTGCGGCGCGGCTGAGAGTGCGGGCGAGCGGTAGCGACCGCGAGTTTGGGTGCGGGCGACCGCGAGGGCTCCCTTCGGCGCGGCGGCGGGGCCGGGACCCGAGCCGGGAACGGAGGCGACGCGGGGCCGAGTGCGGGGGCGGGGGCGGACGGCGGCGAGAGGCATTGGGGCGGTTGGGCCGGGGCACCGCCACGCCGCGTCCCGACGGAGACGGGGCGACGGAGGCGGCGAGAAACGCAGCAAGGCGAAGAGGAGAGAGGAGCTGGGAATGGGAAGTGCGGCGCAGGGTGGCGGCGGCGGAAACGGGGCGGGGCGGGGCCGGCGCAGGACGGGGACGCGGGGGCGGCGGACAGGGCAGAGGACCAGACGGTGGCGGCGGCGAGGCAGGGTAATCCCCGGCAGATAAATCACACCGCGGGACTCCGGCGAACAGGAGGGAGCAACTGGCCGAACTGTAATAACTACGGGATGAACGAGCCCGCAGAATGAAGTTTGCAATAACCACACACATACACACGCACGCGGAGTCTCGCCAAGATACTTTAGACGCAGAGGCCTTAGGCCAAAGGGCAAATAGGTGAAGCATCCTTCACGTAGCTCTACATATAATATCCCAATATACAGTAGGTGTAAGTGTTTGGGACCTGAAGGTGCTTTTGGGGCATGCTCAGACATTGAATAGTCGACTTTAAAGCTTAGAAATTTGATAGGTCTGAATTATGCTCCAGATTGATCTTTCAAATCCCGGCAAAATGGAGGGCCGGTGCAAGAGGGAGGAAAATGGAGAGAGTGCCAGCTTTCAAGTGCCGGCGGGGCCGGCGGGCGGCGCGGGCAGGATGAAAGTCGGTGCAAAGGAGAGAAACGGTGGGAATAATCCCCAAATTATACGATCTGCATACAATAAGAGCCGTTCCACCTACAGATCGATACACCGGCCACAAAGTGTATATCTACACCGCGTAAGGTAACTAGCACTTGCTGCGAGGAGCAACCTCTTTCGACGGGCGTGATTTGTTTCAACACAATCACCACACAAACCCAAACAACGGAACTTTAACGCGGTCGCGTAAAGAGGACACCCGTCGGGGAAGTCCCGGCGGGGAAGCCGATCACAAGAGTATCGTCCACGCGATTGGGGTCAGGGCGCTCACTTTGTCTTTCTGTAATCCGCGAGAACCTCTTCCTCGCGCCCTCGCCGGCGACCCCGCGCCCGCTCCCGCCCCCACACGCCCACTAAAGAAAAGGAAACGCTCACACACAAGAAGAATGAAAAAGAAACTCCGCTTTAAAAGCCAAGCATTCTCGGGAACCTAGAATGTGAATCCTGGCATATGTGTAGTAGGAGTGGAGATCTAGGGCAGGCACAAGCCGCCGGGCACGAAGGCGGGCAAACAAAGTCGACGAAAGTGCGCCTCTAATCCTAGCAGACGTTACACCTGAGTTATGGCTAATGGTTCTGTGGCGCGGGGAGTGAAGCGAGGAGGCGAGAGGAGAAGAGCACTAACTGGAGGGTGGGAGAGAGGGAGATAGAGGGATGGGTAGGAAGGGATGGGCAGGAGGAGGGCGGATCGGAGTGGGGCGGGGTGGCGTAGGGTGCTCGGGCGGCGGCGCTCCTAAAAAGACCCCTCGCACAATCTACACCGGCCTACACTGCCGCAAGGAGGAGGGAGTTTTCCGAGGCATAGTATTTATTAAGTCTTTTATATTAAAGGTGGGAGCCGAGAGACGGCATTCAAAGCTCTGTTCACGGGATGGGACGCTTCATATCGTCACATCCAGGCCCCCCCAAATATATATATATATATATATATATATATATATATATATATATATATATATATATATATATATATATATATATATAGGCTGCCATAGTGCGCAGGAGGAGTTGGCGGGAGGGGAAGGGTGAGGTGGGTGCATGGATGAGGAGACCGCTGGATCGCCGTAGCAAAGGGGGGGGCGAAGAAATGGGGGGGGGGGGTCGTAAGGACGCAAAGAAGCAATGACGCCAGAGGCAGAAACGATGGCAGCGGATGCGGTGGTAGTTGCAGCCATTACAAAGAGACGAGAAAGCAGTCGATGAAACTATGAATACTGAATTTTGTCTTCCCTTAACTTCACTTGAGGATTTCAATTCGTTAAATTATCCAATGCGTTCATTTTTTCGCCAGTATACAAAATGATTCATAGAACCGCGACAACTAAACCAAAGTGGGTAGAGTTATCGACTGGCCATCATTAGAGACGATTATTAGAGGTTTACAAGTCGCATGCTATTTCTTGTTGTTAGTGGTCGCATGGAGACAACGGCAGCCACAATGAGTTTTTTCTAATAGTAATAAATAATTTCGTTTATATTAGTTTTTTTAGGACTTCATTCTGTATTATAATATTCACCCAGTCATATGTATAACAAATACTTAATTTTGGTTGTTTCAATTGCAACGTCTAAACGAGAATAATAACCAATTTTGAGTTAAGTCGTATGTTTTTGTTTATATTATTGAAATAAGAAGTGGCTAACATAGTATTAACGGGTGAAGGCTTTGGAATATGAAAATGTTACTTTACGAAATTATACAAATAGGAAGTTTTGAAAAAATCTTTACAGTTGGTTTATAGATTTTCTTTAGAATCGTGAAGCGAGAATGTAGCATACATTTTGAAAATAAAAGTAAATACACTGAAATAGGATTACAACAACTGACATCCAATTGTATAAAAATGTAAATAAATCAAGTTTAAATCTTGTTTATTCAAAACTTTCTACTTATTTTATGCGCAAATTATTAGAAAGCATCTTGGGGATGTTTGTGGATACATACCACACGAGTACGTAAGGGCATATTTCTTTTTACATGTGTATGTTTCAAATGAAATAAAATGTTACCATGAGGAATCAAGGTTTATTCGGAAAATATTAAAAAATAACACAAGAATAACCGTGAAAGCATTGGAGGTAGGTCATGAGTAGAAAAAAAAGGTGTCGAAATGCATCATTTTCTTGTCAGAAAGCACCATATCCTATTTGAAACATTATTTATTTTCGCATGGTCCCTCTCCGTTTGTTACTATCTCTTTTCGTGAAGTTTCCGGCTTAGAATAGCAGGGTATTTAACTATCACTTGCAGATGTCATCAATGATAGAAAAGAACACGACAGAATGGTAGCGAACACAGCGGACTGAACTGCACGAGCGCCAATTTCATACATGGCCTCGTTCACAGCAGGGGCCTTAACACTTCATCGAGAGACCGTGCTAACAGTAGCGGTCTCCAAGAGTTCTTCCATTAGCAATTTCTTCCTAACACGGGGAGGCTAATGAATTACGAGTTCAATAGGAGAGGTAAGAACAATAAGAACTGGCGGACTGTGACTATATGATGTGATATGAAGAGTTGAGAAGCAGAACCGGAAGATTCGAGGAATGGTGTGAATGGTAGTTATAGACGCGGATATTGTGAATGACCCCATTCGACGTTTGAATTGTGTATGCAAATGGGAGAAATGCAGCAAGCAATTATAACATAGCACGAATAAAACATTTATTGGCGAGAAAGTAGATGCTGACGGTAGTTGGACTGGAACATTGGTGAGCACTGGATTGTCGGGCGCTGAACTGAATGCGCTGGCGGGTGATGAAATGGGGCGCTGACTGGGTGGTGGGCGTCGGGCTAGCGCGCGGTCGGCGGCCCGTTGGGGCACGAGTGGATGCAGGTGGTGAGGTGGGGTGGAGAGGCGGGACGGGGAAGGGGAAGGGGAAGACGGAGGGGTCATCCGAATGCCGACCGCAGCCGGGCGCGAGGTGGCACTGCATAGGCCGTTGACTGCGCACCACATCATGCGCGTCGGTACAGACTGTGGCCCACCAATATCCGGTGCTCTTCGCCATTGTCAACTATGCTCTCATTATTCGCATTCGTTGCATCCCGGTATCTCTCGAGGAGTTGATCAAGGTAAGTGGAAATTTCCGCTCTGTTTATTCAGCTCTTCACATCGCCCTTGTGTACGGGCCAGCCTAGCAAACCGACAACTGTCAGTTAATTAAATGTACACGAGCAATCAGAACTAAATGCGTTCCACTCACATGCCCACATGCACGCACACAAACAGATAAAGGGCACGGCGCCAACTCGCCACTATAGCCGTAACACCACTCCTCAAAGACGGCCATTTCAGTTAAATAACCGAAAATGACACACGAATGTACGGAGGCCACTCGCCAAAAACGTATTACGAATGATTTAAACACAAAGACAAATAGTGAAATGTCACACCTACAACTTTACATCTCCAAAAACTATTCAACAATATTCACATTCTACAAAACCGGCTGTATCCCCAGTCAATGATCTGAAACTAGTCTCACATTCAGAGTGCTTTTGAAGACAAGCCGAATAAGAATCAAGGGGAAAAAAACCTTATTCGCATAAATTGTGACAGATGACAAAGATGTTCAACGACTCTAGCAATCCTTACAATGAGATGAAAGGTTAAATGTCCACTTGATGCTACTGTAATGTCAAATCAATACAAATGATTCGACTCTTCTAGAAGAGTGCATAATAAATGCAAGACTGTCAGCCAGAGCCATAATATATACATCATATGTCCTGTTTTCAGATTCCCAATCACTCTGTTCAAGATTTCTGTCTTAGACGGAAGTGTCAGCAATATTTCACAGAATAAAGCATGCATATCGCAGACATTCCAGATCTACAGAAAATAATTATTTAAATATCTGATGTACGCATTTATTATGATAAACTTATTTCAAGGTAAGAAATACCATAAAAGTAAAGATAATAGACAGGAAAAATTAATCGGAAGTAAAAAAATTACTTTAAAATGACTGTCTCTCATTAAATGCATTTACAATAACGTCAACATTCTGTTAAATATGAACAGTTATCTATCAGTCATTTTCAATGTTCTTACGAGTTTTGTAAAGGCTGAATGCATTCGAAAATTCACCCTACGTGATGAACGATTGCGTTTATTCCAACACATACGTTCGCGTCATACAACATCATATTGCGTAGTAAACTGGGCAAGCTCTTTTCTTACTCACGCCAAAACAAAACAAAAAAAGCAACACTCGTACATCAAAGCATTATTAACGATCACCGCATTTGCAAATAACGATCGCCACTTAAGCTATTACATCAGTTTACAACCGTCACGATTGGATTCGTACCCACAAATAAAACATTCCTCACTAATTTGCATACAAACGATAATCAGTAACAAAGCAAGGTCACAAGAGCAAGTCTGATCAATGCGCGGTACTTACTCGGTCACGCGATCAGGCATCACTTTTAGACGTCTGCTACAAAGGAGGCGGAAAGTACAAGAAAAAACGCCAAGAATAATCATTTACATTTACAGAGCAATCCCAGAGCTGCGTTCCCCGCCGCTGCCGCCGCCACGAGCGCCGTCACGACAGACAAGAACTGCGGAGCGACCGTGGCGGGGAGCAGAAGAAGCATCCGGCGCGCGGTATACGAGCGGCGGCTAGCGGCGCCCGCGCCGATGCTCGGAAACAGTAAAGCAGCGCCGGCATAAAAAAGTTCAACTTTACAAAAACCGACTTATCAGACAGGAAGTGCTCAGGCGAACAAATCCCGCCGGTCGCGAAAGACTTTCTATGCCTCGGAGAAGAGGAGAGAAACGGACGGGGGCCACGGTTTACTAGCCTTTCCTCTCCACCCCCTCTCAGACCGACTTCGGGCGCAGGGATGTAAGAGCGCGGATGGGGATTGTGCTGCTCGGGCAATGCCGATTGCACAAGCGTTGTAGAAACATGTCCAAGGAGGGGGAAGAGCTTGAGACGAGGTGTCTTGGCGGGGGATGGTAGTGTTACTCCTTGAAGTCGCACGCATTGCGTCCAAGAAGGAAAGAGGAAGCAAACGAAGACATTGGAAGCGCTGTTGGTACAATGATGACGGCAAATTAGCGAAAAGACAAGGGCGCAGCACAGAAGCAACGGAGAAGAGGACGGTGGCGATACATAACCACGAAGTGCCGACGGCAGCACCGAGGACGGTCTGCGGGATCCGAGGAGGGAGGGAGGGATCGGGAGCCAGAATTTCGGAAGCCGGTGAAGGAAACGGAAGTGGCGACGGCAGCGTAAACGGAACGTCACGACGTCAGTCAGCTCGGCGCCGGCGATGATTGTCACCGGGCGGGGACGGGACGGGCGCGACGGCGCAGCGCCCCTTCAGAAGTAATAAAACGCCACAGTAAACCCCGGCGAGCGTCCCGCGCCACCCCGCGCCGCCCCGGCCCCTCGCCTGCTTTTGAATCCCAGATCAAACGCCGCGAGAAGAAGTGGGTGCCTCCGCGATGCTTCCGCGGAGGCCGCGGCCGCAGCCAATAAGGCGCTCGGCGAAGCGAAGGGCAGGCAGGCGGCGGGAGCCGGGCCGAGGAGACGGTCGCGGCGGGGCGGGGGCGCGGGCTTCCGGACACGGGATGGAAATGGCTGCGTCGCGTCGGCGGGACGAATGATGAAGCGCGCAAACACGGCTGGCGCTGAGCCGCAGGAGTGAGCGCGTTGGCGTTTGCGCGAACGGGGGACACAGAATGGCGCAATGACTGCGGGAGTTGGTGTAAGGTAAAGTTGGCAAACTGCTGGTACAGAGCATACGGCGGAGAGAGGACGCTTGGACTGTCGTGGCCACAACGTAGATAAGAGTCGAAGAGGTGATAACTGCTTACATACGTGAGAAAGCGCGCAGGTGGAGCATACGAATCAACAGCACTTACACGGGCAATGAGGATTGTTGAGACGGCAGGACCGGAGATACGATGCCGGTGAGACGAAAGAGGCGCCATTCACGATTCTAAAGAGTAGAATCGCAAGACGAATCAAGAAAGACCGACGAACACAGAGAGAGAAAGCAAGGGCTACCGATCCTCAGAAAGCAGGTAAAGAGCGCCGAAAGCGGTAACAGATACGCTGCCCGAGAAGATGCGGAGCTCGTCGGGCGAGTGGGAACGGCAAGGGAGGCGGCGGCAGAGCGCCCGCTGGTACGCGCGTCTCCGGGCCGCGCGTCCTCGCTCCGCCAAAGCGAACTACGCGCGGTAATTGCAACGCTCGAGCGCCGCGCATGCCGATAAGTGTTTTGCTCGTGACCCGCAAACCGGCTGCTTTGAAAACCAAATGACAAGCAATAAAGGTGGCTTCGAAGTCAGAGAGGCTGTCTGAGAAGGGGCTGTCGACGACGAGCCACCGCAGCCGCCACCGTAGTCTACGTCTACCACAAGCTGTCCCCTACCGCCGCCACCTACGTAGCCGACCCAACCGCGCGGGTCGCCTCCTCTAATCTTTGCTCGCATTTGAGCCTGCTACTTTATTTACTAACCGGAATAATCGTGTTTGAACGCTGCTGCACGTAAGATGGGCCCTGAGGCTTGTGGGCTTGGCGAGTCTGGAGCGGGACGAGAGCAGACGTGGGTGGTGAGAGAGGAGGAATGAAAACCAAAAGTGTAGATGGAGAAGAGAAAAGTTAGCGTCCAGAGGGTGGTGGGGGATGGTGGAGGCGGGAACGCCAAACAGGCGGGAGGGAGAGAGGGGGCGGACGGAGATGAGGATGAGTGATGGTGTGGTGGAAGCGGCGGAGCAAAGCGATATCGTTATGGGCTGCGAGGTAGCCGGCACGGCCAAGAGGCGAGTGTGGTGGGGAGCCCGGGAGTGGGAGCGGGGTGGGGCACGGGTGAGGAAGAACGAGTGAGCGAGTGGGGACAGGGTGCGCTAGCAAACGCTCTCTGCCCCGCGCAAAGTTGCGGAGAATGTAACAAGATTTACCTGTTGCAAATTCATCTGACAACATTTATTTGCTCTCGAACTCACTAAATCTACAAGCGAGTTACGCGAAAAGCTTTGAAAGCGCGGCTCTTCAGAGACAGGAAATAGCGGGAAATGACTCCGAGTCGACTGTCAGAAAGGACTCAGCCCGGCTGAAGTTAGGATTAAAGTAAAACATCCTCGATAAGCAAACGGGGGAATAATCTTTCCGCGTCAAGATAAAAATATCGACGCGCCGGAACTTGAGCAGCGCCGGATCGCTCAATAATTCCTCGACAGCCACTCTAAAGGAAAAATACCGCCGCGAAGGCGGCTTACCTCCCGGCCGCTTGAGCCCCTTCTCGCTGCACTCCGCCTCGATTCTAGGTAATAGCAACTGCTGCGGAGGCGATCTTTTCGTCGCTGATGGCGCGGCGGTGGTATGGACGCTGCTGACAACGGTTTGACATTTAGAGGACGAGTACACTTCGAAGGAAAGACGAGGCGATATAGACGTAGATATTGCATGGCGGTGTGGCAGAATAATGGGAGCGCAACGTTGCCACAGGTAGAGTTACAGAACGCTATGTCGCGGGGAAATTCACAGTGGAATGCAAGGTAGTAGGCAGCGTTCATGAACAGCCCCAGAGAGAACGAAAAATTAAAAGGAATTCTGAAGTTGCAAGGAGGAGAGAGTCGGAAGTAATTTTGAGGGCAAAAATGAAAGCATATGTAACACGCATGGTAACGAGTAGTAGCGTAGTAGGGTGGGGAGATTACTTACGGGTTGTGGAAACAAAAATGTATTACGATTACGATGGTATTTGGACGCGAAAAAAGATAAATCTAATGAAAATAAAAAGAGATACAGGCATCAACAAGAAAAAAGTGTAGGAACGGCAGGAAACAGGACAAACTGAAGTTCTCCAAAAATCGGTATCGTGCAGAAAAGGTAAAATATGCAGGCTTAGAATCCGATGACGTAGGAGATGGGTAAACGACAGGTCGAAAGAGAAACAGAAAGGTTTAAGACGGCGAAAATGAGTGAGGGGGAAAATATGCAGCAAAAGCACAAGCAATGTTTTCGGCGGACTTCAGTTGTGACAGGGGTGTGCGGGGCGTTCGTCTGCGATGGTTGGGGATGGTGAATACGGGAGTGGTGTCGAGGGGGATGGTGGCAACGGAGTCAGCGTCGGCGTCGTCGGTGCCAGCGCACGGAGGGGTGGGGGTTACGGATCACTGGCGTCCGCCCGATAGGCGACGGTCCTTCGCAGGCCCCACGCACGCCGATCACGCTTTCAAATAAATGCGACGACACGTCTCTTATGAATCACCAGAGTGACGGGAAAAACAGGGGAAAGCTGCGCAACAAATCTCCGCCATTTCACCTCCCAACGCCTCAAGACGGAGAAGCTTTCAAAAAGGCCTTAGATTTTGGGTGGGGGAAGGAGGGGGACGGACCTCGTCGATAACAACTGAAAAATGGAGAGTTCCCGCTATATCGCATTTTGGCATCGGTTGCTCTTTCACCCCGCCAATGTTAGACCGCAGTGAATTGGCCGCTAAGTTTAAAAAAGTCCATGAATAAGCAACACTCAGAAACAATTGAAGAAAAGAGCGAGTAAAGTGACTATCAGTCGCGCATTTTATACTCGTCCCTCCGCAAATCCAACAAAGCAAAATGCAAAAAGAGCAAAGCGTAATGTTTTGTCATACCACGAGGCGGGGTAAAAAACGACGAAACAAGAAGACGTCACCGCCTTTGGGGAGTAAATGCCACCTGCAATTATTTCTGCATCTACGCTTCCTTTCTTATAATCTCTTTTTAGGTTTTACTTCCACTTCTCTTCCCACACTACCATTCCATTACAAACCAACTACACAATTCATCCTTCTGTAAAGTACGACTTAAGGATTATTACGCCCCCTCGTGGCAACGAAAAAAAATAAGAACCTGACAGGACGAGGCGAGAATTCGCCAATTTCGCGCGATCAGAACTCTCCGCGAGGGAAAAAAAGAAAGAACATAATAAGTACAAAAATCCATCAAATGATGGGAGTACGCGGAAGCTTCGTCGCGGAAGAGGCATTGTATTTTACGCCACGAAAATCGCAGTTAGTAAACGCGGCGCTTCAAAAGATCGTTCCGCACTCGGGTGTTGGGGAAAAGAGAGCGCCGGCGCGCAAATTCAAGCGAAAAACGCCCCAGCGAAGTGGCGGCGCGCCCGCGGGAAGCAGCGAGGAAGGCAGACAGTAGTGGGGCCCATGGGCAGGCGGCGCGGTAAGGGGAAGAGCAGCAACAGAACCAGCAACATCACCACCACCATCGCCAGCAGCAGAAGCGGCGCGAATGACGCACGGCAACCACGGCTCATTTGACTGTGCCCGAATGGTTCACGCGAGCCATAGCCTTTCTTGCAGTCAGGTGCGAGAAAAAAAACGTCGATGCACACAGTGCATCGACTAAACTCGGTGGTCGTTCTTGGCGTTGAGGATTCGAGAAATTACAAATTTTCCTTAAGAGTAGTGCAATATAAAGACAGAAAAACAGGTATATTATATTCAGTAACTCCCAGAACTTGACTGAAAGGTAGTAGTTTATAAAAAATTTTGCTTCCTTTCAAAGAAAGCCTTTTCTCTTTTGTATTAATTCATTAATAGCATCGACATGAAAGAAAGACGTCAATCGGATCACATTAACTTCTAAAGAAACTTCAAATTCATTCGGGGAATAGTTGTCTAATGGCTGTTGTGAAATTATCACCGCACGAATTCAAAGAACAGTAAGAGAACATCTTCCCCATTACATGATGTTTCTACCAAGCGTTACAATTATAACGATGACATACGTTTGTCACAATAGACTACCCTTTCTTTAGTTGCCTGACTGGGCCCAGCAACGTGATTTGTGTATCTCGCACAGGAACAGCGAAATTATAATTCAAACATTAAAAATTAGCCGTGCCAAATGTTTGGAAGATCCGCAAGCGCTGCAAGGGAATACGACAGGAGGCTAATGGTAATGTCTGCATCGTCCTTGTTCTTCCCACGCACAGAATCCCCACTAAGTCACCGGTCCGGGCCTTCCAGCTAAGAACTGGGCTGCCTCGCGCGCAAGGGGCCTGGCCGCCGCCGCCGTCCCGCAGTCCCCTGCGCCGCCGTCTCCGCCGCCCAACCCCTCCGCCACTCGCTGCCGCCCAGCTAATATATCTCCGCAGCTGACGCTAGCAAGCCTGGTACCCTGCCAATGGATTCCTATTTCACTACGGACCACCTCTCCGAAAGCCAGCTATGCGGATAACGCGTCGCAAGGACGGGGCCGAATCGCGAGTTTGCATCCTGGCAGAAGCGTTTGGCGAATCGATAGAAACGGAATTAGGCAAGGGTGCCGGCTGCTTACGACTCCGACGTAGTCAACGGCGCATGGGAGCATGAATGAAAATGAGAAAAGGAACGCGCCGAGAGGAGGACCGAGAGAAACGTTTTAAGGGAATTACCGCCCGGGTACACAGAGGCGCGCGGACAACGGCGGCCATGGTGAGCCCCGGTGCGCCCTCCCCGGCGCGCCGCCGTCTGAAAGGAAAGGCAAACGCTAGCTACGGCCGTTATGACGCCGATACAAGCCGAATGAAACAAGATACCGAAGCTCGCGGCGCGAGCCTATGGGCGAGAGGCGAGCGCAAACCGCCGCTGGGCATTAGGCGGCTTGGCTGGCGCGCAGCGGTGCGTTACGGGTCCCCGGCCTCGCAATGGTGGAACTGGTTTGTCGCCACCTTAGTCACCGGACACGTGGTAGTCTTTCCATTACGTTAATAAAAGTCGAGGTGTAATGTAAGATTACATGCAATGTATGTTGGCTGCTGGGATTGCGATTGGAAAGTTTGTATGCTACTTTGCCAATTACTACAAAATCAATACGGCTGTTTCTCTCGTCAGACAACGCCAAATACACACGCAGATGGCCAACAGCCACAATAGTACAAAGAGAAGACTGAAAGCGATTAGGGGAAAAAGGAAGAGTTGCACCTTTTTACATACTACTTACAGTCATTAAATGCTATTTTCACATTTACTGAGTGATCTAAATAGCAACACTCAAGTAATTGTGTACTCAAATAAATAATGTTGACCTTTACAAGTTGTTAAAATCTAGAGATACAAAATCACACGTCCTTCAGTCCTTTACACTAAAAAAAAAAAGAGAGAGAGAGAGAGAGGGAAAAGCTGATATAACATTTTCTTGCTTGTACATTTAGATCATTGATTCCCAAAGTAGGGGCGCGCCGCCAAGGGAGGTGTAGTGACAAGTCAAGGGGGGAGGGGCGGGACCGATCAAGCCATGGTTTACCAGAACAAATAAAAACCGCAAGTATAACAATGATTATTTTAAATAAGGATTTATTTGCAGGTTTAAGGATGGCGTCGAACAACCTTAGTGTATGTGCTGTGTACTATTAAGCAATTTGTGCGAGTATCGAGTCAAATTTGACATTGCTAATAATTTACGTTGTGCACTTTCAGATATTCAACGCAGGATAGAGAAACTGGTAAAAAATGCAAGCTCATCCTTTTCACTGATTTTTCTTGTCCCCTGTTTAATCTAAATTTAAACTTGTAATATTAATTGGGCGCAAAGCGTATTGCATTTTATTGACCTAGCCTACCATAAAAAAGAACATTTCAACAAGAGGTCAAAAAATATAATTAACTGGAAAAATTGTAAAGAGTAAAAAATAAATGTATTGTTACTCAATGTAATACTTGTTTTATTCATTTCGAAATAAACATGTGCAAGGGAGCGTAGGACGTTTTGCTATTGACTGATCAGACGTGGTAAAAAAATTGGGAACCTCTGATCTAGATGATTCAACAAAACATTCGAGTAGTAGATCATATTTTTTTCATCAGTTCCAGTAGTATAACAGTTTCACGAGGCATATTCCATTTCAAACGGATAGCAGCTCCATAAGAACAGTAATGTACGTAAACATCTATTTTATTGGAGTAAAATATATTCCGAATCGACTGATTTTAAAAAATCCTTGACCACATCTACATTAATTTTAAACAAAATTTGCCTCGTAGAGACAGTGAGACAACCCTATCTCCGCATCAGGGCTCCGGGGCAACAATAGCCTTTCGCCTTCCGCCGGAAACGCCCTCTCGTCGATATGCGCGCGCGCGACAGCGCGGGGGGCTCTCGTAAAAAGGCAGGCAAACACCGCGCGAGCGCGTTAAAAGAATACCCCTCGTTTCGCAACGGCAGTTTCGAAATTAGGAAAAAGAACCCTTTAGCGGCAGCGGGCGAAACAACGACGGCGAGGACCCGGGGGCGGCGGGGAAAGAAGTGCGTGACCTCACGTCGTACCGGCCAGGGAATCCCTGATGAAGGGGGTGCGGGTGGAGGCGCGGGGAGGGGTGCGGGGCGGGCCAGAGGACGGAGGCCGCAGGAGGGATGGAGACGAGGAAAGGGGAAGTTCAGGCTAATTACACTTACTTTCTCTTGTAATTAATTATGTCCGAGTCGGTCTTCCATTGCGTTGTGCTGCGGCGGCGCATCGGTGTCCCCGTAGACTACTTGGAGCCTCCGACCGCAATTGCTTAGGCGAGAGCAAGTTGCTCTGAATTTCCATCCCGTCCTCCGGGCGAAGACGCGATGCTATCGCCGGTTTCGCGCAAGTGTCCGACCGCTGCGCGGGGCTCTGGCGCGGCGACGGGCTAATTTCTGCGGGAATTAAGCCGGAATTTAAAGAGCGCGAGCTGGATCAATAAGCGATGCACACAGCAAGGGTATACCGTAACCGGGGCTTAGAATGCATGATCGAATGAATACTATCTCCTGTGGATACTATAAATATAAGATTGGCGAGTTCTACCTTCACTAGTAGAATAAGAATATATTATAAAGTAAAAATAAAAGGACATTTACTGCGAAAAAGCTTAAGAGTAATACTGCTACTGTGATGCGTTCTATCATCATATACATTTATCATTTTTTTAGGCAAAACGAAAATTATATTAGTGTAAAGGATACATTCCTTCCTGTCACAATACACAACAGGGAAGTTTCAATAATTTCCAGAACCGTTCAACGGTACAATTGCGGTTAGAATTCAATGATTACCTGTCCCCATAAAACGCATAACGACGTGACCCGAAATTTCTGAAGGGCTATTGAAGCCAAAATCGTATTAAAATAGTCATAGTTGCATTCTTTCCATAGTAAATACACGAGAAAAAAGCCCTTGTGTGTTTGCGGCTGACGAACGCGTGAGATGACATCGTGAATACAAACAAGCGTATAATAAAGCAGGTAAAAATGCATTTTCAAAGCATCGGTCGCAAAATAAACTTTACACAAGTCAGTGGTGTAGCGTGACGCAGCAGTGATTTTGGTTTTATTATAATGCGCCCGCACGTTCACCAAACCCACAGGTTATTGAATTAGCGCACTTACTTCAAGCCGGGTTTGCTGAAACGATTTGCATAAAAATCGACCACACGTAAGGCCTAAACACTGTGAAACGCCTTCGTTTAGTGCCTATTTGGGCGAGAAGTTGCGAAGCTCAAGTGAGTTCTGTACGTGCACTGGAGGCGGAATACAAACGGCAGGCGAGGGCGCGAAATGCTCTGCTGAGACAGGAGTTAGGGTGAGGAAAAGAAAGAAGGGAGTAAGGACCTGCGAACAGAGCAGAGTAAAGAAGAGACACCTGAAAACAAGAAAAAAAAGTGTTGTTGAGGCAGGAAAAATTAAAGAATGAAACCATTTTAAAGCACGTAAATAATTAATTCAATGCATAAATGCAGGGAACACTTGCGCAAAGGGTTGCACTTCGGCATCCGAAGATATTACGGTAAAGAAGGTGGCTCTGGAAGGGGGAGTTCACAAGCAAGCGAAAGAACTAACCAGGTGAGATACGATCAAACAAAGTAAAAAAAAAAAGTATAAAAATGTCACGAATAAACACAGAGTTGAAAAAGAAGACATAAAATGCAGCAGAAGGGTGAGCAGAAAAGAGAAGAAGTAAGAAAACAAGCAGGCAACAGTTGGGGGAAACTCCTGAATATGATAACGCGAAACACAGAACACAGATAAAGGAGATTTTAAAAAACGAGTGCGGAAACGTTTCTAGGCAGGGCAGTCACCAGCAGAAGAGGATTTCAGAAAAGGAAGAAAACTGAAGGAGGGAGGATGGGGCAAAATGGAGGGCAGTTGAACGGACGAACTTGCGGGCAGTTGAGGCCCAGGTCAGAGTGAAGCACTCAGTCGCGTCGGAGCGCGAGGGGGAAAGAGGGTCAGGACAGCTTGCGCGGCGCCGAATTGGCAGGATCCCCACCACCCACCGCCCGCCACTCACTCTGGACTCGTTTGAAATTCTCACGTCAGAGGAAACGAGACGTCAGCACGCAACCAAAGCCGGCCTGGAGGCTCATCGCAGCAATCACAATATTGTCCGAGAGAAAAGCATCGCCAGTCGTGAACAAACAGCAGATAACCGGCACAATCTGCAATTCATCGCATCCCAGAAAACTCAAACCAACCTTGTTATGAGGATAAATAACGTATCCGCTATAAAGTCACCCGAAAACTTACAAGCTAGGCAAATCCAATCGCGAGCACGAAACACAGGCGGAATATTGCTAGAAACTTCAGCAAAAACCACCCCGAGCGACAATGAAGCGGCAAAACAGGCCTCGATAATTGAAAAAGAAAAAAGATCTGTGGGTCAATTAAGTGAAAATACTTTGCGCACGTGCACCAGGCACCGGAACGATGTACTAAATTTAATACATCCAGCTACTCCGTGCCCACAAAATTTTCACATTCGTGGGATTTAAATTTGAACCCGAAGCTCTAAAATTGTTACGATAAACTTCACAGGGACTTTTGCAGCTGTCAGCCTACAACCCCAGGTATCAACCAGGTAAGGCTTACCGTAAGCCTCTAAAGCCCCGGACGTCAATACATTTAAGGATGAAGAGGACGTCGGATGGCGCTCGTCAATTACCCAAAACACTACTTCAAAAACTAGGGAAGGAAATAACGGGTCGGTCCAACGCTGCCACAAATAGCGGATTAACCATCCTACCCGCCCGCCCGCCGACGCTATTGGTAGCTGCCGGGCCGTGTCGACGAGCGAAAAATTCGCCGCAGAGCCTGAATTTGCAACTGTTCGGACGTAGCGATGCAGTCTCGGGACACTTCATTAACATTTTAATCCGGCGGAAGTCAAGTGATTAGCATTTGAACTAGCATTGGGGTGCAGCAGCTATCCCTTGCGTCCAAAAAAAAAACGTGCGGATCCCTAAAAGAGGAAATGTGAATGGCGACTACCAGAGGAGTACAGGCGAAGCAAGAGGTTTCTCTGTGGTTATGAAAGAGGATTTTTTATCTCAATATCAAGAAGAGAGAAGAAAGCCGGCTTCTAAAATAGAAAAGCAGAATATTCCCTACAATCGATGTACAACAATCTCAACATAAAACATAAATACCGCACTATTTATACTTTTTTTTTAATTGTACAGCTCAAACTATAACGAAGCATGAAGCACAATGCAAATTTATTACTATTCTCACAGACACATAAAAATCATGAATTACTGAAAAGAAGTTAATACCAATGTTTAAACATTTTATGTATCCATTAATCTCAAATTGTAACTAAAGGAAGTTGACTACATCCTACACTCCCAAAATGTATTACTATAAGGGAAGCTGTCCACGAAATCCCGTAGACCGCATGGCATTAAATTACAAGCACTTATATTAAGCTCGTTTAATCATAAGTAATTTATACAAGTTGAAAGATCGTATTGCATTGCAAGAGCAAATTGGAGTTGACCTGCTACAGTGTTCGGTTAGTCACCCAAGGTTTTATTGTAATACAAGTTGACATGTGCCGATATGTGGTTTAGTTACAATTGCCAAGGGAGCGCATAATTATCAACACGAATATTAACACAAAGCTCCTGTAGGTGATTGAACATCTTTCAAAGGCCATAATATCAATCTAGAAATTTAATATGAATGTCAATTAATAAGTTTCAAATGAAAAAAAATGAACCAGAATAGAACACTTTAGACAAGCTAAGAATGTTTAAATTTGCATGTGTATCAATATACCAAATAAATTCGCATTTATTCCTTAGCAGTCCACAGCTTAAGCGCAATTTGCAATTTGATACGTTAAACTGCGATGAAATACGTTTAGCACGAGCGGATACAGTTCATTTACTCTGAATCCAGGACGCAGCTTAACACATAAACAACAGCTCTGCAAACCGACTGAAAACAAATTAAGAGAGCTTTTACAGAAACATCGCATATAAAACAGCAATTCGCAAGAGTGAAGTCAGCCTCTTTGCCCGGGAACTGCAGATTCTGAGAAGCAACTACTGTATGCAGCCCAATTGAGTATTCGTGAGTAGCTTCGCGGGAACATTTAATAGCATAGATGTGGCAACAGAGCATGCCACATGCGAAAGCCACGAGAAAAATCAGCGTTATGGACCCAACTAAACAGCTGGGCTCTGTCCGGTTACCATTTTCAAGAACGCGTCACTGTTTCAGAAATAGTATTCCCCAAAAGGACAAATAGAGTAAAAACTAGCACAGTATTCAGGAAATGTGAAATACCATGTCTAGCGTTGTATGGCACTCGCAAAACTTGTGGCTAGTGGAAAGTAGCGAAATATTATTTTCATCCGTTGGCCAGGAAAAACTCCCCGCCGCACGTGTGGAAACGGACCCCCATTTGTGGCATTAATTCAGCTAATCCCTGTAAAATGAAGTGTTGCACGCCCTTCTAAAGGTAAAATAATACTAAAAAAAAAATTGTGTGACTTCCAATTCGATATCTCCTGATCTGAAGGAAAAAATCGCATATTTAGGAATATGCTTGCGTATTAAAACACCGAATATGTTTAAATTACGTTTTAATTAGAGGGAATTAAGTATATAAGAGTGTAAGGTTTATACAAGTTAAAAACAATTTACTTGAAACACATTAAACCACTGTAAAAACAATTGTACGCAACACTCTCGGCAGGATCATAATTATAAAATGGTAGTGTCCAAATTACCCCATCAAACCTAAATTTCGATACCAAAAGGAGGTGATTGAGATCATTCTAAAGCGAGTCAATTCGAATTCACTGACAGAACACGTTCTACTGTGCAATCGACCTAAACCTTCAGTAAAATGAGAGCCCGTTTCTGCACCTTGCTGGGCTTTTTGGGAGTAAACGTTTCATGAAAATTTGCCCTCATCATAAGAGGATATATATTCATGCTTAGGCAATTCATCATCCATCAAAATAGAGAATTCTATTTTCTAACATTTCTAGAAGCTGCTGTTTCTGGGCATGTCCGGGATAGGCATTTCTTCGAGTCGTTTGAAAGGATATGACATCCCTTTAGTTCTAATGATTATTTGTATGAATACAATATAATGTACAATTAAAATTTCAGTTGATGTGAAAAAAGAACTTAGTTTTTTTGTGCAGAGAGCTTTGCTGCATGTGCACAGAATGTGATTCAAAAGAAATTCAGTTCAGTTTTTGGCGGCCAAATTTCTCCTCTTAATATTAGACAAATAAAACAAAAATCAAGCCAAAACTCAGTACGATTTGTTACAATTGTTCATTTTTACGGAAAGCCTTCATCCAAAGCACCAAAATTGTTATTTCAGTAATGTATGTTTTGCAAGTCTACCATTTTCTGGAGAACAAAGAGTTTTTGTTGAAGTTTTCAGTCAAATCAAGTTTTTTGTTCATACATAGCTTTCATTTAAGAATTTGTCACGTTATCGAAGAGTTCTCTTCTAGATAAGAATAAATTTTGAACTCGTTCTTGCAATAAAAAAACACTCGAGGAGGGTGGACATCCATTTTCGGTTACTTCCCTTTCCTACCCTTCCGTAAAAATTCATCTCGCGAGGAAAGTAACAAAAAGTAGCAAAAAGAAACAGTTACATAATATTTTTGGAGCATTTGTGAATAGGGAGAAACAAAAAACAAAGCTCTTTACATCTCGACACATAACTAAAATGGTCCGTCATTTAAAATAATTAGGAGAAAATTCTAAACGAACGAAATTTCTCCGTTACCTTCTGATAATCTTAAGACAATTATTGTGTTGTTCCATGTAAGATGATTTTGATGCCTGGACTTTCCATGGCAAGAAGTTGCTATTCTTCAAACAATCTCATTGAAAACATCGTGTACCGGAGTAAATTTTCAGCATTACTAAGTGTCCGTGATCGTGAATGGAACATGAACTGCAAGGTATGACACAGACGGAAAACTCAAGCAGCAAATAATACTGCGACATGATCCTACAGGTTCTCCTTTGCCTAAAAAGCATAAAAAATGTTCACTCTACACCATTTTGGCGTTTCTAAATGTTGTCAGGATTTGCTGCCATCTGCACCACTGAGTACCGTCAGAAAACAACGCTTCCATTCTCGAAAACGTCCCGAAAAGCTGCTTCCACTGAATATAGACTCTTTAATTACGTCACTTTTACAGAGTATGGCCCATCAAGTTGTTCGGCTCTCGGGAAGCGAAACGACATGCAACGCGAACAGGGCGCGCGTTTCCGAGAGCCCGCGCAGAGCGAAGGGCGAGGGCGGGCGAGGCGGCGTGGGCGGAGGCGGCAAAGCGTGAGGTTTCACGGCAAACATGGAGCGGAAGCCAATGAAGGATCCTGGCATGAGCGACACGACGCGGAGTGGCGTGGCGTGGCGTCTCGAAAGCTACGCCCGCCGACGGGCTTCGGCCACTCCTTTCGCAACGCGGAGAATCACCCCGGCCCACACGCCCGGCCCCGAGGCACAAACAGCGCCACCAGTAATGGAGGAGAAAATGCTTCCGACGCCTCTGGGCCAAAAGACGGTTTCCCACCGCACAGCCTCGCTCGCCTCACCCCGCCCCGCCGCACAGCGCCACACCTCCTACGCGACGCGCTGTAATTTCGCCCGCCACGAGACGCGACCACCGCTACAGATTCATTCTGTTGTGGAGGTAGGAGTGTCTCGTCAAATTGGCGGGGATAGTCTAGTGGTTAGAAGACGAGGGCGAGTCCATAGGGGGGCCTGGGAGCCGTGACCTCCCTTATAAATGTATACATTTAAATTTTATTCTATCAATTATAAATATCCTTCCAGAATATATAATTGTGAATTAATTTCATTATTATTATTATTATTATTATTATTATTATTATTAAAAATGAAAAAATAAAAACAATATATTGTTTTTAACATCTTCCAGTTTGAATTCGAACTATTTCTAGTAGAAAAATTTATAAAAATAAATGTAATATTTTATTATTCAATAGTGTTCACATTAAATTATGACCACAATAGAAATGTATAAATAAAATAATTATGATAAATAAATTCTATTTAAAAATTGTCTTAATTTTTTTGTATATTGTATTTAATATATCCCTTTGAATATTTTCTCAAGCCTCCCTTGTTTGTAGTTCCCATTTCTTGTTATTCAGTATCGTCCCAAGTACAGATCGCAATGATGTGTTATTCGAGACCAGCTTACGTGCTGGGGACAAATATCGCCTCTGCATTCTAGGAGAAAATCTAATGATCAATAGTTCAGATCGGTCGTTTTCTCTGACAATATCTATGTGGACATTAATCAACGGCCCATGATCTATGAGCGACATTGACTTCATTTTCATTCCGATCCCTGTCCTTCAATGCACAAACTACATAACACACAACATTACACACACACACACACACATATGAAGAAACAATTGGAGACACTAAGAATAAAATTAGTGGAGAACTATTCCAGCTACAAACAAGTCGCGAAAGGGGGGGGGGCAGAAGAATAAGGGTATACTGGTATAAGGTACTGCCGTCAACGTGCCGGTGATCGACCTACACTAAATGAGCAAATCTCTTAACAATGCACATTTTCATAACTACAAAATTCTTCAAGCATTCTAATGCTTACTGGAAGGGAAAATAACGGAATATGCAATTAGAACGAAATGGAACAATTACAAGAATTTAGAACCAAAACAAAACTTTCCAGTTGTATACTAATTTGGAAATTAAAAAGTCAACAGAAACAAATCAATAGGAACACTAGAAAATTAGATAACCAGGATAAGTTGAAAACTAAAAGAATTCTTAGTGTCCTGATGAACAGAAGGTTTTCTACAAGTTGATAACACATAATTCTGGCAACTTTTCACAATGTTTTTGTATATCGTTTCGTAATACGATATTCTATATTCACACGATACCGACGCCATTTCAATTTCGATATTCACACGATAACGATAAGATGACAAACAGAATTTCCAGTCGAATATTTGTCTCATCGCTCAATTATTAAAATGTACATTGGAAATATACCACCTCAGCTACGAATCCAAACGAACATTTTGAAACGAAAGAGGTAATTAGAAGAAAAAAACACCCTCAATTCATTATATTCGGCTGTTTAACACAATATGAATTCGGAGTCAAATATTTCCGCCACTAATTAGACCGAACCATCAGCTCGTACGTTGTCCTTCACAGTGCAACTTGGTTGCGCACAGCACAATTACATCTCGTCCAAGTGAGCGGCGCGCTGTGCCTCAATGCACCTTGCCCAACTCGGCCACAGCGCCAACGCCATATCCGATCTATTTCTCGATGCTTCAGCTCACGCCGTTGCACCTCGAATCGCCCTACTTCTCTTTCTCTTGTTCCACAACACTCCATTGTTCAAAGACACGTCGTCTGTTAAATTCAGTACCGTCACGTTCGTTTACTCACACGGCCGTCCATCATTCCTCTTGACACATCGCATTTTCTCCTTTATTTAAAACCCAATTTTCCAAATTTTTATATTTTAATAATTCTTTCTGTCAGTTCTTACAATGCGTTTTCTTCTAAGGTGTAAAAATGTTCATATCTTACTATGAGGAACATGTACCGATGTTACGAATAGTAAATATAAACAACGGTATTCATGTGTCTTGTATCCTCTATATTGGAGAGGAATCTCCGGTAAAGCATATTTTGTGAATTCAATCATCCCCCCATCATGTGGTGCTTGTAACGCATTGGGAAAAAACGCTTGCGCATTTCACGGGACTCGAAGCAAGAGCGCGCTATGAGAGGGAAGAACGCGATTTCCTACAACACTAAATCACCTCCTGTATGTACCACAGTCTATTTAGCAGCTCTACTACATGTTGAGGTTCTAAAACCACATGACCTATCTTTCTTGATCCCTTTACAGGATGCTATGTCCCATCAAGATAACCCTTTGACGACACATTGCAGCCGCGTTGAGAGACCGCCTTTATTATAATTAATAATTCCGGAATCCAATTCCGGAATTGCATGCATGAATTCACATCGCATGAAATGGATTTCCACAGGATTTTACAAAAAAAAACTTCTTTAAGTTTAAAAAAAAAATTCTGTTACGTTTTCTCCTAACAACGTTCTCTTAAAAATGTACTCTCGTCGAACGTAATCCTTCATAAGAAAGTCAGTAATCGTCTATCATAATCAGCCATTGCTTATTTCCTTTCGAACAGAGGCACGGCGCTGTTAGATCTCTGGGGTTCCCAGACGGTCACTAATCTTGGGACTCGCGGTGTCTCGAGTTTCTTAACCTTCGTGACATCACGGTGCTAGTTATGCAATTCGGCTACCGACGCCGGCTAAATGCATGCCAAGAATTGGTGTATAGTTCAATAATCTTATACTTTATCATTCTTTGTCATTAGCCCTATTTTTGAACAGAAATTTACTTAATTTCGAACACAACTGGATGTAACCTCTTTCTTATCTTAAGAATGTACACGTGTTTTGAGGAACACTGAAGAGCCTAGATGTGCAAATGCACTAAACAACATTACATGCAACTAGACATGGGCGTCTGAGCCTCGCGGGAGAGATAGTGTCTTCTTGTAAGTACGATACGAATTCCGATTGATATTCCATAAAGGAGAAAGCTTCCAAACTTTGTTTCCCAGAATTCTCGAATGTCGGAAGGTGACGCTAAGGCCATTTTCGGGGAAGGCACGTCGGTTTCATCAGAAGCGTCTCTATCTCGAAATCCGAGGCGCGAGCGTTGAGCGTTGAGCGGTGACAGTGAGCGGTGAGCGTTGGGCGGCGAGCGTCGGCCCCGGTCTCACCTCCGCTGTCACGCATCGTCCTCTCGTAGAGCGTTCGGGGCGAGGTGGCGAGGGCCCGCCCGGCAGCGCGCAGAAGTGCCCCGACGTTTCGCACGGATGTCAGCGAGATAAACGGAAGGCGGAATATTGAGGATCTCGGGATTGCCGCGAACCTCAATTCGCGATACTTGGAAGATCAGCCGAAACCTGCAGTGTCTCAGACGCAATGTTCGCAATGTAGATCCTAAACGCAGATGTGCGTTCCAAGAGCGAATAAGAACAAAGTTCTATTAATTTTCTACTGTATAACGACAAGATTAAATTATTTTAGATTTATTAGATTGTATTAGCAGAAGCACCATTATTTTTCTGTTAATATTTTTACTTTACTTGAAAGGTTTAAAAAGTACTTTACGATTTGGTAGTTGGTTAAACATTATTTTTATGGCATATACTGCGACTCTTGATAATATGAATACCAATTCTTGCTAGTTGTAAACAAAATAAGAAATAAATAGAAATATGAACTTACTAAACAATGTAACATTTTCTCAACTCAATTATATCGAAATGCGTTACTACCGAATAAGTCTGGGGCACTGTCTTTATACCTACATATACATTTCACTGTAAATATTACCATTAGCATGAAGAAACTCCAAAACGTATTCACGTAGAAAAGTAGCGCTTTATTTATAATACGTTGTATATGTAAACATTATCATGCAGTGCGCGAATGCATGTATTTTGCGAGAGAACCGACGATCACAACTACAATACATTTACAAACCCATCCAATTCATGAAATCTCTTATGTACTTTAAAACTACGAGGAGGTAATACAATAACTATACATTTATTTGTTTTGAAATCATATCGGTTGAGTTCAGATAAGTGAAGTTGCGACTTATAGTGTTACATGTCTCCCAGATGCTAGAAAATATCTTTCAATTTTTACGGAACACTCCATTCGCAGTCATATATCGTCGGTATTCAGGTGAAACTAAGTCTTAAACGCGTGTTTCGAAATAAATTTGAGGTAAAGTTGATTCTATTAAAATTGTCTTCTCAAAACCTTTCACTAAATACAAGATAAAATCGGCTTTCTTTTACACACATCAAAGAAACAAACGAACAAAATACGTCCGTGGATGGACTTTTCCTGTTCGTTTTCCTGGTCGTTCGTTCAAAAAAGAAGAAGAAAAAGAGGAAGAAAAAGAAGAAGAAAAGAAGAAGAAAAAGAAGAAGAAAAAGAAGAAGAAAAGAAGAAGAAAAAGAAGAAGAAAAGGAAGAAGAAAAAGAAGAAGAAAAGGAAGAAGAAAAAGAAGAAGAAAAAGAAGGAAAAGGAAGAAGAAAAAGAAAAAGAAGGAAAAGGAAAAGAAAAAGAAGAAGATAAAGATAAAGAAAAAGAAGAAGATGGAGAATCTATATTTTAATACACTCAACCTGCAAGGTTTCAGCGATTTGACTATTCAAAAGAATACAGGTTATGAATTAAGGATGCAAATAACTCAAAAGACATTTTAAAAAAAATTGTGAGATTCCTTGCATACGGACTAAATGATCTCGCGCTCATTATTTTTACCATTTGAAAACTTTTCTATAAAGTTTCCAAAGTCTCTGTGCGAAAGGTTTCCCACCCTTTTCAAGGTGATTGCTGAAACACGTACTCTTATAACAACAAACAGGATCGAAGATCGCTAATAGTATCCCATCGTTGCTATATAGCACTTACTGAATGAATTAATTGCGGTTCAAAAGACTCAGGTCACTGTGCCATCATTACATTGCAACCCACTATTGATAGTCTTCTATTTTAATGGCCACGTAATTAGTCTTAACGGAAAGGTTGCCCTTACGGGCAACCTATCAATAATGTATTTTCGCGCAGTAATTCTACGCGATTAAGGGAAGTCCCTTAAGACTCTTGAGTAGTCGTATCCTGCACCCGTTCCTACAAGATTATCTTCTTCAATGACATCTAAAGGTAACGTTTCGCATTCCCAATGGTTATATTGTATTTGACAAGTAGAAATAAGCATGATATTTTTTAAATATATCTTGACACGAAAACAAGATTTTCACTACAAATAGACGGCGTACGGTTTAATTAACAATGATGTTTATTACAGAATGGGTAATTCGCAAGTTAAATTAATAAAATAATGTCTTCACATATCGATACGAGTCACTTTTTTTACACAGAATTAAAGAAACATTCTACAAAAATCGCTAATTTAAAAAAAGATCTGTCATTGTTCTGCAACAACCCCGATTAAATAGATAATTAAGACTTTAAATAGCTACTATGTCTGTGAATACATTTTGTAATAAAGAAAAAAGGTAATCTTATAACAAATAAAAATAAACCATAATATAATGTCAATTACTGAAAATATAAGATTCCTAAAAACAATATCATTTGAATCTAACTAGTGCGCAACCGCACTATATGATTTCTCATGCTAAAGAAGTAATGGGTTTGAAATATACTGCCGCCCAGCAAATGTACCACTTGCGCTATGTAATTCTTCAAGACACATTATGATACAGTACACCTCATAAATCAAGTTTTACGTCAGAGATTTCTCTATACAGCAGTTATTAAACTAAGAACTTCCACATCACAGTAATTTAGGATTCTTGTTCACATGGAACGGAAGTACCGCTTAATTAATGTAAAAGGGCGGACCGAGGGGGCAGAAGGGAAAAGGCGTGAACTTTGTGTGAATGCACGCTAACGAGCGACTGCAGAGAAGTACAGCGGTGTCCCTTTGGACGCGCGCCGAGACTTCACAAGCCAAACAAAACGCGCTTTCGGTGAGGCCGAACAGGCGCCGCGACGCCCGCCGTAACGCCTGCCACGACGTCTGCCCGCCGCGCGCTCGGCGTCCACCCTACACCCACAGTGGTGCCCGCTACGACGCCCGCCGCGACGCCCGCGCGACGCCCGCCGCGACGCCCGCCGCGACGCCCGCCGCGACGCCCGCCGCGACGCCCGCCGCGACGCCCGCCGCGACGCCCGCCGCGACGCCCGCCGCGACGCCCGACGCAACGCACGCCGCGACGCCTGTAGCGGTGCTCGCCGCGACCGACGCCCGCCACGGCCCCAGCCGCAGCGCAGAACACGCGGTTATTATCAACTTGCCAGACAGCAAAAAATAATGAATTTATTTCAGCTTCCTTTGAAAATGTTAAATTTATTTTGACGATACGTTAGGAAGTAAATATTTTCATTCGCATTTTGAGTCTATTATACCTTGATCCATTTGGTCATTCTCAACCTTCCTTCAGTTCATCAATTTGGGATCAATCAGCAGCCATCTCATCAAGAAATGATTATTACTCAAGTAAGTCTCATTTAAAAATAAAATGGCTTCTCCCGGTGTTGTACAAGAGTGAAAAAGGAAAATCGTGTTTTGGCTATTTTGAGCGTGGTATGACCCTGAGGCGTTCTTCGCACCTCTATTTTGCATCTTTCGCGGAGCCGTCTCAGCGATTGTGCCTTCGCCTCCTAGCACGCCAGCGTCCGTTTGTTAAGCCTGTTGCCTTGTCAATGAGCACATCTTCATTGCATAAACATCATGGTGAAGGAAATGTCTATTACGAAGGTGTAAAAATAAGGCACCGTTTTGTTAGAGACCTGCTTTTAACGTCACTTCTCTCGACGTTGTCTGCCGTCTGCAAGAAATTACATGCTCGGTGCCAAGAACGGGGCCGCACAGGCGCAGGAGGCGGAGAGCGATTCTCCCTCCCGCAGACTGGCGTCTGCCGGCAACGAATCCAGGGAATCAACAAACAAGCCATCTTGGAGAGAGCGCATTTAATGGAATGCCAGAGATGTTACGTCTCATCTCACCTCAGACAATGACCGCTCTGGAATTCCTTTTCTAAAACTTCTTTAAAATCGATTCAGAAGTTTAAGTCCCAAGTAAAATCTTTTCTGCTTCACTACTGCACAACAATTAGAGACTATACCGAGCATCCAAAAGGAAAGTAATATTAAAATTAACAATGACATTTAATGTATTATATATAATTTGGACTGTGTAAATGTAAAGAACCTATAAAAGTATTCTATTTCAGCTTCTGGATCAATGACCCCCATCTCGATCAGGTTTTCGTCCAGTTTCGCTGATCCTCGCGCAAATGCTGAGATGGCCCCTTGTTTTTCTTCTGGGCATAATGGAACTTCCAATTAACTTCTCCCCAGAGTACGTCACACACAGTTTTTAACTGTTTTTGACGTAAATAAATAAATATATAAATAAAATAGTGATATTTCCTTTTTTGGGTAGGTCGAATTCTTCAGAAAGATAAAATTTTGAAAACGGCTGTGAAATGGATTGGATGTACAATTGGGAATTTCTAACGTTGCAATATACAAAATTTATTATTCTCTTTCGTTAAATTCTTGTTCATCACGCAACGCTGAAATTGATATGGTAACCTGTGAATGTGAAATACCGAAGTATCGGACCTGAATTGAGCTGACGTCTCGGGACAAAATTTGAGAATTACTTTGAAGAGGCCCCTGATGAAGAGTAGATAATGCTTTTTGAGTTGAAGCTCTTGAGTGAAGTGGCAAAACGTGTTTCATCAGAGCATCAACAAAAATATTGGAGCAGTAAACAAAAGAATTGTTGTTACTTATATGCCGTAAATATTAGAATAATTATCTATTTGCATGTGTTATTTGTACATCCAAGGAAATATCACTGAATATATAAAAAAAATTGATGCCGATGTTGATCGCCAATCAGTTTGGAAGCAGTATGGCTGCTACGTCTCTAATGTGGAATACTGGCATTGTCCTAGTGTAGAATATTCCGCATTGCTGATGTATGTAAAATGTACATGGTTCTTTTGGTTTTTACATTAAGTTGGCTCAAGAGCTCAACTAATTAGGCTCAGTGTCAGAAGTATAAGAACCTGACTCAAGTCCGTGTGCAGGTATTCCAAAAAATACTTTCGTCTGCAGGAATGGTCTATAATATTACAATAAATAAACATTGTTCTAGATGTTAATGCATTTATTATTTGCTAAAAAGAAAACGCAGTCTCTATTCCACTTTAGATACAGGGTACGCCTAATGTGGAATATATGAACGCCTTTTTAATTATGAAATATCGCGGATTTCTATTAGATTTAAGTGAATAATAGAAACCACTCTTGTTTATAAATACCTAGTTTAAGTTATTATCTACATTAGTCTTCAAATTTGCGCTTATTTGTGAAGTTGTAGACGAAAATCTAAAAATTATTCCACATTCGGGAACTTTACTCTACTAACACATATTGTCGGAGTCCAACGAAAGTAACACAAAATAGCACATTTTAGTTAAGTGAAGAAGTATGTATAGAAAATAGGTAATTTTTACAAGTAAACATTTCATAAAAGTAGTTCAGAAGACAGACGGTATACAGAATAAACCTTTTTATCGTCGGCCGAGAAATAAACAGCTTCGCTCAAGATAAAATACTTTTCTGCAAACTGACAATTTTTTAGATTCTTTACTGTTTTGGGCACCGATAGAATAGGTTCACATCAGCGTTTATCGGAAACTTTTTATTGTCCGAATTATTACAAATAACATTTATGATAGCATTCTCAGGAATTGCGGGCAAACCTTATAGGTGTCGTAGCTGTTAATTGATTTGCTGTATATCCATGCATGAACTATTCTAATATCGTTGAAACTGGTTTCTCTTTAGAAGGCAAAAAAACTTGTCATCTCTCGTTTCGGAGATGATGCCATAGGAAGTGTATTTTAGGAATAAAATCCTTGTGAGGTGTAATGTGATGCTGCATCGCTGATGGATCTCTCGTGCTTCTGTGAATTTTCTCCCGCCGTTCAACCGTGCGATGTTGTTTTTACCAGATGAGTTGGATTCTGAGAAAGAACTGAAACGCCATCTATATCATTACATTAATGCGCTACCAAAATATTCACAAACCGAAAGCAAGCAAAGGAGTTAAGTATAAAACGAACTAAGCTGAGAGTACCCGGAAGCAAAATAAATCAGCACATTCTGCTGTATTCTAGGGAGTTAAATATGAAAAGCAAAGTATTCGTGAAATATTTAGAACTTCCCTTTTTATATTCTCTTCGGTTTTCTGCTTTCAATACTCTTTCCATTCAAGTCACTCCTTTGCTTTGAGGCATATGTGGAAGTTTGTATATAATTTCTCACTATAGTCGTGTCAGGTCGTTAAATAAACACTGATGAAACATATGCAAACTACGCAACATTCAGAAGTAGTCAATAAGTCTATTGATTATTTTTCTAGCCGACAATATCTTACTCGAAGTATTTTGACCGTTGATGGAGATCGTGAAAAGATAAAATATGATATTTTATTAAGGCATAGAGACAGTAGGTGGTTGGAATTAAAATTTAAGATCGTAAATTCACCTGAGCATGAAAGTTCTTTTATACATAAACACGCTTTTCTCGATGTTAGGAATTTCAATAAATATCCCAGTAAAATGGGGATCTCAAACCTTAAGAGAAGCCTAAAACATAATATTTAGAAATGGTAATTCTTGTTTCCATTAATACCTCTATTTTGTATATTAATTCGAAGAGGCGTATTCGATTTTTTATTCATTACTTTTTTAATGATTCAAAGCATTAGTTACCTCGATCGGGAGTCCGAATCTCTTGTCTTACGACTAGTTGCTTTGACCACTGAGTTACCAAGACTCTTCTATGTTCTGATTATATTTTTGGGCCAGTACACTGCGCGGGGTTTTCAGTCATCATTCTACCACCCTATGGCTGGGGCAGATACGACGGAAGGTTTGTTATCCTCAGCAAGTGATATGTTGTGAACATGCTATCGGGTAACTACTATTAACACAGAGAGCAGTCATTTCTTTTTAAACCGCTTTCCATTTACACATTTCTCCACAAATTATTAAATTCAAAATGTCACAAATGTTGACGCATTTAATTGTTTCATTAGAGGTTTAAGATGCGCCACTCCATTATTTTCAGAAGTATATACACCATTGCTTGTGACAATATTTTCTAACACGATATTTTAACACAACTACACTAATGTAGTAATAAAGTACGATTATTTTCCATACAAGATTAAATTTATTTCGTCGCGAACACAGTCAACGCATTAAGAACGTTGCACATGGTCCCAAACTACCCACACCGCACGTATATTTCCTGATATAATCCGAACTTCCAACAGATACGATATCTCCTGGCATTCGCAAGGCTCGACACGAAATGAAGACAAACTGGGTTTACTTCTCGTGGCCAGTCTAAAAACAAGACCGCTGTACGATAATAGTACACCCAAACAAGCACAGCATGCGATTATTGGAAGGGAAAGTATCAACGCGACTCCGCAATTCCATTATCTTACTCACGAATCCATTTCCAGGAAGAGCAGGGCGCATTTGTCATCCAAATGAAACTGCGAAAACTTTAAACAGGAGACGAAGCGCGCAGCGCTATACCGCGTCGTAACCCACCACGCTACGCCATGCCACGCCGCGTGGGGCATCGACCAAGAACGGACGCTGCCTTGGCGCTTCTCGCCCCCTCCCTCCTCACCCTCCTACTCCCTCGCGGCCGTACGACGAAATACTCCACACATGTGGGAAACGAAATCCCGTATTCCGACTCCTGGTTTCTAATCTCCACAGTGAAACAAATGTACTGCTTAAAACTAATTTCCAACATTCAATGTTTTCAGAATAGAGAGCAGGTAGCATTACAGAAGACATGTTACAAATATAATGTAAATGTAGCTTGACTCCTCCCTCAAAACGTCATCAATTGTATTATTAATTGCGTTTTTTTACCTAGTAAATTACTATTAGTCATTATTACAAAGCGTTTTAATGTACATTTTATACTAGAAGTTCCTTTCGACGCTACTAAAACTATTCAAAACGTAAAGTAAATTTTATATTTAGCACATACTAATGCTAATAAACATTATACAACATTCTGTACAATCGAATGACAATCCGAAAGTATAATAATAGCAATAAGAGGAGATATGCGTGTCAGAAAATGTCAAAAAAGACATGTCATGAATCCAAAAACTCCAGTAATGTTGAATTCAGTTTCAGACGCATTTATACCCAACAATACATTGGCATTGAAGACGTCATAATTACTTAGCGTTATGATATCCAGATTAAAAACTCCATCCTCATATCGACGCGACTGTTTAAAAGTGCAAATCGAGGCAGGCCTTTTTCCGCACGTGTAGGAGATACCGAACACTGCACGACGAGGCTATCGTGCTCTACCCAACCTCGCTAAGCCCCGACAGTCGACGCTCCCTCAACCGCCCAACTTTATCTGCACGTAGTGTTCGAGTAGCTCTGGCCCCGGTGGCCCATCAGCGTCCCGCGCACAGAGCGCTCTCTCTACTCTTAAACATCATCAACGTTCTCCTCCATAGTCGCCTTCTGTGGTCCTGAAAAGTTTAGGCTTACTACCAATTTTTAGAACCTCCACGTTATTAAGTAATTTATTTCACAGGCTGGAAATGACCGGAGTTCTACGTTCAATGTTGGAGTTAATACGACGGGATGCCCTACGTTTGTCGAAAAATAATATGATTTCTTGTTGAAATAGGAAGCAGCGGAGGAATGGTAATAATAAGAGGCATAAAACAAGAACATCATGTAAATCTATTAATCACTAGAAATCCCACTTAGAATATCATTAATGTATAAACCCATCCACGACTTTTTGGCACCTTTGTTACAGGCATCATGGCCGTCCTTCAGTGTTATTATCAACTATATACATCACAAAAATCGTACTCCCAAATTATAGATGACTTCACAATAAAGTTAACAAAGTCATGTATAATGTTGGTTCTCATAAGTTTTGAAAGTACTCGTAAATACTTTTTATTTCGTCATAAAAGAAACGTGATGTTTTGATAGGACCAATAAAACTAGTTCCACAATTAAGTATCCAAAAACACATGCTATTCGACTTCCATAAAAAAATCTTCAACTCCACTGCATTAATATTGCAACAACAGAAAAGCCGGTAATTAGCATCTCAACTACATAAGAAATTATAACTTGCATCAATGATCGTCCTTTGACACTAACTCTTTCTACGCCAGTCCCACACAACTCTCAAGAACGCCTCTATGAAAACGAATTTTAAGATATCGCCGTCGCGATTGGCTTAAGTAACCTCTCCGACATTTCCAAAATGAACGTGGACATCCGCCTTAATTTATACGGTAAGTTTCGAACAAAGCATTCCACCTTTCGTAGTCTCCATCCCTCCCCACCGCGCTTCCAAACGAAGCCAGAGAGTAGCGCACCGCCAGCCGAGCGGTGCCGGCGAAGGTCGAGCGCAGGCAGCGGCGCAGCGCGGCGGTGACCAGCCTGAAAGACCTCTCTCCGCGGAACGCCGCGCCGAGCCACAAATTAGAGAATTAGTCCCCGCAAAAAAAAAAGCCATTACTTTCTACAGGCGCAGCTCCCCTCGGCGCCCCGGAAATACCGAAGTTCACTGCGAGCGTCGGTGGCGGCGACGTGTTGGAGGTAGTGGTGGTGCGCCGGAGCCATGCAGGGGCGGCGGAGGCGGCGACGGGCACGAGGGAGGGCAGCAGCGAACGCGGCGACACAAAGGCGACTCTGCTGGTGGAAGTGGCGACTGCCCTGAGAAATGTGATTATGTTGGGAGTGTTTACGTTGAGGTGGCGCTGATGCTGTGCGGATACCGACGCAGTAGCTGAAACGACGGGCAACCGACCGCGCGCGATGCTTCCTTCCCGAGTAAGTTACTATTCCCATCCTCAAGCCCTGATATTGGGATAATGGCCTATTCCCATATGGCCCAGCCTTATGAAAGACTGACATTACAGCTAATACGTGAATGTTGGTCTGAGACCAAACTGGACTGTAGCTCATTCAGAAATAATGTAAATAATTGTTTTATTATTGTTTTCAATGTGTCGCCAAATAGATGGACAGCTTCTGCTGCCTCTTGCTCCTGGAAGCAATATAAACAGCAACGAAAATGTATTTCTATAAATATTTGTAGTGAAAGAATTAAAGTCAATACCAAAAGTATTTGAAATGAAAATAAATGACTCAGAATTAATCTCGCCTTCAGGAAAGAAAAAGTATATTGTAGTTTTCTGTTGTTCCATTATACACTACCTACTAGAGGTTCCTTTCTGTATATATTAATAAACATTACTGAAGTTTGCAAATTTAACAGGATATGGAAATTGTATAATATTGCAACAAAGAAAAATATATTTCCGTAAACAATTTCTTCAATTTTTTAAACTAAAAAATTGGCACCAATCTTCCGATCGTGATATCACCATGCAAAAATACGCCCACCATAAACATATGCACGCTGATGGCAAGTAGAATGTATATTGGTGGAAGTCATGCAATGGGCATAAAACACTCCATCGGCAAGGATTCTGGGCTCAAATTCTCGGGGTAGATCTCGTGCAGAAAACTCCTTGTGTCAACTTACGATCTGGCGATATTTGTATGCTGAAAATAAGTTTTGTAGTGTATGTTACTTCTTGACTGTTGCGTGTGTAACATATTTCCCACAAAACGTGCGATCGACCATGGAAGCAATTTAAGCGGTTCCGAAATAAACACTAGAGAATTGTGTGCTCTGTGGCAAACACTGCATTTCAATGATACTTTAATGATATGAAGTTCACTACAAACGTAAAAGTGAATATATGCACAACGACGAGAGCATTTTGCTAATATGCAACGTATACTAGGAAGAACTTCATTCAATTCACGTGCGACAATATTGGAGAAATGTATGCAATACCAACTCATGGGTGGTTTGTAAAGCAGATAAGTATCAACATGACAAAATATACCTGTAAACGCATTTTTTTAACACACCACAAAACACGAGAACAAAATATTACAAAAACATATTTTTTTGCCTTTAAACTTATGCAAATAAGCATCTGCGGAAATGCTTATATTTGTCAGCACGACTCATTCATATGATAATCTGCCCCAATTCAGGGTTTCAGTGCAGCGCCCAACTAAACAGCAATCGGAGGCGAGGAAACACAACAGAAACATTCGCTTATCTCTTCATTACACTGGAAATGATCCACGACAGTGAGGCGGGATTGATTATTTAAATCAATGTTTGTTTAGATTTTACTGTAATAGAATGTTACTTGAAATAACATTTTTTGTTGCTTTTTAAGTAAATGAAACGAAAGCGAGAACGCGATACAATCCTTTTAAAATTTCAAATTAAGTTTTGTGAACTACGTGCGAAATAGAAACGCAACGAATTTCACGACTGCATTTCAATATCAATGCAGCAAGAGGAACAGATCTCCAACAAAAGACGCTCTGCAAGACTATCTAATGAAAGTAAATGAAATAAAGTGTACTAGCACACTGTAATGCAATGAGCTTCTTCCAGCAGAACACTCTATCAATTACTTCTGCAATTAAAAATTGAAGTATCAAATGTAGTTTCATCATCGTACTCTAATTTTACATAAAGCTATTCCAGTTGAGATCATTTTTAGTGCAATTCTATAGCGTTTGCAGACCCAGTTAAGACAAAATAACTGTTTCTTCCAAAAGAAGGGCGCCACGTCCATAAATTAAGTTAGTGGCAAAGATGGGCTAAAAGCAAAAGACAAAATTTTCCTCCAAACACCAAACTACGAAGTTCAGAGAAGTGGTTGTGTGAAGATCGTTCCGCATAAACTGGCCCAGAAACGTGTGTTTTCTCCAAACGAAGAAACGTACCTTGCTCGGAACCTTTCCGTGTTCCAGCCGTGCCAGTTTCCTTGCTATGCGCAATCAAATCGAGCCTTTACAGCACGGAGATAAAGTCTTTCTGAAAGCTTTTTTCAAACGTCCTGAAGTTCTAACGGTAAAGGTCCCCGTGCCGCTGCCGTTGCCGCAAGAAAGCGTGACTCTGACCGTCCCGCGCGCGGGGGAACAAAAGAACGAAAATCGATACTGAAACTCGACTACGCCATAAAGGGAATCTCACAATCGCACGTTAAGCTGCTGACTATGGAAGCGCGCAGCCGTGCGTTTGTTAACGAAACAAAACACTACGTGACGAACGACGGGAATTCGGACAGCGCGGGATGGGTCAGCCGCTACTGGCCGGGTCGGGCCGGGTCGGGCCGGGTCGGGCCGGGTCGGGCCGGGCCGGGCAAGGCCGGGCCGGGCAAGGCCGGGCCGGGCCGGGTCGGGCCGGGTCGGGCCGGGTCGGGTCGGGTCGGGCCGGGTCGGGTCGGGTCGGGTCGGGTCGGGACGGGACGGGACGGGACGGGACGGGACGGGACGGGACGGGACGGGACGGGACGGGACGGGACGGGACGGGACGCGGCAGGGCAGGACAGGGCAGTGTAAGGCACGTGACGGGGCAGCGCCGAGCGCGAGGGCGCGCGCTCGCGCACGCGTGCGTGCTTGTGCGTACACAGCAGAGAGCTAGCTGGCGTCTGGGGGCGGAAGCCCGCGCGACCCGACCCGACGACCCCGGGCGCGGAGAGGAAGGGACGACGGCCGCCCAGGCGGCGCGCTGCGGACGCCGCCGCCGCCGCCGCCGCCACCCCCGCGCCGGGGCACATTCTGACGTCGATACTCACGGCCGGCACCACGTCCACGCCCTCGCCCACGCGCACACCCGCTCCCACGCCTTCACCTACGCACGCGCGCGAGGCCACAGTCGCGCCGCTTTGCAAGGCGAGGGAAATCTGTCCGCATGGCTACTGTGAATCGCCCACAATGCTCTGTGAATGAGCCCATTCATGATCATACGAGGTCAATCACCAGCTCCAGTTCACTCGTTATCTTCCTCTCAAGTTAGATTAACAAATTTATAATTGATACAACAATACGAAAATGCATCTGGCGATATCAAGATCATCGGTTGTTTCACAATAGATTGACTGACTAGTGTTATCACAACCTACAATTTACACAGTTTGTAGAGGGCACCAATACACACAGTAGATATATACCTTAGAGATCCGGGCGCAACATAAACTAATTTTTAAACTTAACCACATATACAACACATACCTTTCAGCAAGTAGATGTACTTTATGGAGACTTTTCAAAGGTTTTAGACATATTAGATCATAGTGTGATTATTAATTAATTGAAATTGTTAGACATTTCTCATAATTATTTATGCCTCAGTACAACGTATCTGATACTGCGAACTATAAAAGTTCAGTATGTGGATTTCGTGTCTAGTCCATTAACTCAGCCCACTGGTGTGCGTCAGAGTTCTAATCTTGGACCATTACTATTTTCAATTACAATGGTTTTTTAGATAATTTGTTTTCAGTTTGACAAGTGATTTTTTTTGACTAGGCAGAGTGCATGAAACTTACCATATTTACCAACTCTACACAAAAACATATTATGTTACATAATAGTTTGAATATTTTTATGTATTGTACTGAGCACCAGTTACATCTTAATTTCTCAACGCAGGATCATGGCATTCGACAGAACCCAAAAAATTGAGTACAATTTTCCTCTGCATAATATTTTCACAGTTCTACCTCAACGGATAAGATTCTGATCAACTTGCGCTTAAATAAGGTAACTAGTCAAATAATTCCCTGTCAATTATTCCGAGAATGCTGATATTTGATGATTCTGTAACAATATTATGTAACTTGGCTATGAAATATGTGTACGCCATTATCAAAGAGAAAGTATTGTTATCGTGCTCCACCGAAAAATATCAAATATCCGACAGAAGAACTCTTGTAACCCCCCTCTTGCCCTGGTAACGAAAAGTGGATAAATCTTGTTCTTATCCGTATTAAAAGACTTCCTCTTTCTCCACTCAGAATCCATATCTTATGGGCCCTTGATACGTAAAAATTGGCTTACGGCAAAAAGTACCTGACTGTCCGTCTTTGTTAAACTGCGTGTCTGTGGCCAACGCTACCGCATAAACAATGCAAATTTTCTTCAAAATTGACATTTCCTCACTACAATATTAGTAACCGTTGCAAATTATGTGAAAAAGTACGTGCTGTTGTAGCACTACTAGTTTAATTATAAAACAATGCCTTACCCGCCCGCGCGGTGTGAAACGGTAAGTTTTCAGTTAGGCTGATGCATAGCGTCCAGGCCCAGAGGGGCTGCAAGCCATTGTAAATAGCTGCACAAGAAAAATACGCCGTGTGGCTGTCGGAAATTCAGCATTGCTCACACCTTACTTTAGATAATTTAAAAAGATACTAATGATTTAATTTACATTCTATTATAAAACCTATATACTTCACAGAAAATAATTAAATAAGCTTTAGAAAAACAAGTACGAATATGGAACAAAAAGCTTTCGAAATTTACTTCCTTTGATCTCTTACTTTAATAGAGCGTTTGAGATTGATCTTCTCGTAGAATATTATCTGACAGACAGAAGGCGGCTATAGCCTTTTTACCTTCCGCATTACCTTCAATATTGTGTGAATCACATCTATTTCATTGAAAGGTCGTGTCATTGCAATTAAACTAGTGCTGCAAATGAACTTTCCCGTACTATCTCTCCTGTTGGACGTTTCTCGACGTTCTGCTATGGACGTTGTCACTCCGACGGCAGTAGCCAGGATTTCTGAAGGACACAGAACAACTGAATGATGGAGTTCAGCCAAGCGTGAGCGGGGCCGGTGGCCGCAGCGTCGGATGCGGGCGCTAGCAGTGCGTGGAATCGGGGATCAGGCAGTAGACGAGATGGTATTCTGAGAAAGACGAAGTGTAACAATAAAGATCTGCCAGCAAATGGATAAATTTACTTCACAAGTCGGCAGACCTTTAACTGATCCAGTATCCAAATAAAATCAATCCTATTTGAAAAAACGTACGAAAATGACAGTACACGAGAGCAAATAGAATGCGATGGTAAAGAGAACCTTATCACATTGTCACATTCTTCATAAAAATGATACCATCAACTTGATAGAACGTTTGGACAGGACACGCCTGTGAATGAATCAAACTTCCAAACACAGCGATTTATTGTATTTCGACAAGATTAACTCCAACAGAAATTTCCATGGAAAATTACCATAAAGCTGTGCCCGAGTGTCATGGACTGGTGGGAGGTAAAAAAACATCGTAACGATTTATTTTGATACAAAAATTTGACAGGATGACAAAGAAGCCGTGCCCTCAGGCATTTAACGTCACTCACCCTACCAAGCGGCAATTACAGGAAGCCGTTCAGGATATTAATAATGAAAACATTAACGTAATGGAAATGTTGTGTTCTTCTGGAAGGATTTAAAGGAGACGTGAAGCGACACGCCAACTTCGCAAACGTTCGAAAAGATACTACGTAATGCAGCTATTGTGAAAATAACTAAAAGTTGAATTAGGGGAGGGAAAACATAGACCGCTTTATAAAGCCCGAAGATCCGCGTGCATCGTTCGTCGCAGTGGAAGAAGAACAAGAAGGAAGTGAGCCGCCACGCCGCCACACTCTTAAAGTACAGCTAAGGGAGGACAAAGAAAAGGCGGCGGGGCTGAAGGGTCATCTACACAACGGCGAATGATGCAGGTAGCGTTACCGTTCTCAAGATCCACAATAACCATTGAAGATGGTACGCGAGGGATCAAGCCAATGCGGTACTTCCCCGACTGCAGATTTCCATCATTATACACAGCTTTGGTAGATGGTAGCGAGAGGGGAGGGGCGAAAGGACGAGGGCGCAGGAAGAAGGGCAAAGGGAGAAGGAGAAAACCCCGAACCCAGCCGAGTCAGGCGGGGAGAAGCCAACACCTCAAACACCGCGTCGTCCATTCCAAGTTCTCTCCCGACGGCGTCGTCTGGGCTAAATCCCGCAAGCGTCGCGGGACCCTGCCATGGCGGGGTGCTGCCGCCCCTGCCGTCATTGCCTCGGTCTGCCCTACTGCAGCTCGCGTCTTCACTCCCGCCTTCGTCCGCCCGCACCCACTCGTCGCCATGTCCAAACCGCCTCCGCCACAATACCGCTGCGTCTCGTAGTAGCCGGCTCGAGACCCTTCGCTCAGCCCGACACCGCTCCGTCCCAGCTTCCTCCGCTTTTTAGTTCATTCTCGTCCGTTCTTGCCGTTTTGCTGTTCTCGGAGATTTAGGAATATATGACACCGTGGACGTTTTCGGGCATGACACACCTAAGTAGATGTCACCCGTTTAAAACGGGCAAAATAGGCGCAAAGAACTTTTTTTTTGATACCCATGTCATTTTACAGATCGGAACTTTGAATTATTTTTTTACAAACAAGGAAGATTCACGAAACAGAGATTTAAAAAGCAAACGTCGCGGTACAACAGCTCATCCTTTCTCAGATTATTTATAATTTTTGCAATTTTTTAAGGTTCAAAGTACAACGAAAATTAGACCAGTGACTTTTTTTTAAATAGTTATTTATTATGTTCTTGAAAATAATTAAAGAGTAACATTGGAGTCGTTTGTGAGGAAATATATTTTTTTTAATTGCATGAATTTTACTTAGAAATTGACAAACCCACTGGTTTTTTTCAAAAGCAGTGCATATTTTTTTAAAAGATCTGATTTTATATACGACAAAAATTTCTATCTTCAATATTGAACATTTGTAATGTTAATCTTCTGCAATTTTCAAAAATACAGAGTGCCGAAAACTGGAACAGCAACAATTTATCTAATGTCTACATAAAAAAACAAAAAAACAATTAGGACACATTTACAGAAAATAATTCCTTAAAAATTGCTTACATTTTACGCATCATTATGCAAAAACTATCCACTTTTCCGAAAAATTGTACAGGTCTTTATTTAATAATTTGTCTTTGGACAGATTTTATAGCGAAAAAGAATATCTTCAATACTGTAATTGTATAAATGTGAAGAAAAAAAAATTCGAAAAATTGGGGGGATTTTAATCTGGGATTTTAACAAAAATGGGACTGGAGCCATTTTAAGAGTCCTAAGGCAAACATTCAATCAAAAATGTTTACACTTCATGTAAACTTCCCCCACCCCAAAATAATATATTTTTCAAACCTCCAGGACCTCGACTTTCTTCAGGTCGATCGGGGAATATTTTGGAGAAAATGGTTTAAATGGCATAGGTGCTAGCGTTGACCACAAACCGACGTTTTACCGCCAATCCATTTTTTGGCATCAAGGACCCATAAAATATGGTTTCTGACTACCCAACGTATTAGAGGAAGTATTTTACTTCATAAAAGAAACAAATTTATCCACTTTTTCGATATTTGGGACTTGCAATACGCTTTTCAGTGGGAAACCGCCGTTTTCTGGCGCTCGATTACTATTGTGGCGTCATATCTGCCGCCAGTACAAACGTACTATTGTAGCCATGTGGACAGCCCTGGCGGAAGTGACGCGGGGCTTCACATAGGAATGCTGTGTCGTGGAGGCAGGTTTGGAGACCCCGAAGCCGGCGGGAAAGCGTGGGCAGACACTGCGTGTGACGCGCTTCCGGCAGCCTGGTCAGTGGGTATATAAGCAGAAACCGATTTGAAAGCATTCTTCTATTCTTGACTCTTCAGAGGTGAGCGCGTCGGTAGGGCGTCGTGAGGGTTGTGCGCGGCGTTGCATGGTAATGCATAGGCTACCGAGGCGGGGAATCGAAGCCGGCGTGCTACGTCGTGACAGCAGGTGCGGCATACTCATATGTATGTTCGCGTAAGGTACTGGTGCATCACACCGGGGATGGTAATTAATTATCGGGCCAGCGGTGGTGGTAACCAGGGAAAGTTCCTTCTTGTAGCGGTTAACTTCAATTGTAAATATTGTATATAGTGTTTCGGTGTCGGAGTATCTTTCTTCTAATAAATGCTAAATATTTACAAGCCGTTCACGTCTGTATTTATTTGCCCCGGCAAAGACGCCACAGACGTAGGAGGAATAGAATGGTGGCAGCGGTTAACGAACTACCACGCACGTGTAGGGTAAGCAGCGGTTAACGAACTACCACGCACGTAGAATAGTGCCAGCGGTTATCGAACTACCACGCACGTAGAATAGTGCCAGCGGTAAACGAACTACCACGCACGTGTAGTGTATGCAGCGGATCACGAACTACCACGTAGGTGTAAAATGGTGGCAGCAGTTTAAGAACTACCACGTAGTACAGCGTAGGTAGCGGTTCAAGTACGCAGTTTATGGTTAGTAAACGACCACGCAGTTGTGTATGTGCGGTGTTTGTCTGTGGTAGGCAGCATCACACGGAAGCACGCCAGGAACGGCAGGTAGAATAATTACGCCAGTAAGGGGCTTCATCCGTCCATGGGTAATTAGTGAGCGTAGGAGGAATAGAATTCTGCGTTTCACGTGCAAGGTTCGGTCGGCAGTGTAGCAACAGCTATAGAAACGAACAAAACACCCAGCAGGTAGGGCGCTTAGTACCAGCGGGACAGGCATCCAGAACAACGGATCGTGTACGCGGAAGTGAAAGTATATTTGGCCGCAGGTATTCGCCGGAGAAAGTTTAAATAGTGGGCGAGCGAGCAAAGCTCAGCCAGGGAACAGTTTCGACGTAAAAATATTCATAGTGCGCGAAATAAAGTAAAACACGAACGAAAACGTGCTAGTACATCGGCGGGGCGAAACTTCAAGCAGAAGGACGGGAAGGAAGGAAGGACGGGAAGGAAGGACGAGTTGCAGCCAATCCATCCATCTCATCACGACATCCGCCAGCGCCGAACGTGCACGCATAAGCAGCAGAAGCAGCCACGTGCAAGCAGTGGAAGATAAGGGTAAGTGTGTTCTTTTGCAACGTAGGGCACTGTTTGAAAGCAATGGCGCATTTACTGAGATTTCGAAAGGAGGGAATGATCCGAATCGCCAGGGATTTAGGAATAGAATTAGATGGATCGGAAACGAATCCGATTTTAAAGAAATTAATAGTAGAGCATGAGGATTATTCCGTTGAATTAACGGAGGAATTGGGGCAACAGCACGAAAGAGATAGGAAGGATAGAATGCTAGCAGAGGAAAGAGATAGGAGGGATAGAATGCTGGCAGAGGAAAGAGAAAGGGAAGATAGGAGAATATTAGAAGAAAGGCAGGAGAGAGATAAATAAAGGGAATATCAATTAGAACTTGCGAGAGCGCAGAATGCCCAGACGGGCGAAACAAATTCGGAGATTCGTTCGGAAGCGCGCTCGGAACACGCGAGAGAATATATTAGAATAGGCCAAATAATTGGTAGGTTTAAAGGAGAGCAGGACGATATCACTTCTTATCTGAGCGCGTTTGAAAGCCAGTGCAGGCAATTGAAAATCTGCGAAGAAGATTGGGTTGTTAATTTAATCGGATTACTTCCGCATAATGTTAACACATGGCTTACTTTAGACGAACAGGAAGAAGCGTTAGATTATGCGGAGCTGAAATTGAAATTATTAGAATTGTACCGGTTTGATGCCGAGAAATTCCGGCAGTTATTTAGGAAACATAGCAAAAACGGAGCGACGTGGAGCATATTCGCGAGGGAATTGTTAAACTATGCCAGAGAGTGGGTAGCGGGACTTAAAATAAACACATTCGAGGGTTTATTGAATTTGATCGTAGCCGATCAAATGAAGCATAAAGTTCCAGGGGATATGCGGGAACATTTTGTGGATAAATGGGCCGAATTTGCGAATCCGCTTGAGTTCGCGAAAAGATTAGATGCGTACGAGAATGCGCGGCAAGGGTGGAAGAAGCCACAGTTACCATCTTTCCGGCCGGAAAGAACATTCCGGAAAGAACACGGAAACAACAGGGCACCTGTTGCTCCTCACGTGGCCCCCAAGTCGGCAGGAAGTACTAATGGATTAGAGAAACATAGCGCGAAGAAGGAATTCGAGGCACCTTATGTCCGCAAGTGTTACGAATGTCAGTCAACAACGCACTTGGTTAAGAACTGTCCGCGGAAACAGGGCAATCAAGTAAATCACGTGTGTGAACCCGAGGCAAGGGAGTTCTTGAGGCAGCACATTGTGACAGGGACCGTGAATGAGCAGCCGACTGAGATCTTAAGAGACACGGGCGCGTCATTTGATCTTGTATCCGCAAATTTAGTCACAGATCGTGATTATACGGGCGAATCGGTCTGGATCAAACAGCCGCTTCATTCGACTGCCATTAATTTGCCGGTGGCGGAAATTCGCCTAAATTCAGAATTAGGTAATGTAATCACTAGGGCCGCTGTAGTGCCGAAGGAAAATCAACTTAGTTATTATCTATTAAGTAACAGAACGTATCAACTTCTGCAGGATATTAAACAGGGCCTTGTAGAAGAACAAACTGTGAACATGGTTATGACACGCAGTAAGGCTGCGGCAGAAGGCAGAACAAAAGCAGATGATTCGGGGAACTCGCAGGTAAAATTGCCGGAGGCGGAGGGCGACCTGACAGGAAAGCCGGGCGAAGACGAGCATGAGCCGTCGGAGGAATTCCCGGAATTCTGTCTAGTAACAGACGGAGAAGAATTAGAATTGGCAGTGCCGATCGCGGAAATGTTGAAGGTAAATACGGAAGAATTCAGCGCGGCGCAGAAGGAAGATGAGAGTGTAAATACCTTGTTTGAAAAGTATAAGGATGTAAGAGCAGAATCGGAAAGAGAAACATATTTTGATAAGAATTCATTATTATTTAAGGAACCAGAACAAATAGGTGAAATTATAGAGGACGGAATAGAGAAATACGCCTTAAAATTAGAACCGGAGGAATTTGATGTAGAGGCAATGCTCGCGGGCACAGAAATGGAGCCGGAAGGAAGTGAAAGGCTGAGAGAACTTGTAATTGAGTTTAGGGACATCTTTTCTGATAGGCCCGGGCTCACAAAGAATGTTCAGATGGACATCGAGTTGCTGGACGAAAATGCAAGGGTGAGGAGCGCTCCGTATCGCACGTCACATCGCCAAACAAAAATCCTCCAGGATGAAATCGCGAAAATGCTAAGGGATGGTATCATCGAGCCTTCAGATTCGGATTTCACATCCCCTATGATTTTGGTGGAAGCACCCGGGAAAAAACCCAGGCCATGTATTGACTACCGCAAGTTAAATCAGGTTATTCGTACTGAATATTTTCCGCTTCCGAGTTTAGCCGAGCGAATTGAAACAGTTGCGAGGGCCAAAATCATAACCACAACGGACTTATGTAAAGGATTTTGGCAGATCCAGATGAGCGAGCGCGCTCAACGGTATGCCACCTTTACGACGAAATTCGGGTCTTATAAACCCCTCAGGATGCCCTTCGGCATCAAAAATGCACCATATGTTTGCAGCAAGCTTATGGAGGCATTACTGAAAGATTGCGCGGAGTTCGCCGTCCCATATATGGATGACATTGCAATCTTTAGCGACAACTGGGACGATCACTGCAAACATCTCAGAATCGTATTCCAAAAGTTACGTGAGGCCAATTTACGCGTGCAACCGGCGAAATGTAAGTTCGCTAGGAAATCGGTTACGTTCTTAGGATACGAGATTGGTAGTGGTCTGATGAGACCAAATGAAGCCAAAGTGCAAGTAATAAAGGAATATCCACGGCCTACGACAAAAAAGGAAATCCGGAAATTTATAGGTCTGATATCATATTATAAACGGTTCATCAGAAATTTCTCGGAGAAATCAGCGGCGCTCACTGATCTATTGAGGGGAACACATAGGCAAGGCAAAATCCGGTGGTCGGAAGAGTGCGAAAACTCGTTTATACAGCTTCGCGACGCACTGTGTCAGGGGGCAGTCACACATGCACCTGATTTTAGTAAGCCATTTTTACTGCAATGTGATGCGGCACTTAGGGGAGCAGCCATTGTGTTATCACAGTTAGATCAGGAAGGAAATGAAAATCCGATTCTTTTTCTCAGTAAAAAATTCTCAGACGGTGAATTAAAATGGAGCACCACGGAGAAAGAGTGTGCTGCTTTAATTTGGGGTTTAGGGAAGTTGCGTTACTATTTAGACGGTAATGTTTTGCTAAAGATAGAAACGGATCATAACCCGTTAGTCTGGTTACAACAGAATGCTGGGAATAATCCTAGATTGCTTAGGTGGTCTTTGGCGATTCAGCATTACAACATTATCATAAGCCATAGGAAAGGGATATTAAACGTAAATGCTGACATTCTCAGTAGGGTGTTTGAAAATGAGCGCCAGACAGTGTCCGAAGTTGCAGAGGGGCACACTGCACCCGGCAATGCTGATACGTGTGCGCCGAAAACACTGGAACACAGTGCAAAACAAATAGTGCAAGAAGAATGATGTATAAGTGAATGTGATGTTTGTTGTGTTGTGTCGAGAGTGAGTAAACTTTTCCCAAGAAACCTACGAAAGAATAGTTTCCAGCAAATATCATGAACTTTTGTATTCATTTATATTCATTCTGGCAAGAAGAAAAACTTTGTACAATCCTTCAAGAGAGAAATGTAAAAATTGTTTATTTGTTTCATTTTAAGTGTATCACTGTATGTGGTTTTAAATGTAAAACAGGATAAATGTTAGTTTATTGTTATTTTTTTTGTGCATTTATCAATGTAAAGGGTTTTGTCATTCAGTATGTCAGTGTGTGTATAGAACTGTATATGATTTTGAATGTTTTGATGTAATGTTTGTGGCTATATTGGTGATATTGTATGTGTCATTTTGGTAGTGAGTGTATTGTACAAAATTAATTTAATTTAAGAATTTGGTTGTAAAAGGAAAAGGAACATAATATGGTTATTTGAGGTTACCACACCAGACTGAAAATTCTTAACAATGCATAAGAGGGACCGACCGTACGGCAAGATTTTTAATAGTTCAAGTACAATGTACAATGTAGAGTAAAAATATGTCAATGGGGTAGGTTAGTAGGGCATTCTCTGTTTGTTCTTTATCTGTGTAATTAGCCAGGTCAGGCGCAGTTGTATATAATGTGAGCCGATCGGCCTAGGACTTTCACACTTGTGGAATTTTCCTTCTGTGTTGATTGCAACTGCGACGAAAATTCCCGGGGGGGTATAGAGGAGTTTGTGGCGTCATATCTGCCGCCAGTACAAACGTACTATTGTAGCCATGTGGACAGCCCTGGCGGAAGTGACGCGGGGCTTCACATAGGAATGCTGTGTCGTGGAGGCAGGTTTGGAGACCCCGAAGCCGGCGGGAAAGCGTGGGCAGACACTGCGTGTGACGCGCTTCCGGCAGCCTGGTCAGTGGGTATATAAGCAGAAACCGATTTGAAAGCATTCTTCTATTCTTGACTCTTCAGAGGTGAGCGCGTCGGTAGGGCGTCGTGAGGGTTGTGCGCGGCGTTGCATGGTAATGCATAGGCTACCGAGGCGGGGAATCGAAGCCGGCGTGCTACGTCGTGACAGCAGGTGCGGCATACTCATATGTATGTTCGCGTAAGGTACTGGTGCATCACACCGGGGATGGTAATTAATTATCGGGCCAGCGGTGGTGGTAACCAGGGAAAGTTCCTTCTTGTAGCGGTTAACTTCAATTGTAAATATTGTATATAGTGTTTCGGTGTCGGAGTATCTTTCTTCTAATAAATGCTAAATATTTACAAGCCGTTCACGTCTGTATTTATTTGCCCCGGCAAAGACGCCACACTATTGTTCTCTTTTTACGAAGGCGAGAAAGTAAAAATGCAAGATAGACTCAATGAATTATTATTCGAAAAATTATTATTGCGGTCCTGGGCCACAGATCGTGTCCATTCTAATTTCATTTTATCCTCCACTTCCCTTTCTCCCCTCTCGTTTACTCTAAAGCATTTTCTTACTTACTGGAATAATTACCGTCGTCCAATTTACTCCCATTTGCTTGCTTCCTATCAAATACCATGCAATTGCGCTAAAGTTGTGGATGATTTACACATAGTGTTTCGTTCACGTTGGAAACTTAGCCTCTTTCTCATTACAAGCCTCTGATATCATCCTGCTTCTCCTATTGCACTTACTACCATTTTCACCTTATCATATAGTTCTTCAAACTACACATTCGTTTGTACTCCCATCTCGTAACTTCAGGATATAAGCACATTGGATGCCTGCATGATTCATGATCCCGGACATGTCAACTTTTATTAATCCCGTTAGTGTACATGTTTGATCTCGGGAGTTGGCGGTGGGTGGTGATTTTTTCCCCGCTACATGGTAAGGTTCGGCGCCGACATACACGTTGGATTGCGGGTCATTTCGCCATCCACGTACTGCTCTAGCCGGGACAAGCTCTAAGATCTTGACTGGATTCCCGACATGTGTGGTAATGGAGTGCATGCAAGTGCGTGTAAAGGGAAGGAGGATAGGACAAGCAAGAGAGGGGAATGATCGCGTGCGGTCGTACCCGTTTGTTAAGGTAGCTACTGTTCCGGCACTCACTAGGTATTGATCGGAGAAACCACGGAAAACGACCGATCAGAACAGGCGGCCGCTAGAATTATGCTCAAGACAGCAGCTGAATTCGGCCCAGCGATATAGCTTGTGACGAAAATTCGCAACCGCCTGGACTTACTTGAACCCCACAACCATCCCGATAGGGTCGCAGATGAGACAGCGACAATGCTGACTCTGAGCTAAACTCAGCCGTTAAGCATATCTATACTGCTTAAACAGACTTTGAAAGGAGGTTGTTATACATTTCTACGTGTACATTTTCGTTATTTGAACAGCCATAACATACGCAAATATCTGATTTAAACTTTTGCTTTAATTTAAAGGATATAATCTCGTCGTGACATAAAGAAAAAAGTATATTCTTAAAATTAGATATTATAAATAAAGCACAACTTTAACTATGAAGATTTGGATATCTCAACAGAAATGATTAATCCCATTTAAAGATATGGAATTTTAACTCTTTTTTTTTTTCAAAACAAAAGTTCTGCACTTTGTACGTCAAACCAACTGCAATAATCAATTCATTGGGTTCGCTAATTCACCAAATCGATAAATTCTTGGGCGTCGATACGCGCCCCCAAGACGGAATGGAATAAACATGATAAACCTACCCCCATCGCTAGCGGTCACAACTTCCTCTCCGGCCTCGCCGCCTCCTCGGTCGCTCTGGCGCGGCAGAGGTGCAGAGCCTGCGAATCAGCCGGCGCGCCTGTCTCCCCCACCGCCGCGCCCCACGCTTTCCTCTTCCCCTTGATGCACAATTCAACTTCCGTTAGTTTTTTATCAGATCCAGAAAGCATCCTAACACTTTCAGCGATCGCAAGCCGTTGTCTGTTGTCCTTCCACCCGGCTCCCAGGCTCCATAGATAAAACACGCCTTCTTCTTTCTCCGGCCTTTCGATCGGCGCGCTTCAGAAGGGAAACAACATCAAGGCTAATTTCAGAAACCATACGTTGCCACAATCTAAACAGGAACGGCCGACGCTTTCGATTCTGACGTAACCGCGCGTAGATTTCTCCTTAACTTTCTGACACGATCTCCACATCGGGCACTCGCCTCCTTCATTAGGTACGAAATTGCGGGAGGTTGTGTTTTTTTATAGGCCTTCGCCGAACAGTTGCGATAGGCGTCGAAATTCAGGCGCCAGCTGGGAAGGGAAAGGGAGGGGCAGGGTCCCCTGCGTCACTAAACGCGCTCCAGTGCACCGCTGATACACACGCCTGATGACCTTTTCCTCCACAAAATAAGAAATACGGCCTTAATGTCTTTCATGGAGCCCCATAGGGTTCCGAACGGTAACATTAAGTAGATCGCATCGGCGCGGGGCCACCGTTGACGACGCTGCAAGAAATGCAGCACCACCAACACACACAAACACCACATACACACTCACCTCCACGGAGAAACGTGCCGTGTTCCGAGTTCCTGCGGAACGTGATTCGCTTCATCTTCCGAAGGCGTACGCTGGGCGCCCAGCACGCGATCATAGGTGCCCATTTGGACGTAATCCCTTTTCCGCTTGCACACTATCCGACCGCCGATGCACGCGCAGCGCGCAACCATCAAAACGTAACGCGGATACTGCCACAGTATTCCGCACGTGCCAATCCACATTACGAGTAGAGAACCTCTCCAGCTAAGAGAAGTCGTCGCGATGATTTTTAGGTCACGAAGGCGGGCAGAGGAGGTCAAAGGAATAGTACAAAAGGTTATACTCCTGCCATTGAACCAGTGGTTTTGAAAAGGGCATCACTTACAGGCTTAAGTCCATTTCAAGACTATAGATTAAATAAACATTTAATTTTTAGAAATATAGAGATGCCAAATCAATATTGTTTCCTATATTCTTCTATACACACTACAGGAAAAAATGTGTACAGAACCCAAATGTGTCAGGATGAATCACTGGAAAAGCTCACACAGACAACCCGGAAAATATATTAACATCTGCACCTTCCCCAAATGGTAAACGATACACCTTATCTGCTTGGGCAAAAGAAACACAGAACTAACATATACATGCAAAACTACACAAGTAGAAATCGCAGTTTCTGGAATCTTCCACTTTCGTACAGAAGCTACGATGATCATTCCCTTTCGATAAGGAACTTCTGAAAACCCCGGTCCCTGCATACACATCTACGTACTGGTTTGAGGAACTTGCGTGTTGGATAATTTCACAGAAATTCTACTGGGAGATGGCTAAGTTAAATTCACGTAGTAACATGGTTTGTGGACAGAACTACCTACACATGTTGCTGGGTGTGGCTTAACGCAAGGGTCTCTAAAGTACCCTCCCCTCGCCTTGGCGAGGAGGATGTTTCTGCCGGAGTTGCCCGTGCTTAGCGCTCTTTGCAGGCGCGCCCCAACTAAGCTCCCTAGCCGCATTTCCTCGGGGCGCATGATGCTATCCAGTCTTTACAAAGTCCTCTACAACATTCAAATCTTAAAACCCCGCTGAAACGTTTGTTGCTAGTTTTTCTCCAAAAACAAAGAACAAACGGTGGTCGTTTGCTCCTTCTCGTGCCGCGAAGACGCTGCTAGAGTCCAGCAAGTTAAAGGAGACGCGGGCAAGCGGACTGAAATACAAAGCGTCTGAGAAAATGGGAGAGCAAACGACTTCAGTGACAAGCTCTTCCGTCACTCGGCAAGACGAATATAACGTCTTCATGTACCATCCACTCTTTCCGACACTTCTTGCCCCCTATTTCCAGGGCTTACTCTACATACAGGCGAGAACGTGAAAATAACCATTCATATATGTTAATGCTCGCAGCTTCGCCTATTTCAAAAGAAAGGCATTTTCAAAAGTAATTTCTGAAAAGAATTCGGTTTCAATTAACATTAACCTTTCAAAAACCTCACGATCATCGTATCGATGAAATAACATCTCCTCAAGATACGCATATTTTCATCGATGAATTTTCGGCTATCCGGGAGACGCCGCGTCGTTGGCTGGGGTGCCCACGTTTCGCCTGACATATCGCAGGCTTCCTCAGGGCAGTATCGACGAGAGCATTTAATCGACGAGAGCATCCTTAAGATTTTGCACCAACGACATCGACTTTAACTCGCCATACTACAATCCATCCCTTTGTTTCAACACTGCCTTTTCGCCTCCTTCTCCTCCAACAATGACCGTCCCGCGTCTCCTCGGTGTATTCGTAAGCAGAAAAACAAACGCAACGAAAAGGCCAGGGGAAGACCCTTCGATTCCGTCGCGGTTCCCCCTTCGCGCTGCAAGTCGTTGGGAGTTATAGGAGCGCTCGGAAGCAAGAAATTTCAATCCAAACCGAAGAGAATAAAATACACATATATCCAGAACCCTACCGCATCGCGGTGGGGGCGGGAGAGGGGGAAGGGAGGAGGAGGAGGAACAGCGCGTGTGGCAGGCGGCAACCGCACGCTGAAGCAGACGTTATTAAGGGTAGCGCGTCAAGATTGTTTCGAGTACGGGCAGAAAAGTACCTTCCCACACCAGTTCAATCTTACGGCCGCGGCGGCGGGCGTGAGGGCAGCCTGTGGCGTATGACACCGGAAGGCACGCGTTTTTCCGACCGTTCGCGGCGAGCCCGGACGCGCTTATAAATTAGGCACGCGAATTCAAGTACCCAGAACCTTTCAGCGGCATAACATGGGAAAAGATGAAACTCGTTCCGACGCTACAATTTTCTAGAGGCACTGGGCGGCGCGAGGAAGGTGGTGGCGGTAGGAGGCGAAATGGGCAGGGCCACCGAGACGGGGAAGTAGGGAGAGGCGGGGGGAGAAAGTTCATCCGTTGCGGGCGGTTTGCAGTCAGTGGCCGACTGCGGGCGGGATGGTGCTCGGCGGTTAACGAGACGCTCCCTACGACTGCGTTCCGAGAGGGCGAGACCCATCCCCTCTGCCTTGCTCTACGAATGCGAAGGAAAAAAGAGCCAGATGTCGGGGAGGAGAGAGACTCAGGCCCAGTGAGAAAGAGAGAAATGGTTTAGAATTTACACATGCACTAACAGCCCGAGCGATTTTACAGCTTCCCACGGAGAGACCGCGGGCACGTATCATCCACTTGTATTTACCTTCCATACGCTCCTTGGCGCCGACGGCCCCGTTTATGTCTTTCCTGCTCCGTGAAGTTTCCGCCAGACGGTTCGTTCGAGCTCTCTCGGAGCACCGTATCCGGCCGGAGACCTCAGCATGCACCACAAAACCTCTTTATCCTTTTCCCCCCTTTTGGTTCTAGCGGCTACGCCAATATGTCATCAGTCTGAATATGCTTGTGTATATTTTATCCCCACATTGCAGGCGAGCAATAAAGAGCAAAACTCGGCACCCACTGGAATGGGGTGTATTTATTTTCCTGTATTAAATTTAGATGCTTGGCAGTAAAGTGAAAAACCTGTCTTCCGCAACACTGCAGACAAAAAAAATTTCAAATATTACGCGACCCAACATCGTCTAACATCAATTATTATATTTTCTTATTCCGTAAAACAGGATTTACGTAGAATGCAGCCCCTACATCGATAAATTCATATTGTTATGTGAAGAAAACAATTCTTAAAGAAATATTTCCTTCTTTACTAATAAAACATACGAATCAGAAGAACTTTTGCAAGTGCACTCGCATTAGAGGCTATACAAGTTGGTTTCATTTGTTTTCCAATGCGCAATTTCGAAGGAAGAACATCAATTCTAAAGTTATTAGGCAATACCGAACCACGAATTTCCCTTAATTCGAAAGAAACATTGCTGTGAATATTACTCACAATTGAAAACAAGTTTAAGGGTCAAGGAAACTCATTCCTGCTGCATAACTGTTTCTACACAATTAGATTTATTCATAGCGTATTACGTTTTTCCGGGAACATCATTATTATTATTATCATTATCATCATTATCATTATTATCATCATTATGGTCATTAATCCCGTCAGTGTAGGGAGTTTCATCATGGCAGGTAGCTGCGTTCTTCTTCCGCTGATTGGTGAGATCCGTAACCGACATACACGTCGACTTGCGGGTTTTCCCTATTGAGGTAACTCCCCAAATGGAGTACCGCCCCAGCTGGGACAAGCCCTCCCGACTGGTCTCCCTACATATGATAGTGAGTGCATGTAAGTGAAAGGATGTGTAATGGGCGATGAGAGTTCAAGGAAGAGAAAGATACTCATAGAAGAGGATCGCGCGCGGTCCGTGGCCCGTTTGTTAAGGCGTTGCTCCGGCGCTCGCCTGTTTTTGATGAGAGAAACCAAGGAAAGTTACTCATTTAGAGACTAAACTGAGCATCAGAAAGTAAAATATTTATTTTAACAATAATATTATGCATTAATTACAATTTGTACTGTATAATTCTAAATATGCCTGTGTTCTACCACAAGCTCAACAAGTGTTGTACCTGAAACTTCTGGGTCACTGACACCCATTTCGATCATATTTTTCGTCGTTTCCCTTGATTGATTGAGAAAATTATGAGATGGCTAATTATTTTACTTCTGGACATAAATGAAGCTTCATTATCTGTACAGGTTTCTTGAGTTCAGAGAAAAATATAGTTATCCAAACAACGTTTCCATGTTCTCGTGGCTCGAGGTTGATTCACTCGAGTACGACACGGTAAAATATAATACCCAAAACTATAACTTATTTACCTTTTTACATTGTTTTTATTTCACGGGAACGAATATTTTCTTATGTACTTTTCCAAAAATTATTTGCTTCTATCCGTATATCTAATTCAACTTAATACAATATACTAGCGGAAACCGGCAGATGTTCTGCCTCTTCCCTCTCCCTTTCTCTCACCGTCTCTGTCTGTCTGTCTCTCTCTCTCTCTCTCTCTCTCTCCATATATAGAGACCGATCTCCATGAAAGTTGGCGCATTTACGAGTTCTTTTCACCCAGAAGATTTATATGCTATTAATTTTGTTGTAACTCCACTATATGGCGCTGTAGAAGCAAACTAAATATACATGTCAAATACAATCCGCATTTTAGGGCGTTAAAACTAAAATTTTGAGACCAAAGACCTCAAAGACACTGTAATCTACAGATCTTCAGGATCTTATCGTCTTTAACACTGTATTATATTTTTGCTGGTCTGACGCTTCTCGATATTACCCCACCTGCTCAGAGACGTGTAGAATGTGGAACTTATGTGAATGAGAGGGACAGAGAGAGGCAGAGGCAGAGAGAGAGGGAGAGGGGGAGAGAGAGGGGGAGAGGGAGAGAGGGGGAGAGGAAGAGAGAGAGGGGGAGGGGGGAGAGAGAGGAGGGGGAGAGAGAAAGAGAGAGAGAGAGAGATAGAGAGAGAGAGAGAGAGAGAGAGAGAGAGAGAAAAGTGCTAGGTTAGGGATTCCAGAGCTGAAGAAAACACGCACAAATTGCACGTGTCCCACGTCACATACAGTTTTTAACTGTGTTTTGACGTTAGTTAAATAAAAATACTAAGACATTTATTTCTACCAATAATTATGTCTATGACGATTTGGAGTAAATTCTGGTTTAAGCAACCAAACGTAAACATTGAATTGATTATTTAATCAACTAACAATTCACTTTAAGGACAAGATAAATGTTCTGATTGACTTTCTGATATCAGAACAGCTTACTTCAAAAACGTGCGGTGCACGATTCCGCCATATTTTTACTACTGAGGGGAACATCAAAGTTCTATAAAGGAACGAAAACAATTCTACGGGGCAAATGTGCAAACGGAATGGCTTTGAAAGAGTTTTTATACACGATATACTAAAAAGTGTTTTACTACTCCTTTGCAGTTGGAATCTCGGAAGTCTCTAGACCACTCTCAAACGTTGATATGGGATAAAGACTCAGTGATCAAAGCAAGTAAAGCAGTAGTGATTCAGCAAAAACATTCACGGAGTAATGATTCTTTTTTCGTCTTTCCGTAAAACACTATGTTCAAAGGTCTCCCGAATACTCTTATTTTGTTTGTGTAGTAAGTATATAAAGCAGTCATGCAATGAATATACACTCCTTTACTAGGATTTACGAGCTTTTCTGGAAAGCAAGACTGGAAATGAATTCGCTTTTCTGCCAGTGCAATAAAGTCACGTAGATCTGAATGATAAACACTCAAATATCAAAATGAACACACCTAATTATATGAAGTATAAGCGAGAAAAATGCGTTTTGATTGTGTAATTTGTTTAAAAAAATTCCTACTGACGTTTACCTCTCATTCTATACAATTTTCAGAAAGCAGATTAACTAAACTATATATTTCGCCTAAAGCGAGGATAAGGTTATCAACGTGTGCAACATAAATTCTTATATTCAGGAGTAATTAATAACAAGCCCTTGTAAATACTATCGCAAAAATGACTGCCAACTCTGTTCACCTCTAAAACTGCAGCATCGGGAAGACAAATCTAATTTTTTTTGTCATTTCTAAACTTTGTTTCCAGTAGTGCTGAAAATAAATGGATAAGATTTACGAGGTAACTGAAAGATAACTCAAAGATTTATTTTTAATTACGGAACATACATAGAATAATTTACAGCCATATTAAATCCCACATGAATATGATAAATACAGAAAATATAACGATCTTTTTAATCTCAGGCAATTTATGTAAAACGGGAGAGCATTCTGCGAGCCCATAAGAGGAAAACCACAAGACGAGGAATGGAATGAATTCAAAGGAGAATACGACATAAACCAGGTCTTAAATTGGGCGCGGGGCGGGGCGGCTCGGAGCGGGGATCTGAGGCTCGAAAGGAGACGTCACAATCCCAGATCAGGAATTAAGAGGAGAAGCAGAGCGCAAAGACAAGCCGCTTTTGTTGGGAGATCGAGACACCAGGCCGGAACAATGGTGCAGGCGCGAGGCGATGAAGCAGACGGTGACAAGATGACAGGCGGCACCGCTCTCCGGGCGACGTGCAATTCATTCGTTCGCTTGCCCGACCACCCCCTCCTCATCATCATCCTCCAGTTACCCATACCCCCTTCTCCTCGTACGTCTCCCAGTTGTGACTCCACCCGGCCCGGCCCGCCTCGCTTCGCTTCGCTTCGTCCCGCGTCCTGGGCGGCTGAGCATTGTGCGTCCTGCTCCTCTCCCCGCGAAGCGGAGGCGGCAGGAGCTCCTTGCACGGGGGCAGGGTGAGAGCGGGGGCGAGGACGGCGACACCCCGCCTTCCTCAACCTCCGGCACGAGCTCCTCCCCGCGGCGCCCCGTCACTCCCAGGCACTTCTCGACTAGCTGCTTGATCCTCTCTCCCCCGTCAGAATCACGTGCCCGCGCCATTCGACGCATCGCGTCGCGCTAAAAGTATGCCGCGGCGCGTTTTACTCGCAATCCATAGCGCCGGGGAGGAGGGATGTCGCAAGCACAGGGACGTCGGCAGCGGCGGTGGCGGTGGCGGCGGCGGCGGCGGCGGCGGCGGCGCGTCTCCGCACCCAGTGCCACGCGATTGTGCCTCACCCAGTTCCATAATGCATCATTCTCCAAATGAGGCCGCTGACTACCACGGGACTATTCTTTTGTGTGACGCTCTGGCAGCCGCCTAACCACCGCAGTCGACGTCGAGCCGCCCAGCTCCGGCTGTCCCGCCTGTCACCCTACTCGACGCCACCCTTTCTTCCCTGTACAATGCATTTTGTTTTGCCACACCTTAATGGAGAGTACTACTCTACCACACGAGAGCCACCATTTCATTCGACCATTCTTATCACCAATTGTGACTTGCTAAGAATTTCACTTCAGACACCCGCTTCGCCAAGTATTTGTTGGCATGTCATGACTGTTTCCCTCAGTCCCAGACTTCACTGCCTGCACAGAAGAGAATTCTGATTCGGAGAGCTTGGAGATTAACGTATCTCACAAGGAATAGACAAAACTGTCAACGCCAACTAATTAGCTCAGTTAAATAACGCCATCAACTTCAAGAAAATTTGACAACACAACTTTCTCAATGGGGATTTTTTAATTTTATTGCTCACGTCTCACGAACGAGATAAACTATAAAGAAATAAAATCAAAAATTACAGCCTTGTCAATCACAAAACTAGTTGCAAGGGTCTTAAAGGCGATGACAAAGGTCTTAAAGGCGTATGCACATATCTTTTTCAATGAATTGCAAGAATTCTTATATTTCTCATTACTTCCAGCTATAATCCAGTACACTAAAGCATTCTAGTTTGAGCTAGATTCGTTTTTCCCTCCAGTGTTTTAATGTTTTACACCTCAGATTTTGTGATAGGAAACGTAAGTCCGTAACAAATTTTTCTAAAGAAATTTATATTTTCTAAAAATATTATTTGATTATTTTTTTCTAAGGGAATGTAGAAACCAGTGGTGGGTTACAGATTCTTTGTATCACTACTAAGCCAATGTTTTATATAAAATAGTGATTATCAAAAATGGTAATGATACGATTTTTCTAAAACCGCATCATCTCTCAAGGTTATTGCCATCACTTCCCTGCACAGAAATTGCTCAACCCTATTCGTCCTCTTACACTCGGACATGCCATCCTAATACACGGAATAACCTACTTCCAAATTGCTATGCACATTCGAGTTCTGACTCTCACAATTTCTCCCCTCACTGTGTCTCATCTAGCTGTCCGAAGCTTCTGTTTCCCTACTGAACTCTTAGTTACCTCCTCTGACCTTCTCTTCTCCTCTCGTTTGCTTCGCACCGCACAGCCCTTCTCAACCTGGCGCCGAAATGATTTCGGGGCTAAAAAAGATGTTTCCATTTTCGGGAGTCGGCCTCCCTGCAAAGAACGCTCTGTTTCAAAAACGAATGGCCCAGCACGAGCGGATGCAGGTAACATGCAACGCTCGAGTACAACTGCGCACGGAGAAGTCGGGTTACATCGTCTTCCCTCAAGTTGCGTCGCTGACTTTCCTGCCGATCTGTTACCAATGAAATTCGATGCAGCAGACGAGTACGAGTGCAGTAGTAGTACCGCCGGTAGCAACCTTGCGCTTTTTAAAATTTAATTTCTTTGAAGTTTGAAGATCGGAAGCCACATTTAGCTTCCGGCAGCAAAGCAAGGATATAACTCAGCATTTGTTCCATGGACTAAGTTAACTAGTCGGGAAATTTAATTGACGATATCACGGACCCCGACGAACTTGTGTAGAATATGTCACACGTATTATGGCGTTTTCAATACAATACCTACAATAAGAACTTGCCAAATTCGCGAACTCACGTTACTGATTGTTATTGTTACTCAGATCTAAATTTATAATTATTATTTACTTTACAAGGCTGGAATGTGGATAATTACAGTTCGAGTTTCAGGGTTCGTTGATTCAGTACCATAAAATTATGTCTTCTTTCTTGGACTGAGAGGCTAGCAATGCAAAAAATAATGCAGGATTGGCATGTGGTTCGGTGAACTGTTAATGTCACGGCACGAATACAATATTTACATTGTGTGTCATACTTACAAAACCTGGACTGCATCAAAACATGATCCTTCTTTTGAACAATTCAGTAACTGCTTTTTTTGACATAACAATGCTTATCAGCAATGGAATATTTAACTGGATACTGGCACATATTCAAAAGCAATGAGCAACCTCTATTTCCTTCGGTATTCTACCGCTCCTTAGACATAATACTTTTAAAATACACAAATAAAGTACAAGAAAATAACTCAATGTGAGAAGGAAGTGTAAATTTCCTTTGTGGAGTGACTTGGCATTATGTAAAATAAATTTTGCTATTGAAAATTTTACCATTTCACCATTGAAATCACTATTAAATACTTAAAACGATGTTGAAAGCCGAAACATTTTGCAGAACAGGGAGCAGAAATAGTAAAACGTCGGTCCACCAATGAGCGTAACAGTCGTATTAGGAAAAAAAATGCCAACATTTGTTGGTTGATTGTGTGGTTAAAAATAAAGAGGTTTTATTGGCTTGCTGGATTTGATATATGGATTTCTCGTTGCGAGCACGATACTAAGCAAAATTGCATTGCCATCACGGACATCATCATTATTCCTTCCATTATGAACTGTTTTGCAGACTAATTTTCAGAAAAGCCGAATCAGACGTTTGGTTCTTCCTTGATTTGCCGTGGAAAGAAAAGAACTATCTCCCAAGTAGCTGCCGTTCTTTAATACATATCACTTTTGAAATCAAACCAGATACACTTCCCTGGGGGTAGATACGCGATAGCGCACAGACGTAAACCTGATCTATTGTGCCCCGGGGACCAGTACCGCAGTCAAGGACACTATCTTTTTTCGTCCCGCGGCCAACGCGTTAAGGACTTGTCGAAGCTGAAAAGGAGTATAGCCTAGGCTTCCCTTTTCCTTCCGGCGCGAGTGGGAAAGCGGCATCGGTGCCCCCGTCATCCGTCTTCTTCGTCGAACGGCGCAGGGCGGGAAGGCAGGTTCGGCAACAGGAGGGCCCTCTGGTCGGGGCGGATAAAGGAAGGAAGAAGCGCGTGAAGAGATAGAAAGCGAGCGCTGGCAAGAGTATTGACGAAACACCCCCCCCCCCCCCCGCAATCTCCACAGAATCCCAGTGCCCTAACTACCACACGGTAGCAACTTCTTAAAAATACGTTACGTGCCGAGACAAGATAACACGCTCGAAAAAAGAAAGTGCGCCGCTTCCCTATTATAATTTTTAAACAAGACCTCCACGGCAACTTCAAACACTTTTTAAAATACATATACGGGAGAAGTTACGCGAGGAACCGCACTAATCTCTGTAAATTTCAACAAAGATCCGCGGTGGAAGTTTAGCGGAAGATTTAGACAGGTGAAAGGTATTCCTCCCGGTCCCCTCTTGTTTGCGCGCCGGGCTGCCGCGGGCAGCGTGTGCTTGGCGATGGCAGCGATAAAGAAGAAGCGGAGGCGACGGAAGAAACAGAGGACCGGGGGCAGAGAGACTGCTGAGTCGAACAGGCGTGATGAACGATCGAGGAGAAAGATGAGGTCTAGCATCAAGGCGAAAGATGCGAGAGGTGACCATGGCCCAATACGACTATATCGTAAAAATATTACGAATAGAAGAGGAAAAGAGGTAACGGTCTGGAGAAGAAAATGAAGTCCACGGGGCGAAAGATGACACGGGACAATAACAATGTTTTAACGGAAACACAAGCGACGGGACTGGCGGAAAATATGTGGCCAAGGCAATGGAAATGATAATGTGAAAGTGGCAGTGAAGGGTCAAACAATATGTTAAAGAATGTTTTATCGCAAAAAGTTAGTGAGCCGGTGGAAAAGGCGAAGGCAAGAACACGGTAGGTACGTAGGTAGGTAGATACTTAGGTTGAGGTTGTCTGGGAGAAGCGAGAGAAGTGATGTCAACAGCTCAAGCGTTTTAACGGGCTGCGACGCACACATCGAACACGCCGCCAAAGGGCCGTACCACCTGCGCCGCCGGCGTCAGGTAATGAAGCGGTCGGTGCTGAGCTCTGCCGCCGCCTTCGTTCGCCGAACTTCTTTTGCGCCCGCGGCACGCCTGGCATGCTGCAAGAGACACCTGTAGTAACCGGATCGCGCGTCAAACTTGAGCCGCAATAAATAAACCCCTCACCCCGGAGGCCTGCGATTAAAGCCTTCGGGCTTCCGTAAAATTAATTAAATTACGTCTTTCCATCCTCATTAGATGCGCAAGGCAAATGCACTTAAAGAGGACTTGGGTGGTGGCACAGCGAATGGGTTAGAAGGCACACGTAAAAGTCACGCTACTTCAAATCACTTTGGGCGAGCTAAAGAATGGGGGAGAAAAAGTGTCCGCAGGATCCTCTGGACGTCTTTTACCTCTTTTACGTGTCCGCTTTCGATGCTCCTCTTATGAATAATATACTCGCATAAAAGACTTAGTCGAAGATCGTCTGTCTTTTTAATTCATTTAAGTCAACTTCAAGGCGAATAAATCGAAGGTTTTTCTCCGCTGTTCTCCAAACCAGTTCGAAACACTTAAACGAATCTTGTTGAAACGAAAACAGATGCCGTGTGCCTGACTGCTTCTAAACTCGGAAGCAGAGAAGCATCACAAAAAATGTTCCGGACGCGAAATAAGGATTTATCTATCGATTAGCTACTACTTACCATCAAGAACGTCAAATTTCAATTACCTCCCAGTTCACTTTAGAGAGTCATGCTTCGAGTCCGCGCATTAAAACAACTTTGATTCGAATAAATCACATGTCAACCAGGGTATAAAGTCATAACCCAGTTTAAAACAAGCAAGTAGCAATAAATCAAACATGCCGTTAAAACTTAACTGACAGTTAATGACCATCAACCTGTCCCACAAAACGTTCACTACCAATTTATAACAGAAATGCGCGAACCCCGTCGACTACGCGATGTCGATATACAGAGGCTGAGAGGTCCGCCTATGATTCATGAGAGTCCGGGCAAAATCCCGGCGTCCCGCGGTAAGCTCGCCTACGAGCGAAATCCCAGTAAACAGATTTCTTTCACCGGCAAATACACACGCCGGCCCGCTCGGCTTGATGAATGGCGTGCAGCTATTGGCTCGCCTGCGCACAAAACAAGTGCGACCGAAATTCTTCAATAGCGCCGGCCTTTGGCAAAGCCTCACTAGCGGATACGTACGCAGACAACACTATTGTACAGTGGAAATGAAGTAGTTACAGAACGGCCCGGCGGTGCAAGGCTTCGGACTTGACATAGTGCTGATTTTCCTAAAAAAAATTTCTTACATTTCACATATTCGATTGTTTCAAATGACTTTAAATTTTCCGAATCACTTCAAATGTCCCAAATAGGGACAGATACACTTATTAAAGACTTGTGTAAAAAGTTATAAAAAAGGTAATACCAGACAGCTAATATTGAACAATTTTGGTTTCTGAATACATAAACCGTCAAATATGATTTTTAAACATCTTTCTGTTTTTAAATTATCGTTCGTAACGATATCCACGCGAAAAAGAAATACGACCCGTGCCATCATGCTTTTTTAAAGGTCTTACAATTGTTTAAAATATTTAATCGATGTACAAGGAAAGTGAAATTAAAAAGAAATACAGGAGAACAGTATTACCATACAAGAAGCTGTTTATTTTGGACGCAAACACTTTGTTTTTGCGCCCAAAATGGATACGTACCGACTACCATTAAGATTTTTTCGCCCGCACAATATACAATTTTCTAAACATATTTCTTTACTTAACTAAAAAATGGCCGACTTGGGGGATATAACATTTTTTTTTCTATACTGTTCTCGTAAATGAATAATAAATTAAGTTATTTAATTTCCAATAATTTTCCCTGCATACCCACACCCATTTCACGTGCATAGAGGTACAAATACGTATTACTTCTTGACGTGGAGGTTTGTTCAAAGCAATGTCCCAGCTATGTTAGACACGTAATACGCGAATATACGATCGTCATTGATTCTCCTAATATAATAATAGCAATGGGCATGCAGCTAACTTCAACGAGCTTAACTTGCATGTAGTTTCCAATTATTGGCAACGTAATGCCATGTCGTTTCACACTGCGCTATTCTGACTGATATCGGTTAAGAGCAACGTCGACCCTCCCCGGCTAATGCGAGCCAAATTATCAGCGCAGTCCGATTACGTCTCCACTTGCCGCGATGTGCTTCCTCGCATTCTCGATGCGCAGCCGCGCGAGTCATGGAGAGGTACAGCGTGCCCCGAAACGCCTCTGGCAATCGAGCTTTTGCACGGAGGGAGCGATGGTTGATATTTAAACTAATAATCGACTTTACTCGATAACCAGAAACAACGTTACCAGTAATGACAATATCAATGTCATTCCGCTTCGTTTCATTCCACTTCCACAGATCACTACATTTTTATAGCCTTTAAGCCAGCAGTATTAATGTCATACTGATAAAGTAATGTCATCACTAACGGTCGTATAAAGTTTGCTAAAAGGAAGTACTCTTTCAAAAACACACTCAAATAGAATGCGATTAATATGTGACTGTAAGCACTTCCAAACTTACTCTGTTCGTTAAAATGTACGAATGAACTACGGGCAGCCGTGACAAAGTTAAAGAGAATGAGTAGGTGAAGAACAGCGCTACCGCTACATACTAAAATATTCAGACCATGGTATCCTCTTATTTTCGAATCGGAATTTACTAAGTCATTTTTTCATCAGAACGGTGGCCGAGTTGATGAATTGAATAACGAACATCCTAATGCAAGCTATTCACTCAAAAATCCGAGCGTCAATGATTAAAACGAATTACAGAACACCCTCTAAACACGCCACGCAACTCACCGGCGCAACTGGGTGCTACTACGGCAACGTTCCCCTCGAGCAGCCCTCCCCGCTAACGCCGGTGGTCGACTCGCACGCGCGTAGGCTTAACACGAGACCTCCCCCCTTCCCCCGTACAGTCTCACGGCACCGGTGCGCAGTCAAGTTCCGATAGCAGACGTATGAATGAGCTGCACGCGATGTGTCATGGCGCAACTGTGATTATGCTTTATTAAATAAAAACCTGGGTTACGCCAAATACGGCGTCTAACTACCTTCTACGAATAACTCGAGAGAGAATTAGCACCGATTCTTCGGGCGATTGCTACGTACTGAGATCTCCATTCAATGGCCTTGCTGCTTCCGCGCTGAAAGCTTTATCGAATGGCAACGGATCACGTAAGGATGGAAGTTAAGTATTGCCCTGCTTTCTAACAGACCAGAATCGTATGCCCCACCTCTCCTTGTCGGAATCTCTTCGATTCTTCTTTGAAGGAAAGTAGATAATAACAAGTAATTTATGTAACAAAAGAAAATAAGGGGAAAAATGTGTATTTTTCGCGAAATGTTTCCGTTTGTGCAACGCGCTAAGAAATGATCAGGGAATGTATGTTTGACAACAGAAGAGTTTTACAAATGTTAATTCTAAGTCGTTAATTTTCGGTTCCTACTTTCCAAGCTTATAAAAATAAATTGTGTAATTTTACTTCTATGTACATTTATACCTTTATTATTAATATATTATTACTTATTAATATATTTATATATTTCTACGTGATACCCAACTTCCTATATTTTTCAGTTTCGGTTTTTCAAACTTGTTGCATATTGTGTCTTCTAAATTGGGTCTACATATATTATCAATAAGTATTCTTCTCCTAAATATCACAATATAAACAGAGACTAGGAACTGATTTTAAGACTCTGTTCTTTAACAACTCTGCCAGAAAACAATATTCTAACACAATACATAACTGTTTCCTTTAATTTTTATCCACTATAATATAGTTTAATTTAATACATTTATTGTCAAAAAAAGTAAAACCTGTGTGGCACATATGAGGGGAAGTATAATCTGCGCAAGTTTTTCGTAAAACCCACCCCAGTCTTTTATAAACGATAAATGAATTTCGAATAAAGGTAGCAACATTTTAATAGTAGAAACTTTCGCTGTCCAGCAACAGACGTTTTATTATAGGCAATCACAGATTATTATTTTGAATTTGGTGCACACGCAAGTGAAGTTGAGAAATGAATTTAAAATAATGCGTTTATTAACATGCTTAGAAGAAGGAAGCATTATGGGCGGTCACGATGGAGAAACATTCTTGGGATTGTTTTTTCACCGGGTTTACAAGAAGAGGGAACAGTTTGTTTATCCCCGTTTTTACATTTCTTTTCATCTTTGTTTCATGGATAAGAAAAAGGTCGAAAAAAATGAACCGCTGGACTCTCGAAACTTGTGCTTTAGTATCAATGTTCGCCGTTAAACATGCAGTGGATTAAAGTGCCTTCCTAAGTGCACAACTCCACATTTCAATTGTCGGTACGGAGGTGGCTTGCTCGCCCTCGTCTTCCTTTGTTACGCTATTAGTAAAGTACGTATTATTGGAAGGTCGTTTCTTATTGGAAGAGCTTTCAGCAGTTAGTGTTGGGAAGCAACCGAGGAAAAGCAAGAGAGAGCAGCAAGGAGAGGGAGAGAGAGAGAGATTATAGAGCGAAACAGAGGGCAAGGGAAAGAGATGAAGTGATAGCGAACAGCATCAGGGGAATGAGACAGTAGATAGTGACAGAAGAGGAGCGGAGAGAACGGAAAAAGAGAGAGAGTAAGCGGGGAGGGCTGAGAGAGAAGCTGCGGAACCGTCGAGACAGGGGAGGGAGGCGCAGAGCGCGCGCGGGGGTGGACGGGGACGATTCTAACACTTTGCATCAGCTGTGACGCGGAGCGAGTAAAAGCCTCGTTACTAAATAATGAGCATCAAACTCAGTTTTGTTCAAGACGGTTCCCAGCTCCTGCTGCCTCGGCTCTCAAGACACTCTGAGTCGAGCCGCATCCCAGGCAATCCTTCGCCGCGCCGCCCATTCTCGGGGTCGTAAGGCTCCCAGGCCCAGGTACGCTAGGATAACGTACAGCTGGCGTCACCCGCCCATCGCCCCCCTCCCGCACCTTCCTCCGCCTCCGGACCGAAGCCGTCCCCATTGCCACCGCCTCCGTTACGGCTTACGTGTGAAGCGTCCCCGCTTTCGCCACGAAGCCGTGATCCTCGATACGAACACGAGAAAGAACGACTTTAAGGGCACTAAGTGCATGATAAATATATTTCCTGAACATTAACAGAAACACATACATATGGGCTGTTTCAATGCAATCCGCAGACAAAATGGTGAGGTAATTTAATTCAAACTCGTTAGTCAAAGTGGTAATTACGAGATCCAACTGCATGAAGAAGTGAGACGGTAAAATTAAATCGCCCACGTCTTGACACTGAAAGTATTTGTGATAAGCAAGGAGAGTTGTAAAATGTGTATTTACTGCAAAAATCTACGTAACATGTATTTACATGCAAAAATATGTAAATCCGCATTTACCCAGAGCCATCATCATCGCGACGATTTAGTTAATATTTGCGTAGAGACCGGTATATCGCATTTTTCACTAGCGCCACGCTGTCACGAGACTACGTATGAATGTATAACTAATCCGGGCGGTGGCGGTGGTGGCGACAGCGGAGAGGAGGGGGGTGCCAGTGGCGGGGTGAAGGGCGACGATACAACGCAAGGCTCGGGCGCGCGGCACCCACCGCGCGAAGCTCGGTCGCGGCACCCACCGCGTGACACGCCACTAGCACTAACCATCGCCACCGCCATTGCTAGCGCAACTGTCACACTCGCCACTCCTGCCCCACCACCAACAGCGCCACCGTCAGCGTCTGCTCGCAGGGGTGTGTAGTGGGGGAGGCTGGAAGCTTTAAGCATCCCTCTGAAGCACAGATCTGCTCAGCGACCAGCCCTGAGGCTCAATCCTCAAAATCCTTTCTGCAGTTAAAAAATAGTATCGAACGAATTGATGTTTAGGGCGCGGCATGCAGTTTACGTTGCAGGCACGTGCGCGAGTGGAAAGTTAAAGACGTTGATGTTCCACCCATTCATCGTTAGTGCATCAACACGAACGTCGTTAGTTGACATTGGTTGGCATCTGCTTACAATGGTCACAAGCCAATAAAAAAGGACATAAATAAGAATGGAAAAAACAAATCAACCTTACCAATTAATGCAAAAGTCAAACAACGCTATAATTCGTGATTTTTTTTATTCCAATCACTACATTTCATTTTAAGGAAAACAGGCGTTCATTATGTATTTCTTGAAAAGTTGGTAAAGCGACCACAAAGCGTTAACGACAGAAATTCAGACAATATAGTTCTACAGCATCGAATTTCATTTCGTGTTGAAAGGTTGGATATGGTGGTTGGTTGGGGTGACTCGACTACTATGCCCATTCTACTGTCATTATTTTCCATATGAAAATTAGAAATCATATTAAAAAAATTGAAAATCTAAAATCTTATCAAAATCCAGAAACACTAATTGTCAATTAACAATCTCACATAAAATGCAGCACCATTATAAAATTTAATTCTTTAGTTATTCCCCTTTTCAACTCCCTTTAGTAACTCTTAGTATTTAATAAGATGGCGCCGAGGAGCTTTTATCTTTTCGCTTTACGTGTTTAATCCGTAATACACAGGTAATTTCATCTATTTCAACTACATTTATTTTATTGTTATAATTTTGTTGTTTAAATGGTGTGGTTATAAAAATTATAAATTATTTTCTGCTTTGTAGGGCCACTGATGATGTAAAAAACGTTTCCGAAACATTTAGCTAATGTTTTAAAATTGAATAATACTAAAACTAATTGTGGTTGATACATCTTTTATCCTTGTTAATAATGGATTACCATAAGATCTCTGCCGCCACCACAGAATGTACTGTATATATTATTCATATTACTTTCACGCTAAAAATACATATAAATTGTGGAAGTACGGCCGGTTTCGAACCGACAGAACAGACAATTTTTCAAATAAAACAAACAGATTGCTGTATATTCAGAGTCCAAACCAATGCCTATTTTCAGTGTATTCCACGTAAAGTAGACAGTCGATTCCCATTTGCGGACTTTGTATGGGCCCAATCACCACCTCGCATTCAGACGAAACTCAGTGTAGCAGAGGGAAACCTAACACGCGACCGCGTTCGGACGGGCGCGGCAGGCGGGCGGGAGACCGGCTTTCGGGCCACGCGCTGGGGCCGGGCGTCCGGTGGCGGCGGGGGCGGGGGCGGCGCGGGCGTAGGGGCGGCGAGGGCGGCGGGGGCAGCTGCGCGCCCTACAGGCCCGCAGTCCGCAGGCCGCCGGGCCGGGCGACGCGCATGCGCGCTCGCCGCGCGCCCCGAATCCCCGCAACCCCCGCACACCGCCTCCACCGCCGCGCCCAACGTCGGCCGCCGCCGCCGCCACGTCATGGCAGCTCGAGCGCCGAGCGCACGCCACTCCGCCTCCTCCGTGCGCCTCGCCGCGTTGCGGACGCCCGAGATGCCTGCTGCCCGACACATAATAGACGCGTAACAGCCACAATGCGTGCCCCTAAACAGTGCACACGAGCAGAAAATGACCGCCGACGCACAAAAGACTATAAGGTCTATTTAACACGGCCCCGCGGATGCCTCTATTAATTAAGGACGCGCAAGCATAGACGTAGCGAACCGAAGTGTTCGGACGGGCGGCCGCGACCGCGAGAGGATACCTCACGGACGTGACTGGTGGCGGTTGTGGCGCAGCGTGGGGCGCGACGGCGGGGGCGGCATCGCCCGATCGAAGCTAAACAGTGCGAAATCGTCGGCGCGGCTGGGCCGCCACCGCTGCCGCCGCAAAAACTGGCCACACGATTCCCGGAAATGAGTGCACGCCACCCGCCAGGGCGTGATAAAAGCCCCGTGACGTTGCGGCAGGGGAAGCAGGTGTTAGCAGTGGCAACGACGTAGAATGCAAAGAAGAACGAAGATGGCAACCACAGAACAATGATGCCTGGGCGACGAACGGGGAGAGAAAACGATTGCAGCAACGAGTTTTTAAGGATAGTCTTATTGGAAGTTCATGGGGATCAGAAACTAGTCTGCCTGGGGTAAAAGATTCGTAAAGTGAATACAAGTCAGTAACGATGTTCCAACGATTCAACTAATGTAACGAAAGCAGGAATGTCGAGATCCAAAGGCAAAAAGTTGCATCGAGAATGTTATGATGCTGGAATTAAAAATAATGTAAAAGAAAGAGGAAGGCGTGATAAAGGGAAACAAAACGAGCAATGGATGTGTGAATGGTCAAGGGTGAACTAGGAATTGTGAATGGGGCAATAGTTTCAATAAAACGACAAAAAAGTAAATAATAAAATTCAATAATGTTGTTAACTTGACTCCTGTTTCCTCGACTACTACCAAGAATTTAGAATAATTCAGTAATATTTATAAATAAATGTGTTATAATTAATATCAGAAATTAGATATTTTGTGAATTTTACTTTAAGCACAATATGCTAATTATATAATTAATTCTGTATAATGGAGTCGTTCGTATACAATATAATTCAAAAACTTCATAACAGATTTAACGACAATTTCAGTCATTTAGGCAATTCTGAGTCAACAAACACCAATTATTAAGTAAGGTGTCCACGCCTACTAATGAACTTAAACTTGAATATCGTAGTCAGGAGAATTAGTCTCCTCTGGGAGTATAAATAATAAACAGCTTAAACAACAAAAACAACGTATGACGGTTTTAGACACAATGATACAAAATCAGCTTGCAGACAAATTGGTGTAAGTTGGAGAAAGTAGAGAAAGGAGAGGTAATATCACACATAAGAGTAATTTGGTGACACCGTCGCCAAGTTTGTTTATTTTCTTTTTGATAACTTACTGATTAATAACTTTTTGATAAAGTTTTATTTGGTAACTATAACAAACTAATATTCTCATATTGGTCACGCCAAGTAAAAGTGAACAGTTGTGCGAAAAATATTTGCCTTTTTTAGTCATTATACTGAGTAAATGTTACATATATCTCACAGTAAGTTGAATAGTTTATATTTAAATGCACCTATGAGCAAAGGTAAAGGAGATTTTTAAACTTTTTATGTGTTGAACTTGCTAGTTATGTGATCAGTGTTACGTGGAAGCCACTGAAATAGCGACTTCGCCCCGAGGCACACCCACGCTGTCCGCCTCAGGCCCCAAAACCTCTGTGCCCAGCGCATTCGGGGACGAGCAGGTACGCCATTGTATACAATCGCACCCGGCCAGGGTAAGGAGGGCGCGGGAACGCCAGCAGGCAGGCAGCCAAGCAAGCAAGAAAGCAGGCAGGCAGGCAGGCAGGCAGGCAGGGCGAGTCGGATTCTTTACTGCGCCTGCGTTATGCACAGCAAAGCTCAGTTAATCGCGAAGAGAGCTCCCTAAACGCTTCTATTTCAGCACCTCAACGGAAAAAATGCATGCGGGGTGTGAGGATTCGCATGAAGAAGGGTGGCGCGAAAAAAGGGACTTTTCAGGGGTTGGGAAGGAATTAACCATTGAATACTGAATAATATGCAATCTTGCATTACTTTTGCGGAAAATGTGAGACGTATATAAAAAACTACTAGACAAGTGGAATAAAGGAAGCATTACATGGAAAAGAAATTCTTCAACGCAACCAGATTTACTATTATTTGCACTGGGAAAGAGGATTATAATCTGAAATAAAACCAGCTTCTTTCCTGCGCCCGCGGTATGAATAAACAATAGGCTTATCGCTTTCCAAAACAAAGCACGAGCGCTAAGCTAAGTAATAACACGACGTCTGAGAATTTCCTAACAAATATAAACTACCGCATTATGGTGGTTATCCTTTTGGCGCATCAAGTATACGAGGTGGAATTTTGTGGAATGGTTGTTACCGCACTCCACGATATACCATACTCTTTTAAGAGGTGTTGAATAGACAAGGGTGTTCATAGTGTGAAATTGTGCACATGACATATAAGTGTCTTGTAGTTACGATGGACCAAGTGCGAACTTAAGCGTACGAATCGACTAAATCAGCAAAATCTCTTTTGAGATTTAAATTCGTAACTAAAATGACAAAAAATCAACACGTCAATTATTCATTGGTATGTTGAGTTACTGACAAATTACAGGTAATTTTTGCAATATTGTAACTTCCATCGCATATCACTGCTGCAAAGATCATGACAAACAGCATCAGGGTGGGGACCAAATTTCAAAAATAAATTTCCCTGACTATTCCTCGTTATCCAGGCTTATCAACATCAATTTCCCCATTTCCAATGAAATTAATACAAAGAAATTTGAATCATTTTCTTTATTTTCTCTTTACCGTCCTATAAAATAACGTAATGTTGCAATAATTGATCTCGAGATTTTGACGGTAGTTCGCGTTTTGTGACTCCTTAATACTTCCTTAAAATTAGTATTTTTAAAAAAGTATGTCAGTCCGTCTGTGGAGCCTAAACCGGACATAGAATTTTCTCCTAAATATATACTCTGTGATTGATCTGGTTTAACTTAAGATCTTGGGAATTTAAAACGGATATAACATATTAGGGGATACTATAAGTTAAGCTAACACATTTTCATAACTGGCAACAAATGGCTCCATTTTTTTCACTTAAATTCTTTCTTTGAATAGAGGATAGTATGTTTATGAGCATAAACAAGTTTGATTTACATTATAACCTCTCAATTTTGTTTAAATTGTTTCGGACCTCCCTCCCACTGCAAACACATTATTGCAGTAGTAGACTTTGTTCATAAGGAAATCGATTCTCCAATACTGGGACTTAATGTCAAATACATCACATACAGTTGTTTTTTTTTTATTTTACATAAGGATTTTCCCTTTTATTTTGAATCAAATTGTGTCGATTGCTAAAATATATCAACATGTAAAGAAACACTTCATTTCTTCCTTATAGTGCTTAAAGTGTGATTATGTTAAAGTGAGAAACGAAGTTTAAAAAATCCAAAACTGTACTTTTTACGAAGCACTCCTTCTCCACCACTGACTCGAGAGATTTTTTATACACTAGTGTTTTTAGATATTAGAACTTCAAAGAACTTCATGTGTAGGTCTTTCAAAGTAGTAATTTTCCTACCATTGTGTGTCAAATCCTGTTAATTTTTCAGAAATTTATAAACAATGTTTTCTCAAAAAGCTCCTCCAATCTAACGTACCATACACTAAATAACACAAGTGTAATTTTTTTAAAAGTGATTTTTCCAAATTCACGCTTTTTTTAAGCACTCAAAGGTCCTAAAATTTTACCTTAATTTTTACATTTCAGACATTTCATAGTTTAATGAATATGTGATCACAATTGCTTTAAATAGCAGAAATTTCTCGAAACCTCAAACGTTTTTAGTATAAAAGAGCTCATTATTAAAACACCTTCAAACCATATTTTCAGAACAAAAAAGTTAATTTTTTCGCGAAAAGCCTCCGGTAAAAATGTATTTCCTTTCCTACAATATTTCCAAAATGTGATTTTGAATAAGCTACTAGGAGCCCAAAGTTAAGAAAACGTGAAAAAGGTAAACGTGTTTGCTTCAACACAATAAACAGAATTTTATGTATCCATTAAAATGGTATCAGAAAGTCCCTGCTATTCTGTGGAACTAGTTATATATTAAGATTACTTACAAACGACAGTTCGTTTGAATTAAACATTAGATTATTTATCAAAGCTTCGAGAATTATTTTCTTATAACAGCATTACAGCGTATGTATCCTTTTGCACTTACTGCTACAATTTACTTTAATTGAAAAAAATTACCGAAAATAAAACTATGTCGTGGTTTTCTCCTCACTATTCTTCTGGATATCGAATTCTCAGACACTGTCCATTTTTTTCAGATTCGTCGTCATTTTGTGCACGATGTCAATCTCATATCCTGGCTTAAATAAAACATTTAAATATTTTAACAGATAAACAAGGAAATGGAAAAGGCAAGGCTATACTGAGCCACCGAAAATAGTGACTGGGCAACAGCACAAGTAAGATGCTGTCACTAAAGTTCCCATATTTTAGAGGTTGTAGGCAAATCTGTGGTAGGTTGACATAAGCCGATTTAGTTGAAGGAGTCTTCCGGTAAGCCGCCAGCGTTCCTGAGAAACGAAAAGATGGCAGGGGTCGGAGAAGAAAGACTCCCATGGAAAGGAAGATTTCTACCAAGATATCCGAGCGTAGAATAAACTCCGTCCCTTCACAAAAGGCTGAAACAGTTCACGAATTCCAAAACCAGATCAGAAACCAAGTGTCAAGAGATCGCCACGAAAGAGCAAATACGGTCAGGGAACGACATTCCAGTAACAAATTCGAAGACACAAATAGAGCACACTTGCATACATTTATACAGCCGCTACGACGAAAACTTCAAACACGAAAACAATTCCTAGAAGGCAGCTATCGCATCACTGGGCCATAAAGGCGAACTGGGGTTGCTATAAATCAAAATTCTCGGTAATCCTAACAACTCAACTGACAAGTTTACAAGTTTCTTTCAATAGCCTCACATTCTACAAGGACTGTAGTTCTCACAACGGTAGTTGATCCTGCAATGCAGCTGATCGCATATGTGCGTGAACAAGGACACTTCATTCTCATACACATTTCAAAATGAAATTACAGGAACGTAATAACAAACACTCATACACATATAATGGAGATAACACTGGCTTGCCTGCAAAATGGGGTAACATTACATTCATTAAAATGACATTTAGGTAGGCCCTGACACTCCCTAAAGAAACAAGATAAAATAGATTAATAAGATTTCCATGAAAATAAAATAAACATGTCACAGTATGTGCCAGGCTGAGTTTAATTTAAATTTAATTGTTTCCCATAAATGCAGATAAATACAGTGAAGAGTATCTGAAAATATCTCTTCACAAAATTAACTTTTTTTGGGTCTTGAACATAAAAATGTTTTAAAATAGTTTGGCCCACTAAGGTGACATGCATATTTAATATCAGATTTGGTTTCGAAACATAACGAGGTGCCACATAATGTACGAGTCTATCACCTCAATGAAGCACACTTCCACATTCTGACGAGTAATGCTATGCGATAACAGTGTAAAAACTAAAATAATAAGTCTATAAACATAACTAAAATAATAAGTCTATAAACTACGGTGAATCAGTCATGAATGTGCATAACCAATAACCACAACGTACATTAAAACAAATTACCTTTCTACGATAACATTCAAGCATGTAATGAAGAGACGCGGCACTTGAATGAAATATGAATGTTTAGAAAGTGAAATAAATAGATCGATACACTTAAAACAGTTATTCAAAAATAGAAATGAATGCACGAAATGAATTTGCTTTAATGAACACTAAGAAGAGGTCACGGTTTCGGAATATAATTTTATTAACTGTTGCATTAGCATTAAACTTCTTTCATTGAAAATGATTTGGTCGGTAAATCTCCAAATTTTTCACGAAAGGGAGTACTTTTCGGTGCACAATATCTATGTTGACAAGGGTTTAAAGTGGTATTCATAGCGAAGTCGTTTTCAATGCAACACAACCTCTTTCATTCCATGTGGCATAATGGAAGTGTTAACAACTCGACACTATACACATTTACTAAGAACAAGTGATATTACCAATTTTTTTCAAATTCGTGAAATCGTTCTTGAAACTCCCAGTGCTGGGTTCCATTAGAGCACGCAATGAGAATCAACAATTAAGAAGGTAAGTCACAAGTAATTAATTCAATACACTATCATATCAAAGATTCGTTAGAATAATAATAATAATTAAATATAAATTAAATGTTGGGAGAAACAAGACTGTCTCTTGAAATATAATGGTGAGTACTGAACTTTTGATGACATCACATGTCCCATGCAAAACTGACATTGTTAACATTAACTCTAAATAAGTTTTTTATTATTATTATTCAACCTTTTTTTAATTTTTTGATATTTAAAAAGCCTTAAAACACTATTTTGCCCTCCGCATATTTTTTTTCTTCTTATTATTAGTTGTTTATCTTTATGGTCTACAAAAATTTTCTTCATACATTAATACTTCCTAATATTTTCGATTCAAAGAGTGCGGAGCATCATAATAAAGACATCAACATTCAGGCCTTAATCATACTCGTGTCATTTCACTTACCACAAAAGATTTCCTCCGCACCACTCACGCAGCAAGGCACGCAGGTGTAATGATCGTAAGATCGCTAGCCGGCATATGGGATTGTGCAGGTCCTGAGACGGAAGGCAAGCTAGCCAAGCAAGCTGCAAAAGAAGAAAGAATATTTCATTAATAAAACCCTCGATTCTGCCACATGAACATTCAGTTGCAACTCGCGAGGACGCGAAAAGCATTTCGTATGCGTTGCTCGCCCGGAAATTCCATCTCCGAATGCAGAAAAAAGGATCTCTGGGCGCGACATTCCATTATTACTATAAGAACACCGGAAAAATTCAGAGAGGAAAAAGGACATAAGCCAGTAAAGGCGTTAAGGTGAGAAGATAAGCCGCAGGCTTGGGAATGGATATACAGACCATAGTACCCCACGCGTGAGGGAGGAAGAAAGAAGTTTAAGAGCGGCACATACCAAGAATCCAACTATTTCCTCAGCTCCTTGGCTTGAGAAATGTGAAAGAAAAGAACCGAGGCGACAATGAAGAGTGTACATAAAGGAGAAGTGAAAGGAGGACTGCCGAGGGAGGAGCCGCCGGGCTCTTTAGCTGGCAGAGTGGATACCGCTCCGGGCTCCCTGCGCTACTACTCCAGCGGTGGAGGGAGCGGCGACAGTGGCCAAGGCAGCCAGAATACACCGCTACGTAGCGCTGCACGGTGGGGTAAAATCCGCAAAACCTGTCCAAAACACAAATAAGGAGCCAACCGCATTAAAAAAATGTTATCTAGTGGTTTTGGGGATCGCTGATCCTAACCTGATTTTACAGAATTTTTACAATTAAAAATAACAGAGCTAATAATACATAAACAAATTAATTTATAATTTATTTGACAAACACATCAAATAAATGTAACGTATCCACTACTTACTTCAGACTAGACAACTGATCGACAAAAACAGCGATGCAACACTATCAGTGACTTCGGTACAGTTTAGGAGATTTGGTACCGACAGCTAGCAAAGAACAGGGTTTGTAAAACAGAATATATATGGAATCTCGTCAGAATTACTTCGTAAAGGCCAGTAGTGATTTTTAACATAATTAATTAAATAAAATTATCTAAATCATGCATCAAAAACTTCATGTAAACAATGAATGTGTGCAAGTACACATACAATAATAAATAATGCAATAACTTATGGTATCATATTAAAGAAGCAGGAACGTGCTTCAGTTACCCCTCAAAATGTTCTTTCAAGTGTAGTCATTTAATGACATTCCATTGGGTTGAAAAACATATTTCGGGTAAATGGTTTGTTTTTAATATTTGCCTTACACTTTGTAAATGTTTTGAATATTCATCAATAATTTTATTCAATATACAAGATAGTGTGAGCTTGCGAACGTAGGAATTTCAGTTTTCTGTTTGTGAATTATCGACATTTTAAGTTCTGTAAAACAAAAAAACAAATATTTGGAAAAATAGATTAGTGAAACATTTTTAATAACCGTGGTAATGCTCTTCACTTTCATCTTTTCTTCGAAACGTCTTACTTGTCATATTTCTTGTTCTACAACTGTATTAGCGGATATCTGCAGCTAATTGTTATAAACATTATTAAATATCTAATAATTGACTTTTTATTACAAAAAAATTCTGTAGAAGGTGAAGGTCGTAATTTGTACTATGTGAAAATCTAAAATTGTAATAATACAAATAAGCCCTACATAGTTGAAAGCAACTTGCACATTGCCAATTTAAAAAATGTAGCGATAGATTTCAAATGATTAGACCTCGGAATTTTAGGCACAAAAACATATTATTTAAGAGCGTAAAAGAGGCAACAAAATTATGAAATTAGGCACCATTAGACATGAAAAGTGGCGTTTTTGGCACTTAAAATTAATTATTAAATTATTAATCCAGGCACTTAAAACATTAGACATAATATGTTATGTTTCTGTCATCTAAAACTCATCACAAACGGATTTAATTAGGTACTTTTAATTTTTTTAAGTCAAGTATTTTTACATTTTTGAGTGACTACAAGCATATTATTTTATTTACTTTAATTTATTTTCATTTCATTTATTCTTTCATTTTTTTCATTCTCAACCTGTCAACAGCGCAGCTACATCGGGGTTGGGTGTATTAGTAGTCGATTTCGTATTCGATCAGGGAATATTCGCGTTTTGGGAAACTCTGGAAAGTATTTGCGTTTCGGTAAAACAAATTTAAAAAATTGTAATTAAAACTCCATATTTCTTTAAAACTTCTTGTTTTAGGCAAAAAATTATTAAAGTAGACATCAACGCCCTTTTAGAACATTTTAGGTACTATTAGATGATTTTAATACATCTACTTTTTCATGATTCGTAAACATCTGAAATTATTTTTGTCCTAAAATCCGACGTCTACTAATGATATAGATAAACCTTCAAAAATAACATAGTCTTGCCACATATGATTAAAAGAAATTCAAGTTAAGCATTGCGTTTTGATGTGCTAATGTGTTTTCGCGGACGATATTTTTAGTGGTTCTACGACTTTATTGGCAGATACTAGCAACAAATTGTTATAGATACTACTAAAGAAGATATTAATTGATATTTTAAAATATTTAAATCGGTGGTAGTATATGGAAGTTCATTTTAACCTTAAAAAAAAACAGTTTAAACGAAAATATGCGCGATCGAGCGCGTAGCCGTATATCACAACGGCGAGATGAGTTCGTTTACAAAATCGAGTATCCTTCTAGGGAGAAACGAAACTTCTATAATAGGTTGGGATTGATCACTAGAAATACTTTTCAACCTGTCATGTAATTACCATGTGAAGTGGGCTAAATCCTTTGAAAAGGTACTTAAGTTGAAAGCCGCATACTGAAGGTTTTTTTTTTTTTTAATGAAATATAATGGTGAGTATTTTATGAAATATAATGGTGAGTACTGAACTTTTGATGACATCACATGTCCCATGCAAAACTGACATTGTTAACATTAACTCTAAATAAGTTATTGATTATTATTAAACTTTATTTTTAAATTTTTTGATATTTAAAAAGTCTTAAAACACTATTTTTTGAGTTCCTCATTCACTTCTCGGCCATCCTGACGATTCGACACGGCAGTTGCCGATGATCGACAATAAATATATTTGATGAGCTCTGCTATCTTTGCATGATGATGGAGACAACCTATCCCCGAAACATGTTGCAAATCATATGAAAACCGAGTAATAAATAAAATTATGCAACAAATTGTCTGTCTATAAATAATGTGGGGCTTCTCTCCTTCTTAAGAAATGGTATAGAAATATTCATAAAGACAGCCTTTCCAACCTTTCACGAGATACACTCAATTTAGTTACAAAACCTAAGATCCAGAAACAGAGAATATAGAGGGACGTCTTTTAAGCGATGAAAAACACGAAAACTCCGTTCCAGTTCCTCGGGTTTCACATAGAAAACACCATTCTCTTAGCTTAAAAGCAGCGAGAGGCAAGAATATTTGAAGGGACGGGAAACGAAAAATAAGCCTCCGCGTGAGCACGAAGACGTCGCCCAGGCAGCAGAAAGAAAAGGTCGAAGGCTAACTCCCGCCTAGGCATTTAAAGCAACTGCTTATGTTCATCATCGAAACTTCATGCACGAGAATATGTGACAAATAAGCACAGAAGCATACCATGTTTTATTGTTTACAAAATATCTCGTTGCTAATGATTTTACTTTCTTGGGTACGTCGTGTAGAAAGTTCGGTAATGCTGCAAAATATCGATGCCGAAAATATACGTTTTGCCGTAAATAGCGAAAATTGGGCATATAAAAGCGATTAATGTCTGATTTTTCATGAAAAACCCTGAAATTTCGAAAACTGCGAAAGTTCCGTTTTTAACCAGTCTTACATTCGTATTGAAGCTGGAGATTTCTTTCTTAATGCAAGTATTAACACTTGTAATTATTTCAGGAACATATTTTGTTATTGTGAGTAGTTTCTGCTTAATTAGTTTTTGCGTAAGCATTTAATTACTGCAGAAGCAGTTCTGCAAAAGCTTTCACGAGTACATTAAAAAATTCAGTTATCACCACCCCTTCATATGAGAATATGGTTTCGAGAAATAATCCGATATACAAGCTCTGTATCTCAGACACAGTTGCATAATTCACCTCTTTGCAAACGCAGACTCTGCGGGGCGTCAATGGACTTCTCTTAAAAGCAACGCACGTGATTTTTTTACATCCCGGGGAGTGCATCTGCTAGTACTTTTTGAGCGCTTCGCAGGTGGTCTCCAAACGAATGGAAGGCTTGAATTTGGGTTATTTGCCAACCTTAACCCAACGGAAGTAATATTGAGATACACAAACATGCGAAACATGCATTTCGACCACACCTATTTGGCGATATAGTCAATTGCTTCGCAAGAATTCTTGTATTTACGACAATATTAATTCTTTTATCAAATAGTTTCATCCTTTTTCAGACCTCTGGTAATCTCTTTTTTGCCTCACAGAATTAGTGTGGTAATGGGTACGCAAATGTAAACATGCGAATACGCCTCGGAATAAACGAAGGCATGATTTTCCCAGATGTTGAGAATCAAGCGTGTTGCAGGCACATCACCTCAGGTATTCATCTTGGTTTAATTAGAGTAAAGTACCAACGGTAAAGAGGGGCGAGGATGTGAGAAATAAAACAGCAGATAACACAATCATTTCCTATTGAAGATAAAGTGTGAGAAAATGAACCGAGGGACGTGTTCAGAACTCCACTGAAATTATCCTTCATTATGCCGGTCTAAGAGGCGGAAAATAAACGAACGCGCGATTACTACTCCACTGTCTCGGATGATAATACCATAGACGAAATGTAACGACGTCTGTGCAGATATCGTAAATTAACAAATTGTTTTTGGCGCAAGTGTTTCATAAGTTTCGACAAGTGTGCGAAGCGTCGAACTCGCGACTTATATTTTATGATCCTGGAGATGCAGCTTTCTCACCATCGTGCTTCGCCCTCCCCGAGGTAGGGTCGTTGAATCCCCTTGGAACATCTTGCGCTCGTAGTTTAACGCGGCGGCTCGCTCGCGCGGCTCAGTCTGCCTACCGCCTCCCGCTTCACTCAACTGCGCTTCCTTCACCGACATTAGCCGCCGCCGCCGCCGCCGCCGCCGCCGCCGCCGCCGCCGCCGCCGCCGACGACGACGACGACGACGGCGGCGGCGGCGGCGGCGGCGGCGGCGGCGGCGGCGGCGGCGGCGGCGGCGGCGGCGGCGGCGGCTTCGCAGCGCGCAAGTCTACCTGGAATCGTTTCCGGTAATACCTCGGTTGCTTGTAGCTACCTCAAAAACGTGACGCCATGAGCACGAAACGTGGACAGAAAGCGTACGTCGAGCACCTCTCGCGTGACGCGCTGGGACGTCCGAACACGTGCCAGGCTCATAAATATCCCGGAACGTCTTCCACAATTAAAGGGTACTCATAGCTTCCCTGTCGGGAACTCCTTGCTCGGACATGGCCGAGAGCCTTCGAGACTTTCTACGCGGGCGCCGAAGCAAAGGTACCAACAGCAAAAAAAAAAAACAAAACACAAAACAGCTCGCGAGGGGATAAAGGGGATCTGTCCTTTAAAACGCACCAAGTGATCACCGACAGGAATGCACGACTCGGGTGCATGATCAAAGTTGCACCTTTGAAGCTTTCCACAATTAGTATTGACACAACCCCTGCGTCCGTATTCCATTTCACAAGCCGAATACCGCCAGGCATCAGTCCAATACCATGAACATGCAAGCTATTTAGCTATCGGATATATATCTAATGCCTTAATAACCACCATCGATTATAACGCACATTTTAACACATACATTACAGGCTTTTGACGTTTATTTCGTAACTGCGTCTATCAAACACAGCGTCACTTGAATTTTCCATAATTAGTTGCTATTCATTTAATCCAGTGCAATACCAACAGAACGGAACGTTGATCAGGTACGGTGACTGGGGACGAGGTAAGCAAATGAGCACCAAAACACAGGACAATTTCAAACTGACCATCCATTGCGTGCGCAGTGAAAACAATAATTTAATCACACAATCCATTTTGGCTTTGTGTCCTATAAATAAACAATCGAAAGTTATAACTAGGTGGGCTGGGTGTATGGGACCTGGCCAGTGGGATGCCGTGAAGCACCAAACACTGTTCGAGAGTAGTGATGGAAACAACCAACGCATGACGCATTTCTCAAACATTCGCTACTGCAAATGGGATTAACGATACGGCCGAGAGCGACGAAGTGAAAATGTGTCAGATCTCGTAACTTGAAGCGGAAAACGAAATAAGATTCACCCAAAGAAAAAAAGAGGTTTATTTTACGAGTTCCATCATTTATAAAACAAACAATTCTACGATTCAGCTAATTAGGAAAAATACTAATTAGAGGAGAAGTTTACTTCACTTGTGACGCCTTTTATTTTTGGACGAATCGAAAAAGACTTGCTGGGAGGCATCTATCGGGTTGTCTCTGCTTGTGTGTGTTTTAAACTCGTTGTTACCTGGCTAAACAACACAACGCGGCAAAATTACGTTCCATGACATCTGCCATTTTTTCTTGATCTGAAGTGTACAAGCGTCGGTAGGCTTCGAGTACACAATTTGTCCAACGTAATCCTTTTAAAAGCTCCTCGACAATCAGAATTCAATTCACAGCTTCTGAGGTAATTCTTTTCAACAAATATCGAATTTGAATGTTTTATTCATAAAACCCAATTGAAAAAAACATAATAATAGTGGTAATAGTACATAACATCACTGAAAGAACACTGGAATTTCAAGTAATGTAACGAAATACATTGGCCAGCTCCTTAACTGGTGTCGAAAAATACCTAGCCGCCAGGACCAGAATATGAAACCGCCAGAATCACAAAGCATCGGAATACAGAAATGTCCGAAGACACGGACCTAATATCGTGGATGGTGTGCGATCAATATCATTTAAGCCCTCCTCACTACCAAAGTAACCCGGAAATTGCCCGACTGCGCACTGCCGTTCTTCAGAACGCAGTGCGCAGTCGTCTCAGAAAACTGAAACTACTCGACGCGTTTTCCAGAAACGAAAAGCGCAGTGCCGTGAAAACATTTTTCATTTCGGAGAGCGCTTGAGAGAGGGAGAGAGAGAAAGAAAGAAAAAAAAGAGACGGAGGGAGAGAGGGACGGAGAAAGACAAAGATGCGAGGGCGAGAATCTGTATCGAGGACGCTTCGCAGCGCTCACTTACGCCGGCGAGCGCAAAGTAATTTTAATTACGAGAACATTCCGAAGGGTTCAGAAACGAGCGCCGCCAACGCCGCCCGCCCGCCCGCCCGTGCTGCGCGCCGCGCCGCGCCGCGCCGCGCCGCGCCGCGCCGCGCCGCGCCGCGCCGCGCCGCGCCGCGCCGCTTGCTTTCGCTGTCGCCGTCGGCGGCGATGCCGGGGAGGGGTGGCGTGGGCTCTCTCCGTACAGGGTCAGAAATAACGTGGCAATAGCAGAAGCGCACCGGCACGTCGCGAACGAGAAACAAGTCAACACTTCATTATCTAGCGCGGATGGAATTCGCTCCTGAGAACGAAAGGGAAATATTGCGGAGTTGACGAGTCCAATGAAAGGACTGACATGGAATGGCACCGAACAGAGAGTTTTGTATTTTGATATTATTATTATTATTAGTATTATTATTATTATTGTCATTATTATTATTATTGTCATTATTATTATTATTATTATTAGTAGTAGTAGTAGTAGTATTAGTATTATTATTATTATTATTATTATCATCATCATCATTTCGCGAAGACACATCATAATGAATCATCACAACATGCATGACATTAATAGTTCGTTATTTATATAGTATATATCTTTCTTATTCACTACTTTTTAAGTGTGTACTCGCCCAGAAAAATACCAATAGGCAGAGGAAAGAAAGTGTATGTGAAAGTTGATGTCGGTGAGAAGTGCTCCGTTTCGAATGGAATAATAGGGACTTCTTAGAAGGCTGTATATGAAAATGCAAAATGTTTTAAATTGATTTAGTAGTTCCTGGAAGGCGACACCATACCAAATGCCTGGCGATTCCATTAGAAAAAAAAATTGGTATTATTTATAAAACTAAATTGTTTTGTTACTATTTGTAATACATTTCTAAGGTCGCTTTATAACAACTTGGTCATATAGAGACAACTATGATTGCCTTAACTGTAGGGGGAACTATAGGAAGAACACGTAAGAACAACACGAACACACAAACACTCATGCCCAGGTGGGTATTCGAACCCTAGACCCTTCGAGCCTACAGCCTTAGCGACCTCGGCTATCGAGTCCGGCTATAATAATTATTGTTGTTAAATAGCGGAATAAACAGTTGTAATCATATTCTCTGTAGTATGTAAAGAACTGTTGTACTGTATTAATACTGTATAGTTATTGCGGTATTATGCAGTTTTTGATAAAATATTTAATTTATAATTGTTATATGAGAGAATTTTATTTGTTCTTGAGGAGTGTGTATTGCGACTTTTCGAAAAACAACATTGTGTGTCTTTGTTCGGCAGCGCTATTGCTGCTGCATGTCACTAGTTTAATTTACTATTGGTATTTTTATCCAAAAAGTATTAGAGATTCGATAATCTTACAGGTTTAGGATCGAGAATTAAAAAAATGGTTCACCCATTTCTCTTAAAACCCGAAAGCTAAGGTGATTGACGGATCATAAATTACGACGTGATGAGGCCATGATGTAATGAAAGACACTTGAAATACATAAAATCGACGATCGCCGAAAATAACGCGAGGAACCCCGTAAGAAAGAGCATAGAAGATGATTTTAATTCAATTTTTATTTAAATTAATACTCTACCAGATTCAGAGCCAGTTCATTGATAAAGAATAACTAATACCTTTCGAAATTTCCACAATTGGAAAATATATAATGTTGCCCACACGAAATTGAGTTGTAGTTGAAATATAGTCAACATTTTTATGTTGACCGAATTTTCCTGTCTAGCCTGGCGTGCCATGCTATGACGATGACCATGCCATGACGATGAGGTGGCGTCCGAAAAAATAACACTCGTGAAGACCGAAGGGGAGGCTTTCTCTGCGGTACCCCTCAGCTTCTCGGGCGGGGCCACGCGTGGGGAAGGGATTGGGAAGAGGAAGAAAGGGTGGGTCTGCAGGCGCCGCCGTTCGCGCCGGCGGGTGGGCGCGGGAGACGTCGCGAGGCGTCGACTGGTGACGCGCACGCGGCGCCGCGGCGGGCCCAAATTTGCCGTTGCTAGGCGACACGGCCTGCCATGTGATACCCGTCTCCTCTCCGCCGCTGGATATGGACGGCCCCAGCGAGCTCCCATCGGGGATCGCGGAGCTCAATAATACGAAATTCCGCGCTCCCCGTACGCCGCCGCCGCCTACTCCGCACAGTGCGAATTTTTTCTCGTTCGGACGGGCGAAAATAAGCGAAAACGAAGCCCTTCGTGCCTCCTTTCCTGCAGTTGTCAATATCTCAAGACGATGTTTAGCATAGATATTAATTATTACTTGCCAGTCCATTTTAATTGGCTAAGAAGTAGTATGGTGTAATCAAACGTCATAAGTTATCTTGCTGGTAGTCGAATACGCCAAAAAAATCGTAGATATTTCTTTCAGAGTAAGCCTGACGTAAAACGGACCTTGTTCCCAACTCTATAGCACACCTGCCTATACGAAGAGGGTTAAAAAAACATAAGCACAGCTATTGCAGTTTTAAGGGCTCAAAAACTATATGATATAACATTATACAGCGACTTATCTAAGAGTATACGCCTTTTTATTTTCACATTATTTTCTCGCTTATTCCTCGACGAGCCGAGTGGACTCTTCCCACTAACCAATCATGTGCACTGGGCACCGTCTCTGAAGGGTAACAAGAAATTATACTGCACATTCTCGCGATGCATCTTAGAAAGCAAAATGCACTTCCGTAGGTCACAGTTCACAAAGTGCGAAAACGAGGCATTCGACACGCTCTCTTTCGCCCGGGCAAACACGCGCGGTTTCGCACTGTGGCGCGCACGCGGCCTTCGAGGAGCCGGACGGCGCTGGCGCGCTCGGCCGGACGAGCGACCGTGCGCGGGGGCATACGCGTACATTCCTCCCGGGAGTGGTAAACTAATAAAAAATTCTCGCAGTTGGCTCCTCTCAAGTGAACAGTGGCAGACGATACGCGTCCGTCCGTACGCCTGCATCCCTCAGCCCCCCCCCCCCCCCATCTCCTCTCCTCCCCCACCCGCCCGTGGGCCGTCCTTTGAATTCGACCGGAATGCGAGGCAACGTTTCAAGTAAGGAGAGAGAGCTTCTGACGACCGACTCCAATAACAACAAATCCCATTCTGAATGGAATTACCACTTGGTAACGATGTTTGGAACGCGCAACACGATGTATGTGTCTTCCGTGCTTGCGTAGGAAACGGGCTCCGTTAGAAACAGAACATCAACATAATTGCGTGTGGTTCTAGCACATGGCGCAACCCTGGAGGCGGCCGTGAGATAGGACCAATGCAGAAAAAATTCGAATCAATGCATTTTAATATTGAAATATTGCCTGATTCACAACAACACAAAAATGGACTAAAAAGCATTTAAAATAAAATATATTATGTCATTAGTAACGAAATTATGTTAAATGGCCTCTTACATTTCGGTATATGATCATCCGCCTATTTACGAGCAGCTGCTTCATGCGTTTCACAATAACGACACATTAATGTAATGTTAATTATCGACTTGACAGTTTGCCGTAATAACCTATACAATTACTCTCAATATATAGTGCTTACTGCAGGAATAACAATACACAGAAACAACAGCATAATTTCGTAGCATTTAAAACATAACGATTGAGGAATTATTGTCTTATCATATACAAATACAATTAGTATTTCCTCCAGCAGAAACATTGTGAGGTGTCGTAACATGAAATAATTAGTACTCTGAAATCAAAAGGAATATCTTCTAATGACATTCGGAAATTTTAAAAAAAGTACTTAATAAAATCAATAAAGAATAGCTGCAGTAACTCATTACATAATATGAAGACTTCCCCGATATGGTCCCTTAACACAACCACAAGCCATAGTCGTTAATAAACAAGAAAAAAGAAGTAATGAAAAGGAACCACTGTCACTGTCACAAACCGCGTTCTGATGTCGTCAGCGCTCTAAACTAAGCACTCGGATACTTTTACTGTCCGCTTTATCGTCCCTTTTAATTTTTAAATGGGTATTAAACGGTGGCATCTTTTACCTATTCTCCAGCCACGAAACCATAGCTCAAAACGCGCGGAATTTCCTCATTATCCCTCCGAAAGACAGACCTCGTAAAAGTCTGCCTCACGATCGTTTTGAGAGCACCTCGCCCGAACTCAAAAATACACTTCGCAGGCATTACGGCATAAATGATATATGAAAATTTTAAGACGTGAGATTCTCGTCAGAATACGTATAGACGTTTCATAACCTGAAGTCCTCTCGCTCTCCCAACAGTACGGCATATATTCCGATATCAGCTGCATTCAATACGAGTGCCGGTATAAAGTGACACATAAAAAGAAAACATCAACATCGAAGATGCACTGAAATGTGAGAGGAAAAACAAAGGCAGGAGAGTATCCCATAAAAAGGTAGAAAGTGAAGAGTTGGAATTTAAGAGGGAATCCAGAGAGAGATGGGTTGGAAAGACGGAGATGAAGAAAGTACAATAAACAGTTTCATCCGGACTTGCGTATACTTACAAAATGTAGAATTATTCACGAAAGATATCAGTCACAACATGTGCGTTTACGATTCCAAAATTACTCCGCATGTTCAGGCAAAAATGAAACACATTTCGAAAAAAAGAAACCGACGCCAACAAAAATTCCGTGGATACTAGAAACATCGTACAGAATGTTCCAATAACCGCCAACAATGTATAAATATTCCAGTACCCGCCAATAAAATAAATGGACCCAGGAGAGAAGACACGCCGTGAACGAAAGGGGTATATTCCTAGCACACACGAGCCTTTCCCAGAGTATGGAAACAATGCATTCAGCGGCAACGGTAGAGGAAAAACTCTATTCACTCTCCCCACCAGGAGTTTTGTTACAGTGCGCCAAGTTAAACACGGGGACCCCAACGCACGTGTGCACGTGCGCACGTGCAGCATGACGTGGGTACATGCTGTAACCCTCACAGCCAGCTGGAGCAATTGCTTCACACAAACGCCCTTCTTCACATGGTCTCCTACGCAAACTGCACGCGAAAAAGGACCAACCGAGCCTTATTTTGCTGCGAACGCTTACACATGCTGCGCTAGTTCTTCATTTCCTTGTATCTCGATTATTATATGTTTTGCCCTGGGATTAAATACATTTTCGCAGACCACATCCTAGCAGGATCTGGCAACTCAAAATTGGATACCATGATGATACAGATAGTATTCACTGCAATGAATTCTGAGAATCGTGGAGGCAACAAACTAGCTTTGTAGAATATAATTTCCGGAAACGATGTCCATTTATGAAATTTAATTGCTTATGAAAACCTACAGCGTCTTCATTTCGAAAGAAACCTTAACAGGGACAGAAAGATTTTAAATGTAAGTAAATATACTGAAGATCCAAAAAACTGGGCCAGCCATGCGAAATGAAATAACGAGATCTGGAACCAATCGTTGTTAGATCGGCTACTGCTGCTACAATGGGATGTTATCACGATTTAAGTGAGTTTGAACGTGGTGTCAGAGTCGGCGCACGAGAGATGGGGCACAGTATCTCCGAGGTCGCGATGAGATTTGGATTTTCCCATACGACCATTTCACGAGAGTATATCGTGGCGTGAATATATTGAATCCGGTAATACATCAAACCTTCGGCACGACGACTGAGGACAATCATTACAAGAATGACAGAAGTGCAACTCTTACGCAAATTGCAGCAGATTTCAATGCTGAGCCATCAACAAGTGTCAGGGTGCGAACCATTCAACGAGACATTATCGATATGGAGTTTCAAACCCGAAGGCCCACTCGTGTACCTTTGATAACTGCAAAATAGAAAGCTTTACGCATCGTCTGAGCCCGTCAACACCGACATTGAACTGTTGATGACAGGAAATACGTTGGCAAAACATTCTGTCTGACAAAACTCGTTTCACATTGCTTCGAGCGGATGGACGAGTACGAGCATGGCGACAGCCTCATGAATCCAGGGTCCCTGCATGGCAACAGGGGACAGTTCAAGCTGGTGGAGGCTCTTGAATGATATGAGACGTGTGCAGTTGGAGTGATATGGGACCCCTGATACGTCAAGATACAACTCAACAAGCATCCTGTCTGATCACCTGCATCCATTCATGTCCATTGTGCATTCTAACGAACTCGGGCAATTCCAGCAGGACAATACAACACCCCACACATCCATAATTGCTACAGGATGGCTCCAGGAACACTCTTCTGAATTTAAACACTTCCACTGGTCACCAAAATCCCCAGAAATGAACATGATCGAGCATATCTGGGATATCCTGCAACTTGTTGTTCAGAAGAGATCTCCACCCCTCGTACTCTTACGCGTTTATGGACAGCGCTACAGGAGTCATGGTGTCAATTACCTCCAGCACTATTTCAGATATTAGTCCAGTCCATGACACGTTGTGTTGCGGCACTACTGCGTGCTTGCGGGGGCACTACGCGATATTAGGCAGGTTTTTTTTTTTTTTTGCTGTTCAGTGTATAAATGCGCAACATTTATAGCGTTGTCAGAAAATTCACGCATATTGACTAGCTAGCTCTCGAATTTTAAATGAAATACTTGTACATAAAAATAAACTTGAAGCATTATTACCTCAAGAAATAAAAAAAAAAACACATTATAAAATTAGTTATTTTTTTCCTTCCCACACTTCACTGCACACTTTTTTTGCATCCAGTAGCAGTATGAGAGAAACTAAAGAGTCCACTTCAAAATTACTTATAAAATTGTCAGGAGCTAAAAAACTTGCCCACACGTACACTGGATTAGTCCGCTTTTTTTTACAATTAGAGAGGTGGTTTGTGTGGTCTAGAAGCTCTGTCTCAAAGAACCTCCATAACTTGTCCGGCTGTAGACGCCATCCACCGAGAGAGCAATGAAGGCAAAAGCAGGCTTGTTACAGGACGAGGGGGGAACGAATAGGGCGTGAAAACAGGAGCAGCGCGAGTCCAATGCTTGCTCTCATCCAAAAAGAATAAGCGCATGAGCAACATTTTGATTGCGAGTACGTAGCATGTACACGGCACCTCGATGCCACTGCACCCCTTCCTTCCCTCCGCCACCAGTGGCACCGTGAAGCTGCGAGCTCACACGCAGCGGAATTTTAATAAGAGAAATGAACATAAAACGCGAACTTGCAACCAATATATAAAAATGACTTCGATGAAGAGATAGTATTGGCAATGAAAAAAAAGTTGTTTGAAAATACCTCGGCCAAGTTCATGATTTAACCACGATAGCGGGCGAGCTTATTAGCTTTTCCACAAAACAAACTAATACCTCATCGTGTACAGTACGCGCTGCCTCTTCAATACAATTAAATGTAAAGTCGATTGTGTATTTCGAGGTACAAGTACTGCGATACATTTATTTGCATTTACACAAAAGAAAGGGTAGGATCAATTATTATATGGTATTCTAATATTGCAGTTCATGCTTATTTATTTAATGAATTTTGTGCAGCTAATGACAAGTTTGGTTCTTCTCAAAAAGCTCAAAACGCTTCAAATAAACCGGCACACCTATACACTGCAAATTCTTCGTATAGTACAACTATATCGGGAATAGTGCAGACTAATGGCATTAATTGTTCCAATTCAAAGCCAATGTAAGTAAGACAATAAAAAGAAACACTTTCTTTTGAGAAGTTGATTGATTATTTTACATCGTTTATAGAGCAAAAAGATAATTAAATATCATTATTAGATGGTTATATTTGTTTAAAAATTATAAGAATTTCATATCCTGTGTAATATAGAAGAGCTTTCACAAATTAGTAAAACTTATATTTCGTACCTCACTTTCGAATCTTTTGAATATTTCAGTGTAAATAGAATAGGGAAGAATTTTATTATAGTAGGTAGTACATACTGTACCCCAATAAATTAAACAAACGAAGAATAGATATAAAAAATAACCATTTAAACATGTCATTTACGAAATAAAGGTGTCGCAGTAAGACCAACAATTTGAATGAATATTCTGTAGTTAAGTATCATATGTTCATAAACACGTATCGCCCCAAATACAAACGACATGACAATCCCCTAAAGCAATCCTAAATCCTATTGTACATTGATACAAAATATAAACATTAAGTAATTTTACACAGTAGTACTTTCTACGTAAGGAGACTTCGACATACCGAACTTGAGTTTCTCCACGAACCATAATGAAGAAATAGAAAACTGAAGAGATGGAATCCTTAGCACCTCATACGAAGTGGCGGCCTAGAACTGCAATGAAAACTTTACCCGACTCTCGAAGTGCGTTTGAAATCCGCTGGGCGTAAACGAAACCTGGGGTGCTTTCCAACTCCAACGGCGCACGAATGATTGCACTATTACGACTACGAAAACGCCAACCTATTTCTAACCCGAAACAACATCCAAGGAGAAGTCGTAAAAAAGAAATGCAATGAAACTAGGCATATTACGCACTTTAGTACTACATTTAAAAGTGCACACAAAAAATATATGGTCCTCTTGCCAGAAAGAGACTTAAATTCTAATTTCTAAATTAAACCACCTCACTTTTTAGGTGTGTGCAGCTTCTCGGTAGTGTTCATTTCGAAAGCACAATTAAAAACCTCCAAATTTTCGTTTTGAAAAGTGAAACAAATTTGTCCGGTGTTGAATTATGACTCAATAAGTGGGGCTGATGTAAAACTGGGATGGCAATATTGTGCACCTGGGAAACTTAAAATACGGTACTAAAGATTAAATGTTTTTAGAAAAGCGGAGGAAGTTTTAGGTGACGTTGAACAGTATTTCCAGGTGCAATTTTTTTCACATAAATAGTGAGTTAATGAAAGTGTAACTGCAGAGGACGTTCAGAAAATGGCTAACTAGTACTTAAGTGCAGCCAAAGTATGTTAGAATTAAAGGAGTTAATATAGGGCTTAATGAAAAAGCATACCAAATATAAAGAGGTGACTATAAAATGGGCGTCAATGTATTTAAGTCATGAGTTTTCAAACAAAGCGGTCACATTCTGGAAATTAATAAAAGCAAGTTTATAAAGGAATACGTTTAAATTAACACTCGTTCTCAGTCCACAATATCACGCAAACTTAAATTCGTTCGAAGGTAGTTAAAGATGACTGCAAAAATTCAGAATAAAATGTAATAATATTTTACACCTCAAATGTGAACAATACATTGGTCAACATCAATAACGATGAACAAACTGAAATACGTACAACATGGTCGACAAGACATTTTATAACCTAAATATTTCCACTCCACCATAAAAACAGTCAAAATACCTAATAGACTTACGCCCAAAAGGAAAGTTTAGGAAAATGCGAGCTGCACGACTGGGATTCAAATAAGAAATCACCTACTCACTTTGCAAATCAACTACATAGAGTTGCGACTTGTAACAAACAGTAAATCCGTATTACGTAAGAAAATGGTATCTGAAAAGAAATATAAGAATAAACAGTGTTGAACAGCGCGAGAGAAATGTTGAATTCGAATTGGGTACAACATGCCAGTACAAGTTGCTTTGCCTTACTGGACATGGTAAAACTTTTCTAAATTGTGAGAAAGAAATGGACTTATGAGAAAATACAAAGTGATATTTCAGTGTAACTGAGCTTTACAGCATCAATATAACTCCATTTTTTAATACAAGTAACTTAACGGTTTGAAGTGCCATCTAATACACAGCAATTCTAAAATGATATTTAAGCATTAAATGGCAATTCGGGAGTATTCCAGTCAATTTTGCATTTTGAACGAGCACATTTGCAAAGCGTCGTCGGACTGACTCATTAGGAAGACGTATTGAAATCCAGCATTACGACAAAAGATAAGATTGCATAATGAAAACTATTTACAACATATCATTGAAGGACGAAAATACTCTTTCTTAATGTTGACATATGTTTACAACGATGTAATTGTCGTCAACTCCTATGACAAAGAGACAAATATTAACAGCACTTTATCTTCGTGATTAACCTCTTCTCTTATTACGTTGACATAGCATATTATGGTATATTTCTCATTATCATCTCGAGTTCCCCAAAATTCTGAGTAGCACGCATGCTCGACAACGAGAAGAGCCAACGCTCTCATTCCTCGGTGTCCTTTCTACTTTCCCACACGCTCGCCGCTCCATCCTGCGGTATCTTCTTAACCCTCTCAAGCTCTACTTGTCGCCGGTCGCGCCGTCATCGCCACCCCCGCCCGGGCTTTTTGCGCTCGCCTCCTGGACTCTTGTGGCTGCCGAGTGCGGGTGGAGAGGAGTCGTTATCCGCACTCAAAGCATCACGAGTATTTTCTGCGCCAGGACAATACGGCTCACCTTGTTATAAGTCCATTTCGTCACAGGGTTAGATCCCCAACGTCGCCTTTCGCGACGTCGGCAGCGACAGCGGCGGGAGCGTCGTCGGCGGTGGGAGCGGGAACGGCGGCAGCAGTGCCAGTGGGGGTGGGGGTGGGGGTGAGGGTGGCGGTGGCGGTGGCGGCAGCGGTGGCGGCAGTGGTGGCGGAAGCGGTGGCGGTTGCGGTGGTGGTGGCGGTGGCGGTGGCGGTGGCGGTGGCGGTGGCGGTGGCGGTGGCGGTGGCGGTGGCGGCGGTGGCGGTGGCGGTGGCGGCGGCGGTGGCGGTGGTGGTGGTGGTGGTGGGGTGGTGGTGGTGGTGGTGGTGGTGGTGGTGGTGGTGGTGGTGGCGGTGGCGGTGGCGGTGGTGGTGGTGGTGGTGGTGGTGGTGGTGGTGGTGGTGGTGGTGGTGGTGGCGGTGGCGGTGGCGGTGGCGGTGGCGGTGGCGGTGGCGGTGGCGGTGGCGGTGGCGGTGGCGGTGGCGGTGGCGGTGGCGGTGGCGGTGGCGGTGGCGGTGGCGGTGGCGGTGGCGGCGGCGGCGGCGGTGGCGGCGGCGGCGGCGGCGGCGGCGGCGGCGGCGGCGGCGGCGGCGGCGGCGGCGGCGGCGGCTGCTGCGGCGGCAACGGCAGACACGGGAACGGTGGTTCCAGGCTCCCGCTATGCCGCACATTCTCCGTCGCTCTCACGGCGCTATCCGCAGAGCTGCGCCGAGGCGTCAGCGCAGATGCGGGCGGCTCGCGGTCATGGCAGACGAAGGAAAAGGCGACCTACTCGGTCGCGAAAATCGCGCCAAGAGAATGGTTTACCAAGTCATTCACTAGGCTAGGGAAACGAAGCAAACGCGAAAGGTGTTGGTTCCTATATTAAGAGTTATTGCACGAAATAAAATAAACTTTCCCTAAAATATTATGAAAACGATAACTAACAAACGAGAGAGATATTATTTTGTTGCATCTACAGTTATTTAAGAAACAAATGGGGTTAAAGGGTTCTAATGATCGAGTGGCAACAATAAGCCCGAAAGCTTTCTGTCGCCCCAGATCATTAAAACTAGTTAACGCCCGTGCTACATTATAGATTTATTTGATACCTAAATTGAAGGACTCAGATTTACTTATTTACTGATTAAGTAGATGTTAACTTGACTCGGTTTGTAATATCTTAATTTTCATCGGTCATTGTTTTCAATTTTCCCTCCCATAAATCCTTTTCAATAATTCTCTCCATAAGAGAACATGTTGCATCATTCAACTGCTTTCCTATATCACTCGTAACCCCGATCCTCTCGATCCCGGTAAGATATGCATCGTATATCGAGCACCACATTGAAGGCAATAACGTGCAAAAACGTATCATTTTTTTTAACCAGGTGTATCTTGTAGCAGTAGAAATACGCAAACTGTTGTTCAAGCAGTAGCTGACGTGGTAGGAGGCTGGGCCGTATTTATGAACCTCTGCCAGGAACCTACCTGGCCTAGCTGGCTGCCAGTGGTCGTTTTTGCGATTTACGAACGGCCCCCAGCGCTAGCTGGCCCTCAGCATGCTGCCTGCAGCGGCTCTCTGCTGGCAGACGCATGTTGGTGCTGCCAGCCCCCTCCAGCCTGCCCCCAGCGAGGTTCACTCGTGTTTTTACTCCCTCCGTGTGTGGTTGTGTTCTACCATATTATTATTTGGTGGACTTTGTTTGATTTTTGGACTCCCTTATTGATTTACGACAACCTAGCATACGTTTTGGACTTCTCAATGGGATATATAGCGAATTTTAACTTTCTCTTTTGGACCATTCCTTATAAACGGTAACATAACCGGCATATTGAAGTGAAACCTGATTACGACCCTGCTAACATTTTTTTTATACCAAGGTAATTTACTACAAAGCAAGGTTTCATATGTATCTTGTGTATTGAGTTTTGGCTTTGAATATTGGTTTTTCTTTGCGGACATGGTATTGTTTCAGGATATGGATGACTTTTATGAATTTTACGAATTCGTGCAGGATGTTGTGGAGAGAAGGAGACGACTGCGTAATTTTTTTCATGCCGAAATCTTTGCAGCATTTGTTGTTGCACCACTTTTTTTTAAAATCTCCACCACGTCCTTCATTTTCCGAACTTCCTCCACCAGAATTGTATTCTCCGTTTCGGTGAAGGGCGGACTCTTTTTCAGATTGTCCAGGATTGTATTCTCGGACATTTTATAAATTCTTAAATAAACAACCACTCGCAAAATTTCCCATCACTCCACTACGCCCGCTAACGTGGAACTGATATTTCCGTGCAACGTGCGAACTCGCCGACAATCGCGGGACACGAAACAAAAGGAAACAATTGAATTCTTGTACCACCTCTCACAAGGTAAAACTATTCATATATCAAAGTAATTTCCCCGATAATGACAAGCACGATATATTTACATATAGCCATAAATTTATGAACGATGTGTGTCGAAATAAACAATTCAATTATTTTATATTAATAATAACTGGACTGTATATAATGGCTTTCAAATGCGTAATATTGGTACAACTCGCCCACGGATTTTCTTGTTTCCGACAACATTGCCAGTGCCCAAACCAGCTTCCTGCTGCTAGGAGAAATGTAAGGGACGTTCTGAAATTCCAGCCGCACCCTTCCTCCATGCAAGCCCCGAGATGGGCGCTCAGATGGCAGAGGTTAGTAAATACATCTGATCATTCTAGTTCCTAATGCGTGTCCAATTGTAAAAGATCGCACTGCTATCTACCGCGTACATCACGCGAAAGGAATTTATGGAATTCCTAGGCCCTTGTGTAGGGCTAGAATATAAAAACGTATTAACCAGTGTAAGAGCTGCTAAAGACGATAACGACATAATAATAATTATTATTATTATTTGGTTTAAAAACGACATAATTCACCTTAATCATTTAACACATTGGTTATTTGAAAGAAACGAGAATAATGGTGAGAGAAGAAAAAGTTTCAGAGCGTGAGTAAAGGAATACCTTTAAAAAGTAAAGAAGACGTTTGCAACATGAACTGAAGAAAACAGCAACAGAGAGAAAGAATGAGTAAATACTTGGAAGAAGAAAAGAACAGACGAAATAATTGGAGCACATTTTATGCGGTCCTTAACGTTACAGGGCAGGCCACTTCATTAAAGAAGAACCGCACAACGTCATATCGCGAATTTCACATCGTATTAACACTGATGTTTCAGAGACAAACAACCATAAAAGACAACGTGTTCTCAATGGAGATATTTCATTAGTTGTACAGTCTAGGTATATTTGGATGATAATATTTCAATATTTCAAATGTTAAATATCGTACAAAATTAGCAACATTCCTTAAAAAACTTATTCAACAAAGAATAGAACGCTTTTGAAATTAACTGCTGTCGGCGAAAACGCGAAACTCGACTGATTGGTTCCCATTCCGTCGTCAAAAACCGAAAAAGGAGAAATTAAAAGAAACACACTGGCGGTTCCTCAATCCCAACGTAAACAGGTTATATGGTGAATTCCAATATAAAGCTTTTTTCCCAAACGAGGATATTTAGGATGCATGTTTGAAAACAAAGAGAGGAAATATTTGAATGAAATTGTCATAAAAGCAAGCAAACAATAGTTTTGGTGTTCAAATAGATATTTTTCACCTTGGTACCCATTTTATAAGAAGTAAAGAGACTGCAGTAAAATCACCAAAACAGCAATACACTGTAGTAACACTTGCCACCGTACAATTACACATTTATCTCCATTTGGGAATGATAAGGCAACATACAAATTTGTTAAACACAGTTTGCACGGAAAATAATGAGTTTAATCCTTACTAAAATATTACAAATAAATAAGGAAACTTCTGTAAAACGTATCAGAGCGAAACGTGCGTAATGTATGACAGGTATTTTCTGAGCAACTCCACAATTTATTTCAATTTACATACAGAAATTGTTTAATCTATTTTAATATTTTTGAACGAACGTCCAAGATTCATCGATTAAAAGAAAAAGACGATTATTTACAGTAAATAAAGGAGAAAATACAATTCTCACCGATCCTTGTTAAATCCTATGACATGGCCTTTTGAAAAGGCATTATATTTTGTGTTGGAATAACTACATTTTGGTAGGTTTCTGCTCACATATGGGTTAAAATTATATGAACATAATCCTAGTAATTGTACACAATGAAACACGTTTTAAACGGTAATGTCGGGCTGTAATGGGTCTGTAGGACGCTGATTTTGATGACCTAAAACATTGCCAAAAATGATTAATTAAACGCTCTTAAAATGCTTTAAAAATTACCTTGAAACAAAGAAAAATGACGTAAAGACTTTGATCAAAACTACTTCAGATGAACAACTAAACCTGTTGGGTATGTTACTGATGTAACCTAGGCTTCTTCCTTTTGTTTAAGCGAACTCAGCTTGCAAATATTTGGTTTGGACTGTTCTTTAAAATAAAATGTCTGCTTTTATTTATCGCGAAATCGGCCAAACTGACAATGGCGCCGGTAGGCGTCACAAGAACCTATGATTATGTAACGTACTAGCGATCGAACTTCGTGGTAGCTATTTAGGGACGGGCAGAAATGAATTTAGCACCAGGAAAAGACCTTGCCACAGGAGGCGAGTAAGGCTTTCAGTAAAACGAGCGCGTGGCAAAGGAAGACACGAAGCGCTCTGGGCTTCTCCGATCTTAGGGAACGGAGACCAAAACGTCGGAGTCGCGTGGCAAGCATAATTGAGCTGCGGTGGGGGTGATGAAGTATGTCACGTGAGGGACAGCTATATAAGAGAGAGTACAGAGCCAGTGAGTGGGTTCTCGAGGAAGTGTGAGAACCTCGGGCTGATGAACAAAACTTGCGCCCGGGCGGTGCAGCGGCGAGCAGGGCTCGCGAGGCGGGGACTTTGTGCTCCATGTGACTGTGGTCAAATGGGAGTAATGGGGTGTGCGTGCTCCGGAGTGAGGAGTGGTTAAGATCCACACGACTCGCACCGATCATCAATCGGTTAAGATCGCTCCTGCGATCAAGGCAAGTCATTGATTGACGCGCCTGTAAGGACTTTGTGTCCGAGTGTGACATCCGGTCACGGAAACTTGGCTTTGTGTGCGCTTTCAATTTAGGAGTGACGAGTTCCACGAATTAAACCGATCATCAATCAGATTTGGATCGCTCCCGCGATCACGGGATAGTAGGTCTATTAAAGCTAGTGAGTAAAGTGTAGATAATTCAACTGTACATAACTGTACATATTAGTTTTACTTGCAAATGAATAACTTTATATACGAGAGCTCGTTCGCTGTGAGTACTCATGACGTCACAATTACTTAGTACTCACAACGGCTGACATTACTATATATGAGCGAAGAAATCGAATAGGCTACTCAGAAATTCTGTGGTGAATATTTGTTGCTCCTCGTAAATATTGTTTGAAGCAAGTACCATTAAAATGATAATAAAATCAATGAAATCAGTGAATATGCATCAAAAATGACGTAAAATGGAAAAAATGACTTATTAGTCGAAATCGGTGAAATATGAAAAAAATAAAATTAAAAAAAAAATTAAAAAAATAAAAATTGATAATTTCCTTTCGTCACAACAAAATGAATTTCGAATTTGCATTGTTCTAAAGTGAAAACAAAACAAACAAAAATGACATTTCACTAAAATCCGCCCCTAGTAATCAGCGAAAGCCAGTGTGTCTGCACACCTCACAGGGTGAGGAATACAATCGGGCCCTTAAAAAATAGCACTGCTTTCGTTCGAAGACCCTTAACAATGCAGTCAAGATTCAGCGATGTATTTTACACATACGCATACATCTGTTTTACTAGCAAATGTGTACACGCAAATGCATGAATATTTTCGTGCGGCTTTAGTAACATCATTAATATCTCTCACCACTTTCTGATCACAAAAGTGTTGGTCGTCGCACATACAGATGACTCTCACGAAATGACGCCTCCATCCGGCGCACTGAAGATGCTAAAAGAAATGCGACAGTAAAGAAATCATGGAAAAATATATCTGCTTTGTTCTTAAATGATATGTATTTTCGAACTCGTTTTCGTGCTTTCAGCTGTTCTACACCCACTCACAGGAACTACGGGAAGCCGAGACAAATGGTAATGGAAGGTTATGCATGACAACATCCTGCCGAAACGAGATCGCGCCGCGCAAGAGAGTATCAACAATAACACAACGCCCGGCGCAGTGCTCTCTGCCTTCTAAAATATGCACCCTCCGCCGCCTTCCGTCGAGTTCCTGAGATTAGAGCTCCCGCTGCAGATTTAGTGAGGCATTATGCAACAAACTGTGCTGCGGGGAACAATTACCATATTGAAAACAGAACTCAACCGATGACAATCCACGCACGACAAGCCGCACTCGCGAAGCTGAGCTGCTCGTTCTTGTTAGTTGACGCTCTAGGCCGTAGGTACGCACGTCTTCTACGAAGAGCCACTGCCTCATACGCTGCATATAAGCAACCATCTGTCTAATTAATTTCCAAAGCGAGCAGAAATCGAAAGAAAGCTATGCAGCGTCCGGCCTTTCGAGAATTGTTGATTGGAGTTTAGGAGAATGGTTAGATACTCAGGAACTGGGAACAACATCAAAAAACAATGACTAAGTTTCAATATTGACTGACAAATGCAAACAATTGATTGTGCTATTGCGCCTTTTCTCATACAAGGCGAACCGACTGAATCCTTATACTCAGTGCCTCATTTTTTGGCGATAGAACTGACGTCGTCCGACAGCAAGGCTCCAACGAAGAGGTCCGGTCGCAACTATTCCTGTATACTGCAACTATTCTTTATTTTTTGGTTTGTAAGGGAACTGTGGTACTGTCTATCCTTATGTACTATACTATGTTGTTGAAATATTCATGGAGACTGTTTTTGTAAAATCTTTAATTTACTGTAGCGTTAAACGAGAGTATTTTATACATCGTTCTTAAGCAGAATTCGTGCTAGGTATTGGAAATCCATTTCGTGTGGATTTCTGTGGCACATTTTTTGTTGCTACAGACCACTGGTTGTGGCTATTTGAACATTAAACATTAATTTCCTGGATTTTCAAGGAATTAAAAGAAAAAATAGTGAGAAATCAAGCACTTAAGAACCTTCAATAAATCGGCATATATATTGGATAGGTATACATATTTACAGTAATTCTTCACCAATGTATATTGAAGGAGGAATAATTAATTAGAAAAGCAAATCACACATTTTCAAAAATAATTTGTATACATTCAAATGTCACCATTCAGTCTTCTGAATTTCAATTTTTAAGTATATTTTACTGTTTTAGTTATAATTCCATTAATACAACGATATTTCGTTTCTGAGGTATTATTTAGAGTTACCAAAGGTAGCAAACTACAAGAACACAAAAGAAAAACAAGAGCTCAAGGTAATAGGGGAGCAAATACCAGGACAAGTGAGATTTATATTTTGGAACTTTGATGTTACTTTAAAATTCGCCATGTCTCAATGATAAAAGAAAAAATATAACACAGAAAAAAATTATGGAACACTTGTACTGGCAATTAGGCCCGTTACATTTTAGATAATTAGAATGCACATTCCTGATGCATAGTTATAAAATCCAAACAATATTAAGGTGGATATACTAAGTGAAAGTGTTTTACTCATTAAAATTATATGCTTCAAGTTACTACAAAAATTCCTTTTGCAAAATATTTTTTTGAAAAATGTCGTAAAAAGACATTTAACTGTTTTTAAAATAATTTTAGAAGATATGGAACCCATTCGTAAATACGATGAAAATGGAACGTGAGTCGTCTCGTGTAGACCGATGTTCTCCGAGAAACAAGCAACTCGGACTTCCTGTCGGAAGGCCGGTTGTGAAGTCAAACAAATCCTCTTCGCGGGAACCTACTGTGTGCTCTCAAAGCGCCTTGACAAGGTATGCGAACGACGCGTTAGCAAATTTCCCTGGGGAAGGAGCCTTCAGTCAAGGAACGCTTAGTCTAATTAGCAGACAATATTTTGCGATTCACAGTTATACAGATCCAAAGGGTGCTGCTTCGCACGATATATTTCCCCAGCAATATTACTCATGATGAAAAACCCCGATGTTGGCGAGAATGACCAAGTAATTTTAAATGAATCTAAAATGAAAGATTGGAAGGTGCTCTGAAAAAATTTTAACATATTTTTTAACACCGAGCCCTGTTTAATAATATTCCACGAATGAAAATAAACGTATCCTGAATAACAAATTACATCAAATATATTAAGACTTCATTTCAATATTAGGATAAAAGGAAAAAGATCGTAACGTAGAAATAGTAAAGGAAGGTTACTACATGCTCCATATGCGTAAACATTCTATTAAAATTCTAAAACGAGTAATCTTCCAAAATAAAAGAGAACAACAGAGAAAAGCAAACTTAATTTCTGATATTTGGAAATTTATAATATTGTTAATGGCATGATTATTGAAATTATATGTTGCTGAGTTTGATTTGAAACTATAATGGTTGAGGCTCTTGGTAAATTGCGATTTTTATTATCAATTTGAGTGGCAAACTTCTTACTTTGTATTTGCAAAATGCGTTATCATAAAATATGCGCACGTCGATGTGGTAGAGCGAGAGTGATAAACATTACATGAGTAAAATATCTCTAATGAACGATGCAAAGAGAAATCTTACAGTTCATAGTTGAAAATATAATAGATGAAATACTTCTATTAGTATAATTTATTATGTACCACACAACTATTTAAAAAGAAAATTTAGCTCGAACTCTGAAACAGTGTTATAAATTAACACCAAGACGTAATTTCATGATTTTTTAAAAAAAAAAAAAATATTCCTATAGGGGTCTAGGAGTCATTTTACTGTTGTTCCGTGACCAGCAATGGCGTACACTTCATTCTCAAGTCCTACCCATTTCACGCATCACAAATTCCGTAATTTTCTCTACTCCATGCCACAACATACAGGAGACACAAAAGACAAATTTTGCAGCGTCGTAAAAGTGACCCACGGTCGCTTTGATAGGTCGCATCGTAGCGAATAGGGTGCGCCACCACCGACGTCACGTACATATCTAAATCTGCCGCCACACAACTGCAAGCTCGGCCTACGACAGATGGCAAAGGAGCAATGTTACCACACATGCGTATCAGTGGAACTGGAAACATAGACCGCCCATCACTCTCAAAGTGTCTATTATCCTCAAATAAATAAAATGAAATCAATAAGATGAAGACAGGCAAGGAACCAGTGCGTATCCTGAACGACAAAACTTAACATTTAATGTATCATGGTTGCAACGTACGCAGGAATAGTTTGGGATTATGAAAGGCGTAGATATCAGTAGTCTGCTCGAGTCTAAAGCATTCCGCTTCCTTCTCATCCACAGAATTCCTTCTCTTGACACGTGACGGACGCTACTGGGTCATGCGCAGCGGAGTCTAGTACGAATCATTTGAAGGAAAGAGCCAGTGCAATCCATCTACAACAGCGCTATATTCTAGACTTAGGTGCTGCTTGACCCTAGAACACAACCATTGGCTTTACGAGAACGCACGCGAGCCGTCATTCTGATGTCTCATGTATTTCAAGGACTATTCATCTACTACATCTACATCAAAAACTTTCTGCTGATGTTTGCCGTACTTAATTAAGCGGCCTTTTGCATAGTTCTGAGATGTATTACTCGTAGACTCAGACTTTTTCCAGCCTCCGTAACTACCCCATTTGCCGATACTATCAGAGCTACTATCTCCACTCTCAGCAATGTGTACATATCCTTCAACTCAACAGCTAGTGGCTGGTATTTCCGTTCTTTTCTCAGCAACAGTTGACACAAGGTAGTCGTCTGTACGAACTGCAACATCAATAATCGTAGCTCTTCTGGCTATTTTATCAAATAAAAGTACGTCTGGTCTACGTACGGTCTGGTATTTCTTTGCAAGTACCTGATGAACTATATTGGCTAAATGTTTATTATGTCTCTGCAAGTATTCACCTTGTGCCAAAGATCCATTGCATATGTGTTGGCTACATTCGTTGGTAGTTTTACATAGTTGCCATTTGCTATCATCTTTGGGCCCATAACATATTTTTGATAGGCTCTGGTTTGAATAACTTGGTCTTGTATGGAGAACAGGAATCCCTCTGTTTCACCATAAGAACCCGCTGTTTGCAGCCATTCTGTAGACCATTTCATATTGTGACCGCTCAGCCAGAGCCGGCTAAAGCGACACAGTACAGAGACTGAAAGACATCTCGTTCGCACTGCAACAACCAGATTTCGCACTGCAACAACCAGATTTCGCAATGCAACAACCAGATTTCGCACCGCAACTGAGTCACGGCGCGTGGCACTTGGAGGAGAGCGCAACCTTGACGCGCTGGGGGCGCGTTGGGGGTGGGGAGGAGGAACAAGAGGGGTTGTATGGAGCTCGAACCTCGCACCGCCTTCCCTGATCTCATTTCCTTTGGCCCCGCTGCGTAATACTCTTAGCAAGAAAAGTGTTCTTCTACGAGTGAAAAGCTGGCTGACTTGTAAATCGGAGAAAGACCTACTATAAAAACTATTTTGAAAAGCTCATAAAGGTAAATATAAAATAATTCATAGAACAATTTACGAGGAAGAAGAAAGACTTATTATTGTAACGTTTATGATGCTAATGAGAGTAATTCGATTTATAGAGCTTTTTAGTATAAAAGTGTGAAAAAGCCGAATAAGTTTCTGGGGCGACTGGAACATTTCTCGTCTACCTTGGCGCATGGTCGGAGAATTTCAACGACGAATCGGAGGCGTCGTTGCAGTACGGAGAATCAACAGGGATCCCGTTACTCCATGTTCTTCGAAGGTTATGCGTGGAAACAGACGTTTCCCACACGAAGGTTGTTGCTTCCAGTATTATTTTATTCAGCGGAGGAATTAGAACAGGATTGTTGTTGTAAAAGCCATAAAAATTTCATAAATGTGTATAAGGTAGTTAATAAATTTTAAGTGACGTGAAAAGCCGTTACGAAACTGTCATTCATTGCGTGAGTAATCTCTCTGGTTTCCATTGCACAGCATGGAACCTTACCTCAAGAGAGACGAGTTTGAATCAAGTAAGGTTATAGATTTTGTTGATGCAAGTAAAAAAAAGGGGAATAAACCGAGTTCAGTGTATGGATACTTTTAAAAAGATTAATAATCCTATTGAATTTGATTGTAAGTTCAGGCAGGATGTTGTAATTGAGAGTGATTGCATATCGTTTCCGTGTTGTTTCCTATGTAAGATTTGAGGTGTGTGTGTGTGTGTGTGGGTGTTTGTAGTTATGCTTCTACGCCTTTTTGAATATATGTGTTGTGCTAAAAATATCGTGGTTTTGTTCAATTTCCAAAATTTCGAGTACGATCCACCTAACCCTGAGATCCAAATAGAGAAAAAAACTTATATGTGAAGGTTAAAAAGTAATTAATTGGGCAAGCACATTGCGGTTTGTCCACCTAAGTATATTTATATATACAATCACCGGCACTCAGGTCAGGGGAGAGTTGGTAATTGATGCACCACCTTATGGGGCGGCCGGGCGTTTGGTTTTAAAAACCGAAGAGAGGGTGGTGGTTGCTTCTGGCAGCACTACGTTCGGTTCGAATAACCGGGTGGTTGCAATATCAACATCTTCAGAACTCGACGTTGCTACAAACCTGCCATGGAGTTCTTTTGTCTTCCAAGCATTCATTCGAACTTGAGCTGTCAAGTCTAGGAAAATTAGGATGATGGTAGGAGATGTTAGATAGGCTAGTAGGAGGTGTTTGTGGGCTTTTGGAACTACGCCAGCATTCGCCTTGTGACCGAGGGAAACCACGAACATCCCGGTCAGGAATTCCTGCCCGGGGATCGAAGTTGGACCTTCCGATTGTGAATCCAGCGCGCTACGCACTGAACCACTGCATTCGGTGTTATAATCGACATTATCAATTAGATTGATATTAATGACATTATCATTAATGACATCGACATTATTATCAACCAGATATGAGCCGCGTGGAAACCAACCACTTGAAACTCCCCCTTTACCGTCCACACCTCCACCCTCTGCCACTTGCCGCAGGCGGCGCGGCGCGCAAAAGCAAGGGCGGCCGAAGCGGGCGTGACGCGCCTTTGTTAGGCGGCCCCCCGGGGAGCAAATAATGGTATGAGTTCCCTGTATCGACGCCCTGGCGCGCGTGCGTGGGTCGCGGGAAGGCCAGACGAATGACAAGGAACTGCAACACGAGTGCTCGCGGTCAAGGCGGAGGCGTTGCACATCGTTAGTTCGGGTCTACCTTCTAATTAATCCGATGCGGGCGCGTGGGGATGGGGCGGGGACGATAGGATCACATGGTTTTTCGCGGTTCGCGCGATAAGGACGCGACGCGAGGAGGGAGACGCAAACAAAGGGGCAAAGACGAGACGTTCGTTAGGCCAGGAGAGAGGAGAGGGGAGAGGCCTCGTGCGTCCCGCGTTGTTGCAATGGGCGCTGTGATCTCCAAGAGCAAAGGCAACATTACCTGCACATAGCTCACGGCAGGGCAAACGAGGTAACTGTTTAGCACATGTATTCGCTCTCTTCACTTCTGTTCCGACACCCCAAACGAAAGACGTGCACTACGCACGTACTGCTAGTTTGTCGATCAAGAGTTGATTTCTAGAATAGCGAAATAACAGATTACGGTATTCCGATATTTATATTTTTGGATCGGCACCAGCAAATCTTGCATCTGAGCACACACGTTATCTCGGCACGCAAAAATTCTCTACTAAATGGAAATTGCCAAACTTAAAATTATGTATAAAGGAAATAATTGGCTTGCTTAGACGCGAATGAAAAATAAAATTCCTACGAAAATTTCTTTAGTCATGGTTCCTTTAAGAGGAAAAATAATATTTTACTGAGAGTATCTATCTCATTAATTTAAAAAAGTTCATTTATGAGATTGAGGACATTTGTGAACATTTTCGCCGACATGTTCCGAGAATGGGATATCGCTTAATTTTGTTAAAAGAACCACGTGCGACCAAAAGGTTAAATTCCAAATGTGGTCAGTTTACGTGTGGTTTAACAGATGTCAAATGAATGCACGAATGAACGAGTACGTGATACACATACACCTAGGTGTGTAGTTAGATTAATTTGAACATATTTATTTGCATAAATATTAATTTTTCCCCACCTCGTGAATAGTTGTTATGGGAACTCTGAACGAATAATTAACCTTCAGAATATAGTATAATTAAATATGAACGATGGATTCTATTTAAAATTCAATTCCTTGTAACCAAGGCACACGACACGAACTTAACAAAGTAAGCTACAAATACAAAAATCACGTGCTCAAGAAAAGTTCATTACATTTATTTCCCACATCGTCATTGGCACGTAGACCCAATAAAATGTACGAGGTTAAAAATTAAAAACCAGCAAGAAAAGAACTATCATTATCTAGTATTTTCGTAATTGTTCCGTATTGTTTAATTGTACCCGACTTGATGTCAATATGTGTCCGATACCTTCGGTACCTTACAAGTTCATTACGATATTCGCAGCATTAAGTGAATTGATAAAATGAAATAAATATTAAACATTCCCTAAAAATATAACGAGAAACTAAAAAATTCAAAACAAAGCAATTATCATCCATAGCTGAAATACTGCCAATGGCAGTGTATGTATGTATGTATGTATGTATGTATGTATGTATGTATGTATGTATGTATGTACGTATGTACGTACGTACTTGGAGCGACAGTCCGTGAACGGGCTCAGGCCTACTGACGACGACCCTGCCTCGCGGCAATGGGTTAAGGTGGTACGTGTGAATACCACGTAGACATCCCCATTCCATAGTCCGGTCTTCTCAACCTGAGAGGTGAATTTTCTCATTGTCACACAGCAACATATACTGGCACGTTGCAAGGAAAACGTCCACGATACGAAAACGCACACGATAGTCTTGACTTGACCGGGAATCGAACTCGGGGCCGCGTAGCGGAAAGCGAGCACGCCGACCACGAGCTAGCCACGAGGCAATGGCACAGTGTAGGTAAGGAAATTGTACATTCCAGTCTTGTACCAAAGTATTTTCTCTATTAAACTTCATTAAAATGCACACAGAAAAATTATTTATAATTCAATTGCAAATCAGACGTAATATAATGACCCCATGGATTTACAAGACCGCTCTCATATTAAAATCTTCCTGGTGACGGGAGGAGCAAAGGCCGCTATACCCGCCTAGGCACGCACAACGGAAAATCGTCAGCCCCGTCACGGACACGCACTATCTATCGCCAGCGGTGGCCTCGCCAGGGGAGGGGAGCTCCGAAGGGACCATGAAGCGGGCCCTCTCCGCCGCGCGTTCTAAGTGAAACTAACGTCGGAGTCTCCCCACAGACGACGTCAATCTTCAACCAATTACCTATTCTCCTATGCACTGAACGCGGCTTAAAATGAGAACGACGCGACGGCGGGCGCGTGGGCGCCGATGGCGACAGAGAGGGTGGGGGCATCCGGGGGCGGTGCCGCGCCGCCGCCGCCGCCGCCGCCGCCGCCGCACACTCCGCGCCGCCGACGGAAGTGACTAGTGCCCTGTGTTCCGAGGAATGGCGTGCGCCGGCCGGTGGAGTCACGCGTTTCCGATAGCGTGCCCTGTCGGTGGCCGAGCGCGGGAGGCGTACGTGTCGCACGGCAGCAGCCGTCAGGGGGCGGTGGCGGGGAGTGGGCGTGGGTGCTGACTGATGGCCTACAGGAGGTTCAGATGACGGGATGTAGACGGCAAGAGGATGATGGTCAAGGATGTGAAGAAGACGGCCACAGGGGTTAAAAATGGACTACGATGGTGCTAGCATATATTATGAGTAGGATGATGGTTATTAGAAGCGGCCGAGGCAATGGCGGCGGCGGCGGCTGTGGCGAGAAAGGCGGTATGGTCGTGGAGTCCTTGCGGATCGCAGACACGCACTCATTAAAATTTGTTAGGGCTCTAAACCAGGTGACTTTATGAGAAGATAGCAGGAGAATGTAACTTAACTCTTCAGATGAGGGCAACGGTAGAATTTGGCTGACGTTACTAGTATCAAGAGAAATTACGCATATATAATAATATTGTATTCTACTCCGGCCAAATCTGCAACCCATTTTGATAAGGTTTTTCTCGAGTTGAATATTATAGCACGGCGCCACTCCTGTAATTAATTTTCAAAACAATTACTATATAATTCATGAAATACGGTTTAGTAATATAGTTATAACTAATTCAGAATTAACATTTATAATTATTAATAAAAAATATTGCTATGTAGATATACTGAATATTTATTTTTGGTGAAAAGAAACTACGAACGTTTCTATTAGAGAACAGCAGAAAGAAAAAGAAAAATATCACCTCCTACTATCCACGAAAAATCATTAAAACAAAATGAAAGTACGATAATCACATTCACAGACAGTGGGGTACCCTTTTTTTGGTGTGTCCTATGCAATTCTGTGATATTCCCCCTCCCACACACATACGCACTTCGGATTCAATACGAATTGTATTATGAATCATACTAAGTATTTTTCTTAAAAACAAAAAAAAAATTGTCTGTAAAGTACATTCGATATTTATATTAATTAGGTAGTTTGGGGAAATATCAATGACTGGCAAAATATAATAGTAATACAATTTATTATCAAAATTTCTTTTGAAAGGGGCGTTCTTTACAATCTTTTAAATGAAATTACTGTATTATACAATTATTGTTAAACTTAACAAATTAAATTTTCAATGAAATTATTGAAATAACATAACCCCCACCACACACACACACACACACACACACACACACACACACACAAGTATCTCTACTAGTCCTGCTTCCACTTAGCTACTGCTACATTCCTTGCTTGTGCCTATTTTTTCTCAAAATGGTAGATCAAGGTGCGTGGTTCGGTAGTAACAGTCGGACTATCGTACGGAAAATATTGCGCCACGGGAACTGGCAGAAAAGCAGCCCTAAACTGGCGTCTCCCGTCCCCGCCTATAGATGGTGTGCTGTTCTCGGCACCCGGCCGATAAACCCAAAGGCCGCCGTCACCGCTGCCGCCTCACGCCCTGCCGTGCTCCGGGGGCATGCGCAGTGAAACCAGGGGCTGGCGCACACGTCACTCGTTATCACGAAGAGCGTGTTCGCCGTGCGTGCTCCGACGGTAAGCAACAGGGACACCAAAATACTCTTCGCGCGGCGCGGTCGCCATTAGGCCTGGACTGGCGTAGGGGGACGGGTAAGAGTGTGGAGCGAGGGGCGGGTGACGAAGGCGCTGGGTCGTCGGCATCCGCCCGGGACATAGGCTCGTCTGGACAGGGCTACACGAAGTCTGGCTCGATGCACACACTATTATTTGTTCATTCTTAGAAAAATCTTAATGTGAACAATCCAAGAAAATATTTGCGCTGTACTGTGTTCTTCGCTGGAAAACTCCAGACGCATCACTTTTGATGATGCAAGAAGAACGCCCCGCCATTTCAAATCGACGAAGAACTGTGATGCGAACGTCTCCCGCACCCAACCTCTTTACGAAGAATCGACCTGCGTCAGGAATTCGTCCATTCCTCCCCATGCAGATGATTCTCAAACGTACATTTTATTACCGAGTGAACAGCCACGTTCTCAGGCATTCTAAAACAAACTGAGGAGGGGCTTCGCTGACGGTTTCATGAGGAATCTTAACGGATGAACGGGGTGACTAAACACGTTCATTGGATCGCGGACTGTACATTCGCTAGAGGCTCGTAATACTATTGCCCAACACCGCGTGCAGAACACAATGGATTTCTTTTTACTTTCTTGCCTACTATGTACTTACGTAGTAAAGAGAATGTATTGGCTTTTGAATCTCGCCACTGAAAACATTGCAGACGAATGCTCTTCTTTTACACTAATTATCACACATATTGCACATACGCCACATTACAACTAACGGAAACAATCGACCTACAGATTCTTTCACTCGTTACCGAAGAGATGGATTCCCCTACAGGAATTCTGGCGTTCCGACGATGTGACGGTAATTTCACTATAAGCCAACGGAGCGGATCGATAGGTATTGACCTGTTCCCGGTGGTCGTTTGGGGGGGGGGGTCGATATGCGAAGAATTCTAATTCCTTAAAATTTCATTCATTAAACAAACACTGGCCGGCCAGTGCCGCTGCGCGCTGCCAACTTCCATATTTATTCATGAGAGCAGCCGCCTCGCGGCTCTATCGTCGCGCTTGCTTGATGGCCGGGTGGCAGGCCGGTCTCGCTGATCGTCGCAGCCCCGCTGTCTCCACAAAAGGAAATGACGCAGGTCCCGCCACGCTCTCTCCCGGGACGGAGCTACTTGCCTTACCCGCGACGCATCATATTTCCTTTTTCGCTTACTATGAACGTACGTAGAAACGAGAATGTAATACATTGCTGTAGTGCAAAGTGGCGATTTTTCACACAATATTCGTATTGTGGGTCCCCTGTATCGAAAAAGTGCGTAAATCTAGCACATATACGAAGTAAATTACTTCCTCTGATACGTTGTGTAGTCAGGATCCACGTTTTGTGAACTTTCATCCCGAAAAGTTAGTTTACTGTAAAACGTCTGTCTGTCCGTCTGTGGACAGCACTAGCGTTCTACTCCTAAACCGTGAGAACAATTTTCTTCTAAATTAACGTTCCCTTATAGATATGGCCGAAATCAAAGTCGTGCGAACTTGAAAATATTTTGACTTTTGAGGATACATTACAGGAACTCCCAAAATTTCCCCCCAAAATGGCTCCAAAGTTTTAGATTATTTTGTCTCGGCCAGAGCAAAGTACGTTTAAAAAATGGCGCAAGTCCCATTTTATCTGAAATCGAAGAATTTTCACAAATTGAAAAAGTTTAATATTTTTCTGTATCATCCTACAACTACCAAATTGAAGTTTGAGATTTTTTCCTGAAATATGCGCTTCAAAGTTGGATCTTGAAACAGGGTCGTTTACAAGTTTATGAAAATATGAGTCGTTTTCTCGTAATTTTTGTGAGAAATAGAGACCATTAACAAATTTCAAAATCGGCTTCAAATTTTTTGGAATATGAATGGCGTGCTAAACCTTCGAATCTAAGGCCGAATCGCAGTGTAGAAAAATAATCCGGCGGGAAACACTTTTGGAGGTTCAAGAAGTATAATATTGCGTAGCCATTACAAATATCAGAACAGTATGTGCTGCTGTATGTGCACTAGTGACAGAAATCATAAGATCCAAAAAGCTATGACGGGAGAGTAACGAGCGTTACATATAAGCTAACTAGTTTTCACAAAAATTAAACAGTTCTCCAAAATGAATAATGCGTGTCACAGACCAGGCAGGGAAAATCTTAGAAACGTGATGAGAATAGCGATACGAACATTTTATATCACGACGGTTTTGTCGACGGTCGATCACTATATTTGATACATTAAATTTTTCATAACACGCATTCAGAAATATTTAAGCTGATGTCAATCTCCAAAAAAGTATCTTCTCATATTTACTTCAAACTGTCAAAACAATTTTTGAAATCGTAGTTACATTTTTATTTTTGGTTACTGACAATGTTTCGGATACTGTAGGCACACATGCAACTGACTATATGGAGGAAGCGCGAATGATGAATAAAGAATTGTACTCACTTCAATAACTTCATCAACTTATTGCCATTCTCGTACCGAAACACTGCGATCCACTCTCGTTCCGTGACGTCGACGTTGCGTAACAAGAATCGAACACGATTAAAACTGTATTAAATTTTGTTGCAGAAGTCATGGTATTCTAAAAATGGGAAAGGAAAAGTATTATTGGAGGATGTGGGAATAAATGAAAATAAACATTGCAAATAATGAGAATCAATACGGTATTATTTTTTTTGTTACTGATTAACTGAACATTTTATTTCTGTTTTCAGTTATTTGATGTGGCATATAAACAGCCTAACAATCCATACTTTCATATCATAATCATTAGTTTACGAGTATGTTAATTTGGAAAAGCATTATGTGAACTTCAAATGAAAAACAAATGCATTTTCAATGAATCCTTTCATATTGTGGGATGATGGAAACGAAACACCAGATAACTTCGCAAAGAACTAACGCAAATAATATTAACCCACAAATAATGTAAATACAAAAAATGCTCTTTAGAACACGTAGATTAAGATGCCGGTGTTTTTCCGTCTCCTCCGTCCGCCCGGGCAAGATTATAGTGTGCGTTTTTTTTACCATGTTCCAGAATATGTTTCTGTGTGCCGATGAGACAGATCAGTTCTCAGGTTGAGAAGACCAGATCACGGCGTGGGGATGTCTTCGTGCTAACCACCCTTAACCCTTGGGCGCGAGGCCGGGATGTTGCTGGTAGGCCCTGCCCCATTCGAGGGCTGACGTGCCAAGTACAGACAGACAGAAAGACAGACATGACCATTTGGCTGACTAAAATCTCTAAGCCTGACTCGCATTAGCAGTCTCGATCGGTAGAAAGTTCGAATCCCGACTCCAGCATGGATGTTTGTTTCCTTGCTGAAGCATGGTGGGGCTCGCCCAACCGCCACGTGTTACCTTTCAACCCTCTTGCTTCCATTTCTGATCGTCTTCGGTAGCGTAGGGGCTTATACGACTTGTGCCCAGTTCGCTGTTCATCTATGGGTCCAGTGTAAGGCATAGACGTGTGCTGTGGCATGGCGTGAATTTCTAGAACACCATGTATTACTCTAAAACTTGAATCGCTCATTACATTTCTTTTTCATTTTCCCAAGTCGTGCGAATGCGGTTATGAGGAGGCATACATACATTAGCAGGAATACATACGTAATGTGCATTGATCGCCCAAAACACACAATTATGACTTCATCTCTAAGATTCAATATATTTCCTGGAATTTCATCAAGACATATTAATATACTTCTCATCCTTTTGGCGGTCCTTCTCGGAAAATTCCAAATACCCAAATATATTCGGAAAGTTTCAATTGTATGTGCTGTAATAGTTATTAAAATTTGGCTCATTAGTTTAAAAACAAAAGCAAAGTACCTATTAAATGAACCCACCTTTCTATCATCAGTTGGTAACGAACACTATGATCCGTAAATAACCGAAATACTTTCTTTGTTCCCATTTTTTTGTATTTCACATACCTAAAAAGAAACAGTTCGATCTATCGTTCAATATTTAGAAAAAGTCAAAAGTTTTTACTTTTATTGCAAGTACATTTTCAGATTTTTTTAAAACGTTTTTACCACATCATTGGACTTGAAGTGAACGAAAATTCCAGTAGTCATTTATTCTTGTATCTATGTAATGTAAAATAAGGATTATTATTATTATTATTATTATTATTATTATTATTATTATTATTATTATTATTATGGCATATATATTATATCGGCATCATTTCCGCGACGAACAACTGGAAGAAACATATTCCATTCCTATTACTCTATCTGCATTGAGACAATCAACAGTATTCTAGAAAAAAATAATGATTATCACAACTAATTTATTATTGATAACAGGTAATTTTATAAATGGAAAATTCATTTACAAAGCAATTCCAAAGATATGACGTATATTGCTTGAAAGGTTGCTAAATAATACACGATTCAAAGTTGTGAGTACAGGCAGGAGTATTTCTGTGAACATGCGTTACAGAGACGCTGAAATATATACGCATTATACATTAATGTGTGGAGAGAAACAACTCTACGTTCTCTCAACGAATTAAAAAAAGCATATCCATTTCATCAAAAGCAAGTACGGTTTCGCAGGGACGACAATAAAAATCAATTACATGGATTGTTCTTCACAAAATGACAATCTAAATAGCAATGACAGGTTTGCCGATATATTTACAGGTCCTTTTCACACATCAGTCAGTTTATAGAGAACCGTGATTAAAATGTATTTTGCACCTAAAATTGACGTCGAATTGGTAAGTAAAATTTGCAGTAAAATTTTTTGATAATGGGTGATATTTAAAAGAGATTCGAGGGAGCTTTCTAAACATTATAGTCGTAGTTTCGAGAAGTACTACCATGCAAGCTTTTAGTTTAAATTTATTTTCAAAACTTAAACGTATTTATATGCAGATAATCTCACAATAGCGTGACAAGTAAATGTAAAGAACAGAATAGCCACGGTTGCGTAAGGCTTTTCTGCGAAACAAAGACTCGTTGATTGATTTTGTATTTAAAAGCTGTATTTCACAGCTTACAGAGCTGGAGCCCTCGCCCCACTCCGTGTGGCATTTCTAGTTGTACTGGAGTTCATTTAATACATATGTGCCAAAGTTAATGCTCTACAAATGCATCAGCCCTCCCAAATGACACAAATAAAATGTATAAAACTAACTTCATGTCTAAAGATTCACCCAGATTCCACTTCTATTCGACTAGTTTTAAATTTCATTAAATCTGCAATATTCACATCACCACAAACAACTGGCCGACCACACGTGCAAAACAAAACCACAGAGTCTGGCCAGAGTGATAACCTTCGCTTCTGACGCGATACAATGTCACAATTTACTGGACTAGTGACATTCGCTGAAGAGATATTTATTTTTCAGGATGACAGTTATTGTGTGTTTACGCTTCACTGAAAGGATTAGATATGTTTTGTTTGAATCATAAAATGATACTTACAGAGACATTTATTCCAGGTGGTACTGGTGCATTAAACAAGCATGCTTGTGATGACACATGGTAACTGCAGAGTTATCTCTTGTCAAGAAGCAACGTTTATGATATATTAATAGATGGGTATATAGTATAACTAAGGATAGCAAAATTTTGCAAATCTTTACATGCGTACATAACGTTTAATAGCAGACGATAAATAACCTTTCAGACAATAAAGTTTCACATATTTTACTAGAGGAATTCCACGGAATAGTATTGCATCAAACATAGTTGATTGGTGCATCACGGAGGGACGAATAGCATAGAATAAAGTAACCCAGCAAACAGAAAAGGAAATAGGTAGGCATTGATAAAAGTAATAAAATTAGTTTCAGTTTCATTTATAGAACAAGAAAATATACATTGAGTTTTTTGTAGTAAAGTGATTAATGCATTGGAATGAACACTACTAACAAAACCTTTAATTCAATTAATACAAGCAGAATTAAATTATTAATTAAGAATCTGCATGTATCCCGAGAAAAAGAGATAAATCATATGTACGCACTGGTTCAGCTTGACGATGGAATGTGACTTAAAAGATGGTCACGATTCTTCCGGATGGTGTATTTTTTGCAAGATTAATAATATATTTTTTAAAGTTTGTCACTGGATGATAATTTTGTGATTAGTGATATTAAATCATGAAAATTATAAAATGTCAATTTTAAGCCATACACGCCCATAAACACAATTTCACCCATACCTTGAATAACATACAAACATTGAAATAATCAAACAATAAAAGTTGCAATCCAATTATACATAATGACTTTTTTACTCTACTTTTAAGAGTTAAAAGGGAAGTTTTTCTTCAAAATGATAAAAATTGCGAAAAATGAAAACTGGAGAGGTATAATAACACAATATTTAAGGTCGTAAGATCCAATGGCTGTGAGGGCTGTATGGGGTAGGGGCTTGAGAGGCTCTTTTCTTTTAAATGGCTATAAATACAATCCTATTACAAAAAAATACCACATCCCTTTAATCCCTTTTAACCACGCAAATGCAAACGCGAAGAATAGTTTTCAAAACACAATTATTCAAGTAACCTTTTAGATAGTGTGTGTTCTGATAAGCGTTCGGTAATGAATAATATGTCTTACATTATTATATACATTATAATATCTTTGTTCTCATCAAAATTTGTATTTAAAACTCTGCCAAAATAGTTTGTATATTAGTCTACATTTAGACAACTGAAGGTCTAAATTTTAAAATTCAGTAATCTCATAACGATTAAAACTGCTACGGGAACTAAGGGTTCCAAGAAACCATCCGAGGCGCTATTGTGAAGAGATCAGAAAGGCTACATTGTTATTCGGACGATAGTGATTACACAACTTCTGACACTTTTGCGAAATGTCGAAATGTGAAGCGCACCGCAGATTAAAGTTGGGAGTGGAGTTCAGATTCGTCGAGGAGAAGAAAGGTTTTTCACACATTCCTGAATACGCAGATTAAAATCATTTTCATCACGGAAAACAGGGAAAACATTACGAGAGCCAGATAAAAAAAATGTATTAATAAAACAGGAATAATAATTTTCATCAATTCGACACATGTATAATAATACATTTGTTGGCACTTCGGATTACTTGAATGTTTCGATGTTTCCTTGGAAACTTCATTCTCTTATCAAATTGTGAAGTAATGTAATTGTTAAAACCTACATTTTGATAGATAACTCATATTGGGAAGAAATATACAAGAAAATAGCATAAATTGAGTTAATAACACCATATTTTACAGAAAAATTACAATTTTTTGGGGGGTATTGCCAGAAGCCGTGGAAGAAAAAAGGCAACATGAAATTGTGTCCATATGGAAGGAAGTACTAGAAATTAAACTTTTAAAATTCAGTAACCTCATAACGTTTAAAACTGCTACGGGAACTAAGGGTTCCAAGAAACCATCTGAGGCGCTATTGTGAAGAGATCAGAAAGGCTACATAGCCACCCTGTATCTTTATGGCCACGTTGAATTAAAATATAATATGTGACGTTCGATTGTTTCGGTAATACTAAACGTCCATATCTGCATATAATAATATTATAAAATATATTTAAATATTATATAATATATTATAAAGATATATTTCATGCTTAAATATTGGCACACCTAGTGAGATGTCTCTAGTTCGTTCCTAAACCTCCTATACCAAACAAAAAATTTTGATAACACAGAATCACACACAGAATGTATCATATGAACTCACTTTTTGGAAAACAGAAAATAATGTGTAGAGTATAAGTTAAATGTTTTTCAATGTCATCTTAATTTACATAATAATATTTATGTTATAATACAGTATTATGATAGATTTAAAACAAAAATGGATTTTATATGAAGAAAACTCTTGATTATAACTGCAATATTTTATGCACTTTATTTTAATATAGCCACAAGTGCAAAAATACTGTCAAATTATATATTGCACGAACCTGGAATAACATTAATAAAGAATACTTTTTAAACTGCCTAGCTTGGAAAGATAAAATTAGTTTATCCGAAATTGATTATACCAGATTTTTGAAAACATATACTGCCAATATTTCGAAATTCTAATTTTTGCACTATTGGCCCTTTTCTTCCCAAGGTGCGATATGTTAGTCAATTGCACCAATATTTTACTTTCTCGCACACACCACAAACAGAAAGATATGTAATGCACCAGCGGAAATTGTCGATTTTTTGCAGAACACGATTTGTAGGACTTTGTTACCGAATACGTGTTTGTTTTATATCCTATAAGCAACATATTTCTCGTTTAGGTAAAATAAACGAATATAGCATATAAAAAAGATACAGATCTCATTTGAGTTAAAATGTCTGCAACTTCAAAAATGATGAAAGTTAAAAACAAAATTCGACCTCCCTCCTACAATCGGCATCCATGGTGTAATGGTTGGCGTATCGGAACGCATGCTCCCAGGGACCATCGAACGATCATACCTGCAGTGACTTTTTAAGGGCGAAATAATTCTTTGTACACCGTACTTGGGATAAGAAGTAAAGCCGACTATCTCATGTTGTAGATTTACTGGATGTAAGTGATCAAGCCTACAAGAAGACTCGCAGCTAAATTCAAATCTCATGTTTCATCGCCCGAGTGATACCTCCATGCTTTGCTAGATGGCATAAGGAGCTTAGCGGTATTTCAGTGATTGGGCGGAAGTGTAGCTCTGATGGCCTGAGCCTCCCCGCGTGAAATGAGGTATCATTGAATTGAAAAATTGCAGTATTTATGGTAGATTTTTAAAAATTAAATCTGTTTTTCAAAATTGTATCTTTAAAGAACTCACGTGCAATATTTTTGAAAACTAGTAGTTTTCGGAGAAATTTTGAGTGAAAACGTAAAAATTGTAACACGGGTTGTCTAAAAAAAACAGTTCCAAACTGTTTTTTGTGGCTGGTGAAATTTTTCTAATCGGGTAATATGGCATTTGTCACACTTTCATTTAATCCTCTGACATTTCCATAATGGAAAAAATAATAATATTTTTTTATGCAGCGAGCATTGTTTGGATACATCACTTGCACGCGGAACCTACGCGCTTGGGTTCGAATCAGAATCCGGACAAATATTTTGGAGATTAAAATCACTTTTGCGAGATCAACTAGTATTATAATATTACCTAACCATTACAAAATAATATGAGAAAATACGCGCTCTTGTACCATCAATTCATTGAATCTTCTGAAGTATTTTATGAAGAACATTTAATGTTTCCTTTTTACACATTCTTCTTAGAGATCATGTATAAAAATTCAGACACGCAAAAAATAGCCGCGATTCATTTAACAAGGAATTACTGACAATGTGGCAAATTGACAACTAATGTTTGCTAAAACTGACATTAAATTGATATTTCAATTTGAATTAAAATGCACCTGGAAGAGCGGATGCGATAAGAACCGTATGTAAAAACAAGTCAGTATATTCATAAACACACAAATTGGCCCCCAAGAATGTCCACAATCCCTCTTCGGAATGCTCTCAGTATAACGCGAACGATGGTATGGATCTTGGAGCACAGTGCGTAGAAACTTTGTTAAAGCTTCCAGGAGCAAGAGGGTTTAGAGAAGATCCAGATGTATGTAATTATAATGCGCTATTAAGAGACTCAATCAGTTTCCTGTCACTATTCTCGCTCTTCCTCGCACTCGCGCGCATTCGCTCTCTTTCCCCGCGCCGCCCCCGCTTCCAATCCCTCATTGCCCCGCTTAGGGTGATCTAATCCGCAGAGATCCTTGCTCATCTATCTTTTGGCTCTGTCTGCTCATCCGCCACAATGTGCCGCGTTCTCTCGGCCCACGCAGAGAAATTCTACAGTTCAAACCTTACAATGAGACACTCGTGTTTACATTTACGTAATCTTAGTGAAGTATTATTTTATACTTGTCAACAATCCAATTCGAAATCTTTTGATTGCTCTGCCATTAAGGGCATGAACTGCATCGGAAAACCACATAGCCACCGTCTTCCTAACGACGTTTGCTATATAGTAAAGGCCAAACGCTTTTGGAAGAGACACATCGCAATCCCAGAATTACAAAGTGCACTCGTATTACGTGCAAATATTTTGACATGTCGAATTTTGAAATTCGGCAAATAGTGATTTCTCTACTGCACTACAACACATTTAAAAAGTTTGCAAATCAGAAACCATGATATTTTGGTTTGCCTTAAAACTAAGTTGTTTTTTTTTCTCAAAGCGAATAACTTTAGGTGTGCATAAAAAACACACTATATCACACAGCCTTATTCGCCAATGAACACGAAATTATGGGTAAAAACCACTTAGAGATACTCTAATGTATTGCAAAACTGAACGTTCAAACGAAACCGTAAGCTTCATAAACAGTAGCCAAAAGCATTTATTGAATTTAACTCAACATACTGAGAATATTTTTGTGAAATACCAACATTAGTACAGTCCTGGTAGCATTTCGTGAATAAGTGCAATTCTCTAGTAATTTTATAAATAAAGATTTTTATACCTGGTAAACACATTTAAATAGTGCCAAAAGAAGAACTGGCTTAATGCCAAGATTTATGGGTTGGAAATTAAATATTCAAAACAATTTCAGTCGGGCCCAGATTTTTTTGTCCAGTCAGAAGACAAATGTGTGCACTGTAAAATGCTCACGCCATCATGAGGCAGTCCGGTTGCCCCGGTCGTTGCCTCTACACTCACTCAACTGCTATCGATCGCGAACACCACGGATTGCGCTGGTTCTACAAGGATAGCAATTATGACTCGCGTTAGTCCAGGTGAAATTAGCTCCTACACCGACCTCACTAGATAAGGAAGAAACAGCTTCCCCGTCAGGCATCAAACCATTTTCTCCTGCAAGACGCTCATCAATTACATACACATCTTTCTGCGTCGTTTCCAACGCGCGTTGGGAGAGGGCGCGGGCGGGCCGGCTTATGGTCGCAGAGTGGCCAATAGCGTGCTCGCCCGCTGAATCCGAAGCTCCAATCGGGCAGTTTTACAACCCAGGAAGGCAGCTCACCGTGTCACGCCAACCGCTGCACGGTCGGGTAGTTACGCAGCCCCCGAGACACGTCATATCAGAGAAGCATGCCGATACTCGATTTAATATGCTTCACCGTACAAAAGCGGGGGAGTTAGCAAGGGAGAACAGGAAACACGAGAGAGGTTGGGAAGACGAGTAGATTTTGTCAACGAGAATTCTCCTGGCCCAGAATATCAAGAACGCTTAAGCACTTGGGAGCTATGAAGAGACTTCCGTTCAGCGGTTCCGACAGTGAGACGAATGCAAACACGAGAATCGACGTAACAATTGCTACGAAAGCATGAAATCCGTTCCAACGTCACGAACCTCCTAAACTACTCTCACTTTAACTACTTCGCAAGGATAGCAGGCGCACTCGGCGCGTTGCCGCCGAATTTCTGAGAGGAGCGCCGGGCGCGCACTGGTGTTACTTCGTGGGTCCATGCTCCGATAAGGGCGAGGTCGACGACGGGGGAAAGAGCAAGGATGAGGGGGAGGGGCGAGAGCCGGGGAAGAGGGCGAGGGCGGGAGGAGAAGGGCGACGAGGAAAACGAGGGAGCGTGAGGGAAGGGACGGGACGTGAGGTTACGACGATGTGCATGTCGTCACTAGCATACCATTACCATCCTTTCATTACCTTGCGGCGGCTGGGTTACCACGTACATCCCATCCATAACTCTCGTGTGGGAGGCGAAAAAGTGGAGCGCTTAGCACATACAAAAAAGCACGATGCGTCTCTATGCTTCAGACAATGGAAAACTCTGATGACAAGGGGCCGAGAAAAAGATTATGCTATAAATCTATTGCGAAAAATGCATATAGCGCCCAATGATTTATTCGTCTTTAAGTGGAAAATTTTCCAAAATACAACAACGCACGTGCCGGAAGCGAAACCCTTATTTTGGGCGATGGCGCCGCAAAACGGCACTTCCGAGCGAACACAGCGCTGTGTCAAGAGCAGGCTTCAATCACACGAGAGGATAGACAACACTGCGGTCGAGGTTTCCAAAAATGAACCTTGTTCAACCCAAACTTGTCAATGAAACTGCTCAATTAAAGTATTGCCAAACTTTTATTTGCACTTCACATTTAACAAAAGAAAAGGTGGAAAATAAATTAAATTCACCCCGACGAAAATTGTTCACAAAGGCCATAAAAAGCAAACTTTAAAATACAGGTGTAAACACGACTTCAGTCGGCAGAGGCCAAGTTTGCCGTGATTACATGCGTTACAGGTTGCCGCCGAAGTCTGTCGATTTGAAACACGCCACAACAGTTTCCACGACATAGAGAGCGCCAGTTACAGCACGATTCTTGGAAATAAGTCAAAAGTCAAACCATTAGGAACGCAACATTAAAGAAACATGAATACGGCAACTTAAACACAGCTTCTCTTCAGTACCATTAGTCAAATAATATTATTTAGGCTTGGTACGAAATATACCCAATAAAGGAACTGAAAAATCAATTTACTTTATTTACAACACCATCATTGCAACACGCCCTGTAATCCAAACAATTTATCATTGAAACTATTTCGATCTCTGCGACACGTGAGGTGCATGACAATGCTGATGAAATTACGATGCATATCGTTTTAGGTTTCTTCCTTACATTTGTGTTTTAATTCAATTTCTGCTAAAGAATCAAAGTATTTTAGCCTATACACACAGATGAGCTGTTCTTTTCTCTTACAATATAGAATTATAATGATACCCTGCAATAGAATGAAATACTGAACTCGCGCAAAAAATTCAATGCATATGTCCCTCCCAGATACTAATTTCGGCGAAATCGTATATCATTTATTGGAGAGTAATTTTTGTTGATTTCGTACATTTAAATGCAAACATTAAACATCCTGTAAACTAACAATTCTGAATGACAATCCAGCTAAGAAACTACATATTAAAATGACTTGACATAAACATACAAGAGGAGTTTGCGTAATACTCAATGAAACGAAATGAGGTGAGAAGAACACCACATGTCCCTTTTATACAATGGATGCTTTAGGATTTTTCTTGATTTCATTCAGTTAATAATAAATAAATATGTTAGATGTCAGTGTCTACCGCAATGAATAGCAAAAAATTACTGAAGAGCTTACAAGTAACTCCCAATATGTTGAATATTAAAATTCCATTTTCACAAAACAAAACCTAAGAGAAAAATTAATATAGACGGGACCTGGATATAGCATGTCATTTAAACATCACTGAAAAATATATGATCATAATAAAACTTAAAACAGAACGTCCCGCAATATTTGTTCATAGACTACCCCGTAATATACTACAATTTCCCATTTTCATAATCAAATATTAACAACGTGTAAGAAACCTCTAAAAAATACTTTTTTTCCTTTAGTACCAAGTATTTTCTTTTGTAAAAGGAACGTGATTTAATCTCAATATCAACAGACTTCATAAGAACGAAATGTTCAGGGACAGAATGTATATATACAGTATAATGCACTAAATCAAACGATTTCATAAATATGAAGAAAAAAATGATATCACTCCTGACATCTCAGCTGGCATTTCAACCAATTCGCTTTCACATTATTTCATAAAAACGAAAATAACTACAACTCCTTTGGCGGCTGCATGATCGAGCCCACAACGCTCGATTTCAGTGGAGTAGTTAAGACAGTCAGTTACGGATGATATATTTTTTAACAAAAATATACATAAATAAAAAATAATATGGGTGTAATTTTTATATTTTAGCCAGTGGATTAATGTGGACAAATTTCCCTCGACCATCCACAACAAATACTGATAGCAATGAATTAATTATTTAAATATTGTTTCGAATTATTTCTGTTGGTGAAAATAACATTCTACGCATTACTATTTTTTTAATATAAATCGTGCTTGAGATTAAAAGTTAATACCATCGAGATTATGATGTTTTCCAAAATTATTTAGTAACTCTTCATTACCGTTTTCGTTACTTGCTGAGAAAGATTTGAAAAACAGATTACGGTGATAATTACTCACAAAGGATGACAGAACTGATGGAATGGGAGGCACGGGAAAGTGGAACTCAATGATAGAACTAAGGCCCTACCGCTAGAACACGGAAACTTTTACGTCAACCCACTTCTTCCACTACAAATGTAACGTTTTAGTGAGAAAATGATTCCAACTCTGGCCCTCACAACTAGAAAGCTATTTCACATTCACTACGTCAGGATGCAGTCATTTACACTAAGGCGGCTCAACACATTTGGCAAATAGCGAGCGATAGTTCGCCGAATCTCGAGTAGCGTGGATGGGTAGCTTGCCACTTGTCGGGCGACGAACATTCGGTGCTCGCCCTATCCAACGCGTGTAGGTCTTTTGGGCGCATCCATGGAAGCGAGCATTCACCGAGAACACTTCAGCTGTTCGGGATTGGGCGAGCGGCAGCTTGCTACTCAGCGAATGCCGAATGTGTGCAGCCCACCTTTATTATATTTTACGTTGTTATTTCTTTGTTTCACTGACATCAAGCCCGTTGCAGACGGCCACTGCGGGAGGTCCGCGTACACAGCGCGTCTCCGCGCAAATGCGCCCCCCTGCACATGGGCGTCACACCGCACTGCGGCTCCGCGCGCAACATGCCCGCCCCGCTCGTCCGTCCGCGTCGTTATTTTGCGGGCGCCGCCACCGCCGCAAGTCTCTCTTCCTCTTAAGTGTGCAGGGCGAAATAGATTACTTTTGGGGCTAAAACGGTGCGCACGAACAAGAAAATTAAATCAGTTACGAGGTAGCGAAAAAGAAGAGATCGATTCCTGTATTTACGACATGAGAGCAGCTCCTCCCTAACAGAAAAAAAGTTGCAGAACTATTCGGTCCGCAAAAACAGAACAAGAGACAAAAAGGCAAGAAAATAAATTTCAAGGTGGTATTGCATGAAAACGCGAGAAGAAGCGATTTTTCCACATTACCTCCATACCGGGCCAGAAGGCACTGATTCTCTTCGCTTGAGCAAAATTTAACAAAGTATTCGCCTTTTTGCAACTCTTCGATTCATTTAAACTGAACTCGTGGTTTGGAGAGATCGCATTTTAAATCTGGTGAACTGACGACAAAGATTAAAGCTTGTTTAAATTATTGCGCTAATACAACAATTTGTGGGAGTTCCGAAGTTTGAAATTTTACGGACTGTAAAAAGCCTGCACAGATTAACATAAGTTTAAGAACTAATTAACTGCTTTCAAACGGTAAGTCAGAGAAAAAAAGAGAAGTGGGCGTGGGAATACATCAAATGCGAGTTAGGAGCAAAAACAAAATTCTTTTTTTATAGGGAAACATTTCGCGAGGCTGAGCAATGAATATATGTAAGACTGAAAACATTCGGAACTACAAAGAAACAAAAGCATACTTGATAAAGGCTAGAGTGCCAAATGGGTAACGCCCCTGACAAATTAGGAAGGTTGCGTGAGGAGTTTTTGCACATGGTACCGTAAAACTATGCACAAGAGGCAACCACTTGGCCTGCATCGTTTCAAGTCTTAAGAGTTTTGGACGAAGTTCCTTTTGAGACCAATAAATGTAGTGCTGGTCGGTAGATCGCCCTTTGCCACATGAAGTTTATTCTGACAAATAAAATGTTTAAAATTTTAATCCGACATTCCTTCATAAAGTAAAGCAGAAACGTAACCACAGCACGGCGTCATACGTTACACAAGCTCCACAACACTAGCACAGCATGTAATACTCGATAAGGAGAGTACGTTAGTAGGGTTATCTTATTTCTGTCAAAAACGTGGCATGGGACTATGTAGAGACGGCCCTTCAAGTGAAAGTAGCTCCAAACTGTAACAACAGAGTTTGCTACTAACGTCACATTTCCATTAAGCCACATCCTGTTGATTCGCGTTTGTTGGACTACAGCTGTCCACTAGCATGCCGAATCGTGGGAACATACAATTAGCAGCATAATATGTGTCAGAACAGTTGGAAACCAAATCTCAATTATTTCACGTATAATACGTATCTTATTTCGTACACGACGATTCACGTGATTCCTCATGATAATTCTGGTGGAGTGACGTTTCCCGACACGACATAACGTTAGAGTTCGCACTTGCCCAGAGGCTCCAAAAGTGGGTTCATATCATTCACTACGATAGAGTGAATCATGCTGTACTGAAACCCTTTCACAACAACCGCTATAACAGGAAGAGGGTGCAAAACTGCATGTTTTGAGGATATCCGACACCCTTCGCTAAGGCAACAGCACATCCCCCGCATTGTTTCTTCGGGCATCGCCCACGCGGATGTCCCCACCAGGAAGCAAAGGCGCAACGACATTGCGCGTCGATCAAGGCTCTCCGTGTCCCTCCGCGCTGTAACTCTGCGCGGCGGTATCTTCTTTGCCTCCCTAAGCTCTACTTTGTCAACTCGTGGCCGGGGGGAGGGGGAACGGCAGCGGCTAAACGCGCGCCCCGGCGCCCGCTCCGCTCCGCGTCGCGTCGGAAGCTTCACCGCCGGGAAAAAGGAACGCTGTAGGGGCGCGGGGCGGAACGACGACGGCCACGCGCAGGGGTGGCCTCCGCTCCTCCTCTTACAATCCCCGACGCTCCACACGGCGCCCTGGAAAGCTCCCTGCAAAGCGCCCCGAGGGACGCGCCGCAACCACTGCTTCACTTCGCTCCCCGACGCTCCCAGCACTTCTTGACGACGTTCGGCAGTCCCAACAACTCGACGATACCCGACCGGTCCCCGGCACACATCCGCGCTCGATGGGCTTCTAGGTGCTACGTTCGCTATGCTTACCGAGACTGCCGGCGCTTTTTGGCGATCACAACACCTCTCGACGATTCTCTGCGATATTCTCCAGAACTCCTCGAAGGTTACAGACCATTCCTCGGCACTGATCAGGCATTCCCCAGAACAGATTGAAAACGAAGGCTTCTGCTGCCGGACTCAACATATTTTAGATTGTTCGGGAGATGTACTCGTGTTTCGTCCCGATGAAGGTCGCAGCTGAAACGTTGGCAACCGAACTGCGTTCGACAACTGAAACGTTGGCAATAGAACCTTCGACTCGGCTTTTCCGGAGAGCCAAAAACCTCTTCGAGGATTCTTGATAATTCTCGGCATTCCCAACGCCTACTATGCTCTTTTGCGCTCCTGACTTTGCTCTTTTGCGCTTTCCGAACGGTCTTTCGTGAACGACGTTTCTTGGTACTCTCGATGATTCACACAAAGCCCACAAAATGTTTCTCTCAGAAGTAGCACGCACACTACTCAAGAACAAAAAATAAATTGTCGTGCAACACTAATAAATTAAACTTTTAAACATGCTGGCGCATAAAGTCAGCTGTGTCTCGCACAGCGACGTGCTGATTATGAGTATACAGTCTGTACGCTCATTAGAGAATAGGTGGTGTAACACAAATATTTGCATTTCTAGCCAAAATAAAAACGGTTTCATTGGTTGTGGATTTTTCCCGTATTTCTGAGTAACGAAAGCGCACACACACTCTTCTTACATAGCCGGATGTTGCATAGTTTTCTTTCAAATTCTTTGCGCATTGGAAATTAGTAATGTAAATGTTTTTCTATTTTTCCCGAGTTCCTGGGTATCAAGCACAACCATGGACATCTCTACATGAGCGGAAGATACATTTCTATTTCTGCGGGCATTGGATATTAGTGATATAGATAGTCATTTTTAAGTTTAGTAATGTTATTAAATTTGACAAATATATTCAGTCCCTGGCCATATTATTGTGATGATCCTACATTTCGCTATTCTGTAATTTCCTGGCAATATTTTCTACTGATGTTTTAAAAACGAACCGTTTGAGAAACTTCACTTGTGAAAGGGGCTCAAGTTCTATTAATGTCTTAATTTTTCCTTATTTGTTTGGGGACACGTTCTTCAGCCTTATCAAAAAACAAACAAATTTAAGTAGAGATTAAGTTTCTCTCAAATTTATTAAAAAATACCAATTTATGAAACAAAAACGATAAAATGTAGTGTACGATACAACAATAAATTATAGATAAACGTACCGAAACAACTCGCACTTTTTGCAATAAAATAATTATTCCACAAAAAAGTATGGAGGCTTTCACTCATAAAACCAATGTGGCCACCCATAGGACCAATGTTGCGATAGAAAAAAATTATTGACACACTTCACGAAAGAGATGCCACTACTAAATGGCATCACATGCTATAGTAATATGTTTTCTCTCAAAAACAAGGGAAAAGGAAAACAAAACAAATAAATAAAAACATTGAACTTTGATCAAAATTTTGTCACAATAATATGGCCAGAGACCGTAGATATAAAACACAAACATTCACAAAAAACAACAACATTGCATTGTCTGAAATATGAAGTATACTGAGACAGGACAGCTAATTTTACAATTCTATATTTTAATGCTTTTCCTTCATATTCAAATTTGAAAGTGAATCCTCTAGACATTGATCATTGCAGTGCGTTTCAAAGCATGCTTATTATTCTATCTACCAACGCCATTCCACACACACACACACACATACACACGATTCCGTCCGCACCGACGAAGCTCCGGAGAAGCCAGGACATGGAGAGTGCGAGATGTTTGCGTAGTCGACGTGGCGTGGGTTCCCAATGGGCATCGATTACCAGCGACATGCAAGAGGGACGATACGAAGGTAAATAGTAAGGTAAACGTCTCGGCACGAGACGCGGTCCAAGCAAAACCAACTATACCAAGACAGCAAGTAAAGTTGAAATAAACTTGCGAACAGAAGACTATACGCACGTTTCAGCAATACCGGTAGATTGAGGCCTTCGTGCAAGGGAAACCCACGGGCAAGGGGAAAGATAGTTGCTTGAAAAAAAAAAAAAAAAAAAAATTAAGTAAAACGCAACCCAGTGCTACTTGAGACACTGAAAAAGATCGGCCTCAGCAGATTCAGTTCAGTATAGTTACATATTTTCTATATTAGACCAAGAGATTTGTTTCAAGAACTACTGTCTGAAAGTTAAACTCTAATTTTAAAGATATTTTGCGGGTTAAATTATTACTTAATACTTATTTATGTGTCAAGTCTGAAAAAGAGATATTTTTCGAAACAGCAGTTTACCACGGAAGGAAGAACGTAGCTGAGCCGAGGGTGGTAAGCGATTTGGAAAAAAACATTTTTCATATACCGAGGTGCTCGTTTTTAAATATTTATAATTATATACAAAAACAAAATTTAAATTCTGATGATGTAACAAATTACAATCAAACGGAGGTTTCACAGATTGCGGTAGTGTTGCTGACATTTGTAAGCCGTCAGTGCATTTGACTTCTAGCAACGTTTCATTTATTATTCAAGATTCTGCAATATTAAAATTTCATGGTGTGTCGTCGAAAAGCAGAAAATCAAAGTAAACATTATGATATTTAATATAATAAAAATGTGAAATTAACTTTTATATTTTGAAAATAATACTTAATTGAAATAAATTAACTTTAAACACAAAGTTACCCGTCTACAAGCAGTTGAAAAACAAATAACTGGTTTATCCTTCAAATGAAAGTTGTTTGACATACGTTTGTGCCATAGTCTCGCGAAAACGTTCAATTTTACCGACGATAAACAGACTGTAATTTGCAAATTCAGAGCTAAGAATACAAAATGTATTTTTATTTAAATTTACAAATTTAAATGCACTATAATTTACTGTAAAAATTGACACTTTCCAGAAATATAGCACTCTATTATTACGTTTAATGTTTTAATGGTCAATTTAAAAAATAAAAATAAATTGAAGACAGTAAATAGCATTGAAGCATAAAACTGGTCCACAAACCCGTAAGTCTAACTTTTACATTCACTGACGAAATGTATTATTTTCGTGGCATCGTGCCTTTCCGTCGGTTCGAAAATCTTGTAAGTAAATTCACAGATTGCATGCTCTACGTATAATAGATTCGCGCGGAATGCAATTTCACTCTAAACGAAAGATAGATAAATCACGGAACTTTCCCGTTCTTTCCTCGTCTCAACGACATTACTACTGATTCGTTTTGTGTGACGTTCGGAAACTTCTGACCCACAGGTCCGATGACAGCAAACGCCGACGCACCACTTTACACTCTCCCACACCGCTTCCACTTGCACCTGTCCATCCATCCGACCGCACGCACGCACGCACCCAGACCTCACCCCGCACGTCTGCGACGATGCGTGATGGCACTGCACGACTCGCTGGACTGCATGGGCGTACACTCCACGCACGTACGCATACAGAAATAAACACACCGCGCACCTGAGTGTTTTTTTACTGGCTTTTATTCCGTTTCACTTATGCAAATACGTCCAAGTCTGTACAACGCTCCCACTTTTATTTCCATATTTCATTAACCACAAAAGGTTACGAAGATGATGCGGCGTCACTCGCCGAAATGGAACATTCAAAAAAAAAAAAAAACATTACGCAAAACAACGAGCGAAGTACAGGCGAGTGGAATATTTCCCTCTGGAGAAACACCATTCCAGCAGCAACCGTATCGAATACTCGTTAAAAATGTTTAACAAGCGGGAAAACAGTTCCAGTGTTGGAGTCTTGTATGCATGTAAATAGGCAGGCTGAAAAGTTACACGCTGGTACAGCAGATGTGACACCCTGCAATTCCACATCAACGTCAATATTTAAAAAATGGCATTTTTTGCGTAGTCTGCCACGCTTGCCTTTATGTAATTAAAACACAATACAACGGAGCACCCAACTATGCACAAATTATGTATCAGACGACCGCGTTATTTCAAAATGCAAGAGGAAGCAGGTGTTTCGCGAACACGAACAGTGGTGCGTTAAGAAAAGCTTCCGAAAAGGGCAGTTCAGTATTTCACAAAGGAAGCGCGATTACGGGGAACTTTCGAAAACATTCCGATACCTTTTCCACGTAGTTCTATGACAGGAAAAGCCACATACATGATCAGAGAAGGTACCTACCGCGAACCATTTCTTGCGAATTTTCAGCTCACCTGAAACAAATAAATATTCAGTTCAAATCCATCCAACACTCTGTATTTGAAACAGAAAATAATGAGTACAAAATGAACGTTATTAAGCAAAAAAATTATTTTTATTACAATTCTCTATAAAATATCACATAAGCTCTAGCAATACACTGAAAGGAATCGAAGTATAGTTAGTAGTATCCTAGAAAACACACTATTGTAAATATTACTGCCCACAACGAACTCGGTACCTATAGTCGTCCCGCAAAAGTTTTAAAATGATAGACCTTGCATTTTGTTAATGTATATGTACATCACACTATTCTGTGTTCAAGATATGTTAGGGGATGAGTGTACGATTACCCCGAAAGAAGAAGGATTGCCACGCATCAGGAGTTAATGATCTTCATATTGTACGAATATTAGTAAGCTTTTTTTTTCGTCCGTTTCCAAAATTTTCTTTCTTCTTCTTTTCTTCTTCTCTTTTTGGCTTCGTTAGGTGGATGTTATTGTCTATTATATTAATAATAATTATTATAATTAGTTTGAGGTCACCTGATTATAGCTCTTTCTTAGCCGAACGAATAAATTGCAGCTGTATCTAACACATTTTCTAGCAACACAATTATGCTGAAATGGTAAAAAATATTTCATGAGAAACTTAGGGTAAAATGTAATAGAATTCGTTGAATTTAGTTTGTGAAAATTAAATATTTCAGTGTAATCAAACGTAATGACAAAACGTTAATTCCAATTTTAGAATAAATACATTTTCTTAATATTTAGTGAAAAAACAGAAAGCATATTCAGCAGTAGTCTCGAGTAATGTAATATATAGTTCATACCCTGATAACATTCCTCCTTTCTTGTTAAAAGCTGTATTATTTGATCACTGAAAATAAAAATGGAAATGAGGCGAGAACGTCACAAGATATAATAAATAACTGTAAAAACTCCTAGTATTTTTACAGATTGTTTCGAATAAAAAAAACATTTTCAGTTCTGTTCATCTCGTCCCGCTCTTTCCGTATTTCCACGCATCCCCCACAAAACCACAATCTTTTAACTTAACAATTTACAGTACGGTAAATACTCATCGCTTCCAGTTCCCAATCTCTAAATTACAGTTCGGCGAAAGCGCGGCGTGTAAACGCGAAGTGAGATCTACGAGACAGAAACGGTTCTCGTGTGGTGTTGCAGCTGTAAAATAAGACAAAGATAGGGACATTAATTAAGGCCCCGTTTAATCTAGCGGTAACAGGAGCCCCGAGCGAGGCAGCGACGGCGGTGGAGGCGGCGGCGGGGAAAGCCGAGAGCGCAGGTAACGCGCTCCTCGGCCGCCAAGCACGGGCTCTACCTCACGGCGCGCTCGGAGCAGCACGGCGGCGGGGCGGCATGAAACGCGCGACCGCGGTGGAAGGGAGCGGACGAAACGATGTGAGGGCTGACAGGAGGAGGCAAAGCGCACGGCAAGGTGAAAGAGAAACGGACCGCGTCTCTGAGACGAAATCGAAGAAAGAAGACCTTGACAAAGCGAGAAGATTGGAGCGTTGAAAACGAAGCGGATATAAACGCTAGTTGACAATGCATACGAGAGGAGAAGGTGGAGGTGACGAATGTGCGGATGAAAAGTGTGATAATAAACGTAGTAAATAGAAAATGGTAGAATGGAAGAATAACAAGACGAAGAATCTCATCAAACGAATTAAGTAATAAAAAATGTGACAAAAAAAGACAAGAAAATGAAAATGAAGGTAACAAGACACAAATATAAAATCAAGAAGAACATCTTGGAAGAGAAACAAATTATCGTACAGACACGCTGTCCAAAAATACCGAGACAAGCGTTAAGGAGCAAAACGCAAAGTTGGAAGAACGGGGCAAACAAAAGGTAAAGTCGAGCGAAAGCAGAGATGGGAGCGCTCAGCAATATTTCACTCACTTTATACTCTTTACCAAAATATGTATTTCACAAAGACGACTCGATTAATGCTAATATCTATAAGATTGGAGCGTAGAAATCTTCTTGAAATAGTGTGTCAAACGACAGCGATCGAAGTCAATAGCATGATCTGAGCGCTAACACACAAAGCTCGGGTTTCGCCTGCCCGGCCAGCGCACCGATGAGACCCCATGTGGAGGCTCCTGCTGTAGCAGTTACGTCCGCGCGCGTCGATATCGTCCTACATACGCTTCGCGCATTACAGCTCTTTATCTTCCCTGGCACATCGTTCTCCACTAAACGAATCAAGCCACAACACGAAAGAGAGAAGAGAATCACGCAACAAGGGCGAATGTGTGAGAACGTTTATGTATTAAAAATGAAGAACCGAGTAAAATGCAGGAGAGAAAAGGAAATCTTAGGACAGCTAAAGGAAGAGAGGCGGCAGATGGGCGGAAGAGAGAAAACAACTGCACACACGGGAAAAGTTATCATGGGACACCATGAAAGGTGGCCACGTACAAAAAAGGAGACAAGATCGGCGAAGGGCAGAAGAAAGGTGTGGAAAGAATGCTCAAATAATATTGTGAAGGGTGATTAAAAGGTGGAGATTTTAAGAATACACGAACACAGATATTCCGAAAAATAGAGACTGTACACACAATGAATACGAACGGCTGGGGAGGAAGCGAGTACAAACACAGCATTGGGATGTGGTCGTAGGAGACGGGTAGTAACGGCGAGCCGAGAGCAAAAGCGATGGCGACGAGAGGTCGACACAGTGTCGCCAAAGTGACGCAACCGTCCAATCATACGAAAGTGCGTCTAACACAGGATCTATAATACGTGTCACATAAAGTGTTATTGCATCCAGTGATTCATTTTAGTGCAGACGGAGCAAGAGGGCACCCATGGTACTGGTGCTCTTTACCTTAGGAAACCGCCCTTATTTACTTTTATAGCGGCCAGTATTTTATCTTCGCGAAACGGGTGGGAGTTAGTACACACAACGTGAAGGAAGCGGGCGGGAGGGCGAGCGAGTGGGCGGCCGGCAGGGACCCGTGCCATGAGCCCACCAGCGAAAGAAGAAAAATCGGCGGAGCGAAATGGCACAGCGTGCAACGGAAGAAAAAAAAACACGTAAATATAACACCAAAGGAGGAACGTAACGTCAAAACACACAGTGATCGAGTTAGTAATTTACACACGGTTTACTAAAAGGGCGTGGTGAAGGGCGAGGTCGGCGAGTGGCACCGAGTTAAGTTCTCCGGTTCGAGAAAGACGGTCCCGGGTTAAAATCAGAGAAAATGATCTCCATGCAACATTTTTCGCGGTGACGAATTACGGGAGTTTAACCAGATAACCGAGTAATTATTTAAAAATCTCGCCACAACGCAAACGATCGCGTATTAAGTGGAACAGTAATTATTACCGCCTAGGACAGCACTCATTTCGCACAACTATAACGATTTTGGAATTAACGCCACAGCCGCCTACTTCCTCGCCACTGGACAAATTGCAGGTTGGCCGCAGCGGCGCCACGCCAGATGTTCCACGCGCGCCGTCTGCGCCAACTGCCCCTGCTTGCAGCCCCTCCCACGTTCCTGTGCCCAGCGACCTCCACCTCCTCCGCATCCAACGGCCGCACCTAGGGCAGCCCAACCTGCAGTACTTTCACGCCACATATTCACGTCTAGCGCTCTATTTTATACGCCGAAACCTAAGGGAATTCTCTGCCGGTGTTTACTTTATGGTCGCCCATGTTTGTGTGTGCCGTATCAGCCTTAAGAATCCGAAACAGCGCCTCGGCCTTCCAGACGTTAAACAAAGATCAATGGTCTTAAATATTTAAAATTTATAACTCCACCATATAATTCTCATATCATCCCTTATACACAGTAAGTATATGGCTTCCTAAAATATCCCTCCCTCTCCCTAAGTGAACTATAATACATCACGTAGCTTCAACTTCTTGTTCGTGTGCCACACGCGGAGGGTGGCAGGTAACTCGGGCGTGGGGCGGAGGGGAAAGAGGAGAAGGCGGAAGAAAAGAGAGACGGGCACGGGGCGGCAGGAAGGAGGAAAGGCGAGGGCGAGAGGCAGTGCCTGCCCCGCCCCTCGTGCCGAGGCTATCAGGCGAGGCTGGCGCGACGAAGCACGCACAGGGCCCGGCCAGAAGGAAGCTGAAGGTCATAATTGCTATCCCAGAACAGCGGCAACATGCAAAGGAACTGACCGCAAACGGTTCACCCCAACGTTCCACGAGCAGAGGAGGGGGATCAAGGTGAAGGGGGAGGAGTAGTAGAGGAGGAAAGAGGGATGGAAAATGGCTGATCACAGCACGCTGCTTCACGTCTTGGCAGAGGACGAGGGAGAGGAGAATTAAAACTTCACCAAATTCCATTAGTAAGTCAAAAATAATACACGAGTCTTTGAAAATACACCCTTCATTAATGTTAATTTTCGTAAAATAACGTTCTCGCCATTTTATCAAATATATTCCATGATATATCAGATCACCCAGCGTAAGTAGTAAGAGAACTCGAGAGAATATCGTCCCAGATGGATGCTTCAAAAACACTACACACTGACGAGTGATGTACACACCGATGATCTGTGGATAACGGCTGACTGGCATTTTAGTTCCTTACAATATATTCAATCGTCCGTTCCCAACATTTTCAGTCTAAAAGAAAAAGTCTCAGATATACAAGTTTAATCCCCTCCGCATATCCCCATTACATCGGAACTACACTAAATCAATGAATGCGATGACTAATTAAAATTGCTCTTACACAAACACAAAAAACTATGTTCACATTTCATATCAACTCTCATGCTCTCTTTATTAATTCACATTGGCAACATGTTTAATTTGCAAATGTAATATTATTTATACTGTTTATTTTATGACCTCATATTGTCTCTCTTCCTTTATTTTCTAATAGTCATTACGGTTTAAATCATTCAATTATAAAATGCTTCGCAACAGAATAAAGAGTTAAATTGTAAAGATATCAAATAATTCAGTTGAGTGACGCACATTCGTCAATACAGGTTACGACATTCCCATAATTGCGGATCCGTTTAAATGTCTCATTTGAAATTCTTAAGCAATACAAATAGTATATTTCGTCACCATCTTAGTTGACAAAAGTTGATATTTAATAAAATATACATTTAAAAGAGCTTTTCTCCTAATAGGCAGTCCACAGTTTGTCGTTAATCACACAAAAATCCATCATTAATCAGAATTTAGATACGGGCTGAATGGACTTTTTTTACCTCCAACCCTCGTTGAAAAAAGTCCTAGTACCTTTATCTATTTCCCAGGTAAAGGCAAAAGGATAAATAATATCCAAGGAAATAAAGGCATGAACATTCAAAAAGAACAGTAAAAAATTCAAACACTGCCAATGTTTATTTTTATTTATTTAGATTAAGGGGTCTGCTGAGGACTTTAAGGCCCATGGGTGATGATCTAATGAGTAGATGAGAGTGATAAGAACGAGAGGTGAATGATGATAGAGCAATGGTAGAACCAATTGCAAAGGAAACAGGAGAACCCAAAACAAACAGAGCGGATCTCGCCTTTGTCCACCACTAATTCCACATGGATCAGTCGGACATAGACTCTCAGCTCCAGCTGTGGAACGTATAATCGCTAACTATTTTTTGGACTGAACTCTTAGATCGATGTATTTGGCATTTTGGGTCGATTGCCCAACTTTGCGGTCTAGCTAATGTCACTCAGGCCTGGGACTAGTTTTAGACCTGGGAGAAATGAGACATATGGCAAACATGACGTATGCCCTTCACAGTAACTAGCAGACTCCGCTTGCCTGTGTTTACCTTCGTCACACAGCTACAGAAACTGAAACGAATTTAAATGAAAACAACAACTCTACTTTTGCTTTGACCAGGAATCGAATCCGGGATCACGCCACGGAAACTCTTAAATCAATAAGAAAATAAACACGTCTCATCCCCAGACTTCGAATTTTTCGTCAACTGCCGATTTTACTCATTCGATCAAAAACTCAAAATTAATTCTGAACACTTTTCATAATTTTACGATATCAAGGAACCAAATTTATACTGTCCCTCGGACCGTGCCCTATTCATATACTATACTAGTGGCCACGTGGTTGTTAATCACGTTTTACGTTACGCTCTGTGACCATTTCAACAGACGAAAGACTTTCTCGCGAGTGTGGTTCCGTCCTTTCGTTCGTTCGACCGTCCGTCCGTTTGTCCGTCCGTCTCTGTCTGTCTGTCTCCCTCTCTCTGAGTCTGTTTGTTTGTCACTCTCTCTGCGTCTCTGACTTCCTCTCTCTCTCCCGGGAGAAATTTCACAATCACAGGGGCAGAATAAGCAATGAACACGTCTTAACAATCGTACTTTAGTGTGCGGCGGGTTGCATAGAGAGCGCTGCGACATTAAACGCTTTGATCAGAGCCCTTGAGTCTACATAAAATCATCAACGCGCATCTATGTGCGCAGGCATATGCACATTTCCATCGTACAATGCCTATATTTTTACCCGGAAGTGATAAAGTGTTATTGCAATCAGATAAACAGTACGGCAGCGCATTAAGCATGATCAAACAAACATAGTCTTTTATATGTAAGAATAAGTCAAATTATGAACACAGGCATCAACAAGCGTTTTGATAGATTTGCAAATATGAGGGTATTTGCTCCAGTGCAAAGGTACACAGTGAATTCGAAAGGTTTTTCTGATCATAAAATCAGACTGAATTTGAAACAAGTATTAAAATTCGCAGATTATCCATACTGTGCTCTTCATTAAAAGAAGACAATTATCGCAGAAATTCCAATATTAAAAAATACACGTGACAAAGAGTTGAAATATAAATATCATTTTCTGCACTTAATTTATATTCAGATACTAAAGTCATAGTTGTTTTAGCATTTACACTACATTTTTTTCCTTTAATTTTTTATTATCCTGTTTTAATACGTTTTTGAAATGTAACACCATATAGATTTGTCAAAATTGATTGCATGCAATTTATACTGCCTATTTAACAGAATTAATCACAATTTCTGGTGTCTATGCACCCAAAATAGGAGTTTTAGATACTAAGTATCCCATATTTACTCATCACAATATGAGAAGCTATCATAAGAAGAAAACATATTTTCGGTAGGTAAATGTTTAATTTAAACTGGATGCGCCCATTTTTTTATTCTGCAACTAACTGCCGGGAATCCTGATAACTCACCAAATAAATAATTGCGTGTATCGCTATTCCTAATTAAATGATATTCAGGAACGAAAACGAACGACAACTTATGCCCACATGAGTGAATTCAACACACTGACTGGTCACGGCTCCGACAAAGCCCTGTCTTCGTTCGCTGCGCCAGATTTATGAGTATCTTCCTGGCCACGCAGACCGCGCGGTCGCCGCCACCGGCGCTGCTGCCACCGATAGAACGTCGGATTACTCGGGGCAGGACCGAACGCGCGCAGTTCATCCGTCCTTCCGGCCGTCGGCCCTCCCGCCCGTCCATCCATCTGCCCGCCGACCAGTCTATCCGCCAGTCCGTCGGTCCTCTTGGGCCGGTGGCGCTGCTGCGTTGTGCGAGGATTAGAGGTCAAGGCAACCCGGTCAATACACCACCTCGAAACGCGACCGGCACGTGAACATATTCGATCGATGTCTGCTCTGGCGGGGCGGCTGAAAGTACCGCATAGCGCTGCACGCAGCCCGCCTCGGCGTCGGCACTCTTCTCCCCCCCCCCCGCGATCGAACCACGCCGCCGCATCCAAAATATCAGACTGTGTATCCGGTTGATTCCTCCGGTCCTGTCTCCCGTATCGGAATCGGGTCGGGTCATACGTATCGGATCGGGTCGGATTCGGTTCAGTTGGGTCGGGCCGGGCCGGGTCTCGTACGCCTCGTCCGATATCAAATGCTTCCATCACCATGAAAGCGATCTGGCTTTACACCTCTTGAACCACCGTGCCGGGGCTAACATCCCCAACCTATTCCACGTAACAAAATTCAACGCGTTTCAACTACACCTGGGCGACTGCCTCGAGTTCTATGCGCTCACGACAGAAGCCCGAGGCTGGCACAGACAATGGAACAAATTGAACGCGCGGTAGTTTAAACAAGAGACGCGGCACACGTGAAAAAGCTGCCGCTGCTGAGTGCGAGCACAACGAAAGTGGATAAATCGTCGCGAGAGATTTCATTTTAAACTTCGGATGACAAGTGAAAGTAGGAACGTGAGGAAGTTACAGAACAAGAGGAACTGAAATTAGAAGTAGTCGCAGATATTTCCAGTGCGATTCACCAGGCATCACCGAGCTATGAACAATGAAGCACATCACATCATCTCATCGCCTTCCTATTCTCATAGTCTCCTCACGGACATATTCGTAAGCGCTGCTCCTAGCGCACAACATAAGCTTTTCTTTCATGTAATGAAATAAAAATCGTCAGAAATAAAAACCAGTGAAATTGTATAATTGTATTTGGGGTTCTGCTTTCCAGAACACTAATCCGGTTAAAAGTGCCGAGTAAGTGGAAATGACTAATTTTTTTAAGAGTCACTACTTAAAAATTGCCATTCTGAAAGTATTTCTATTACCAAAAACTTGCATTTACTAAGATACACTTTTTCCAAGAAGGTCTCTTTAAAACACTAAAGCTCTCTTTTTTGTTGTTGTTGTTGTTGTTGCAAATTCACATATTGCGAAGGGATGACATACGAAAGCTCTCAGAGGATTACGTAACAGCAATTTCAATAATATATTCTACTTACATTAGCCGATTTCGAAGCAACGATAACAGTTATTTTAATATTCCTTTATGCTAAATGCAAATTTACAATTTTGGCAGAAATAAATAATCATCCAACAGCCATAAGAACACGATCGAGTACGTGGCATAACCACTCGTGCTTACTGTTGGGACATAATTCTATAACTCGCTACAGTGAAACACAAAAATGTAAAACCACATGCGAAAAATAAAAACAATCTTCAATGTAAAATAGGATTTAGGATTTATTAATTTATTTATTAGATAAAGAACTTATGAATTAATTGACAAGTTCTCACGTTTCAAAATGTATTTTCTAAATGCAATGCTAACGTTTTGTCCAAGAATGGTGGACCTTGTAATTTGATAACCATGGTCATTATCTACTAAAAACATTAATTATCATTGGATCAAACAGCGGAAACAAAAAAGGTGAAGGCTGCGACTCAGAAAATAAGAGGTAACGGAAGGCTTATTTCCCCGTGGCAAATGTTCCAGGTATTATATTGCAACTTGAAACTTCAGAGAAAATCCTAGATACTCTATAAGAGTTCGATTGGTAAGCATTATCTCGTAAGTAGTAGGCAGGATATAAACACAATCAGTTCATGTTTCTTTCTTATCAAAAATACATCTGGATAAATCTTAAAAGTCGCAACCAAATTTTCGTACGTCTAAAAACCACTAGTATTAAAAAAAACTGATAACATTAATCCAAAGTGAAGTTATTATAACAAAATGTATTAGCAGCATATCAATTGTAGCAGTGTATCAGCTGTATTGTTTTAACTTCCCATTAAGGAGAACTTACATGTGTCTCCATGTTCCTTCTAAATAGGAGCACGACAATGTGACAACCAAGTGTCATTCACAATGCTCTAATAAGAGTCAGTCGACTTTTTAAAAAATTCTTGTGCATTGAATTATGTTAAAAATCATGTTTTATAATATTGAATTGTAGTTTTTAGTCAGTGGCATTAATAATAGAGTTCGTAATAAATGTTTGCTTCAAAACGTTAACCGCATATATTTGAGTGATCGTGTAAGCACACAATATTTGACAGGATAAATAGGTAGGACAAAGGAAGCTCTTCGAAACTGTTTGAATCGTAGGATGCGGTTTCGCCAACTTGTAAACAGGGGAAAAACATCCGTGTTCCTGATTGTAATATTTGTAACTTGAGATATTGAAGAAAAAAATTCGGAAGGCAAGGATACAGATTTTCAACATTATTTACAAGATCTCAAAAAGACCACTAAAATGATATATGTATTGTTAAAAGTATTCGGAGACACTCTCGGAAATGGATGGTGGTCTCAACACGAAAGAATGCGATCTGTAGAATTTTTCTTTTTTGGTGGAAAGTGAGTCCAACCTTGCCCGTGAGCACATTCTACCTTTCTGTGTGGATCTCGTTTTCGAGGGTCAACTGCGCACACGGCTGAGAGTACGTTAAAGATCCCAAAGGGGAGCAGTAAGTGTGCAACCGTGTAAGAGGCAATCATGATTAATTAAATTTATTTCACAAACTGAAATTAATTTGTCATATTGATTTATGATGGTAATTGTAACATTTGCTATGGTTCAGCAAGTGGAAAAACATAGACATCTTGTAATTTTAAAGGCATTCTAGATTTAGATAGGTCAGTGACTTTTGATAATCTGTTTAGATTTACATTAGTAGAAAATAAAATATGAATATCAAAAAATAAGTGGACTAAGAACGCAACAATTCAATAATTTAAGAGGAACGAAGACTTTAATTACATTTTAATAAGTATGTGAGAGTTCAAGTGTACTTTCCCATTATTTCAGTTATTCAGTATCAACAGCTCACTACAAAAAAAATCACATGTAATACATGTACATTATTTTGCTACACCTTGCCAAATGACATTATATGATTAAATTAGATACAGGCTATAAGTCCCAGGTAAAATCTTTTCTGCTGTTTCTATACAATTAGAGACTATATCGATCACCCAAAAAGGAAGTAAAATTAATTTTAACAATGACATTTAATGTTTTATATACCACTTGGATTTTATAATTCTAAAGAACCTGTAACAAGTATTGTTCTTCAGCTTCTGGGTGAATGACCTCCATCTCGATCAGGATTTCGTCCAGTTTCCCTGGTCCTCGAGCAAATGCTAAAATGGCCCCTTCTTTTGCTTCTGGACATAAATATAACTTCAAATTAACTTCCTCCTCATAGCATGTCACACACAGTTTTTAACTGTGTTTGACGTAAATAAATAAATTGATTAAACAAAATATGATAATTGGCGTAATTTTTGTTTCAATCAGGTTGGTTTTATTTCCTGTATATACCCTAGATACAGGTCCGAATAAAAACCTAAATGTTGCCTACTTTGTTTGTAGAATTAAATGCTCTCAATCAGCAAAGATAGATTTTTGTAGATGTAAATACTGGCAACGAACTTTGAACACCATGAAACAAAATATATATAATTGTAAAATACGATCACACATTTTTTTCTCTCTCGCTGAGTTATTAAAAAATAATTTATTATAATTCAAGCCAATACAGAAACAGATGAACTTATGTAAATAAGGAGGTCAATGCAAGAAAGCAACAATATTCATAGTAGTTAAACAGAAACCACTAGGCTTATTTCCATTTTTTCCCTACAGAGCGGCGGGTTAAGACGTCGATTGATGTTTACTACTTTCGCAGCTGTTACAAGTTGCCCAGATCTTCAGTCATCTCAGTTTTTTTTATTTTCAAAATGAAATGTCAAAATATGGAATGCAGATTTCTTCTCGTCGACACACTGGAGGGTTGAAGGCAAATAGATTAATCTGTGTGATATTATTCTAAAAAACATTTATTCATAATTAGTAGACACTTCTTTCGCACTATCACCCCAGGACCACTGGCCCCAAGAACTATTTTTTAATGAACGGTCAAAAATTGCTAAAATCTCAACTTGTCAATATACGAGGGTGGTCCCAGAAGTACCCGACCCAACAAAGAAAAAACAAAAATTTTGGAAAAAATATATGTTTATTTTTCAACATAATCTTCTTTGAGCTCTATACACTTTTCCCAGCGATGTTCAATAAGTTTGATACACTTTTTATAATAAGAACTATCTTGCTCCTCAAAATAGCCATTAACTACCGATATCACTTCTTCATTGTGGGAAAATCTTTGACCACTGAGCGATTGTTTCAAGTTTGGGACCAGAAAATAATCAGAGGGGGTTAAATCTGGCGAATAGGGTGCATGAGGTAGCAATTCAAACTTTAATTCATTAATTTTGGCATTGCAATAACGGATTTGTGAGCTGGTGCATTGTCCTGATGAAACAACACTTTCTTCTTAGCTAAGTGTGGCCGTTTTTGCTTGATTTCTTCGCACAAACGTTGCAATAAATTCGCATAATACTCGTCGTTGATAGTTTTTCCTTTTTCAAGATAGTCAATGAAAATTATCCCCCACACATCCCAAAAAACCGACGCCATGATCTTGCCTGCAGATGGAACGGTCTTCGCCTTCTTTGGTGCGCGTTCTCCCTTTTCAGAGCATTGTGTTGATTGTTGTTTTCTCTCTGGGGTGAAGTGGTGCACCCATGTTTCATCCATGGTTATGAAACGGCGTAAAAATTCTGCTTTGTTGCGGTGAAACTTCGCTAAACACTCAATTGAAACATCTTCACGACACTGTTTTTGCTCGAGTGTGAGCAAACGCGGCACCCATCTCGCACACAGCTTTCTCATGCCTAAATTTTCAGATAATATGCGATGTACCGCACTTTTCGAAATGCCTACTATGTCTGCTAGCTCGCGCACTTTCAGTTGACGATCACCCAGTACCGCTTTGTGGATTTTCTCTACCATTTCTGGAGTTGTCACCTCATTTGGTCGACCACTGCGATGCTCGTCTTGGCAGCTCGTACGTCCTCGTTTAAACTCTGCTACCCAATATTTTACTGTAGTAAACGAAGGCGCAGACTCACCCAGAGTAGAATCTAGTTCAGTTTTTATACTGGTTGGGCTGAGGCCTTTGAAATGAAAGTATTGGATCACATAACGATGACCAATTTTCTCCATTTTTACAAATTCACTCACAACGTTCACTATTTATTGTTGCCAAACAAATACTAAACAATGTAGCGTCTTCAAACATGAAACATATGCTTCATAGATTGTCTACTTTTTAATACAGTGATATTTTTAGAAACACTACCACGATCTCTAGGTCAGGTCGGGTACTTCTGGGACCACCTCCGTAGGTGGTGATTAAAACACATCGGTCCTACCCACCGTGTAAGCTCATCAGCGCATGAAACTGCAAAAGGCAGTGATGTTGCCGGGCACTCATACTGTTCAACACAATACATCTTCCTACATCATTTGCAATTCCCTTTGGAACGACCCGACACCACCGCTCAAACCTAATCCGCCAACACCTGCCTCTCCCCCCACCTCCCAGTCATTTATCCGCGAACACGCATCGTTCTGAGTGGGCGGCGCGGCGCGGATAACCATTACAGGAGGGACCGTAACCCACGAGGTCAGCGCAGAAAACATTTCGAAGGCGGCAATAAGCAAGCGTATCTCGCATGCTTCTCTTACCTCTCGCGCGCGCCGGAAATGGTCTTCGGAACAGCCTCCCGCGCGCCCGGCGCCTGCCGTTCATCGCGCGCCGCGGCCAATCACAACGCGGGTGGCGCCTCCGCACAAAATAAGACATAAACGGGACAGTAAAGCTCGCGGCGCAGCGGCGTCAGCGGCGGCGGTGTCGGCGGCCCCACGGGCAACGTTACGAGTAGGCGTCCGCCGACGTCTAAGAGGTTCGCGTGTGCGGCCTCCGGACGAATGAAAAGCGCGCGCGGGCGGACGGGCGGGTGGGCGTCAGCAAGAAGCGGCGGAAGGCCGGGTTTAAGTGCGAGGTGATTAGTAGAAACGCGGCTGCGAAGGAGAGGTGGCGAAGGCGGCGGAGGTGAGAGGGCAGAGGGGGAGAAGGTACGGTGGCGGTGAGGCGAGGAGCGGCGCCGGGCGTCCGCACTGAGAAATAAAAACAAGGCAGGGAAACGAGTTTAAAAAGTAACACAGCGGAGCCGCCGCCAGAAGCATCGTACTTGGCGCGCGGCCAATCAGACGTCACGCGGCGCCGAAATGGCCATCTAACACGGCTCCGGATGCGAGTGTTGCGCGGTGCGCCCACCCCGAGGAACAGAGTACGAAAAGGCGAAAGCAACGGAAGCTGCGAGGTCGACAGCGGCCATCACGACCCATCAGACGGCTGAGACGCCATCCTTCGCAAATCGAGGGAGAGGGCGCCGCGCACAACTCCACATGTGCCAAGGATTCGCATTTTCCAAACCTTTTTCCCCTGTGTTTTAAAAGGATTGTGTGTCTATGTTTATAGATATGTGTTTGTTTTGAATGTATGTGTGTGTAGGGGGGGGGGGGGGAGAGAAGTAAGCTTCTTCAAGAAATTCAAGAAGCGAAACACTATGAAATTCGTGTAATACTGGCGTTTAGTCCTAAGGCATGCGCACGATCCCGTAAAAAGGGGATTCGAAACCTAGAATCAAAAGCCTCCTCGTAAACCTTTAATTTATCATGAATGGAGAAGGAACTGTTCTGTAATGTTCTTGATTCTGGAGGCAAACTTGTAAGTACAGCTACAAATAAAATTTGGACACCTGGCCTAGAAAATCGAACGCTCAAAGTACAAAAGACTTGGAATTATACCGAAATATTATAATTACAAGTAATCATAATCAAACATGTACATATGTATGAGACTTATAGTAGGTTGTGTGTTTATATACACGTGTAATTATGCTAATAACTGCCTTAATACAGCCATTTTAATGAACTTAAAAGCATTATTGATAGTTGATCAAATAAAAAAAGTCCATTTTGATATTACATTCAAAATTTATGACTGAGTGTTATCATGAAGTTTTACTGGAAAGTTCTAATAACGATGCAAATGAAAGTAAAATTATACATAGGTCGAGGGGTCGGGACTTGGGACGGGACGGACAGTGTGTGAGCGCTATTTGGCGGAAACGTTACAGGCACGGATGGACCTGGGATCACGAGACGAAACAAAGAGAAGGACACGAGATGGGACAAAACTAGCGCGGAAACGGAATGGGACGAAACTCAAATGGGAAAGATCGAGGATAGGAAGGACTAGGGAAAAGCAGGAGAGGGGGTGTACGGCCGTGAGCACGACGGACGAGCGCCTCCTTCGACACCTGGCCACGGACGCGTCCGGTCCCGCGGCAAGGCGCGGGCGGGACGGCTTGTTTGCGCCACCACGGCATAACAGAAGACAGGCGAAACGACAAGATGCGAGTTGCTGAAACGTTTCCGCGACTCATTTCTTTAGGGACCGAACGAGCCCCGTACGTGGTACGCGCTATCCTAATAGTCACTCTAATTTTAGGATTTCCAGAAACTTGGACAGCGGTCAACAGAAAACAAATACAGAAAACGGAGGCTTCGGAAAACAAGAAAGAAACAAGAGATTTGAAAACTTGCTAACTCTTAAACGTTGCAACGAAGTTCGTGTTATGAACATGCCACGATCGGCAAACTTTATGACACTGCAACGGGTACAATTAATGATGTATAGAAAATTGAATGGAGCTTTTTGATATCTATAACCTGCACCTGGAAAACTACAGAAGGACAGAAAGAAGGCAGCACTTAAGTAAATATCGTATTCTTAATGTGGATTTCACTTTCCGATAGGCCATAGAACTTAAAAATGTGAAATTCTTATAATTTTTTTATCTTTTCGCCGACAGACAATTGTTTTTTTGGCAGCACATTGCATTCAAATCGTAACATTTTCACCCTTTCAATTGTATCGATATCGGCCACGTAAAAGGCCCAATAGTCCCAGAATTCGGTATCGTTCATTTGAAGGCAGAGGCCGAAGGTAGTAGTTGTATTTGTGAAATCGTGTCTATCAGCCCGAAGATTACATACACGATCATGAACATTTGCTTCCAATTAGAAATGTAATCTAAACCGAGACAGATACGGCGTTATCGGTTTGACACCTTCGGCGATCAGGGCGAACTTCCCTGGTCTGTGCAGACGAATGAATACTGATTCAATTAAATGGTGCAGTATAAATACATCGTAAGAACATAAATTTCCGATACCTTTATCGAGACTATCGGACAAATTACTCAACAGCACTAGTGAAACACCCACTTCAGGACTTCGCATTTCTGAAGAGCAAAATGATTCAACAGGCATCTATTAAGAGTTGTCTTCCGTTTTCTTGTTTTAATATTTGCTTTCGCAGAACAGAAGAAGTGAAGAATATAGAATCATTTCATATCTTGAAAGTCACGCGAATTATCATTTACATACATCTAATAATTTTAGAAACACTTTACAGAATTAAAAAAACAACTTATGAACATAATTCAAAAATTAGCAACTACAGCGTGGTTACTTTTAAGTTATGGTGCAAAAATGTATAAAGTAATAATGCTGAAAATATGTTAATATTTTGATCAATTCCTTTTCTGAATCATGTTTTTCACAAGATGTTCGGTCACATTCGAATAATATGTATTTATGCATATTCCTGAATTGCAATTATTCACCGTATGTCCCAACCAAATTTCCTAAAATAATTCCTGTTCGAATTACGACTTCCATTCCACATACGAGGTGTAAGCACATATTGGAGTCACAAATTCGTTGCAACAACTTTTGCACGCTTTAGCTGAATCGAGTAAAATAAAAATGGCGTAAGGAGGAAACTTATCCCATTGGAAAAATCTGACACTCATAAAAATGTATGGTGATATATTTGTATTAAGATGCACTTGCAATACTCAATAAAGAAGACGACTTGTTCCCTTGCAGAATATATTAAACCAATGATCATACTACTGATGCAATTGGAGAACAATGATGCACGATCGCTACTCGACACTGCAGTAGAATCCCGCGCGCGCGGAGACTCTGTATGTTTGTATGTAGAGAGAAGGCGGACGCGCAACTGTTATTACCAGTCTGAAAATTGAGTGGACGGAAACCACGGCGAAACTGTGTTTGTTTATGCCGGCCATATATTGCTGATGGCACGGTGGAACCCTAAATACGTAAGCGACATGACAGGCAGACCTCTCGTCGGGTTTTACAAAGGCAGAATAGCAGCCTGATTATTCCGCAGGTGGGAAAGTATATGGTAGTAAAATGCAGCAAAAATAACGCCCAAGTCTTACGTGCTGCTTAATAATGAAACCAATGAAGTAAGTACTTTTTAACGTAAAGAATTAGAGAAAACACAAAAATATTATTTTCTCTTGATTTTACATGAGTGTAGTAAACCGCTAGAAACAAGAGACATTGTTAACTGAATTTCAATCCACTGGCGATAATACTCTCCAGCATTCAAACTCATTTTAAAATGTGACGAGCGATGAGCGTTATTTTCCAATGAGCACACAATTGACAACTTTCACTCCCTGAAACGGATATGTTAATTGCTCTACAGCAGCCAGGCAGTTCACGACGAAACCAATTCTACTTATTAGGTATCATTCATGTTTTCTGATGGTGAATAAGATTTACGTTTAAAGTTACATTCATTCAAAATTTCAAGCAACAGAAGATTATTTGATACTCCCGGAATAAAATATTAGAGGTTACAAATACGTTCTGAATTGTATGCAAAGTCCTACTGTAACATTAAGAAATGGAGACACGTAGTAACGGTATGTGATTCCACTATCTAAAATATTCATAGACAAATGCATGAATAGATTTGAGGAAAGAATTGTTACACTGCTTGATAATTTCTATGAACTTCACTAGAAAAGACTAAGAATGCTGAGTATAAGAAACAGTTATACGATTGATTAAGTTATACAGCGTAATCCATAAATTACATTATACTGAGAAACATGCTTTTTACTTTGTCCTTAGGTGTTGCAGAAGAAACATATGGCAGTTGCTTCCAACAAGTTTACAACTCTTGTTACAAACAGTTCACAATTATACAACACCACGATTGAACCATAAAATGGCAGTAAATAACGGTCTTGTAACGTCCGAAAGCGCTACGGTAGTGCGTCAGTCACCAGTAATAGATGAATGTCAATTACATGTGGTCTGGGTAAGTGTAACCCACGATCCCGTTCTTCGCACATATTTCTGTCCAGGCGCCGTTGTTAATTCATAGAAATTTCAGGAAATACAAAAGATCAAATATTTGTAGCTCTTATGACACACGTAAGCAAAACATTAAACGAGGCCCACGCACAATAGCAAAGCTTGTACCAACAATTTTTTTGGCAAACTAACCATGCTAACCACGCTTTGTTGGTACGTTTATTCATTATTCAAATATGTATGCGGGTTGAAACAAAGAGTGGGGTAGAAAATCGGGTGCTCTAGAAAATGTAGCAGATTGTCATTCTCTCCTACACGTCACATGCACTGTTTACTTTTTCTTGAAGATAAATCGAAATCGAAAAATAAATCGACGCCGTGAACACAAGGAGATTAGTTAACAATGATTTCTTCACAGAATCGTAGAAACATTTTCCCTATTCATCAATACCTCTTTTCCTATTTCGAAAACTCGCTCATCTACGGTTTCTGAAGATCATTTTCATCGTAATATGCACCCCAACGAAACTGAACATTGTGGTCTAGCAGTAGCGATCAATCATCACTCCATTAATACCCACGCGCGAGGTCTAGCCAGCAAGCCGAGAGAGCGCGAACTTGGCGCCACTGTGAACTTGAACGTCCAGTCAATAGCGAGATCCGCCACAGCCGATGACAAGCGCGTCCCAGGAGGCTTCGCCTGTCAGCATCCCGCACTGCCTGATATTAGGTGAGACTATCTCTAAGTCACGAGGGGACGATGTGTCCGAACGAAGGGAGTATATGTCCCGGCCGCCGGTACAGTGTGGGTGGGTGTGAATCCTGAGAAAGAGAGATCAATGAAGGGAATCGAATCTGGTGAATATGAAAGGCAATAAAAAAACCAAACGTTCCTCTCGTATGAAAACCAGCAGATTACTGAAAAAGGAAATACCAAAAATTATTATTTCTCTAATATTGTTCACATGATGCTGCAAAAGTTTGCTCATCAATGAGCCACAAATTCACGACTAACTGGACAACCTCCGTTCAGAAATCTAAATATATAAGGTATGTGAAGGTAATACGGCCACGTTAAGCGCCTCAAGTTTTTCTGGTTATGTATTTCAACATTTGGACAAATTACCAGCATCATGATGAAATTTAACACTTTTGCTTCAAATTAAATAGCTATATCACAAAAAAATGTAGGAATATATTGTTATTTTACAAAAACATTGTAAGTTGATTAATATTACTTTATATGTAATATTATTGTTATATTTATTAATATGCCCACATGCAGGTTTTATGGCCATTGCCAAATTAACTTGCTGTCGTAGCATGACCATGCAACTAGGGCTAGCTATACTAATATATAATATAAATTACACTCTTACAGTCTAATCTTACAAAAATTACGACCTGAAATAGTTGTTTAAAACAATAGCGCGAGAGTTCATAAGAAGTTGTAAGGACAGAGCGCCTTCAGCGCGTTCTTAACAATAAAATCTCCAGACTACGAATGCGCGAATCAACAAGTCTGGTAGGGTGTTAACGCACTTCTTACATTCTCCCAGACTGCATGCTAGTACAATCAATCGGAAATAGTTTCAACTAACATCATAGCCGTTACTTGGCCATATTACCTACAATGGCCATATTCGCATCACTTACTTTACATCGGATTCCATTTTCATGCATTGGTTTTCAAAGTTTCTTCTCTCTTTGCACATGTCTGAAAACATATTTACGTTGGCGACTTTGTTGTATGACGTTTAGAATGCGTTAGAGTCCATCTCGCCCGGGCTTCAAACTAGAGTTTCAAAGAATATTGACACTGCTTACATCATACGTACGTACTTTCCACAAGGTTGACAGCGGTTGCCTAACGGGTTACGCATAAAACAAAACAAAAAATACAAGGAAAGTGAAGCAAATATGGACAGTGCATGTAATATGGCCAAGTAGCGGCTATGTTATTAGCTGAAAATGTTTACCATAGATAGTACTAGCATGCTGTCTGGAAGAGCGTAAGAAGTGCGTTAACCAGGCTTGTTGACACGGGCCTTCGCACACTGGAACCTCTATTGTCAAGAACGTGCTGAAGCAGCTCTGTCCTTTTAAATCGTTTCCAGGTAATTTTATCATTAGTTAACTTGAAGGAGGATTTAGTATTTTGACAGTATACATTAACGTTTACCGCATTTAATAATCACTCTAATCAGATTAATGTCGTTAAATTTGCTCAATATTTTACCAATGTGGGAGAAATTTTATGACATGTTTTTTTTTTTTTTGTTTTTTTGCTGTCAATAGGGCAAAGGGTGTAGGACTAACTATTAAAGACAAAGAAACTTTCATTTGTCCTCAATGTGAAACTGATTAAACATTTTTTTGTAAGTTTTCAAGCAATTATTGAGATTCGCTACTTTGTATAATAAAGTCTCATTGTACAAAATACTGAATTTGTTATGTGTAACCCAGCAATTCTTGAGTTACTGAAATCATGTCCGGGTGTATTTTTGTAAAATTAGATTGTAAGAGAGTAATTCATATTATATATTAGTATATCTAGCCCTATTTCAATGGTCATGCTACAAGAAACAAGTTAATCTGGCAATGTCAGTAAAACCTGCATGTGGGCATGTTACCTTCCATGTTTTTGTTAAACAAATACAAAATATTCCTGAATCTCCTTTTTCGTGATATAGCTAATTCAACTTGAAGCAAATGTATTAAATTTCATCATGATGCTGTTACTTTAGACAAGTGTTGAAATATATAACCAGGAAAACATGAGGTGCTTAACGTTTTTATACTACCTTCACAATTCTTACATTCGTATTGTTCTGAGATTCATAGTAACATCAGCGAGATTCAACGGTGATACCATGTTCCAGTTTATATAGGTTCCCAGAAAAAACCTTTTTTTCGTTTGATTTCATAAAAATTATTTCACAATAAAATTGTTTTTTTTTTGTTGTTGTTGTTGTTTTTTTTTTTTTGGTGGGGGAGTAGATAGTGCCAATAACGTTTGTTGGTAGTTACAGGTAAAGCCTGAAGAACAATTTAAAACAGATATAAACTGGAACCGGTAAACAATGCTCTGTACGACTTCCACCGTTATGAATCTTTGTATTTGTAGACCTCTGCTCTGGACACGTATTGGCGCACTACCACTGGTCGCCGATAAGAGAGCTTAATTGTAATTCTAGGTCTTTATTCTAATTCTAATTAGTCGAAGGTGTGTTCACTGTTTCACAAGCATAAAGGAGTTAAAAACAATTTTTAATTCGCCCAATGATGCATCGCAGTACCCCCAGCTGTTCCTGAGTGGTACAGAGTTTAGGATCCTGCTGAGGTTGAATCCAGTTAAGTTTTATGTTAAAAATTTAGTACTACAGTTTCTAACACAGTTATTTCTGATAAATAATATAATTTATTTATGGTATTTCATTATCTTTTGTAAAATTCATATGACAGAAGGATCCAATCGTACTACTTGTCTGCTATACGTAGATACGTCACCTGTATACTTTAACTATTAAGGTGCGCATCCACAACCTCAATTTAAATAGCAGAAACACATACAAGCGGATTTTTATCAAGGTCCAATACCATTTCAAATGTATAAATTATCGAGATTAATATTGAAGCATTATGATGAATGTTCGCAGTCAATCACACTCCATCTGTTTACTCATTCTGAGATAGTTACTATAAAATACTGTCTCTGTACACAAAAATCAAGTTAAACAGTAATTTCGAAAGTGGTTCATAGCAAGCATACCTCGAAATGTATTGACAGTATAGTATTTGGAAATAATATTAACAAATTTAAAACAACATTTGTAAATATAACTCTAAAACATTAATTTGAAAGAAGCACTGGCATCGCGGGAAGAACTTGCCTTGATGACGTAAAACACTTGAAGTAATTGAAAACTGTATCACACCTACAAATCTTTTAACCTTTGTGTTTAGGCTTTAGAAATAAGATATGTTGTTTTTAATTTTTATTACCTGCATGAAGCTACTTCACTCCAATATATATTAGGCACACAGTGCCCATTCTAAGTCTAATTGATTTCAGTCGAATATTACATGTTTCACACTATTTTAGACAACTTTGAATCTTCTTCCTTTAGCATATTCTTTCAGAAGTTGTCCACGACGTTCATGGGTAAAAGCATAAACCACGCTTGTGCACAACCTTAAAATGTATCGTGGCTATAAAGCGCTATACGCCTTTAAATTCCCTGACTTCACCCATACATTTTAAATTCATTTCACCAGTGAATTCCATGTCACGTTCTACAAGCAGACTTCTCGACAGCATTTCAATCCCGACAATATCATACTACGTGTTTTTAATATTGATGCAACTAGTGCGATTAGTATATTGTCCTGCTCTAAAAAGAACAATAATACGTGGAACAGTTCTCTCCTGGGCTTCAATACACAAATAGCGCACTCAGATTGCAATTCAACGTCATGTACAGAATGCGATACATCCACTGCGTAAAGCTGTACAACAATTTATCTACCAACTGCAATTTCTCCATTTTTGTATTAGGGATCAAAATTAAACATTATTAGGAAAGAAAAAGTTTCTTTAAAAGAAATGCACTCTCTGACCATGTAGCCAGCAATTTCGTTTTTATGATTAAGAAATAGGATGAAAAATCGTACTGCGATTCGAAAGCCGATAATGGATTAATACAGTAATGTTCATAATGACATAAAAACTGACAAATCGAACCCTTTACTTTAGCACTTTTTTAATGATATCAGTGATGGTTCAAAGCTCTCACCTGTCCCATAAATCCAACGCATTCCTCAAGCTTGGACTTCTTTTCTATATTACCTTACTTTCTTTGTAACTGTAATTTTAGAATAGATCCCCAAATCAAAAATAATTATATTATTACTTGCGCAATACTCTTAATAAAGAACAAACAGTCAAAAAATACTACAATTATTAATTATCTTGTAACATTGATGGACTTTGTGCAGGAGTTCATACATTTTCGCCGTTCGTAGTTTGCACATGTTTACAAAAGTACCCTTGTCTAATATATCAGCAGCTTAGTTGAAAGAAAAAACCTAGGTCGAGTTCGTTTTGGGGTCCTTGCCCTCTCACTATGGTCTCACACTATCAAGGCGATGCCCCATTGTGAACGCGTTTACTTTCTTTACTCGGCGTACACCCAACGTTTTCTCTTCCCACCAGTATCCACTCGTGGCGTTCTACGACCGCCATCGACATCTCCATCTTCTCCCTTCTTCTTTTGTTCTCCGCGACACACCATCAACGACGCGCACACCACGTGATGGATCCCCGCGGACCACTTCTGCTCGGTAGCTCAACAATTTGGGAATCGTCGCAACACCGTCTCTCTCTCCCCCAGCCGGCTCCCCTCCCTCCCCATCCCCGGCACCCACGCCCTCAAAGCGGTCTCATCCCCCAACCATTCGGGAGAGCTGGCTTCCCAGCGGCGCCGCCCAGCATCGGGGCTCAGCGCGGAGCGGCGGGCGCGGCCCGGCGGGGGAGAAGCGGGGAGTTGCGGTCCCGATTTTTTATTCATAGCGAAAGTGCTTTAAATGCGAATTCGATTGCATTCATATTTGGGTGCGCTCATAATGGGACACAGAAGACTCCGCGCTATCGACCATATAAAAAGGGGAAACCTCGCTTTTTTTTCAGGCGAGCAAAACGCTCGGTCGGGCAAGCACCTCGCCAAGCACCCTTATTAGCCACATGCTACCCCCGAAAACATCTGCGATAAAAAAGAAAACATTTTCTGGCGTGTTGTGGCAAAGACGGCGCGCGTTCAACATCGCGTATGAATCCCTAGTTCAAACCCCGTCTCGAGCATTAATATTCATGTGTTGTCATCAGGCTATTATTATCCATCCATCATGCTCCAACGGGCGGGAGCGAGGTGGTGGGGAGAGTAGGGGTGGCGCTCACTATAGAATAGCAGCAGCGGCGGCGGGGTGGGATGGTGAGCGGGGAAGTGGACAGTGGAACTGGGGAAGTCGGAGAGTAGCAAGGGTTGAGGGAAGGGGGAGAAGTTGGGGTGAGGCGATGGCAAAGAACAGCCCAGCGCGGCCTCTCCTGCACAAATCGCACGAGCTAAAGCCAGCAAGATGCTTGTTTTTTCGAGAACCTTCTCCACCCCGCCCTTTCCCCTTCCAGTGACTCGCAGCGGGACAAGAAGCAGCTGCTGTAGCAGCTGAGTGCTGTTTCCATCCCCCTCCCGTTCTCGCTCGGTCCCCGTCCAGCTTCAATAGAATGCTCACGAAGATTGCACGTAGTTCTCCCCTCCCGTGCGGGGAAGTTCTCTCCACCCTGCTTCATCTTCTTATCGCCTCGCCTGTCTCTTACAGCTCCGCCTTTTTCTCCATTACTTTCCCTCTGAACCACCACATCCCTTGCACATACGTATATCTGTATTTATTTTATTTTATCGCTCCTCATAGTACCCTTTCCAAATATTAACCCAAGAACACATTTCTCGAACAGAAAATCTTCCCCATCAGTTGATGGAGATGATTTTCTGTTTCTGAGAAGCTTCTCTGATGCAATTTTGTAATCAAATCTTCCGATCTAACTACTATCTCTCCCATTGTCTGGTCGTACTCTTCACGTCCGTGTGACGTACTTAGTGTCACCTGTGTCTTCCCCTTTCATGTGGCACGTCACTCGCCTATTTCACGTACTTCCTCCTTTCCCCATATCGCGTTCCCTTTCCACACTTGAGTCGTTTCGTCCTGGCTCGTCAAGCTCCATCATGCCTCGACCCGCTCCATCACGTCCTGTCTCGCCCCACCACGTTCAAGTATTCTCCATCCTGCTTCCCCTCTCCGACCTCTGACAGCTCTTCGCACTTCCCTTCTCTCCCCGAACCCACCTCGTCCTCCTCCCCCGCAGGCTTCGCTCTGCTCCAGCAGCTCCGGCGCTCGATCGACGCGTAAACTTCACGTCTCCGAACTACATGAGCCACGGGCAATACCTGGCCGTATATATCAAGATTAACGTAGCGCCACTGCGAAACGCTACACGCAAAATCTGCTTAGTTCTATATACTTATCAGCGACGTGATGCATCATGGCATGCAGACTCCTCCCAGGTTCAAAGCCCTAACATTGAGGTAGGAGCTCAAATAGACTGCGCACAAAATACAAGACCGAAACCCGAAAACATGGGGAGAACCAACGAGTCGGCAATCACACACTTTAAACAATGATTACGGCATCGAGGGGAAATTCTAGTGTTCAACTTAATCGCAACCGCCTCTACTGTAAATATTTCATATACCCACCGCGAATTTAGCATGAAAAATAAGATTAAAATTTACAACGCATATAAAACGCGGCAATGCCCGACAAACTAAAAACAAGAGATAAAATTTATTTCGGGGTGGAAGTATTTTCAGTTATCAATCCATCTTGCGCGTAACCGCCCGCTATTGCGACGTGCAATAAAAAATCATGACGTCGAATGAATACATTTGACGCGACGCTTCGCTCCGCCTCCGCCCGAGATTCAGAATAGGGGGAGAGGAGCGGAGGGGAGGGAGGAGGGGCGCGCGACGAAAAGGCAAATGCGGGTGAGCGGAGCGCAGGTGAATGGTGCGAGAGGCGCCGCGTAAGTGATCCCGTGAAGAGGACGCGCTAACGAGGCGGGCGAAGGCGGCGCAGACAGTACGCGACGCCCGTTGGCGTATTGGCAACGATATGACGGGGCAGGTATGGTGAAGATCCTCGAGAAGGCACGAGTGAGAGCCACAGAACTTGAAGGGGGTGGCAAAGTACGCAAGACGAAAGGAGCTAGCGCGCAGAATAATGTTTCCTCTCAAAGCGAATGGACGGAAGGGAAGGGAAGTATTGGCGATTAAACCTATATTGGAGAAGGCGACTAATATTATAACTATGACAACTGGAAAATACCGCAGTAGCAATGGCAGAGGGAGCGATTTACCATGTGGTGGAAACTAGCAAATAAATAGTTACGATTACATAACTCTGTGGTGGTACTTTGTCTAGAGCTCGGCACATTAAACGAGGAAAGGAAGGGAAACGGTAGATATGATCGCAGAAACACTGAGAATCACGGAACAGACGGCAGGACTGAAGTAATGTCGTTGCACTATAGAGACAAACATAACCAATTAGGTAAGACAGAAACGAAGATAAAGTGGGGACGCAGCGACAGCGTTAACGGCGGCGGCTGTGGCAAGGTCGTCGGGCCGCTCTTCACATGGCGGAAGGTCTGTTGCCGTCCGAGGCCGCTCTGCCGTACGGGCGCGCAATTACCTGCGCGGCCAAGAGTCACGAGTTCGATTTCTGAAATAGGGGATAACTGGACCGTGGTTGCGAGCCACATGGGGCCCATCAACCGGCGACCGCCGGCGGCTGCGCGCTCGCCGCAGCCGTCTGCCGCGCTGATCCGCGCTCGCCGCAACCGCCGCGCCGCCCTCTGCTCCCCGCTTCGCCGCGCAGGCCACCACTCCGGCCTGGCCGGGGCGCCCCCCCCCCCCCGCCACAGGGCTCGCTCGCACGCCGTGTGTGTCGCCCGGCGCACCGCGACGGCCAGGCTCGCGTCGCCCGCGCCACGCGCCTGCGATCTCGGGTACCTCGCTTCCCGCACTGACACACGCGTGCAGCGGTCTGCCGCTGCATTCTGGCCCACGCCTATTACATCTCCATTGGGTAGTCGCTTTGTGTTCGCGTGCTTCGACCGTTAGTCTCTCAATATTACTCACTTGTATGGGCCGCGCACGGTGGCCCTCTCCCTCTTCGCTCGCATTCTCCCAGACAATTGTTTTCAATTGTCAGAAATGCACTTCAATCTAGCTTCTTTGTTATGGTTGTCGCAACATCCCAACTCATATCCCTTACAAATTTCTCCGGTTCCTACTTCTGGTACCACGAACCACTCCACAACTTGTAGCATTTCGAAACTTTAAATTTCCCACCACAATGCAACCTTATCATTACATCTACTCAACGCCACAGCTGTGTTAAAATGAGAGCAGTGATGGGGGTTCAGGTTGACGAACTCCTGTTTGCAAGTGTCTCCCAGTGCGGCCTTTCCAATGCTCTAAATAAAACCGTTCAGAACAGCCCTATATAGCTCTTTTATGGTCTCTTTCTGCTCTTTCACTCGCTGTTCCTTCTGCTCCTCTCTCCGCTTTCGTCCTTCCGCTTCAGCGCTGTTCTTTCCGTCCGGACACTATCAGTCTCCTCAGCAACCAGGAGTTTCTCCGTACCTGTCTCTCCACCCGCATCACAGCCACATACGCAACCACCCGGTAGAGAACCGCCGCCATCCCACTTCCGCCCTGAACCGCCTGAACCACCCAGGAGGCGGTGCGCGACCCGCCGGCCCTCTAGCCTCGCGCACTGCCCGCCGCCGCCGTGCAGCTTTATGACGGCCGCCGCCTGCTCGGCACAAGCTTCGCTTCGCACGTTTCTGAGCCGCCACGCCCTTCCACGCCGCGTTTCACGAGCTGCACAGTCCGCCGGCCGACCTGATGGATACCCTGCTTGGGAAATAAACTACGCGCGCGGTGGACCGCCACCGCCGCCCCGCCGCCACGCTGATGCAGCGAAGTGGCTGACGGCTCACTCTTGGGAAACTACCCGGTACTTGTCAGGGTTGATACAGTTTTCCTGACGTTCCTCTTACTTGCAGCATTTTTTGTACATTTTGTCATTGTTTAAATTCTATTTCTAGCCAGAATTTCCTTTCATGTGTACCAACGGTATATTCACATATTACCAAGACGTTACACAAAATACTGTTGGGGTTGGGGTACTTTTACGTTTTACCCCATCCTTCATGATATACACTATGTGATCAAAAGTATCCGGACACGTCCAAAATGGTGTTATGGTGTGGTCGTGTTTTTCATGGAGGGAGCTTGAACCCCTTGTTGTGTTGTGTGGCACTATCACGGCACAAGCCTACGTTGATGTTTTAATAACCTTCTTGCTTCCCACTGTTGAAGAGCAATTCGGGGATGGCGATTGCATCTTTCAACACGATCGAGCACCTGTTCATACTACACGGCCTGTGGCGGAGTGGTTACACGACAATTACTTCCCTGTAATGGACTGGCCTGCACATAGTTCTGACTTGAATCATATCAAATGCCGTTGCGATGTTTTGGAACTCCGACTTCGTGCCAAACCTCCCCGACCTACCTCGATACCTATCCTCAGTGCACCATGCCGTGAAGAATCAGCTGCCATTCCCCAAGAAACCTTCCAGCACCTGATAGAAAGTATGCCTGCGAGAGTGGAAGCTGTCATCAAGGTTGAGTGTGGGCCAACACCCTATTGAATTGTGGCATTACCGATGGTCGGCGCCACGAACTGGTAGGTTATTTTCAGCCACGTGTCCGGATACTTTTGATCACATGTGTATTTTTGATTTCACGTTTAACTGTTTAATATTATGCTAACCTCAATATATTTCACAATTTTCTTGTTCGTCTTTGTTCTAAACTTCGTTCAATCCCCAGCCTCATTTACCACCTCTATATGATACGCCTTTTCATCAATCATTCTTTGTTATTCTTCTCAAGCATATCAGTCAAGCGAGCTGAATGTCGTTTCTAAAGTTTAGCTTTACAGCCACCTGAATACTTTTATTGACACACCAAGACAGGGAAATTCATTTGATAACATGCTCCGTGATTAAAGTGCTCGCTTCGTGAACTAGATACATTATCCTTACTTTTTTCTGATACGTTATGGCCTTCGATACGGGGATCGAGATACGCTATATAACTTACCTTGATCGAGAAGATCGTGGCTACAGGGGAAATATGAAAACTATTGAATGACGGTACATTTTCACCTATGGAGGGAACCGTGTGAAACAAAAATTTGACTAGAGCTCGGAAGATTGCAAAAATACCTTTTTATTATTGTTTCAATTTCACGGATTTTAACAATAGGAATCGCTTACTTGTACATCTACAAATTTTCATTTTGCCTCTTTTTTCCCTATTTTAGCTTATGATGGCTATTTTTTGGTGTTTTTGGCTTTTTTGCGTTTTTCCCGTTTTTGCCTTGCTCACAAGAAATCCCAACTTACTTTTGAGTATGACCTCCGATCTTTTTTGAGGACAGAGCTGTACATGCTATAGCATTCTCAGTGCTGGCGATTATACAAATGCGAAGAATGAAAAATATAACTCCGTTTTCACTTATGCCATTTCAAGATTCAAAACGGAGTTCACAATAGCTTTTTAAGGGGCGCGAGTGAAAAACAAACAATTCGAAGCAATCAAACCGGGTGGTTATGTGGAATCCAGATTACAAAGAAAATATCGTTTCCTTACACGTTAGTACCAATAAAAATGTTAGAATAAAAATGTGAATCATAATTAGTAATTTTTTAAAATAATTTCCATTAAATGTGGTTTTTCATTGTATAAATTACTTTTTGCACCCTTACTTTAGCCAGAATAAATGCCATTTACATGCCTATTTTAGTAAAAGTAATTGCCTTTTCCCTGCCTACTTTATTTGAAATAAATTCTTCAACTTCCAGGCTCTAATCATGCCATTATAAACCGAGTCAAGTTAACATCTAGTTAAGAAGTAAATCTGAATCATTAAAATTAGGTCAAAAATAAAATCTTACCTATGCCAAAGGCATCAACTACTTTTTTTTTGACGCCATTTCACCATTAGAACCCTTATAACGCTCTTGGGCATAAATAATTATTATTTCTGTTCATTCAACCTATTGACTGCTAACCTTAAAATAGTTAGTGCGAGAGGCTTGCAGAAATCATTTCTTACTTCTGAAAACTTCTCTCTTAAAAATGGGTAGCCTGGCCGCAAATGCCTCGAAAAGCGCAATTTTGACATCAAAGTGTTCCAAAATCCTAGTGGAGGAAGAATCTGATCGGAGAACGACCGCTGCTTACAACCACTGCCCGTCTCTCGTCCATCACGCCACTATCCCAAACACTAAAGTCTTGTCGGCAACACGGCCGCTGTCGGTCCGCCTCCCACGCCGACGGTCCTTATTCCCGCCATCATCGTGGTGTTCTCCGCACCTCCTGCCCCCCCCCCCCCCCCACCAACCAGGCTCTTACCGCGCAGCTATCATCCCCTTCCCTCTTGCTTTAATGCGCCACGCCGGCATTCGCAAAATTTCCGGCCTTTCACCGCCGTTCCGGCCTGCTTTCTTATGTTTACGGCGGGCGGAACGAGCGTCCGGCGCCTGGCAAGCCACCAAGGCCCCGAGAGAAACTCGCTCCGGACCCGATCGCTCGACGCCACCTGCGGGGCGATGCTACCTGGTCGTTCGTTCACTTTCCTGCAATTAGTCCTCGAGGTGGGATAGCAGCGCCCACAAAGCATAGAATATTATACACGAGAAACGCTGGGATCACAACTGTTTCCCCTCCCCTCCCACTCATACAATACACTCCACTCGCAATGAACTTTGTGGCTGCTTGTGTTTTGCGTGTACTACGTGATATTCCAAGTCATTTTTCGGACATTAAACTTGTTAAATATATGAAGTACTTGTATTTTTAACATACAGTTTACAATTTCTGGATTTTAACCTGACTCAGTGTGTTCGTTACACAAATGAAAGTAAGACAAAGAACAACGCACACATCCATCATATTTAATACAAAAAATGCAAACTTTTAGAATTTTGTGATGTAGATTCAATATAATGTGGATAACATTACATTACAATGTGATTATTACTTTAGAATGGATGCTGTGTGGCAACAATACAGATTTATTACATATCTATTAAGACAGAAAATGGAAAAAAAGTCTGAACATAAATTATATCGTTATTTGCATTTTTTTCTAAAACGATCAAGATTCACGAAGTCAAATTAAATATATTATTGATAGAAAACATTTTGTACATTATTATATTGTAATGAATTTGAGCTGGTAATTATTTAATTTTAATAACGTATTTGGACAATTTGGTTTGTTTATAAATTAGTCAACACACAAATTCCGACAAATCAAGCATTTTAATAATTAACTGCTATATTTAAAACACGAATTATTATTATTTAGAACAAGTAAGCATAACTTTCTTACGAGAGAATAAAAACAGAAGTTAAAGAATGTTCCTGTCGAAAATTAATTGATGAAAGGCAGAAGTATAGGAAAACAAAGAAATTCGAGAATTACTCTTACCTCTTTACCGAATTGACCTCTTCACTCCACATACCATTTCTTTGTTTCTTTCTGAATTAGTTAATTTAAAATCATTTTCGCAAATCACAGGAAAGTAACTAAAATGGAGCGTTTAATACATTTTTTTTCATTCATCGATCAAATTGTACACGCATCTCCTTGTAATTAAAGAAAAAATTAAACAAAACTATGAGAACATACATAAAAGAGTTTCATTTCATTTGACGTTACCTTAATATATCTGAATCCACAGATATTTAGAATTACAGATCACCAAGGTTACAAATTTGACATCAATACAATTTACACAAAAACATTACAATGGATAAAGCATTCTTTTTTAATTTCTCGTGTCCTGTATTTTTGCTTGAGAAGTGGAAAGCTTTCTCAATACGCGTTTGGAACAAAACAATGGTCGCAAGTACGAAGGCAGCAAGTGCAGACATCTGCTGCCAACTCGCGCATTGCAGTCGCAGCGGGAATTCTTCGCCAACGACCATAGCCAGTGGCCATGCCGTGATCGCGGAGGCGGCGGCGGGGCCGAACAAGAGGGTGGGGATGTGGGCGAATGCACGCAGGCGGGAGGGGGAAAGGAAGGGAGAGGCGGGGGCGCGACGAGGCGGAGTCCAATCATTTGTATGCGCAGCCGTCGGCAACGACCGCTGCCCCTATCAGCCGTCCTCGTATCGATTATGAGTTTGTCGTAAATTTCTCCGGGAATTACGCGGTGGCCGTGCAGATCTTCTCTTATTAGGCGTACTTCCGAGTCTCGTCCGTGAAAACGACGAACGAGTCATTGGTGGACACAATGAGTAGAAAAAATCTCGTTTTCGGATTAATGAGATTAATTCGATTAAACTTATCCATTCGCTCGCGCCGACGTTCGTTTTCCTTTCCTTTCCGTCGGTTCGCGCTCCACGAAAAGGATTGCAGACGCATTTTTTTCAGTAGAATATGTTCGTTAAAACGCTCAGCTTGAATCAAAGGGCTTTCATGAGTGGATTTGTCTGCACTACCCTGATTCGTTTGCTCTTCTTTAGCTAGATTACGAAAAACAACTTAGTGCATTAAGAGAAAATAAATGTCCGATTTGGAATGAATAATTTAAAAACGTCATGCAGAACATGTAATTCTTTGACGATCACAAATATCATAATATTACAAGATATTAATACACTTTCATACAATTCCTTTCTTTCTAGTGATTTATATATTTACCAATCGCAATTTCTAGTGAAATTGGGAAAAGATTTTTGCTCTCCTAGATTAAAAAAATCGGATGAGAATGAAATTCATATATTTATTCTACCAAAACACCCTCCAGGCGAATGACGTGACCGTCGCATCAGAGTTACTAGCAATTATTCTAGAGCTCCGTACATATCACAACGCCCTGACAAAGGAACGGCAACACTCGATCTTAGCACCTGTAGAGCGCAGCACAAGTGGACTATTCATGTACGGGTCATGTTCAGCAATCCCAGCCCCGTCCACATAAAACCTAACCCGTCTTGGAGACACGGTGCTAAATCATCACTAGCGTCACACATGTGGTAGCAACATCCAGCGATTCGCAGTTGAATCAAATGGAACATAATGTGCACCATACATTAGAGCACCGCCAGCGGATACAGAGTTATTCACGCCTGGGCCCCAAATAGGGGGAGAATGAGTTACAGAGCAACCGCAATGATCGCGGCAGTGACCACCAACAACGAGAGTACGTCACTTCGACTGTGCTCACACGCGTGCAAACAGAGAATTAACGAAAGAATAAAGTGACAGGGACAGAGGCGGAAATGCAGTGAAAGATTATAATAATGAGGAAAACAATCGTGCCCCTTATTAATTAATAAGGATGAAAGGCACTGTTCGTAGCTTTATAAAAAAAAAGAGAAGTACACTGGTCTTGAACTTTCGAAAAAATTGATACCATAAAATGGTCAAAATGAAAATATTCATGGAAGAGTGAAAAATGAGAGATGAGTTTTCGTAACGATATTCTCCGCGCGTGCTCTGCACGCAGATTTCCGAGGCTTCGGCTTTCTGTAGTTTTAAACTCTGCTTTGCGTCAAAACAGCCAGCCGATTAACTTGTCACGGCGGGCTAGATGGATTGATAGTATCGCAGCGGCCGCCATACTATTTATCGCTACATCCCGCAACGCAATGTCCGCAATGGGCGGCTATCTGCGCACTGCAGCGACTCAGCTCGGCAATAATTCGGCCCAATCCGACGCGCTGGAGCCGGGCAGCCCGTCGACGCGAGGGTCGGCCGGGCGATCCCTCCCACCCCCTCCCCACCCGCTGGGGAAGCGCCGGCCCGACTCCCTCCCTCACCCACGCACGGGCGCCTCTGCCGCGCGCGACCGGATCCTCACCCCTCCGCCCACCCTCTCGCCGCACGAATCCCCCTGTGTCTGGTCCGCGTTCGTCCTCTCCGCGTGCAACCCTGCCCGCCCTGATTTTACACCTGCCTCGCCTCCATCCTGCTTGAACCGCCTCTGTCTCCATCCTTCTCCCCCATCTCTCTCTCTCTGTCTCTCTCTCTCTCTCCACCCCTCTCTCTCTATTCCTCGCTCCTCCTGGCTTCGTTTCCTGGCGACCCCGTTTCTAGTGGCCTCGTGCTTCCAATCATCGTGCCTCAACGATTCTCCCATCCTTCGAGCTGCATTAGGTTACGAAGCTGGCGCTCGCCTGCACGTTGTTACACTTGACATCTTGTGCACTAACCACAGAAATATTATATTTTGCAGAACCATTGCCTGGTCATCTAACACTTTCAACTCTTTACTCCAATTAAAATTCCCACTCTTGGCTGCTTGGTATCATCCGCCTTCTCCATTGACAATTGTTCTTCCAACCCGTACCTATGTATCCTTACCTATTTTCTGGTAGATTTAGCTCTATTTAGAGTTCATTCTTAATATTGTGTTCATTATTTGTTGACTTTCCCATACTCACGTTCAATTTGTTAAATTATCGCTGCAATAACGAGTAACTTATTCCATTCTGGCCCAAGTACATTCTTGCTTAACTATCCTATTGCATTCAAAGTCCAAAACCAAAGAAATAATATCAATCTCCTTTGCAGTCCTCAAAACGAATTTCGCAAAAAATATTGTATGTCAAAGGCAGTTTACACCATTTAGAGTCAATTCCTTACACACACACACCGGGTGGTAAACTCAGATGTTGCTGCTCATAACCCGCGAAAATAAACGTTATTAAAGAAATAATATTTCTATTCATGTGGCTCACAAAATGTGCCACAACATGCCGTAAGAGTGAAATGCATAGAGGAGGAACACTGTATCTAACGTCGGGAGTGATGCATATCCTTATCCGTTTCCCCATTTTCTCTTTTTCCCTTTCCTACTACCCACCTCTCTCCAACCAACGACCCACCGCCCCGCCTCGATACTGACGGGCTACAGAATGGCCCACTCACCTTACCCAGCTTCTGCATCATGAATTCCAAACCCCGGGCCACCTCCGATACCGTTCATTTCGGGATCCATCGTAATGAAGTTTTTGCTATACAGCAAAACGAAACACAATCACGATATTGTAACAAAAGAAAAAAGCATAGGCAGTTACTGCAAAAAATCTTGAAACGAACCAAATTAGAAGGTGCCCTTGACCGTTGTACCCCCACCAGGGGGACGGAGCGGGAAAATAGACGGTCTGCATTTCCCGCTCATCCGTGAAAATTGTGAAACGCATCATTGTTTTTATTTAGAAAAGTTAACTACTTTTGTCAAGCACACATGCGTTTCGTCGCAGAAAATGTGAACACAGACACGCGATTTAAGCGTTGCGTCATTACGGACAAAAAAAAAAACTCGAATCGAATAAAGAACGACGGGAAGGGTTGTCGCAAACCGTCTCGTGGCGACTGTCGCGTACAAATGTGCCATAAAATGAATATCGTTCGGAATCGTAATGTCTTACATCGAAGTCTCATTAGCAGAAATAAAATTCTACGCAACGGTTTATTCAAAACCGAAAACAACGCGCATTGAACACGACGAATGGAAGCGCTCCCGAACATCCGCTCCTTCTCAAAAGTTGAAGTTTTAATTATGCAAAACCAACGAGACTCGGATGACAATATTTTCCCTTCAAAACAGTCAACGCAGGTCGGATGAAAAGGTTGTAATAAAACACAAACACGCGAAACACACCATCGCAAGAACGACACTGCTGCGTTGGCGCTCTTTCAACACTTAAAACTTCCAGCAAAATACAGATCTGTATTGTACCATCTTTGGCTCACTTGACTGTAGTTTGCGGCGTACGCGTAACCTCCGTCTCGCCTCTTCTCCAGCCCCCGGCCCCGCCCCGGCCCCGCCACCTGGCCTCGCCCCGGATGTCCGCGGCGTGGCGCTTCGTCGCCACCATTGTCTCGGCCGCGACACCGACGCGCAAACAAGGAAAGTGTGTAATCTATAATCTGCGAAACGAGGCGCGGAGGAGCAGGCGAAAGCCTGAGAAGCTCCGCAAAGAAGGAAACACGGCAACAATTAAACCACGAAAATAACAAATGAAGAATCTATGCTAAGTAATGCGGCACAAACAGAGAGGAATAGGACGCGCCTTATCAAGCGAGGCGCATGACGTATGTAAAGGGACCTACCGAAACCTTCAGAAAAGCAGGCGGGTGGGCGGGCGCGAGCGAGGAGATAGGGCATCTGATGCGACACGAACGCGTTGCCGCTGCCTCGCCCGCCGTGCTCGGTGGCACGAGACGTGCGAACAGGAGCGGAGGCAGGCGAGGGGGCGGGGAAGGGGTGGTGAAGGATGACAGGAAAGAAGGGATGAGAAGAGAGGAAGAAGGGCGGGGAAGGGGGCGAGGTTGAGGGTGGGGAAAAGTGCGGGGGGTGAGCGACGCTGAGGATGGGCGCGCGAGAGGCAAGTGAAAGAGACGACAGCATAGGCACCAGAGCCGGTGGTGATAATTTTGTGTCAACGCGGCGGCTGAAATGACGGCCGGTAGAAATGTTGGCAATCTCTGCTGGAGGTGCACACGATAGTCGTACGACTAGCAGGCAGACAGGTGATTGCTAAATCCAGTTCCCGTTGACGAAAACAAAGAGGGTGGGACGTACTTTCAATATTAGTGGACATTCGCTACAAGTCATGACGTCAAATCAAGCAAGCGATAAACACATATAAGGAGAAAACAACGAAGGCGACGGAAGGCTGAGAAGTATACACGGTTTGTGGGTAACAGTAAAATGACGACAATGTATTAAAGCAATCTCTCCTCATCGTAGTGCAACCTCGGTTATGCTAAACGAACGAACACATGACAAGACAATAGCAGGGGGATCTCTTAGTCAATGCACACATCACTAAACCGTCATGCAGAAACACCGATAGAGGGTTTTATGAGCCACGGAGGTATACGTTAAATAAATAAGCGGTAGCGAAGGCGAGATAGAGTATCGCCTCCAGACAACCGAGACGGCGTCACCGAACGTCTCATGGTCGACGGTGGACGAAGCAGAGACGGCACTGGAGAAGTCGGACTGGTGGTTGAGGATGAGATGGATGAGCGGGCGGTGGCAGTGGAAGTGCTGACATCCGGGACGGCGGCGGCGGCGGCGGCGGCGGCGGCAACGGCGCGCCAGAGCGCAACACGGCCGGCGAGCGAAGAGGCGAGCGGGCGAGGCGAAAGAGCACTGCGCAAGAAACGGCGACAAGAAAGGAGGCAAGAAACGCGAGGGCAGTGCACGGCGGGGCGAACGCCGAGGGAAACGCTCTTGACCATGCTCTTGACCTGAGACAGTGCGGAGGGCAGTAACCGCAAGGCTTGCAAATGTCAGATATTGCAATATTTTCGAGAGAAGATGGATTCAATAAGAGCGGTAGTCATACCGAACATCCAATATGCCAATCATCTAATATAATCGATTGCGTTCTGAATGACTGCTTAGTTGAGTACATCCGATGCAACACACGAAATAAATCTATTGTTGGAAATGGCGTAGACATAATGATACCAATATCAAGAAATGTTGATTGATTGAGAGAAAAGTACAAAAAACGAAAACCAACACGGCGAATGAGAGGAGTAAGTAAAAACAAGCCAAATAAAATGATATGAAACTAGTTTGTAGTGAGTCAAAAGACGAAAAAATGATACACCGCAGAAAAATGTGAAATGGGAGTGAAGTCAGGCTGCGGCAAAATTACAAATAAAAGGTGAACGATTCATTTAATGTCAAGGGAGCGAAGGCTTCTGTGAATAAACATCACCGAGGGGAAGAAGAGGACAAGAGGGAGCGAGAACGCAAGCGGGTGGAGAGATGAGGCGGCGCTGCGTGGCTTGGCCGTAGCGAGGGGGAGAAAGAGGTCGGGTGACCTAGCGTGGCAACGTCTTGAGACAAGTCTGCAAGCGCGCTCGATGCCTCGTTGCCTTATCCCGGAAATCTAGCAGCACTTCATTAAGAATTTTCAGATTCCGTACCGAGACTATCTTGCGCTACATTTTTTAATCCGTCACGCTTTATCTCGCGTCCACTGTGTCCTGCTTCAACAGATACCGAGGTTGTTCCTTCAGACAATGGACGTCACAAGGGAAGATATAAATCTTATTTTAAAAGAAGACCGTTGGTTTTTGTGACCTTTCCAGGGAGTATTTCAAGTTTGTCTCGAATGAGCGAAGGGGTTTCTATAAAAAACTGTAATTTTAAACGAGCGCACGAACGACAGCGTAATCCATTTCTGCTGCCGTAACTCATTCTAGAAACATTCGATTCTCCACCTCCTTACAGAGAGAGACAAATCACTCGAGAAAATACACGTTTATCTACTCATTGTTTCAGATGAAATACGTGCAAAATACTCCACCCGTCAGTGTCAAAGTTATTTAACTTGAGTATGTACGACGTCTGAAAGACAACATTAGGGGTTATTGCCGCCATCTTGGACAAACCGTCATGCACTCGTAATTGATAAATGAAATTTGACTGTAGCTGTAGATGGACACTCGTGTGACCTTAATAACTAGGGGGTAGAATTTAATGAAATGACTTTTTTCCTTTGACGTTAGCATAATACCGTCTAGTATAGACATTAATTTTTTTTTATTACAAGAGAAAATTACCCATTTTTATACATTTTTTGTAATTTTCGTCGACTCTCAACTAATAAGTCTTTTTTTTTTCTTTTCCGTCGTTTTAAATTTTTTTCGCTGATTTCTTCAATTTCAATATCATTTTAATGGTCCTAACTGCAAATACTATTTACGATATGCAATAAATATTCTGCGAAGAATTACTCATTAGCCTATTGGATTTCTACGCTCAGAAACTGTAATGTCAACAGTTGTAAGTATGTAATCTATGGTTCCCTATGGTCGGGTCAGCCGATTTCGGGATAATTAAAGACAGAGATTTCCTGGTAAAGATTAGTCCAAACCAAAAGGTTGCAAGCTGACTTCAGTTGAACGAAAGGAGAAGCCTCGAATACTCAGTAACATATCCAACAGCTTAAGTTATTCACCTGAATTGGTTTTCATCAAATATTTTACATTTTTCTTTGTTTTTGGTCATTTATAACACATTTTAAGAGAATTTCATTGATCATTTTTGGCGATGTTTTAGGTCATCAAAATTATCAGGGAAATTTATCAATTTTAGGCCATTAAAATCATAAAAATTATTAATAATGTTTATTCATTTAACGCAGTCAGGTCACTTGTGGAGAGCTTGCGACCACCCGTGGAAGATGTTCGTTTTCTTAGTACTTCCCTGTAGAAATCGTAGATAGCTTGATAATCTTAAATGTCAGACACTAAATGAAAAAATTCATTTCATAATGCAACCTCATTGAACCTAGGTAATAAACTAACAACCGTTTTTTCTCATAGGATGTAAACCCGAGACCTCCTAAAGTCAGCCAATTTACCCCTCGTCCTCTTTACAGATCATAGAGATGCATACAAAATAGTAAACAACGAGGTGAGAACATTTCTTGAAACACAGAAAACTACTGCCTCCTCGACATCACCACACAAGACAAAATTAAGGAAGAGGCTGTCAGAAAAGTTTCGTTGGGATTCCTCAGCTTCCCGTTCGGCCTTTGGAGTGGCGCCTTGCCTGCGGAACACGGACTCATCCGGTGAGATGGTCCGCTGTCAGGAATATTAAATACCGTTTTCTTAATGCAAAACAAACTTCCTCCGCGCCGGCCGTTCTCCTGGAGGGAAGATACAAGTTTGCGAACACGCGGGCTTCCTTATGATGTACAAAGGTACGGTTCTCCTACCTAAGCTGAAATCCAAATAAAATAAGTGCACGGCAAACACGCCGCTGCCGGGAAATGCTTCACCGTCGTTCACAATTGTTCTCTCCTCGACTGAGCTTACTCTAAGTAAGTGGGGTAATTAACGGCGTGTTTAGAGTATGGCTTAAAGGAAGATCAATCTAAACCCATAAGGGCTGTAGGTTTCGCGGAGGAGGAACATCTTGTCAATGAAATTAATTGCGCTTCGTCTGTGTCGTTACCGCTGCGGGGCTGTTCTCTTCTATGCGGGACAGGAGGCAGTGGGGGAAAGGAGGGGTTCCGGGAATGGGAGAGAGGAAGTGGGCGGGGGCGGAGAGGAGACCGGCACGGGAGCGGAGGGAGGGGATGCAGTGCTCCAGGGATTTGCTGAACACGACGGCAGAGAAATCTCGCTATCTCGACCGGCGGAGCGAGCAGAGACACACAGCGACACACGCGTGTCGACGACGTTTCTCTGGCGCGGGCGAGAACGCGCCCAACGCGGCGGCGCGCCCGACCCCGCTCGCGTGACCTCGCATCCGCCCTGCTTCTAGTTCTCGATCTCGACGCTTCGCATTCTGCACTCTGGATCGGTACCGACAAAGTCCCCCGACTTCGTTTTGATATAGGGAGTAAGTAAAAATATGGAAGTTTTACACGTACGACATACAAGTATATAGTATATACAGGGAGACTAAGGAAGAAACGACGAAACTTCAAAAATTTACTTTTCAAGTTGCTCTGGGTAAACGATCTATAAAAATATAGTAAATTCTTTTTTTACACGGGAGATAAATTTTGTTCAGTGTAGAAGTGAAATAGTACATCGCTGAGTGCGCAATTTAGAAACTTAATTTAAATAGTCCGCTAGATTCGATAGCGGCACTTTTATCAGCGCACTACTGACGCTTATTTGTGGAAAATGCTAAAAGGGAGTCGTTAATGAGCTTACTATCGATCTACTTTCAAATACTGCGACGTATATTTCATGTGAAAATGCCACGAAGTAACAGCATTGAAGAATACGCAGACATGATTTATTTACGGTTTTTGTGACGACAGTGGAGAAAGAGCAGTACATGAATATCACAGACCATTTCCTAATCGTATTGTGCCGAATAAAAGCGGATTCATTAATACTTTTAGGACGTTGTGGGAAACAGGTTCATTATCTCTGACTTCCATAAGCCACCTTTCTTCAGATTCGGAAGAAACAAGTAATCAAATTTCTTCCCAGCAAAGGTTTGTACTTTTACAAACGTTGTTACAACCACAAGACAGAGAATCGCGTGGGCACTTTCGCACTTGGATTCTTCAAAGATCTGATATTTACTGTGACATATTAGTTACGAATGCACATTTCAAGAGAAGTGGAATAATAATTTAATTATTTAATTAATTAATTCAGGGAACAGTCATTTAAAGACTCGTTCTCACCCACAGGCAACACGTAAATGGTGAATTCAAGTAAAATGTTTCTTAAATGTTGGTTGTAAAATTGTCGGAAATAAAATTACAGGACCTAATTCTTTGATGGAACTTTTTCCGGAGACACTTAACATCGGAGTTCTTTGAACACGAATTACATTCTCTTCTAGACGATGTGCCGTTTTCGCTGCCTTTCCCCGATGTTCTCGCACTTTCAACACGATGGAGTTACCTAACATTTTAAACGAAATGTGCAAAATTAATTTAAGCATCCAGGAAGATGTATAGGTCGCGATTTATCTCAAAACTGACTGGCAAAAATCTCCGGACGTTAGTCCATTCAATTTTTATTATTTTCGGTAAGTTCAAGAATTTTCTGCCAGCACGATACATTGATAACAGAGCTACACTTAAACGCCACTTTCTGACGTTTTACAGGACATCATGAATAACCTGGGAGTGCTGCAATCAGTAAGTGCTTCCATATTACAACGGGCCAAACTGTGTATCACAAAAGGACAATTTGAACACCTCATTAGAATTCGCTAGGGAAAATTTGAAGACGCACCAAAGAAGATATAATTAGCGCAGTCCTACCAAATGATTCAGTTTTCTTCTTAAACAAATTATTTTGCAACCAATAAACAAATTAAATTCTTCCGGGATATTTATTTGTTTCCGAAATGTTTCCCATTTTTGTTTCCTATTTTTACGAGCACAATTTTGAGTACTTTTTTCAATTCAACAATTCGAAAAACAGTAGGAGTTTATACAAGAACAGTAGAAGACAAAATATTCTTAAAATTGTCTTACAAGTTTATTTTCGAAGATTCGTTGTTTCCTCCTACGACACCTGTATAAAAGAAAGTTTTAGAGGATGCCTGTCGCGAGAAAATTGGCTACAGTGTGTCTAGACAATCCCGATTTGTTCAATCCCTACCAAATTGATGCTACAATAACACCTGTAAAAAATTCCACACTTTATATCGTTATATCGTGTCAACATCAGACGTGTCATCAAAATTATCAATTCCCAGAGGATTAGCCAATAATCACAACGGGAGAATACATCTACAGTCGTTCGTGAGAATTCTAATCGATTACCAGGTATCCAACAATTTTACTAATTCCATCGAAGAGTTAAGTCCTATTAAGCTATGTAGAGATTCCTTAGGGATTCTGGGTCGTCCATTGACGTTTTCACGTGAAGTGATTATAATGGGGTATACTGAAAAGCGTTCGAAGAACTTCCTGGAAACGAAGGCAGTGAAATTCAGAGAGCTCATCAGGTTAGCGCAGACAGTATACATACCAGTAAGTGAGCTTTTCGTTCTCCACAATGAGGTGCTTATAGAACTTAGTTCTGGCTGGGTCCCGGCACGTATACCTAAAGAGAATCTACATATTTTCCAAATATTTAAACAACCCAAGAATAACAAATTTTGTGAGTTGTTGTTACAACTAATGATTGGGGTTCCGGATGAGAGAGAAAGAGATGGATTGATTTTTTACATGATTAATTAAGAAGATAATACATTGTGTACGGTAACTTTTGTCTTCTTCAAACTTGTATATACATAATTTCGATGTACGTCGTAGTTCACATTTTTGTTCATATTTCTATTACGGAAAATCTTCATCACACAAAAGTGGATGATGAGCAGAAGGTGCAACCTATTTGACTTATTTCCTCAATGAAAATACATCTACACCAAGTAAATAACAATACAACGAATATACAACTTATTCGCAGCGTGTTCAAGAAAATGACTTATTTGATTTCTACTGTGATGGCACGATACTAAATTAAAAACAATTACAAGATTAAAAACAATAATTAGGTCATTCTCATGTAACACAATGCATTCAACATTCCATATACGAAGAGAATGACGGTCATCTACGAAATCACATAATCGAGTTGCTTTTTCCTTCGAAATGAAAACAAAAATGCATTTTTCTATATTTCCATTCCATCCCATTTGATGTCTTCCTATCCTAACCCAAACCATCGCATCTCATCTCAGCGCATCCCAGCCTAGAGCTTCGGGGCGTTCACCCTTGTTCCCCTTACGCCCTCGGCCCGTCGGCCACGCACGCGACCGACATCTTCGCCTCATCGCCCTCCCCGCAACACGCTCCCCCCACTCCGCCACGCCCACAGGCCACGAAGCGCGGCTCCTGCATCCGATCGCCTGCACTATGCATCGGGCGCTCCGTTAAGGCCGTAGACAGCACTTCACACTTCGCACGCCCGGTCCCGCACCGCCGCCCCTGCCGGAGCCGTCCATCAGCCATTATCCTTTCACGGACGTGTCCGCGCCCCGCCGGGACGATATCCGTTTGGCCTATCTTCAATTACTCGTACAAGATATACGTGTAGGCCTCTGCAATTAGATACTCCTTAGTTTCTTCCCCTCATAATTTTCATGCGAGTATTGTAGAATCTTGAATCTAGTATCAAGAAAACTCAATATCATGACATTCTGTACGTCAAATTATGCATCGAACAATTACGAAATGTTTTAATCTACGAATATATAGTATAATTATTCAACATAACTTCATAGCAGGTGGTGCAACAGTAGCACATACTCACTCGCATTATTTATAACTACCGGAATTCAAACAGTCAGAGTGTTCAACAAAAATTAGTTATGTGCCGTTTTTTAAACCTCCTTTGTTCTATCCGAGCAAAATATTTGAAGATAAAATTTAGATTCAGCTTTTTTTAAGAAAAAAATACTTGTACTTCAGGCATAAAAAGAAGCGAAAACTACTCTATTTTTCGAAATACTGTACCTGACCTCATTTAAAGATCCAATTTTTTACAAGAGATTAGAAGGAGAACTCTCTTAATAATTAATATTGTACTTTTTCGATGTTCATTTTTCACAATTTTCAAATATAGTGTTCGCAGAAAATGGAGCCTCTGCCATTTTAAACGTTTTTAGCTGTATCCGAAGAAAAAATACAGAACATTTTTCGAGTAATTTTTGAGAACATAATTGTTGAAAAATTGCGCATAATTCGCACAAAATTACGTGGAAATAACTCATATTTGTGAAAAATTGTATACGTCCTACTTTAAAGATATCTGAAAATATTACATTAACGAAAAATCTCTCTCTTTAGTACTGTAGTGGAGGGAAGACGCTAAAAAAAATTGTATTCTCAACTCTTCAAAACATAAGAGATTTCAAAGACTATTTCACACACGAAATTAAGATCAATAGTATTGAAGATTGCATACAGAATTAACATATCAGAGCAGTGGTTCACAAAAATATTCTCAGTTTTCTTCATCGATTTTAATTATCACCGGCTCCTTAGTGCCCAATTATAAGCCACAATTCATTTACCTTAGAAGGTGGGATGTATCGATCCCTGGGTCGATGTGTAGTAAAGAGCACTTTTCCATTGCTTCATTCAAACAGTTAACTGAAGAAAATTGCGAAAAGATTTGGTGATGAGTCAGAGAAAGAAATAGACAACATTATTCGACAACCTACTCCAGAGAACACCAATAAACGTAGAAAATATATTTAGAAAGAGTTTTAAATTTTTTTGAAGGACCGAAGTTATATAGTAGGAAAAGATACTCCAATTCAAGTAATTGGGAACATTTTGAAGGAAATGAAATCAAAAAAAACTATATATTTCGTGTTTTCGTTACATGCATTTTCTATTTATTCATATTTCTACTGAATTAATTTCTATTTGTAGAGTATAAACATGCAGACCATACATATGTGTATAGACGTATAACCTAACTTCTTTGAATTTAACATTGCTGAGGGCCTTGCATACGTAAACAAAGAATGGAATTCGATGCAGATACCAAATGAAATAATTGAAAATGCGTAAACATACCAGATAAACTTAAATAACTAGCATTAATGAAGGGCCTTCTAAAATTTAAATTTCATTCGTGAAATAATCCTATTAAATTCCACTCGTACTTTGAAAATTCTCAGATAAATCTCGTCGCTTCGCGACTCCAGGATTAATCGATAGTTTCCAAAGCACTCGTGGAATTACCTATGAAAATAAGTCGTATGGCATTTTTAGTGACTTTTGCGCCATCCGAAGAAGTTAAATAAATAAATTTAAGGCACTTTCGAAAAAAAAAAATTGAAAATGTTGAAGCACTTGTTGAGGTCACGAGCTGGAAGGAGCGGGCGACATTGTCATCCAATCGGGAGTTCCTATACTGAAAATTTAAGTCGTAACGAAGCTCCCCATTTGATAACAGTGACCGTCTCTCCGTCTGGCTCGTGACCTTGAAGTGCCACTATGTTGAAATTGGAGTAAAGGAAGATTTATTTACTTTTTCGATACCAGGGCCTCAAAATACGAGGTGTTATGTAAAACATAGCCTATTTTGCAGCAGTGTGACAATTTCTTTTCACTATGTAAGTACTAAGTAAGTTGAAAGTAGTACTTCACTTCGTAAGTAGTTACTTCACACCTTTACACTATGTAAATATATAGTAAAGCGATAAAATAAATAGGATTCTGCCAGTTAACCGCACGTCACATCTTTGAAGTTTCTACTGTTTTTTTATCTCGATTGTTAGGCAGAAAACTGCGAGTTGTAGATAGACATCAAGACGTTACTTTTCACGAGATACGTCTGGCATGATAACAGCCACAACAGTTGTGATTTGAAAAATGCAATTGTCAATAATGAGGAAATTGAGATGACATTAAAGCAAAAGAAATCTCGTTAAAAACTTAAAAATATCGAAAGGAAGAATGAGAAATTTTCGCCGTAACCAGAAACTTCATTCGACACCTAAATATCAATATAATTATTTTTAAAACGTCCACTGTTGTCGGTTGGTAACGGGATAGAAATATTTTGAGAAGAGATACGAAAAATGCAAATGAACATTCTTTCAGTGGGTGTTTTAAAAACGACACTTAACCCATGAGTAACTGGTACCTTATTAAGGCGACATTTTTCAATCGTACAAGCCGAATACGCACGCTTCTCCTTATACATAAAACCTGATAAGATCCGACCCCAATAAATTACATAAAGATATCTAAAGAGTAACGCCCTTGCTGACCAGCCTAATCATTCCGTATAAATATTTGTAACACTGTTCACTGTTCACTGAACACAATAAATTTGATATCTGTTTCAATAAATTAGCATGTCTAAATATTCCGTTCGATAGAAACAAATGCCATCCACTTTCGCGACATGCGCATTAAACACCTTTTAGGAATGCCCGTCACGAAATATTCCACCTGTGCCCTAAAGACACAGAATTTCTGTTTCGTAAGTATCTCACAAACATCCAATGAATTTTCATCTTTAACGAAGAACGTAACTGCGAAGAATTCGGGAAAACAGTCGTTATTTTCTAAATAATGAACTTAACACGTATTTTTGCGAAAGAATATTTAAAATCTTACACAGAATTGAAATAATGATAATTGAAGTAAAATAGGGTTGGCTCTGGATTCGACAGTATCCAGGAACGAAGAAAGTGTGTTAATACATTTTATAGAGAGATCTGCTATATTTTCTTAAGCAGTACTTCATGCATCACTTTATTGAAGCCCGAACAATTGTTTAAATTATTGATAAAAATTATTTGGAATTGCTTTCGTTTTCCACGGAAAGGCAAGAAAAACATACCTTACACATTTTTTGAATATTTTAGTGTTTTGAAAGTACTAATAAAAATGGTTCCTCCAAACCATAGTTGAAGATAATTTGATTTCAAGAATAACAAACTGTCATATCCTCACTAACGCATACTTGGGGTGAACTCACGTAACGAAATGAACCCGTCGCTTTTGAATAAAACTGTGCACAAATTATTATTCGATATCAATTTGTAAATTTTATTTTGACACAAATGTTATGATTTTTAAAGGGAAAATAAATACACTATTTTAACACACGGGGAGAAATGTTTAGTTCATACAATTAATCACGTAGTAGATTCAACCAAAAGGTATAGTACATTTTGGAAGAACAAAGTGCTTAGTCACGATCACGAAACTGCTGTCTAGTTAAAGACACGAATGCATGTTTAGTAATGTTCACTAAACAGGTCGTACTCATGACGAATGGTATCTTGTGAAGCTAACTAAACGAATTGTTGCGTTCAATAATATGAGTAATGTTTACTAAACACATTACAGTGAAAATAACTCATTGAAACGTGAAAGAGAATTCTTCCTTTCTTCAGGCAGGTAGCAACTGGGTTTCTGGAGCGGACACCCATCATACGGCCCCGTGATTCGTACTTCCTTAACCTCGATTACCTGACAGATCCTAGCCATGTAGAAAATTTACAAAAGCAGGTTCCCGACATTTGGCTACCATTAGTTTAGAATATAACATATTAATTATTTAAAACCAATAAAATACTAACACGACATTTATATAGCGTATAATTCTATATAGAGGATTGAATTTTCACACTTCTCATGGGCTCTATAACCTTTCAAATTCGTCAGATAGCTGAGAACGCACGCTTACTAAAGTGTTTAGTAGTGTGACGACATGAAACGTAGATCTCACCGAATGATTTTACCTACGAAAGAAGTATAGTATTTCTGACAATTCTCTTTGTTCATTCACTTACGATTTGGAATTGTCTGACTTACTAAACGAAACTAAATCACGTTTAGTGCATCTTACTACAGGAACAATGGTATTTACTACATGATCGCTTACTAAACAAGTTTAGTAGATTATACTACTACATTTCTCTCAGGGCAAGATCGCTCTAAACAAGCTCGAGATCCTGTATGATTGAAACGGATTTTTGCACTTTTTTCAGTTTAGTGAAGAGAACGATTAAATATTTGGCGCAGTTGTCACTTTCTTTCAAATTCATGATTTTGCCAAAATTGCTGAAGTTTAAAACTTTTTCGGCGTATTCCCTCAAATACCATATTGACGGAATTTTCCTCTATGAAAATTTTCGAAAATATGAGTAGCATTTGCGTAAATTTGGGTGAAATATAGGTAGTTTTTAAACAATTATTTTCTCAAAAAACTGCTCCTATTTCTTTTGTTAAAAAATTTCCACTTCTGTGTGTGTGTGTGTGTGTGTGCGTGCGTGCGTGCGCGCGCGTGTGTGTGTGTGTGTGTGTGTGTAGCCGAGATTGCTAAGGCAGTAGTGCCGTAGTGGTTTCGGACCAGAAGATCGCGGGCTCGAGTCCCACCTCGGGCATGAGTGTATTTGTCTGTAAGAGTGAGTCGTCCTTTCGCCCCTCATTATCATAATCATTTCATCTTCCAAACCTCCAGAGATAACAACCCTGGGGAATAAAAATCGGACTCAGCTAAAATGCTGGTCACCAATTAAAGTTACATGCACCTGCCACCGCGATAATGATACTGAGCCACGGCAAATGCAGGATACATGCGTGCGTATATAGATTGAAGAATATATGAATATATAGATTGAATAACATAGAATAGTATGAAGATTATATATATATATATATATAATCTTCAAAACCGGTTCCAAGTTTTTCTTCAACTTTCTACCACGGAGAGGGCAAGGGACACTTAAAAGAATGGCTCATGTTTTAATTTTTGTTGAACTCGGTGAATGTTCGAAAATTGCAAAATTTAGAAAAAGTGCCACAAGTATGCGCTGTTGTAGTACTAGTTTTTTTGTTTAATCTCAATTCATAGAAATTCAAAGAAATTCAAACTTGGCGTTTCGTAGTTATGATGATGATGATGATGATGATGATGATGATGATGATAATAATAATAATAATAATAATAATAATAATAATAATTATTATTATTATTATTATTATTATTATTATTATTATTATTGCCTTGTGTATACAAGAGATCCGAGAAGGGGGCGGCGTTGACGGGTCTGCAGCGCTCCCAGCGCTCCCAGCCCTCCCTCACCGCGCTGTTGCATCCCTCACCTGAACTATACCCTTGGAATTCGCTCTCTCTGGCTTCCCAACCCCTACACAAGCAACCCCTCAGCGTGCGCTTCGCGCCCTCGCCCCCGCCACTCCATGCGCCCGCGTGCACGCCACCCGCCGTCGCCGCCTCCGCCGCCCGCGTCTTTCCTCCCCCACCTGTCTCGGCGCCGCTTCTCCCCTTCACAGCTGCCACGACTTCTCCACCCGCAGGAGTAATTTCATAATAACGAAGCTCGCGAGGGACTCCTCCTGGTACTGCGCGCCCTGCGTCGCCTCGTTACAGAACATTTTTTCACGCCACCAACGCCGAATGCTCTCTCGCGTCCGCAGAAAAGACGTGTGTGAGGCGGAGGACATAGCAAAAAAAGGGTACAAAAAGGAAAGAAAAAGACGCTCGACTCGTTACTCCGTGCCGAGCGTACGAAATCGTCAACCCCGCAGCGCGTCTATTGTTGCGAAGCGATGTAGGCGGTACACTTGGCAAATTTCATTGAATAAGCTTTCCTTCTCGCTCGGAGGCGTGCTACACAAAACCATGTATTCCTCCAAAACCGACGCTGAAAATATCAAGTAACCTGTCGTATTATTTAAGCGCACAGTCTTAATTACCTGGGAAATTAACCTCCCACCTCCCGGCCAATTTCTCCACCATTATCTGCCTTCATCCTGCTAGTTTAGCCAGGTCGTGGCAATCCCGCTCGCGTGGGCGCCGGAACCGCAGCGCGGAGGGGTCATATTTGTAATATGAATTGCTGAAGAAATACAGATCGGGATTACCAGGTAGAAGAACAAAAAGAGCGGTATCGGTGAGATGGGTGAGTCGATGGATGATGAGGTTGTAAGAGAATAGTTACGGAATGTGAGGGATCTATGAGTGCGGGGAAGCTGGGATGCGGATGATTCAGGGACGAGGGCATTTAGGATGAAATCAGAGTAACGGCATGACGGATTGACGAGGTGACTGCGTATCGCGATGGGTGGCGTGAAGTCGGGGTGTCAAGAAGTAGAGGTGTTGGGGTGACGAGGGGCTATCAGGTCAAGGGGTCAAAGTGTAGAGTAGGAGTAGTTCGTGCAGGTATGAGGAGGATGTCGTCGGGAGCGGAGGGTGAACGCGGATACGCCTTCGTGGGGTGGGAAGTGACGGAGGCGGCAGGTGTGGCAGAGGTGACAAACGAAAGTGTTGAGAAGGGAACTGCTCAGAGAAATGCAAATGCGTCGCAGCCAGGAACGTCGCGTCAAGAACGAATTGAATTGGCCTTCATTTCAAGGACAGACCCCGAGCATCAAACTAATCAATTCATTCTACAACTTCAGTCCTGAAATGAAACGAAAATAACAATTAAAATTCTTAAAAAGTGTGAGACGAAATTAATAATTTACTCGACAAAAGTTACTAAAGTAATTTGACACAGATCAGTTTGAGAAACAGCACTTCGATTTCCGAGTTTTGAACAAATGTATTTTTGATATGGTATTACATTGTCATTATTACACGGTAGTACAATTTGGCATATCATACATCAACATCATCGTATTACCTCTGTTATGTTAGTTGCAGTGCTGAGGCTATTTCTTTCCACAAAAATAATCCCTCTCAACATCGAGCTCACGACCACGGGTGCTACCACGCACCTCCCCTCGGATCACTTGTGACGGTTGAGTGAAGGCGGGGAAATGAGGTTGGGAGAGGTGTGGTTTGAGAACGGTTGCGTGTTGCGGCCTAAAAGTATACTGTTTAGGATAATAGAAATAACATCTCAGAAAGTGAAACATGGCACGGAGAACATACGACGTAAGGCATGCTAAAATGTGACAAGTAAAGGCAGAAATACCTGCAGATGAATACAGACACGAATCACCAAAGAGATTTTAGAAGTACTCAGGAAAGAAAAAATAGAATGGACAATCGACAACGATGACGAGAAACATTAGAATGAAAATACTGATCATACTGTTTTGGGCCCAAATGTGAAGAAATATAACCTACAGATACTGTATACACAATACACCCACAGATACTGTATACACAAGAAAGCACATTACGGGGGTGTGGATGAAACGACACGAGAGGGACCTATGATATGTTGCAGGGAATTTAGTTTTGATGGAATAAAGAATATATATTCTTCAATCACGATATCGCGAAGAGAATGAACGGAGAAGAGGGAAAGGAAACAAAGAGGAATAGCAGCCACTGACGAACTGAGTACCACCCAAACGAGTCACAGGAAACATGCAACGTGGGAGTTAGACGACAACACGGAAGGAGGAGGACGATGCCGTGTACAGGAAACGTACGAAGAAGGGGCGCGAGACACAGAGAGAGAGGGTGGGCTGGGGAAGGCGAGGCGCCCTTCGCGAGGAGGGTGGGCGCGGCCAGTGGGGCCCGCGGCTGCTGCCGTATATCTCCAAGGCGGCAGGCCGCCCGCTAATCGGTGTGCAGCGCACGGCCGCCCGACGTAGGCAGGATCTTGTTACGAGGGCCAGACTCTGCTGCGCATGCACTTCCTCACTACAACAGTAGTAAATAAACAGAGAACAATGCCATGTACAAGAACAATAGGCCTACGTTGGAGCCACTGCCGCCGCCGCCACTACTGCTGCTGCTGCAATTAACCTGAGCGCACCGTTCTGTGTTTAGACTAAATACTAATTGTTTTGTTTGCATTCGAGGCCACTGCACGTTTAATTACGTTGAGCATGGCGTCCGCTGATTAACTCTACTTCAAATTGCCAATAATTGCACCCCTAGTGCCTTTCGTTCCACGGGAATGAGGCAAATCTTCTCGGCATGGACTATACGAGGAGATCGGAACTTACGCCTTATTTTGAGTCAATCGTTGGCACTAAGCGAGCGCGCGTGGGCTGATTCGGCGTTTGACGGAGGCAAATCGCTTCATTAACCGATGAGTAGGGCAAATGTAAGCGCTTGTGCTCGTTGACTGAATCATTAGCCCTTCGCACACAAACGCTTCTCATCGTCGACAGCTAAGCGAATGTCAACAGCCTTGTCGGCTGCTTCGTTCCCAAGTCCACAAATTAGTTCATATCTCTAAAAACGGAAGTTAGGAATTATTTACGTCGCGACCTAAATCTCCCACGTATACTGAAGCTAAATCATCTAAAATTAATGCGTCAATATTTATGACAATAATAAAAAAGAGAAACAATATTCATTGAACGCAAAAAAATAGCAGAGGTTATATCTAGCAAAAAGGCCATTTTCGTAACTAATTCTGTACAAGCGGACAAGGAATAGAAGCTAGGCTGGGAATAATCTGACGTAGCGACCGCATTCGGCGTGTCTGGAAAGGTGGTTGCAACTAACATGCTGCAGCTAGTGGATCTTCAAAATTCAACGCGGCAGACTGATTTGTATTGCAACTATCGAGAAACGTCATTCTAAGCGGTGGTCCATTACGCAGCGGGCACAAGCCAAAGATCTTGTTCGTCAAGCTCATTACCGTGGACTTTCGAAACAAGATGCGACCAGCAAGACACACGACCGTTTCGGATTCTCGTGGCACTCAATAGATGGTTGGTCTAAACAGAAGATCCCGTGCCTTCTTCTACACAGTATACATCACCGCGACTCTCGCACGAGTTACCGGTGGAATTACCGAGGGATTCATTAAGGTCTCTCTCCTTCTAGACTAACTACACGTTTAAGTTTTAGTCTTGATGGATTAGAGAGCACGGTGTCCGCAAGGAGATGAAACTTGGGATACACTTCGCTCTCACACGAAGTTGGTGAGTCTCGGCAAAAGCGGCGGCGGGGCGGCAACGGCGGCAGTTGAGGCGGCGGTGGGGGCGGCGTGAGCGGCGGCAGTAGAGGCAGCGCCAGCGCCGGCGCATGAGGCATCACCGTAAAGCGCTGTAGCAAATCTAACACTTCTCACCGAGGTAGATATTTACCGATCGAGATCACAACTTCTACAGGCAAACCCGCCGAGCAGTCCCGCAGCGCGGCCACCTAACGGAACAGTGAAGGAGAAGGTAGAAAGGAGAGATGAGCGAAACTGGTGGGGGGGGGGGAGGATGAGCTCGAGAGTGGCGAGGAGCATTAGATGACCTGAAGTAGAGGAGATGGCAATGAACGGAGACAAAAAAGAGTGAGAAAGCGAGAGGAGGAGGAACCGATAGCCCAGAACCGCCCGTAGAGATGAAGGGACTGAGTGAAATCTTCAGTAAGCGGGGTCATGGCGTTGGTACCGGATGGGGAGGGAGTGGGGTGGACAGGAAAAATATTAATTTTAGGCGGGAGCGAAATGATGTTCAGCGGATTTGCGGCTGTGAAGCACGGCATGGTTCAGAAACATAGCAGGGTGTGGAAACTGGATGAGAAAACGAGTATCAGGGTTTGCGCGACTCGACCAAACGGTAGAGGAAAACTTGTAGCTGAGAGGCGGCAAAGGTTACAAAGGCGACGGTAAGGTATTTGATGGCAGAATAGAAGGACTAGATGTCGGGGAAGGTGAAAATGGAGGTTTCAGGTTAGAGGCTGGTGGCAGAGGCCAAGGCAACGGCGGGGGCGACGGCGAAGGTAGAGGCAGATCTGGACGAAGAGGGAGGGATGGGATAGAATGGAGTGAGAAAGATGGTCGGGGGAGGGTGTAGTTTGGAGAGGGGCAAGAGTGGATGGAGGAAGGGGCTGGGAAGAGGGAAATGAGGGAGACAGAGCGACGGCGAGGGCGCTCAGCAAACACGGCCTTCGATTTCCTCTCGCGCTGACCGGATCGGATGCCGTGTAGCGCCTCGGCTCAAGACCTGGAGCGAATAAATAAGGCGCACCTACAAAGAAAACGCCTTTCCAAAATATACTCTACGCCGCGAGTTCATGCAGACTTGGATTTCACAACGCCAAAATGCTACCTAAGAGGAAACAGACGTTTCAATTTGCAATTCAATAAATAAAATCAACATGACGGAATGAGAATCAAACTTTTCTCCGAACAATTTGGGCCATCTCTTCCAGTTCGAAACTAGTAAATCATTTCTTGTATTATTAATAACGACATGTTACAGCTTTTATCCTATTAACAATTCTGTCATTAGCTCAAAAACGTAAACCATGAAACAAAATTAGGCGAAAAATTTAACAGTTAAGAGCAAAGTGATGGTACAACTGTCCTACAAGTTTCTACACAGTCCTTCACTAAAAGGTTGTATAACATTACTTTAAAAAAGGATTACATAAATTATTTCAGAAATTAGCAGTATTCCACGAAATAAAGACCTATGGGTTATAAACAAAATAAATAACCATTAAAAAACTTTACTATTTAAAAACTTTATTATCTCTTATTGTTAACCTACGAGAAAACTAAAGTTTCACTGAGCCACATATTTCAAAATGTCACAGAGCCACAGCTATTACGTTCTTGCTAACGAAGAAACTGGTTCACAACTGAATAAACATAACTCAGTATATTCTATTTCGATGCAAATGTTTATTTCAGACCTCCAAGGAACATTTTTGAGCGTAACAGAGACGAAATACCGGTCCTTCATATAAAAGCAAATGATGCTCGAGTTCCCTACAAAACTTGAGCGTGCGAAAATATGATAATTACAATTTTAGAAACACGTTATGTGGGACTAATATAATAAATAAATCTCTACTATTTTACAGAAGTAAGATATTGTGCACGAATTCTCGTATTTTAAAACATTTATGTTAATTCGACGAAATATTCAATATAGAATTATCTCTCGCATAGTTGCCTTCTGTGAATACTGTGCGTATTAAACCAGTGCATTCCATTAGCACGAGCAGTCGTTTTGAACCCGACGCCAACGACAAATATTTCTGATCGCGCGGAGACAAAAGACAAAACAAAGGCAAAACACTGTTAAATTCAACGCAAATCATCTCTTCATGAAACAAGCCAACAGGTAAAAAGAATGGCACATTTGCCTTAGGAAATTCGACCTAGAAACCTATGTTTCATTTGGGGTGGGGAATTTACACCGGCGGGCGTTCAGCTCGCACGGAGTTCCGCAAGGCTGCCCGTGCATCCGCGCACACGACACACACAGAAGCCCACGTGGCCCGAGTGGCTTCGACGAATCACCGCCGAGGGCGCCACAAAGGCAGTCGCTGGAGGTGGCAGCGGTCAGCGGTGGCGTAGTGGCCGGGAGGGTGGCAGGCCCGCCCGCCCGCCCGCCCGCGCGAGCGCGCCCGGACAGATGTTTTTAATGGGTCGCCACAAGGCAGGTCATTCGTCAGGAAACGTGTCACGCGGACCAAGTGCTTCCATTCGAAAAGCCAGCCAATTATTATCGAGTTCTGTTTGTGATATATTATTATATGAACGCATTAAAAAACTGAAATTCCGATCACCTCGCTAAACAACGGAAAATGTATGACTCGCATAACTGATACATAAGCACACTTGTTTAATTTATATGCTAATATGACACATGCAGATCGTCAAATACAAATACGACGAATTAAATAAAATAAGTCCACAGATAAACACGCAAATCTCGCAATAAACAACAATTAACTGCAGAACGACCTCACCTTTACGAGGGAAAACATCTTGCGCGAAAAAAATAACAAGCCGGCCAAGAAACAGGGAGCGTGCGTGGCCTGTTCTCAACTGGAACCTCTCAAACGGAGGCAGAGGTCGACGCAGAGGCACGTCCCGCGCGGGAGGCGGAGGCGGTGGCGGTGGCGGAGGCGGAGGCAGTGGCGGAGGCAGAGGCGGAAGCGGAGGCGGAGGCGGAGGCGGTGGCGGTGGCGGTGGCGGAGGCGCGCGCGCCGTCCACCAGGCGCGCGGCCGTAAAGCAGCCCGGCGCCGAGGGTACGTGCAGGCCCCGCGTTCAGGCGCCCTCCTCCAGCGACCAACACGAATGCTCTCGGACTTCGAGGAGGAGCAGGACAGGAGGGCGATGGGGAACTGAAGAGCAGGAGGACGAGAAGGAGACAGAAGAGGAGAAGGAGGAGGAGACGCAGGACGGGAGAGCGATGGGGAAATGAAAAGCAGCCGCAGCAGGAGGAGGAGAAGGATAGGAAGGACGGCGACGCAATGGCGTCTATAGGATAGCGATAGGACGTTGCGTACAAGAAGAAACAGGACCGATGGGGTGAATGTGTCAAGCAGTGCAGTAGCAGGAAGTTAGCCTCTTATGGAGGGATATAAGGAAGATGAGATAAAGGAGAAAAAGAAAAAGACACGAAGATTAAGTTTGTTTTTGAACATTGAGCGAGTACGAGGTAAGAAGTATAATAAAATCTTCACATCTAGATCATAAGAGTAGTAAGGAGTCGAACAAAATACAAACAGAGTGCGAGTGGGCATTGGAAAATGCGAAAGATCATGCAGAACAAGTGAGGATAGTCGTCGAACACATGGGTTGAGATAATGCGGAATACGCTCTCAAGAGAGAGATGAAGAATTGGTAGCGACGTCTACAGAACCAGGACAAGTGGGCTAATAGCAAAGAGCCGGCGTAGGAAAAGCGAAAATATTACGATCTTCATACTGTTCCAGAACAGTATCAGAGCGAGAAATCCGTCGCCCACACAGTCGCTATCAGAAACAAGGAAGAGTAGGCTGAAGCAAGGACCAGACAGCGTGGTGTCACCTCAGGAGCCTGGCTCTGCGCCGAGATTACACAACGCGACGCGAGGGCGGTTGAGACATCGCAGGAAGCCGCGCATGCCTTCCCAGGGACCGCAGGCGGAGTGTCGCTAGCACGGCTGTGGGGTGACGGAGCTTACTGCTTAGTGGGGCAAAGTGAGGATGTCTCAAGAGTAATGCGAGTGTATTTTGGGAGGGACGCAGCTGACATGTGAGAGGAAGTGGGGAGGGGGGCGACAACAGAAAGGAAGAGACGAGCGTCAGGTAGGGGAAGGCGAGATATGGCATGGCGTACGGTCAGTTGTGACTCTGCGCGGCTTGAGCACAGCACGGGGACTTAGAAGCGTGTCGAGTGCGATGCGACGAAGGGTAGGAGAGGGGGAGACGCGTAGACTGCGCGCGAGGGCAGCCACGAGAGCGACGTACGACGCGCAGCACAAGAGCAGCAACAACTCGAGCGACGCCGGGAAACCGAAGAGAAGGCTCGGGGATTGAGCGAGGGCGTCGCGGGGATGAGGGCGGAGGCGGCGATCGCCGGCCCGCCGGCCTAATGACGCCGCGCAACGACCGCCCGAACCCAATCGGCAGGCGCCGTACGACGCCTCTCGGGCGAGGGGGCGTGGCTGGAGCAGCCGCCGGAACGGAGGGAAATAAAACGCAAGCCGAATAATTCAGGACTTCTTGAATGACAGAGGAGGAAAGCGGGAGGGGCTTCTGGCTGTCTGGTGCCGCTCGTGGAGACGCCACACACCCTCGCAATCGACGCGCGCGTGCGGAGTGGCTGCTACGAATCGCGTATTCAATTTCTTCCGTCCCGTGCTTTCGGCCGAGGACAGACGTTAGCTGTTTTTCCACCGCAGCTTCTCTTTAAATGTAGTCAGTTGAACATTAAGACATTCTGCTGAAAGGTTAATTGGCTCGTATCGTCAGGTGTTGATACGCTCCCACTAAACATGAAATAGATGCTTTAATAGTTTCAATCCAAAAGTAATATAAATAGCAAAGCCGTGAACAAGCCATGTGATCTGCACACTACCTAACTCCATGTATGAATGAAATTCAAAGGATAATGCCTGCTTCATTTGTTCAAATGTTCCCGCGATCTGCACAAAAAATTCCTTCCGCTGTCTGCACACTATTAATTTTTTTATGTCTGCGTATGTATATAAAATTCGTGGGGCGATGACTACTTCATCTGGCAGATTAATTGGATGATTTTTACGTTCCACTTTCGTAAACAGGATATTTAAAGTCATTAAGAAATACACTATTTACGTCAACCTTACCCATTCGCAACTTTGTACATCATCTGATCAAATAGTTACTAACATTTACCTCCAGTACTGTCTCAATACCTGGCGTACACGTTCCGAAAGCAAATACAGTTTACGCAGCTAAGCAACGTTCCGGGAACTCCCAAGTCCTTTCGCTTCCACATACCCGAAATTGGAGTTCCTCGAGAAAGCCCTGCAATACCCGTCGAGTTATGCACGGCCTAACATTAACGTTAACCTGATGTTGGATCGGCAAAGAGAATGAAGCACGTGGGACGCGCGCTGCTTCATCTTGTATTGTTTCCCGCCTTTCTCAACGAAATTGTCAGAAGGTATTCGACTAGCCTGTACAGAGATATATTCGCATGAGCCTTCCACAGTGTTCCATGAATCTGCGAATTCAAATTAGATGTTCAATTAGGAAACTTTGAAACATTACAATCTTAAATACCCGTTAATTTAGTTTGGTGAGACAATGCTCTCTATAAAAAAATAAAATTAAAAAAATAAAAAAGTAAAAAAATAAATAAAAAAAAACATTTTCTCAGAGTAAATCCGCCCACAAGTTAAGCTCAGTTATGCGTATGAACTGCAATAACAAAACACACGAAAATGAACATTTGGATGTCGTGCTAACTTACTCAAACTTGATGCTACAGATTTGAGACATCCTCCACACAAAGACCAGCAGACCATTCAAATAACCCCGCGACATTAGAATTACCTCGCGCGTAAGGAATTTCCACATAGAAGCTCCACCGGATTCTCGCAACTCCTGTTTATCACAGGTGAGTGTTTCCAGAATTCTCAATTTCTCAGCACTCGTTAGTGCGTTTTGCTCAGTCGTCCTATTCCCTGAACCGTTGTCCGTTCACTAAACCTTTAAATTCTAGAAATTGACTCTACAGTTGAAAATTTGTTATTTAAATTATGATAAAAATACTTATGAGGAGTTAAGTATAATTCATTTTACATCAAGTTGGATGATCATTAACTCTAAAGCAATAGTTACATTATTCAACTGTTCAATGAGAAAGAAATATTCTCTCATTTTAACTGTGTGGTCAGAATAACAAAAACGAGCGCGGCATCCAAAGATATGCAAATAAACGGGCACTAAATAACTACGATAATACCTTCAATACGTTTATACAACTTAGGTTTTGAAAAGTCAGCAGTACGGAAATTGTAAGAAAATAAATATATTGGAACATGGATTCTTCAGTCCCAATAACAAACATCTCCTCTGTCATATTCTAAACACTACATGGTTTCTTAGAAATGGATTTTAAGTCATCGATTTCTTTTCCATCGCATTTGATTACCGAAAAGCCACCCGGTCTTGAAAAATTCGAGTACGAATGCAGGAGAAACATTGTACTTCATGTTTAGAGGGAAATTCTAAGCTCAATGATCAGCAGTGTTCTGGAGTATCTCAAATCTTTTAAATTTGATCCCTTCGAGGGATAATCATTTTCTGATTAAATACGACTGTATATTGAATTTTCCTGGGACATTAAATTACTACGACAAACAGGTAATTCCAAACGTGTTCACCATACTCTGCCGAACACAAACCATAGTTGACAAGCCTCAAGCATAATAGGACAGCGGCTGAATCACACATTGCGGTATGATGCACCACCGCGCTCACACGATGCAAAGCTCCACTGAACGGAAAGTTAGACGAGCAGCAATTTTTCCCAAATCAGACGCAAGTCTGAGCGCACAGCGTCAAGATATGTTTCCTCTCACAGCGACGGCGCGACGAAAGGCGACAAGACACAACGCGGGCCAAACAAAACAAAACAAACATTAATTAAATAGCAATTATACTAACATCGGAGCGGGGCTTTCGAGCGCACGGTGGTAGCCCGGTAGCGGCGGCGCTCTAGTATAAACCCTGCCCGCCTTTGACGAAGCAGTTAATTACCTTCACTAAAGCCGTGAGGCGTCCGCCAGATAATTGCGTTTTCCGAGTGAGAACACATTGTCACTGACCACGAAGGCGAGTAGTGGAAAGAAGCAGTTTGCGCGGCCTCCGCCGGTGGCGGAGCTGGGATGGCGCAGGCGATGGGGGCGGATGGGAATGGTCGAGGGCGGTAGAGGACAGCGCCGACCGCCGACGGTCTGCCTCCTTCCTTCCTGTCTGTCTGTCTGTCTTCAGGTCTCCCTGTCTACACGACAGCCAGCCTGCCTGTCTGCCTGCTCAGCACCCGGCGCTGGGATAGCCTCTGCCGCGGCCGGCAGGGAGTCCGTCGCCACTTCCAGCGTCTCCAGCGCAACACGGAGGATGTGGCAACGGTGATGGAACAGAAGAAGAGTTCCACTGAAGGTATAGAGCACGAACGCAAAATTAGTAACGAGCAATTATTACTACAAGCGAAGCAAAATGGTGTGCGAAATGAGTAAAAATATTATGTACTGATGTGTGAATTAACCACGTTTGGAGATATATGTAGTGGAGTGTGAAGTGGCCTAGAAATTATTGTGCATTATGATTTATAGAGTGGCGTTTAGGGTAATGTAGGGAAATATGCAGTGACGATTAATATATGATATATGGTAGAAATAAGTTCTAATATGCCTAATCATTAGATATCCAGTATCTTGTTAAAACACCTGAAGATTATAGATCAACTGGAAGACTTTTCAACTTTCAGAGTTAATTTTAACGAAATTAAAGACAAAAGGAATAAAATGACACAGATCAATGACTGACAAGCAAATTAATAACTGTAGCAAAAATTAATTAGATCTGGTGAGGTAGATACCTTCTAATATTTAAGTATGGTAAATAAAAGATGTCTTGTATCAACAATTTATTTTGCTAATGATCGTTTCGATCGCATAGCGATCATCCTCAGATCTTGCAGAACTTTCTTTACGGCCCGGAAGCTGGAAGCTCCGAGGATGATCGCTACGCGACCGAAATAATCATTAGCAAAATAAATTGTTGATATCAGACAACATATTTTATTTTATGTTTCACTGGGAGCGCTTTAATTTTACACTACAACACTAACAACGCACCTAGGAAAACATTCCCCAGTGTAATCTGCAACAGAAAATATAAGCAGCTCTTCCCGTACTTCCTCTTGGCTTTCATTCGCCATCACAGTCTTCATCTTTATCGCCCACGCCACCGCCGCCCTCACCATAATCAACAGAACCGTTTGCACCTGATGCCGCTGGTGGGGTAGAAAGAGACATACACCTCTGGCGAGGTGTTAGTACAACGCACAACGTAACAGAGGTATTTGTGATGGCCGAGGGCGTTAAGTTAGGTGTCAGAATGCCGTCGTGCTAGAAGTTACTGCCGATGTGGCAGGGACAATTACGGCCGTAGTGGTAGTAGAAAACGTGACAGAAGATGCCGGTGACGGGAAAAGAAATCACTTAAGTGGCAGCTTCCACGAACAGTCACACGTATAGTAAAATATAAAGAAAAAAAAGAAAAAAAAAGCCATGCTTTCAGAATGAAAGAGAAGGGTAAGAGTCCGGCGATCCACAGGGAACCTCAAGATAAACCCCACCCACCAAAGCCGTCGACACCATCGCTCGCACCAGCTAGGGCGAGGAGACACAACAGGTCAATATTTGGCGGGAGCACGACCAGAATAAGTACACAGCATCTTCCAGGCAAGCAATTACAGCGCTTCTTCAAATAACGTACGCGGTCAGGCGAGCGGGGCACGCTTGACGAAGGACGACGGGCAAAGGCAACGGTTCAGAATCTCCGCCCCCTCTCCCCCTGCATGGCCTACGCCACTGCTGACCCCCGGGCGGACGCAGTTGCCTCCTCCATCACCACTGCCGCGCCCGTCAAAGGACTGAACTCAACCCCAGGGCCCGCCCCCCGCGGTTGGACGGCGGCTATTTACTTTAACATCGTCATTAAACAGCTGTTACGGTGGACCGCACATGGCGACCTTCCTGCTGACCTTACGGGGGGAGGGGACGCAAAGACCGAAAACGAAAACTATCAGAGAACTCTGTAAAATGTATGCCTTCAAAAACCCTTAAAAGACGATGGCCTGCTGCTCCCGAGTAAATGATACTCGAGGTTTCATCACAGAAAAGCTTCGTTTTCTTGACTTAAAATACGGTCTGCAGTTCCGAAAAATATTCCTCTAGAGAGATAATTGCCTCCAAGGTTACTTCAAACGACACGATTTGATGACCACCGTCCTTGCGTCTGCAAGCACTTGAATACAAAGCTGCACTGTAATCAAAACTTTCTCCATCTAAGGTCTACAAAAAGTGTATAAGACTACTGAATTAAAGAAAACTGAAACAAAGATGTGAACTAGACTCAAAATAGTCAGATTTAAAATAAAAGTGTGGCAGTAAGTGACTTGTCCGTCTTTATCAATATAAAACCGACATAACTAAGAACAAACCCTATATAAAGAAATTGAGAAACCTCTATGTGTCCGTGTAACCGTCCGTTACTCATGATCATACCTTCGGTCCAGCATTAGGAGGAAGTAAGGTGTTATTTGACACATCTCGCACTACTCGCGGACAATTATTTATTACCGGATCCTTCGAACACATTCTCAGAGAATTCTCGACCCAAGGTTTTTTTCCTTTGGGGGAATAAGGAATTAAAGAACCTAAAATGCGATTTTGTGGAGGTAAGCCACTCACACACACTGGGGATGAAATGCTCATTCGATTTCTCTCGATAAGAGAAAGTCAATTGGTACTATTTCAACAGGATTCTCCAAAAAAACATTATGGAGGACTTCTACGGGGAAAACGTCAACCCAATTCTGTAACGAAACATACAAAAGGTATTAAAAAGTATTTGTATTGATCCTTTTTCGTGTAACTTTTAATAACTGAGGATAGACGAGCTCAGTAATTATACACTGAAAAAAAGGAGCCCGTAAACCGCAACAAGGTTTCAATAGTTACACAAAACCTAGCTGCGCTAAACGGAAACATTGTTGCGTTATTTATTTTTCTGGATGCGACAGCATCAAAGATAAAAGTCAACCTTGCTGGACTAACCGGCCTATGATTGCTGAAAAGGTGGTGATGCTTCATGAACCCTCCTCAAGGCTATATACGTTGCAGAGCAGTTACAGGTCACAGCAGCAAGGTATCTTGTCAGCTGACAGCGAAGAGCTCTGTGCCGATAGCAGGGGGGGGGGGGCACTCGCCCTGCTCCCGGCCGCCTGCCCGGCACCCGGCAGCCAGCAAAGAGAATGACTCAAGAGTTTGGTATTGCATGCCTGCTCGGCGAGCAGCAGCGAGCAGTGCTCGTTCAGTTTCTGCAGATACTCGTCAGTCTTTTCACAGCGATTCGGTGTGAATTGGAATCTGGTGGTAATTTCTTTAATAGTCCGAGTTATGTATTCGAAGTGAAAGTCTTCATTCATTGGGAGTGAAAGGGATATTCGAATTAAGTGACGATTAATTTCGTATTTACTTTTGTGAACAACACACTGCTAGTGATTTCAAAAGAACTTGAATAAAAATAATACCTACTAGGATTGCAGCAAGAATGAATGAATGCATTGACAACATAGTTTGTCGATTGAATTGTCAGAAATGTTAAGGTACGTATATATTTCTATCATGCGTTGTAATAATATTTATTTATTAGGTTATGTACAATGTTTCAATTGGCTACTAAACCAGCTTAAGGTAATGTAAATGTAAATTAATTTTAAAATTCCCCTAAAAGCTTATGTCGAACAAGATAAACAATGATTTCGTTTCATATTATTGTTTGAAATAATATTAATTCAAATTCCAATGTTGTTAAGATTATTTGATTACTTTTTAATACTCAATTATGCATTGCAAATAGGTATGTTTTACAGTATTCTCTAATTTACTGAAATATATTTAAAATGAGGTTTGAAATGTCATTGGTGACAGTTAAAAATTATAGAATTGATTATTGCAGTATTCTCATATCTATTTTACTCGTATATTGAGGCTAAAGCCCGTCATGTTCTGTAAATATTTGAACCAAATATTTTATTTTTTAAGTTGTTTTTGGCACGGGTGATGGAAATTGCCTATTCCATTTCAAGATCGTGAGGAACTTACTTTGTCAGAAGTGAATGTTTTTGAATATGTTTTCTACATCCGAAGTCATAATTGAAGCATACATGTAAAATGAAATCTGAGCCAATGTGAGGTCAAATTCTGCATTTTCTGCTTTTGAACCACGAATATTTTACTTGTTGGTGAAGTTTCAAGTCTACATGTGAAATTATCACTTAATATAATTTAACTGTCACACTCACATAGGTGAATAAGTGAGGTGAATTTAATTGAACATATTTCTAATTGCCTCAGTAAGGAGTGTAAATATATGCTTAAAATAAATTCGCTAAATGAGAGGCGAGAGTGACTTTGGAATGTCATTTTTCTGTAAAAACTAAGCAAATTCTACTCATGAAATTACAGGGACCCTTGATGCCATTGGCAGAAGCAGTGGTTATGCCAACTGTGAACATGACAGATTCAAGAACAACTTTATTTCGGGAAGTATCAATATTCAAGAAAGATTTCTCAGAATTTTTATATTTGACTTACGCTACATTAGAAAACAAATGCAATTCCAAGACGAGAAGGACTTATTAAGCAAAAATGCATTATTTTACCACATACCAAATAATCAACTAATAATTTCCATGATACATAAATCTAGTGTCTCAAAACCGATCTGGAATATTTCGAATAGCGGAAAATTCCTACATTTCACAGAGCGGTGAAAAAGTAACTGAAAATCTCAATAAGAAGCCCATATTAGGTTTACCACAAACATACTTTCAACTTAATCTCAGAACTTATTTCCTAATATTTTCTTTCAACATTTAACTCATTTTGACTACTCCCAGGACAAAGAGAGCCGATTTACCCTTGCTTTTTAATAAAAATACGCAACGTGAGATCCCTTGCACTAAGCGTTTTCATATTTTCACAAAAACAGGTTCATGTTGCTTGAGACAGACAATTTCTTGTACGAAATGTGCATGATCAAAAACGCTATACACAGCAAAGCAACAATTTTCAATAATACATACAAAAATCTACATCAGCTTATAAAAATGTATAAATCATTCGCTTTACGAATATTATCGAAGTGTATCTATTGAAGAGCTATTCAAGTATATCGAGTACGTTTGTATCCGCGCGTTTTGCAGCGCAACGCTAAAATAGTTGTCGTTTGTTAATTAATTGCGAGACGAGCCATGAGCTTTTATTTATTTCTACAAATTTGTATTTGAGCAAAGCTTAACTAGCCAAAAACAAGATTCTAAACTATAGAGAAGATGATTATTTTTCATTTAGTTATTAAAAGTGAATAGTTTTTAAAGAAATTATTTTTTTTATTTAATAAACATTAAAAAATAATTTTTAAACAACATATGTATTTCAAAAACAACTTCCTACACATTCGCCATTAATGCAAACCACAAGAAACAGACAGTTTACAACTTCGTTTAATGTACATTCCATAAAAATGAATATGATTTGTTAGCCTCAAACAACATTACAAACGGTTATTGGTCGAAATCTAAAAACATATTTTTTTAAGTTTCCTACTTCACGAATTGGATTATACTTATCGTTTTCACGTGACTTTCTACATTCAATATAGTAAAGACAACTTTTCAATTAATCCAGTTTGCAGAGACTGGATGCTGAAAATTTTGGAGAATGATAAAAAATGTAATTTCTCGAATTAGTATGAAAACACCTCGCACGCTCGTGCACATTGACGCGCGCAACCACACACGTTCAAGGGTAGACAATCAAGCTTCCACAATTTCATCTACAGACTCCATTTAAACAAAACAAATTTTGTCAAAGAGCTCTCCCATACAATAGATCAGAATTTGTGGTTAAACGCAGGCACAATTGAAACTCATTAAACATGGGTGATACAGCGAATGCTGTTAATAAAGCATTAAACCTAAAATATAGTAATTATTATCCATCATAGTTATAGTAATTTAATGAATTTTACGGTGAAAATTTTATGACGAATTGAGTGAGTGAACCATTTAAAAGTGAATTTATGGAGAGAACAGAAAAATAACGGCTAGAAGGATAATCTCGACTGACCTCACAACTGACGAATAAAGCCAATTTTATCAACGTTAAAATACAGGCTGGAAGGGTCCCCAACAGCTTTCCAATTGAAAATACATTTTATTATAAAACACCGAATTTTGCTCAAATAATGACTGGTAAAAAGTAGAAAAGAAAGGAACATAAGTGGGCAAGAGATAAGAATGGCAATTGGACAATATGGAACCTGGCGGGGGGAGGTGAGGTATATATTATTTATGCGTTAGCGTAAGTGCAAGAATAAAGGAATGAAAACCTGACAGTGTGTGTATGAAGTGTAATTAATTTTAATTATATTATTTCTTTGCTTGTCAGTAACACGTCACAAGGAATGCGTTGCTTCGAAAGGTTTCATTATATTTAACCGTGCTTATCAAATGATAGTGGTTAGAGCCATTGTTAATTCAAAACTATTGTATACCGGATGTTGCAATATGGACTATTACGATTCAACCACAAACTTACTCGCTTAGTACTGCACATAAAGAAACCATGAATGGGACTCAGTGTGTCTTCTCCGATCGCAATGCCACTCTAGGGGAAAACCAGCACTATGCGTTAACGAGAGAAGACTCGGCAGCGCACAGGCAGGGGGAGAGAAGACAAAGGGGTGGGGCGAGGCAGAATGTGGTGGCCCTGCCGAAATATGCAAGGTACGATAGGCAGGGGCGAGCGTAACAGCTCCGGTGGGAGTTGCGCGTACGGCATACGACGGTGGGAACGCCCAGCCGAAGGCGGCGGCTATGGAGACGGGGAGCGCAACGGGGGAGGTACAGTGCATGCGACGACAGTGAAAGTGTTTCATGAAAGCGAAATATGCTGTTGATGCACACAAGAAGCGGAAAGGAATATAGAAAACAAGGTAGAAAGAAAGAAAGAAAGAAAAACGCCCTGTAAGGCGATGAAGAAGAGCCTTAGAAGACCCACATAAAGGGAGTACTCACGAAATAATCAAGCACAGAAAGGTCCCAGGATATCCCACGAAGAATATAACAAATAAGTTAAAGGTGACGAACGACGGTAGAGATAAAAACAAGACAAAAAAAAGGTAGCCTGGCAAATAGGCAACGAAGGGGTCACTAGGACGCCAGCACGCTGGCAGAAGCGGCGACGGGCGCGGTGATGACGGCGGAGAGGGCGACGGTGGCGATGGCGGCGGCCGAGGGCAGTGACGGCAGCGGGAGCGGAGGACCGGCAGTAGGGCGGCGGCAGCGACGACGACGACAGAACGTTGGGAGCTAATTAGCGAGTATGTCGTCCGGGCTTCGCATTAACTACCTATGCTCTACAGCGCTACAAAAGCGTCGGTGCCGACGTTGCCTCGTGTTCGCTCTCAAGCTTTCTGCACCCCCCTCGCTCCCCTTTGCCTGGCACTCAAGAGCTCTCGTTCCGCAGGTACCTTCTATTGCACACCCCTTCCTCTTCCCCTCCACGGCCGCCACCTTCCCCGCACTGACAAACACCTACGCTTTCTGTTGTTGCGTTCTGCTTAGTCTCCGCGGTTCCTTTAAACATCGCTGTCGCACAATGCGTGCGCGGCCAACGCCACCCTCGCGCAAGATGCCGAGTTAACGCGGCGAGTCTTCGGAAAGCACGGCGCCCAGCAGTCTCCAAAGGAAAAGTAACTTAATAACAGATGCTCCGATGCGCTCTTCCACGACAGAGCGCAGATCGCGGCGACGCAGACGGGAGTATTCATCCGGTGGACGCAGAGAAGGGCTGCAAGGAAAGTGATCCACAATCTTCTTTACTAGGTCCTTTCGAAAATATTCAGCGAGAGTAATGGGAACTTATCATTATAGAAATATTTTAAAATATAAAACCATTGTCTGCAAATACTGTAAATGGGGAAAAAATATATGTACAGACAATAATTTAGACTCAAACAACATGTTTATTAAACCTCATATAATGGGAAGAACTGATTAACAAATATTAGAAGTAAGGTTGAAGAAGTAATATTAGAAAAAAGGTAGAAATAAGGTACAAACCTTATTCACACCGGTTTAAAATCGTAACCTCTCATAAAAGAGATATAACTGGCACCACATCTCAACCTAATGTGCATATTGAAGTGCTTTTTAAAACAAAACAAAAAAAAGATATGGAAAATATGAAAAATGAAAATACAAACTGAAAATCGGATACATAAACTGAGGAAAGGAAGATGGAATAGGGGGTAGAAAGAAAGAACATAAAAGAGAAAGAAAGATGAAAGAAAACCAGGTTCTACTTTTATATTCCCTATAGTTTGAAGGCCACCTGAGGTAGGGCCTCAAATGGGTTGACCTGTTATTATGTAACTTTTATAATAATTTTGAACTTAGATCGAGGTGATATATGTACATAACCATAAGAGATTTATAATAAACTAATGTTGGTTGATTTTTAAATATTGTAAGTACTTCTGACCCTATCACATTTATAGAATAAATCTTTGTCGTGGTCCAAAATGCATGGTTCTATATCGTTAGATTACATATGTCACTGGGCTTCTGTAACTCTAGAATTAAACTTTCAGATCTAAAAAAAAAGGATTGTGAACACTTCATTGAAGATTCACGGAACTTATTAGTTATGAACATTTCATAGAACTGCACTTTAAGAATGGAATTTCAGACATTCCATCTCCATTAAGGCGAAATATTGTTCAACAGAGTCGGATCGATATTCCACGTCCTTTCAATTTAAATGTATATATGCAGTAATTCCCTGAGATGATGGGCAAATGTATCTAGCCTGATTACATCATGTAAAAGAAATATCTGTCTTCACTTTTCACAATCATCACAAGTAAGCAGAATTGCACCTTCAAAAGGTTTTGAACTCGATCCAATTCGTCGATACGCAATAATAAATTATTTTCTTTAAATCAAATTAAATATGTAATTAAGGAAGCATTCCTTAAAGGGATCCTTCTTCGATTTAATAAGCGAAAGCGAAACAGTGGAAATGAAAGCATCTCTTAATTAGGAGTAGAGTTATTAAATACTTTGCTATAGGAAAATACAGAATTTAATGTCAATATTTTGAAACTTTTCGACAGTTGATTACTTTTTAATTATCCGAAAAATTTAACACTTTGGAGTGAAGCAAAAGCACTCTCAAATACCTAATTTACAAGGCTTCATTAGACACGGTGGATGTTACTTCAGGCACGATTTCACACCATTCTTCACGCCGTTAGTAGATAGACGAATAGATAAACCTAAATTGCTCCCTTTCTTCGCTAAAAGACAAGGACGGCGGCAGTCAACATTCCAAGTGCCCTTAAGAAGACGGCGCAGTCTTTCTCAACCGCAAACTCTCATTGACCTCAGAAGACAGCAAAGATACTGCTAAAAGGAAGGGAATTTGGAGTTTGGAGACAAAGGACGAAAGTGAGTTGCGATGTTTGAGAAATAAGATCAAAAGATATCCGTATTCTGATATTCCCCGTGCAAGGTTGTTTTATACCTGCTGATTACATTACCACAAAAAGCAAAACTATAAAGGGAAAGAAGAAGAGAAAGACCGCGGCGGCTGGAGCAACAAGTTTGTTATTCTTTTTTTATTATTATTTCGGGGTCTCCATTCTCTTTCCTTTGTGTCTAGGGATATGAATACCGCCGAGTAGGGGAAGGAGCCAAAAAGGGTGAAGGGAGGCAGTGGCGGCGACCGTGGTGGGGGTGGAGGCGCAGCACTCGTCTTAAGGAGCGAGGGGAAGATTTCATCCTCAGAAGAAAAGAAAGACATGCAGTAATAAGAGAGAGGCATAGATTACGGCACATAGAACGAGATAAGATTTTAATGGCAAAATATAAGGCCGACGCAACATAAGTGGAAGAAAGAAAACACAATTATATGCTTTTAAGTCGAGAGAAAAAGCGGGATGATCTGGTGGCAACGTTAACTGTTTTCTATCTGATACGCAATTAGTTGCCTTTGTTCCTTCCCCCGGAAAAAATGCGTTCTTCCAAGTAAAAAGGATGTAGCGCGGGGAGCCGAGTGCCGGTAATGTTGTGCACGATGTGCGTTCTTAATGATTTATCATGCCAAGCGTGCGCTCCAGATTAAAAAGAGTCGTAAAATTCGTAATCATAATAAAAACGAGAGTGAGATGAATGGGTTTTCTTTCCCTCTTCGCAAAAAAAGAAAAGAATAACATAAACAGTACGGAGAGCCAGATTGTTCTACGGGAACCGCAGTGATTAAAACTATCTTCAGGCTAAATCTTTTGTTGATTAATTCAGTGCGCCTTCGTTTAAATGTCAAATGGAGCACATCACAATCAAATAGATGAAAGCTAAAATGAAATATAGATCTACATAGTAGAAAAAAAAAATTTATGTTTTTATTCTTTCTCATGATCGCGTCTGCCGACAGAAGTGAATGCATAAAGAAGAAAAAAATCAAAGTGACATTTCGCAGAATCAAACGTGGCTCTCGTAACACGCAATAAATTTCACGGATCTTACATGTCGCCGTAGCTCTACTTTCAAGGTCTCAAAAGCAGCTTACGGCTAACACGACCTGTAAGGGTGGCGTCCCAGTAATAGAGTTGTAAGACGGACATTTTATAGATTGTGAAACGACACTGCGAAGTGCTTGTTCTTCCGATTACGAGGGGAGCAAGCTTAAAGTCAACGATATTGCGAGTAGTGCTCTCCAGTTCAAGAATGCAGCTGTAATAATAAACGCCATCTCGACAGCACACAGATATCAGTCGGAAACTAGGCCTTTGAGGCCAACAGCGCGGTGTAATCCAAGATTATTGGAACTGTCGCGAAAAGAAACTTACGCAGAGGGCAAGTGACGCTTGAGGCGGGAAAAATAAGATTTGTTCAAACTTTCTTAAAGGAAAGACACTGACATGAACATGTTTCAAAACTTCAGTGCCAAATTTCCAATATACGTAAGAAGGTTCTTAAATTATAAAATCCTAAAGGACATAAAAAACTTACCGATAATATATCTATTTTCATCATGATCCTACGTTCCTAAGGTTTTTCGTCAAGACCTGAGACAAGTTGTTAATAAATGATGGTGTATGACAATAACATGATTTGAATGATACTGATGCAATGGTGGAATAAGAGGTGAACACATTTCCCCCCACGAATTTCACATGGTTTGTCTAAGATTTGAACTCAGGTACCCAGAGGTGAATGGTAAGTTGTCTTGCCTCTACACCGCGGGTCGCCCGGAACTAACACAAAATATAAATGTTCTATTTATTAGAAAAGATAAAAAGGAAAATATTTCAAACTCACAACACGAGACTTAAAGCATAAAATATGGTATAATTATATGGTATATTCTAACGTATTTTTATAAAATATACTATACAATAAAATGAAAAAGTATAGTATAATTTCATACATTGTCAGCAATTAGCAGCGAGACATTGGAGAGAGAATTTATATAATACACATGCGCTAGAGTTAATGAATCTTCAAACCTTCTTATCGAAACCAATAACTATCACCAAATCATTATTTATATCGTAATACACATGATGAAATTAATTAATTAAGTATGAAATATGTAATTTACTTGGATAACCCTATGAATAAAATCAGCAAAATTTAGTAAAAGCTTCAACTAAAATATAGTCAGCGGTCGCAGTCAGTTTACTGGATTTCGACTATCAAGCAGTGTACTTCAATATCAGTCCAATAATTATGTCGACTTTTAAGTGGACTCAGGACAACCACAAAAAAATGCTAGATATGTAAATAAAAGAGCACGATTTTCTCAACGGATAGTACAAATATCACCCCAGCAGCTACTGCGACGGTAGCGAAAAGAGCAGGCAAAGACTAAGAAAGAAGGAGCAATAACGTTCATCCTGGTATTCTTCTCCTCTTCCATCTTCTGCCTGTGTTCTTCTCTGATGTAATGTCTTTTCATATAAACCTTATAATCTTTCTTGATGGACGTTTTGAAAACTCTCCCTCCTATATACCGCACAGACCATCCCACCCGTAATGCGTTCTCCAATACGGAAATAAAAAATAAAAAAAATGTAACGAGAAAAGAGGTTCAATATTGAAAAAGCCCCCTACCCCAGCCGTCGCCGCCACCTAGCCTACCCTTCCACAGACTCCTACCTTCAACCGCCTATACGTCCTTGCCGCACATGCTATTACGCTGTCGTTCTAATCTCTCACCGACCCCACCACAATCCCGGCTCTTTCGCTAAACATAAGGCAACACTACGACAAAGCGCAGAGTGGGGGCAAGAGAAAGCCTCCCATTGCTTTGCCCCATGGTTGTAAGAGTTGATGAGAAAAGCCAACGTGCGCCCGCACAAAAGAAGAGATGTAATGAAAAACAAAGAGTAAAAGATTTTTAAGTGAGTACACTTTACGAAAGACGACAGCTTCAGACGTATTAAGAGTAAGTATAAAAGAGCGGGATATCCCCATCACGGAGATCACGTGAACGGGCTTGCCGCACAGCCGCAGCCTGATACAAATGTGCGCGGGAAGCGGAAAGAGGGTGAGCGCATCTTTCATTCCGGGCACGTCCCTCGATAATGAAAGTGTCAAAATTCTAATAATTCCATACGGAACAACATGCGAACCTTCCTAGATGGAATGCGGCCCATCGCGTACATACGCTATTGATTTACAACTCAAACAAAAGCCATCCAAATACTTCCCCGGAATCGCGTTGGGCTTAGAGTTCTCCGCTGCCGCAAATGAAATAACTATCAGACTCGGTGCGAACATAAGACGCGCCTAAGGACGCCGCGATTATGCGGCTATATTTAAGTGTTCTAGCTGTCATTCTCCGCTAATTCCTCTTAAGCCCGGTTGCCTTAACGCAGTGCGAGCAATGCAAATGTGAACTGAAATAAGTGAGCCTAATGCTGCTGTGACAACTCGAGCCGCGTGGGCCTCCTCTTACCGAGTTCAATCCCGCAAAAGCTGTTGATCTCCGACCCAGCGGGCGCCGCCGCCGAGGATGGCCCCGCCCATTGCCAAGGCGTTTCTCCGCCGCCGGTGATCCCCCGAGAGTTGCCGCGGACCGCGAAGGCGGACGGAAGCTGGTGGAAGGGGTCAAGGGGAGACGGAGGGACGCTGACTGAGGTGGTCTAGATGGGTGAAGCAGACGGAGGTGGGCGAAACACGCGTGAGAAGTCAGCCGAATACAGAACCGCCCGAGGCTCCGAGAAACGGGTGGGATTAGATGAATTCAAGCAAAAATGAGAAACTGAAGACCGGAAGTGATATTTATGAAAGATGCAACAACAAATAAAGCAACGTGCAAATAGTGTATATGTGCTATATTTTGTAGGCCTAGAATTTACTGTAACTCTCCACAGGTGGAGTTTCGCGTTTAAGAGGCCCTCGGAAAAGTTCATGAATGAAGCAGCGAGGAATATGGGAATCACAAGTGACAAGTTTAGTGTCGAAGATGCATAGACTGGCACAGAGAGAGGTTTAAAGAATAACGGAAATTGTGCTGACGCAGAATAACGACACATCACTACAAATGGGGATCGGAGAACAAGCGAGAACGGACATAGAAGTTGGCTTGTTATCGGAAAGTGTATGGAAAAATACCTACCAGAGCAGCCATGATCTAGAGGTCTCCTTCACAGAGTGACTAAATTCGACCCAGCGGTATACCTAGTGTCGAAAATTCTCCACCTGCTGGATGACCTAGTTGAGCAGGTGACACTTCGACCCGGAACCGCGGCCCCTCAGTGCAGGCCGTTGGGCGGGGTTACGCGGTGGCGAGCGGCGGGGCGCAAGCGGGTTCCGCGGGTTGCCACTGCTACCGGGGCGGGGAAGTAAGGGGCCGTGGCGCAGGCGTCTTAGACAGAGCGTTACAATTCCGTGCAAACTCCGCCTTCGCGCTGTATGGGCACGTCCAACTTCGTGGACGTGAGGATCGCCAGTGGCTGATCTCCTAATTAGCCGCGTTTCACACGCGGACGCGTCGGAAGAAACCGCGGGGAAGTCCTCCCCCACTCTCTCTATTGCGCGACTACCGTTACCTAGCAACTAGTCCCTTTATTAACCCCCGAAACAGTCGAGGACATTTATACTGTCTCACCTTTGAACATCTTTAAAAATTAGTGTCAATACCACCACAAGGACGGCGGATAAGCATAATAAGATCAATACATATTAATATTATTCATTTAATGTTTGCACAACAATAGTTTAAGTATCAAAGTCTTAAAGCGGAACCGTTCGAGGGAAATAGCTAATATTCCTACATCGCAAATATCCCTTCGCAACCGAGGTGCAAACAATAATTTTTGCACACTCATTTCTGTCTTAAATTTTCTTAGCATGCAATTTATACGATAATTAAGCAAAACCACACAGTCGCGTCGTGCGAAAATTTTCAATTGATAGAAAAGAGGTGGAAGTTGCCCATTCATCGTCCATGTGCAGATGCTGTACTTGCTTTAGACCTGGTTTCATTTCGAATGCCATTTCCACAGATGTAACGAAAAAAACAGATAAAATAACATTATTCTACTGAAAACATTGCTTATGTTCAATCTGTCTCCTAACAAAATGACTCAACTTAAAACTGAATTCATCAAATAAATTTTCTAGGGATATCATTACGTTACTAAAATTATTCCAGGGACCTGAATCGGAAAAAAGTTTAAAACACTAAAAAGAGAATTTTCACCACAAAAATACTGAAACATTCAATATTCTGATATATTCTTATGTTGCTATTTTCTTTCACGAGTTCACTAGTTACACCAAACACAAGGCTCTAAACGATAATTAGAAGAAACTAAATAGTTGGAACTCATCGATATTATAGAAGAGGTTGAAAATACAATAATTGTATGTTTAAATTTTGTTCATGTTATATAACAAAAGGTCGAAAAAACGAGGCATTTTACATTTAAAAACAAACTGTTAATTGGCCACGATGGGAGATCCTACCACGCACCGCCTCTGAATTCCTGCTGACGCCCATTTCGTTCAATTAGAATAAAAGCGTTTTGAAATTTAATTAAAATTCGCGTATTGACCTTCCTCCTGAAAAACCTCCGTTTCATAATTGATCGTCAAACAACCAAATTCCTCTGCTTTCATTCTGCAGCCCAAGGATCGTAGATCAAATTAACTGTCCTCGCGCCGTATCGATTCGACAAAAAATTAATAGGCTCTCTTTCTTCCTAATGTATCCGCGAACCAGAAAATGTGTGTCATGCGCTTCATTAACAATTGAAAAATCGCCACGACCAACACATTATTAGAGAAATAGCGCACAAACCCAATAACGAAGGTTCAGAAATTCCCAAACGGCAACAAAAACAGACAACTGTTATGAAAAATGTGATGTACTTTGCAACCTTTACAAAATATCAAGGTCTTGACTCTTTCAGAAGGTAATATACCTCGAATTAAGCGACGATACCGATAGTATAAAATGCTTAATTTCTTCAAAAAACACAGGTAGTGAAACGAAAAACAATTTATTCGTATAACGAGATACTTATAAGTACACAAACTAGGTAACATCATTAAGATACAATTACAGTTTTTCATTTGGAAGGAATGGGATATAAGCACATCTTAGAAGCAGACCGGATCAGTCGACGATCGGCTGCATTTCGACAACTAGAATCGCGCAAGTACACACGTACATACACCTCTCTCACTCACACATACACACACAAACACATACACCGTAAACGCGATCTCCCCTTCCTCGACCCGTCCTTGCTCTATGCCACCCCTTCTATCCCCTTCGACCTAGGGCACGTCTCCTATTCGTGTCGCGTGCCCACCCTCTCCCGTTGCGGATTATCCCGCCCGCAACCGATTCGCAGGTTCTCTGCCTACGGATAACCGCCCTCCGTCCCGCCGCCCCAGTCGCTCCATCCCACCATCTGAGCGCTGCCCGCCGCCGGGTTTGCGCCTCGGCTAGCATAGGGTATCCCCCTCGGGCGGTCATTTCCCCGGATTAGAGCATCGGCGTCTCTCTTTACTCTGCACGCAAGTGCGTGACGCCTACCCGCCTCTCCCTGCCCTGTGCCGCTCCGTTCCGTTCGGCACACGCCTTCCACTCACGGGGGGGGGGGGGAGGAAGGGCTAGTAGTAGCTTCGATATGATGCTACCGTGTGTGCCGCGGGACTAGCTGGAATTGCCCCTTTGTATATGATAGTTCGGTCGTCCGCGCCGGCCCACGCGGTTTCTGCGTGCGAGAGGTGGTTCAGGTAGGGTGAGGGGAGGGCATCGTAGTAACGTTCTCTATCGCTGCGCTGCGCGTAATACGCCGCCGATTGACTGCAGGTAAGCAGGTAAATAGGTAACAAGGAACATGTATACGAGTGATTTATACACCAAAAACAGGCTAACAATAGAAACACTTCAAAGAGAGTGAAAATACTGTATAGACATTCAAACGAATAAAATAAAACAAGTATATTCTAACATTGATTTTCAACTTTTTAAAGAAGGAGAAATAATGATATGTTCTCTTTTACTTAATGTTTAAATTATCCCAACGTCTCCCTCCAAGGCAGGAAAAGATTCGTTCATCTCGCTCTCCAATAAATGTAGTAACACCGAACAAAAATGTTTTACTGTTTGAAAGTCAGAAAATATAATAAATTACATAAAATATAAATTGAGAAGACGATACTATCATTACAGAGAAATCTGGATACAAAGACACCAATTTTTTTTTTAAAGTTTTCTGTTACGCTGGATGCCTTACTAATAATGTCCATTGCGAAGCAGTTAGGTGAACGTGCATTCACTGAATGTATTTTTATTAAAACTGACCAGTTAGTGTATTTTTCTCTTCCAATACGTAACAGGAAACAGAGATCAAAACAAAACTGAATTTGTTGTCAGTTCTACTTTCACTTTGAGAAATAAATTACAGAGAGAGAAGCACTGAGAAAAACTTTGGGTTATTTGGAGGATTAACAGCAATATCCACCAGACATCCAATTTCGAGTCCTAGGATACCAAAAAGTATAAAATATAACCTATATACGTATAGATATAATACATACGTTGTATGTTAATGAGAAACCAAACGAAGCGAAATATAAATCATTTATTTTAAATGGCGTATTTAATGCAAGTTACAAACCACAATTGAAATCTGTTAACAAAGGGAATGAGTTAAATGGTCGTCATTGTATGATTTACATAAAACTACGGCTTATATAAATATTCTTTCATTTTTACTAGAAGAAAATGTGCCTCAAATACACCATGAATGACGAGATAAGCAGTCGAAAGTATGATCTTTACAGAACTTAAGATAAAATCAACCGCAGGCACTCAGAAACAATTGTTGCGTCATTTGTATTCTAAATAAAGCAGCATAAACGTTTGAATTAGTTACGCGTGTTTTTAAATAAAGATTCGTAACACTGCTCCTTCGATTGTATTTGTAAACACAAATTGATTCCTGTATGTAAAAATCGGCAATTAAAAAAGTGGGTTATAAACTACGTATACCACCGACCCACAGACCGCCCATCCAATGCGTTCTCCTGACACGCAAAATTCAACTCGCGTGCCGTATTACGCCTGCGTGTCGACCGCCCTATGTCCAGGATGTGTTCTAATACTTCCAGATAAAAAATCACGGACGGTATTTACGCCCAAAGCCTCCGACATAGCGGAAACAGTCACAGAGAAGGAAAAGATAACAAAGCGAACACTTTCCAATGTCGCCGACAAAAATGACGATGCTTTTAATTCAGACACGGACAGCAATATTCCTACGGTACATTGCATGTTGCGAGGACGTTTCCACACAATCGGAATTAATGATGAGCGATCTCATTAGAAATTCCCTTAGCAAAGTTCGAATATATACAGGCTGGTAAATAACTGCTTTCAAGATAAGGAATAATCTCCATTATATCTTATTTATTCGACCAAGTCCCTTAAAATGGGAATGACAGAAGAAAGAATCCTCTTACTGGAATACTCCTCATGAATGCAAATAATATATCCCTAAATATGCCTTCAATCTATACACCATAATAATAACCTCTCCCATAACATAGACAATCGTAATGAAAGTAAGTAATTCTAATACCATAGTGACTTTGTTTGGAACTTGCCCTTGATATGCACATGCATGAAACCACTTCTTCCAAAGCTGTAAGTGGCGTCGGCGGTAGGAGGATCTTTGAGCAGCATTTAAAAACCCGGAGTCCAAGGTTATGGGTTCGAGTTTGCGAGCCATAGGTGTTTTCAACATGTGGATGTGTAGTTAACGCCTCCTAGCAACACATGTCCCACTTGAACCATCAGTCCGTTTATACGCATTCACCTCTCATCGTCACCTCTGTCCCCTTTCAATGGGGAGCAAGGACAAATCATCCCTAAGGGGATATCAAAACGGTGTAAGCCGCCTCTAATTCGTTTGCTATGTTTTGGAATTGAAACATCATCAACTTCATCGTTATAAATTATTATTATTATTATTATTATTATTATTATTATTATTCACTGTTTTGCGAAGCTTTTAACGCGCATTGGTGTCTAGATTTCATCAAGCACCGTCCGGTACCTACTGATTCAGTTAGTCGTCAGTATGTAATGATCGCAAAGTCTCACATGCGAAGTTCAAAAATTAAAATGCCTGTTAAGATTTATAAAAGTAATAAACAACAAACCTGAAAGCAATAGTTGCGGAAATTTACCAAGGCAGCAAAGTAGGACATTGAAGAAAACTCATCTTGTTCGTGCCGCAAAACACAGATGTACAGCGGGAAAGCTATACTGTTTTTGCAAGGGGCAAAAAATACGAACATACTACGAGTAATGGCGTAGTTTTGGAATAAGTTTTTGTACGATGTGCCAATCATCTTTCTGCTTGGTGTTTAATAATCATGTGATGACGGCGACAGTGGTTTTCCAGTGATATGCAATAGCAACGTTTCCAATGACGAAATTTAAAATTCATTGCCAACAACTCGGAATTAATAAATTGAAGGGGTAGAGCCTCGAATCAGCTAAGCAGTTCAACCAAGCATTTATGATGTTGAAAATTAAATTAACCCATTATTAAATATATCTAAACAGAATAAGTATCAGACTCACAAATATAACAAGCATAGAAATAAAATTTCGTATTCGCTTCAAATTTCCCACAAAATATTATGCAGTGTGCACGTGGTAGGAGCACTAAAGCGTGGCAACGAAGTCTCTGTTTTGGACTAAATGTCAACCACAAAGAAATTTACTTTAAATCGTTCTTTGACACAAAATAGATGAATGAGTAAAGAAAATAGTAAATTCAACTTATATATACAAACAATAATACATCAAATTCCAACAATTATTGTTAATTGTAGCATTGTTCTGTCAATGAATTTACTTTTCTCAGTATAATAATTTCCGACAGGAAATTACAAAGAGTGAATGTTTCAATGAATTGATTTGTTTTAATGCGGCTTGCTCATGCCATTTTAAAACCAACAATTATTTTGACAATGCTCATTGAAATAGAAACAGAGATGTCTCTAATGAATGTAAAAATCACAAAAAATACGCAAACTTCAAATAGATCGATCAACAAGAAATGTCACAGATAAAAATAGTCCTTTTACAAATAATACAGAAATTCAAAATTTTATTTTAGATGTTATTTAAAAAAGTAATCGTGGTACAGCAGGCATATCAATTAACGCATTAATAAAAAAATTAACACGTGAATAAAGAAAACTATTAAAAAAAGGCCAACATTCTTGACAGAAGTCTAATTAGCGAAGTAACAATACTGTGGTAACAGTACACTGCATGGGGGGAAATAAAAATTTTTCGAGAACAACCAAGTTCTTCATAAAAATTTATAAATATTGTGCTTTATATTTGTAGAACAATAATCGCATAAATTCTGTAGGTTTTCCTAACTCGTATGTACTTCAGACATATCCATCACATGTACATTAGGTGCAGCCAATCAATATTTGTTCAACTCTGAATGATTGAATTGAAAGGAAAGATGTAATGAAAAACCCATTCATTGGGAAAAGAATCGGGGGAACAGTACACGAATCCACCATACAAGATATGAAAAAATAATAATTTTACAACCAAAAAATTAAAACTCGGGAAGTGAGTGAACGAAGAAAATGTTCACCAGCAGCCCACAAAAAATAAGTAATTTCTTTGAAGTTCTAGCCTTTAAAGGAACCTACACAAATGTTGATGAACATCTGACAAACAACGGATATCGAATATTCGACACCACAGTACCCGAGACCAGGCAAACAAAGAGGTTCATATCAGGTTATTACCTAACTCGCAAAGGCTCTCTTGGTATATTATCACAACTCGCCCAGTAATTTAAAGGATTAAAATATTTAAAACGCGAGTGAATCTAAATGTGATTAATAACACCTTCAAAGGGAGTGGGTCGGAGCGCTCCCACGCCGACGAGATCCCCGGTCACATGTGGTCCAGGACTGCCGCCGCCCTTGCTCTCGCCTCTCGATGCTGCCTCCGCGCGCGCCCCCGCCCCCTCTCACGGCAACGTCTGTGACCACTCTCAGCGCCGAGGTCACGCGGAAAAGCGAAAGCCACAGCCCGCCGTCACCGCCGCCGGACCTTTGAAAGAAACGTATAATATTAATTATGTTTCAGCGCCCGGGCACGCAAGCGGGTAAACACGCCACCGGTACCTTTCTATCAGCGTGTTCCCTACGATAAGTTTCTACGATAAATAGCCGGCTAATGCAGACGGGCTACGCGTGAACGCTCACAGAGTGCACGACATACCTCGAAAGGCCGCACAACCCATCAAAGCATCGCCTTTTTCCCGGAAAGGACGTGACCCAGCGGTCAACGACGCTTCGAAGTAAGAGTAACTAAGACAAAAATAAAAACGAGAACCCATACAGGTGTGGCGTCGTTAACACGAAGGCCAGAACCGTTACGTCGGTGAAAGTGCGCTGCGGGGGAGGAAGGGGTTGAGCCTGAACTTCCGGGATTTTGCGCTCTTGCAGTTGACGCAGACAGAGCCAAAATTAACCTTAGGCTGTAAACTCCTAGGAAGCTGGCTAGCGAACCTCGCTTGCCGACAGCAGGCGAGCCTATCTAGGGAATTTGTGAGGTGGGGGTGTAGCCCTCAACTATTTAACGCGGCGCCATCTGCGCCCGCGTTCTCATTCAGTTTATATCAGAGAGCCTAGTACGAGTAGGTACAGGGAGCGTAGGAGTGTAGGCGAGATGTCCGGAGTGTAAGGGCCCGACGATCTCAGGTGCTTTATGCACGCGGTCCGCCAGACGGCGACCGGTTTAAATTTTGGCATCAGGCCATGTGACGGTAATTGTCACGGGACGGAAGTCCGACAGCTCGCATCACGCGTGGCTTTTTTTTTGCGGTAAAGCAGGGTACTGGAAGGAAAAGGTTGCCGGAGTGTTTAAATTTTGCAATTTATTGTAACTAGTCTGTAACTTTTCAATATACTATTTTTATTTTTGTTATTTGAATTTATTCTCATTTCACTACGTCACACAGGTAAGGAGTACACCACTACCTTACCGTAAACATACTGTGATTGATTGAACTTCCTCGAAAATTCTGCGTTCTCGCTGTTTCTCAAATTACCGAGGAGTTTAGAAAGGAGAGAAGTTGTCCAATTAGAAGAATAATAAAGCAATATTTTTGAAAGTTTTAATTCAACTGATTCGCATTCACGGGTAGTCCTCGACTTTGTCTGATTTTGCCAATCAAACAAGACTTGTCGAAAGCGCATAAAAGCAGTATTTCACCGCTTTAGGACCACATGAAATAGTATTTATAATACCCAGCTAGGTAAACTATTACGCGTGTGGCAATAATACAGATTGGAAGAACATTTTTCGTCATCCGATTTTGAAACAATTAGTACGGTTAAAGAGGCAGAAAACATTTTATTTTCATTTTTATTGTCCTCGACGCAGAAAAGACAGACGAGTACACTACTTGACAATGGGAATCAGGAAAGTAATATTGCAGATACATCGAATAGCAACGACAAAGCGAACACTATGTCATTTTATCTTGCTCGCCCTCTCAAATTTTGTCAAGCACCCAAGCGCACAAACATACTATAATTATTCAACTGTGACAGGTCATGCTAAAATCCTAAAACACACTGAGCCTACTCTCAGATTATTACGTTGGATTTGTCCCATAAACCTGCAGTGCGTGATGGCTTGTTTCAAATTTGGCTTAGGAGGTCTCCGTGTTCATATACGTGGTAAATGAACGCGTGTATAACGCCGCATGAGGAAAAACCGCACAGTAGGTTAATTACATCTATATGCACCGACCTCGATATGAAGAGACTGGCACAATTAGTTTCGCTCGAAGTGACAAACTCGTAATAATTCTATCGATTTATCATTCAGGGTCCATGAATATCCACTTGTATTACGGAAGCTAGGTGTATATCAAATTTCTAGTGATCTAATCCGACGTCAATATGCAGTGTTAACAAAATTGCTTGTACTCGCTCGCAGCCAACGGGCCAGCAACCGGCGGGCGCAAACCGAGAAGGGATTGTGGGACGAGGGTGCGAGCGGGAATGGGGACGGGAGCGTGAAAGAGGCAGGAACGTGAACGGGCAGTCCAGAGCCGGGCGGGACGGGGCGGAACGGGGCGGGACGGGGCGGGACGGGGCAGGACGGGGCGGGACGGGGCGGGACGGGGCGGGACGGGGCGGGACGGGGCAGGACGGGGCGGGACGGGGCGGGACGGGGCGGGACGGGGCGGGACGGGGCGGGACAGGGCGGGACGGGGCGGGACGGGGCGGGACGGGGCGGGACGGGGCGGGACAGGGCGGGGCGGGGCGGGGCGGGGCGGGACGGAGCGGGGCGGAGCGGGGCGGAGCGGGGCGGAGCGGAGCGGAGCGGGGCGGAGCGGAGTGGGGCGGGGCGGAGCGGAGCGGGGCGGAGCGGGGCGGAGCGGGGCGGGGCAGGGCGGGGCGGGGCGTGGAGAGCTGGGGAAGAGCGGAGCAAAGCTCCACGCGAAGAGGAGACCGAAGTCAACAAGCGTGCACAAAGTAACGGAATAATACAGAAACCCAATTAGAATTCATTAAATCGCGGCGAGGGGGCTGTCGCAACGCTTCCCCGCCCACGCCGAATAAGTAGCGTGTGCTGTAATTATACGCTAGACGTGTGCGGGACGCGGACGTTGCGAACGAGGGCGGGGTATTATCAAGTAACGCTGCAAAACGCACGGGCGTAAAGCGAGCGATGTGTGTTCGCGACGGAGCGCGGGAGAGATGGGCTGATGCTACTTCGGCGTTAAACTTCGTTTGTTCGTCTTTGTTGGAGTTGCCCTCGCGATTTTTGGCGTTTACTCACCTCCAGGTATGGCACTGAAATATGTGGTCTCACAGTAACCTTCCGTGGAACTTCAGATTAACTATGATGTTGGAGTATGCTTTTAGATAAATAAAACCTGTAATAATGTGTTGAAAATTAATTTTTAGTTATGATTAATTTTAATTCAATATTTGTTTCTAAGTGTGGATTTTAAGTTTTCGTTCCTAGAGCAGTACATTACGGTAATGACGTGTCACATACAAGCAGTGTGTCCATTTCTTTTGCAAGGTGACATGACTGAAATAATAGTTTACACCTGTTTCAACCTAAGACATACTTCTAAGCATCAGTTCCCAGCACCAGACAGACCAGTAATTTATGAAAATTACTACTAAAGACACTTTCTCAATGCATTTCGTGCCGTAGATATTTCCAAACACTGCATAATCTCGAGTTCAAACGACGAAACAGAAGGAAGACGTCAGAGCTTACGACAGGCATGCCCAACGGCTTGGATCTCGGGTATCGAAGCCCCGAAAAGGCCCGCGGCATCGCTGGGGCCGCTTCCTCCCCCTCTCATTTCTCCCAATCTTCTCCTCCCTGTCCTCTCTGCGGACGGGCCCGCCGTGCCCCTCATTACTAATCTCGTCTTCCCAGAACTGAGTCTGATGTATTGCGCGTTGCCCCGCTGTCAATCCGTGTGCCCGCGGCTGCCCAGGCCGAAGACCCTGGACCCACCATTTTGAGCAGATCTGACATTCGAGTTCATCAAATATGCTCGTCACATGAAACGGCTCGTGGTTTCTTCCCGTGCGCACAAACGTAGATCACAGACGCAGCTTAGAGACGATTACACTAGCGAGAAAAACACCAGCAAGAAGCACATTCTTGCATCTTTACAGCGCATCTTCAACTTGGAGCCGGGCTATAATAAAACAAAGGAGCGAAACATTCAGGAAAAACGGGTCGAGAACAACGGTGGGAGGCTCCCGAGGTCTGCGCGCCGTCCGACTGACGAACCTCTCACGACTATCACGGCCGCCATTGCTGCCATCACTCCTACTTCTGCCCCTTTGACCTGATTCGATCCGACCCGACCTGGCACGGACGCGCCATTCACACAGCGTTGTTGATACAGCGATTGCTTATCAATGGCGCTTAAAAGCGGAAATACAGTTCACTTCTTCAAGGAACACATGGAGGACTAAGAGCAGCTGAAAGATAAGCCACAGCAAGCCTCCAGCTATTTGTAAATGTCAATATCAGAATGTTTGCGGGAGTGTGGATTCCCTTGCTACTAAAACAATAACACACTGAGATACACTTCGACCAAAATCGAGATATTAACATTCACGATCAGCGGAAGGCTTGCTTTGGGATGTGAATTTTCAATGACTACCAATTCGTATGTGATTTTTTTAAATAGATTTCTAGAAACAAGCTCAGCTAATGCTAAATAATGTTTCGTTGCAAAATGCTTCAGACAGACTTTTTTATGATCGCGTCATAGATAAAAATCAGTCTTACTGTATGGATGGGTTGAATACGTTTCGTCGGGTGTAAATTCAGAACACAAACAGATGCTGGAAATTTAACCACCATATTAATATATGCAACGTGTTTTCAGTGTCATTTTGACCTTCAGAGACACAAGGTATTGCGTATTCTATTTTCCATGTCGCAATTTTTAATAGCCAATAATTCCTCGCTGAATGATGCCAACCAGACCTCTCGCCTGACCAAAACGCGAGCCAGTAGCAAAGGCAAATCAAAACAATACGTGAAATCCAAATAATAAAAAAGCGTACATCCGAAACGAATTGCCCAATGGCTCTGTTCTACAAAAAAAACTATCGTTATAGGGAGCTGCGCAATATTTAAAACGAAAAAGATAAAAATATAACAGCCAAACAACATGTATTCTCATTTGAAGTGAGTTCGATGTGGTCATTTAATCAGTTATTTTTATATATTACACATACGAAGTACGAGCCGAAAAGCCCGTCCGTTAAGACTACAATTACTTTTGAAAAGGACACAATGTGAACCGCTTGTGTATCATGATTGCACGATTTGATGCTGATAATGAAAGACAAATACTTGCAAAGTCTGCCCTACTTTCCGCCAACTTTCACAAATTTAACTACATCCAAATTTAATAATTTTAGAATTTAATACTAGCTTCTAAGATTTTCATGAGTAAGATTTTCAGAGTAAAGGACTATGTTGTTTAATTATTGCATTTCTGCACAATTTGGTACGTAGATACACGACAGTACGCTGTCGAACTTAGTGTTCAAAACATTATTAGTTGTTGTCTGTTTTAACACTATTGCAATTTATCCTCAACTAATAAATATAATTTGTTATTTGGAAGTTTGAAATCTAATTTTTTCCCACCTTAGGAATCCCACCCATTTACTTAGTAAGCATTTGGTACGATTCCTGCAATGCTGTTTCCCACAGCTACTATTCTTCGGTGACGAAGGCGTGATCTCTTCAGACATTTGATGTTACTACGTAAAACCCATCAGACGCGCACTTTAATTTAATCTAGTACTGCCTCTTCTTGTGGCTGGCGACCGTGTATTCTTTAATTTTTCTCCCCAAATCCAAAATATTCACTGGCCGCTTTGAAATTTAACAGTTATCACCCAATTGCGTGGCCTCCCAATGGCGCGATCAATGTTTAGTATTTACTAATGGTTACAGGATATTTAAAATATCCCTCTTAAAATAGTTTTTGGAACCATTAGAAAATTGAAGATTTTTTAATAACCTAATTTTAGTTTTGTGAATATCTCATTAAGTATGTTCAAAAACTTCCAATTTGATTGTGAAATTGATTCTCGATTTTTTTAGACTAAAAAAGCCAAGATCTAGCGCAAAATGACGGCACACGTAAAAATGATGGCCGATGGCACAATGGTTTTTGTGCCCAAGGCACAGATTAGCGACAGCTCTGATAACGACTGCCATAGCCGACTGCCAGAGATTTAGAATGACTGCCACAGGTTGTCGCACAAATGTCAAGTTAAAAAGTAACCTGTAGGGTTAATGGATGTTATCAGTTTCTGATAAACCACTTGTTTAAGTATGTACAGTGAAATCTCTTTTTTCATGTGCTCTAGTTTTCGACTTTTTTCGTTACCTTGTCCCAGTTTTCGCACAGTAGAAAACGGTCCGTACCAATCTCGCCCGCCTGCAGGTATGACTCGGCCACTCCTTCCTCAGAATCGACTGCTCGCACAAAGCACCTCATGCCTTCGTGACTCGGCCTGTGTCTGATTCTAGTTCAGTGAGCAATACCCGCGCGTTCATCCGAAACATTTAGTAATAATCCATTGATTTATATACTTGTCTCTGGTGTGTTGCTGCTAAATAAGCTACAGTGGAACCAAACATAATTTCGAGCCCTTCGATAAAAAAAAAAGCGAGAAACACAATTGCAGTCAGGTAAGAACAGAAAATAATAGTTACGGTTTTCGCACATTCACTCGCGCCACAGGGATTAAAAACGAAAACCGAGGTTCGACTGTATTCAAATGTTTGATGGCAATGTTGGTAGTCTGAATACCTGTTTTACAGCAAGTACAAATTTTCTATTTCGTCATTATAACGAATGCCTTATTTATTAGTCTTACTGGCGTTCTTTAACAAATTGACACATAATTTCTGACGACGTTTAGATCCTTAATCATGCCCGGGTTCTCATTTCCTTGAAGGCACAGCGAAGTAAAAACAATTTTAAATCATCAATTAGATGCATGATTAACTTTCATTGGACGAAAAAAACAAAAACAAACATAAACATATTACGCCTGTTTTATTTCGTGATTTCGGAAAGCACTATCAGTGGAGGTCCGTCTACATTAGCTGTTCTAAGGGTATGCAGCGAGTAGCGGCACTCGTCCCCCAGTGAGGCGGCTGTAGGCGGCTGTAGGCGACCGTCAAGATCTTACAGGTGTTCTAGCCGTCCGAATTCGCGCACGTGTACATTGTTCGGGCCTTCCCACGGGCTTTGATTAGGATGCTATGCAGTACATAAACGAAATCAAATATTAAATGAAAGTGTTTGCTATTCGTTGGAAGTATAAATAATTTCTGTTCGTTCAAGATAGTAAGTAGGCCGATCGTTATGGCATTAAGTCATATACACACCAAATGATTTTCTATGTTGAGAGTTTCTAAGATAAGAAATATAACCAATGGCGGAGAAAGGGACCCAAGTTGGCTATAGAAATTTTACAGCAATGCAAAATAAAGTGTATGGAATATAATAATTGATGTTTCTTAAATTATATATATATATATATATATATATATATATATATGTGTATATATGTGTATATATATATATGTGTATATATATATATATATATATATATATATATATATATATATATATATATATATACACGTAATTGAAAGACGTCTGAAGTGGTACTTCACCTAGAAATACGAATCATGTTTTTAAAAACCTCAGTAACCTATAGCAGTATTACTACCCCAAAAAATTCAAAAACAAAAAAATTAGACTTCCGGTACCTTTCCATGCAACTGGGCACAAATCAAAAACGAATCGTATCTTTCAAACGCAGAGCAGCGCACATGAAAAGAAACCCCACACAATTGGTACGAAGTAACCCCCACTCCTCCACGACTACATCTTTCATTCCTATTCAGCTATCAAATACATCTTAGTAATCATCCACCTAACCCTGTATTCTGACGGCAACATCCTTCCTCCACCGTATACTCGATGGCTGTTCCAACGCAGGGAGCGCAAACTTTGCAGCCCGCACGGCCTATAAGCCGGCTGCCTCAGACGAGAGGCCGGTCGCGACCGCCGGGACCTTCCGAGCGTCACGACCGCACGCGTCTGCGCCTCTATCGTGGTCTGCCTGTGGGCTTTGAAGCGACGCCGCGGCGGCTGCGGCTGCTCCAGACGGAGCGCTCCCCCAGATAACAACCGACTGCTGAGACAATGAAGTTCACCGATAGAACGCCGAGTGGTAGAGACAATCTCCGAGTGATAATAGAATTACCGGCGAGCCGCCTGAATCAGGGGGATTTCTCAACGCGCGGAAACTAAACACCGACTTCGTGTATTCAAGGCGGCTCATTCAAAAGCTAATTATTTTTATAATTTAAATGTTAATTAATGTCAGGAACGGATAGTTTTAATTAAGACCGGATCAAGGATATTAAATCGTTCATTAATGTAAAGTCTATAGCCCGGTATTATTAAATACAAATTTCTGTAATTAAAAATGTAGTTCCTCGGTACATTATCATCATTAAAAATAAGTTAATACAGTATTCGTTTGCAATTCGTGGAAACTTACTTCGAAAAAAGTTTAGGCCAGATGCCAAATACGAGGCGAAGAAACATTTCCAGAAAATAATTACATCTCCGGAAAGTTTCTTGAAGCCCTAATCTTCCTTCATTCTCCATTCTGTTTTTCCTCTTGCAAAATTTTGTACATAATTCCAGTACACCCTACAGTTCTTTCTCGCTTTATGGGGACGAATTCCGATGAAGACGCATTTATTGCAGGCCTAGAATCGTTGAAGTGAATTGAAAAAAACGAGATCACATCGTGCCTCTGTTCGAATAGAGTGATTTTTATTGGACATAGTTTCTACATTCACTTATATAATACAGAAGGAACATTTTTATCGTTGGAAATCCGTAATTTGAAATGCTCACAAAACTAATTCACAAAATTATGTGATATAATAGGTCAATGTGTCAATGCCAATATTTAATGTGAAAGTTTTAAGATATTTGTCTCTAATCCCATTGGAATTCAATCATCATTTCAAAAAAAAAAAAAAAATTAAGAGAATCATTATGCGAAATAATTGATTTAATATGTCACACAATTTCTATTATATAATTTTTAGAGATTTGTAAAACAATTGTTCCTACCCAATACCTAACTGCAAGAATAAAAAAATATTGTAGAAAATTGAATACAAAATAAGAAAACGTTAACAGAAAAATCAGTACTTACCTTATATTGCTGTGTTCGACTGAATATTCAAGGCGCCGGCTTCTGTAACAAAAAGAACCAAATTTTAGAATTGTGTTCGAAAGCTGTGAATCTTCAAAAGACAGTGATACAAATTTATGAAATATCCGTTACCTGTATCATTTTATGAATTTCATGACATCTGAATTGTACAGCTTAGAGATTAACACAAGACATTAAACTGTGAGAAACTTACAGCGCAACAAAACAACAGTACACCATCACAGCGTTTATAACCCGCGGGTCTCTAACGGCACACAACGCCCCGCCCCACGATCCTCCATGAGAGAGACGCACCATGCCAAGCCGCGCCGTGCGTTCCACCTGGCAACGCGTGGAATACGAGAGATGATGGGCGTTATTACCTTCCAGACGTGAGAAATTGACTTAATACACGCGTGACAACAGATGATGATGGTGATGGATGATGCGCGTGATGATGGACCGATGCAGGGGAATAGCAATTAGCGAAAAAGCGAGAACACGGACGCGAGACGCCGCGAGCGAGGTGTTTGTCTCTTCGGTTGCGCGCTGGCGCTTCGCCTCCCTCCTCTTCCTCAGCCCACTCCCGGCGCGTTCCTACCCGTCGCCCCGGTGGCGACGCCGCGCAGCGTTGCCTCGTCGCGTTCGCCGGACGCGTCGACGGCGACGCCTCCCGCTGCCTTGATATCGGCTGCCTGGAATCTGCTGCGCAACACGATCTCATTTCTCCATTGTGTAACTCGCTACCCCCATTGTGTTCGGAAGACATGCAAGACATTTTCAAGTGTCAGATAGTGCTCAGATAAGAATTGAATCCGTCTATACAATACTTACTGGAAACGGATGTTACAGAAAAATTTTAATTTTCAAAAAAGAATCACTAAATGTACAAATTAATCTTTCATTTCCTCTCATCATTGTTCATTGTTCTCGAGCAATAAAGTACGGTTAACAAACTTGTAATGAAAAAATTTCATAAGCCATCGTTCTCTTTTTGCTGTGCAAAACTGCGGGCAAAATTGTTATTTGAGTGTTCAAAAATATGCTGACTTATGGACGGTAAAACAAGCTAATCTGCAATAGGATTCCGCACGTATTCATTTAAAATATTTTGCGTTCCCTTTGATTGGTTGCAATTAAAAAATACCATTATACATTTTATCATTTACATGCTAAGAATGGGTAACTTTAAATTAGTACAGAACATTTCGCGTGAATTCGATTCGAAGCGGGGAAATAAAATCTATTTCTCCAAACACATGGAAAGTAGGCTCAAAAGGCCTAGCGCTAGCTGCTCGACGGGCGTGGCGCGCAGTCCTCTCAGGTCCGCCCGGGCCGGTCGCAGGGCGGCGCCGGCGGGCCTCGCGGCTCCGGCTGCGCGCTCTGCCGCGCAGAAGCCCAATAACTCGAGGCGCGGAGCGGAAGCGGGACGCTCCGCACCCCGCACGCCCCTTCCCCCGCGTTATTTAACCGCATTGTGTGATTCCTATTCCGCGCGGAGAATAAGTTAACAGGTGGGGCCGGGCGTGAGGCGACCCGCGCCGCTCCGCTGACCCCGCAATTATTCGAGCGTCCCGAAGGGAGCCCCCAGAGGCCCGGCGGGGCTCAGGGAGGGACAAGGGGAGAGGCGGGGCGAAGCGGGGTGGGCGAAGGCGCGGCCGGCTTCTGTCGACGCCTGAAGCGACGCTGCTTCGACTCCACCCGACTCGACTCGACGCGACGCGCCGCAGCTAGCGTCAGCGGTTTTAGTGGCAACGAAACAGAACACGGTGACAACGGGACCGGCGTTGAATTGGGCGGTCGCCTCGGCGTTGTTGACGATATTGCAGAGGAACAGGTGCGATGGTGGTATAAAGGCGAAGACGGCATTGAGCGAGTAGAACAGGGAAGGACTCGGGCGGTGAAGAAATCGGTCATCAGTGGATGATAACTTTCAGATGTTAAAAAGGCTCTCGACTGGCAACGCAATGGCTAACGCAGTGACCCACCTCACAGAGCGATAGACGTAGGACGGAGAATTATATCAGCAGGGATAATATTAGGATGAATAAGATGCGTATGATAATGTCGCGAACTTTGGAATGAAATTAACAAATGGAAATAGAAGTACACAAAAGGTAGATAACGGACGGGTAAGGATGGAATTAAAGGTTCGAAAGAGAAAATGACAGGCTAATAATGGATATTAATAAGTGATATGACGGATATGAGAAACTGATATGCATAGAAGAAAAGAGTAAAACACTCATATGAACGCTAGTGCTTTAGTGCTTTCTTTTAGCACTAGATCCAGGCGCGGTAGAAAATGTCAACCAATAACGCACAAAATGCCCACTCCAGAGAGATCAGAGAGCGACGTTCGCAATATACTGATTGCACGAACGCGACGGCAACTAGCAGCGGAAACGAACACAACGGAGCCCCCCAGAGGCGGCAGCGATGCCGGCGGCGCGCCGCGCACAGGCGGCCGCAGCAGCGTACTCGGTGCGACGTAGCGCGTCGCAGGCGCAGCAGCAGCAGCCGCCGTCGCCCCCACCGCCGCCGGCGGCGGCGCGCGCGGCCTAGCGCCTACTATGCTCATTTAGTTAACAACTCTTCTGTTTCGGTAACTTTGTTGCAAGGAGCGGACGAGCGCGGAAACGTGCAGCGGAGAGACCGCCCGCGCCACTCCGCTCCGTCCGATCCCACCCCGCGCGCGGGCGCGCTCTGCCCTGTGTCGCAGCGCGGGCCGCTTCCGCAGGGCTGCCGCCGCCGGTGCTGGTGGCTGCTATGCTGTTCCCGGGCGTGCCCTTATCCCTGCACGCCGCCCCGTCTGCTCGCCCGCCCGCGCTCCCAACGCTCCTCTCAAATCCACATCCTCCACCGGGTTCTCGCGGCGGACTCCCAGAGCTCCCACCACCGCCGCCCCTCCCGACGTCGCCGTTTGCGTTGAGACCTGCCCTGCCGAGACCTAAGTACTCTTTTGGTAGCCGGGCAGTACGGGTTAAAATTTTAATACCAGCTGGTAGAACTCCATATCCACAACAAAGGCATGCTATAAAAATGTTGCTAGGATTTCACATCTTTGCGATTCTGAACTCAAGTTTGGAAATATTTACTTTTACAGCATCGGTAAAAATAGTGTACTTGAAGAGAATTATTTATCAAGATGAATGTTTTTTTAAATACCTTTCAACATTTTGAATATAAGAACAGTTTACTTACATTCTGATAATACAATTTTAATTTGGATTTTCCACTTCCTATTTATACAACACCTATTTATAAATCTCTGAAAAAATATCAATTTTATTACTTAGGTTTTAAGTGTTAAGTCCTCCTGATCACGATCCTAAAATACAAAACTTGCTCAGCCGTCAACACAGATCAAAGTTTAGCGAATAAATCAGGCGCATTCAATTTTTTCCATGATATTATCAATGAAAAAATTTCTGAGATGTTCGTAATAGCAGTGTTACATCGAGACATCATTCGAGACAAACAAGAGATCTAACAATAATAATATAAATTTTCTTTAACTATCACCGAAAAAATGTACGAAGAAAACAACTGATTCAAAAGTAAATGACACACCATTTAATTATGGTATCTGAATTACATAATAATATATTAACAACTCTGCCTAACAAATTCCCATTTTTCGGTGCCTTTTCCTGTGCATTTTACTCGACCAATTTCTGCTTCCTATTCCCTCCTCTCATTCGCTACTAGTCCCGTTCTCCCTTTCGTTTGTCGCATCAACCCATCACAACACGTCTGGGCAATCACCACGTCACGATTCCAGCCGTAAACACCTAGAAGGTTCTTGCACTCAGCCGTCAACGGAACTGCTGACCGCTCGAATAGCCGAAATGGTTTCCTTCCTCTCCTCTAATTTCCCGTCGCTATCTTTCCTTTCCGACCGTCACCATCCCTTCCTCCGCTTCCGCCACCGCGCCGCCCCCCTTTGCCAACCATTCGCAACCCCGCCTTTTGCCTCTCTTTGTCCATCCCCGATGAACGTCCTTCCGCCCGCGCCTGAACGCCGCCTCGGAGGCCCCACCCCTACAACACGCCTCGGGGCGTATCCCTGTGTCTCGCATGTGCGGCCCGCCCCCCCTCCCCTGCCGACCTCTCGATGCGGCCCTCTTGGCGGCGATAGGAACCCACTCGAAGATACAGGTAACGCGTCTAAATGGAGCGGAAACGCACCGGAGCGGGGCCAACGGTGAAAAGTAAATTAACTTTGTTCGCGCTTCCTTTACCGGGAGACCTTCGTCGGAGATGCTTCCATTTTTTCGGCCCACTCCAGGAAAGACGAGACGGGAACGGAGGGGACGCGGGGATGAGAGTGGTGTGGAGGAGGCGTGTGGGCGGTCGAGAGAGGGATGGTGGGAGATGCGGGTATAGGAAAGGGGAAGGGAGTGGCCTCCAACACCCTTGGGAACAACGAAACCGACTAACAGGTGTTATGTGTGTTCTCTTAGGCCGAGACGGCCCCACGGCAGCTTTCCGGTGCACGGCGGATTAACCCGACAAATTGCAATGTGTCGAAATCCGGCGGCGGAGCGCGGCGCGGCGCGGCCAGCAAACGCCACGTGGTGCGTGACCGAACTCCGGAGACGCGTGGACGCTTTATTTTATTTCGAGTGCGAGTGCACGGCAGCGTGGTAGAGCAAACAATAAACGCGCAAAGGCTGCGTGACAGTTCATTGCGAGGGACGTTGGGTTGACGATTTATTTTATTTTCAGTGGGAGGACAATGTTTGATAAAACAAAGAAATAGTTACGGGCTCGACTGGTAAATGTACTCTACGCTGACATGCTGAATTACTGTTATTATGAAAAATAGTTTATTTTCCCTTATTTAATATGAATGGTACATTCTATGAAATATAAGATAATGTTAGTCCATGAATCCTTCAAGACGCAGTCCTAACAGGTCTTTTGAAACAACGAAAGAGACATGGAGAGACCCAAATTTTATTCTAATAGCCAAAGTGAAATGTACCTCAGAAACATTGGTCACTCCGCGGTGATGAGTTTTTCATTGACTGTTATGTCACTAAACTCTCACTAGCAGTTGATATGTTCTGGAGCTTAATTGCAGTTCGTCGAGCAAGCTGAGACAAAACACAAATTGACGTTGGACCATTCATTATCTTTTCCCGTCACCCGTAACGTTATTAGAATACAGGTGCACAGCATCTACATAATGATCACTAACAACGTAAAAGCTCGATAGATGTTTAAGAGACATCAATATACTACATATCCAACACATCACCAAATAAAGCTTTAATAAAGAAGTCCCGTCACCTAATATAAGAAAATTACACACATTTCCTTCCTGACAAATTACGAAATCAACAGATCAAAGGAGCAATCAATAAAAAACACAGGATTCAAACAAGTCATTATTTTTCTAATACTGAATGCAATATTCAAATATCAATAACAATTAACTTTCGACGATACATCATTTCCTGAGAAACAATCTCATTAACACACTCCGGGAATTTACATTCTTCTACCGATCAATCTTCTCAGACGTTCCTCCCACGAGCTCCATTATCCTTAGGTATTGACTCGGGGAACAATCCTCTTAATATTGCCTCTCAAAACGAACCAGCCACTTCACACTTCCACACTTCTCACCACGCGAACAAACATTTTAGAGGGGCTCTAGACGGCGACAAGTGCCGCGCCACCCCTCCTTTCCCCTTCCCCTTCACCCCCACCTCGCCTCGCCACGCCTCTGCGATGAGGCTGCTTACTCGCACGCTCCCGTTCCGTAATCCTGCTGCTTTTCTCGGCGCCGTTACGTATCTCAACAATCCATCTGACCCTCCGCTTTCGTCCGCTCTCAACGACCTCGGCTTTCCTCCAAAACGCCTCCTCGTCAAAGGCCAGGGGTGTGAAATAACAGTCGGAAGACGGGTCTCTAACGGCATCAAAACAGCTGCCCCGGAAATTTACAACGTACACCTAATACAACATACGTTATTAAATCACACATTTATAATCAATACGTTCAACGTTTTCAATACGTTCAACGTTTCAATACGTTCAACGTTTCAATACGTTCAACGTTTCAATACGTTTTCGATATTTTTGATAAATGTTCGAAAAAAAAATTTAACGTTTTAAAAATTGTTCAGAAGTAGATAATTTATCCCGCATTTTTTGGGTGTATAATGTTGAAAAGGTAATTATACATCAATCAATATTTTATTCTAGAAATAGTTTTAAGTGCATGGAATTCAATGTCAACTTTGAAAAGCCATATATTTTCGCCTAAAATACTAGATAAGACAAAATAAGAACCAGACAAGACATAATAGAGCTTATTACGAAACGTCAAGATCCATTTGTTCTAGCTGACCTCCATGATAATACGGTTTGGGGGCAGATCTATTTGACAGTCCGCAGTCCCGACGTGGCTTCACTCCCTCAACTGTCTTGGGAAATACAGCCGCGAACGTCATGCAAGTGTCGTAACGAGTTCTCACCCCAATCTACTGTCCCTTACGTGAGCAGCTGCGCCAAAGATCTGCACTGGGCGGATCTGAGCTGTTGCTAGTGCTACCCCGCCACACGCGCGTGATCTGCTTCATCTTCCCCACCACGCTCCTCCTCCCTCCCATAGCCCCCTCCACCCTCTACTTCCTCATAATGTAAATGGGAACTTGCACACTATATACAAATTATATTGTACGAGTAGATTTTTCTGAATTGTACAATGAAATGTAGGGTTTGCTTCGCTATTCATAGCAAAGGCGAAGGGAAACTAAGTAGCGCTGATGTACACGTAGCCGTTGTTGCGCCACACGTCGGCTGAGGGTACATGTCCCTTGGAGACATAGGAGTCTTCACCATGTGATTAGAGTGTGCCGGATTTTTCACATCCCCGTGTAACATGATTATCGTTTCATTTCTAATTATTCGTTTATTCATCTATCATCAACGCCGAAATCATTCTACCCTCACGACAAGTCTCCATCCTTAGTGAAAGGCAAAGGCAAACCCTCAATGTGTTTACCTGCGCAAGAAAAGGAAGGACTTTTAGCCTTTTAGCCTCCTCCCTCGCCTCCGTTCAGAAATGGGTGTGGCACTTCTCAATCTTTCTCGCGCGATGTATGACACCAGAAGGAAGAATAACTAAAAATACTATGCGATGTTGTAAGCTTCCGCTTCATTTGGACCAACGAAGCGACGTTTCTGGTGGAAGAATACATTGAAGCAAAGAATACAGTTTTAAAGTTCTTTCAAAAGAGTTAAGAACAAACTTAGAGATATTATCATCCTCCTTGTTCTATTTGTTTTATAATCTTTTTAAGAAACATCGTGGGACGTTCTGGAGCAAAAACTATTACGATCAAACTAATTATATTCAACTTTTTTGCAGCAGCAACAGGATGAATCAATATGCTTTTCCAAGTCTTTTAAAAACAGTGAAATCTTCCTTCATATCTGGGGTCCCGCAGTTACAATACAGGGAGGTTGGACACCCTGTGCAGTTGCTATGGATAAATTCTGCCCCTTGTTCAGGCGCTACCCTCTTGTCCAACTGTCCTTCTGAAACCCTCAACTCGCACCTCTCGCGGCCGCTCTTATCCCCCTCACGCCCGCCTCAAGAGCTAGACAGACCGCTCGGCTGGCTCACTGGCCTCTCTGACTACTCGCCTTACCAATTAACCCATCACTGCCCGCCTACCAAACACAACCAACACAACGCTCATTTCTTTTTTGCGTACGCCATCGTATCGTCACTTTCTCGGCTTCACATCTGGCAAGATTCTCAACACCTGATCAACTGATCTCACAGTCATCGAAATCACAATTGTGAAAGAAAGATTTATATTATTAGAATATTATTAATATACAAAAATGAAAAGTAAATTGAGGAACAACATTTTTTATACGTAAAAAGGGAAGACCTTAGCGAAGAAAGATGCTAATTATGAAACGCTTTTTTGACGAAAGAAACGTAATACCACAACGTCTAAAGAGAACTACACAATTAAAAAAACATAATACAGCTCTGCAAAACAAAAATTTTAAAGAGCAAGTTAATAACCACAAGTGTTCTAATAAGCCCGTAATCTGGCCCTCCGCGCGGATCGTCCGGCCACCTCGCTCCTACGCCTTCCAGCACTTCGCGTCTAACGATCAACCGCCCCCACGCAGCGGCCACACAGTGTCGGCGTCTTTTGCGTCCCACGCGCGCTCTGCCCGACAGCCCTATCGCCCACGCCTGCCCCGCCCCGCCCCTCCCTCCCTCCCCTTTTGAGTGCGTCCTACGACACTTCTGCTCCTCCCACGCGCTCCACTACCCCGTCACGCGCCCACGCCGTCCGCCCTACCCACTTTCAATGTACGCGCGTCGACAGTCGCTCCCTGGCCTTTTCGCATGGCGCGTCGTTGGCGATGTACGATAATCCTCTTCAGCAATGGGTCGCTGTCGACGGGTATACCCCCCCCCCAAAAAAAGACTTCCCTCCAACCCAAACATCCCTGCTGATTTATTCGTCCGGTGCCACAGGATCTCGCCTAGTCTATACCCGTTTTACCCTAGCATCCCCGAATATTGCTGCCATCTTAAGTAACCTAAAAAAGGCAAAGTAAACGTTGGAATCAACGAAGATGAAAGGAGTAGACATTATATACAAAACTGTTTGCAAATGTATAGAGGATCATTGATGTACATTTTAGTGTTATTTAGTGAGTAAAGCCCTATACGCCTGCCGGATCTGTTTAGTGAGTAAAATATTATACACAGATTGTTGTGCTAAAACGGCAATTCACAAGTGGGAAACCGACTGACATGCCGAAACCAGCAGAAAAGTCACTAATTGGCAAGTCGACACTATAAAGAAAATACCGTCTTGAAAAAATACTAAAAATTGGGAAAGTGTTTCTTTTCCAATTTCAAAGATTTGAACAGATCAAAGTTCAAACCGTAAATAATGCCTATACAAATGGATTGTTACTAGCTGAGACATAATTTCAGCACGGGAGATCCCCTCCGAGGGTGACAATTCCCGTCAATTCTCACCGTTGTGATAGGTACGACAAATACCGTCGAAAAATTCCTCGCCCCTCAGCTACGCCAACGCCTACCGTCGCCATTCTCTTCCACCACGTGTGTCGTCATTCGCTCGCCGGTCTGCCGTGCTGCCCCTGCCACTGCCCACCCGCCCGCCCACAGAGCGGTGGAGGTGCGCACCGCTTTGGCCGCACGCGCCCCACTCGCCAAGCTTCAAGTACTTTTAATTGAATACAGAGGCACTTTACAGAATCGCCGGACACCAAGAGCGGCAGCGGGAGCGCGGCGGTGGCGGCGGTAGTGCTCGCAACGAAAGGCGTTCCGCTAAAGAGAATAGTTCAGCCAGGTTGGCAGCTGGTCAGCCAAGTTGAGCAAAGGCTAACCGCTGCGCGACATATTCCGGAACGATGCACCACTGCTCCCGAGGAGGGCAAAGACGAGACGAGTGGACAGGCGGCAAGGAGAATGGGCTGCAGGACGACACTACTGGCCGACCGAATGACAGGTCGACCGGTATAATGGGTCAAAGAGGTGGTGGCGGGGATGAAATGAGAGATATCCGACAATAAGATGACAAGAAGGCGAGGACAGCAGAGAAAGGGACAATGAAATAATGGGCGGAAGGGTGATATGTAGCTTGACGAAAAACTAAGAATTTCCCACATTTTCTTGAAAATCTACAAAATTAAATTTGTATTGTTTAATGTTTCCGGGCAAGTCAACTGTTATGGTCAGAAGTCCTGTTAGTGTAATGATTTTTTTTTGCAACCAGGAAAGTTGTGACGTTCCTCTTCCGTGACATTCGGCATCGACCTACCGTCGACTTGCGGTAGATGTCACTCTCCAAGTCACTCCTCCGCAGCATGGTGAGATTCGGCACCGCCCCAGCCGGTCTCCCAACAAGTGTGGTAGGATCGTGCATGTAAGTGTGTGTGTGTGTGTGTGTGTGTGTGTAAGGGGAGAGGATAGGACAAGGTAGAGGAAGGAAAGATCAAGTGAGGTCCGTTGTCTCCTTATTGGGGTACTGCTCCGGCATTCTCAAAAATGATACGCGATCATCGCAATACGATAAAGGTCTTAAAGCGGGAACAGGTAGGATGGCACCGCTTCAGAACAACCCCGCAACATTCCCCTCACAAATCTCAACCTCTTTCCTCACAATTCAATCTAATCAGTCCTTCAATCGCTAAGATGAACTGCCTATAACTCCCATTCGGACAGACCTTTTACGCTTTAAAAACTTTTCGTTTGACACACTGTATTATCTCAAATAGCTTGTCTACTGAAATTCCCGTGATCGACCAGAACAATGTTGTTAGAGACAGTCTAAACTGAGACAACTAATCTTATCGTTTTGCATCACACATACATAAGCTTATAAGAGCATAAAAATGTTAAAAATATTAAATAACACAATAACTGGATTATACATCAGAAGCTGGGCTCATCATTAAAGCGCTTGTGTATAAACTAATGACTTTAGATAACTAGCCAGTTTTCTTTAGTGAACTTGGTCATACTTATCGTTTTCAGAGCCTATCGACAGAGCCTTGACTGAAGCGTGATCTTTGCACTTTTTTGCCGCACAGCGCATTCACGGAGCCTCACGCCCACAGATAGTGCAAAACACGAACGGTAAACAAAAATATAATTTCCTAAACACGATACAAGAACGCACTGGCATTTTGTGAGGCACCGAAATCTCAACGATCGATATAAAATCGAACCATATCGGAGAGAGACTGGGGATCTATAGGGTAGATTTCCTCATTGTACTCCAATCACTCTCCGCGGGGCGCTCTGCGATTGCCTGAAAATCGCGAGCACCCCCTTCTCTCCAGCGGACCAGCTCGGCCAGAGGCCCGTGCCGAGAGACCGGCGGCGCCCAGCCACGCCGCCGCGGCCCTGCCTGCACCAGCAGCGACACCGCGCCGCGCCGTCTCCGCCACTGCCGCTGCTCCCCGCCTCCTCGGCCGCGCGCCGGCGGTTCAATTGGAAATCCGCGTGACAAAGGGAGCGGCCAGATGTGGATTATGGCGAGAGAGCGAGTCGAAAGCGCTGCCGCACCTACGGCCGGAATGCAGAACGGCGCGGCGCGGCACGGCGCAGCGCCGCCGCCCTCGACACTCGAGGAATGGGAAGCGGAGGGGGTTGGGAGCCGGTGGATGGGCAGAGGGAGGTCGTCCGCGGAAACTGGGCGACGATGCTTCATAAATCGGAAGGTAGCGGCGAAAATGTGAAAAGCCACAGGAGCGATAATACGCGTAGTGAAACGGGAGAGACAAAACAGACACAAGACGCGGACTGTAAAAAAGACAAACAGAAGAGAGTGGTTAGAAAATATTTGCAGGGCTTAAAAAAGAAAAAGAAAGAAACTCCGAATGACGGGAAAAGGGTAGCACAGAAAATGGTAAATGGAGTAAAAAGTGGTTAGTGGCAGAAACAGAACGATGAACACAAAATAAGCGCGGACTGAAAATTGTTCATGATCTAGGGGTGGATCAGAAAAAAAGCCAGAAAGAGGCATAAAGATTACCAAATATAAAAAATAGCCAAGAATGTCAATAGGCTAAAGCAATGCAGTTCGGAACGGGCGTTTCAGAAGGTGAGTACATGCAGACGCACAGGCGGTCGAAGAAGGTGAAGAAAGCGAGGGCGGCTGACGGAAGTGTCGTATCGACTGTGGGGCGCCGGCGCGAGCGACGCCTTTTGGCTCGACGCCTTTTTTGCCGCCGTGGACGCAATATACTTGCAGGTATTTATACCCGGGGATATCGATTCGGAACGGTTGCTCAGAATGTAGCGCGCGTCGCCCGTCTTCGCCGACGTAAGATGGGCTCCACAGCGACCTTTTGGAGACAAAGTGCGAATCAAAGGTGGATTTTGTTCAAGTTGGAGAGCATTATGAGGAATAATAATAATAATAATAATAATAATAATAATAATAGTAATAATAATAATAATAGTAATAATAATAATAATAATAATAATAATAATAATAATAATTTGAGCATAATTCCGGATTACGGGAACCTGAGGTTTTTGTAATGTCCACTGCAACACGAATAAGTTTTCAGTTCGGAAACTGACATTTTGGCCTTAGAATGTATAAGAAAAGGGCGGAGTCGCATTTGCGAGAGGTACGTATCCTGGCAGGATAACCCAAAAAGTCACTAAGGCAGATGACGAAAACACACGGAATTTTATTTCAGTAATTAATTAGAAAACAGTAACGTCTCGACTTCTTTGTAAAAACGCTACATTTCTCAAACAAACAATGTGATATATTATTAGTTTGCATTTGCTGATGGGGCATTTTTAATGTAACAATTTTGCACATATACTGGTGTTGTGTGTATATATATATATATATATATATATATATATATATATATATATATATATATATATATATACACAATATGAATTATGTAAGGAAACACCTAAAAATAGATAATGTTAATTTATAATAAACATATAACATATTTACTCACACACACAAATTAAATAGAAAAATTACCAAATCACTGACTATTATAATACAAAGAGAAAATAATGCTCCCTCCTTGAACAACGAACTCTCTACCTTCTAACAGATCTACTTTAGCGTACACACACAGCGCAAGTCACGTGAGCGGAAAAATCACTCAGCACACAAAGCGCCGATGGAACCAATAATCTGACTAGCATACAGTGCCACACATTGAACTTGCAACGGGGCTGACAATGTCACTTACTACATGGAAGAAACATTAATAGAAACTGTCAATGGGACGAACAACCGCCGCGTGGCTCTCAAACCCCCAATCACATGCAGAGTATAAATTACCATTATCCAATGACAAGAGAGAAAAACATTACTTACCAAAGAATCTTATAAATCAATACTGTTTTCAGTATTTGTTTGGATGTTACGGGTATTATAAGTATTAGTTCAAAAAATAAGTGCCACTTCCGAAACTTTTTCAATTTATTATTATTATTAGCTTTGTAATTGTAGTAGCAGTAACAGCAGCGTTTCACTTGATTTCAAAATGCACATGTCATTTATTGCATATTAATGTTCATGTAGTTTTTATTAATAAACATCTTGGAATATAAATTACTAATAAGTAACAAAAATGTATTTCAGATTATCTGCTCGGAAATTAAGGTGTGAAAATAGAATGCATCTACCTACCAAATTAAAAATGATTACATAATGACCGCCTAATAATTTTTTAGGAAGCAAATATATTACAAATTTATCACAAATGAACATTGTTTTGAGGCCTTTTTTTTCATATACCTTACATGTTGTAATTAATCAAATGATGCGAAATAAATTTTCAGAAACTTTACGATTTTACTACATTACTACAAATAATAATAATAATAATAATAATAATAATAATAATAATAATAATAATCGATGCACCAGATCATGTTATCTACGCAATAAGTATCACTCCTTTTCTAGTGTAGTTCTTACAAAAAATGTCCTGAAATTCTATACCGGTACTTAACATTACGAACCCATTTCGGACCGTTTTTACATTCACACATCATTATCTTCCGGGAAAAGGTCAAGTGATGATATACGACAGGAAACCGGACACAGTTCAATAAAGGAAGTTCGTCTTCGAAATGTGTCACGGAAAAGCCAATGCGCATCGCGCCCCAAGCCGATCTCCACACAAAATTGATGGCTAATTCAACGTAGCGGTCGATGTGAGAACGTCGCAAGGCGATTCCGGCGCGCTTTGGGCGTGACGAAACAAAACACCTTACAACGCGATCGATCGCAATTTATCACGGTATAGTATAGAAGTACACAAAAGAGAGCAAAAAGATGAAAATTCTCAAGCCATGCAAATCACTAAGAGAAAACGATATTGTGAACTCAAAACTAATACGAAACTCTGCAATCCGATACCTCGCTCTGCTATGCACCGAGCGCCTTGGGCTTTCCTTCTCCCTTCGCAATTTCCACGGAAGCCTTGTTGTGGAAACTGAAACCGCTACGAAAAATGTACACCGCTCGCCCTTTATATAAAACGAATAATAGAAATAACGTTAATTACAATACCAAGAGAAAATGCGTGCGGTTTCTTAAATGAGGCTCGGACTCCATAGAAACAAATTTTTGAGAATGATGGAAACAAGACATCGGAAATACAAAAATACTTCTCTCAGTTTTCCCGAAAGCGAACCTGTTTCGAACATATTCGTGTTTCGCGTCGTCGACTATGATTGTTATCACTCAGGGCTCCGACAGACCTAACCGTTTCGGAGAAAACCGAACGTAACGAAACAATCGCGAGAATAACGTTCTTCTCAGGAATTTGAGCCCGAGCAAAAGGTCGCCGCACGAAAGCAGCGCCCACGTACTGAGGTGTAATCATAAAGTCACAATGACACCGAGTGTGGAAGTTTCCTTTCATACCCCAAGTTTAAAATCTACCCCCGAACGAAAACAAAAAATAAACTACTAATCCTCTACAAATTACATCTTTCGAGTAATACATCGAATTAATATAAATTATTCGTTTTGAATATATAACAAATTTCATCACCGGTAAACACGAAATGTATTCCATCATGATTCTTTATAAGAAACAATACACGTAAGGTAATATAATGTACGGTAATGCATTGTGATGTAACAGAATAATTACTTCGAAACGCATATTGCTTCATGAGAGAATTTCACCTTTATAATGGTGTGGAATGGAAGAATGTGCTTGAATGAAACTTGAAGTTACAAGAATTTACTTCCAAAGATCGATAACAAATAACATCTTCCAAGATATTTGGTAAGAAAATATGAAAAACTCTGGTTTGACATAAAAATTCAACGGAAGTTTCTGGGTCGAACGTCCAATATTATTTCTTTATTTTCTAAGAGTAAACTAATATAATGCGGCAAAAACGAAGAAATGTTTCAATATAGAGTTTGCCTATATGACACGATCTTTTATATTACAGTAAAGGACAATCTTGATATCTAGTATTGTATGAAGACAGAATTTAAAGCATCCGATGTAATGTATTAACTTTATATATATATATATATATATATATATATATATATATATATATATATATATAAAGTGGCGAGGCGGCTCCAATTAGGCCCACTGTTCCCCACAACCACGTCATAATTATGTTGTATTGCAATATACCATATTTCCGTATTTTGCTATCACTCCGCGTTTTTTCCCCTTTTTTTCACAACATTGATTTGAAATGTCCCCGATCTCTCTGCCTGTCTCTGTCTCTCTCTGTCTCCCTTTCTCTCTCTCTCCCTTTCTCTTTCTCTCCCTCTCTCTTTCTCTCTCACACACACACTCGCACACACAAAGAACGCTCTCGACTCCTAAGCGCGCGTCATTTGTTTGGAAATGAAGTTAAAAATAGATCTTCGGAGCGAGGGCGAATGGAAGCGAGAGATCGCGCCGCAGCGTCATTTCTTGCGCCCTCCACCTCCTCTCCTCTCAACTAAACTATCGCGCACGTCTCCGTTGTTTCGACAGCTGGCAGTTCTCGAGAATGGGTGGAAAGAGTGGGGGAAAGGGGTGAAGAGGACGAGCAACTTTGTTGTCACCGCCGCCACCGCGCCGTCGCGTCGATTGCGCGCACACACTATGATGAGCCGTAATTCGCGCGCGCAGTTCCAGCGGACGCAATTAAAATACTACTAATTAGTGTAACGAAATAGGATCGCTGTAAACAACGCGACCATGGCCCGACCGTGCGAACTTCACCGGCGCAGTGCTGCGGCACGCGCTGATGCAACGGGGGCGGCTGAAGGGGGAAGTTGGGGAAGGCGAAAGAGGCTCGCCCGGTCGTGGGGAGCGGGCACGCCTACGGCACTCGGCTCGAATGGCTTTCAGGAAAGGTGGGGGAGCCAGACAACGAGAGAGAGGGTGAATGGCAGGCAGGCAGGCACGCCCGCCGGCGCGCACACGACGCGTGCGGGTCGGAAAACACCGCGAAATGATCCACAATCACTGCATTTAAGCAGGAATGTCAATACTCATTCGCAAAAGCGAAGTATGCGTTAAATAAAGTGCGTTACTCCCGCGCATCTGCCCTCCGCTAACGTACCGCCCAGCTCTTTACTAAAGGTTACGCACAACGCCAGCACATTAGCTGCCAGTGACACTGCGTGACATCTGACCTTCCCGAAACATTCATGTTGATCCTGCGATGCGTTTCAAGTGGACCGACGAATATTCGACATTTCGCGACAAACAGGACACAGCCACCGCACATGCCCAGCATACATACATCTGCAATGCTCGTCATGACGTGAGTGATACAGACAGACCCAGAGAGAGAGGGGGGGAGGGAGAGAGAGAGAGGGGGGGGGAGAGAGGGGGGACAGAGAGGGGGGAGAGAGGAGAGAGAGGGGAGAGAGAGAAAGAGACAGACACACAGAAAAGAAACCCTTTGCATGCGCCAAACTCGTGTCTGAAAAATTTAAACAGTCAACACGGGTCACCCCTACCGCAGACTCTTCGCTCCGCTGCACAAAGCTCAGAGAGAGGTCCAGACTAACTGTGTCCATTACTTACGTTTACACACCCCCACACCCTGTGCCCCCTCGGGCCGGTCGCCGGGCCAGTAAGCTCTCCTTCACACACACACACACACACACACACACATGCACGCGCGCAACCGCGCGGGTCCTACGGCGCAGCGCGGCGGGCCACAGCGTTTCATCCGATTTCGCCGCCGCGTGATTTATAGAAATGGAGGGAAATAAATCAGAGTTAGAGTCAACTTTTCAAACTCCGACTGCATAAACGAAAGATCATGCCTGGTGTCTGCCGCCCTGGTTGTACCGCGCCGACCACAATGCGGCTGCGGAGAGGAAAGGAGGCGCGAACGCCGAGGAAGGCGCGGGGAAAGAGGAGAGGCGGCGAGAGAGCGCCATAAGGATCCGGACCGCGGCGCGCCAAGGCGCTATTCTAGTAGCCTCTCTATGCACGTAAACATGCCTTGAAAAGCGGGGAATGGTTGGAACTCAAGACTCGGCCCCGTAAAAATGTACTGAAAATGTTTGCGGGCGTGCTCCTGGCACAAAAAAATGTTCAGCGCTGTCATCGTCACGCCCGTACAAACACACAGGGAAAAATTTTTAAACCTCACTTTTCTTAAACGCGGCGCTGGCAGTGGCGAAACCTTGGCGAGTTTTTAAAAAGGAACACGCGAAAGCGGACAGGGGTGAAAGCCAAATTCCCTATACCGTGGGTCGCGCATTTAACAAGACAGGAAACGCTGTTCGACAAGAGGTCTAAGAAATTTTATTAATAAACTGTTCGACACCGGGTGGGCGACTGCTACAAATCTTTTACGTTCCAACTTCTTTCACGGACACAAAAACAACAATAACAACAAAAGGGCGGATAGGAGGAGGGGGGATCGACGAGAAAGTGGACACGCGGATGACGCAGGTGAGGCTTTGGTGGGCTGCCGGCGAGGCGGGGTGGCGGCGGTGAAGGGCGAATCCGGATGGCGTGAGCCGTGGGAGCGCGAAGCACCGGATGCGCCGTCCCGCGGGAGCGCCGACAGTGCGGACAACCGCCCAGGAGAAGGCAGCGAGACGGATGTGCCCGCTTGGGAAGCCAAATATGAGGGACTGTCACCAAGGTCAGAGGCACCCACTTATCTCACAATCATCCAAACATGTGAAATATGCATACATTAACATCAGAAATGGACATAATGCCTACTAAGCAAAAGTTCCTTTCGGTTTCTTGTGTGAGTACGTAATGCAGCATTCTTCATTCGGGGTGCCGCTGAGAGAAACGATTATCGGACACGCCCCCTACGTATTTTTAAGAACATCCAGTAATTTCATACAAACTAAACGAAACGAAAGAGCACTAAAAGTATAACTTATTGAAGAGGGATTGATGATTAAATTGCATCTCACCAAGAACTGTTACTTCGTAAAGTAATGTGAATTCTGAGTACACCGTATATTTTACAATTAATAAATGATTGAATGGAACAATTGATTGAATGGAATCAGTTGTCTTTGCTTTCCGCGGCAATTTATGACAGAAAAATTCAAGCACTGTGGTAATCGTTCACATTATTCCATTTCAATATCTGAATTAAAAATGTACGAAAACTATTTGTTCAAAATTCACTTTCATTCGTCACTGATATTACGAAAGTGTACTTTCGTTTAAACTTTTTTATCTATATTATGTTTCTGAGAATGGATTCCTATAGAAATCCAAATTTGAGGAGATCCCTTTTCAAGTCGGGAGTATTGCACCATATGCATGGCATGGTTTTAGATATTGTAACGTTTCTCAGTGATGAATTAAAACACTCACAGGTAATATTTTAACAAAAACGTTTATTCGTAACCAATAATACACTAAAAACTACTTGATTTATTTACAGGTATATTACACAGTTCTTGTGCTCTTCACTTAATTATTTTTCTTACACACGACTCCGTTCTCTTGATTATTTATTCAGTTCACTTCTTATACACTATTTATTTACACTGTTCTCTGCAATCTACACTATCACACAGTCCTATGCACTGTCCACGGTCCACTGCGCTGACCACAATTCCCTGCGCAGACCACAATTCACTGCACTGCTTTTTACCGCGATGCACACTTTACAGCACAGCTTCCACTTCAGACACACTGACGGACTGACTGCTTACTACTGATTACATACACTGACTGACTCGCGGCCGCCGGCAGCGGCGAATTTATACCTGGCCGACGCTCTTCTCGACACAACCAGCACTTGCTCCACCTTTCCCCGCGACTCGCGAATAGTCCGGAACCGTGACCATGACCTGGGATCTTAGAGTTGTAAATGAGGGGTCGGAGAAACAAATACTATGGAACACTGGGGCTAGTTGGCACAACGGGTTCGTTGGCACTCGGGTTCCTACATTGGCCTCATAGACAAAGTCCAACTTTGTAGCTTTGTGTCACGGGTCCTTTAAGACTTATCGAACGAATATCACAATTATCTCAGAATAGTCAGTGCAAAGACGGTGAAAGTATTCTAAAATATGTTTTGCAATTTGGAGTGTAATGTTTCCGTAGTTCATAAATGCTCGTTTAAAGGAAAGATTTAGCCCCTCTTTTTTACCACAACCCTTTAATCAAGCTCTTGATTTTCCTGTATCAGTTTTTGAGTTTTCTTGTCAACTCAATGGCCATTTTTATTAAAATATCCCGTTCAGAGCTGGTTAGCAGTTTTCAATTAGAATTGGTTGGCACGGTGTCAACCTGCCCAATTCTGTCTGCCAATCATCTCCACAACATAAAATCGACCATCGGCAGTGGCCACAGTTAAGGACATTTTCGTACTTTTATCTCTTTGTGAATAGACCATTTGCCTAAAAATGGCCAATATTTAATATTATGCTTTTAAAAAGTTTTTCCAAACAGCTTTTGTTCCAGTTAAAATGTGGGCACCGTCCAAAGGGTGGTGCGGTGGCAAGCCCGTCCGGTTACCTCCTGTATTTCCTTTTATGATGAGGATGGCTTATATTTAGCGGATACGGAAGAGCTCCAACATTTTGTTATTGGCGAGTGATGTTTGGCTTTCTACAGATTTATCGTTATTTTTTTTCTTTGTAGATTAAACCTACAAGTTTTTCCTCGCTAGTCCAACTATCCACACTTGTGAGGCTACCTAGAGGTAGTAAAATTAATGTTTCCTTTGATACAAACTTGTGGAATCTAAACTGGAGGTGTGTATGCAAATTAAAAACAACTACCTGATGCCCACAAACCTTGGCTTCCCATATTTCATGCACCATACGGTACGGCAGTTGGCAAAGCGTCAGCCTTTTGTTCGTAAGTTAACTGGTTCAATTCCCGGCTGGATTAAGTTGAGCGCTGCACAACGTTCACTCATACGTCTCAAATTGTATATATTACATTTCTTGCGAGAACTGTCAGACAAATGCTAAGTAAAATATTTAGCAATTCGCATCTACGGTAAAAAACTGTTTATTTCATACACTATGTGAGAAAACCATTATCATTTACAAACAGAACTAAATTAACTTTTATTCTTTCATCCTGATTTATACAAGGGTGATTAGTCTCATTCGTATATCTGAGTATAAGAGAGGATGGAGTGCTTTACGTCTTTTCTTCCCCAGGGCGTCCAGATGGTTTCGAGGTGCTAACAATGATAAATTAATGTCTTTAATGAAAAGATGTTTATATGGGATGCGTGAATGGCATGAGATAGCAACCACATGGAGAAATTACCCACGCTAGAGGCAGTTATGAAAAAACTATTTTTCAAATCCCTATTGCAAACGTTGGTGGCAGGCATGGTTTGCCTTTAACGCAGCACGCCGTGCGTCGCAGCTTCACGCGATCTTCTCGAGGCGCGAAGAAGCTGGTGGCGCGAGGCGGCGGGCAAGTGGCCGGCAGGCGATGCCGCGGCCGAGCAGAAGCTGTCACTTAAAAGTGCGATCACTGCTCCGCGGCCGTCGACCACCGTGCATCGCCCTCCACCGCTCACCCGTCTCCCGGGCCCTCACCCGCAGCCCTCGCACAGCCGCTGCCAGCCGCCGTCAGACACGCCGGCGCCCGGCACCAAAGCGAGAATCGAATGACGAGCGCGACAGAATACAAGATAGAACGTCAGAGAAAGCCGCTGAAAGCCGCGCGAAGGAGGGCCGACCGAGCTCTGCTTCGGCTGGCGCCTCCGAGACCGCGCGCCCCGGCCCGAAAGGACGAGACGCATAGGCGGCAGTGGCGGCGGCGCGAGGGGGGGGTGGAGGGGGCGGGACGAAAAAAGAAGAAAAACTCGCCGCGTGGGAGAGGACGAAGAATAGAAAATGCATCGACTAAAAAGGAAAAATACGCGTAAGAATGCGAGATATGAAGAGAGTATGGGACCATAAGAAGATCGAAGATGGAACGTATCAAAGAAATAAAAGAGTCGAGCTCCAACGCGTTAAAAATGAAATATCACAACGCACCATGAAAAATGGAGCGAGGAATTGAAGCAATATAAAATAAAGTAAAACGTGAAAAGGGTCGCCAATACGAGTACGGCACTTAGGCGAAATCAGAACAAAGAACGGGCCGCGCGCCTGGGCGGGCGGCAGGTGAGTGCGGACGCGTAGGCGTCACAAGCACACTGGAGACGTCGAAGGCGCGCTGGAATGAAGGGGCGGAGGCGCGCGAGCTGGAGGGGACGGAGCGGCCCGAGAGCATGACTGGGCAGCGGGAAAATCTGCGTGCGCTGGCGACGACGGAAAGGGGGGTGGCCTGTCGGAAGGTGTTGGCTGGAGGATGATGACGCAGGATCGCGAAGCGGAACAGATACGGCGGAAGACATGTTCGAGGGGACCTCTAGAGCTGTGGATAGAATGTGAAAGAAGAGACGAGAAAGGAAAGCAGACACGAACGTTCTTTGAATTTTCTCTTTCCAGTGTGAAAAATCCTGCGGGAGGGGGCGAAGCAATTCTTTATCAGAGAAGATGCATGACAAATCTTCAAAACTTGTAAGGAAACTAATATTCTGTATTACTTATCCGCTTAATCTCCGCTGAAGATTAGGTGCTGGTCGTTGAATAAAAAAGATCGAGATAAAAATAGTAAAGCAAGGTTTGAAGATACGTCAAAATGTGAAAACAAGAACGGTAACTAGCTGATGATAAGTAACTAGCACGAATGCCCAGAGTAAAAAAACAGTGAAAAAGACAAGCAAAACCAGTGTGAATAAACACTTCGAAAATATATATTTATTTTTCAGGATGAGAATCACACGTTAGGGAGTAATTAACTGCGTAATAAACTAAAAGGCGAAAAAGAGAATAAAGGAAGCATTTTTTTAAAATTGAAAAACAGACCGGAAACGCAAAACCAGTCGTGAATCGTTGTGCGTGTAAGAGAAAGGAAGAGTTGGAACTTTGCAGCAAAAATGTAGAAAAGTCGCACAGTAGCACAAAAGTGGTCAGTTAAACATTGTGTAAGAGGAAGAAATAAGGTAGAAAAGCAAATCAGAACACAATGAAGGAAATTCACGCGGCAGATGAGTTGGCACTAGACATTCCAAGCCTAATGCTGCAGCAAAAGGATCTCTCCTTTGTTGCCCTGGAAATCCAACACATTTTCCATAGACACATCCAGCCATTCGCCCATTATCTAGTTTGATCAACGGTGGTTCCCACCTCGTCTTTACAATTCCTACCACACTTTCTCGTCTCCTTTCTCTTATTATCTCATCTTCACTTCGTCTATAGATGGTCGTCCTCCGCTCATTCTCTAGTTGTTTTCCGATGTCCATAGCCTTTGTCAAACATCCATCTCGTAACACCTTGCACGTAACACGTTGCACCGTAACACGTGCCCATCATTAATCACTCGCGTACGCCTGCCACGACCTATCGTAAACTACTCGCCGCCTTCTCCCCAATACTCACGCTCGTCATTTTCTGACTACTCTCATGTGTTGTTCACCGCCACTCGACCGCAAACTAGCACCCCCTGCCGTCTTGCGTTTGCAGCACATTGTCTGCCACTCGTCTTCCGATCGTCATCATCCGCCACCTCCACCCGGCCCTCCGCCACTCCCACCTTCTGGTCCCCGGCGGTGGCGGCCCTCGCTCGCCTCCCGCCCCGCCCGCACGGTTGCCACCTCTCCGCCTGCACGCCCAACAAACGGCAGCGAATGCTTGCAAACGAACTGGAATCGATAGCGTTCCTGCGGTGCCGCCGGAACACGCGGAAACGCTCTCTTCGCGCCGAGGTATATTCGTTTCACACGAAAACAATGCCGTCCACTACCGGCCCCAAATGCCGGCTTCCCAGAGGGAAGGAACAGCGCATTAATGTGACAGGCGGATAAATCTCAAGCCGCAGCGTCAAGTGGACGTAATAATCTTACCCTGCACAGCGCGGATGTGAGTGAGAGAAAAATACACGAAACAATGTCGATCTATTGATCTCATTGAATACGAGACAAAAAGTCAATTTCTCAATTTCTGAAGCAGAAGTATATTTATGCAAATACACAAGTAAATTAAAAATAAACAAAAATATTGGAAAGGGAGATCCTAATTCACAAATACACCACTTATTACAAATTAGAACAAACAAAATATATGTATTGTTAAAAAAAACAAATTGTTCTCAACAAAATGAATATTTTGTTTGTGCATAACTCTGTGATATGCACACGCCACATTATTTAGTCACAAACAATGATTAGGTGAAATAGAGCGAGACTCATATTCGGGTTTTGGAGTGAAAATCGGCCAAAATTAGAAACGATACGAAGGAAGTTTTGTCGTAAGTTATTTTAGAACTACAGATATTGTTCATGATCGATGATAAAAGGAATGAGTTCTTTTGTTCGTTGCAGCAACTTTTTTTCCTGGGCGAGAACTTTATGAATGTATTCTGCAAGAGGCTTTTCCTTAATCTAGAAGGAAAAGAAGGTGCACACGGATGTGATGTTTTAAGCGATAAAGAAATCTACGAAAATCCATCTCTCAAATAGTATATTTCACGTTGATATGACGCTCCATGTCATCAATGTAGTAAGTACCGGACAATAAATGCATTTGCCATTTTTTCAAACATCCGGAGTTGATTGACACCATTAGAAGCAATGTAATAGGAGCCAAGTGATTTCGTGCCATTCAAAATTCTTTTGAAGTCTAAACAACCGTTTCATCCGTTTATACTATTTTCATTTGCCTGGTTGACTGATGCTGAAAGTATTTGCGATTAAATTCCTTCTGCATAGTCAATAGTCCAGAGATCGATCGATGAAGTAAATATAGGAACCAGCTGCACCTCCTAACGCGTACACTAATGGAAATTCTCTAAATACTTCCAAACAAATACTGCACAGTCGGCAGCATTAGAAAAACGCACCGAAGGTGTCGTTCGATGCGCCCAACAATGCCGGCATAAAATATAATCACTTTGATATGGTGATTCCCATTACTACCGATTCAGGCAGGAGGTATTCTGCACACCTGCAGAATACAGGTGCCTCCTATGCAACAGCAGTAGCAGCAGACGTCGGACAATGTCAAACACGTACAACGTGCAGCAAAGGATATATCGGAAAGAGAACTATGCGGTGCGTTATTATTGCGAACATGCAATAAAACGCAACTGATACTGCAGGTTGGGCAAATAATTCGCCTGGAAATTTCCGGATGGCTTCCAAAGGGCGCGCGAGCAGGCGGGTGAGCGAGCTGGTGAGCGCGAGCGTGCGCCGGAGGTGAGAACGAAATCACACGGCCCGCGGGGCCCGGCCTCGCGTCAGAGTCAACGGGCTGCGGAATTTGTTCCCGCCACAGGCCTTCTTTTCCTCGGGCTTACGAGGCAGCCGTCCTTCTAACTGGAAACGGAACCGCCGGGGAGAGGGACACGGAAGCTGAGACGGAGAGCGAAGGAGAATTTCGGGGAGCAAGAATCAAGGAAGGGATGCGCATACGCTTGTGTTAGTATACAGCTACACTACTAGAGAAGGGGTTAGGTTGCACTTTGCTACCCGCATCGCGTCCGCTTTCGGGGATGATTGAATGTAAACACGTGACGGGCGGACGGCGAATACCAATAAGGAAGTGAAACCCAAAGCCGCCGCCGCCGCCGCCTCCGCTCTGCCTTCGTCCCTCCCGGCCTGACCCGGCCCTCCACTCATCCGCCCTCTCCAGCCGGCTCGCCCGCTCCGCTCCGCCACCGCCCCGCCTGTTCCCTCCGGCCGAGCCGCTACAAGTGAGGCAAGTCGGAAACCGCCGTGCACCCTCAGGGACCGGCCAGGCGATACACCGCGTCTTAAAAAAATTGACCCCGGTGCGCCGCCCTTCGCCCTCGGCGCCGTGCCCCCGGGGAGTTGCTGTTGCTGCTGCTGCCAGCGCCGCGCCCAGCTGCGACGGAGACACGACAAGCAGCAGCCCCGCCAGCGAAAACAGAGCCCACGAACATCACGCCCCCTTCAGCGTTATCAATTGAGGCGACGACCCGCGCTTCAGGGAAGGGTTTTAGAGATTGTGCGAACATTTTGACGGGGAGGTAGCAGGAATTTCGAAGCAAACAAGATTGCTTAAAAACAGAATGAAAGACAAAATAATGCGATATTAATATTCTTTCACTTCCTCTCATTAAAGAGTTAATGGAAGATAAAAACATCCCCAAATTGTTTTTTTTATATTAACGCAAAACATATTACTATATATTGATTTACAATTTGGATGTAATAGTATAAGCCCATAGTGGACAATAGTACGAAATAAAGTAAGTTAATTCTAATTATCGAAAATATTGAAATGAACGAAAAAGTCGATAAAAGACACTTTATACGGATTGCCAATCACACACCGGACGAAGATAACACTAGCAAAAACCTTAAGCGCTTACAGACGATAAAATTGCAGCATTGAAAAGATATCTCGAACTAAATAAAATCTAACAGGTTATAGATCAGAAGCAATTTATTGGTAGTGAATTATGTTATTTTTGATTTGAAATCTGATTTTTGATATTGCATACAATGACAGTACTTCCACATCTTAATAATTTTATAGATGTCGCTAATTATCTTAAATTATGCAATACTAGAAACAAATGAAATAATTAACTAAAATTATCAGCACGAAAAGTTCATTGTGGCAATAAAATCGTACAAGTTATATAAATCCATGAACGTATTATAAATAATAAATCGTTTCAGCAATTTGCCTCGTTGAAAAACGAGAATATTTATTGAAAAGAAAAGTTCATATGATTAATTAAAACACAACATGTAGAGGAATTTATTTTAACATCGTAATTCCAATCCTTGCCAAATATTCCAAATCTAAGAACAATTCCGTCATTGAAATATATTATAATAACGAACAATTGTCCAATACCATTTGATTAAACAGGTGATTCACGCACGAGTCGAGTTTGTCGTCCTTGTTATGGTCGGACGACAGAGAAGAGTCACCTCACGCCCGTGTAGTGTATATTATTTTTTAACACGCTGTGAGCGAAATGTAATGCATCAAGTAAAGAAATAAATTAAATATCAAATATCTAGAAATACCTTATTTGTACAAAAGTAAATGGATTCCAGTCACTGTCGTAATCCGATTGTCTGTATATAATAAAAAAGACGTCGTCAAGACGAAAGGCACTTGCGAATCGCTACAGATGTAGCGCACCGCTTCGCCATGCTTCGCGCACGCTTCGTGATATTTCGCACACTGCGAATAAATGAGCTGTTCGCACACGGAAAACAAGCACGAGAAACCGCGTTTCGCGCTTAGCGTGTTGAAAAAACACTTTATTTCAAGAGATTTCTCAGATATTCTCTATTCCCTGGTACTCTCCACTCGCACAGAGAGAATTTTGCTTTAACAAAGATACCTATCAGCGAAAAATGCTTTTAAAATGGCATACATTATTTGTAGGCGGAAATACACTAAAACCATACACATAATTACACGATACACAATATTCATACCAAACAGATATTTTCAATGTACTTTTCTAGGTTCTACTATAAATCCTAAGCTCACAGGTAAGTTAGTCTTAAAATCTCAATTCTTCTTTACGACACACGTTCGCGAATAACCACTAGAGCTATATTGTCATCCAGAAAGACGATCGTCCCCCTCCCACACATAATTCTACAGATCAAAGATTACTTTATTTACTCTTCACAGTCTTGCATCTCATTTCCCATTACAAGATAAACATCAGCAAGACACTCTCCAGTCCGAACGTCGCTTTCCGGAACAGTGCCGATTCGCAGATGCACGAGCTAGCGGAAACACAAACGGAGAATGCTACGGAGAATGCTCGCTTATTTCCTCCACATAGTCACTATAAAACTCGAGATTGTAGAAATAAAAAAGGACAATGAAAAAAACGTTTTAAACAGATGAATGAATTAGGAAGCCTTAACTACTCATCGCCAACTTGAAAGTTGAGAGAAATACGGTCGGCTCGAGCTATCGGACAAAACAAAAAAAAAAATCTCTTTAAGCGAGAGACGTTTTGAAGAAACGGCTGAAGGGGGCAACACCGGGGAGCGCACGGGAACCCTGCTAATTCCGAATGCAACGCGCCTCTTTCGAGGTAGTGACCGGCGTACGCCAATTTCATACATATTCACCGAAACGGCGGCTGGCGTTACTTACGCTCGTTCGAAGCGCGATCGTGGGGTCGCCGCAACGCTCGTGGCGAAGTGCGCGCGGGTGCGCACAGGGCGGGGACGGCGGCCAGCCGGTGGCGGGCCGTGGCGGGGGAGGGGCGCGGTCGCGAGTGCACCGGGCATCGCCCGCGTTAAAACCCGCGGAATTGAGCCAGGAGTATACACGACACTCCATAATACATCACACAGAAATGAGCTGTTTACACTAGCATTGTGACAGAATAATAGCAACCGTGTTATTGTTGCGAGCGTGCATAGAAAATTGTTCTGCCGCTGGACGTACTACGTAGGCAAAACGGCTATTAATAGTGAATAAGCGCGCGCTCTCCCCCGCGCCGCCGACACCGACTGGAAACAGTAGGCGGCCGACAACGGGGTGAAGGAAGGAAGCGCTGGCCTATGCGACACCGGTCGGCCCGCTCATTAGTGCACGTGGCTGTGGCCACGGCTGCCGCCGCCGCCGCAGCCGCGGAACGCCGCAGCCGCGAAACGCCGCCGGCGCGAAACGCCGTCGGCGCGCCGGGACGGGAAACGGCGGGGCGAAGGCCATGAAATCCTGGTGGGACGCGACGGAATCACATGTACTAGTCATGGGACAGCAAGACATGTACTACTCATGACCATACATTTTTTTGTTCACTTAAAATGTGGTATTAAAACACAAATTCACAATTAAATAACTAAAGACGCAGGTTTGAAAAAATTTTAAATCCTTTCAGAGTGCAGCAACTAAGATATTTCCGTTTCTACGTGTGTAGGAGTGCAAATGCTCGCTACTGATGTATGTATATGTACAATAGGTTGTATATATTTCCTTAACATATAAAATTACTAACAATTTTATTTTGCCTATTCATTAAGTTGATATATAAAAGTGAATACATACAACGGACTTCTAGGGTATTGAAGCTCCATGAACCTTCCCCTTCCTTGGGTACGCTATTGAGTGTTTTGAATTAATTGATGTTCAGCCATTCCAGATAAAAGAGGAAAATGTGTAAAAAAATTAAATTTGTAAATAAGCTTAATTTTATGAGCTATATATCCTCTCTAATGTTCAGATTTTATGTTTTATAAAATAAGATTAAGCTTAATAAGAGTGCTTTTTCAATTATTGAAATAAAACATTTTAGCCAACCAATATTTCGTCTAATATGGATTTAATGTTCCTACATCATTATCATGGCGATTCATCTGTTTTCTGCTCCAAAACAGGATTGAGATTTTAGATTAATTCATTGGTTTCGACTTTCTTTAATTAAAAAAAATCGTATATAACTAAAATGTATATAATTAAATTGTTAGAGTCATGATATTCAGTGTAACATCCGTAAATAAGTGTTGAAAAGCCTTTTCTTACTTAATGTAAAAGTGCGCTTGTTTTATGTTCATTAAGTTGACATCCTGGCGACAAGGCCTCTACAAATATTATTTGATATTTATTTTGAATAAGGTTTTAAATATTAGAGTGTTGCGGATGTTACATACATTTTATTTAATTGTCTGAAACTATGTAATTAGATGGATTTTGATAAGATTTGTATGTTTTAGGTTATACTGTATAATGATTTATAATCTTTTGATCTGTATCCATTTAATTTAATTATTAATAATGTTAATTACCAACTATGCATTATTGATTACTCATTTTTTCCTGAATAATACATCATTTTTAGTGTGTATCCGAAATCACATAGTTTTATTCAGTCACGTTTTTAATTCGTATTATTTGTCATTGAGAAAAGAAATGGAAATTATACCATTCATTTTAGTTTATAGAGAAATGGCACCTACATCTTCAGTTGCAGATAGATGTGTCACACTTATTGGTCAGTAGATAGAAGCGGTAAGAAAAGTCGAATAGAAAAAGCGATACACTTTTTGACACAAACCGCTCTGAATGGGGCATTTTGTATGTATAGTTAAACACTATTGGTTTTAGTTTCACATGTGAAATAGTCACGTTAAATAAATAAATAAATAAATAAATAGATTAGCATCGCGGAAGACCGCATCGCTCTGCGAAATGAATATATCCATCGATTATATGAATCGAGCGCAAGCTGTAAATGTTTCAATGTGTTAGTTTAGTGCAGACTGAAAGGTTAGCGACAGTTTTCTCGAGTGATTTACATTGTTCCGGTAGCGTCAATACATAGAATATTGCGAGATTGATAAAAATCACTTCGAAAAACCAGATGAGAATTTCGATGTGCTATACGGGCATCATAAAGATAAGGATATAAAGAGACGGAATAAATACCGTATTTCAAAGCGTTCGTGATGTTTACTTTCATCGGGCCTTTTATGAAACTTGTAATACTAAATTTTAACCAAAGAATTAGGCATGTAAATATTTTTCTTTTAAAAAGTACTTTTAAAGTGTACTTTACTTACATTATAGCTAAATAAATGCATCTAAATGCGAACATTCTCCAGTTGTCCAGCACCCGCACAAGCCAATGTTTATGAAATAAATGAGAATAGCTCCCAGGTCTTATTGTTCGGGTACAGGTCAGTCGTGTCATGGTCTCCGAGCTGTGAGGACGTATTTCTTAAGCGCTCCGAGGGTCACCGCAGGTAGTTGTCAGTGAGCGGCGCAGCAGGTAGTTTTGTTCAGCAGTACGATCGTAAGTGAAGAGCGCCGCACACATCGCCAGTGTCTGCTTGGTATAAGCTAAGTATAACTACAATATTCGCTAATTTTATAATATATTGTTAATTCTTTTAGTTTTTTCCTAAAAGTAATTTTCATAAAAGTTCGTTTTACCTCTAATTTTTCAACATCATGGCCACACGCAACGCTAAAGCGAATGACGCTGTCTCTGCTTCGCTTATTGAAAGCATCCTGACATCGGATGTTTTCATAAGCAAAATTGCCCAGGTTGTTTCTGAAGCAGTGGAAAAGAAATTGGAGGTGTTAGTTTCTCGTTACGAAGAGAAACTATTAGAGAAAAGTAAGGAGATCGATGATCTCAAACTTCAACTGGAGGAGCGGACTGACGAGCTTGAGCAGTACCAGCGGCAAAACTCCCTAAGGATCTTTGGGGAACCCGAGCGTGATGGCGAGGACACCGACTGCATTGCAATCAATGTTGCCAAAAAGATAGGTGTCCAATTAGACCTAAGCGATATTGTTCGCAGTCATCGAGTTGGCCGGAAAACGAATGGTGGTACTCGACCTATAATTGTAAAATTCATCAGTTATAGGAAGCGCCGGAAAATGTTTTCATCCAAAAGAAATCTGAAGAAAACGGGTATCACAATTCGGGAGGACCTGACGAGGATGCGGCTGGAAGTGTTAAAAAAGGCTGTGGAACGTTTCGGCCAACAGAATGTTTGGACAACAGATGGTGTCGTAATCGTAAAGGTGAGAAATTCCAAAGTTCGCGTCAGAACTATAGCAGAACTGGATAGTATACATAACTAGGAGCAAAGACTATGTACTATTTTTCGTTCTTAAAAGAAAAATATTTTTAATTATAATTTTTTAATTTTTTTCGTCTTTTGCTAATTTTTATAGTGCTATTTAATTACTATTACTATTATTAATATTATCATAATATTTGCTATTAACACTTTTACTTCTAATTTATTATTACTAATATTAGAATTATATTATTTTATATTGCAACATTTTAATTATATTATTTGTTTCACTAGTGTGCTTATTCTTATAATTATAGTTAACTATTATCCTAGAATATTTATTAGTTATAAGAAATTTATAATAATTAGACTAATTCTAAGTAGTTAGTGCCCCACGTGTAATTGTAAGCAACTTATTTAACTCCAATTCCTTTCTGCTTAATGCTTTTGATTTATTTCCAACGCGGATATCTTCATAAATGTGGCAACGAAGCTTAACACCGTCTTTTCCTCAGTACACGCGTTCCAGGAATTCTGTACCTGTGTTTAGTGCTAATCCGGAAGTGGAGAGGATACTGCCTCACCCCAGCCCCGTGGAAAGTCCCATACCTGCTCGAAGTAGCCCTGCAACCCTCCAGGATTTACAAATTTCTTTGTCTCAGTTCCCTCGTGGCTTGTCTGTTTTCCACGTAAATGCCCAATCACTTAAGCAGCATTACTCCGAAATTTCAAATATTATAACTGAAACGAAACCAGACCTGTTATAAATAAGCGAAACATGGCTAAAATCTACAATAAAATCAGGACTCGTATCGGTATCTAATTATAAACTCCTTCGGAATGATAGGTCGATAATTAAAAGCAATTTAAAAGAAAAGACGGGTGGAGGGGTCGCATTGTTTGTTCGCAATGACATTAAGGTTAAAGTAGTCGCTCACTCCACATCCTCTTTACCTGGCATGGAATATATGTTTGCAGAAATCCAAATTGGAATGAAACATTTACTTGTTGCTGTTGTTTACTGGCCCCCGAAAACGCCAGTTTTATCCGAATTAGAGATTCCCCTTTCGCAGTTCGCAAGTAAATATCAGGATATCATAATCATGGGTGATTTCAATTGCGATCTGAAGGTACCGCTCACAAACTCGGCCGCAAAGTTTATTGATACTTTTAATTCATACAATTTACAAATATTAGAACTTGGCCCGACTCACTTAGCATTAGGAGCTGAAACATGGATAGATCACGCGATTGTGTCAGACACTTCGAAAGTATTAATGTACGGTCAGATATCTATTTCGGGAGTATCAAAGCATGATTTGCTATTTATGGTGTACTCTATAAAATGTCCTAAATATAAGCAAAAAATTATCCGCTACCGTGACTACAAAAATATTAATTCTGAGGCTATGTTCGACGACAGTGCCAAAGCTCCTTGGCATGACGTTTATAGTCAAACATCTCTTGATAGTAAAGTAGAAGTCTTCAACGAAATTATATCTAACCTTTTCGATAAACATGCACCATGGAAAACGCGACGTGTGACACGTCCCGCGGCCCCATGGCTTACAAATACATTAAAGCAATTCATGCAGGAACGCGACTCAGCTTACCATCGCTTCAAGTGTAATAAAACCTCTGAAAATGAAAGAGAGTACAAAAAGTTACGAAATTCCGTAAAACAAAAAATTAGAAACGCAAAAATTCGATATTATCATGATGTCTTTAAAGTAAATACAAACACAAAAGACGTTTGGAACAAACTGAGAGACCTCGGAATCACGAAAGCAAATTCTTCTGAAATTTCTATCGATATGCCCTTGAATGATATTAATGACTACTTTGTAAATGTTTCAAAACCAATACCACCTTCTGTCAAGCGTAATACATTACAGAGAGTTTCAAGCAACTCACCTGCTATCAGGGATAAATTTTATTTCCATAACGTTGATCATCAAGAAGTTGGTAAAATTGTTCTTTCACTAAAATCAAATGCAAATGGCTCCAATGGTATCACAGCCAAACAATTGAAATTTGTTTTTCATTTGCCCTTCCGGCACTCACGCATTTAATTAATTTCTCATTAACAACGGGAACCTTTCCTCAAGCGTGGAAGCTTGCACATGTTCGCCCCCTGCCAAAATCTGAACTGACCTCGGCGTCTTGCAATTATCGCCCAATTAGCATTTTGCCGACAGTGTCTAAAGTTCTGGAAAAAATTGTTCGAAAACAGATTGTAAAACACGTATCCGACTCAGATCTGCTCGATAACTTTCAATCCGGCTTTAGAGAAGGTAGAAGCACACAAACCGCTTTATTCAAAGTAACTGAAGACATACGAAAAGCGCTAGATGATGGCCTTGTAACTGTATTAACTCTTTTAGATTTTAGTAAAGCATTCGACTCTGTAGATTACGACATCCTAATAGCGAAGTGCAAAAATCTAAGTTTTTCTGATTCCACCATCTCTTGGATTGCAAGCTATCTCTACAATAGGCAACAAATTGTAGTAGTTGACGATCTGCACTCCAATCCAAAACCTCTCCACCGAGGAGTACCTCAGGGATCCGTGTTAGGGCCACTGTTCTTCTTAATTTACATGAATGACCTATCAAACGAACTTACGGAATGTAGTCATCATATGTACGCGGATGACCTGCAAATTTATATCTCCGGGAAACCATCACAGGTAGAAATGCTAATAAATAAATTAAATAATGAACTCTCATCTGTAGTCAAATGGTCAATGAGAAACGGACTCAATTTAAATCCTACAAAATCACAAACCATCATAATTGGCTCTTCTCAAATGCATAAGAAACTTAAAGGTTCATATGTTCCGGATGTGCTTATAGACAATGTTGTAGTACCTCGTCATACACAAGTCAAAAACTTGGGCTTAATTCTTGATGATCATCTAAGTTGGGAATATCAGATCCGAAATGTCTGTCGGAAAGTTTATGCTTCTTTGCAATCCCTTAGATATATCGATAAATGCTTCCCTACTAATACGAAGGAAATGTTGGTAAAACCCTGCTGTGTCCTCATTTCGACTACGGGGATATTGTGTATAACAATTTAAAAGATTCACTCGCTCAAACTCTACAGAGGGCTCAAAATTCCTGTATTCGTTTCATTTATAACATAAAAAATACGATCACATCTCTGGAGTTTATAAACAGCACAAAATATTAACACTAAAGGATAGGCGCTTGTATCACAGCCTTTGTCTTTTATTTAAGATGCAAAAAATGGGTTCCCCGACATACTTAACAAATTATTTTGTACACCTTAAATCATCTAGATTTCAAAAATCCCAGTTACTCTGCATTCCAAAAAGCAAAACCAGCTACTACAATAAATCGTTCGCAATTACTGTAGCCCGCGAATGGAATAAATTGCCTCCCAATATTAAAAACTCCTCTTCATTAACATCTTTTAAGAAGCACCTGCATGACTTTTTTACAAAGTAAAATACACCATTTTGCTATTTAAATCACTGTAGATTACGGGTCAAATAAAAACTATTTCTTAGGAGTGTTAAGATTAATATGTTTTAGAAATAACATTAATGTTTCTTTTGTAAAAAATGTTACTTTCTTGCGACCTGTTTGATACTGCCGGAACTGTACTTTCATCCGTAGGAGCAGAGGCGGTTTTAAACAAGAAAACCACCCTTTGCAGCATGGACCGCAGCTGAGGATACCATCCCAAAGACCCGTTACTTCATGTTAGCTTAGTTTCCATTGTATTAGGACACAGTCTGCCTGGTGGGTTCTTCCCCGACTAGCGGGTTTTCCTCCAGGATCGAGCGACGTGTGATGGTGTCTTTCTGTATTAATAGATCACAGTCGCTCGGGGTGAATACCAGGCTGCCGCGTAGCGCGCAGATATTTAAAGCACATAATCTTATTTAATTCAAATTGTATTTTCAATCTCAGACTTGATTTTAAAATTATTTCAAAATTATTAATGTAACATTTTATCCATTTAACCTCTGATGTTGTCTATTTATAAGTTGCTTTAAATAACGTTTGCTTTCCACTAACTACTTACAACTTGTAGATTTTACATTTAAATTTTTAGATAACATTACTTTTTAGTCATTTTACTATTTAGTATATTTGTGACATGTGGTCAGGCGGAAGAGCGGGCCTGATGGCCCGAGCCTCGCCATATTAATAAAGGCATATTATTATTATTATTATTATTATTATTATTATTATTATTATTATTATTATTATTATTGTTCTACACCCCCCAATTTCGTTTGGTATCAATAAGCGTAAAACAAAATCCCTCACATGACTGAACAGACCATAAAGCATATAAACTTAACACATTTAAACATTTTTTGTTTACCCTGTAGAAGTATTTGCGTGCACGTTTGCAAACCACCCCCTGCGCGGCGGGGCCGGGATGGCGCAACGCGCTCGGAGCCCTGAAATCCTGGCGCGACGCACGGGCGGAGCCACTGCCGTGTTACGGCTGGACCTCGCTTTTTTACCAACACTTCTGGCGCAGTGTTTACTTTCTTGCACATGCACGCATACCTCCGTGGACGCACGCATGTGCTTTTCATACGCCGCGCACCGTGTCCTCGTTTCTACGAAACGATGTAATTTAATGCATGTTATATGAAGCTAAACATCGGCGTTGGGCAACGCCTTCTATCATTATTTTAATTCGAGCCTCCGCCTGTCCCCAAGTATCACAGAGACAATAAACAGTTCGCTTTCCATTGACAATTAAGTTTTCATGGGAAATATTACTTAGAAAATCGTCACAATACATTATTCTGGCATAAACTACAAGAGAAAAGTGTCTTTCGCGGGCGCATTGAAACAGTATTTAAATCATTACATTACTTTTTAAGCTTAGAACTTCCGCCTTTAATTTGCTTACTACTTTTTTCTTTATTTTGCTTGAAAAGATTAATTACATTACATTACATTACATTACAAATACGTTACATTAAAAATCCTAAACAAACACTCACGAACAAGACAATTTCATCCCACATACACACAAAAAAGTAGATAAAGTAAAGGTGTTACTGAAACATAATAAAGTATAAATTACGTCTTGATCTGTTTCATTTAAATGAAGAAAAAGTTAATCAATTTCGATATCCCACCGAGTTATTGAAATACGTTTGACCAGACGTCTTACTTCAATGTCATTTATCAATATTTGATGGCTTTATACCTAAAAAAGGGCCAGACTCTTTCCGCACGATTGCCTCTTTATCATCTTTTTACAGCCTAACCTCTGCTCAATAAACAACCCCAAGTAAGACCTCCGACACGAAGTGCATCGCGCAGAGCCACACAACCATTCAAAAGCTCCATCACAAATCGCCAGATGTACTTAGATAGTATGAGAAAGGCTCGGATTACTCCCAAGCAGAGGCACAAGTGCGCTTATTGTGCCATTAGCCTCACGAAGTGCTCTACGGCTGCGACACGGTCGATACAAAATGCCACGAAACCCGTGCTTTTTCTCTCCTCATATCGACGATTCTCGGTAACGCGTTCGCACAATACTCGGTTTGTCTTTTGATGTTCGTGAGATTTGCGGTCGCCCCCTACGAGAATAGGCTGTATATTCGCTTGGACGTAAGTACGGGGTTTTTATAACAAAATCTGAATTTCTCACCAACACACACGAGATAAGGGAAAAAAGCATCGCAACTGCGATGTGCCACTTAATCTGATGACCAGAACTGATACCAAACGAACTCGCCACGTTTATAAAATGTCCCGGCGTAGGGGCAAATAACGAGGCGATAAATACAGACCGTCTCAAAATAAATGTAACAAACTTTTAGGGCACGTAAAGGAGGAATTTGTCCCAGATTGTTAGCCAATCCCGTATGCATAGATGTTCGATAGCATCAGAATGTGATCGCCGTACACATGTGCATAAGGGTTTCTCGACAATCAGGAACATATTTCATAAGTGTAACTCCTTTATAAGATTTTTTTGTTTATTGTTAAGAAGTGATCGTTTCCGAGCTCTTTACATGCTCTCGAAGATTATAATATTTATTCAAAGACACCATTATACGTAACTCTTCAGTTACGTTTAAAAATTTCGAAATAACCAGTGAATTTTTATCACTCCCAAACGTATGTTACCTACGATCAATTTATAATATTCCACAAAACATCCTTAAGATATTTTTTCTTCTTTGCGGGAAACATATTCTTTCAAACAAACAAAAATAAATTATGTCATCCCCCGTGTGAATAGAGATATAATTAATATCTAAAGTTATTTTAATGGGAAAAACTACTGAAGTTAAAAGCAGTGCCGTAATATGGGAGTGCGAGTTGTCCCCAATTTATAATACATTAATACTTCACTTCTACGGCCCGTTATATTATATACCAACTCTGTTACATGCCTTACAACTTGTACAGATGGAAAATAACATTATACACTATTACGTTCAGCTGAAGCAAAATGATAAAATGGATTTGAATTTTTATCGTATCAATAAAGGGAATTGGTCCAAGAAATCCCTCACCGACAGAAATGCGGTGATTTCGGGATTATCCTTGTCTTCAATTTCATGAAAATCGGGTGTGCATTGCCTCGCCTCGCCTCAGAGATGCGCTAAACCACTCTATCGGCACGCGACTAAGCAAAAACGACGGCGAAAAGCCTTGATCGAGGCAGGCTCTTGCGGGTTACGGATGCTTCGACCCGCTTGTCCCCGAGAGTACTAAACCCCTCTTTGCTGCTGGGAGAGCGGTAATGCCACCAGACGCTGCGGGGAGTAAGGTTGGAAGGGGCCCTGATGGCGAGAGGAGGGACGATGAGGTCGGAAGGATGCGAAACGAGAATAAGTAAGCGGGCGGGCTACAGGAGGTGGTTACGGTTAAGGGAGCAGCTGGAGTAACGTACTGTAACGAGACTGGCATAAGACAGGGAAGAGCGAAGAATGATTCGCGGAATCAACGGCGACGAGGAGATGAAATAAAGTGGTGGTTTGTGGGAAAGTTGTAACGATGGCCGTTGAAAGCAAAGGCAGGGTAAGTGCACAACTGTCGCAGGACTAGCTAAATGGTGACACACGAGGAAGGAACCGTAAGTGGCGACGGTAGTAAGATCAGTAGGAAATATTGAGACGACAGATGTCTCATGATCAATGGGAACATCTCAACCGAGGTTACTTGAAAATAGCGGAGATTGATAATTTCTATCACGTACGTTTAGATTCCAGACGAAAAAGAACCTATACACCAGTACATTCAGCTCAAGTAAAGCGATAAAATGAATGAGAGAAGAATACGGAGAGGTAAAAGGGTGATGAAAGAAGAAGGGGTCTGTCATAGGTAGCGAATGGATGTGGTAGTTAGCGTGAGTTGAAAACAGTATTAGATTCTGGGCAACAAGGAGCAAAACAAACAGAACAGCGTAATGGATAAGTCTTCATGGCAAAGAGGGAGGGTCACTATTTTGGGCCGCACAAATGGAGTGCTATACGGTACAAAAATGAATATCAAAAAACGAAAGAGCACTTGAACGCACACATTCATGATTTCAGGTTTTCTTTATTTCGTTTCTGAATAGTATGTTTGTACATTAAAACAAAAATAAACATGTACAAGACGAATAAAATAATTTATTTACATCACATGCACGAATTAAAGAAGAAAATGGAGTATTAATGTGAGTAGTAAATTCCAGAACAGCAGTGAGGCAATCTTGCATCCCAGTCCGAAGCAGCGTTATTTCAGACTCAGAAAGCAGTACACGTATTTGCCTAGAAATTCCCGTTCCACTCTGGCTGTCGAATCTGCAGAGCCTGCTAGTCGATGGCGTCAGCGTAGGCTGCGGGGACACCCGAAGAGCATCTCGAGTAGAGCGGAAGCGGCGGCATCATACGGTAGCAGCGTTTTCGGGAGGGAGATGCGGGCGGCGGCGGCGGCAGCCGCGGCGGGGGCGAAGAAGCGGCAAATGCTGCGATGGAGGCGCGTCGCCGCCGCCGCCTCCACCGCCTCCACCGGCGAGCAGGGAGCGGCGGCGGGGGCGGCAGCAGCAGATGCGGCGGCGGGGGCGGTTAATCCCGGAAAGAGGCACTGCGAGAAGCGGCGGGCGGGCCGGCGGGTGAGCGCGCGTCGCATCGAGTCGCGACGCATCGGGTCGCGTCGCGTCGAGTCGCGCCCACGCGCCGAGAGGGCGATCCACGGATGCCTCTACAAAAATCTGGGAGCACTTGCAAAAACTTCTTACCTTTCGCAGCTATAAACCTCGCTTTAAATATCTTACTTCTGTTTCTCATGTTTTCCACGATTTTTAATAACTGCCATTTTTTATGATGAAGAACCATTAAAATTGTGTTTCATTATTATTCGTGTGTTGTCTATGGGCCATACGAATACAGATTTCAAATTTTCCGGCATTCCTTATTTTAATTTTTTATTTCTTTATTTTGCAGTTCACGAATTAAAGATTCAATGATTCAGAAAATCCTTATTTGCACGTAGTCTTTAGTATATGTTTCAATTGACTCGCAAGGACAGACTTTTCCGGCCTCTTAGTATTGACACTACAGGTTCAGGAGTCATCTAGTGGAAACGGCCATGGTGTTTATTTGGAGCTGAGGATCCTAAAGATGGTTCAAACACGATCCTACAGGAGGTGAAAGAACGAACGCAACCTCGTTCTCTGGACCGGAGTATCCTCGGTGTTCTCAAGGCAGTGCCCGATGCATTGGAGTATCACACCGAACGGCGCGGCGAGTCAGAAACATCGTGCACACTCCCTATGCGAAATGTTTTTATCATCTTTACGAATGTCACAGTTTCTCAGAACAACTACTTACCCAAAAGGCACTTCAACGCCAAAGTAAGTAGAACTTATAGGATATTCAGATCATTAGTAAATGTTTAATGTAATTTAGTTTTATTTGAGAGCAATAATAATTATAATTGCTTGTGGTTTTTGGTGTAACGCTTCCCATTATAAATAATAATAAAAGAATATTACAAGACCGTAAAATAACGCGGACTACCCGACATTCACATGCAGCCATGACCTGAATACGTTTCGCTTTCAACAGTGTCGAAACGATGCGCATTAATTGAACTCGTAAATGCCAATGTCCAATTACGTTCCCCAAAACAAGATGTTCCGAAGAAACTACTCGTTAGAAGGCCATATTAATAAACAGCATTTACTATTCTCAGCTGAAAAGAAGAAATATCTAGCGCTGAATCCTACAGGAGCAGCTACAAGAATTCATGCCGAGTAGTCTGGCAACGTGCCTGAAATTTTAAGATTTCTGCAGGGACGGCTATGGAATTGCATTATAAGTTCTTCCGAACAAAACTCGTACGTAATCGCCTTATAAATGTTTAAACTAAGCCATAAACGCAAATACGCAAAACCAACACACACTATTGCGTCGGATCTCATTTTCCTTAAATTGAGTAAAACGAAGCATTTCAAACCTCTAACGTCCACCGCAGTAGACATAAATGAGCTTCTTTAAAAATTAAAATTCAAGGCGCGAGCGATTCACTTCGATTCTTTTACACGGTAGGAAGCCCAAATGTCGACTGTAAGTTTTCATCCATTTAATTAGAAAAAGTTCGCCAGACTTGTTTCCTCAACTACTGTGTTGCTGTCGGAGCCAAAAACTTTTTAACCAAAACTTTAACTGTAAACCATAAAACTGTAGTGCAATAACCATGAATTAGCTACAATCGGTTTGTAATACACAATAAGGAAATGCCAATGGCGCAATATTCCCTTACTCGACCACGATTTTTGTGTAATACTGAACGCTAAGTATTTCACATTGATCTGTCAACCACATAAAACATTTACGTAAATGATCACATAATGGTGCGTCTAAATCAACTTCCAACAGCCGATACGCGAAATTCAAAGTACTTGCGCACGATTTTAAATCGACCGAATACAAATTCAGCATATTTACATTACATTTAAGGTTAACTATTGGTAAACATTCAAGGATATGCTTGAAAATCGGAAAATGCAATGATTGTAACAACAAACTACTGTAGTTATGATACTTGGATTATTAAGCAACTGTTTGAAATAATTCAGTTTGTTGTGGTTTGTTTTTCTTTGTCTATTAACATAAAAATTGCCGTCAGACAGAAAAATAACGTTAAAAAATTAGTTTTCTTTTATTAATTATCTTGAATAACGCTACATAATTTTGTTATTTTCATTACTTACTTCCGTACATCTGTAAAAGAACATTTTTTAAGTATAGTAAAAATTTACTAAAATATTCAAAAATAACTAGAAAACGGCAGCACAAATACACGTGATTGCAACAAAAACATTTGAGAACTTCTTAATACAGGATCCTAATTTATCCGGTCGTTTCTTATACTTGGGGAGACCATTTTGAACGATAACTAATATTAGAATCAAACGTTTTTAACACGCTTTTTCTTAAACCCTGTCGCGATGCATCCAATGAAATTGCAGAGGTAAATCAATATAAAAAGAAAAGCTGATGCGGCGAGCCCTCCTGGCTCCCCACGCCACGCTCCCTCCACACCGGAATGCGGCGCGCAGGGCTCTAGCATTAGCGCTGCATCAGGCTACAAGGCAATATAAACCTGATACGCTCGGTCTATCGTGACGCCGGTCAAACCAATGGAGATTATATTACCCTAGTAATTAATCGCCCTCTTGAGTAACATCGGAGCTGGCTTGCTACAGATATTGCGTGTAATGATAGTGATGTACTTGGGATTATTCCACCAAACCCCCAATCACGTCCGTTGAATGTGTCGGAAAATGAACGTAGGAATGCCCGGATGCGAATAGAGGTCGGGAGAGGTGGGGAAATTCGTATAATTGGGTGTGCTGTGCTAGTAACGACGTTCTTTGCATTGTATCGCAGCTTCTAGAGCGTTAAGGAATAGACCGCGTTACACGGAACAAGAGTATATAAATTTGCCTATTTGAGGGCGTTATCGAACGCAACGAGTTAGGATATCAAATTAATGTTGCTGGCTATTACACCACAGCATCGCTACAAACTAATCAACGGAACCAACACGATTTGTTCAGTCTCTTTTCATCCAGGCATTATGTTATTTTTGTTATAATAAAAATGTTATGAAACTGTTTATTGCACAATTATCAACTGATCTTTACTAAATGCAGCATCATTATTTGATTCACTACGTATTTCAAACTCCACGGTTCCACGAGTCCAACCCTGTTCGTTTAAAAGTTCTATATTATAATGATCATTAAATTCACCTTTCACGAATTTTGCAACGTTCGCGTCCCAAATAGACCGTAAAAATCGAAATGAATCTTTCAGAAGAATTGGTAAACACAAACGTATTTCCAGACGACACGACTTGAAAGGCATTTTCTTCCCCGCATCCGGTACCGCGCCCCTTAACATCGTATATTATTTATGCACAGCTGTGCTTAAGTGAATTCCGAACCCAAGTTCCTTTAATAGCACAACTGGGTTCGAGGCAGTTCCACGACAGTCGTTTTCCGGTGGAAGGAACAGCATTTACTAATTCCACCTCCCATCTTCAGCTCATCGCGGTTTCTGGCGCAACCTACTTCGCATATAAATGGGGAATGAAATAACTCAGTTCTCTCCCCGCAGCGGCGCCGTCCTGCAGTAATTCAATTCCGGGGACTCTCGACGATTTTATCACTGCATTTTTCGCTCTGCACTCTCGCACATTTAGTCGCTGACAATGTCTTTTTGAATATGAATATAAGCTGTAAGTTTGTTGCATGCCATTATCATTTATGGTTTAACAACCAATAAAACGTTACGGACAATAAAATGTCGATTCTTGGCGTTCCCTTTAATTCAGAAGAAGGCGAAAAGAAAAAAAGTGAAATCACGATTAATTACGTAATACAAAAACCAGATTTTTCTCAACTCGCTAAAAAAATAAAGCTTTTATGAGCATATCAACGGGAAAACGTTGCATGACACAATTGTACAAGAGTATTATCAGTGACATGTCTTTCACGTAAGAACGAAAAGGGCAACAATATTGAATTATTGTAGGTGTAAGACTTTGCATTCACCGAGGAAAATAGGGAAACGGACAATCCAAATCTTATAAATTTTTGAAGACCATCTCAGCATTATACTGAACGGTCCAATATTATAAATCCAGTAGTGCTACAAAAGTGCTTACTTTCTCATAATATTTGTGATTCTGACGAAATAGATTAGTGAAATATTACTCACATTTGAACTCAATTGCGTAGGGGCTTTTTTTCGACCGGCGACGGGTAACTTCAATTGATAATCGCGTAATAAACACAAAATATTCTCGTGTAAGTGTTGCCCAACAAATAGTTGTCTAAGCTAGTATTTCAACGCCAGTGCGTAGGTTCACAAATTCAACGTGGTAACCACTAAACCGCAATGATCCTTAAACCGCTGGTCCCAGACGCCTCTATAAAAAATATATATCTCTAATTTTCGAAATTCTAAAGCACTAATAATCTCCATGTACTTCCTTTTTTCCATTATATTTCGAATCACCTATTACTATGTTTTCGTTCTATCCCGTATTTATTCATTTATTTAACGTCAAGAACAATTAAAACCCAAGTGAAACGTACTACGGAAAGAAGTGTATTCTGTACACAATTTCCCGAGTTCTCAGATCCAAACCCAACCTCATAAGTAGAAGCATGAATACAGGTGAAACAAGAATTCCTGTCATGATTGAAGAATATATTTGCTCACATGCAATAAAAATACTATTTGCAAAGGCTAATCCAGCTACTGATTATGGCTGTCATCCCTCATCGTGCCCTTCGTGAGGGAATCGACTTATTTCTGTGCGAGTATGTACAGAAGAAAAGCAAGGGTCGATTTCAGCATTTGATCAAATAATCAGGGGAACTGGACGAAAACCCTGATCGAGACGGGGGTGTTTGTCTCAAAAACTGAGCAAGAATTCTTGTAACAGGAATATTTAGTCTTTTAGAATTATACTTTCGAAATGGCAACTAATCATTAAATATATTGTTAAAATTAATAGACTTATTTTTTGATGCCCAGTGTGGTCTCTGTATAAAAACCGTTAAGCAGTAGGAAATATTTAATTTGGCACTTCAACTTGTGTATCCATTTTAATGGTTTAATTTCATCTGGAAATGTGTTATAAAATATTGTACACACATTTTATGCGATTTTTGCAGTGAGTTGTTCATAGTGACACCTGATGAATATAATTACTTCCGCAAATGTTATAATTATAGACTTGTGTATTCGCTAAAGACTTGTCGCTGCTGAAAACTTCATACATGTTCACCTCCCAGCACTGCAAAGAACTCAACCGCAAGAGTTCTCGAACACTGCACAAAAGACGCCGCACGAAATATTTATTAATACACAAAAATACAAAGAAAAACGTATTCAGCGCTAGTCGTCAGCCCTTTGCAACATGTCTGCTATCATTCTTTTTCAATTCTACCACGTCTAAAAAAATGAGCGGCGGCTGAATGGCGAGATGAAGAAGGGGGAGCGTCTTTCAACGGAGCACAATTCACCGTTCCGTCGCGAAATGGAGGATTTCTCCCGCGCCTCTCGTCGCTCGGGGGGTCAAGAGATATAGACGCGACGCTCGGAAATCTTTCCCTTTGGCACTCGTGAAATGCGGACACCCGATACATCATCTTTTGAAGTTGGAGCGGGCGAGGGCTAGGCTGGGCGAGTCGCGCAGACCAGCGCGGGCAGGCAATGGGGCGGTGGGCGCGAAAAATGAGAAACAAAGTAAATGCTTGGAAAGCCACGGGGGCGCGGGATGCCAACCCCTCTATTATTCCGCGAAGGGCTGCGACACTGCTGGAAAAGGCTACCGACGCCGGCGGCGGGGCGAGGACTACTACTACTATATAATACTACTACTACTGGCGTTGCCGCCACCGCCGCCGCCACTGGTGGCGCAGCAGCGGCGGCGGCGGCGGCGGTCGTGGCGCGAGTGTTACTCTCCCGAAGCAGCTTCCCTGGTACATAAATCAGGCTGGCGGAGGGGTGAGTGGCGGCGGGCGTGAGGAGAGGAGGCGGGGGAGGGCCCGGTCGTTGCCGATATTTGCGGGAGGCCGACTGTTTCCCGGTGATCCTCACTGCGCCGAATGTGTACGTCATGAACAGAGGAAGCAAGCGGCCCTCTCCAACCGGATTACTATACAAATAATTCTCTCGACCTGTCATTTGAGGAGGGAGATCGATGTTCCGAACACGGGATGAAGTTGCACAAAACAGATTCCAAGCCTCTTGGCCATGAATAAAGCCCCTTCTTTCTCGAATCAACGTCCGCCTGCGCTCGCGAGCGCGGAAGGCACAGGGAGCGGGCGGCGCCTGCGAGAGGCGGTGTGAGCGGAAGGGCGAGGCCACGCGTCCACTCGGGGGCGTGAGTGCGTGAAGCGCCGGCGGGGAAATGCACCTGCCTCAGCGTCAACGCCCTCCTTCGCGGGTGGCGGCCACCTGCCGCCTTGCTCGACCACCACTCGCCGTCAGTAATGTCAAGAGGCTCTATAGGTGAGCTGTCGTTTGCTAGGACAAAGAACTGAATGGGAGCGATTTCAAGTCGACAAATAGTTAATACCGCTTTTAGCAACAAGAGATTTTAAGATACTTCAAATGTACGATGTATGGTAAGAGGCAGTCTTTCCTGAGTCCACACTATGCATTAAGGACAATTCATGTTCATGCGCTTACACCCGCTCTCTGCATCCGAGCGGGCTGCCTCCACCAAGCGCCGAGAAGCCAACGAGCGTATGCGCGGGATTCTCATGAAGTTTTCTCCAGGTGGTCGCGCTTCTGAAACTCTTCGCAAGATATTTGATCATGCGATTAAAACATTATCCGATTCTTTGTATTATTTATATATTATCAACGCGTTACCACTACCTTTATAGTGCATCGAGGTTTTAAACAGAAATACACATTTTATTCAGCATTTCGCTTCGAACGGCAGCTACCGTGCAAAGCATAAAAAGCAGCGGAATATCAACTACGGCCTGCACTACAATAGTAGATTGCTACACATCACTCGCCATCCAGCCACTCCCATCCTGCGTCCACCGCATCTGCTCGCCGCTCTATGACGAGGTAGCAACGCCCCTCTCTCACCACACAACACCGAGACCGCAATCCTTCGCGAACCGTCCAAAACATTCCGCCTTCGAAAATGCGAGCTGTCGAGAAGCAAAAGCCGCCCACCACTGTCCGAACGCGCGCGCACGCACAAGCGTGCGTACCGACACACACACACACACACACACACACAAACGGAAGAAGCTAACGCCCCAAAGCAGGCTCAAGCGCACGCCGGCAACACACTGCTCCGCACCCTACTCACGCCCAGCCGGCTCCGTAATCGGCCGCCACAATTCACCCGCGGCGCGGTGGCAAAGAAAAAGCCCAACGAGGGTACACGCGCGCCTGCACTGCCCGCTCGCTCGCTTGCCCCCATGCTGCTGCGCGCCAGTGCTTTGTGATTTGACTCGGGCGCTCCCGGCATTCTAAATTGTATTTTAACACTTTAAATATCAACAATGCACCTTTGAAAAAAGTTCTAGTTGGAGGGCAACAATGCACTTAATGCCACCCCGGCCCCGCTGCGAGAGCTGAGATGGCGAGAAGAGCAACAGTGCACGAAAAATGGCCGACACGTGCGGGGAAAACCAAAAACGCGACGGCGCCCACTCCCCACTTTGTCCGCGCCGCCCCCGACACCGCCGCCGCAATCACCTAGCCGGGCGTGGAGGCAAATTAACAGCATATCTCCACTTGTATCGCTATTTATACCGCTAGGTCAAATAAGGCAAAAGTAAAAACCTCGCGGGAATTAATACCGCTTTATAGTTTATCTACGTCATGCCCGGCGCGCGAGAGGGGAGGTGGTGGGAGGAGGAGAGGGGCCGGCTGTAGCGCAGAAATCTGTAAAAATTTGAAAAATATGTGACACGCGACGCATTTAAATCAGCGCAACGTATTGCCGGGGCATTAACGCTTCGTGTGCCATCGCACGCGAACCGAATGAAAGAGAAATCCCCGACCGGCGTGTGGCCAGAAACGCGAAGCTGCCAACCGCGACGTGCCCCTTCCCCAATCCGGTCCCGGCCCCGGCCCCGGCCCCGGCCCCGGGCGCCGCCAGCAATTGTTGATGCGCGTCTGAATAACGCGACGCCACTTGTAGCTCTCGCCAAATATTCACACATCACGCGCGACTTTAATTATGGTACAATTGCATAATTAAATCCAACAGGGAAGCGCTGCACTATTTTTACTGTCTATTCAGAGCGGTGAATGGCACCCGGCGCAGAGAAATTTCTCGATTGTCGAACTGTCGGTGTATTATCAATACGCTAATACACCGACTTCATTGAAATGCGAGTGCATCGCGGGTAGGGAGGAGGGTTGAGGAGCAGCAGTGCGGGGCCAGGGGGAATAGAGAGACAGAGACAGACAGACAGACGGAACGAGAGGTCGCAGTCGGCCCGGCAGCTCGGTCGCAGCGCTATGCAGTTCACATCCACTCTGGCACTCGATCAACATTGCACATGGAGAGGTACGGTCTACCCGGTCCGAATCTACACTAGTGGTTTCAAAAGGATAATGGAATGTTTACGCAGTACAAAGAGAGACAAAGAGACCGGTGGAGGGAGAATAGTAGCGACAGAGACCGAGGGCCGCAAGGGGTACAGTCGCTTAAAACATACTATAAACATGTCCGGTCAAACGTGCCGGGACGTTGGGGGGGGTGCAGAGAGGGGGAGCGGGCGCACAAAAAGATCGATACTCGCGTGGGCCCGAAAACTCCTTTTTCGTCATAATAATCATTACGTATTACTACGTCCGATGACACACGCAGCCGCCTCTTTTCTGCGCGCTTCCAGTTCTTTTTGCCGGCGGTGGCGGTGGCAGTGGCAGCGACGCACCGGGCCCGTGACGCGGGGGCGAAGGACTGGCGTGGGGGTTGGGTGCTTCCGGACGGGTCGCGCCACGCCACACAACGGCGGGCCACAGGGCCGTCCCGGCGGAGGCCGCCCAACCCGCTGCTGCTGCAACCCGCAGCCTTCCGCTGCATTCCGACGCCATTCGCCACCACCGCCCGGAGGCGCGTCTGGCCAGTCTGGTGCAGCGCTGCGCGAGAAATACTCGCTGCCCAGCACCGGGTTGATGTGCGAAGACACGCGACCGATAAAAGCGGTGTCGTTGAAAGTCGCACTAGGTGCATCAGAATACCTGTCTACAATGCCTGATCTCTTCAGTCAATTATACCGCGTTCCCTAATACTTTCTCCACATTTCGTTATTTAATAATATAAATTAACGCACATCGAACGTATGGCTTGTGGGTTCCATTTACTCCATTAATCAGTTCAGTTGACGAATATTTGAATTAAGGATAAACATCCTATTAGCCTAATTACCAGTACATATCTTTGATATATTGTGGGAAAATATATTAGTTTGATTTCCAGTAATTTTCTTAACGTTTTGGGAAAACTGATCTGTAACTCCCAGATTTTTGGATTATAGAAAATAATTTACTAATAATATTCAAATTTAACCCACGTGATTGTTGTAAACCTGACTTTATTAAGCCTTATTAAGCTTTATTTCTACCATTGAAATTCAACGTCATGATTTACGAATCAGTGGTTTTTGAAAAAAACTGACTCACTTAAGGATGAGAACATAATGCAGCCTATTCAGGAATCGATAACTGTAACACGAGACGTAGTAATAATATTCAACAGTCAGTATCAACAGCTCACTACAAACAATTCACTTAAAACACATGATTATTTTATAATACATGGCCAGACGACACACGATTAAAAATATTAGACAAATTTCAGCGTCAAATAAAATCTCTTTTGCTACTTATCTGTTTTTGACTGTATAATTGTAAAAGACTTAATATAACTGTTTCAAGTATTGTACCCTAACTTCGCGGTCAATGACCTTCCTACCATATCCATACCACATTTATCGCCCGGTTTCCTCGGTCCTTTGAGTAAATGCTGAGATACTGGCCCTTGTTTTGCTTTGGACATAAATGTAGCTTCACTCTCTGTGCACCTTCTCTCGAAATCAATGGGGAATGTAGTTATTCAAATACTTTCCCTCATGTTCTCACGGCAGTAAGTCGTCACGAAGGGCATGAAAAGGAATAATTGCCCAAATCTGTGGCTGATTTGCCTTTTCAAATAGTTTTTATTACACCAGAGCGAATATGTTCATACCAATTCTCGCCAGAAACGTTCGTTGCTACCCACTTCTTAATTCAACTTAACATGTACAAGAGTTGAGTAGACTCTACCAGGGCTCAAGAAATCGTGTGCAATTACGTATTACCTACCTCGAAGTACATCACTCGGTTTTTAACTGTTTTTTGACGTTAAATAAATCTACGGCGTATCGTTTCCGTTTAGTAAGGAGATAATAGAGCCTAAAATCAAACTCGCGAAATCCCTTGTACAATTAACAATGAATCAAAAAAGTTAGTAAGTAATGGCAATTCATTCCAGTACGGTATTTATATTCCGACATCATTGTCTAAGGTATGAATGTAACCAATCTAGAGCATTACCATCAATTCCGTAGGAAGGTAATTTTAAAAGGAAAAATCTAATGCCCAATGACAACGAAAGTTTTTGACAGGTCTAAAAATATTACAATAACTGCTTCATTTTGATTCATTGATCAAACTGAAAAGACATTTTGAAGAAAAATATACGGCTGTTTCCGCATATTTTGATTTTGTAAATCCATGTTGGAAATCTGAAAACGCTTCATACTTACCGAGAAAGGTTTCCATTCCGTGTAAAGTATAATATTATTGAAAAAACAACAAAAGAGAAATCCGCCGATAATTTTAATATGATTTGTTACCTTTTTTGAAGAGCGGCTTAATCTAAGCGTTTGCAAAATATCCGGAAATGATCCGGTGCATAAACACGCGGTTAACGGTTGTATAATGCTAGCTGTACAAGTCTTTAACAATCTGGAAATTCTTCTAAAACTGAATATTTACTTTTAGTTCACAGGTTATATTGAGAATTCCATAGTAAGATACGGAAAGAATTCCAAGTTTCGGAAACAAACATTGTGTAGAAGATTTTTGGGTACAACTCTGATGTGTGAAATGTTAACTTGATAGTACATTTATTTACGTATTTCACGCGTATGTACTGCAATGTAACCGCCGAGGTGACATGATTTCTGCCGTGCGAGAATACTATTTTATATAGCAATGGAAACCACGCCGACCAAATATCCCAAGATTTGTGCATTTTGGACTCCGGGAAAGCGGTTTCTCGCGAAAGTATGCGAGGCGAGGAGACACCCCAGTGGATAGAGGCTGCTTTCATAACACGTGCGTGGCAGATGCGCCCGCCTCGCCACGTCGCCTAAGACTCCACCCCATTCATCAATAGGCCGCAAACGGCCGGAAGTTTAATTTTAGCAAGACGCATTCTGATGATTTGCGCGCGAACCCTACTCGTAACTCTCCACCAACAAGTATGAACCAAATACACGCCTCGGGACCATGCGAGCATCTAGGCAAAAAACGGAAGCTGCTTCTACATTTGACGAGAGCGAACAATCGCGATCTTCGCCCGCTCCGCCACTAAGATAAGGTCTCAAACAATGACACTATGCCGTCCCCGTGCCGCCGCTACTAACGCGCGTCTCGTTCAAAGCAAGTGCGAGAGAACCTCGATTTTCTGCGTGTCTAGATCACAATAATTCAGCGGCGATAGATAAGTCGGCATATCGATCGCGCATTGACCGCATTTCCATCTCTCATTTTCATTTGAATCGTTAAATCCATGTAAATGAATGCAATCTTTCCTTCATACCGCATTGTATACCTTCCCCCCGCAATTTCCTCACATACTTTCAGAGCAGCCGGGCAGTTGCATCATCGTGAAGGTAAGTAAAGTGTATGGATCTCACATGCACATCAGCCGCTCGCTAGCGGAGTCTGACGGGGATATGACAAAACACACATTTTAGCAATAAGTGCATATTTTCCCTATATTAATAAATTTTGTTTTGTATTGGCATTTTATAGTGTTCGATTTGACAAAGAATCCTCCTCAAAACTATTCAGTTTTCCAGATAATGCATTTTTTCTGCGCCCTCCACTCTAAGAACTGCAAGTGTCACATGAGAGGACATCTCACACCTCAATAAACGAGATGAGTAGTTTGAATAATACGCGTGATATTGCAACACATAGTCATAGCGTAGATGCAGTCCACAAAAACTGATATGCCTGTTTCCTGTGGGAATAAGATATCGCACACAAAATATTTCAACCCAGCAAGGAAGTAGGTGAGTGAAAATTAAATTAAACTGACGGACATAATTTGCCCTCTTGACCTAATCCAAAGATCTGGTTCTTCTTTATACCCTTCACCGGAATTATTACATGTCACCTCAGCACAGGATGGAGACACTCTTGTCCTCAAATCTTCCTAGAATACCTCCGCAAACCACATTGACGAAATGGTAGAACGCTGGATACATGGTGGAGCGTAATATATACACCGATTTCGTAAAATAAGCATGCATTAACATTGGAAAGGAAATATTTTGTAATAGGAATATTAAAAACTATAGCTGTTATATTATTAAATTTTTTACATTTAAGCGCTGTTAAATATTTTGAGGCGCCTTCCAGAATTTTTCAGGCAGCCTCAATATAGCTTCGTTAGTGCTACCCTGTTGTAATGATCAATTTGCAATGACGTTGAATGATCAGATTTCTTTTCCGAGACTTAGAAATACTATTTTTTGTTACGGGCATAATTTTTTCAAACAGTACATGTGAAATTGTGTTAACTTTTTGGTAATGCTTATGTAACTTTCTATGAATAGGGATAATTAAATTGAACAGATTGAATGTTCTGATAATGTGATGTAAAATATTTGACATATTTTAAAACATACATTTAATTTATGAATTCTGACATGCATTCCACATTAAGGGTATCTTCAAAGTGCAAATGAGAATGTACGCATGGTAACATGCAAAGATAAGATGCCTATTTCTAGGTTGCGTACTGTTCTGCTGAAGCCATTCTCTTTAATGACATAATTTTCCAACATTGTCCCATAAAATTTCGCCAGTTTTTCTAAAACGAACATTACATTTCTTCTCATCACATGAAAATTAGTATAAGTAAACCTTTACCAATGTTCTTCGAAAACAAAAACTATAATTTTATCAGTCAGGTGATAAAGTTTCCCACTTATTCATTCAAGAATTCTCAAGTAACAAAACATTACAAATAAAATATTATTCAAAAATATTTTTGAATAAGTTGCTAAATAAAAAAAGGAAGTTTAATTGTGAAAGAATGATTTTGTCATTTTATTAATTAATATCAAATGCTGTCTAAATTCGTACAATTTCAAAAGAATTTTGTGTCTTGTCGATTTCGTGAGCAAACAATTAGAGAAAAGTTTCATAGAACTTGGAATGGAATTCAAAATACAAAACCTTGTATCAGAGACTAGCCACTTGTACAGATGATTACACAAACAAACCCTCGCGGAGTCCCGGTTATTGGGTCGAGCAACCGACTCAGAAACCGCATCCCATTCGGAAGCACGATATTCCGCATCCCGACGCACGCGCCTAATCTTATTGGGCAACACCGGTTACAACCCCTCGCGGGCCCCGGTCACTGGCGGTTAGTGGCGGTTACAGACGAGCGAAGGGAGCGGCGGAGGGAGCGGCGGCGGGCAGCGGGCGGCAGACGGCGGCGACACGACCCTCTCGTCCTCGGCCCTCGTCCGCGCTTGCGTTCGCGCTCGCGCTCGGCGTAGCACGCGCGCTCGCCTAATGGCGTGTACGAACCCGCTACGGCCTCCGTACGTCAATTGGCAGAACTGCCGCGGCCGGGAGTCGGGGCGGTGGCGGGGGCGGGACGGGGCGGGGCGGGGCGGGGCGGGGCGGCGCGGAGGCGGGGACGCCGCGCGGCGTTAGTGCCCGATTCCGGGGGTCGCGGAGGGAGCGAGGGCCAGGGGGCGGGACAGGGCGCGGAGGGGCGGGGCGGGACGGGGCGGGGCGAGGCGGAGCGGGGCGAGGCGGAGCGGGGCGGGGCGGGGCGGGGCGGGGCGGGGGCGGAGCCGTTCCGTGCCGGACAGCGGCGAGCGCGCCGCACGACAGGGTTCTCCGAACCGCAGAGCACGGTACCTACGGCTCTCGGAGCTCCCTCTGCTTTCAATTGCCTCGGTATTAAATTAAATCATTAGGGATAAGCGCGCCCCGTTCCTTGTTAGGAACTCTTTGGCAATGGTTTTCCTATGGATCGATATTATCAAGCTCGACCAGTAGCGAAGCAGGCCGCACCCCCACCACTCGCTGCCCTTCCGTATCGAATGAGAAAGAAAAACACAATAGTGACGTCAGCTCGAAAGTTCCTTCCCTCCAAATTCGAACGGTGTGCTAGTTCTCGAAACGAACGTGGCTTGCGCGTATCCTGTTGAGCTTTGTGTTTGGAAGACGGCTTGGGTTGAAAAACGTTCCGATTGTGTCCAGAAAAGGGATGAAACAACTTTCGATGTGTACAATACTTCGAAACTAAAACAAAGCAACCATTATCTCTTAAGCGAAACCCCAAATTATTTTTTTTAAGAATATGAGTACAATTGAACGCGTTCTTTAAAAAAAAACGAACACACTTCGTAACACACCGATATGAATACAAACGACTTTACCCACAACCAATTGGTAGAATTGTTGGAACACTTGGCATGATTACAAAACACGAAAACAAAAAAATGGCACTCTGATATCATTTTACGGTAACGGGCTAATTGTAAGCTTCTTAAATGGACAATGTGTTCCTCTTGAATTGTTTCAAAATAATCTCGACCGAAAATATCAAAATAAACTCTGCGATTTAACTATACGCTCATTCAACGAACAAGTAAAGCTAATCTCCGCATCTACTTCCAAGAATATTCAGCTGCTCTTTTTACAAATGTAGTCGATCATCGAGTATTCACAACTTCATCTCTCTCCACTGGAGGTCGACATCAAAAGTTGATCTAACACTGTGGTTAAAAATTTCTGAGCGGTTGGAATACCAACCGCACAAAAATTGAAAAGAAAAATCAACTAAATGACACCAGCGGTCGTTTAGAAACAATAAGAAACAATACTGCGAAGAGAGTCGGTGTTTCTCGAGGCCTAGCACGTACAACTAAGCTCTCAATTCTGTACAGTAGAACAACAACATTCTGTAAAGTGGACTTTGGATTTAGTGAACTGGGGTAAAGTGAACTTTCAGTTATAATGAACCAAAGTCAGTAATTATGAGACTCATACATTACAAAAATTGCTCTCGAATCGGTTACAAAGAATTATCAACAGTACAAACGAACAAAAGTTGTTAAAATGAACATTAGATACGCAACTTTAAGGGAGAAAAAATCGCATTCATTGCGCAAATTCCAATAACATTTAAAGCGTTTACAGGCGGAGGGTACAATGAGTAAATTTTGTAGCATTGACGGAGAAAGAAACGAGCTAAGTTAATTTCTTCTAAATAGCCATTGTGTCGAGACTAAAGATTTCATCGACGGGGACTGGCAGGTAACCTAACACTAGTGAAATACAATCTGGCTGCAAAGCGGAAAAAAATAGAAGCGGTAAGACCTAGGGTACAGATTCCAGAGCTCCAGAAAATGTTCACAGATTGCACTTCATCCAAAAATATCTCCCAGTTTTTAAATGTTTTGGACTTAAATGAATAACTAAATATGACAAAATAAAAGTGTTCCCAAAAGACAAGAGGCATTCAATGATGTCAAGACTGAACTAATATATTTAGAGTGCGTGGGCAACATAGACTCAAGTGGGGGGAAAACTGATTCTGGACGAGCTGCAAAAGTTATTAATAAAAACTCTGCAAGCAAGTAACTACAACTAGTCGTGCTACAGAATGGAACAGACTTTCCCGTATTAGTTTTCTATTTCGTATTGTCTCGGCTAGCTATTCGAACTTGCCACATAGTCTTGCATGTTGCTATTGCCGCCCAATGCATATATTTTTTGAAATTTTCTTAATTTTTCCGTTTCTTAATAGTAGAATGAAATTTTATTTTAAGAATATTAAAGAACAGTAAAACTTATTAACATCCGTTCGAAATGTTTGAAAAAAAACATTTGGGGCCGTTTTTGAGAAAATGGCATTTGAGCGTTCCTGAAAATACGGATTTTTGAGCTAGTTCACAATCAATTTTTGATTTTCCGAGAGAATTTTTATGACATTTTTAAAGCACATGTACTCATAAATATAATAATGTGAACCAACTACCACTAATGTAAATATTGGTTTAGGCGTTAGTAGTGTTCACAGATACCAGGCGGACGGACGGACGAACGGACGGACAAACGGACGGACGAACGGACGGAACGTTGGACGGAACGACGGACGGAACGACGGACGGAACGACGGACGGAACGACGGACAGAACGACGGACGAAACGACGGACGGAACGACGGACGGAACGACGGACGAAACGACGGACGAAACGACGGACGGATGGACGGGCGGACGGGCACACGGACGTGTTGAAAAAAAAACGGTATCAGGGGACCCCAAAGAATGTATTTCCGATGAAATCTCGAAATCGATTGTCCGCAGCATTACATAACTTTCTCTTTACGCCATATATAAGTACGTAAACGGGAAAGTAAAAACTATTATTTCAAAGTCAAACGAAGATACTGAAATTTTGAATTTGTGATGTTTGGACATTTCACTGTAACCCTGAAATACCTAAATCAATTTTGAGAATCTGTATTTTATTTTGGCCTTGTCGTGTATAGTCAACATTTGACATAAAGAAACAATAATGCTAGTCCCCAGAAGCTCTTTATGAGCGGAGTCGACTGGATTATGGCCGCAACTAATCATCGAACTACGTGTCTTGCACATTCGCAGCTGTATTTACGGTATTTTACATCTTAACACTGAATTGTTCATTCCAACATACAACATGCTTCGAAAATGGCATTTAATCGATAGCTCTACAACTAGAGCATTGTTGAGAAAGAGCACAATCTCAATAACAATTTTCAGGGAGTGCAATTCACATCAGTTCGCGTCGGAGCCGTTCAGTGTATGAATAAACAAATCAGCCTTCGCCCACGCCAACAGAGGTTCGCACACCTTCGCAGATACACGTCAAACACCTCCCCGGTCGCAGGTCTCTACAAGAAAACGTGCGGCAGTGACGCTGACGCAGCCAGGCTCCAAATCGCGGCCCGGAAACTTGGCGCTTGTCTCAAACACGCGTAATGCAGTCGTGCGCTAGTTTCGCCAGCGTCATTGTCCCCGCGACGTGCGCACCGCCCTCTTTACCCCCGAGCGGTGAGGGGCGGCGGGTGGGCGGAGGGGGCGGGGAGGGGAGGAGCGGGGAGAGGCGAGGAGGGGCGGGTAGGAGTGGGGCGGAGAGGGGAGGGGAGGGGGGGCGGTTGAGTAGGTGGGAGGGCGCGTTCCAGACGCACTACGCGTATAATTTCCCCGCCCCGCGCTCGCCTCGGCACCGCGCACGGAGTATGATATTGAGTTATGAAACTCGTTCCGGAGAAACGCATCGAGCCACGCAGCCTGCCGGTGGCAGCGCGGATACGACGCAAATGAGGCGCCCCCCCCCCCCCCCGAAAGAGTGTTATAGGCCAGGGCGTCCCGCCGCCTTGCCGCGTCTCACCCTTCTGGGCGCCTCCTCTCCTCTCCTCTCCCCTTCCCCCTCCCGCGCGCACAACACAAACACTCCCGCCGCCCTTTCCGCCTCTTGTCACGCGCGGGAGACGGGGAATGCAAAAGATTCTTTGCTGCATGCGGTTTGTTCCACGCGACGCGAACTTCCTCCTCCACCACCACCACCACTTCATATTCGAGGAACTACTACGAAAATATCTGCCACTTTTTTCTTTAGTATATGAAATACGTATAGATAATGAACAAAACAAGTATTTTTCTGCAATTCTTTGAAGAAAAATCCCAAGACTCAAAATGGATTTGTATGAAAAATTAACTATTGATTGAAATGGAGGATCAAGTGAGAGGGGAGATCTATTGTTCGCACATTGGAACATAAACTGTTCTATATCAATGTGAAATGAAATTTAACGACTATCCCACTCATGCAATAGTCCAACTAATAGCGTTACATGTAGTGTGCACCAGTCTAGGCGGTGTATCCCCCTCCCCCAAACAGAAACTGCTTTTGCTAACTACCTTCTTCCTGCTGGCCAGCCACACGGTGTTATACATCAATTGAAGCGCTGTCGTGTACACTTAAACGGAAAACACTATAAAAATTATATGTGGCGCATTCTGAAACTTTTCGAATGTCATTCATAAAATAGTCTAATTACATATCACTCGTATGGAAATTCACAGATAAGTTCTCCCTACGCGAATCCCGATTTCATTGGAAATATCCAATGCCATCGTGGTGTTACCTTTTTGTCAAAGAATATTTAAGTGTCTGCCTGAAAATTGTTCTCAACACATGTTGAGTTTAAAAATCAAGCACCAACTGATAAAATGATTATAATCATGAATAAGAACATGTCACTGATATCCACGGGTTCCTTCATATGAATAAAGTATAAGGGCTTCGCACTAGCAACCCTTCACATTTTGCAATACATCAACTTTTTAAATAAATTACGACATAGATTTGGGTCCAATAAGAATTAGAGCGGTAATTGTTTGAAAAATTGAAGTGATATGTAGCGAAAAATATTCAAAATTTAAGTGGGTAACGTCATTACTGTGTACATTTTCAACATTTACGACATCAAGATGTATATAATTCATACTCTTTGGGAATAATACTCAAGTGATTTAGAAATGAAAAAAGTGACCAAACCTAAGAAAATTCCTGACTTCTTACACAAAATCTTATTATTTACAGTCCTCGTGCGACAATGGTCACATTTATTTGATATTACCAACATAAGAAGGGAAATTTTTGTTTTCAATTGGTAAAAATTCAGGTAAAGGAATTAAAATAAAAGGCTCCTCAAAGAGACAACCGCTTTGTGCAAACACGAACAAAACTCTTTTTTCTCCCTTTTGTCTGAACGAATACGCTTAGAAGGAATACGCTATAAATACGCTTAGAGGTCCTTCACCATCATAATAGTAAGAATGAGAAAATGAACATGCAGGGTAGATAACTTCATGACGCTGGAATAAGTTAGGTGACACCTCTGCAAAACCGTGTTAATCAGATACTGCCTGTATTTAACGCTGAAACTCCATCACTTACATAATACGTTCAGATAGAATAGATGTGTTGACTGCATTCGTTATTAGAACTTTCAACGAAAGTCAGTAATTGAAATTCGCAATATTGTTCCCTTCATACATTCTCTGTAATACATTACAATGGATTTGTAAGCAACAGGTACTCTAAACTAGAAAAAAAACTATGAAAAGAAATTCTAAATTTCAAAGAGCATTATTCTTCAGTCAGGTTTGTTGCAAGTAATCCATTCTGTTCAGTGAAAAAAAAAAATAAAATAAATATTTGAAAATTTCCGAGAACTGGTGAAAAATAAAATTATAAGACATCGTAATTACGCTGATGACCTGGTCATTCCAGTCAGAGATGATAACGTGCTGCAAAGAGGACTCTATGAACTCTGAAACACCACGGAGAAATTCAAATTAACTATCCCGCAAGGGAAAAAACTTCCGAAGAAAAATGAACTTTGAGATGGAGAATCGAGGAAATTAAAATTATAAAAAAGTGTATAGTTTTATTTCCCTAACCTGTCAGATGTACAGGGAAAAGAGACATCTGCCGTAAAATAGAACGAATAATTGTGTGGTGCAATCAAACGAAATTTGAAGATTAAAACTACAAAAAACTCTTAAGAGAAGTTGTATGAGACCATGACAGTTCATCAGCATTACATGGAAGTGAAACACTGACAATGACAACCAGAAACTAGAAGAATACAAATTGCAGAAATGTACTTTCTAAGACGCTTTGCTGAGGTATTACAACAAGACCATTTGATAAATCGAGTATATATATACTGTAAGCAAACAGTTTTCTTGTCAGCACTGAAAACCAAAATAATTGATAAAACCACGAACAAAAATATAAATTCAAAGAATTTCCAAGTTCATTATGAACTATAAATCCAGAAAAGATAAAATTAAATAATATTGGGGCAGTTTTCGAGAAATAATTGTTTAGAAATTGCCTATAATTCACCCCAAATAAAGCGAAAAATATTCATATTTTCGAAAAATTATGTATGACCTTATTTCAAGATCTGTTCTTCAACAACAGACTTTAAAAAAACTACTATATTTTATAGATTTCAATGAAAATGAGACCACCGCCATTTTTAAGCAATTCAGGGACAAATTTATCAAAAAATTTGGAGACATTCTTGAGAAAATTTTGAAAATGTTGAGGCTTCATATAAAGAAACATCCAAAATCAAAATATCCGCTTCAAACTCGCAGGGTCTTCAGTTTGTTTCAATCGATAAAAATATCAATTTTGGAGAAAATCTCTACACCGTTTAGGCGCGAGCGTTCACCTACACATGTTTGTCCGATAATGGATTTTTCGGTATCAAGAACCCACAAAACATAGATTCTTCCTTCCCTACGCAACGTGTTGGCGGAAGTCATTTACTACAAATAGGAAAAAGATTTATCCACTTTTTCGTTACCAGGGCTCGGGAATTAATTTTTCTGTCGTAAAATTGACGATTTCCGGCACACTAATCCAATACCCCTTTTTCTTACAACTTTAGACGAGAAAGTGAAAACAAAGGTAAGCAGAATAATTTCAATGCAGACAACAATTTTCCATGCAAAAGCACAGAAAAATAATACTACGAATTCATTTTTTTAAGCTCATTCAATAATTCATCATTACAACTCTAATACCACTCAATGAAAACGATCATAATCGTCAATCATTACCATTAGCAACAAAAACCCAAATCGAAAAATAGTGGAAATATTATTTCTGTGCAATTTATCCTCTACAAATCCAAATATTTTATTTTTCTAACGACATAGAATATTTATCCGGTGCCTCACAAACTACCGGCAATTCAATGTTTCAGTTATGTGCCGGTTGCATGCCTGGGAAGGTGAAAACGGCTCCATCTCTGATAGGTTCCTCAAACCGTGCGCCAAGTTGCGTGAGACCCACACGAAGATTTCCATCCCGTTCGAACTGATTAATATGCAGATATCACGATGGCGCACACGCAGCGTTAAGTCGTGTTGAAATGAGTTTGCGTATGGATTTAAGAGAACTTCATGACTTGGGAATAAGCTTAATGTCATCTGCCTGTTATGTTTTCTGGGTAATAGACACGTGCCTGTCCCTGAAGTTCGTTAACGTAAACAAAACACTCAATTAAATCTGATTAGCTGAGGATTACCTCGAACTCTGCCATGAAAGTAGCTTTTAATTAGGGATAATTATTGGGTTTCAATGGAAAGCGCCTACATCAGTGCTCCCTGAATTTTACAGAAAGATGTGCAATTGTATGGGGGTTATTAATCCTCCGGCTACTAAATAGCGCATACTCGAATGTAATTGAGTACAGAAATACTAAAGTACAGAAATAATACTAATTTCACACAATAAAATTACGTTTTAAATTTACATTGATTTTATTACATATATTTTATATATTTTACATTTTAACACTTTTTATTATTTTTTTGTTGTTGTTATTTAACGTCGCATCAACTTCTAAGTCATTAGTGACAACTATTGCTTGTAACGGCATGGTAACTGTGAGGATGACACGATATAATGATGATAAGAGGTGAAAGGACGAACACAATACAACCATGCCCAAGGCGGGACTCTAACCCACGATCCTTCGTTCCCAAGATCGCTACGGCACTACTTAGCGATCTCGGTCACCGGATCGACTCTTTTTATTCTTCTAACATTTACTAATATCAATTACGACCACTTCCTACATTGATGTCAATTAGGAGTATTACAAAATAATGTGAAGCAGAGGAAAGGACACAATTACCTTATCCATTTGAGAGGATATACCAAAAAACATTCTCAAAAAAGTCATAATCATAAACGAGTTATACAGAATGAAACTCGCGTGTTCCATAGGCACGCGGATAGTGATTTTGTCAGACAGAATGATTTACACTACCCAAAGCAAAATGTTGTCCGAAGTGTATTTCTACTTAAAACGTTTACAACACAATCTAGCACAGCTATAATTTCTCATAAAGGAAAAAAATGTCACAATCTGCAGAGGTCCGTGAATCGCACTACTTCACGAGTCAGAACGGCTTCCAACGCCCGTCAAAGTTCACACGCGTCTCTCTCCCACGCGCAAGGCAGGAAGGGAGGGGGATCCCGGTTGTCGCCAGCGGTAATCGGAAAAACATTTTCCCCCACGCGGCAGCTTCCTCTCGATTTCGAAATTCGACTGCGCGCGAACGTGCCTCCCAACTTCCCGGCGAGCAACACATCACCATAAAATTAATTTTATTTAGAGCTATTCCCCGCTCTCAAACTTGAAGAAGAGGGCGGGGCAGAGAAAAAGTCAAGAAATATTCAATACAAGAATCAGACGTCCATGCGGGCTCAAGAGGCCGAAGAATTCAAGCCTCCCCGAGGGTTACGCTCTCCCCAAAAGACGAGCATCGCGGATTTCTTTTTCCACTCCATTTGAATAGCGCGCTGTTGAGTGGCGAGCTCCGCCGACCCCAGCCTGGAGGAGTAAGCCTCCGCCTCCGCCTCCGCCTCCGCCTCCGCCGCCGCCGCCGCCGCCGCCGCCGCCGCCGCCGCTGCTGCTGCTGCTGCTGCTGCTGCTGCTCGAGCAGAGCGAGTGGGAGGGATGTGGGTGGAGGTGGCTGCGATGGGGGAAGGGGCGGCGATGCTCGGTCGAGGAGGTGGCGGCGGCGGCAAGGCCACACAGTGGTACGGGCCTAAGTATATTCGCGAAAACTGAAAGTTCATTTTGAGACAGGAAGCTTCGCAGAAAAAGCTCTCGGAAAAACGGCTCCATAAAGAACAAAGCACTATAAGTATTTGCATGAGATATCCTGCACGTAGTTTTCACATACAATCATTTCCATGTTTCTTTCTTAAGCATGCACTTGTCAGGATAACTCTGAACACGAAAAGGCAAAATTTGATACTTAAAAACGTTGTAAAGGGCATATATAATAAATTGTAGATAAAATATTTCCCGACTGTTTAACCTTTTTATTAAAAAATGGGCATATGAAAGTATTTTGTTGATAATAAAATATCAAAATGCAGATAATTTTGTAAAACGGTAAGAAGTACGCTAATTACTCGAGTAATTGGACAACAATAACGGCAATGACTTTGATCTTTGTCGATGGAAATATCAGCTGACGACGTGATCAAAAGTTAATAATTTCAGAACATCACCTTTTTCGACGCTTACGAAACAATACCTCGTATACCTTTGTATCAAATAAAATTACATAATGACATTGACTCTACAATATACGATACAAAAAAGATTTAATTTACTTACAATAGTATTTTCGCGTTGAAAAAAAAAAACAAATAAAAAGATATAAATTTGTGTTTACATCATACGGAAGACTGAATACATTAATTTTAGTCTCTAGTAAAATCAAAGTTTTGGTGACGCAAGGTATTGTTTCTTAAGCGTCGTATTTTCATAGTACTCTCGTTTTCTCAAGGTATGTTTCGTATGTATAAACAAGCATTAATAAATTCGCAATAGTAAAAGGAAATGGATATTTCTTGTATTAATAAAAGATTGTCCGCTGAAAGTAGTACACGAAAGTAGAACGGTAAATGGCAATAATAGGAAGCGTCGATGAAGAATAATGACGTTGAATGATATAATAGATATGCATGGTGGAGCAGTGGACAGAACAAAAGGAGGGTAAAAATACCCGAGATAACGTAAAACTGTAAAAAAAATGCTGAACACTAATGTTAAGTGTGAATTAATTGTGATTAAGAAATAAATTTAATGTATACGCATTTAATGTCTTTTTAATGTTATGTACATAACTATATTGTAATACTAACGAATTTAGCATTTCAGGAACATCAGAAATCGGTTCATCTCCCACAATTATTTTCCACCGAACACCAATTAAATAGTTGAGCGAGCGCATCACAACTTCGCATGAATCAGATCGAGTGTTTCTAGAGACGAAGAGCGCGAACAATGGGAAAACCAGCCACTGTACGTGGGCGACTGTAGCAATGAAGCAGCGTGGGCGAGCAGTGGAAGCGCGTCGAGAAGACAGCGAGTGAAGGGAGAGAAACGGCAGTCCGCCACTGCGAGGACAACGCGCCGGAGGCAGTGCCAGCAACAGCGGCCAGCGTTGCCAATTCAAACCAAATGAGCCATAACAACACAGACTTTCTCACATTATTTGTAACTTATGCAATTTTCGAAAAAGAAATAGAAAAGTTCTATAAAGATCTTCTAGTTTTAGAAAGGTTAAACGAAAATAAGACCTACGCCATTTTTTTAAAGTCCTCTTCGAGTTCAAAATTTAATCTATATTTTGTCATATTAAAGAAAATTTTGAAAATGTGGATATGGATTAATGTAAAATACCGTGAAGAATCAAAATATCTGTGTCAAATTCGCACAGCCTCGAGTTTGACCAGATCGTTTGTGGGATGTCAATTCTGGAGAAAATTGTCTGAACGTTAGCGTTGACCACAGTCGGAGATAAGGACAGACAGAGACGTTTTGCCGCAAACCAATTTTACTTTTACTATGTAGTATCGATAATTACGTATTTATGTAGTAAAGAGAAAGTTTTGTTGCACTGCAGCAGAAAGTGACGATTGTTCGTCAGAAAAACTCGTATTGTGGGACCCTGATATCGAAAATACGTATAAACGTATACGTTAATACGTACGTATACGTATTAACTTCCCGTATCTAATCAACAACGTCCACCATCCAGCAGCATTACAATACTTTCCCTTTAGTACGTAAGTTTGTATTAGGGATAGATTTTATAATTGAAAAAGATCGTGGATCGTACCCCCAAAACAACACACAAATACTTTAACTCAGGACTAAGTTAGAAGATCACATTGCTTTACCTTTCGTAATTATCATCTTACTCCTAAATGTCACACATAGAGCTAATACCAACAATAACATTTTAGCTAGACACCAACTCTTTTTAAGCAATATAAGCAGCATATGGAATTGTGGGATGAATACATTTTGTCCGCCTGGCGTTGTCCACTGCTACAGCCTACCAACTAATCGGAACGCTGCATTTAAATTCCATTATTACAAGTTATGGTCGCCTTCATCTAAACGTAAATATGGAAATTCAGATTGATCGGGTGATAACATTGAAGACATTACTTCGTATTATTGAAAAATATTTTTATCATGAATTTACATAGATTTAAATGAACAAATTAAAAAGTGTTAAAACATCAGATTTGGCACCAGGGAAAAGTAGGGGGGGGGGGGGAAACCCACTAGGAATCTGACTTGATACTAAATAAGAACACTTGGTAATAAATGAAAACACCAGGTCTATTGTGAAAGGCACCAAATTGGCAACACTGGTGGCCAGTCGAGTTAGCGTAGCCACTAACCAAATATCCGGTTTCCATGAGGCGGGCAGTTGCAGCGGGCACGAGCTATTCCTTCCTGCGATGGTGGTCCCCCCCCCCCCGCCCTCACCGCGCGGCCAGCTCACGGCACCGTTGCCATAGCCGGGCTACAGAGATATGGCCGAGTGACAAATTTCACTTCACAAATCACGCGATCTCGAACACGCAACCCCTGCTCACATTTCGGGACCTCGAAAGGAAGTTGCGAAGAGTGCTCCCTGGACATAACTGCTGCCCGTCCACGCCAGGAAAACGCCCGAGTGAGCGCAGACCGTATTCGATTTCTGTTGTTTTTCGTTCGAGCTTATAGCTTACTCTTCCCGCTGTCAGAGAGTAATCCGAGTGAATTTAACTGGCAGGTTAAATTATATTTAAAACGTTACTAACTAAAACTTCATAGATTATCCGATTGATCCGCTTTATAGATTATCCGTTTGAGTACACATTCAACATGGGTCTTTATTTCGCTTTTCTGGCATCAAATTAGCAAATGAGTCGGACTTGCAGCGTCTCATTACACTCTGTAAAAAATTACGATTACTCATTCTTGTACGAATCTAACATCAAATAATCGAAAGTATCGCACTTACCACTGACAATTCTTTCGCCTATTGTTATTTGAATAGTTCAATTTTCTCAGTTCCAATTCAATTTCAGTAAAATTTGTGTTTTCTCTCGGAAACTGATAGCTTCACTGTTTCCTTGAAAGCCATTGATACATTAAAAACGCGATGGCTACAAAAATAAACGGATCGATAGGTCATGTTAATTTTTAGGATAAAATAATTAGAACTAAAGAAAGATAACAAATAGATTAATCACATTTCAGCATCATCCATTATTTTTATACGTGCATGTTACATGCATATGCGATTCTGTTTATTTCATTCCGGGGTTCACAGACGATTGTTATACTAGTAACCAAATTATTCGAAGTGGAAATAAAACAGGTCACTAGCGCCTTGCATAAAACATTTGTTAAAGGAAGGTGAACAAAATATATGGTTAATATTATTAACGGTATATCCTGAAGCATTAAAAAAGTTAGCAGCCATATACGGAGTGTTGCATACAAGTACCTTTCTTGTAATTAAGGAAATATAAGAAAAGTACTCTCTCAATGGAACTGCTGTTTTAGGTATGTTTGCAAATGCCCCAATCAATAATGAAAATAATTGTTTGTGGTCTTTTAACTAGTAGCATTATTCCACAGTACTGGAGATTTGTACTAAGAGAGTAAAGTTTCGCAACAGCTCAATTGCTGCTACCATAAAGTTGGGTTTATGTTGGAGCTAATGGATAGTCATGTGTACCAACATGAATTATTTTGTCAAGACGGATAACAGGGAGAATCTGGAGAATGTAACCCAACTATTCCATTTGGGACCTCATCCCAAATGTAACAGATATCTAGGATTATAGTCACAAGTTTTTTTATTATTCAAGTGTGACGTATGTGAGTTTAGTTACTTATTCAAGTGTGACGTATGTGAATATAAGAAATAATGTTTACAGGTTATAACAAATTATTATCAGAGAACAGAATGGAGAGAAAGCACTACAATAACAGTGCTATATCAGCGTAGGTGGATGAAGCAGTAATGAAAAAATGCCTTTCTCAGATCTCCCTAGTGTTTAGTAATAATGAAACATTCGCCACCTACATAATGAGGGCTGCGTTTATCTGTCTTGCTCCAACTGAGGAATACAGAGAAAAATGAAAAAAGCTCCGCAAAATGAAAAAAAAATCTACCGGAGAGCCTTTAGTAACTTGATCAACTGGAGCGGACGGAGTTGGGGGAAATGCTGAAAGATCCGGAAGAGGCAACAGGCAGAAAAGAACGACGTGACCGCGACCGGGCCAACAAAAGGAATTTGAATGAATACAGCAGATTCAATGAAGTAAAAATGCTACCACGCAAAGAAATCCGTCAGCTGATAATTGAAAGCTTTCCACGCAGTCACACAAAATGCTCGTACGTGAAGAAATTGGCGACGATAATAGATTTTTAATACTCAAATGAAACTCGTAAAATACCATTGTGTATTTTTAGTGAGAGGCAATTTCTTGGATTAGATGAAATAAAAAGGGTCAATATTTTATTGACATAAACGTTAGCAACTTCATTCGGTAATGTGATTTTATAACATCGTACATTTAGAATCATTAAGTAAATAAAACAGACTGAATTAATTTTAAAATATTCAATTTATTCATCAAATTATGAATCACTTCCACAATGCATTTGTAAATAATTCTAAGCGTTTCATATAATCTGATCATATACAGTGTATTTGGAACCACATACACAAGTTGAAAATTATATGTTACGCTTTTTACTTAATACTATTTTACAATGGATAGATTTCTTTACAAAAATATGTAAGATCGGAAAATTGAAGAACAATTACGATTACGAAGTTAAGACCAAACGATTTAGGAGTCAAGACTGAGCACAAAATGAAAAAGAATCTACAAAATATCTGTCGCAAGTTTCTCCGCTTATAACTTTTTTCTTAAGGTTGAATTCTACCCAATAATTACATTGAAATTAGATTAGGTAATTAAAAAGACGAAGTTAACAAATCAAAATATGAAATAATTCTGAAAAGAAATTATCACAAAAAATTGAAAAACTCAGGAGGCTAACAACCATAAAATAAATCAAAAAGCAATAACTTGGTGGAGTGATAGCGGGCGTTAAGAACCACCTTTTAATATCTTTGATAAGTGATAATACACGAAAGCACAGTGGAATTAGTCGCAACCTGTATCGATTCCACATGAAAAATTCCCGCCAACACAATTTATAGTACCTAAACACTTTTTATTCAGCTATGTGCCACCATAATGCTTCACGTGTTTTATAGCTATTTGTTACTAGCGTGTAACTTACTACAGTATTTCAACGTATCACAACATCAGTGCCTACCATATGATTATTGCAATGGCACAAACCAAATAAAAAGGTTACATTACAGCATTCACACATGGACAATTAATGGCTGTGAATAAAGAGCTCACGAGTGAAACGTTTGGAAAGAAATCGCTCACACCAAATATTTCCGGCATATCACGAAGTAAATCGTACGTAACAAATCGTCTTTTCGTGTACGCTGCGAACTGCTTTTTCACGCCGATTTCCATTCCCTTGACTACAGCACCAAAAAGGTGAGGCGCAACTTTACATCCCTTCATCATTCCTTTTTATTTCAAAAAAATACCGTGGAAAGCAGTATGCGATGTACTCTTTCTCTTTAGAACACGCAAGAAGCAACTCAAAAAGAACATCCTGGCGTACAAGTGCGAGTGGTTACATCTCTGCTCATTACAGACGCCACTTCAGACACGAACTAAACACTCGCGCCCGCGCACGGTCCCGTGCAAAAATTGAGCTGCTAAGTAGTGAAAGTAATTAAAACCGCAGTTCCCTTTTACAGCCCGATCGTCAATCAAAAAATTTCCCTCTCCCACCGCCAATTGTAGCAAGCGCATACGCAACGATTCGAAGTTTCAATAGAATTCATATTCACAAATGCAACCGCTGATATGGTGTAACAGCTTTACGATTCTCTCGGCTACCAGTCGGAGGGGTGGAACGCAAGCACGCGCAAGGGCAGGCGATTGGAGCGGGAGGAGGGGGGTGCTGCCTCTCACGGGGAGGATGGTGGAGGATGAATGTCGAGACACAGCGGAAAAGAGGAAAATAACCCAACTTACATTGCATCCGCCCATATTAAAATCGGATTCAATTTCCATTCGTTGTGTAGCGCCCCTTCAGCGTACCTCAAACGAAGTAAGGATTTAATACTTCACATGGGACAACATTAATAAAGTAAATTAAATACCCCCTAATACAAGCAACAAAAGACTCGTTAATCTGATTACAAAAATCACGTACTCACCTAAGAGTACGCACTACAGTTAATTTCCACGTTCTGAAAAAAACATTTTACAGCGAACATCACACTACACACTGCCGGCGCGCGTGGAGCACCGAGAACGATGATAATTCGCGCGCTTATGGGCCAGTTGCCGGCGGCGGCGGCGGCGCCCGTCGGGCAGCTGGACAGGCTCGTTGGCGGGGGGGGGGGGGGAGCTGGGGGGCGGGGGCGGCGGCTCTGAAGAGGGGATGGATGCCCGGAGAAGGGGGACACGCCGCCGGGCAGCGGATGTAAACGCCGACGGATGCTCGACGTTTAAAATAATGAATCGTGCGATGTAGAATTGGCTCAACAGAATATATGAGTGGAGGCGAAACAAACGGCTGGCTAGACGCTGCCCCGCCGCTATCGCTCGTAATTATTATTTATCGTAGTTCTGAACATGGAGAAAAATCGAGGAAGTTGTGTACACGGCAGACACGCCGCGAATATAAAATGCCCACAAAAGAAAGGCCGGCAGGGGAGGGAGGCTGGGGAGGGGAGGGATAAAACCCGGACCAACGCAGTTGCACAAAGCGAATACCACTACACCGTTACGCATCAGTCAAAGGTAATTTTGCGCGAGCGAATCGCGGGGATAAATCGACCGACGGATCGGCGGGCCGATAGCGATGAAGATCTAGCTTGCAATTAACCCTATGTGAGGTATTATGATGCCGCTGCAACCACTGGGATGCCGGTAAATGTATTTCGAAATATCGCAACAGCGGTGGCGCAACGCGCAAAGTCGGAGTGATTCCGTCCGCGTTTTTGCCACGGGAAGTCGATGGGGTGGCAGGGAGGGGGGGGCGGCATCGCGCACGCGGGCGGGTCCTCACGCTCTGCCGCCAACCATACAGAGCCATGCTCGGCCGCAGGCCCGCGGCTGTGGATTCCGACCTGCCCTTCGGAAAACTTCCCGGGTCATTTTTCTCCTCGCGCGTCCTCTGCGTAGTGACATATGTCAGTTGGGAGTAAAAGGAGGTAGCGTTCAGTGCATAGGTTATTGCTGACAATATGCACACGTGGAAAATCACGGTTCATTAATGTGAAGCGTAAAATACTTGAGATGGATATAGAAAATGAATTAGAGAACTATAAACCAATTCCAGTTTTAATGTTCAAAGCTGATTGTTTATGAATTTTAATAATTTCACGTTTAAGTAAAATAGAATGTGATTTGTCTAAATTTCGATGAACAGGTGACGCTCATGGGGGAATTCCTAGTTTGTTTTTTTTATTTACACCAAATGACTATTCAAATTCAGATTCTTTTTTCAAAACCTTTTTCTGGTACATAGATCATTTTGCATGTGTTCGTGTTGGTTATCAATGCCTCCATACTTCCATCAGTATTTGTTTGTCTGCACGTACATAGTAACATTGCAATGGAATAATATCTGTTAGGTTGTTACAGTGAATATCTATTTTGAGTAATACAGCGAGGTAACTATAATATTCCGTCAAATATTACTGGTAATCTAAGTGTTCTTTTGTTGTGAAAGAGCTTATGGGTTCATGAAGATGAGGTTTCCAGGGAATAATTTACGTATGTTATGCAAGTAAATAAACATATGACAAGCTGGGGTGGATTATTATTTCAACAAACACAATTTCACTGCACAAAATATATGCATAAAGAAATTGTTCTTGAATACTATTTGTGTCACGTAATAATGTTATGTCGTTTAGTATTCTCGTGACATCAGAGAATTAAGAGGTGAGTTTACCTATGTACAAATAAAACTGTCTAGATCTACATCCATTATTTCATGGTTTTCAGCATGTTTACTTAAACAAAATATTTTACCGAAAATACTCCTTTGTACTTTCAGATATAACATTAATGAGGCGGTGAAATAATCTCTATTAGATGAAACGTGCGTCTAAGCGAATGACAGGGGAGATCTCATTAAATCATTTCAATTGAACAATTAAACATGGATCAGACATTGATGAAGTTTATCCCAAATAAGGAAGAGAGTTACAGCAACCAATTTTGGGAAAACACGAAGTTTAGAAACGAACGTGGCAAAAGGCAACATGGCAAAACTGAGATTTGTATTATTTAACACTCGCGATTCTCAAATGATTCATACCGATTGAAGTCAAGCGTATCAATTTATTGCGATTCACTATTTACATTAAAATATAACAGTATATAAGTATTTCTATATTCAGTCATGGAAAATACCGATTGTAATTCGTTCAGTTTCAACAAAATCAGATATGTAACGAATTTCTTATAAACGGATAAAACGTAGACAGTATTGCTGTAACTACTGTGTGTTAACCACAAATTATTAATTTCTCTTAACAAAAATTTCAATAATAAAGCCCCATAGTAAAAACTAAAATGTATAAGTCAAAATTAGAAATATCCGAGTGTGCTAAGGTAAACTAAATTTAACAGCAAAGAGTTTAACCAGTTTTAATTGAAACGAAGTAGTTAACAGGAATCCAATAGCCTTTCAACAGAGCATTTTTCGGCACTGGCCCATGAGTAGGTATTAACCGCACTTCTGAATTTCCATCGGTTTTCCAGTACACGAGATGAACATCCAGAGCATTACTAAAGAGAAAATTGTTCTGACACCTTTTCTTTACAAACGACAAATAGCGACCAGTATAAAATTTTTAGTACTTCAATTATGCATGCCAATGACATCACTAAAATAACACATAAAGAAAAAACCCTTATATGCATTTTTTCAGCTTTCCATCTTTGGTAGCAACCTTGTGAAAGTCCCATTTTTTATCCTTACTAAAATTTGAAACTACACCTTTGCTCTGTCCACAACAGAAATTTGAATATGACATTGCTTTCTTCAACTAACAAATGTGAGGCATTTAAGTTTAATTTTCCTTGCTTGTTTGCACAAATTTCAGAGGAATCAGCAATGTTCTTTCTCCTTTTCGCCTCCTTCGGCAGAGTTCTCAGTTCCTCGTTTTATCATATAAAGCCTACAAAGTCTTCATTATCTATAGTGTGACACACTGGAAATATTTCCTGTTAAAACACTTTTGATACTACATTTTAGGCAAAACAGGTTCTAACAATCTGTCAACAAATAAGATATCAGTTAAATCTATTTTTCCTTAGTTGGACAAAGTTTGATAATTCTACTTGTGACTAATACATGCTACTTTTCATAAACTAGCTTCGTTAAATTGAGTTTCGCAAGGAAATAACATATTTCGAATTATGCCAGAAAATCAACTTTGTAGCAGATCCTAGGAAGGATGAAAGGGCGGCAATGGGAGCAATGCCTCCATACGAAAGCCCGAATTTGTGGTAATACTACTCAATTTATTCACAATAATTACACACATTAATTGCACCACAATCGGAGGAATATTCTCATTACAAATAAACATTTTCTTACTTAAATCTACTTAAAACAATATTCCTCCTAAAATAAGTGAAAGTGAGTGGTTGTTATCTGGAACTTCTTCTCACCCCCGAAATACTTTTTGGATCTGCCCCTGTGAAATTTGACCTTTAATTGTCAAGTGCTCTGCGGAAAAATCAAATTTAATCCTAATATGACTTGAGAAACACTGCATTAGAAGCATTTGACAAGGTGAAATGATAATTGTGGATTTAAGTTTATAATGGAAAGAAAATTAATAAGAAGAGTTTTTGATGAATTCCGTCTTTTTATTAAATATTTTTAAAACGTGTAGTTACGACCGCGTTGGTTATAATCCTCGGATAAATATAATGAAATTGTTTTATTTTAAATATTGAAATTTCGCAATAATAAAACAATAAAATACTGAAGTAAAAGTTAGGATACTGAAGATGTTACTCCGGATGAATACTCTAGTATTGCGAGAATATGCTTTGAAACAATATTTACGTAATGCATACACAAGAGTAAACAAAGGAGATGAGATATAACAGTTGCTGTCAACCGGCTTTTTTAAACGGATGCGTTTTATCAATGAGACCCAGAGCAATTAATAATAGTATATGGGTGATAGCGAGCTACATTCATGTTATTGATTCTCACAGTGATGAAATGAAGAAATAGTATGAAAAAATCAGTATATTGGATCGTAAGTTTGAGATTACTTAGCTTATGTAAATTCAGTATTTAAACACCTCGAGGTAATCATCCTTCGGTTGACGAGAGAGATGCACCAGAAAAACAAGCGAGTAGCGTGTGTTATTATGAGAAGAGTGTTCTGCCGTCTGACCTTTATGAATACAAATACGTATCAGTCGTATGTGCACAATTAATCCGCATGCTCTAGATAATGTTAGAGTTTATATCGTATACGACAGCGACACGCGACTTAATTGAAACACAGCAATCATCCAAATAAAAACATTGAATATTTGTTCGCAACAGAACGCGGCGAGTATAAATGTCCAACTCATCCTCCCACAATATGGAAAACAGTTGGCAGTCACTCGAAAATGAAAAGAAAATCGCGATGTCACTAAGCAATTCATAGGTTTACAAGTCGCGATGACATTTATATGACAGTGACATGCAGTGGCACAAGAAAGCAACACAGCTTCAAATACGACACGTACGTCACATTTTACTCGCTGAAAAACGTGCGAGAACTGAACTTACGATAAAGGGATGCAACATACACGTCAACAACGCGTTTGAAAAACTGCCGGTTGTGAGTTTCTGGGTTTCGACGAGAAGTCACTTGCCATGGGAGAACTGTCATGTGATAAAAAGATGCGATTCGAGCATTGTCGATGCGCAAATTTTACTTTAAAAATGACTTGGGTATAAAAACCACCACTATATCATAATAAATGTTTCACTCGCTTGATAACTTCATGTTGACACAAGTGAACTGAACTGTTACAGTATTTTAATTGCTTTTTCTTTCCATGCTCTCTGAAATGTTACCTACAACGTTAGTATATACGATTTTACAGTTTAGAAGATACATTCCAACAGTTGAAATATCTGATCATAAAGTTTTGTGACGTTCTATAAACGTAAAACATTGCTGATCACGAACCTTTCTTCTGCACTACGTCATCTGCGTTAACCAAAATAATTAAAATATTCCATTTCAAACCATTCGTGACTGTGAATCACAGGTGTGGGAGAGTCAAGCCTTTCTTGTTTTATTTGGCAATGTCGCAGGGGAAAGTGGTATTACAAAACGAAGAGAAAAAAATGTAATGAAAAAATGCGCACAAGGCCAGAAAGAGTAAGGGTTACAAAATCATGAAAATGAAAACAAACAGAAAAGATAATGGTATTACACTTCGGGAAAACGAAAGTAATGCATGCAAACAAATTCTTTCTAACTTTGGGGTCGCGCCAAGACGAAAGGATTGCAGTTCCCATTACGAGCTGCCTTCTTCAAATGGAAGAATAAATGGGTGAATGAGTAAGATAAAAGTTGTTAGATATTATTCTTACCGAGAAGAGATTAGAATCTTAATTAATGTAATACAATCAACGGCGTACCTAACGAGTGGAACGATATTACAAACACTGACGAGTATAAATAAAACTTAATACAGATATTCTAAACTTATGAATGTCCTGTTAATCCACTAACAGCTGCTATTGCCGGATTTCGATAAAAACAATTGATTTGTTGGTTGTCAACAAAGTGTATGAAAATTGAACGTATTAATAAGCAAACGCAGGGGAAAGTTACATGCGCTTCCTGCCCAGCACTACCGCCGAACACAAAATAGAAAACATTTAAGTGTTTCAAAAATGTGTATTCTAGAGAATAGGGTGCTTAACGTTCATTATATTTTGTTACAGGCATCAATTAAATACACATGCTCATGAAAAAATACACAGAATCATCGCACGCTACTCTACAAAACACAATACCTCAGGTTCTGAGGATAAAAAATGACTAAGCGTAACATTTTCTACCAACATATCGTTCATGATAACCGAGCAGGAGAGGCAAACAAAAACAAAATCGACATTCGCTGGTTATCTCCAAACAATCATGCGCAAAACTATCGAAGCAATAGATTTTTAGTGCGGTGGGGCACAAGGCTTTGCAAAGGGTAGAGAATGTCGAACCATGGCATGGAACATTTTGGTTTATCGAGGCAGTCGGCGGGCAGGGAGACGGGGCCGGGTGCATTGGGGTGCAAGGGGGCCCGGGCACGTTGCACACCGAACTCCCCGGGGCGACGTGTCCAGGGTGCTGTTTTTTTTACGGTTGCCGCGGGCCCTGCCGCTACCCGAGCGGGACCTGATTCATTGTTTGGGCGAACAGATTGGGCGCCACGTTTCCAGTTTCGGCAGTGCAACTCGCGATACATATTTTTCCAGCCGCACATATTTAGGGAATCGATGCACACATATTTGGAAGTAGCGCGTGTGACCACACGTGCCCAGCGCGGTCGTTCATTTTGGTCCTCACTCTATATCCCTGGAATTCAAGTACACTGTTCTCGTTAATTTTAATTTCTCTTGTTACTTTACTATTTCATTTCCATATTCACTTAAACGTCCGCCCTTTTTAACTTCGCGCGGTGAATTCATGAAGTTTTGAACCGAAAATGATAATCGAAAGGATCATGAATGGAACATATGACAGTGTGAACGATTGAGTGAAATGTTTTCTATAGTAGCTCGGGAGTAAGAACTCTACAATTAACCGGAAAACCTGTTTCTCATCACTGATTCAAATGTAGCGGTTAAATCAGAAAGCAACTTCATAATTACACATAAACTAAAACTAAGTGAAGAGGAATCGGAAATTACTATTTCATACTACTTACATTTTACATCGTAACATCCTAGCGTTAAGTATACAACAGCAAATAATGAATAGGAAGAGCTAAGAAATACACACTTTTATACATTTACCTTCACTGCGCCAATGTGAATAAGCTGCAAACATTTTATCTCTTCCACTAATTTTATTTAATTTACTTGTCTAAATTCTATTTGTAAAGAATACATTCATCGAACTTCACTAATTATGAAAAAATATAATTTAAATTACATTCTCTGCAAGCTGTTCGCGTTTTTACATGCAAAGCAAAAATAATATTATTCCTGATAAATGCTGTTGCGGTTAAGGCGAAAGTCGGAATAAATTAATAAATATATAGAAAAAAGAATAATAAACAAACGTTAAAAAATTAAAATAAATATAAACGGGATGGCTGAAATCAAGCTTTAGATGGGATGGGAAGTTTTCTTGGTTATTAACGACAATCAGCACGTTTTTCCTTCCAAAAGAAATTACTTCAATTTATTTCCATGAAGGGGCAGAGGTCATAATAACGTTTCGTAACATTAAAGTTTAGTTTTGTTTCGTTTCAAAATAACTTTTCTATTAATCACAGCTTCAGGTACTCTTGAGCAGAACCAATACGAAAATTAACTCAAGCAATACCACCGCATATATGGTCTCATGCATTACCGAGAGGATTGGCTCGAGAATTTACAGCTTTAAGTTTGAATACAATGAAGTGTTAGATTATTTTGCTAAATTGATAAATTGGATCCTCATATAAGTATGTTTTCATTTAAACATAACCATGATTCATTTTAAGTTCTGCATTAAAAAAAAAAGTTTCGCCACAATATTTGTACTTAACATTATTAACAAATCCTATTATTATGTAAGGTTTTATTTAATAAAGGCCCAATTTGTGTGGCTTTCATAATGGACAATGTATCTTCATTACATAGGAATATATTTAAATACGTTATACTCAAGTCTTAAAATACTAAAAAGATTTCCAAAGCGTTTTTTTGAATTTTCAGCTTTCCAATACGTTTTACCCACAACCAAAGACGCTACTATAAGTAAAATTCTAGCAAACACGTGTGACAAATAGCATATTTTGAAGAAAAAGCACATCGTAAACAATATCCGTGATTTACAGGTTCTAAAAAAATATTAATTTAATATTATATTTAAAAAAACAATAATCGGTGGCCCTCTGACCTCCCTCCCTCTCGCCTTGTAATGTAGGGGTTAAAATGAACAGTCACGTGCTCATTGTACCGTTACTGTTACTCCCATTTCCACTACAAAAGACTACTCCCCGTGCCGGCAGGGTAGCCACAGCTCAACGCGTCGCTCCGCGTTGGCTCGGACGCAAAAGCTGCGGCGCCTGGCGCCTCCACCGCCACCTTCGCCTCGCAGCTGAACACCGGCGATGAATGACGAAGCTCTCGGAAGTAAAAAGACTGCCACGCCAAACTTTTGCTTTTAACAGCCACTTCTTAATTTACGCCAGTGGGGGAGGGCGGCTGTCGCTCTCCCGCCGCTTCTCCCGGCCTCCCCTCCACAGCCCCTTCCCGTCTCGTCCTTGTCCTACCGTCTCTCCCCCTCTCGTGTCACCTCCAGCAAGTCTCCCTCGTCTCCCCGAAAGTGTCGCGGGCGGGCGCGCTTGCCGAAAACCGAACTGAACAAGTACGGATGAGACGCGATGGAGGGCCGCTGGAACGTTTAGGCAACACGCATCCAAACACCTAGGCATTCAGGTAGGCAGATAGAGAAGAAAAGTGTATTTACACTAAACGGGGGTGAGCAACTCTCTCAACCACCACCTCCGGTCTGCATTCCCCACTCCCGTCGTCGTTCTTTCCCCTCCCGCCTTCACCCCCATCGCATCCCCCTAGTCTCCGTCTCCACGACTCCAGCACCTCCCCTATGTCGCAGACGGGTGCGCCTGCCGCTTTCCGAAGTCCGAAATGAAGGAGCATGGAAAAGAGGCTTGGCCGGAGAGGGGGATTCATGGCCGGAGAGGGGGAACACGCTGCAGAAACATGTACGGAATGGCAGGCAACCGGCATAAGGACAACAAGGCAGTCAGATAGACATACGTACAAGACATGTATGTGCGAGAGGGTGAGTGTATTTCCCATTCGCGCAAGCAAGAGATACTTTTGACGCACGGAGCTGACAACTTACAAAGGCTCCTTGTGATTTCCGCAGAGCATGAGAAGCAGGTACAGAAAGCTCTCAATGTTATTATTTCCAAGTACCCCGACCTCCGCACTAAGATATCCTGGCTTCAACTCAGTGAACGTTGGCGTATCAAGTTTGAGGGTTCAAATTCGATCGACGCCTTCCATTGGAAGGGAACAAAAGCCGACTGTCCCACGTTGTTCATTTACTGCACGTAAAAGTAACTCGTGCCCCCAAAAAGCCTCTGAGCTAAATGTTAATCGCTTATTTCGTCGCTTCAGTGGTACCATTCACTTCTTGATGGTGACAATAGTGCAACAAAATTTGCATGGTCAGGGGAAAGAAGAGGCCTGATGGCCCGAGTCCCATAAAATAAGGCATCACTGAATTTAAGCAAGCTGAATTAAAACGTGCCACGAACCTGTTAAGCGACACTTACGACGGGTGATGCGGCAAGAAAAGGTGAAGTGAAATTTGAGAATGTCTCCAATAGAGTTCATATCCAATTCCTATAGTATGGCTATTTTTACACTACCATAAACTTTATGAAACGTGTAAGGAGATAAGATCACAATAGAATAATATGAGAAGCCAGATTCTTCCAGGGTTGCCCTTGTTTTCGCCAAACGAAATTTCGAAACGTTTGTAGGTTTACCAGGCTGATTTCGACCCCCCCCCCCTTTTCCACATACCGGAGGCGCGACGTTTTCGAAATACTCTTAAACTCCTCTTTTGTTAGTACCCATGAAAGTAAATTTTGTTGTTCTACGCTGGACCTTTTTTAGACTACCTTGCCGTGAAATTCTTAGGATCACACTAGTGACATATATGCTAGTTCTTTAGCTCTCGCGGAATTATTCTTCTGAATACGCATAATCCGTAAATATCTCCAGGCTGTCCTCACAACGAAATTTACTTCATTATCCCATTTCAATATACTGCCTTGTATTTCTAAGTATTTGCTCGTGAAGTAATGTGATTCAAGTCATAACATTGCTGTTCAATTTGAACGCAGTTTCATCATAACTTCGACCCCTACCAAACATGATGGCATTGTTCTTTGAACTTTTTTTATTTCCATCCTGTATATTTCCGCCCAAAATTGTAATCTAAGTCTCGCTGCAAAATATCTTCTTCTGATTAGATAAACCGATAAATTTTACAGTCACTACCAAAGATCGTACACATCAAGGTAAATTTGTCAGCAAATCATTTAGGAAGGTGAGAAACATGAGAGGTTCAATGACAATTCCTTATGGGAGTTCAATGGCCCTCACACGTTTACCTACTACTTACTCGCGAATAGTTATGTATATTTGTCCCATACTCGAAAGATCCTGTGTTAAAATATATGTATTAATATTAGCCGTGAACCCCACACCATTTTCTTCTACCACTATTTAGTGGCAACAAAACCATCCCCTCCAGTAAATGAACCATACAAGTAAGAAATTTAAAAAATGAACAATCAATATCGGTGATCGCGTACTTCCGTGGTGAACAGGAAAACTGACAATAATAAGCCACTCGAGAGAGTCGTCGCGTAATGAAATGACACTCACGCACAGCGGTCTGAACAAAAAACCAGTTTTCAATCGATATGGAGACCACACACTACCCCACGACACTCAAGATCGCGAACGGTGAAACGTCTTGCTTACAAGGCTGAACGGGCCACGAGACAATTACGTATTTTTAATCGCTGCCCCAATCCCCCGTCTTAGGGGGCTAAAGCTGGCCGTCAAGTAAATACATGCATTTTCTTCTTCACGCCGTTTTCGTATTCCATTTATGTTAATATGCATGTTGTCGTTTCAATCGACATCCTTTTGTTCTCAATGAAGGTATTCACGACAGCATTCCATATGTAGTAAACATTAATAAAATATTGGGGACAGATATATTAAAACAAAAACAAACAAACAAACAAAAACAGCAACAAAAACTGCGATCTAGAAAGTAAAAAAGTGAACGTCAAATATTACGTCATTTTGACTTCACAACACTGCTTCCCTAAATCAGGTTTTGTGACTGCACTGAAGATAATCACAACTAACGTCACAACTGTTTTTACTATTTAACGAATTATAGTAATAAATAAGCATAATGAATTAACGAATACCTGAAAGAAAGGAATACTAAAAGACACCTGTTGTTACGTTTACAATTGCCCGTGAGAACTATCACAAGTTTTTCATAGTACATATCAATTAATATAAATGACGAAAGATATTGTCCGGTATCAAAACTTTTTGATACCGGATTAAAAAGTTGATTAAAAAGTTTTGATACCGGACAATATCTTTAGCCATTTATCATAAAAAGGTATCTACATCACCAACAATCCAATTAACATATCAATTAACTTTGTTGCTTCGAGTTTACAGATAAAGATCAATGTATAACAAGCTACGTTTCATGCTTCGACCATTTAAGTCCTGGAAAATGGATATTTTCAAATGAAATTGTTCCACTTTTCAACATCCACCAAAGAAAAAGCAACAAGAAAACCACGTAATGTTATTGTACAAAGAGTCAATGAATATGATGGAAAAAACTCAGCAACAGAATACTCTTCAGTATCAGTACTGTCTATTCTGAACTATGAACAGTATTTTAAACATGAAAATTTCCATTTTGAAGTTTTATGTACTTTCGATATTTACCAATAAAAGGTCGAGTACTCTTCAAACGAAAGTTGTTACACGTCCAACAAAATTCAATTCTATTTGTTTCAACAATCATTAGGAGGCTAAACACTAGTATAAACAAACATTCTGTAGTACCAAAATTATGAAAATTAGTGAATAAAATGTTTAAAAAATAGGTAAGTGCTCTCCAAACACGGGCCATCTGGTTATTGCTCTCGAGGGAGAAAAAACAACAGTCCTGGAATAATATTGTACGTTCCCCAATGATGTAACAGAATTCCGAAATGTTCACAGACAATATATTGCACATTGCACCAAATTTCGAATATTAAGAGACATCTTTATTTGGCCTCTATCACAAAATCGAACATAGGTTCAAATAGTAAAAAAAGTCGAAATTTGCACAATTTTGTTGGAATGGTAATGCAACTTTAAAAATATTAAAAAACAATAATCAGAAAAATGTATTTTTTCTGTATTCCTTGCATTCCTCACTGTATTCTTCGAATTCAAAAGGTGGAAGAGCAAACAATGCCTCCTCAATGTTCGACTAAAATAGTTGTAAGGAATCATACTTCACATTTTTTTTTTTAATTTAACGTTTAGAAGACTGAGACAAAGCAGTAATTACGTGAATTAAAACAAAGAAATATGATAGCTCTTCGCATTTTCTACCATTCCAAGTGAACCTCCGGGCCTCTAGAAAATTATCGAGCGCCATACCTGCCTCACGCTTGGCTTCTCCAGCGTTTTCCCTTTAAGAGGTAAATTGCCATAATGTTTTGTAGCTAAGTGTCCGTGCATGCCGTAAGCATATGCATGCGTAATACCATAATATGGAGACAGTATTAGTGTTTACCCTATAACGCTTCGCAGTTTCTAGGTTGCTGCCGAGTGGGTACGTAATTTACATTTTAAAAATTTAAGCTAATGTGAAACAACATGTGTCCCATCATTAAGTGTTTACGTTGTAATAAAGTTTCTTCAGTTAACAACTCGGTTACCAAGTCCCTGCCCTGCAAAAGTCTGGCACAGTTAATTATACGGGACTCTTATGTATATATCATTCATTCAAAAGAGCGAGCAGCTTGGTGGCGGTATAAAAAATAAAACATGTCATATTATGAAAAGGTGATGGATAATAATTTCCCGGGAACACGCCATTTCACAGCCAGTAAACAAGGATTTGTCCTAGTTCAGCTCCCACGAACTTACGAAAATAGCTGGGCGTGTTCCATGGGTTTTTAAGGATCGAAATTAAACTCACTTTACTAACCCGACACCAAGCGACTTAAAATGACTGTATTTCCGTAAAGGAAAGGTGTTGCGAGGTGCCTGACGGTGTTCTCTCCTTTCGCCCTCTTGAAAAGGAGCTGGTAATGAAAAGCCTCCGTAGTATGGGCCAGCGTTTAGGGGTGGAAATGCGAGCTTTATCACCCCTTTTACACACTTGTCATAATCGTGGCGAAAAAGCACTTCGCGGGAGGGAAAACTGCGCACAATGAAACCTGATACGCCGCCCGCAGGCGCTGAGCCACGCGGCGACGTGCAAGCAGCCAGCAGAACAGCGAAAAGAGGAGCGAGGAGGGAAGCATGGTGGACTTGCAGGTGGGGCGGAGCGAAGAGCGGGAAGTGGAAGTGGTGAGGTGGGGTGGAGCAAGGCGGAGTGGATTGAATCGGATCGGGTGAGGTCGGGTCGGGTCGGGTCGGGTCGGGTCGGTCGGGTCGTGTCGGGTCGAGTCGGGTTGGATCAGTATGGAGAGGGTCGGAACGAGTCGAGAAGCGAGTCGAATCGGGTCAGAGCTATTCGGGTCGGAACGAGTAGTGGTAGGATCGGGACGAGTGAAGTCGGGCCAGAACGGGCCGGAGCGCAGCGGAGCGGGTATGTGCGAAGTGGGCAAGAGCGGAGGGGGCAAGAGCGGAGCTGGCAAGATCGGGGCAGGTTACTATGGAATGCGGTGGAAGGGTGGATGGAGAAGAGTTGGTCGGGAAGAGGTTGGGGAGGGGCGAAGGGGTATGTGTGGCGAGCAGAAGCTAAGTAGAAAGGGAGGGAGGTGGGGACAGACGGGACTAAACACACAGACTCACGGACTCACACGGGACTCACAGACGGCTGAACGCACTGAGACAATCGGAGTGAAAAGTACGTATGTAAAAAACCACGCAGGCAACGATAGGAGTTAGCGGCTACGTGAAAACAGGTAGGATTAGGAACCTGATCACCAATCTGCACTACGACCCACTTTTCAATATTTTGCTAAAATGATTTCACTTTGGGATTGAAAAGATTCAGATATCAGTTACAAAAAAGAATCAGAATTTCTACGAGAGGTAGATCGTGAGATATAAATATAAACAAATTACTATAAAGAATATGATCTTGATCTTCCAAACCGGAGCTCGCCAATGACGAATAGAATACGGTCGATTTTCAGTGAATATCAGTCATTTTAAGGAGCAAGTTTAGCTTTACTTTGTCTCCTTAGTGTGTCCTACTATTTTTTTGTGCTATGTATCAAAAGAAACTTTGTGCAAGTGTAATAAGTAAAAAATAAGTAATTGCAATATTCATGCTACCTATTTCAAATACACTTCATTAGCTTCCTAATATAGAGTTAGACTAATGTCCAACCCTTTAAGTAGTTGTGCAGTTTAATGACCAGTCTTTTAAGTAGCTGTTCAGCATTATCTGTTCCTTATAGTAGGACGAGTTGCCGAATTTCTTCCGCGTCAACAGAAAGCAATGCAAAGGAATGTAGTATGTACATAGAACGTGATGCAAACGTGAACGTGATACCCCGAGTCTTGGAGTAGACCACCCGCGAACCTAGTTCAGGCAATACTGGGCAAAACTGTAATGAATGAAGAATACTCTTCACAAGATTCCATCTACAATCACAAGAAAATATTAAAATAAAATGTTTAACAAGACGGTAGACAAATTTTTCTAGCGCGTCTACAGGTATCAACTATTGGAAGAAGAGAAAACGGTAGATTTAACGAACAGTCCATCCAAACAGCAACAATCGAACACAATCGAAAAGATTTAGGACAACCGAAAACAAGATCAAGAGTATAAGAAAAAAATTAAGTTTATTTTCACAAGATCATGAAGAATATCGCGATGTTGGAGTACGAAAGAGAAGGAAAAGTTATGAAAGAGTGTCTGGAACGTGGATTACAGGTTTCACACAGGGATGAAGTCGTATGTTACTACCCACCATGTAGATCCGTAACTTTTTCTAATAGCCTATTAAAAAAGTTTTTATCAAATTAAAAGTGCAATACTTAATGAACCATTTATACGTAGCACTACATAATGATTTCACTAATTTGAAAGATTTTTATCCAGGCCGCGAAGTTCAGTTTAAAATGTAATTATTTATTCTAGATATCTTAATCATTTGAATGAGGTGCGAAAACCATGAAATAAATGGGAATATTTTAAATATTTTCCCCCAAACTATAATTTCTTTCAGAGATGCAGTCAGGATTTTTCGCTGGGGTTTCTCTCTCAGGTATAGTGTTCAGCCGTTTTGAAATTTTCATATAAAGAATTGTTCATTTATTCTAAATATAAAATTTTATTTTTATTTGTCGTCATACTTGTTTTATTTGTAGTTACATTTATATTAACAATTAATATATTGAATGATCGTCGTTAGCAAAGAAAATTAGTAAAAGCTATGTTTTGTAATGTGTATCATTAACTTCTAAAAGCGCTGAAGGGTCATGAACTCCAACCCTTGATTTCGCCACTGATTCTCTTTCTTTTGTTCTTAATCGTTTCGAAGTATTACAGATATTTTCAATAAACAAACTTGTTCTTCCAAATCGTTTATTGTCACTCATGTATTTCTTTTGAGATCCAACTAAGGAGATTATGAGTCCAGAGTAGGCAAACTGTATCCCAATTTGGAACGATAGTTTATTTTCATTGCTCTTCGCCAGAAATAATGTAATGAAAATATTATATATTTTAATGAACGTACAAAGATCGTACAATGACTTAGTAAATATTTTGTTTTAACTGAAATTTTTATTGAGAGTATGGAAATTTAAAATTTAAAAAATAGCCCGAATTACGCATCTTTTCCCTACATCTCAAAAGGCAATTGTTGCTTCGTTAAATATATAATTTTACTATTTTATGTTGTGTTTTTAACGGCAAATGACATTTCAGCTGAAACTGAAAAAAAGTAATGAAATTGAGCATGTAAATGATAAATTAGGGCTGCGATCGTGTCAGATATCACGCCCATAATCCAAGTAATAAAGGGCACCGAAATGCCGAGAACCGAAATGGCATAGAGTAAGACTTGACAATAAATCTGAAAGATCTAAAACACCACTGCCTTACTTCCCTTGGATGAATAACAAAATGATATGGCAAAAAAAAGCACTACCTCGTCTTTACAATATTTAAACATGACCATTCAGAGAGAATACAGCTTTCTGTTACAGCAAATACACTTTTACGGTAATGTCACACAAAATTACCACGTTGAAGGTAATAACAGCTAGTTTCCTTGACATCGCGGCACATGAAAGAATGTGAATAAGCTTGAGCGAGATAACCAGAACACTCGCATATAAAAGTAAATTGCTCACACGACACGATACTTTTCCGTGTACGGAGCTGATATTAATTTACGAGCAAGTGCGCACAAGAAAATAAAAACACAGAAAAAAAACGATAGCAAAAACTAGAGAGAAAATCGCGAAACAATTGGCCCTTGGAGTTCAAAGCTACACGCAGAATATTAAGGCAACGTTTCTCTTCTTGTCTGCAACAAAAACGATGTCTTTCCTAGCATTGTGCACATGCCATAACAGTGATATACTGAACTACGAAATCCATATTCACGAAACGCTTAAGATTCAAGGCAGGTGGCAAACGTGAAACGTTTGTTGTTTAAAAAGTTACAACTGAACTCCCAATTTTCTGTTAATTCTCTGAACCGAAAGAAATTATTTTCAAGTTCCTTTTATTTCTATGCATATTTAAAAATTCATGAAGAGCAAATGATAATGTTGTTATGCCACTCAATATCATTCATGAACATTGCTTCCAATTGTAATTTTGAATCACGAAAAATATATTTATTGGATCAATAAAAAATGAGAATCAACTACATAATGTCAAATTTATTTATTATAGTAACAATAAATACAGACACTTCCCTCCGAGAAACTCCAGAGAAACGTGAATTCCGGTGAATAACGAAATAACATCAGGATAGTTAACAATTTCAGCAGTTTTCACTTTTGATAATAATAATAATAATAATAATAATAATAATAATAATAATAATAATAAAATGGAAAATTGGCATTAACGAACAAGGAAAATTGCCAAGAGTTGGCTAAATACTTCTCACAACTTTTGAATTGTCCGGAACCTACAAGGAGATTCCCAAAGAAACAACCTGACCACACAAATGAAGACTCGTCACCACCAAGTCAAGACGAAATCCACTCCCACATCAAAAGACTCAAAAACAACAAGGCATCAGGTGAAGATGGAATTACAGCAGAATTGCTCAAAAACCTTGGACCCAACTCACTCAAAGAAATCACACAGATCGTCCAAGAAATCTGGCAAACACAACAAATCCCGGACGATTGGAAAACCGCACTCATTCACCCACTACATAAAAAGGGAGAAAAGTCAGATGTAAACAATTACAGAGGAATTTCCCTCTTTCCAGTTATTTACAAAATTCTCTCGGCCTGTCTTCTGAAACGAACACAAGAACAACTCGAACCAAAATTATCAGATTTTCAAGCAGGATTCAGACCAAACCGATCCTGTCCCGAACAAATCTTCAACCTAAAAACATTAATCAAAATGCGAGCAATTCGAAACAAACCAGTAACATGTACATTTGTCGACTTCAAAAAGGCCTACGACTCTATCGATCATCACTATTCCAGATCCTAGAAGAAAGAGGACTAGACCACAAAACACGGAAACTTATCGAGCAAACACTTACAAAAACAAATTCTAAAGTGAAATTCATGGGAGAAATCTCAGAACCTTTCGAAATTCGGACAGGCGTGAGACAAGGAGATGGCCTCTCTCCTCTCCTGTTCAACCTAGTCTTGGACAAAGTAATGGAAGAATGGGAAAAAGAACTTCAAAGACAAGATGCTTGGAAACCTATCACTCTCGGCATAAGCAAAAATAACCTCTGCATACCATACCTTGCATTTGCCGACGATATAGCGATACTGTCTGAAAACCAAGAGACCGCTATCAAACAATTAGAAACACTCAAAGAATGTGCAGAAAAGGTAGGATTACAGATCTCTTTCGAGAAAACTCAAGTCCTATCCCACAAAGGTGACAACATGCACACAAGGTATGGAACGGTCAAAAGGGTACCACATTTCAAATACCTGGGTGAGTTCATCGAACCAACCGGATCCGAAAGAATTTCACAACAAACCCGCCTCCAGAAAATCAAGAAAGCATTCGGACTAATCCAAAACCTGTACAACAAAAAATGCATGTCTAAGAAAACCAAAATTCGACATTATAATACTGTCATCAAACCGGCAGCTCTTTACGCTAGCGAAACACTCACGCTCAGCAAGAAATATGAACTGGAAGAAATCGAAAAAGAAGAAAGAAAAATCATTAGAAAAATACTCGGTGCGAGACTCACTCCCGATGGATACAGATTACAATCTATTGAGACAACTGAAAAGTACTCGAACATAGAAGTTGACATCAGGAAAAGACGACTGAAATTCTTCGGACACATAGACAGGCTACCAAATACTCGACTAACTAAAAGAATACTAAACTATATATCCTCACTTAAAAGTACAACACCATGGATGAAAGAAACAAAAAAAGACATGCGACACGCCGACATAACTGACACCTCAGACAAAAACACCTTCCGTAACAAAGTGAACAAATGGGAAGTCAAACCAGAACCAAAATCAAAACCCTACAGACCGAAATGGTCTGAAGAAAGAAAACTGGCATTCTCCAACAGAATGAAAGAATATTGGAAAATTAAGAACAACTCCAAAAAAACTAATTAGAACTCCACAAAAACGAGTCAATTTTTGCTTAACGTTTTCCATTATTGGGAAAATACGTTAATAATAATAATAATAATAATAATAATAATAATAATAATAATAATAATAATCGTATCCCAAATTGCCCCCAAAAATATCGTGAGCAAAATGTGAAAAAGTAGTATGCTTCAGTTCACAGGGAAATATTTTTTTTTCTTTTTGTCCACTTTACACCATGCTTTTCCAAATGTCGAGTCGAAGAACTGCAGTAAAAAGCGACGTTCTTGAACAATTGTTTTGTTTCTAAATGCGGTTTTAAGCTTTTGTTTGCATCGCAGCGACAAAAGACTTAACTCGGCTCGGGTTCCACACGACGCAATTTGTCGTGATAGTGTCTCTCCTATGGGAGTAATCAACTCATTCTCCTGGCGCATCTAGCCCGTTGCTCTCATTTCGCAGAGCGTCCCGGGCGACAGGGAGGGGAGAATGGAGCAGCAAAAATACGGTTCCTCTCGACAAGTCCGCTACAACTTCGCAGGGAAAAATGAATTTACTACATTAACCTAAACGCGAAACATTAACTTTCATTAATCATTGAAAGAAAAAGAAACGTAATTCCGGAAAATAAAGACGAAACGAACTTGCAAAACATAATAACAAATACGGAGCCGATTTTGACGATCTAAAACATCGCCCAAAATAATTAAAATGCACACAAAATGTTTTTAAAATGCCCGAAAAGCAATGAAAAATGTTGTAAAAAATGTTATCAAAAACAGTTCAGATGAACAACTCAAACTGTAGTATACGTTACTGATGTAATCGAGGCTTCTTCTATTCATTCAAGCGAATTCAGCTTTCAAACTTTCGGTTTTTGACTTTTCTTTACCACGAAATCACTGTGTTTAGTTATCCCGAAATTGGCTGAACTTACAATGGCGCTGACATTACTCGCGCCTGAAACTCGCGCTGAAATCTCAGAAGAAATCGAGTAGGATACTCAAGAATTCGGTTGTTGAATTTCGTAAATATTATTTGAAGCAAGTAATAATGATTTCATGATATTAAAATCTATGAAAGTAGCGAAAAATGCATTAAAAATGACCGAAAAGGTAAAAGTTACTTATTAGTCGAAATCGCTGAAAACTGAAAAGACATAAAAATGGGTTATTTCCTTTTGTTATAACGTCAAAATTAATTTCTATTCTAAAGAGCATTGTTCTAAAGTGAAAAGAAAAAATGACATTTTACTAAAATCCGCTCCCTAATAATAAAAATAACATTCAAATCTAATGAATGTAATAATACCTTTTTGGAATGTTAGGATCCGTCTAATAATTATGTAACGTACGCTACTGCAATATTCAAATAGCTTTTTAAAAAACAAACTTTTTGAGGTCTTTTCACAAGTCATTACCTTCCAGATGTCGAGATAATCACTTAACAATAAATATCCCTCACTTCGATCCCCGCCGAACTACCATTTTCTTCCGAAGAGTACGAAAAATTAGATTGATGTAGCAGGAGCACGAAAACATCTGCGATGCTGAAGATTTTAGACGGTAGGTGCATATTTTGCATAAAAGGAATTCCAAACTGTCTCAGATAAATTCTATACCACAAATAACGTTTACTTGCTATAACAAAACATTACTACTAGCGCAAATTTCATTGCAAAGAATACGTATATTCAGTATCCCAAATATTATCTGATATTACACAAAAATGATAGGCATCATTGTTTCCTCCAATAGAAATTATTTTTTTTCATTACACTATTTCATTTAGAAGCGTACTTCTGGCGGAGAATCTTCCCCAGCGTTTATCGTTTAAAATAGACTTCGTCCTCACCGGGTTCTCACCAGTCTTGAAGTACACCGGAAGGGCGAAATGTTTTCTGAACGGACATTTTAAGGTCGTTATTAAAAAGATATGCATTACAACTTCCGTCTGGAAAATAAGGTCTCATCAACAAACTGTCGTACGAGAATACAAGACCTTGCACAAAGAGCGGATGTGACGCGATAATAGACAAATATTAGCGTCTTTCCGAAACATTAAACATCTGTGAGCTAAACACGCTTTAAGTTGTGTTATTACATCACATTTCCTTCGTAGGACAACAAACGCTAAAAAAGTAAACAAGCTAACTTTATTCTATTTGTATCGGATCCGACAGGACATACAAAACGATAAGAATGCTATAACACTCATTATCAAAAAGAGCAAGACCATCCAAGGGAACTTTCTAAAAACCGGCAAGTAAAAACACGTCCGTAGTAGTTGAAAATTAGAATTGTTTTAGTGAAATTTCAATTTACTGAATAAATTTAAAAAGGATGATACATTAACAAACTCGTGATTGTTTATGCAGATGTGGTTGATCTAAAGGTACATTTAGTTACTAGAGTCGTTAAAAATATTTTTCACTAATAATACCGGGGTCTACATTTAACACAATTCGGCAGACTTGAATCAAATACGAAACAAATTATTTACAAGTAGATTCTACTCGCGCGATGACAAGCAAGTTACGAATTCAAGTACGCAATACACTTTGACCTACCCGTAATACATGTATTACACGTACTATATACCACATATGGACAGCCCCATACTTTGATGAAGCACCGCAAGCTGTCCAAACAAGTTTCAACACAGAAACACATAACTATAATAAATCGACATATTAGAGTTTGCGACAGTGCATTGCTCAGCAGGGCAGCAGCTACGTACCATCAGCCAAGTATTGCCAACGGTATTGCCAACCTGAGAGTTCGGGCGAAGTATCCTTTGCCCTATAATGGATCTGTATTGCCTAAAACAAAATTTAAAATATTTATTAGCGATATTTACAAAAAATATCTTTGTAGACACAATACATAAACACGAAAAATAATTTATTATTTTTGACTACGCATCATGCCAAGTGAAAAATATAAAATTTGGTCTCCTCAATCCAACCAGGCGTATTTCACACGAAATGCAAAAGAAATCTGCGTGAAATTGAAGCGAACAATTTCAATGCTAATTTTATCACAAGTTTACAACTTCAACTTTAAAAGCCTCTAAAATGGATTCTTCTCATCAAAGCAGGAAGAAATGACATGTAGATACCTATGATTTATGCAAGATCCATTGCTATCGGACGTAAAATCGGACACCCAGCGTCGCATTCATTTCATTTTCCTTCGGCCACAACCCCAATGGGACATTGTCGACTAAGTACAGGGTACTTTCCATTCTTGAGCATGAAATGATTTCCCTTCTACACAAAAACCCCAAAGTAAAAAATTACCCGTGGCTTTCACGGAATTCGAACACAACTCTAGCGATGCAAGTGATCTCTGTAGACGACAGCGGCAGCTGAAATAAAAATAGTTTCATATTTAAATTCTATAACTCGATGTCAAACAATATGTTACAACCGTATTCATCCGCTCGAATAAATTACTCCTCGCCATGTGATACGGAAGGTACGAAAACAGCCCAGACACTGCAAAAAAGATGTAGCTTTTTCGTTTTTTCTAAAACCCCCGGGCGGTCGAATGGAAACATGAAAGCTACACAAAGAAGTTTGACGTGGACGGGTGACCGTAGAGGGAGGGGGACTAGGGCAAGGAGGCGGAGAAGCATATGTGGCTGCGGGACGACGCGATGCCGTGAGAGGTAGGAAAGGCAGGGGCAGGGACACAGCCCCAGGTGCGCAACGCGCAGCTTGACCGAGGCAACGGACTTGCTCGAACAGGCGGTTCAAGCACATGCTCTCAACAAGCGTTTATCGAAATCTTCGTTTAATAGAATAGCGAGGCACACAGTGACAGAAAAATGAATTATTGAGGCGCCTTAAAATATTGTTTAATATTAAAATGATTTAAGGTGTTTCGTTCGTTTAATTGTGATCCACCAAATGCGCTGTTTATCATACGTGATAAAAATGAGCATTTAATCGAAAAAAAAAATACTTAACATATTTTAACCATGTCAATGTGTCAAATCAAAGTATAACATTTTAAAAAGTAACCATTTTATTCATACAATAGCCCCCAAACTAAATCCTTTGAAAATTTCTATTCAAAAGATATCCCTCTCTCACTCAGCATGAGAACGACGCACGTAGTGACCGTTGTCGTGTTGGCTGTGATTATGGGGAACGTATATGACAGCCAAATAAAATTTTGAGAACTTACACGGTATCAAAACACAAGTAGTCAAGAATCCAAACTTTCGAAGTTACATACACTTGGCGTTCAAATTACATACGATGGCACTTTGCAGCTCATATAACACACAGGCATGGCCAGGCCGTCCCCAAGATCCTTCGGGTCTCTATTGTACCTCAAATCAAGTGTTTTTTTCTTTCTTTGAAGAAAAAACTACAAAATTAAAAATCACGAAAATTCACACTATCTTCACCAGACACAAAAATAAAATCTAAGAAAACGACTAAAAATAAAAAAAATAATTAAAATGAAGTAAATAAATTCGTAGGTATACTTTCCGTAACCTTTGCACAGCTTTGAATCACCAACAATCGCTAATACTTTTTTGTGAATGT